>JASUUL010000023.1:5040000-7540000 GCA_030449875.1 Aegle marmelos | reverse complement strand
CCTTCATCTTAGGTCTTGATTAGGAAATGCGTCGTTTGAGAGAGTGGGGTCACTTGGGATACTGGCAAGCTTTACAGTGTATTTGTTAACTGAATGCAGCGTATCACAGGCGGATGCTACTGCTAAGTTTGGTGCCTGGAACGGCGTCACCAAAGTCCTTAATATTCATCTGTGCTTTCACAGCCGATGTCTATCTCCGAAGATTTCTCACCATTGTCGTAGCTTCCTTCACGTCTCTTTTGGTATGTCGACCTCTCTCTTTATGGCCAAATTAATATTGACCTCCCCGTTCGGAGGCTTGTGTGTGTGATTTCTCAAGTATGAGTTGAGAGTCACGAAATGGGACTTAAAATGTTTGATGAGAGACAGGCGCCGGTCTATGAAGTCGAAGATTCACAGTTACAGGTTTGCTTTAAATATTGAGTTCTTTATGAGACGCTCGGTGGGTTGCCGTTTTGTCCTTGATTTATCAAGTCACTGCTGCCAAATCTGTGGACTGCCGTTCCCTTCGCATCTTTACGCACATTCCGTTATTTTGTGCCCGTAGAGTTTGCGGAAACAGAGTATTGTCTGCTCAATTACTTTGGTGCTTGTTCTTGCAATGACTGGTTTTTCAATCGGTTATTTATTGGTTCAATTATTGATTTTTCATTTATTTTTGCCAAAATGTATTAACGTGGTGTAGATATTGTAGAAAATAAAAACGTCATCATATTGTAGCCATCTATGTCAACTCCGTAGGTTCATTCGGATTGCATGTATGCCATCTATTGTGCTTAACTAATTACAAACACTTTTGGACAGGGAATGTTGTTGGTGATATTGAGAGCGACTGTGCCGCGGTTGCGCCCTTCCCCACCCGCCAACGAACGGCGTAGACATGGACATTGTATAGGCCCCAACAGGAAACCAATTGGGTTTCCTTCATATGGCAATGTTCCGGTAAGCCGTTGGCGGCGGTGGAATCAGGCCGCGCAGCATTCCCTTTTGCAGTTGATCAGTTTGATTCGACCACAGACAAAGGAAGGAAACAGATCAACGGTTTCTTTAACTGGTATGACTCTTTCAATCACTTCAACGGCTGTTGAAGTTAACATTGACAACATATAGAAGGGGTTAGAGAGAGGCTGTGACTCATATCGTTGTATTTTTCATTCATCTTATGCAAATCTTAATTGACGATATTTCTATCATGATCCATAGTGGAGTGCTTCCTAGACTTAAAGAAGCATAAGTCTTAATACGCCTCGTTCTATTGAAAATTAAGGTGGATTAGTACTTAAGATTTAAGAGCTGAGACAGTGCTCCACTGGAAAAATAACTAAGGGATTTGAGACAATTAACTTATAGATGGGTCAAAAAGATGAACTCGGAAATGAGTTAAGAGGTGATGCACAGGGGACACAGATTTGGACCTGGCTCTTGCGCCGCGTCGGTTAAATTACTCATCAAAGTTCACTTAAGCTGTGTTGATGTATCGATCAATAATGAGAACTTCAAAAATGCCCGGCTGGTAGCTCTCTCGCCATGAATATTGCGCTTGAAAGAATGAAAGAGAACAATTTCTTTGAAGACAATAGACGTGGTCGTGTATTAGAATTATCAACACCAAGCAAATGAAGAGAGAATGCAGAGCATTTTCTGAATTACTGTCCCGGAACTTTTATTCAGACCAAACACATTTACAGCCTCTCTTTATTTATTCTAGGTAAAATGAAATCAAAATATCATCTTCAACAATTTTGATTTGAATAGCTGCTTTTCCTAATCAGAACAATAACTTTGATTATCGATTTCTGCTGAAGTCCTGTTTCTATCTTGTCAGATGATCCACCATTTAGTAAAGAGCAGTCTGAGATATCCTCGGCGTCAATTATTGTAGCAAAAATCATGTTGTTGGCCAAAAAGAAAATTCCGGCCACATTATGGGTGCTTGTGTAGTTGTGTTATCTATAAAGGTATCCATACGCCAGGAGTTCTTCTCTTATAAGAACATCAGCATATATTGAAATGCTTATTTAAGGTTTTAACCGCCCAAACTAACTGTAATAGTGAGGTAATTGGCGTTATATATTTTATTTATTTCGTCGTGGTCTAATGTATAATTAATTTAACACAACCATTGCCATTGCCTTCAAAATATTTTCTTCCCGCCAAAAGTGCACTACCGAGGCATTTCATCAAACACGTAGTTGCAACCGTCAAACACCAGACTTCCAGCAATATTACTTGGGTTTATACTTCCGTACGCTTTAAAATGTGAATTAATTTATAGTTAGACCGTATGTAACGATATGAGAATAGAACGTCACGCAAGTCATCTTTCACGTGTTAAACGTGCAATTCGGTGAGTACTAATTAATTATTATTTTTCTCCATCATAAAGCATATGCAGTATTAGTTAACTAATATATTTAATTTATGCTACTTAATTCACTTATATAAAATCGCAAAAATGATGAATGTGGCAGGAAAGGAGCAAATGTGTAGGGTTCTTTTGCATGGCCATTGTTTGATAATTTCGAGCGGACCGATCGCTGTACAATCGATTTCAAGAATCGATTGAAGAGGTATCCCAAAAAATCTGCTGCGTGGTTCATGAAGTTGTCGCTACATTAATTAGGATAATTAAAGAAAAAAATGCCCTGTTATACTCACTCTCTTGATTGATTGTGTACAACATTTTTACCATTGAAGTAAGTAGAAATAATCTCATTAAATCAAACGTTGAAATATAATCTTATTCTCAGTTGAATGGTTAAAAGATAACTTTCACTTCATCTAACTTTGAGACACAATCGTCTTTTAATCTACATTACTTTTTGAGATTTTTTTTTTCAAATCCACAATTATAATTGATGTTTCACATTAAATACTTAGAATATAAATCATGGCATTATGGGCACGCTTAAATATTACATATTACAATTAGAACCACATAAACTGAAATTATGATAAACAAAATTAAATTGAGGATAAGAGTTTATTAAACCGAGGACAAATAAATAAAATTAGGACTGCATCCTGAAGGAAGATAAACATTAGAAATATAAAATAATGAAATTGGGGAAATTTTGAAATTTAAGCAAATTCTTTTTATCAAATGATAGGGATAACAAAATCTTCTATGGCTTTAGGATTATATAGGGTTCCACCTTAATTAAGATGAATTTTAATTAATTTTTGGAGAGTTAGGTAGAGAATGAGAAAAAAAAAACTCCAAATTTTTAATGGAATGAGATTTGATTTTGTGTTCCTCACCCTACCCCCACCCCAAACCCCATTATATATAATTTTTTAATTTTTATTTTATTAATTATAATGTTAGTTAATAATTTTTTTATTTTTACCTAATATAAATGGGCTATAACTAAAAAAAAATCTTATAATATAATTTCTATTCAATTATAAAACATTATTAAATTTTCTTTTTTCTCTTAAAGCTGCTCCTCTTTTCAAATATTATTAGTTTTCATATCATTTAAGATATTGTTTCCAAATTTTAGAGATTTTTCAAATAAATTAAATGTTCTATAATATGATAATAATTTTATTTAAATCTTTAATTTACTAAAACCATGTATTTTCATTCTCATATCATTTAAGATATTTTTTCAAAATTTTAGAAAATTTTTCAGATAAATTAAATGCTTATAATATGATAAAGATTTTATCTAAATCTTTGATTTTAATTTACTAAAATCATGTATTTATATCTATTATAAAATAAATAAATAAAAAAAGATAAAAATAAGAAAATCACTTCCCATAAAATAATTTTTTATTTTTATCTTATTAAATTTATTAGAGAATAAAGACAAAAATTTTAATAAAATAAAAAATAGAGCTGGCCTCTCTACCCTGTCACACCCATCCCAACTCTTATCTACCCCCACCCCACCGCGCCCCACTCCCATCTCCCATCTATCTATCAAGTGATGTATTTTCAAAAAAAATTTAGGTGGTGCAGTTATGATTATATATGGGGTGTTTGGTTAATAGACAAAAAGTGAGGGAGATATCACCATACAAAAAATCAGCTCAATGGTGGCCCATTGGGCCAAAACTGTTCTTCTTGATTTGGGCCCACCAAAGCCTCTTCTAATTACCACACTCCCGAAACTTACCTAACTTGTCGTTATCGTCCAAAAACAAAAATAAAAATAAAGGTAATAATATCGATGCTGGCAGTCTGGCACTATACAGTGCGTTGCGGTCCGTCACACTAAGACCCTGTAAGCTGCAACACAAAACGAAAACAACTTCAAGTCTAATAGCCGCCTGTCATTCGGATGGAGTCCCTTGTCTCTGCTTCTTCACGAACACAGCTGTTGCTTTTGCCAGCAGCTGTCCTATTCAACCAAGCAGCAACACACAGCCTTCGATCCTCACTATCTTTCAAATACAATTACAGTGCTGAGCCAAAGCACAAGACTGTGTTGTGCAAGATGAGTGCGTCCAAGGAGGTCAAGTTATGGGGTGGCAGATTTGAAGAGAGTGTCACTGATGCCGTTGAGAAGTTTACTGAGTCCATTTCTTATGATAAAGCTTTGTATAAGCATGACATTATGGGCAGTAAAGCCCATGCCTCGATGCTTGCTAAACAGGTTCCTGCTATCTTGGGTTTTTGGCCTTTCTTTTTTTTTCTGTTATGTTTTTGGTACGTGTGTTGTTTGGTTGATGAGAGAGTGAGGGAGGTAAATTGACCTTTTTGTGGGTTTAGAGTGGAATGGGATCATTAGTTTGATGCATGCATTGTGTTAAATCATAAATATTTGATTCAGTTGTGGTTTCCATTTGGTTAGGTACAAAAGAATTTAATTCTTGAAGAAATTTGCATAAAGTTTATCCCTTTTTTTTTTTAATAGGGTTTGATCAGCGACAGTGATAAGAACAGTATTCTGCGAGGTCTTGATGAGATTGAGAGACAAATTGAAGCTGGTAAGTTTATGTGGAGGACGGATAGGGAGGATGTGCACATGAACATTGAAGCGGCCCTCACTGATATCATTGGTGAACCTGCAAAGAAGCTCCACACTGCTCGGAGCCGAAATGATCAAGTGTTAACAGATTTTCGCTTGTGGTGTCGTGACGCTATTGATACGATTGTGATAAGCATTAAGCGCCTTCAGGTTGCATTGGTGAAGTTGGCTTTGAAGAATGAAGGTCTTATTGTTCCTGGTTATACTCATTTGCAAAGGGCGCAACCTGTCTTGTTACAGCATCTTCTTCTGGCATATGTTGAGCAGGTCTGAGTTGATACATCTTTTCCCTTTAATTGAATGTCTCCACGTACTTCTTAAAAATCTTAGTTATGTTGGTGCTGCCAAATGATCCAGCTAAAATTTTGAATTTTCCTTTGAACATGGGATTGAGGACTTACAATGACATCATAGATTGGTTTGTAGGCTTTTCAGCATGAAAATGTCTGAAAAATGGATACCAGAATACATGCAGTCACAATTAACTAATGATGAAGTTTGAAGCTAATGAATTGGCTGGCTAACTCAGGCTGTTTTATTTTTTTCCCCAAGAATGCTAATTCTGGCTATGATGTTATCTTGTAGCTTGAACGTGATGCTGCTCGTTTACAAGATTGCAGGGTTAGGCTGAATTTCTGCCCTCTTGGTGCCTGTGCATTGGCTGGCACTGGCCTGCCCATTGACAGGTTTATGACTGCGGAAGCTTTGGAATTTACTGCTCCCATGAGGAACAGGTTTGTGCTGAAACGAAACAAACCTTAAATGTGGCCTTTTGATATGTCAGTGTGACAAACTGACAATTGTAACTATATGCTGCTGCAGTCTTTGGCATCCAACTTTTCTGCTCCACACCATATATTTTGTCGGCCACTTCAATTGTCAAGTCTAGAGTATCAGCTTTTGGAATTTCCTCAACTCCACTTCAATTTGTAATCTTAATATATGTTTATGATTGGAAAATGGCTGCATTGGGTTATGATATGACTCGATTTGATAACTCAAATAGTTGGGACTTACTCTCTGAAAGCTTCTCTTGCGTTCAATTGACAATCAAGTTTCATTCTATAACTAAAATGTAATTTTGAAACTTGAACTTATTTGTTATAGACTAGTCAACAACTTGAACTGTATCAAAATAACTTATTAAAATAATGACCATAGCCATTTGTTCCCTTTTTATTGCTGAGTTCTGGTTCTTCTGCAGCATGTTTTCCTTGAATGATTGGGTGTATTTTGATGCTTCCACAGTATTGATGCTGTATCAGACCGAGATTTTGTCTTGGAGTTTCTTTCTGCTAATTCAATCACAGCTATTCATCTTTCACGGCTTGGTGAAGAATGGGTATTGTGGGCTTCAGAGGAGTTTGGATTTATCACACCAAGTGATTCTGTTTCCACTGGAAGTAGTATAATGCCTCAGAAGAAAAATCCAGATCCAATGGAGCTTGTTCGGGGAAAGTCTGCTAGAGTCATTGGAGACTTGGTCACCCTTCTCACCCTGTGCAAAGGACTTCCTCTTGCTTACAATCGTGATTTACAGGTAACACTTTGTACATATTCAGTTAACAATAAGTATACTTGTATTTTGACTGAGACCCCCGTCATCTTGGTTTTAGCCTTCCATCTGTGTTCATATGTTTTTAAGCCCTTAAACAAAGTCTTTATAGATGAAGTACATTGGTTTTCTTTGTCTTCTTTTTCATTGCCCATAGCTTTTGGAGATTGCTAAAGAAGCTTTTCTTTGGAAGACAGGAAGATAAAGAACCTACATTTGACAGCGTCAAGACAATTGTTGGGATGCTTGAAGTTTCAGCAGAGTTTGCACAGAACATAACATTTAATCTGGAGAGAATAAAGAAGGCTTTGCCTGCTGGTTATCTTGATGCCACAACTCTTGCCGATTATCTTGTGAATAAGGCAAGTCATAATTTGTATTTCAACTTTATCTTTTACCAATAGGATGGCTTACATTCTAGCAAAACCAAATTACCTGCATGTCTGCATGGCCTTTGGAACTTGGAAGAAATTGACAATTTGTTTATTTCATTAACTTTTTCTTAGCTTTTGCTTCAACACAAAGAACCTATAAAGTTTTATGTTGGAAGTGTGATATATAGTATCCTCCACTTTTCTACAGTATTAAGCGCTTATTAAATGCTTCCCCTGGTATCTGACTCTGTTTCTTTTTGCAGCAAATACCTTTTAGGACTTCCCATGATATAGTAGGAAAAGCAGTTGCTTTGTGCGTATCCAAGAACTGTCAGCTTCAGGATCTGAGTCTTGATGAGATGAGAAGTCTAAACCCAGTGTTTGATATGGATGTATATGAATATCTCGGGGTAGAAAATGCAATAAGGAAATTCAGCTCATTTGGTTCCACAGGATCAGCATGTGTTGCTGAACAACTACATTCTTGGGTTGCCAAGCTGGGAATCAACAGAAGTAGCTGTTAATTTACATGTGGAAGCAGAGATGAGTTAATCGAGACCAAGCAAACGGCCTGGATCATGAGTATAATTTTTAAGAACCTGAAGTTGCAGTTACTGAGGATATGATTTGCTGCAGTGGGTAATAAAAATCAAAGTGAATTGCAGTACCAAAATGAAAGATTTTGTCAGTGAGATTTGAATACTGTGATTGCATGTTTGGTTATGACCGAATACTAGGATTGGGTGCAGCAATTAGTTTATTCCTTTAAAAATTGTTTGTAGTGGGATAAAATTTTATTTATTCTCCCATTTTATGTTTATGTCCTTTGGTGGCTATGCTTATTACAACAGTTCTGTTATTGACTAGATCATTTAGTCACTTCTCAAATTTAGAGATTTGTTTCCCTCTTTTTATTTTGTATTTTTCATTGGTCAAGTGATGGAATGTGAAGTATGCCCTAGTCTTAAAAATGGTTCATAGGAAGCCCACTCTTTTGGGGAAAGACATGCATCATGTTTCTGAAGATATAATCTGGAGAATCATTTCGCTCCAGGAAAATGAGAAGAAAGAAAGAATGTTGTAGTATGTAAACAATTATTAGCTAAAGAAAGCCAAGAAATCATTGTTTCCAATTGCCTTTAGCACAAACTAATCCCGCATCAATTGTTCCTTGGTTCTCTTGCCTGCAGTGTTTTCTCGAGTTAGCATGGTGAATCTATGTTATGATGCTCGGAAACTGTTTTTTGACCTTTCTTTCTATGACCAGGTTTTAGAGAAATTGATTTGATCTGCAAAATTTAAGCCAACTGTTAAGAAGCCAAGGCATGATGGCTGCAATGCATGAATGCATAATTTATTTACTTATAATTTTTTTGGTGGGGGGTGTTGGGGAGGAGTTTGAACCGTACCAATTTGTTTCCAATCTCCCGTAATGGCTGCTTTCTCGTGCAACAGTCATCCTTCATCTCTAGAGGCTTCTCAATAAGGGAATTCTGAACTAGCATTGCGCCTTCAGAAGTCAAACTGCTGCTGCTCTTCTCTGTTTCAACAGACACCAATTCCCTGTTGGTGCATTTGTTTGCTGCACAGCCACATGAAGTCCCACAACTATCGCCAGAAACCCGGCATTCACATTTTGAGGTCTTACACAATGACTTTTTGCTACAGGAGCAACACACTTCAGATGCAGGTTTCACCATTGCAGCAACAACTACCCCAGAAAACTCTGATTCAGAAGTATCCGTTTCCAGTAAATTGGTACTGCTCCCGACGGATGCAGAAGATTGAGCCTGACCTAAATGAAAGTTTAGGTCATGTTTGGTACTCCAGTGCCAATGAAATGCATAATCTGCAACAAAATCAAGAACTGGACGAAGAAAGGCACTAACCTCGGACTTATTATGAATTGTTTCTGCCTTGGGCACTGACATTTGACTAATTAAACTACTTAGTCTGGCTACCTCTTCTTTTAGGTCACAGAACTCTGAATCCTTCACTTCAGGGTCAAATTCGTCATCCTTTAATGGGCACCTTAAAATGGCAGAGAAGAGTATCTTTAAAGTTTTGGTGATTAAATAATATCTTCGGGGAAAGGTCAGTCCTAACTTCAGGAAGGACCAGCACAACCAACTCTCACCTCGAATTTTCTTCCTTCAGCATCTCTGCTTCTAATTTGAGTTTGTTTATGACACCAGCCATCCTAATCATAAAACATTTTCAAATTTAGCACAGACCAAATACAACATCCTTTAAAACAAATCGAAATCAAGGCACTGATATAGATTAACCATTAGATTTTAAAGATAAATCTTTAGTTGTGCACACAAACGCCAAGGTCTCTGCATCCGGCATCAGTTTTGCACGTGCCTTTCTAATTAAGTTCATGCAGAGTTCACAATTTATCAATCTTTCGCAATTCTCAATTATGTATACTCAGTTTTTAAGCTATTAATTGTGCAACTCAGTTGCAGGATTTGAAAGGGAATACCAGATTGCAGTTGCAACTATCCAAAAAGAGAAGAATTGACACCAAAACAACTTGGACTCACTCTTCCAGTTCACGTTCATACTCAGAAGATACTTTCTGAACTTGCACTGTGACTTCAAGCTCACGCTCAATGCTCTGCACCAATGCAATCGCAGTGGAGATTTAAAATACAGAAATCACACCTAAACAACTGCAGTACAGATTTAAAAGCTCACAACTCATTTTATGTTGGGTTGTATCATAAAATATGAAAAATCACAATCACATCCCACAAACAGAAAAATTTTGATTTTGATGATATAATAGATATAAACTTAGAAAAAAAGGAAAATGTATCTATTTTTCAACTCAAGATGATACAATAGCATAATACCAAAAATCTTTACTTCACCCTCATTTTAGAATGGAAGGCTATAACATGTACATTTAGTAAGCCATTTTACCCTGGTTTGCTGCCAGTGCAATAGCACAGGGAAATAATTGTGCTTAAACTGTAAATAGGTCTTGATCTCATAGTATTTAGTTTCCATATCAAAGCACAGCCTAAATGGGTTTTTCATCCACTAACCTAAATGGGTTTTTCATCCACTAAATGGAATTATAGAATTAAATAGATGGCAGCTAATAATTAGCATTTTATGCATTAAATTGTTTTAGCTTCACTACTAAATATATTCATGAACTTTGTTACTATAAATATTTGCAGAAGTTGCAGGAAAGGAAAAAAAATAGAGGAACAAATGAGATTGCAGCTATCTACAGATGGATAATAAATTTGAGCAAAATTTTAACCCAATTTCCATTACACCCATGCGGAAAAAAGCTCACTGTGTAATACCATCTCATTCATTCTATAATCCATACATGTAATCCAGTACTTCAACTTTTCATACATACCTGGAATTGGGAATGATTGCCAGCTTTAGAACCTACAAGATGTATAGATCAAAATCAATTAAGCATCATTATTCTAAGCAACTATGAATAAGAAGTGCCTTGTCTCCTAACCAGCTGTTCTGTGAGTCAAAGCCTTCCGAGATTCTAACAGCTCTTTTAGTCGCTTCGTAGCCTCGAAAGCTTCTTTGGTTTTACGCTGCAAAACCTGACACAAATGTGGAAAGGTGAGAAAAAATGAGTATCTGAGAGTGTCTCTAGCATTTGAAATATATAGTAGGCATTGAGCTCCTATAGAACAATGATCTAAATAATAAACAAAAAGCTGATAAATGGATGAAATACAGCATTACTCAGCGGACATTAACTTACCAACTTCAGCCTCTGGTTTGAAGCTGATAACAAATGCAACTCATGCTCAGTTCTTCTGTTCACTTTCGTAAGCTGTTGAGAGTGAAACAAAATATCTACACATAATTAACCTCTCCACATAATAAAAACTTCAGAAAGAAAAAGAAGACTGATGAACATTTCAAGTTACTGGCTTAATTCAGGATATCATTAAACAATGGCAACAGATCTAGGGAATGATTTCAACAAAAAAATTCATCATCCTACTGGCTACTTTTCATAACCATGAAGTAGCACAATGCTCATATTTACGGCTTGATTCCAAGAAACGAGAAAACAAGATGTAACTATATGACATGTACGAACACATTTACCTGAAATATTTCCTTCCGTAGCGAAGCCTTGCACAACCTAAACTGCACGGCCTCTAGCTTGAGCTTGCACTGGAGTTGTACCTAAAATACAAAAAAGAAACTTGCAGTAAATGTCAAAAAAATGAATAATGTACTTTTTGAGTATCCATAATTCATACACAGACAAAGCTCACCTTTTGAGCCCTTAACTTCTGAATTTCATCCTGAAACCGCTTTGCTGCCTCATCACCTTTAGGTTTTTGTGTTGAAAATTGAAACTGCAGTTCTAGTTTCTTTTTTAGCTCCAAAACCTGAAGTGGAATCACATTTCAATTGATCTCACCTGATTGCTACATAACATGCATTCTAATTGGATTCACATCTCACCTGCCCTTCAAGAGCATTCATCTTTTCAAGATGAGCTTCCTTGAGCTTTTGAGCAGCAACATCAGGAGTTGATGGAACACTGGCCACTTTGCACCTCAGTTCCTTAATTTCCTTCTGCCAGTCGCAGGAACAGTAAGAAAACAGTGTACCTAATTTCATTACTATGCAATCAAGGGAAAGAAATATATAACTCTAATCATTAAAGCTCAGCTGTTAGTTTCTAGAGTATGCATATAAACGAAAAGTGGCTGCACAAGAAACTCAATCGAAAACTTGGTGTTTAAATAGATTTGCTGGCATCAGCTCCTTCGTAAAATCATAAGGAAAACATTCATCAATTGTTGTCATTCTCAGGTCCAAACACAAAACTGCAAATGTGCCACCTTGGATTATGAATAAACAAAACCAGATAGACACAATGTTTTTCATCCATCTCGTTTTCAGTATCCGAATTCTTCGGATCTTCAACAACAGAATCCAATTACTCGGTTCAATAAGTAATATTTAATAAGCTTCAGTCTTATGAGCCCTACCTAATCAAAACATCATTCTAGAAATTTCCATTTCTATTTCTATAATTTCTTTACTCTTCTAATCCATGAACTAGATTTGCATCACCAGCAATTATCCTACTAAGCTATATTAACAAAATTCATTTTCAGGTTTCGCTTTTTATTTAATATACTTATATATACCAAAAACGCTTCGAATCACTTTAAATCAGCTTTCGTGCTTAAATTCTATAATTAGCAAAAAGACTTTGAATATTCTAATTAAAATGCAAGATGGTTAATGATTCAGATCCTACAATATATAATGCAAAAAGTGAACCTTAAGAGTGTCGTTCTCTAGCTCCAACTCATGAACTCTCATCTCGTAATGTTCTTTGGTGTCAATGGCTGGCGATTGTGATAAAGATGACAATGACGATGGCGAATCGACGGCGCTGGTTTGCCTTGATCGTCGATTCGTCTTCTTCATCCTTCCTGCAATTTCAATTTATACTTATACAAAATCAAATAAAAAATCTTCTTTATACTAAATAATCACAGAGAAAGGAAAAAAAAAATGTACCTGGTCGGGCACTCAAGCTCTCTGTAAATCCGGTGCTTCACCTTAGCTGCGATAACTATTGTTGTTTTTATTTTGAATGCAGAATCCCGCCTGCGTGTGGGGCATTTTAAATGTGGTTTAGTTTGTTATTACGTTAGACATTAAGATTATGGTATGGGATTATTACAATTTGCTTTACACGTCAGCGTCAATGAAATGCAAGAATAAAGAGAGAAATGATTTTGTGCGCTGATAGTACAGACCGTTGGAAAGCGCAGCCAATCAAATTAAAGGTGTAAAGAGAATAATTTGAATTTCGAATTTAGTAGATCTGAAATTGACCAAGGTCTGGTCCACCAAACGGTTTTGATAAAATGACTGTAGTCTGCAGCATGACGGTATCAAGTGAAATGGAAAATGTGTCTATAAATTTAAAAAATAAATAAAACAGAGTAAAAATATAGATGTTATTATTGTAGCACAAACATACCCCCCACAGTTGGTCAAATGATATAAATAGCCTGGACCATTTATCAAGCACAATATTAATGAGAATATACCATCATGTAGTGTGGTCTTTGAATTAAATTTAAAGGTTTAAAAATCAACCAAAAATAAGCAAAAAATAAAAATTGCTGAGCACTTTTGAACGGTAAATTGTCTTGACGAGATAAGGATTTTATCAAGTGGCAATCCAAATGAGGCACAGAAAGTAGCAATATATAAAATAGTGTTGGGAAATATTTTTACTGGGAATGGCAGAAGAGGAATTGAAGTTTCTTCTTCAACTTTCAAACGAAATTAGCAAAATTAATTTCCTCAAAAGGTTAGATAATAGCAATGTTTAATAAACATCAATCAGTTCCGTATCCTATCCTACACAATACAGGATCAAGGTTCCAACTGACGGTGTTAGATCCCCAAACAATTCCATAAAAAAGTACAATTAATGGTAATGGCACTCATCACAATAAACATGATATGAACATCACTGCTGTAGACTTCAAGTTAATGGCTGCAGTTCTCTTTCTCTTCTGGAGCTGTTTTTGGCCGAGCAGGGCTACTTTGAGGAAGCACACTAGGATCTTTGTTAACTGACTCTTCTGCTTGATCAACATTCCTTTCTCTCAACAAGTTGCCACCATTTGATGCGGCTGATCGCATTGCCCTTGGTAGCTTCAATGGAATGTCAGTTTCGCTTACACTGTTCTCTGGCTTTCTGGGAACATCAGTGGTTTCTTGTGGCTTCGAGGCAGGTGGGGCGACAGGAACTAACTGAATAGTAGACTTTCTCCACTTTTTTCTTTGATTTGGTTTCGGTGCATTAGATTTTACCTGTTTGACACAAACCTAATGAGAGTCTAAAAGAAAGAAAGAAAGGGAAAAAAAGAACCTAAACTGATGTGTCATAATCAAGCTAATGACATGGAAATTTTACATACCAATGTGTTACCAATATCAGATAGAGGCTTCCTTCTTGCCCCACCATCTTCATTTGTATCAGCAGGCCTCTCAATCAAAGCATTCTGAAGTAGCATTGCACCATGAGTCACAAGAGTATGATCTTTTTCTGTTTCATCAGCTCCTTGACCACTCTGCTCACTGGCCATGTTTGGTTTTGACAACTCATCCTCCTTGATAACACTGGCTTCTCTGTTGGAGCACTTTGCAGATGAACATCCACATGATGTCTTACAAGCACCACCAGCTGCTCGGCATTGGCATTTGTTTGTTTTGCACAAGGAACCCTTCGAACATGTGCAACAAAGACCAGATTTACTGTTCTGTCTAACCCCAGTAATTCCCTCACCTGAAGAGTCCAATCTAGAATTTCCCGAATCATCATCAAACAGGCCTGAACCTGCACGATTGCCATTTTTGGAAATCCGTTTTTTAACTCGCCTATCTGAGCATACCCACTCATCGTCAGCTGAATCTCTCTCTGAATGTTCTGATTCTGATGTATCCATGTCCTCCAAAAATATTATGGAGCTCCGTTGCCCCTAAAAACACAACAATTAGTAGTGAGCTGAGTAAATTGAAAAATAAAGCAATGGAACTCTTAGTTCTTGCTCTTGTTATGTTGCCAGCACAATGCGAGAAGTTATAGGGAAAAGAGTAGAAATCTACCTGTCTACGTAAGTCATACTTGTGTCCACCATTCAAGTCATGGTTATCAAACGCATCTGGCATTGTGGACAACTTTTTCAAGGCAGAGCTCTACAAACACAAACCAAGCATAAGGTCAAAAAAATAGAAGCATTTCAGAAATCATAAAGGAAATTGAGCTGCAAATCACAACCGTAGATGACACATAGTCAAAGAGAATTAACTAGACAAAATCAATAACAAAATGTAAACATATGAATTGGTTCTTCACGTATATTCAGCATGACAGTCCATGCATAGGCATCTTTGTGTAGATGTTACTTGTAAATCAACATAAGAGGCTTTTATTGGTATTCAGCACCCAGATTTGTTTTCAAAGCAAAAGATGGAATAAAAGCATAATTGTCAAATGTGCTAACCTGCAGCTTCAACTTATGAATTAGTTCACCCTTCTGCGACTCAAATTGTCTAGCCAAACTGCTAACTCTCACTACTTTCTCCTTTAGATCCCTTATTTCTGTGTCCTTCTCTCTACACTCAACTTCTTTATCTCGTAATGAGCATCTAATAGCAGCAGAAAAGATAACATTAAGTTAAATTCAATATAACATCTTACATATGCTAAAAAAGAATTAAACTCATTCATTTCTCTCCATAAACTCAATTTGAATAATAACAGCTGCAGCATTATTTATGATAATTATGATTCTAATGCAATTGAACTCAGTGTAATAATTACAACAGCACGGCCATTTTTAGCTTATACTTTCTATGGGATTGAGTAGTTGTAGACATTAAACTTTTGGCACAAGACTTTGTACACATTTCAATACATAGCTGCAAAGGGTTATTTCCAGGAAAATCAATAACTTGAGTTATGAAAGTTTCAAATTTTATTTTATATTAAACAAAAATTTTGGCCTTCAAAAAAATACCTGGAGGAGGATGCCAAATTGAAAAGGTAATTCATAACATTTTTTGCTTCGGCAAGGGCTCGAACTTGGTTCCAACGCCCTCTACCACTGAAAACACGCTCACGCTCTTCTGCTTCTGACAGCTGTGATGCCATAGAAACCAAAGTGCTAGAAGTAGCAGCAAGCATGCTCTCGAGTGCAAATATTCTTGAACTTCTGGCACCAGGAGACATCATTTCTGGACAATTGCTGTGTTAAACAGTAATTAAACAAAACAATTTGTTATTGGTTTCCAAGTGAAAATGTTCATGGAAAATATTATAAAACTTCACATTAGCTGAAATTCTTCACCTCAAACTAGCCTGCTCTGCTTCTTCCTTCAACCTTGCGACCTCGTTGGCCATCCTAGCTCTCCTAAAAATACCAAAAAGTTTTATTTGAATCAAATTTGCAAGAATACATTCATTGGCTATTCAAATTAGTTCCATGGCAAGAAGTTTCAGTTGTAAGTAAACAGAGGAAAAAGTATAATATAAAAACTGAAAAAGGAACTAATAATTGAACTTTCAACAAAACTTCAATGCTATAGGGACTTAAAAGTCTTGAGGGCATTATAGACCGATTTGTAACTATTCATATACAACAATCAGAAAAAAGGGAAGGACTTACTCTTCCATTTGACGCTCATACTCAGAGCGAACTTCATGCACCCGCACAGTGACTTCAAGCTCATGCTCGATTGCCTGCATCAAAGCCTTCTCATAGAGAATAATGTTAGAATAACTTCCTACACCACAGCACCAAATTATGCATCCATATCCTTTGCATCAGTAATCCTGATACTGTTTTACATGTGAGATTTACCTGAATTCCAAGTCCATTCCCATTTCCAGCACCTGTATAGAACGAATATTTTTCAGAAATTGTAATTTCAAAACCAGAAAATAGGGTGAATGAAACCATAAATTTATTAACCAGAAGTTTCACGTGAAGAGGCTTTTCTAGATTCTAGGAGTTCTTTTAGCCTTTTTGTAGCCATTGAAGCCTCTTCTGTCTTTCTTTGCAAAACCTGAAATGAAAATCAAATGATTCAACATTACTCTTCAATAAATTCTTCAACAAAGAAAATAATAGTGCCCTAAACTCTCAAATGGATATTAGTTTACCATTTTTTGCCTCTGGTTTAGAGCTAATAACTTATGCATCTCATACTCATTCCTCCTTCCTTCTTTCTTAAGCTGGTAATATACAGAAAACAATTTTCAAAGAGACTTAATAAGTGACATAACAAATAATTACGATAAACAAAGAGAGCACAAACAATGCTGACCCAACTTAATTTTGGGCCAACTAACTTGGGTTCATTAAGTTCGTTACTGCCACGTGTTCTCTTTGCATAGATAAAATATGCTAAAATTATATACATAAACAGTCGTGAAAATATTTTATTAAGCATTACTGCCGATAATAAGGACAAAAAATATTCAATAAAACTACACAAACCATAAATAAAACATGAGACTATAGACTTTTTCACATACTTGAAGAACTTCCTTTTCTCTTGATGCCTTCCACATTCTGAATTGCTCAGACTCTTGCTTAATTTTCTGTTGCAGGTGAACCTAAAGATATGCATTGCATATAAGAATTGTAATTCTCTGTAATATAAACAACTTTTATTTAAAAAAAAAAAAGAAAAAAAACCTTTTGAGACTTAATTCTCTGAATCTCATCTTGTAGCCTTTTTGCTGCTTCATCACTTTTTTGCTTTTGTCTCAAGAGTTGAGCTTGGGCATCTTGTTTTTTCTTCAAGTCTGCAACCTGAAAAGTCGGACACGGAATTAAAGTAGATAATTGAAGTTGAAACACATGCAATTCAAAATATACCTGTGCTTCAAGGACATTCAACTTCTGAAGATACTCTTCCTTTAACTTTTGAGCACTATCACCAGGAGTAGATGATATATTTGAAAGATTGTGCCTCAGTTCCTCAATTTCTTTCTGCCATGTGACAACAATGGAAATTGATTGAGTGCCATGACCTTTAAATAGCAACAGAATATAGGCATTATATAATAAGAACCACCTGCAAAATTTTCTTCTCTTGTTCCAGCTCGAGCACTTTCTTCTCATAATGTTGCTTGAGAACTGATGTATCAGCACCAGTAAAACGCTTCATCTCAGCCTTTAAAAGATAAAAGAAATCAGAGCAGTTGATATACATAAGTACCAGTTCAGAATGGATGATCATTAACCACTTGTGGGAAACTGAAATTCTCCAATACTAAAATAATTCTGCATCATTCTCCTCCTAGGAGCAGCTTTGAACAGGTCAATGCAAGGATCTACACTAAATGTTATAACATCAGACGGTTGATAAAACTAAGATGGAAGAATCTTACATTCTTTTATGAAATTGAATTATAAGAAAACTTTTTGAACAATTACATGTGGCTTATGAGAATTTATCCCCGAAAAAAAAAAATTGTTGTTGCCTATTCATTGTCTGGAAAGCAAACCAAGCTAAATCAGCTCCACCATTATGTGCAAACTACAAAGACTTAAAGGAAAACTTAAGTCAGCATTTACCTCCTTTTGTTCAAGTTTTTTGTCCAACTCCTTCAGCTCTCTGTCCAATTTTTCTTGAAGAGAAGAGTGTTCAAGCTCCTTTTCTTTATCTTCAATTTCATCTACATATATATGTTAAACGACCTTATTCCATATAGCTTTTTTAAGTTTACTCTATGAACTGAAAAGAATGTTGAACAACAATGTTCCAACAAAAACCATACATACTACTGTTTAGACAGTAATGACCAATTCACCAATCAAAGTTTGCTCATTTTGATACATATGCAAGTACAAATTCAGTGCATTAAATTTGATATTCTCCATGTAACAGTCTTCCCTTATGTTACCTGAGATGTCTTCAACTTTGGAATCACAATCAGACGAAAACTCATTTAAAGATGGGAATAGCCCATTCTTTGAGCGGAATCCATCATCATCAGTATCAACAGAATCAGCATTTCGACTTCGTTTGGAGTTGTGTTTGCTCTTGACAAGCAACAGTTCTCCTTCTAATTCTTGAATTTTTGAAACATAATTTTTCAACAAATCCAAATCCTGAAAAGAAACAATAGAACCAGTTATCACTTACAAATGTTGTTCACTATGTAGATGATGTAATAAGTAAATAATCAAACTCATTAACCTGTTTTGAATCACTTTCTATCTCATCCCATGATTTGCCATTCCGGACTGATTCAATTTTCATGACTAATTTGTCCTTTTCAACCTAAGAGAAATAAAGACAACTGACTCAAATAACTATGACTAATCAATCCCAAAAAGGCATTGCAAGGATAAATACTTTATGCCACTTAAACTATGAATGAAGAGAAAACCTGAGCATCAAGAGCACGTTGTGTTAAATGCTGGCAAGTTAGTCTACGTTCTTGAAGCTCTCGCTGTAGCTCTTGATTGCTTGCTTCAAGTAAAGTAACTTTGTGTTTGAGAATCTGAAAAAACCAAAGCCTGGTTTAGTAAACAAGTATGGTAACACAATTAGGAACATGTCATCTACTAATAATATACATTATATACCTGTAATTCATCAAACGGCGCACCAGAATCACTGCGATAAAATAGAAGTTCAGCCTGCAACTGTTCAATTTGACTCCTCATTCTTTGCATCTGAGCTGCCATTGGATCACGATTGATCTGAAAAAGCAGAAAAGCACATTAGGTTACTAAAAAGGAAGCACGACAATAAAAAATGTGTGTGTGTGTGTGTGTGTGTGTGTGTAATAAATAAATAAAGCACATCACAACAAATGAAAGCTTACAACTGCTCTGTTCTGGATGTTGCGAGCCCGATTTGCATACTTCAAAGTGTTTAAAGTCTCCTCAGCATTAGTGTCGGCAGGACTAACACAGGCTACAGTCAAGCATGTCAAATAAGCGGGATCTTAAATTTATGAAAAGCTTAATGCTGCTTCAACATAAGTTAATAACATACCAATCATCACAGTTTTGCTGTTTCCTCCAAGAGAATCCTAAAATTTCAAATTCCAATTATCAGATATGAAAAAATATTAACAAAGCAAAATTTAATCCTAAGTGTACTTCTTACTAGTGAACACCAAGTAATAGTCTAACTTCCAGACCATTGCTCAGGTTCTAATGACATGTAAGGAGTAATGTACTAATAAAAATCCATAAGTCATCCACATAGCCCAAACATATTTTGGACTCACTCAAATAAAAATTCTTTAAAACACAGATTGATTTCTTCCACATTATTGAATCTCCTGCCTGTGTGATTAGACTACTAACTTTCAACTTCTGAGAACATTTCCATCACATGACTATTAATCAAGAGTATGAGAGTAAATACAATTGAAATCAGTTGAAAATCAAAACAAATTCAAAAATTTACATCTCAATACAAAATATAGGTACAAAAGAGTTCATGCCTGCAACAAGCGTGTCAACTTGCTGTCTCGGTATGGAACGTGACCTCCTTCTTTCCGCTTCTTTTCATCTCCCAAAGCACTTATCACATTGCCAAGAGCTAGTAAACCCTTATTAATATGAATGCCTAGACCATAAAAACCATTACAATGAATTAATCAGAAGAAGAAATAAACTAATTAAATTATTATTTATCAATTTGAGATAGATAAAACAAATAAGACATGAATATAAAAATAGTTTTGCCATAAAATTTGAGAAATTACAAACATCATCCTTACCTTCTTTGAAACGCAAGCCATCAGCACCTGTTCGTTTCGCACGCTCAGAACCAGCAAGGTCAACTAAATGAAGTTTTGCACACAATATGTCATCACCAACATCATCAGTTGTTACTCCATTTTGGCAGCGAACTATTTTCTTTTGCTCCATTGTGATAGTAAATATAGCATGTGACCGACTGTAAAATAGAAAAATAAATTATAAGCTATAGATTTAGACAATTGAGAACAAGCATGAATGTAAATGACACAGGAACCTAAATTTAAAACATAAGCGAAGTTTGTTAAAGAAAGAAAAAAATAGTGAAATTACAAAACACAATAAGTATACATGTAGTAACAGAAAGTTGATGCTAGATAACATTGTCAGTGCTTCTAATCAACTGAAGAAAGAGAATTAGCAAATTGTTAGTAGCTGAAAGATATAAAGTCATACCTCGATTGACTATTCATATTAGTACTCCCAGTAGCCCGAGATAAAGAACCTCTTGACAAGAAAGAAGCCATTTCTTCTTTTGATCTAACTTCCGGCTCAGTCACACCAGCTAGTGTTATCCCTCCATTTATGGTTTCCCTAATTTGTATAGGAATTCGCATAACTGGCTTAGGTACAGAAGCACTCTCACCTTTATTTAAATTTGTTGAATTTGCATCAAGCAGGTCAAACACTTCTTCCTTGAATATCTACAAATAGAATTAAGTTTTAGCACTTAACCTACTTCACCTCAAACTATTAAAATGATTAATTAAAAAACTGTTACCTCGATAAATGACACCCTAATAAAAAATTCTGTAGAATCTTTCATGTTCTCCACTCTTCTGAAAATATTGTCCATTACTTTGGGTATAATGCCAGAATTACTTCCTTCTCCACTATAGTTAGTCCCCATTGTATATGTTTTCCCAGAACCCGTCTGATATCATATACCAAGCAAAGCAAATTAAAACGTTTATTGAAAAAATATTTCAATAAATAAATTGAAAAATATATTGTTTATTCAATTTAACCTGCCCATAAGCTAAAACGGTAGCGTTATAGCCGTGAACAAGTGCATCGACTAAAGGAGCCACACAATCGTCATAAATTGCTGTTGACGGTGAAGCTGTACTACCGTACACGTAATCATATGTGAATGCATGAGACCCTATCTGGACCTGTTTTTTACATTCATAAAAACATCTCACCAATCAAACAGCACAATCACAAACACAAACACCAACAAAAAACAAAAGTGATACGTAGAATTTATGAAGTAATATACCTGAGGCTCACCAGGGACGACGGTAATGCAATCGGTACAGCCAATCAGGAGTTCGGAAGTGATGAGAGGTCGAATATTAACGGCGACCCTCACACATTGTGAAGAATCCCTCGCCTCCGAATTCTCCATTCCCAATTTTAACGATCCGCCGCGAAACGAATGGCAGTGAATTAATGAAAAACTAATCTGCTTCAAAATTATCAAAACCAAACTCTAGAAAATCACGAATCGGAAATCATTTAAATGCCGGGGCTAGATAAATTTTTAGGAAATAAGTTGTTAATTATCTGATAATAATACCTGAAGGAGAGATATGAAGTGAGGATCTTCTTATAATTTGAAACGAAGACAGAGACAAAGCGACTGCGTTTTTGTGATTTTCAGAGACGAGGGATTGTGGGATTGATTTTAATTAAATAATTATAGGATCAAACTTTGAATCTGAGAATTGGCGCTCGGTCGAAATTCAAATTGTAGACAGTTGTGGGTCACGTGAGTGGCATGTGAGTACCGGATAGAATTTTGTGATTATCTGTGGACAGGCTTAGAGTTACTAAATCAGGTAAACTATTGTGGATGGGCGGTTGGGCATGACTGGTGCCCATGGATTGGGTTTCATTCAGTTAAAATGTTAAATTTTACGTTGGATAGTGTAAACCAATGTTTGTAAATATTAGCAAGATCAATCTAATTTTTTCTTGAGCAAAATTTATTTAAGTAATTAGCGGTTAATAAGTTAAAAAAATAAAATTTTAGTTATATGTTGAAACTAATAAATAAGTGGCATAAGATTTTTAAAATTAAGATTATAAGAGAATTCTAGTTATTAATTTTTTCTATAAAGTTTTATAGTCAAATAAATTAGTAAGATTTTTTTTCTAAAATCTTATGAATTGAAAAAACATAATAAATAATATAATTTCATTCATCTTATATAATTAAGAGTATAATAATAAGTTTATTGTAGATATTTAAAATATCTTTTAGATATCTATGTGCCAGTTGGTTCCACTTATACAATATCTATTGTGATAATTAAAAAAATTGAAGTTTAAATTCAATCTTATGAATGAGGCCAGAGTTGAGCTATCAAGATGCTACTTACAAAAAAAAGTAAGAGGGACTTCAAGAATAATTTACAAACAAATTATTGATATCATATTGACAAATAGAAAAAAAATAATCAACGAATTAGAATATCATTAAGTTATTCATCATCTGAGTGTGTACACAACTAATTTAGGGTTTTGCTGTAAGTTAATTTCATATTACTCCATCGTGAATTGATTATTTTTAAATAATATTTCTTATTATTAAAAATCTTAATTTACCATCGTTTTGGTCAAGAAGACAAAAATTTTATCAATCCACCCCTACTTTTTTCTTATCTTTTGGACAAAAATAAGGGCAACTTGAGATTTTCCAAAGAAAAAAAAACGACTTACAAATAATCAATTAATGAGAGTGGTAGTCTGAAATTTACTATTTTTAAGTATCTTTTAGTTTGTCTAACTCATCATATATGCTAGTGTAGTAGGTTCAAGTTTAGTCAACTGATATTTTAAGAAATATGCTATAAAGGTCAATCTACATACTTAGTGATTGTGGGTGCAATCTTTGCATTTGTGTTGATTTAAATTTTATTTATTTTATTTGACTTATAGGCACAATATTATTATTGATACTGAAAGAGTACATTTGGTGGCAATACAAATATATGAGATTTGATATCCTATGTTTGGATCATTTTAGATACCATGCTTGGATTATTTAGGATTATGACTTGAAGAAAAATAAAAAGGATTTTAGTGTCAAAATTTGGTCAAGTTGGTTAGTGATTTGATATTAGATCCTTAGGTCACTATTAAATTTGTTGGTGGAGAAGCAGTTTACCATTCATTAAGAATGTCCTACGACCACTAGTAAATAGCATGTGAATATCTAAAATCACATAGGATGGTAAGAGGCGTCAAAAGTTTTTCCTGTGTAAACCCTTCGATACTCAGTTTATGAGTTTACCAAAATAAAAAAAAATAATGAATATTTTAAAATGAAAACAGAGATCAAAAACATCAAAAAAGAAAAAAGGTACTAATCTCATGAGTAGATCTTATTAGCTTTGCTGAATCTCTCTCTCTCTAGAATTTTGAGAAAGATGACTAATTTTTAACATATTAAGAATATGGTCCCTATTATTTGGAAGAAAATAAATAAGGTTTATTTTGACTGAGACTTACTTTTTAGTAACTTAATCAAATGTCTCTTTAAAATCAATTTGATCGAGATAGTTAGAATTATTTTCTGGTTAAGGTGACCTGCTTGAGATCACTAGACTTATCTCTTAGCCGAGGTCACCAAAATTAACTTATAATCGCTTATCAGCTCTTTTGCTATCTTTTTGCTTTAAGAAAAGCACCATAATGTTTGAGCAAATACATTATCATAGTACCTTATTTCATTACCTAAATACCAGTCTCCTAATTTCTAGTGTTAAGAGTTTTAACAAATCAAGACTAGAAATTGTATAAAGTTTAAAGTAACCTTGAGGTAACTTCTATGAGCCAACTCAGATTTGTTAAAATTAACCGTGCCACTGGCTAAAAGAAAGTTGAGCAAATTTTAAGTTTTATACCTCATTTCAAGGACATTTTGGGATTATAACCTTTTATTGACTTAAGTAATTTTAAGTAACTCTTATCAGTTTAAGGTTTTATGCCCTATTTATAGCAAGTTTCAAGGTTTCTAACCTTTAGTTACTTAAACAATTTTAAGTATTTTTTATCAGTTTAAGGTCTTATATCTTACTTAGAATAGGTTTTAAAGCTTTTAATCTTTTACTAAAACAACTTTAAATACTCTTATTAATTTAACGTTTTATTCTTGCTTGGAGTAGGTTTCAAGATTTTTTTAACCTTTTATGGACTCCCTTTCCTTTCTCTTCTGCCTCATAAATTATTAATAAATTTCCTCCATAAACTTTGCTTGGCTTCTCAATGTTAGCCTTCAAAATTCCTTTCATAAATTGTTATCACATTGAGTAGCTTTCAAGAAATCAAGTTAATTAAGTTACACCATTAGTCCTTATATGAGCACAATCAATTTAATAAATATAAGCTACCCTTATTTCATATAATAGGACCTAGAGAAGTAATTAAATTTTTATGGAAAAATTACTTGTAAATCAAAATATAACTTCTGACATGTTTTTATTCTTACAAAATTGAGGTTTTAGAACAAGTGCACTTGAGATTATGCTCTGCAATATTTCATTGGCATTTCATCAAATAAATCTTGAGATTGACTTTGCTTTGCTCCCTTCTCAGAATTATTTCTACAATATTACAATACGAGCATAAAACAAATAAAATATAAAGGAAACCAAAAAAAAAAAAATCTAACTTCATCAAATGCTTTGAAACTTGAAGATAAGCTAATCAATTCTCATCATCAATAAGCATTTGTTTTGTTTTAAAACCATTATCAAAGTTAGACAAAATAATCAATATCGGGCCTTATCCAGATTACGATAAGTATATTTCTTCCAACAGTTCTTAACAATTATGAGAATTTATGCTTGTAAATGACAACCATTATTTACATAGAGTACATATATGCATAATTTCTAATGTTCTCTCATGCAAAGGTATAATAGAGCTATGATTAAGAATAATTCACACTCTTCAATTATTTTTATACCTAATTAAATAAATTGAAACTGAACCTAGGTTTTGGTCCTTGGTTAGTGGGCGATGTTCTTTTGAATTTCTCTAAAAGACTAGTCGATCTTCACAAATTACTGTTCAACTTGAATGTTCTTTCTTAGTTTCCTAAGCTTGTTCCTTATAATTTAAGGCGATCTTAAGCTTGCCAACTTCAACATTGGTTTATTTTTTTTATCAATTCAATTTATTTTTTCACGTGAATCTATAATTAAAAGAGAGCTTGCTCCAATTCATGCATGATAATATTCTACTTTAGACAAAGATAAAAATTTGGCTTTGTGTACTCATTTCCCACAGACAGTGCCAAATATTAAAGTCAAAATCTGCTGAAGTAAGTTAGCAGCTTAATACCAAACTCCTGCATTATCATTAAATTTGTTTGGTGGATAAGCAACTTGCCAATTATCAAGGATGCCCTAAATTACTAATAAATAACTCACAAACACTTGAAATCACATATCAAAAACTCTGACGCTTTAGTCATTTTATGAGTTTACCATAATAAAAATAAAAAATTTATATTTTAAAACAAAAACAAAGATCAAAAGCTCTAAAAAAAGAAAACAAGTATCAATTATAACTGGATCTTATTAGCTTGGCCGAATTTGTCTCTATAGAATTCTGAAGAAGAGCAATAATTTTCAACCCACTAAGAATGTGGTCCTTAGTATTTTGAAAAAAAAAATAAGTAAGATTTGTTTTGATTAAGTCTTACTTATTAGTGACCTAATCAAATATCTCTTTAAAATCCATTTGGTCGAGGTGTCCTACTCGAGGTCACTAGACTTATCTCTTAGTTGAGGTAATATACTTGAGTCACTAAACAATCTCATAATCAAGATGATCTGTTCAAGGTCACCAAAATTATCTTTTAATTGAGGTAATTTGCTCAAGGTAATCAAAATTAACTCTTGATAGCTATAAGCTCTTTTAGTAACTTTTTATTTTAAGGAGAGCACAATAATATTTGAGCAAATACCTTATTGTGGTCATCCTATTTTTTCTTCAATCAGATTCAAGAGTCTACCTTTTTTCATAAATCAAGTAGTATAATGATTGGATGTTGGACCACATCAATTGTCGAAAAAAATTATAGGTGGAAATCCTTTTTTTATCATAGTATAAATGTCTTTTTAATGGGTTGCTTAATGAAATATTAGTTATTCAATCTAAGAGGAGTGATGAATTGGGTTTTAAAATTTAATCTAAGCAAACTACACAATAATTAAATATAATGCCTTAATGAAATAAAAAATAATAAACTTAATAATGTTTAAAAATAAAAGAATAAGGAAAAAGAGAGCAAACACAGGTAGTTTTACGTGATTTGGTAATCTTCACTTATGTTCACATCTTCAAGTTAACCAAACTCGAGAATTTCGCTATTCAAGCCTTCCAATGCTTCAAGATCGTTACAATTAACTTCAATGTGTTAATAAATATTTACACTTATGAGATTATACTTTAATTTCTTCACCTAAGTGTTTTAACACTTACACTCTAAAAAATTTTACAATGAAGTTGAAGATTACAACAAAGAAACTCTCTTTTAGAGTGGATGAACAAATTATTGTACAATAATGATTTAATCTAAGATGATTTATAAGTTAGAAGCTCAATCTATGATGTATAAACTTATTTCGCCTTGTTAAAAAGATTTAAGATGAGTTTGATTTTTGTTTATATAATTTTAACTTGAAAAATAGTCATTATAGATAAATTTCACCATCCAACTAGTTAACCTCTATATTCTACCAGTTAACCGCTTACTACAGTAAATTTTTCGTTAAATTTAAATTTTATTACAATAATACTATTCACAAAATTATAATTTTACTTAAAACTTTTTTATAATTATACTATAACTCAAAAACTCATAAAAATTTACAAATAGGTTCATTCTGGAAATAATTTGAAATTGCTATACTATCACTGTTCACAAAATTATGATTTTACACAAAACATTCTATAATTTTACTATAGCTTAAAATGTCAAAAATCTTTACAAATAAGTCTAAGTTTATAATTTCTAAATAATACTACACATTCCTACAATTTTCTGAAATTATGATATGACAAAAAATATTTTTAGTTTTGCAAAATAAATCCAACTCAATATTTAAAATAATACTTGTTAAAATCAAAGATTGTAAAACTTTTTCATTTTAGTCCTTATTTTGAAAAATAATTAATTTATATAAAAGACTTAGTTTATAATTGTAAAATTTTAGATTGATAAAAAATAATTATTAAGTAATTTAAAATATTAAGCTTCACAAATGTTAAACCATACATAAATTTAAATTACACCAGCTTTACAAGAATTATCGCAATATTTACTCTATTGAGCTCCAAACTTTATTTTTTACTGAGTCATTGTCCGTTGAGTGCCTTAAACTTGATTTTACTTACATAAATATTATCCTTTTAAAAACCAATGAGTATGTAAAATATAATAATTATAAAATCAATTAAAACATATATTTATGATCATCAAAATTATATAATGCATAGCCTTTTAGGCTAGCACCTAATTTGCTTGGTTCAGCATTAAAAAGAACAGAAGAAGTAGTAGAAATAATTTATGCCTTTGATAAGGAGGAATTTAAGCTAAGGTTAGGGTAAAAAATTTCTAAAACTATATGTGGTAACTAGCAAGTAGTTACCATATGGGTCGGGTTGAGTTCGGCCCATCATCGGCGACCTATCTATCCAATATGACCAAAAGTATATGGCTCTTACATGAAAACCATTTAATTCCAAAGTAAGATACCAATTGTTTTTTCATCTAAAATTTGAATGATTTTAAATATTTTGAAGTGTGAATGAGTTCAAGTACAAATATTTAAATAATATTTTTTTATTTTTTAATATTTAAATATATGGGTATCTTGTTTGTTTTTAAAATAAAAATTATCTTAAACAAGGTTATTTAGCATTTATGTCAGTATAAATCAAATAAAAAAAAGTATTGCAATTTACGAAATGAATATATTTAATAGGTATATTTTTAAGATATAATATTTACTTTTCATTTAAATTTTTTTCATTCAGATAAAATCTTACACAAAATTGTTTATCACTAACAAAAATAAGGGAAAAAGATAGATAAAGATAGATACATTCTCAAAGTTTGGAAAATATAATCACAAAGGCTTATAAGTTTTCAATAAGGAACATAAGACCCCTTTTATACTACAATACTCTTTGACTCTATATACTAAAAAAAAAAAATTGATCTTAAAATTTCATAATAAATAGAAATATAGAATTAAAATCAATGTAACTATATATATAATTTTAATTTTAAAAAATATTTTTATATTTCAAAATCCATTAGACCTATTTTATTATATTAAAGTAGTATTTAACACGAAATAAATAAATAAATTAAAATAAATAAATAAATTAAAATTATTTTAAATGTTATGTAAAAAATAATTTTAATATTATTAACAAGGAGATATGTTGTTAATTAAAAAATTTATTTAACCCAAAGGTTTATTTAAAATCCTTATAATAAAGAGAAATATACTATTAAAGTAGATATGATAATTTAATAATTTAATATTATTTTAAATGTTAAAAATAATGTAATATTATTAATCTATTAAGTAGTTTATATTATGTATATTAGATTTGTATTAATTAAAAATTCTAAAATAATTTTTTAAATATTATATTAAAAACATATTATAAAAAAAGAAGAAGAAGAGATTTTTGTGTTCTTTTTCAAAATTTAGAGTCCTTGAGTCATTTCTTCGAAATTTCTCCAAAGAGAATGTAGAAAACAATATGGGCCAGCGAACTTTTCAAATGGAATCCGCCCGTTGTTGCCCAGCTTGGGCACACGAACACAACGGTTAACCGGTTTTGTTATTAGCGATTCATTGCGCCCTCTTTTTTTGAAAACTATTACATTGCATCAAAAAGAGAAAAGGTGGAGGTGTAAGGACGTTGGGACTCAACGGAACCGAGGATTAAAACGGTGAATCAGACAGACCTCGTGAAATTTGTTCACTAACATAATGGCCAAGGGCCCTTCGCAAATTACGAACTTAGCTGTGGCTGATAAGAATCCAACTCGCCCATCATCGACTCATGGTGATTTAGATAGATTCAATTCTCTTTGTTGAAATATTAAAGATATTAAATTTTTATTTACAAAATTAAATATTGAGGTTTCGATGACTGCTAGAACCAGAAGAACGCATTAAGACATAGAAGGATTTAGGCGCGTGCGGGACTTGGTTTATTGGAAACGCCGACGACAGCAACTATTAAACCATTTTCAATTCAGTAGTAGCCGCCTAATGTTCATTCATTCATTCATTCAATAAGCATACCATGCACGTGTTGATTCGTTCCATAAGCATACCATACACGTGTCCCACCTATCCATTCATGGATTATAACAACTTGCGCTGTGCCTTGTTGTGTCGTTAAATATTTCGACACAAGTTCAATTTATGTCCACAAAATTACAAAATTTCAATGGTCCCGGATGACTTGGTCTATCCTCACGGCATTCAAATTTATAAATGCATAAAATTTCAAATTTGGAGGATTTGATCTGATTTCTGGGGTTAGTGTGTAATTACTGTAGCTCAAAATATTAACAACTTAAAACTTTTTGGGAATTGCCGACGTGCTCAGTTGTAACATAATTTGAGTTTTTGGTGCACCAAATAAGTTCAAGGAATTTTGATAGCCCAACAGTGAGTGGGTGCCTTTTATAATGTTGAACGCCTCAGTTTTGAATTTTAATAAATTTATTATTTTTAGTGTTATTAGCGAAAGTGAATTTTAAAATCCATCTTGTAAAGTTATATGTGCATTTTTTTTGTATATATAGTCTTAATAGATCTCAAATTTTAATATATATTTTATGACGTGGCCATTAAAATTTTTGATCAAATTTTTTAAAAAATATTTAAAATAATTATATTCATTTTGGATTTAAATATCTAAGTTGTGTTTTATTAGTTTGATACGGAACTATAATATAGTGTTTAAAAAATTCAAAACATTATAAACTCAGCCTTATATGAATTTTTTTTCCTATAAGCTACACTTGAAGGAATTAACTTATTTATTTTTTAAAGGAAATTAATATAAATTAAAGTAGTAAAAAAATGCAAAAACAAATATCATAAATGATTAGGGAACTATGAAATAACAACCGAACAAGAGAATTATAGTTAAACACGCACGACGGCGTACGTTAGAATTCCCAGACAAGTCGCCACGTAAAGTGCGCACAATGAAATTGTAAATTCGTGGGTCCAAAAAAAAAATAAAAATATAGGAAAAATAGGATTCACCTCATCCTAAGCCCTGCAAATTGATTGGACCACGTCGGCAAATTGGAAAAATCAAACCCGCTGCACGGTAGCGCAACCAGAAACTCCAACCTTTGCAGGAATCTTCACAATCAATCCCCGTCCTGCACTGGTTGCTCTAGAGCCAATAATTCCTCGTTTCGCTTTGGAGTAAATAACTCATTGCAGGCTCGGCTTTTTCGTTCTTTCAACACTTCAGCAAAATTTCCACCGAAAATATTTTCATCTCAGGTTTCTAAAGAACTTGTAATTGTCTAGTTTGTTCTTTTGTATGACCAATAAATGATAATTTGTGCGCCTAGAGTTTCTATTTTGGGTCAGTTTGTATAGTTGCTTACTTAGAATGTTGAATGGCTAGGAGGAGAAGAAATATTGGAAAATTTGTGTTTAATCACTGTTCTATTGTCGGTACAATCAAAGAATTTTGGACTAATAAAGTTTTTATCGCAATATTTTAACCTTTTTTTTTTTTTTTTGGTGACAGGGAGCTTTATTTGTTTCGATAGTTGAAATCTATTTGATACATCTGCTTCATTTATTATCAACACTAAATTCTTGGGCTTCCATGCTAGATTGCGTTGTGAAATTTTGCTGCTAGTGGTATCTGCATTTCTTTGGCTACAATGACTTGTTCCAGTACCATGCAATTGTCTCAGGAATTGAACATATATAATAAATTTGGATGCAGCAACCTCTATACCGTATGTGATTTCCATCTTTCAATTATTGGATTCTTGCATAATTCATTTTTTAAGTTCAAAGTGCTTAATTTATATGATCTATCAAATTTGTTTTTCTTTTAAGAGACAGACAGGAAAAGGCCGATTAGTTCACATCAATCTGTCATCACTTGCTATGGTATGCTTTTCTGTGGATAAAGAATTTTAAATTTATTTTGTAATTGCTATTCCCTGGCCATCTTCTACAATTTTTGAGTAACTGTATTCAAACAGATTGTAATTATTATTCTATTCCGTATGTTTGGGTGTGTATAAGCAATTAACAGAATTTGATTTCTGAAATTGATGTTTGTTGCATGTTCAGCGGCAGGATGCGTGGGGTTTTAGTCTTTTAAGCCATTTATGTGGGCCACTAAGTCCAATATCTACCAAGTGCAATGTTTTTGTCTGCCGATCTGTTTTAGTACCAGGAGGAAATGATATTCCTCTTTTGAAATCTGCTGCTGGTGCAGTTTTGAAAAGGTATGTATTTCTCTTTATTTACTTTTTGTTTTTTGTCTTCATAGTTGTACTTAACTTTGTAAGCACATTTAGAAGGCTGGATCAACCATAAATCCCTAACAATCTGTAAAGTTAACAGCTCACACTCAACGCTTAAATGTTTTCTGAGATATTGCACCTTGGATTATGTTCTCAGCCATAGTGTTGCATTTGAGTTTCTTCTCAACTATTTACTCTTACTTGATAGATACTCACTCTCTTATATTTCAGTAAAGGTGGCTGAAGCAATTAGTTTTATCCAAGTTTAATAGGTTTTAGCACTGTAGGAGTTAATGTATTCAGTGTTGCTAACCAGATTATACAAGCTCTAGCTTCCATGTATGCTTTAGGCCTTCAATCTTCATGGTAAGAGATGAACTACCAGTTTAATAGATATGTCATCCCTATAATGCTTAGACCCCACATTTGGCTACTTGTCACTGGTTGTTCACCATGGATGAAGTCATGCAAGTAGATGCTTTTGCACCTTATTGCAGCATTCAACACATATACGTAAAAGCTTATGCAGATGTGTATGTCTTTGCTCTCATCTAATCCAAACAGCAGCAATATTCTTTGTTTGGCTAATATTTAATGCCTTTTATTTTTGTGTGGCTATGTACATATACCACATCTTATTAAATGCATTATTAGTATTAAATCTCTCTTTCAAATTTCAGGTCATATGATACGTTGCGTGGAAACCCTGTGGTAATACGATTGATCCCAGCAGCTGCTCTTGTTGCTTTTGCGGCATGGGGTCTTGTGCCGCTTGTTCGTCTGGGCAGGACTATATTTCTCAATGTATTTACTTCTTTTTTCTTCTACTTGCGTTTGCATCCCATTGCATCCTTTAATTGGTTGTCTCACTCTTACAGAATTCTCTTTGCAGAGAACTGATGGTAGCTGGAAGAAAAGTCGTACACATTACGTTTTGACCTCTTATCTTCAACCATTGATGCTATGGACTGGAGTAACACTTATCTGCAGGTTTACTTCTGCATTCCATAGAATTACAGCCCAATGATCCTTTCTTTTTTTATTCGAAGGAATTATATCAGTACTGATGGAAGTTTCTATGCCAGAGAATTAGATCCACTAGTTTTACCTTCAGAAACAAGCCAGGGCGTTAAGCAACGGGTTTTGAATTTTGTTCAATCCTTGTCAACTGTGCTGGCATTTGCTTATTGTTTATCAAGGTAATTGCGGCTGCTACCAACGTAATATCTCTCATAACTTAGCAACCAATTTGTCAATAAGTTGAATACTAGTATTGATTTAAAAAAAAAAAATTGACGGTCATAAATGCAATACAAGGTTACTTTAATAGAAAAGTCTAATAAAATGTTCTATCTATTTTGAATATAAGAATAAGTTCTGTCGTATTGTGATGAGTTGGTAGCTTGTTGATACCTGTTCAGTTTTAATGTTTGGTGTTGGGTTTTAAACCAGCGTTGAAATATTGCTATATCTTTCCGTTTGCAGCTTGATTCAACAAATACAAAAATTCTTGACAGAGACCAATGATGCTGACTCCATCGATGCAAGAAATGTAAGTTTCTATTACTTGTGCATTATGCAACTTTCATCCATTTCTCATCACAAAGTTATCACTTCACAAATGATGATCGATGTGTTAATGTGTATCTACTAAAAACCATCTTATGATTCATTTCTTAACTCTCTTAATTATTCTGCAAGCCTGTTTTTGCTGCTTGTACATTATGTTTATTTTTCTAAAGTTCCATCAGTGATGGGGCTTAAAAGTTATGTTAGTTTGAAAATTTTGCTAAGTTGGTAGTTGCTAGTTGTTGCTTGTTGGTTGAAGGACTTGAAATTGCATTTCTAGTGACTGCGCAAGAATTTAAAGCTGTATATTCATTATATAATCTCTTGCCTGATTTTGGATGCAAATGTTTGATAGTTTTCATAGTCATTCAGGAAGACTCTGATTTGGACATGGCAATTAAGATGGAATAACAAATGTAGAATCGGCATATACTAAGGTTGTGGGTGCCCGTATGATCTCTTGTGGATATGTTGTAGCATGCCTTTTCATCTCCTGATTAGTGTTAATGAATTTGGTCGGGGAATTATAAAATTATAGTTTTAGCATATTTGGGGCACTAACAGAGTGCACCTAACAAATCTCTTTTCAGAACAGTTTTTTCATTTCTTTGGCAGATGGGCTACAATTTTGCTGGGAAAGCTGTTTATACGGCAGTGTGGGTTGCTGCGGTATCATTGTTCATGGAGTTACTTGGTTTCTCTACCCAGAGGTGGCTTACTGCTGGAGGTCTTGGTACCGTATTGCTCACCCTTGCTGGCCGTGAGGTGAAAACCAATTTCATTTTCATATAATTCAGTTGGATGCTACAGTTTTCTTGTCATAAAATGTTCTGCATAGGACTTAGCCTGGCAGCAGCAAATAGCATGTTCAGGTATCTCTCTTTTGTGGACTAGGTGATGATCATTTGCTTGATTTATTTTAATTTTTTGCATACAGATATTTACAAACTTCCTTTCAAGTGTAATGATCCACGCGACGCGACCATTCGTTATCAATGAATGGATCCAAACCAAGATTGAAGGCTATGAAGTTTCTGGCACTGTTGAGGTTTTTCTTACTCTATTCCTAGGACAAAGGGAGATTTGATAGGAAAAGAGTAGTAATGCATATTCTTCATCTGTTTGCCTCTAGCTAGACTTGAATGAAATCTTAAAGCTTAGTTCCCTGTGGAAAGCTAATGATAGTAATTGAAGTACTTGACCCTAAGTTTGCCTTATTTAATCAAGATCCTATATTTTATCAGCATGTGGGTTGGTGGTCACCCACAATTATAAGGGGAGATGATCGCGAAGCAGTTCACATCCCAAATCACAAATTCACTGTTAATGTGGTAAGGAATCTTAGCCAGAAGACTCATTGGCGCATCAAGACCTCCCTTGCCATCAGTCACTTGGATGCCCATAAAGTTAATGTAAGTAGTAATAATTGTTTACGTTATCATGAATTTTTGTAGAGTAGAATTTCTGTTGGTTCTTTATGCTGTGAAAGAACTTTGACTATTCCTTCTGTGTCTTCAGAACATTGTAGCAGACATGCGCAAAGTGTTGGCCAAAAATCCTCAAGTAGAGCAGCAGAGGTTGCATCGAAGAGTCTTTTTGGAAAATATCAACCCAGAAAACCAGTCTCTTAATGTAAGGCTTTCATTTTTAATTTCACCTTTTGTTTCAGATTTAATTTATATTGAGCTGCCCTTTTTTGTTGTCATCTGATATTTAAAATTTCTCTCTGCCATGATGCAGTCTGTATTCTTTAAAACAAGTTTAGCTTGCTTATGATCTGTGGAAAATAAAAAAGGAGTTTTATTTATTTATTTATTTTTTTTTTTTTTGGGGCACGTGGAATTCACAAGGTGCTTGGTTACCTTGGTTTCTAGATTTCATTCCAGACTCCTTGTCGTCTGTGCTCATTATTTTAGTTCACCATTGTTCCTGTTTATCTCAACTAAGTAAATGGAAAATGAGATACTTAGTGAAGTCTCTAGTGGCATTATTTCTTTCCATTTCTTGTTAGTTTTAATGATTGCCTTTTTTCAAATGTTAACTTATGTCTCTTGCTCAAAATTAATACAGATTCTGGTATCTTGCTTCGTGAAGACGTCACGTTTTGAAGAGTATCTTTGTGTCAAGGTGAGATTGATTTGTTAGAACGTTTTGTGCAAGCACATGCTGGATTTCAATGGATTCTTATATCAAAGCCCTGGCCATTTATGATTATACTTTAATATGTACTGCTGATAGAATATCTTGGAAGAAACTTCAAAGCAACTGTCAGAAATGGGCAAATCTTTTCCTTTGAGTAACCTTTCTGAGATGCTGAGATATCATAACTGTTCAATGTTAATTCGTCCATGCTTCTCTGCTCCTCCAGTGCTGGTTATTTGTGATAAACATGACAACTTCTTTTTGCATGGATTGGTAGATTTTTTTTTTTTTTTTTTTTTGGGTTATCTATTATTCTCAGGGACTCTGTCAGTTCTTTTGAGGAAGCATAGGTAGAAAACTGCCACAGTAGCATTTTCCTTTGATGTTATTATCATATTGTTGAGTGTTTGCTCTGGTTTTTTTGGTTTTCATTTTCCATTTTCCCTCTTTTTGGGACACAAAGAGGTTAAGACAATAGTCTTAACACAAGCTAATATATGGTTGAAGACTTGGATTTCCTAGGGAGATCTCAGAAAGATCTAAAAATTAAGGATTTATGCCATTTTTGGCTACATCTAAGGGGTTGCAAAGCGGCTCTTTTCTTGATGACAAGTTTTTGTGGTAGTTCCTTTCTATGCTTCTGACAGCAATTTATCCAAGAATCAGTGATTATGATTTTAGCTCACTTAAAGGTTTATAATTGCAATTAAACAGGAAGCAATGCTCTTGGATCTGCTCCGTGTTATCAGCCATCATAGGGCCCGGCTGGCCACTCCTATCCGCACAGTTCAAAAAATTTACAGTGAGGCTGACTTGGAGAACATACCATTTGCTGACACAATTTTCACTCATTCAAGAGCAGCTGCAAACCGTCCGTTTCTACTTATTGAACCTTCCTATAAAATCAGTAGTGATGATAAAATTAAAACTTCAACTCGTGCAGCACGAAGTGAAGAAAAAGAGACAAAGGTTAAACCAACCTCAAAATCTGATTCTGAGGCACATTCACAGGCTGGATCAGTATCAAGTGCTGACTACAAAGAGGACAAGGCAATAGCAACGTCTACCTCTACTGCCGGCTTGAAGCCCCAAAGTGGGAGTTTGTTGCGAGATAATTCAGTTCATGAAGAACAGCAGAAGCAGGGAAATGAAGATCCGTGGAAGAGTAGTGGGTCACAAAATTCTGAAGACACTGATCGAGGGGCGATGTCTGAGAAATCTCTTACTAATGCTGAATCTGGCAGTGAAAAAACTAATACTCCAGCAGCCATTCCACCAGCAAAGCAAGACATTGAGAGATCTGTTGCATCACATTCTGTAGCCGGGACTCCCTTGGAAGAGAATATTGTTCTTGGTGTTGCTCTAGAGGGCTCAAAAAGGACACTTCCAATTGAGGAAGAAATGACATCATCTTCCATCCCTGCAGAATCTAAGGAATTGGCTGCCAGCCGAAATGGGAGTCGTAAGGAGAAGAAAGATGGTCAGACACCAACAGTTCCGGGTAGCAATCAAAGTGATTAGCATGTTGGTGAAAATTAAGTGCTAATATTGTGACCTGTACTGTTTCAATCGTTATTGTGCCTGAAATGCATGCAGCTGAGTTTTTGGAAGCTAGCATGCCTGCATTGTATGCTTATCCCATGAACACCCATGAAGTCTGTATATAATTATTAAGCGAGACGCACTGGGCTACATGATTGATGTTTCAAGTTTCAACTGCTAAAAAGTGACTTAAAACTGTTTGAATTTACCGATTTACTGCATATTACATATAATCCTATTACTGTTCTTTAGTTAAAGAAACTCGTCACTGTCCCAAGGCAAATAGTTGATATCATAGATTCTCCCATTTCCCAGGAGCCACTCCCACTCTCACCTAATCTCCAAATAGTTAATTGACCTAATCTCTTTACAGCCATTACTAATTTGTGTGCATTAAAGATGCAGAAGAAATAGCATGCTTGCGGAGTCTGTAACAAAAAGGTGTTTGGCGTCAATTCATGGATGAACTGACCATCAATTGAGAAAATTGAATTACATACTGGGCTCAAAAAAAGCGCAACCTGAACCATGTAAACAAAATACATTATTTCAAAATTGTGATGATATACAACCTAAAAGCTAGCTGTAGTACTCCCAGATCGTGCTAACAAAATTATTCAATTTAGGATTCACACATACAATCAGGAGCGGGATATGTATAAATGGACTGTTTCGTTTTTCTTAGCCTTATATGTCCCAGTCTATTTTTATGCCCATTGCGGACTGCATTCTGAAACTCCGTCCATCCCATGCTCTTGTTCAAAAAGAACTTCCCCAGCAACGTCATGTTTGGTCTTATGGTCTTCAAGTTCAAGTAAGCTCGATGTCCAACCTGATGACAGAATTTAACACCTTAGCTTAAGAATTTCAAATACTCATATTTTAAGACTTACCCTGTGATCCCAAAGAAGACAAACTTTATACTGAAATTGAGAAATAGGTTCTTTACCAGAGCATTGTGCATGTTTCCTGGAGAAGCAGAAATGAAGATGTCACTCTGCATGCTCACGTAATAGTCAACTGCAGCCGATAAAGAAGCCTTGCCTTCAATCATGGCCAGTTCTTCTGCAGAGGCAATGCTCTTCTTATCTTCCATGAGGGGAAACAATTTTTGTAATGTTGAGATCCTAGCTTCTCCACCATAAACCTGAGATTAGCATGGAAATTAAAGAGTTTATATTGCAACTGAGAAGGCATAAGGAACTTCTGACTTCATGGGGGAAAGAAAAGAAAACCTTGTGTGAAGCAAGATAGAGGCGAGTGCTGTTGTTGAAACCGAAAGCTGCTAGCAGTAACCCAATCTCTTCTGGAGTCAATGGGCAACGCCCCTGATTTCTCAACTCCTCATCAGTGAACTGAGAGTTTAAGACCCTGCCCTGCCAAATTACTTGTCGGTACTTTGCTAGAGCCAGTTTTTCGGCTTTACCGCCACCAAAATCACAGGCTGAATGAGCGGCCATGTCCTACATTAGGTTATGTTAGAGAGGACATACAGATTTACTCAAACACAAAATTGATATAATCGAACCAAGAAGATCAAGAGATACCCAATAACAAGTAAACAAAAAGGCTCTCATCAAGGAACCACTTAATCATGAAATATTTGGTGATTGTTTTACTCTAATAAGAGAATAACACATTGACAGTTGCTGTTTTCCATATCTAAGGTTAGAGAGGACATACAGATTTACTCGAACACAAAATTGATATAATCGAACCAAGAAGATCAAGAGATACCCAATAACAAATAAACAAAAAGGCTCTCATCAAGAAACTACTTAATCATGAAATATTTGGTGATTGTTTTACTCTAATAAGAGAATAACACATTGACAGTTGCTGTTTTCCATATCTACTTACAGCATGCATGGTGGATGGTTCGTCTTTGCCATTTCCACAAAGTTCTACCATTGGAGATTTTTATTTAGTTATATCTAGTTCTTATGGTCCAATACGACAATTAAATTAGGGATAGGGGTTGTGGGGGGGGGGGCGGGTGGGGAACCTGTCAGGACATATTCCCTATGCTAGAGTAACCAGAAGAATTCATCATTTATACTTTTACAGGATCCAGGTTTTACCTATCAACATTATTCCAAAATGAAAAATGTATGTGTAATTGTTCTTTCAAGTATTGATTGAGAGGAGGTCCATACTTTATCAAAGCGAAGATGTAACACAACAAATTTTCCGGCTCCAGTGACTTCAGAATCACCTATCCTCCCCTTATGGAACTCAGTCCCTGAAGCTTGAGCTCTGCCCGGAGGGTGACGGAGGCGCTGAACAATGGTTTCTCCCAACTTCCTGATATGGGGAACAAAAACTAAAGCTTGAAAGTTGACTTTACACCGTAGGTGCTGGATATTTGTTGGCAAGTTGTCAAATGCCAAACGATGAGAGAATGGAGCGATAGCGGCAATGCCATAGCTGCAATATAAAACTGTTACTTATCATGTTATAAAATTTTCAAATAAGTACAATCAGTAAATATCTACATCAAAGAATGGCAGGCACATTTGTACACAATCAGATGTACCTGAGGGAAAGAGACAAAGCTTGATATGAATGGGTTACTGAAGGGAAAGTGCAAACCCAGAACCATATTGACATCTATTTATCAAAGTCTAAATATTATGATATTAAATCATGAGAGATCTTCAAGGACAAGACAATATATCTTCTAAGATCTCATAGAATCACAGGGATATGCCAAGCCAACATCAGGATAGAAACTTAGCCTTCTTCTCACGGTAGTAGAAACTCAGATCACAGGCTCCCAGTTAAAAATTTCAAGCAGAAAGCTCCACTAAAACTTAAAAGATAAAAAGAAGTCATTAACCTCTGTAATATGGGCAGGACATTTCCCAGATACCAGTTGGCAGAAGCATGGACAGGTGCTGTTTTAATTCTAGTATCCCGTATACCAGTAGCATAGTACTGCCGAGAGCTCCAAGAGTATTCACGAGGCAACTCTTTTACTATAGAGATTTCATCACGCAAGGAAGAAATAAAGTGATCTACATCAAATATATCTGAGAAGGAGCTGCGGAAGCAAAGCATAATTACCATGCGAAAATGGATCCTTTTAGACAGGAAAAACAGAATATAAGATGGATTGTAAACGGAAGTTACTCATGAAATACCTAGAATCTCGCCAAACCGGATTTACTTCAAGGTGGGGCAGCACCAAGGTTGCATTCAATATTTTGGCAACAGCAACTGCATCGCATATCTTGATATTCAGAGAAAAAGAAAGTCAACATCACAATCACTCTTTATTTACTAAGCCGACAGCTATAAGATCACAAGCTACTTAGGAATTGTTACAATTGAATGATTCTCTAGGCCCCTTCGTAAACTAGTTACTAACCCCCATTCTCTGCTGATTTAAACCACCATCAAGAAACACTTGGACGTAACCTCGAGACTTCTTAGGCAGTGCTGCAAAAGAATAATTGAAAATTTACAAGAAAAACACCACACTTTCGTCATTATTAAAAACATCACTTAAATAATTAAATTACTTAGCAAATACTAATTTTCTTGTAAAATTTCAACCAATTGATCACATGGAAAATCACCAGAAAGTTAGTTCTATTGACACAAATTTCTCATGGTACAATCAGTATCAACTCATTTTCAGTCAGATGTAAATTCAACCAAAAATAGAAAAAAAAAAAAAAGAAAGTTATCAAGGTAAATAGCATAGCAATTGGCACTTACAAGGAGGACTTGTAGATTCAGCGCAGGGTCTCCATCCTTGGTTGACCAACGGAGACCAGAGTTCATATTGCTGTTCAGTCGGCTGAAACAAACAAATAAATTAAACAAAATAAATCACAACAAATGAAACAAAGCAACTTGAAGAAGAAAATTGGAAAGAAACAGAACAACTTACAATTTGTCTATGTAAAGCGATCTTCAGTAGAGACAAGTGCCGGGGTTTTGGCGCATGCCACTCCTGCATATACACATTTATTTAATCAATCAGAAGAGCTCCTGCGAGCGCATTAATGAACGACATGAAGAGTGTTTAAAGAACGTACGGAGAACATGGTCGGCGAGGCTCGGCCCAGTGGTCCGAACAGATTTGGGACGAAAATTGGTAAGAGAATTACAAAAAGACCGGCGAATGCCATTCGCTGTGTCCGATTCTGGTGGTGATTGTTGTACAAGAGCTTCATTTCCGGTTTTTCTTTTTCCCCTTAAATTAGTTTTATTGTTTATTATTATTATTTATTTATTCTTAAACCCTAAATGATTAAATTTCATGAGATTTGTGTGTTAAGAGTAGCGCAGAATTTGAGAAGGCAATTGCTCGGGACGACCAGTGTAAAGAGTGAATCTGAAGTGGCGGTTTTAGACAAATGGAAGGTGTCGTGTTCATGCTGCTACGTCTATAAAGTCACCCTTTATCTTGCGAAAGAAGAAGACAACGCACTAAGCCTTTAACCGAAAAAAAAATAAAAAAAAAAATTCTGATTTGCTCTGTCCGGAAGAATGGGAGTGGCGTACGCTGCGAGCTTTCTCAGTGATGGATTTTTGTGACTAAATCCAACGGTTTTGGATTTTAGAGTGAACCAAAAAATTACGAAAATGTCACTCATCCATGCAATGATTTGAATGGCAGTCACGTCATATATTTACAAAATTTGTATTTTTAATATCGCGCCACTAATTAGTTGGAGATGCTCTTATAAACATAACATTACTGAAATTATATACGTATATATACCATTCCATTGAAAAACATGCTTACATTGCACCGTTTGCACTAAATTTGGATCAACTTAACCCCCAAGAGTGAAACACTAGTTCTCTACAATGAATGACTTATTGACTTGCTACCATGTAATTTTTATTTTCATAGTATAATTAGAAAACTATTGAGTGGTGAGGTTACAACGTTGGTTGGTTTATATTATACCATAATTACTAGTGGCATCTCAAATATAATTTAGTTATAGATTTTTACAGATCCTTCATGTAACGAACTGATGCCAGAGGATTCCGAAGTCAACCCCATTTAATATATGAAAATTATTGATTGATGGCACATGTAGAATTTTATAAAAAAATTTGTTCGCTGACAGTTATTTATTATTTTCTTTTTTAATTCATATCATATTAGATCTATTATTTGATTCCTGTTCAAATTTCAAAAAGTAACATAATTGGCTCAAAGTGGTAGAATTTTGAGAAGTGGTACAATAGGTCTCTCAACCCTTAAAACCCTCAACTCACTGTCCTATGAAAATTTATTTTAAGCGATAAATGACAAAATACAACTAAGTATTGGTAATTCAAGGAGTTATTGCCCTTAATTGTTATGCGATTTGACTGATTTAAGACTACATTTTCAATTGGGATGTTATAACTTTAAAACCATACTTCAATAAAAATAAAATCGCCGCCTCTGTTAAGTAAATGTAGATGAATAATTGCCAAAACAAGTGTAAAAACCGAACGGTTGAGACTTGAGAAACGAGGGTGCCATACCTTGTAAGAGGATGGCAAATAGGGCTACCCCCTCGAAATCACGCTGAAACATCTAGAGAAATAAAGCTATTGAGCTGCGTAAAAGGAATGTGCTAAGCCTCGTAGCATCAGTGTCTATAACCAAGCTCAAACTTTTAAACAGATATTATAATTGTCATTACGATAAATCCGGCAGCTCGATTTTCTTTTAGTTGCTTTTCCAATATTCATTTCATGCCACTTGCACATGTATCTGTAGAATCCCTCAAATCCTCAACCCCCGCCACCCCCCCCCCCAACCCCCGGCACCGGGGCACGGCGGACTCTCTTTCTCTTCTTTTCTGTTTTCATTAGGGACGTAATTTTAATTTTTTTTCCCTTTTTACAATGAGAACTGCCGAGTATCCAAAACAATTTTCCTGCTAACTATTAGCTAACTTCTCCACTAACTACAATCGACATAGCCACGAACACTATTCACAGCATGGCACTAAACAATACCCACTAAACTCAAAATAGACTGAAAAGATATGAGAGATAACCCATATCTACATGCCTTGAAAATGGAGATCCTTCTAAGGGCTTCCCATCAGTCTTCTCCTTCACGAGGAGTGAGTCTCGGCCTTTTTGCAGCTTGCTGTTCATACGCCTCTCTCCGAAGATTATCATCAGTATCTTGGGCATAATCACCATCAACCTCCCTGTTGTCTATTGTATCAGAGTCTTGAGACAACCTTTGTTCAATCACACTAGAGTCCTTGAGTAATGATGTTGTTGGATTTTTGTGACAGGAGGGAACGTCTGTAATATCATTTCCGTCCTGCATTTGATCAGGCACTTCAGGACCTTCAATAGCCAACGTCTGCAGCATCTCACTAGGGACAGAAGCCGGGCCTTCTGTGAAACTCCCAATGTCCATTGAGAGAGATCTGGGCCGATCAGTCCTCCTTTCAAGGCTGCGACCAGCATCCTCCACAAAGGGCCCATTTTCAATTATCCCTACATCTTCTGAGTCATCAGAAGCTGATAGCTCGGAAGAGTCAACGGCCTGCTCCTCCCCTTGCATGCAGATTTCTGGGTTCCATGAAGCCTCAGTTCCAAAATCTCTAGATGGAAAGGAAATGCTACCAACTTGTGGTGTGAGTTCAGTTATTTGCTGGAAACCATTACTTCCAGATGCCAAATATCCATATTCCTCAGCCGTTTCAATGTCATGCTGTAATCAGAGGAAAATGGGAACAGAAACGGCATTTAGTCATACTGCAGAAAAACATCTAAGCAACTGCATTTCAAGTTCCTTCCAACATAGTTCCTATAAACCTGAGAAAGCTTTGCAAGGTAAATTTGAAAAAAAAATAAAAAATAAAAAATTGTGGTTTCAGACAGCAATATTCAAACTTATTTTGTTGTGCTTTCAAATCAACAGTATTGTTCATGTTAATTTGGTGGTTTTTTTAAATCACATCCAAAAACCTCAGTTAATTATGCCCATATTCTTTTTTTGCTAAAATTACCTTGTTACTGAGTAAAATAATTCATTCCCGCTAGGATCATAATGAAAATACCTCTCTTGCCGATACAGCACCATTGAGATGGTAATATGAAGATGGCTCACCAAAAGATTGATAGGCTAGTAACGATCCTGCAGTAATTCCTGGCTCAAGAAGCTCCTTCAGAACCAAGCTAGAATCATTACCACACTGCAAATTCCTCCCAGAAGTTGCTCCTAATAAAGTGATTTCAACGCCCTGGCTGGCCTGGGCATTTGATAAATTTCCGTGCTGAGATGTTACAGCACTGCATTTCTCTGATAGAAAGTCTAAACACATTTCATTCACATTATTTTCCACAAATCTAGGAGATTGATGTTTAGCAAGGCAAACCCGAGAACGATTTTGAAGGAGCTCAGAAATTAACTTCTGGAGTAAAGAACGTTTAAGAGAAGCCTCGCCAGGTGGAAACCAATCCACATTAAGCTGGAAATAAGTTATTAATATAGCTAAACATATAAAAGATAAAACAAATTGTGGAGCAGTAAGGACGCAGAGTAAATACTGAAAGTTAAGCAGATCACTTACAAAGCTAGATAACTTCTTTAACTTTAATGGGCTAAAACTAACAGGAGCTTCAGCCAGAAAGAGCTCCAGATAGTGGAGCAAGAACAGGCCGCAATCAAATGAATTTTCCTGCTGTGGAAGCTGACATGGAACATAAATTAACTGTCAGGACAATAAGTGTACATACCAAATTCAAGATCTAAGTTAAATAACTGTCACTAAATGAACCTTTTCTAAATTCTAAATACATGACAACAGAGGAGGCATATAAAACCAGAGGAATCAACATCTTTCACCCCATCACTTCCCTATAATACCTAACTTGTAATACGCAGCTTTGATGGGGAGTTCCTTTTTGTAACCCCACTTTAAAGAACCCCAAAAATGTAAAACCAAATTCAATACCTCAAGTGGGATAAACCGCAAGTTCAAGAATTTTGAAGAAACATCTTCCGATGTGTCCTTGTGTCTCTCTTTCCATTCTTCACATAGGTAACTGTTCATTAAATGAATGAAAGTCACATATCAACAAAATTCAAGATGTAGCTTCCAAGAATATATAAAATAGAAACACTTTTACTAAGCGTAATATATTAATGGTAATCATGGAAATATAGCATGGAAAATTGTAACTAGTAAGTGCTAGTACTACTAAATATTTCTACAGAAATGGATCAAACAATTTCATTTCTACTCCACTTAAAGAGTAAGTTAACACTTGCACGGCACTCAAATATCTTAACATAACAAAAATGCAGAACAAGCAAAGATGTGAAAACACCGGAATAGTTTTGCAGGACTTTCTAAGCAAAATTCTACTATTTTAACTCCTAAAACCAAAATTTCACATGAAAACAGAATAAAAGAGGATATGACAGAAAGAAACAAATATTTACAAACAGTAAAAAGCATCCGATATCAATATCTAAGCTCTAACATGTCTTTTCTCATATAAAAGCCCATGGATAAAATACAACCAGAACCACAAAGTTAGCTACAACAATAGGCACACCTCTCATAATTTCAATGAAATAATGGCAGGATTAAAGTACAAGAGAATTTAATTCTATTAATGATGACCATAAATTTGAACAGATAGTAGACCAATTTAATAAATACTCATTTTCAAAAACCACATAGTCAACCTTGTCTTCATACATTGTTCAGTTACCACTTCGCCCACAAGTTAAACTAATAGATAAGGACCATAGATAAAAAAGTGTCACAGTATAATGTCAACTAAAAGCTGTAAATACCTTTGAACAAGTTTTTTGAGACCTGCATGAGTTCCTTTGATGGAATCCATATGCAGTATACAGGGCACCTTCTCCGACATTTTCAAGTCTTCAGCTGAAAGAGATGAAAGTACATAAACAAGGGGATATTTCATAAAAAGACATCATGTGTTACAACAAGGACTAACCTTTAAATGAAGCCACATCACCAGGATGACATATGACTATCAAACTCCAGTGAAGACTGTCATTAATGCATGTAAGAGTCATTGATGAACCCAAATTCATATGGACAACTTTTACGGGAAAATAAGTTTCATCTTACTTGAAGTTTACGGGAATGAAAATATAATCTTTTCCAAATATATCCACCTTCCTTGTCCACTTACGAACACGAAGAAAAGCAGCCTTGCCATCGGAAATACTGGATGGGTCTTTGTCCAAATCAGCAAGCTTCCGAAAGAAAAAACTGTTAAAGAAATGAAATCTATGCTTTTCTTTAGCTTGTATCTGATTCTTCAAATACCTGCAAAATTTTATTAGATGAAATCTTAACAAACAAACCTAAAGGATAGTCATGCTAGATACGTGAAGAGAAGAAAAAAAAGAAAAAAACTAGAAAAGGCATGACTGAAGCTCTTTTGACTATTTGCTTAAAAGTGAAACCTAGAATATTTTAAAAAATATTATAAAACAATAATAAAAGTGAAAACATATATAACCCCCGTAAATATTCAACCTTCAAGAGAAGAAAGCATCAAAAAATTGAAAAAACACAGAAGGATTTATGCCCTCAACGGTGTTGCTCAAACATTTAATTCATTTGAAACATTAATATAATGGAAAAGGATAAGTTGAAAGTAAAGATACTTATAGATGTATCAAATACAAACTCACTTTATGTAAAAGTCAATGATTGTGTCATTGACAAATGTATCGGGTTGTAAGAGATCAACATCTCTCTTGCTAATAGAAACAGCGTCTGAGTCCCCTTCTGGATAGACAACATCTTCAAATTGCTCGTCAAAACTGTAAAATTTTACATTTGACATTCAGTTGTTATGCACCACAAAGTTTCAGGACAAATGCCACAAACAAATAAATAATTATGCATCAAATAGTTCATTATCTTCAAAAGAACAAAGTGTTTCTGCAGCACATCATAGAGCAATATGAAGTCATGGGGAAGATACAATAGTTCACTTCAATATAGAATAACACAGTAAAGCCCTTACTTTTTAGATATGGTTGTAAAAAAATTACATAATAATGAAGAAAAAAATGGTTCTCAAAAACATTGTTGAAATCAAACTGGGCATGCTACTATCGCATGGACTCAAATGAGAAAACATACCGACAGAAGATATGGAGACTTTTTTTTGAAAAAAAAAATCCCACAAATTATGATATGAGAAGGGAAATAAATAGCTTTCACTCACTTGGGAAAATAGCGTCTCTGTCCGAATGAATTATCTCCATCCATATCCACAGGATTACTACAAGCAAACAAAGAGTTATCTTTTCACTGACATAACAGCAAGATAAACTAAATGAAATTAAAAACAAAAACATATCATAAAAACCAAGAAAGTATGACACTAGGTGAAGCATATGTAGGATAAAATCTATGCTCACAACAATTTGCCTGCGGGCAAGTCTCAAACAAACCAATCTTAGTAACTAAGCTGTGCTTCCACTTTGAAATAGGAAGATCCAAGACTTAAGACATGGGGAAGAAGGCATTTTGAGCAGTGAGAGAGCTAGTTCCAGTTTTTTCAGTCTATTCTTATTCACATCCTAACTAAATCAGCATGAGGTACAGTTACCAATTACGAGTTCTCTCAAGTCTGAAACAGTAAACTTTAAGACTATAACTCCTTATTAAAAAACAAATATGGAGCTGGAATCTCAGATACAATATTGTTCTTTAAGAACGTATAAAGCAGTTAATCGACCACCATATATTGACGGTCATGTTATTTCCAAGACATTGGGTACAAGGACTTTGCAATGCATTAACTAGCATCACACAAGCCAAACAAAGAGTTACTCCCAATATGACATGACAAAAATTGTCACAGCAACCTGCAAGGGCTATATTAGTAAAAAGAAGCAGTAATTTGGACACCAAAGTTAAGCAACACTTTAAGGAGGATTGATCAACACATATATTGCTCCACTTTACCAGAACAAGAGACATTTATTTTGTTAATAATAAATATGTGAAGAAAAGTTAACTAAAGACACTACAGAATTAAAAAAGGTAATTTAACTTACTCATGATCAACACTCCACAAAGCAAGGTATTTATCATTTAATGAGGTGATTTTTTGCAGTTTGTCTGACCAGTTGCAATCAGCAAATGAAAACTTCAACTCCTCAATGCCTGGAAGATTTAGGCAAACAAAATAAGAAGCAGACTACTTAGCATTGTGAACTTCCAACTATTAGTGAAATCATAATTTAACTCAATTGAGATTTTATGAGAATAGAAAAGTACTTTCAAAGTTTGAGCAGACACAAACAAAAAGCATAAAACTAAATTTCTTGAAACTTATAGAAGCAGAAAATAAGAATCCAATATGGGTAATAATAAAATGTCGTGTCCAAAACATAACAAAGTATATATCAGACTATATGCAAACTGCATTCAATATTACACACACTTGGAGAAATTCACGTACAATGAATTAAGAAAAAAATACTCTAGTAGAGCGTTCATCAAATCCTTCTTCTACTTCAATGAGATTTTCCAAGCATGTGCCTCTGGTGTTTATATTTGTATTATATGTCAAAAAGAAAGAATGAAAACTTACACAAAATTTGAGTGATACAGGAAAGAGAAATCCAAAGATAACACATCGGACAGCACAAGTTGCAACATAGAGAAAGAGTTTTGGCAGTCTTCAAGATAAAATTTCAACAATTCCAACACTGAAACAAGGGAATCATGAAGATACACCAACACAAAATTCATACAAGAGCACTGACCTGAAGTTCCACATGCATTATCATCTTTTACCACGTCGTTTGATATCACATGGAGCTTAACTTCAACTGATCCAAACTATGTCAAGTCCAGAAAAGAAAATGTACATCTTTAACAACAAACAAGTGAATGCAACAAAAAGTAGATACTCAAAATGGGTAAAACTCACCCTTTGAAGCCACTGAAACTTGATATCAATAATATCATCAATTCCCTTTTCAAAAGTAAAGGATTCTTGGACTCCACATGCATTTGAATCCTTGATTTTGATGCCAGTGCATGAAAATACAACCAGGTACCCCAAACAAAACTTATCGCGAAAGAAAACATAATCAGGAGATACAACAACTCTCATGTTTATGTCATCCTGCTAATGGCACAGAAAGCATGTCTAATCAGAACTCAAAAGGTTTGTGCCTGCCATTTATTTTCTGAAGTCCTTATACAACCAGAAAGCAGAAAGCATTCTCATGGGAGAGAAGCTTTACATCAACATCAGTAAAAATAACCAAAAATTTTCTAAGTTACATATGAACAATTTACCGAAAGCAAAGAAAATTACCACTTCCAAATCATCAACGCACTGCTCTGACACATGACCATTCAGAGAAACTGAAATTGTGCAATATCTATTGTTAAAAAATACAGAACAACTGCATAAATGACATGGCATATTATGTTGTAAGCAAGAACAGTCGAAAATTTCCTTGTGACAGAACATACCAACATTGGGTGCAATATCAGAGGCAGGACTCGAAGAACCCTCACTCATACTCCCATCTGCATCAGAATTCACATCAACTGGCTCATTCTGCACAATGTAAATCTATACCTGTGTAAGCATAACCTTTATCTTAATTTCTATACTGAAAATTTAGTTTTATTAAAAATATGAGAAATGAAATACATTGGACGGAGGATCCAAATTGCCACTGCACAACTGGCTTTCCCGAAGTAACCAACCCTTCGTGCACAAATCTCTTGATGCCAGCTGAGAAATGCAACTTTCAAATCCACAATTATCTTTTTCCAAGTTGCGGCTTTGCTTGCAACTTGTGGTGGAATTCATTTGAGGAGCTCTAATATCATTCCTCTCCTCTCCACCAATTTTCATCTCATTACAACTGGGGACACAGTCAACTGCATCAGCATTAACACAAGGTACATTCCCAATTCCTTCTATCTGACCAATTCTTTCTTTGGTAACTGGAAATAGATTTAAAAGTAGTATTAGCGTAATGATGAAACCAGTAACAATTTCCTATTACAAACAATCATAGCTCAATTGAGAATTTTTCCTATAATTAATTTCCAAAAACACGTTAAAAAAGGCGTCAAAAATTGAACGGCTTATATTTCTGAGCAACGAAACAAAGAGGGGGAAAGTTGATAAAGAAATTATAAATCTCCTCAGCGACTAAATAGAGCAACAAAAATTAATAAAACGTACCGCATTCAAGAAGCTCACACTTCAAAGCAGAGGAATCGTCGTTATTAGGGTTTTTGAATTTCCCTAAGAATTTACCAGCCTCTAATTCGGGGAGCTCGTCCTCTTCCTTGAAATCGAAAACGCCTAGTTCGCTCTTCATCGCGTGGAGAAGTCGCACGCAGATCGAGTAACCCACTCAGTGAGTCAAAGCGACTCAGCGAGTTTCCACGATCGATGGTAAGATTGTAAAGTGCTGGGATTTTGATTAAAATGAAAGAGTTCGCACGCAAAATGGGCCAGCCAGAGGGAAACAATCTTTTTAATTAATTTATTTGGTCAATTTGGGTAATTCGCGGCCCTCTCCAGTTCCACGCGGGAGAGCTTGAGCGTGAAGTACACTGTATTAGTCCGATTACAGGTCTCTATGCAAGAAGCTAAGAACTAAAGAACTAGTTGTTTAAATGCACACGCTTCATTCAGCGCGCGTGCATCTGGATGTGCGTTTAGTTTGCAGAGGAATTAATTAACAAGTAATAATCTTTCGAACGAAAGAAAATGGTGAATTTTAAGCTTTTTATTTTTTGATTTACAGTAAATTTGAAGCTGACCCCCATTTAGCATTCTCTCGCGATCGTGAGCTGGGTAAAAGCTTTTAAGTCTCAACTAGTCAACGCCACGAACTACACCAACTACGTTATGAGGTCTCTGCAGCATTGCATGAAATTCTATCTCAAACTAAAGATTGGACTTCTACAAAGAGAGTTCTCATTATATCGTGGGAAAAATGAGAACTACCCCTATTTTTTAGAAGAATTAAGCAAAATCCCTCGGATTTTAAAATAAATTTAAATCCCTTGCAGTTGTAATAGAGTTAATTTTATATGTTATTTTATTGTTCTAGCCTTAATATTAATGTTAGTAAAAAAAATTTAAATATTTTAAGAATTTTCTTAAGTAAAATGACTTATATATCATTAATGTTTAAATTAATTAAATAATAAAATGCATAAACATGATGAGAGTATTTATTTAAAGGAATATCATAAGTTCGATATAATTTATTTACTTCTTAATCTGGCACGCAATTACTTGATATGTTAGAGAAGCATAAGCGAGCCATACCATACACCTTTGATGTTTTATCACCGTTGTCACTGTTACTTGCTTGCTAGTTAAGCAATCTCAATTAATTATTTCTCATTAAAAAGGGGCAATTACATATGATTTATTATTTTGTCAGTGGCTGCTTAGGGTTCAGTATTATTTTTTAATCTATATTTTTAAAAATAAAAATACGAATAAAAATAATATTTTACAGTTATTATATTTTAAATTTAAGTATACATTTGGTATTATTTTTTATATCTTATATTTTAGAAATAAAAACATTAATATGTGTTTGGTAGATGTTGTTGAAAAAATAAAAACAGTGAATATAAGTTCGGTAATACCTTTTTCAAGAATAATTTTTACTAAATATTTAAATCATACTTGTGAGTAAAAAGTAATTATTTAATTAATACATACACAATCATACCATAAATAGTTTAAATAAAATAATTATAAAAGATTACATGATAATAAAATTTTGAGTATCATCATTAATTAAAAAAAGTTTTATGTTGTCATTATTTTTATACTATAATCAAGATATTATAATGTTGAGTGTTAGAAAGTGTATATTTATGAAGGAGAAAATCGTCATTTTACACTTTAAATCTCACTAACATTGCTACTTTTATTTATTTAAGTGTTTTGTTATTTAATTATATGTGTTTTATTATAATTATGTATTTTATGTATTTTAGGGACATTACGATCGTTTCATAATGAACAAGTGATCAGACAGCAAAACGAACGTTATATTTGGACTTAAGACAGTCGAAAACCTTAAAATGAGCATTAAAGAAAAAATATCACTGTTCACATATACGGTACTGTTTATATGTACGGTACTGTTTACGACACTGTTCATATATACGGACCGATGATATGGCAACTATTTATGATGTGACAGTATCTGATTGGACAAATTATGTGGTATTGACTGCTTATGTGGCATTGACCGTAGCATTGACTGATGATGTGTATCAATCTTATAGGGCTAGATTTCTTATGAACTGTGGATCGATGACGTGGCAACATCTCAGTGGAGCAAAAATTGTGTGTACAGTACATGTGCATACATGGAATTATTTACTATTCAGACTGCGTTACTGTACAAATGTTGACTGTTGACTGTTGACTGATGACATGGCGTAATCCTGAGCATTCGAACTGTTTTTAATCCGATGGTCACGATTCACTCAATGTATCTATAAAAAGGGGGCTCTCCCCCCCCTAATTTGATACCCCTGAATTCATTTTTAAGCTTAGATTTCTGAAATTTCTTCTCCTTCTTATAGTTTCTTTGTATTTTAATAGAATTTCCTTTTTTATCCTTAGTTAAAATATGAGTGGCTAATTTTCTTTTAAGCTTGGATTGAAGGTGAAGCCTCAACATATTCCATGGGCTTAATTTAGTAAATTTACTTTCTCTTCCCCTCTAATATTTGTGGTTGTTTTGACTTTTCGTCGACAAATAATAATAGTCTTGTCTAGATCATGTTGCCTGGTTAAACCTAAGACCCTAAGATCTGAGTTATTATTATTTGGCACGATAAGCCCTTGGCACCATACTTATTGGAGAGTGGTTCATGAGGTATGGAATCCCCCCTTATGATTTAATTGGTATTAATATGGAATATTTAGCCCATTGAGCATATTGATGCGGATCCGAATACCCAAGTGCTTTATTATAACATATTCATTCTTAATTATTCCCGCCATTTTAATCACAATTTAGGATAAAGTTATCATAATTTAATTGTTCCCATTAAAAGAAAATTAATTCGGCATATAATTAAAATCAACCTCCTCGTGGGATTGACACTCGTCACCATTAATCTATTCTACAATAGATTCGTGCGCTTGCGAGTTCAATAAAATTTACACAACATATAACACATATGATTTAAACAAAATAATTATAAAAAGTTACATTATGAACATCATGGATTACATGTATAATCATGCTATATATAAGTTGTAATTCTATTTCTTATACTATTCATCTCTATAATTCAAATTTTATATCAAATCATTCATTAAAAATAATTAAAATACAACAATAGTTTAATTTTTAATATTCACATTTAATCAATGGTGAACACAATAATAGCCAAATATTTACAAATCTAGAGCCTCGGACCATGGCCTTACTATTGTTTGCGGTGATGGAAGGCCCAGGCTCTGTTTCAGATGCCATTGTGACTTCGTTTAGGTTTCAGATGCTTTGTCGAATGCAATAACTACCTATGAACTGAGGGTGTTTGGTAGACATTAGCCATCAGGTAAAAAGTGCTTGTTCAATAAAGAAAATGCAAAAGTGCAGCAATTCCAAATATAACACGAAACCAACATAAAACCAAATTGTCCAAAACATGGAGCTAAAAATAATATCGGTATATGCATACATAGGTGCCCAGTGCATTTCGGATCTAATTACAATTGTTTTACGATAATTTCAATTCATTAAACAAAAATTAAACTGAAACATGCAAATCAATAGATAATAGCAAACTATGTATTCCTAGCATATTATTTATATAGTACAATTGGTAAAGCTTATGTAAGTACATGTAAAAGATAAGCTTGTGATTGTGAAGACATAATAAGAATCAATATTATCATCATCATTGCTACCACTTTCTTAAAAAAATTAAGATACATAAGCCCTTCAATTGTAAGGAAGCATAATTCAACTGAGAATCTATAATTTGAATTGCTCAAGACTATTTGACAAAACTCATTCTTCTTATCTACAGACAACTCTATTTCAACCTTCAACTCTTTATCTGCCACTGCATTATTTTCATAACTATCATCCTTCATTCATCTAAATTATTTGCAACTCAAGTGAATTAATTTGCTTATCTTTTATGCTAGATAACAAGATTTTTCAAATTCTCATTGCCAACTTGTTAATTGCTTTATATAAGCTAGTATGGTATAATAAAACAAGCGAATCATATAAGCTAGCAAACAAATACCAATTTCTTTGATGACGGCTTCACTAATATTGCGAGCAAAACATTTCTTGTTATTCTAAATGTAAGCCAAAACAAGAAAGCAAAAACCAAATCCCATAACTAGAAGTATAAAAAATCTTGTCAAAACGTTTGTTGAAGACTATAACTTGTTTTCCCATAACTCAGCAATAAAGACACCACTACCAAATCCCACATCCATAATAAGATTGGAACCAAAACAACAATGGAACATTTCTTCTTCATGGACAACATTGCCATTTCCACTCTCATTATTTCTCTTGAACTACTTTTCTTTTCTTGTACCATAAAATGTAGAGACAAGTAAAGCCTAGAAATATAAGAATAATGAAATCACATGCACAAAATAAATAATAATTACTCAAAATTTATCTAAATAGAAGAACAATACATGTGAGACAATGTCGATTCTCAACGTATATGCTTGGATCTCTTTATAAAAGTAACCCAAGAGAAAGAGCAGCACCACCACCAATCGAGATAGAGCAAAGACGCAGTCCTACCACCACCATTACTAGCAGTTGAGATGGAGCATAGACGTGTTAGTCGCAACATCACCAGTTATTCCTCAATAGAGACACAATAATAGAAGTGACATCAGTCGATCTTTAAGTGACGCTGTTGAGTGCTAAAAAATATATACTTATAAAGAAGAAAATTATTATTTTACACTTCAAATTTCACTAACTTATTTACTTTTATGTATTCAACTCTCTTGTGATTTTAATTATATACATTTTAATAATTAAGTATTTTATGCATTTTAGGGGTAATATGGTTATTTCATAATAAACGAGATATCGAATGGCAAAACGAACAACAAATCTAAATTCAAAATGGTCCAAAACTTTAAGAGGAGTATAAAAGTATAAATATTATTGTTTATATGTACAGTATTGTTCATATGTATAGTACTATTTATAATATTGTTCATGGCACTATTCATAAATATTGTATAATGACGTGACATTAACCGATGATGTGGCACCAACTAATGATATAACAGCATTTGATCAGATAGATGATCTGGCGTTGACTAATGATATGACATTGATAGGTGATGTGTCACAATTCTATTGGACTAAAATATATATGTATTATTGACCAATGACATGACAGTGTATTAGTAGATCCAAAAAACATGCGTACTGTACATGCATATACATAAGATGATAGCCTTAATGATGCGTTCAATCCAATCAGAACTTGTCACGTGATGTAATACTGTGTGTCTAAATTTTTTTAATCTGATGGTCATGATTTACTCATTATATCTATAAAATGAGGGTTCTTCCTTCCTAATTTGAGACACCTAATTTCATTTTTAAGCTTCATTTTCTCTAATTCCTTCTCTATCTTATATTTTATATGTATTTTAATAAAATTTCCATTTCGCCCTTAGTTTAAATATGAGTAGCTAATTTTCTTTTAAATTTGAATTGAAAGTGAAGTCTCAATATATTCCATATACTTATTTTGGTAAATTTATTTTCTCTCTCCCTCTAATTTCTGTAGATATTTTGACTTTTCGTTGACAGACAATAATAACATAATTATTACTATTTAGCATGATAAGCTCTTAGCACCATATTAATTAGAGAGCGATTCATGAGGAGTGGATATCTCCTTTATGATTTGATTGATACTAATAAGAAATATTAAGCTCATGGTACATATTTATGCGGATCCAGATATCCAAGTGTTTTATTATAATAGTTGTCAGTATAACTTATTTTTTTCATTTCAACTTTAATTTTAAGATAGATTAAATTACTTTTACCATGATTCCAATCATTCATTTAGAAAATTAATTCAACACATAATTAAAATTCACCTCTTCGTGGAATTGACACTTTTCACTATTAATCTATTATATAATAGATTTGTACACTTACAAGTTTAATAAAATTTGTACAACAGATGCCATAACTGGAGATCTACCACTAATCGAAATAAATAGGGACACAACAATAGTTAATTCTAGTTGAAGAACCGTGATGGGGAGTGAGAGAATTGTGACGAATTGTGGTTGAAGAACTATAATGAAGAGAGTGAGAGATGTGAATTTTGATCAGGATAAGGAGATTAAGCTTAGGTTATGTTTTGCAATTTCTTTTATGGTATAATTTGTGATTCAGCTAAGAACATGTTTAATACATTATCAATTTTATAACAATAAAAAGGAATATGAATTATTTGTTTTATAATTCATTTTTGGATCCAGCCTACCGAACAAGAATTACATCAATACCCTGAAAATGAAAGTGAAAACAAGTCCCTAAAAATGATACCAAACAAGCCTTTATATATCCCTTTTATATAGTTATTTTTTTCTCTCTTTAATCTATTATATTTTATTCATTTGCAGTCAATTGCATGGTGAATTAATTGCATTTAGCGCAATCACTTATTTAGCCTTTATTTGCATGTATATTTTGATTTTTCCTACATTGTTTTATTTTATGTTTTAAGAGGTATATGTAGAACTTTAGATTTCATATGCTTGGAGCATGTATGTTTATACAACTATTATAAGTGTTTATGATATTTCCCCACTTGTAATTATTTATGTATAATTTACAATTCATTATTAAATTAATTTAATCATTAAAACATGAAAGTTATTTTGCTTTAAAATGTTCTTAAAGTATTTAAATTTTATGGCTAACATCAATATTAGGGATAAAACAATAAAATAATATATAAAACTATTGTCATTTTAACTATATGGTATTTAGACCAATTTTAAAACATGAAGTAAGATTCACTTAGTTTTTTCAATTAAGTTTTCTAATCAACAGAGGATAATTCTTAGCTTCTCTTATATCATGCTTTTAATTCAACTAATTATAATGTGTTATGCCAATTTATACATAAGTTTTTGTGACTATATCATCACTCAATTATTATGATCGAATGAATTATTATCATCCTACAAATATGATAGTTTAATCAATTAGAAAATGAAAAGTAAAATTATTGTTTCACTATGAAATATTGAGATAAATTGAATTTGCACTTTCATTTTCTATGAACCTTAGTGGGCACCCAATATTTCACAGTCTATAGCGATACCTAATTTCGTTACTCCTTAGGTTAGTCACAACAATAGAAAAATGACAATTGAGATTGATCATAGAGATAATTGCATAAAGTACATATTTTACAATGTCTTTACATAAGCAATTACAATAGAGATAATTGCATAAAAATTAGTATAAACTTTAGCACACTATCACTATGAGATAAAAAAATTACTATAGAAAAAAATCACTATAAGATAATTCCTTTTTGCATTTTATCTTTGTTGTACAAACATCATCATTTAAGCTAAGTGAACTACAAAACAGCAGCAGCCAAAGTAGAGTGGTGAGTCATTGCCCTCACAACTTCGAGTCCTAGTATACTTAACATTTTTCAATTATAACTATGTAGAGTTAATTTATAAGTTTTTCTCCCTTATGAAATGCAAGTAAAGTAAAGAAATCCATCATTTATGAGAGTTATTTGTCTGGACAAGTACTTTATAGAGTTTAAAGTAATATTATAAGTATCAGTTTATATGTCTGATGGTAAATATAATATTTTATGTAATATTATAAGTCCTAGTTTAGTTATTTTTCTAAACGTGCACTTCTTAGAATTTAAAATAATATTGTAAGTCTCAGTTACATGTTTGATAGTAAATATCAGAGTTTAATGTAATATTATAAATCTTAATTATATGTCTGATGTAATATTAATAATTTGATGTGTAATTAATATTAAAAAATATATTTATTTGGCATAATAGCAATTGTAAATATTTGATGTAATATTAGGATATGTAATTAATATAAAAAAAAAAGTGTAAAAAGATAGCTATTGCAACCCACCAATACTCATAGGCAATGCGCTAGAATCCCAAATTACCTAATTACATGGATTCTCAAGCTATATGCATTACGCAATGGATTATTGAGCCATATATAGAGAGTTATTTCTGAACAAAAAGAGTTTTTTTTTTCTTTTTTTAAGGTAAATTTTGAGTGTAACATTGTAAAAATAAACAAATAAACAAATGCAATATCATTTGGAAATTAAGGGATTTTTGATGCTCCAGATTACTCTGATTTTATTCATTTTTTGTCATGTATGTATGAACATTTTCTTAAATGGTTAAAGATACGTACATATTTTAATGCAGTAAGGAGCAAATGGTCATTTGATGATGATTAAATGCATTTAAGATTTTTCCGTTCGCGTAAAAGCAAATTGTTAAGAATACTCTTCGTTTAAAAGAAACTCTTAAAAGCACATATAAAATACAACTGCACTCGTCTCGAATATCTTAATTGCTTCACACTTATTGTTATGATCGCATGAAGCTTTATGATTATGGTGTTTCTTGTCTATCAGTTTCAAGTAGCGTCGCCTTGCCCAGATTGAATATTCGAGGATGGAAACATTTCCTCACGACAACATTAATACCTTTTGTCATTTGAGGGCACAATAAGAAAGCTTTAATGCAGCTAACTGCTGATCAAATGAACGCGCAGTAAAAATTTCAAGCCCGTAAGATCAAGTTTGGGAGACTGCGTAGTTGAACAGTGAAAAATACATGACCTATTTTGGTTTCCAAATTAGGGAATGGCTAAGGTGCACCTTAGCCATCTCCTCCAAATTAATATTACTTTAGTTTGGTGATCATTCTTCTAGCGCACAAGCTTAAATATGTCAGCGATTATCCAGAAGTGCTTTACTCAAATGAAAAAGATAAATAAAAGTAAAGAAAAATCCTACCATACAATATTACGTCACACACATAAATAATATGTGAATCTCTCTTACACATTATTTTTGTGTGTGAAATAACATACCAAAGATTATATGATAGATCCAAAAGTAAAAACCAAAAAATAACTATCATGTAGATGTCTCGTATACAGTACAGTACAATCACAAATAGCAGTGACAAGAAGCCAACGACAATCGGATCGGGGAGAATCCGGAACAAGTCTCTTCTTGAATATGTTCCTTTTTCACAATTTCATAAACACAACAGCGTCTCAAAAATATGGTACGGTTATGGCTTTATTACTGTGAAATTAATTCTCTTTATTTAATTATCTGCCCCCAGTTCAGCCGGAGAAGGGAAGCCTGCAAAACAGTTGAAGCAAAAGCTTACACACACACACACACACACGTGTATGCATGTATATATGTAGTAGATTTGGAACTGCCATTCTTATACTTATTTGACTTTGCAATTGCTCGAGGATATAAAGCAAACCCATCTTCCACCATGCATAGGCATCAAATAATTTAAAGTAAGAATATATATATATATATGTGATTAATTTAACTTGAAAATAAACATGCATGCTAATGTCGATTGCTAATTAACAAAACTCACCCTAATTTGAGAGAAGTATCAGAACTATCATCCTCAGGAGGGCCACTGCTACAGCTGCAGACGTTGTTCACAGATTCAGATGACACGCCTTCTTCTTGGATAGCAAAATCTGAATCCACTAAAACAACTCTTTTTCCCTTGCACAAGGAGGCCACCTGCAAATTCCAAGACTCTCCACTGGTCGCCCTTTTTAAAATTATGGGAACCCTAGAATAGTGGTTTCACAAATCAAATAATCTTACCTTCTGCTTTAGATTCTTGTTCTCCTCCAGCAGCTTTGCTCCCTATACATTATTACCAAATAACTAGAACTTGTAAATAGTAAATTTGACAAGCTTCAACTATAGGAACTTGATAACATGATTTTTGACATTTTTTGCCCCAAATAAGGAAACTGCTATTAGGTTTCTGACCTTCCTTTCAAGTGCAGAGATCTCATTCATAATCCGCTCGCCCTGAAGAAAAAAAAAAAAAAGAGTAATCACCTTTTTCAGATACTTTGCAAAAACCTAGCTAACAATGCACGCATGCTTCACAAAGAAAGCAACTACTAGAAACCTTTGTCTGGAGCACACGGCTAAGTCCTTGTTCAAGCATTGTTTCAAGGTGCTGAAGTTCCTCAATAGTCAATCCATGAAGATCCTCTCCTCTCAACTGCCTGTTAGTTAACATTGGATGGTGTACTTTATATATAATGAGTTTAATCTGAGCGAACTTATGAGAGAGCCAAAAGATAAAATACCTTAGTTGACGGTTCTTATCAGCAATCTCCCTGCTCAAACTGAGATTCTTGCTATTCTCCAACTATATGAAGAATGGTAATTGAAAGTGTCATTTTAATTTTTCAAGCTTGAAAATCAGGCAAACACACAGTACATGATCACAAAATAAAGATGATGATGATGCAAATCTGCGCAAGCCAAATTATTTACCTGCAGTTCAAGAGATGGTCGGTTCAATTTGCCGATGTTATTGGAATGCATGTTGTACCTTGCAATTATGTCCTTCATGCTTCACAACACATTACATATACCAACACTGTTAGACATGAAGTGATCAAAACTTCCAGCCAAGTTTCAGATAAATGCATCAAACAGTATTATAAAGTATAGATTAGACGGTGATGTTAGAGGAAAACTAAAATTAAGGAAATTTTTAATTTTAAAACTATTACCTAACACTTTACGTAGAATAAAATTAGCATCCAAGTAAATCATCCATTCTATATCCAATATACATGCTCAGCTTGTAAACCGACTGATCAACAGCAACAAAAAGGCAAGAGGCTAAGTGTGTGTGCTTATCTTCTTTGTATGTCGCAGTACTAGGCATCAACAAGAGACCTTTTATAGAAAAATAAATTTCCAAATCATGACAGAATTATTTTTTTAACTAATTACCATTTTTTATTTTAATTGTCTTATAAGTGGAAACAAGATTTCCTTTGCACCTTTGTGCGGAAGGATTTGAACCTAAAATCTTTTGTATCAATCCAAGTGATTTAATCAATTAAATAACATATCAAAAAATTTTTGTTTATCTTTAATAACATTCCTCTATCATAGCAAGCACCGCATCAAAGCTTCATATTGGGAGAAACAGTGGTAGAGCATGGTGGATTGCATAGAGTCCAACATTAAAAAAAACAAAATAGTCCACATATATGCTGCCACAACCTTAGAATGCTTTTAATTTCCTTTTAATGAAATAGCAAGGTAATATCAGCTTTGATAAGTAAAATTTGATGAAATTATAAAGTGAAGTTAAGGTGTTTGCCAATACTTCAGTATTATACTTTTGCTTTGGAAGCACAAGTTGTCAACCTACCAAGATCTTTTGGAGGCTATCAAAATTATTATAACGATTTTATCGTACTGCATTACATATGCGTCTCTCCAAAATATTCTTAAGAGATAAGAGAAAGGTATAAGCAATCTTGAATTAATTACAACTTGAATGAAGAAATAGTGGACTGCTTATGACATGACTAAGCAATTGACTGAAAAAATATTTTTTAAAGCATGGGAGTTCAGACCCCTTTAGAAGTATACATGCTTCTCAAATGTATACTGAGAAAATGTTACCAGGATAATCAAGGAATAATAAACTTGGTTTAAAAAAGATACCAGTATAATCAAGGAGTAATAAACTTGGTTTTTTTCAAAAAAAAACCCCATAATTGAAGATGTGATCCTTCATGCTAGACACCGATGACTTGTTAACAAGGCCTTTCATCAATAGACAATTGTTGACAAATTTCGAGTGAGTTTAAACAATAAAAAGGCAAGAGGCCCATTAAGTACAATGTATGCAGGATTGTCTTATTTCAGATAAATAACACATTTGTTTCTGGAACTCACCATCATATATAACAGCTGTAGGAAATCATGAATACATCTGCACACTCTCAAATCGGATCACCTAACAACCAAAATGTCCTTTCATGGAAACTGAGTTTCCAAAATCATCCCGTCGTGTGTTCTTTGGTTTTTAAAATTTCTTCTTTACATAATTGTATACAAAATAGATTCTTTTTGGGAAAAAAAAATTGGAGGTTCATAAATAAAAACCAGACTCCTCCATTTTAGTGGTCGAAAACTCAAATTAAAAAATATAAACCTAACTTATTCATTTTTACTATTGAAAATCAAACTCTAGTATAACTCAAAAAATCATTTTAATTTCTTTTTTCAAAAGAAAGTACAGCCGCGGGCAAAGTCTAAAAAATCAATGTTTAACTATACCTACTCCAAGATTCAAATAAATGCGATCAATTATATCAAACTACTTGAAAGCTACTTAACCAAGTCCTTAAGTTAAAAAAAAAAAAAAGGAATAATATACAAAATAATAATGATTGACAGTTATGAAATATGATCATAACACTACAAGAATAACCAGTAATGGAAGTATGCATGCAACAATACAAAGTCAGGACATAAAGTTTATATTCAAATGTGTATACTAACATAATCCATGATTATTGTATCCTATATAAAAGTAAATGTTATTACCTGTCATTAATTAGGTAATGATTAACATTCATCACTGATAAACACGCCAAATGTCATATTAGTTACCATACAAGTTTCGTATCCCAATTTTATATTGATAATACTGAAGAATATAACAATTTTCACTTATGCTTTCACTCTTGAATGCACTATTTATACTACAGACTCAGATCCAAACATACAACATTTAATCTTGGAGAGAACAAAGCCAAGTGCAGTTAGTCTATATGCATATTGGTACTACTCAGCGCATATAACTATTTCAAAAGGAAAAATTTCAAAATAACATGGAACGGATCAGTTGGGTAATAAATTTCCAATTTTAAATGATTCAATATGCTATCTTACTATTTAAATAATGAAGCTTTATCATTAATGATTAAAAACAAGAAAAAATGATACGTCATTATTACTGAAGATGACCATGACAATTTCAAAGGAATCAACTCCACACAACAAGAAAAATCAACCATGAACAAACAAACAAATAAATCAGTAGTATCCTTGTCTTACTATGATTGCAAAGGTTCTTCCCCTGATTAAGGTGTACAGTCTTCAACTTAAGCTATATAATTGATCATTTGCTGTGCAATTAAATGCTTAAATTAATCATAAATGATAGCTTCCTGGTATGCAGGCCCCTGGAATTTTCCAAGTAAACTGAGATATGTTGTCAAGTTATAAAGCAAAACAAATCCCAAAGTTAAAATCAGCTCTCATTTTCTAACTATATCATAATTTGTACTTTGAATCTTTTTTATATATGACAAGCTGAGAAATAACAATACAACAGTCAGACATATTGGCCTCCAAGTATTCAATTGGAGAAAGCATTCATAAATCTGCGTTAATTAAAATTTTATAAAATATTAAATAAACCAATCTCCTTTCAACCCTAGTGGTTTAAACCTTAAGACTTTTAATATCATTCTTAGAAGTTTTACAAACTGAACATCCAGAAGTTAACTTACTAATGTCAAATACACCTATAAATAAAAACATTATTTAGAATTTAACATCAATGAGATCTGCTCGTTTTAAACTACTCTTATAAAAGTTCACATGACAACGATCATAAACTTATATATGATTATGGTAGAATGCATTTGTTTTACTTTTTTAAGAGACGTATTGAGAAATTTTCAAACTTTGCGTTATGGATTGTAATTATCTCGTTAAGTATTGAAAGATCTTTCCCTGTCCATCATAATTATTCGTTTTGAACAAATAAATAATCTTATATAAAATAAACGACCAGAGTAATAAAGATTTATTCATATTTACTAATTAATGAGCCTTCTTGACTTTCATTTTACCATCTGAAAAGCTGGTAATATTGAAGCTTTTGTGAAACCAAATAGTAGTGAAACTTGAAAATACACACACACACACACACACACTCTCTCTCTCTCTCAAGAAAAGCCAAGGTACATAAACAAGGACTGGGCTTGAAATAAAAAGAGAGAAATAAAAATAAAAAACCTGGAGCCGGAGGACTCAAACAGCTTGCCAGTAGCAGAGAAAATGATGACACCAACCTCAGCATCACAAAGAACAGAAAGCTCTTCTGCTTTCTTGAAAAGGCCTCGTCTTCTCTTTGAGAAAGTCACTTGCCTTGCTGTTATGTTATCAATCTTCCTGATCTTGATCTTCTCTCTCGCCATAATCTATATTATCAATTAAGTTTCTTGAACAAAATGCCGATAATTCATAATAATAAGAAAAATAATATATAATAAGCAGAAACCTAGTGAGAGAATGGAAGACACAGACCCAGTTCAGATCCAGGTGAAAGAATCCAAAAAAAAAATGCCAGGAGTTTATTTTAAAAGAAAAACACCAACAGAAAACTCACGAACATGCAAACAAGTTACAAAACTGCGAAAAGAATGAAAGATTTTTCAGGATTGGGATTTGCGTGATTTTTTCTATCTTTATATATAGATATAGATATAGATATATATATATATATAGTATTTACCTAAGAGGAGGCACGGTTCAGGACTGATCACAGTAACCTAAAGCCACCAATTACAGAAAGTGAGAAGAAATACAGACTGAGAGAAAGACTTGGATTGTGTGTTCGAGAAAGGAAAGGTTGCCTTCCCTTTTATAGCAAGACAGTATCTTCAATTTCTCCTCGTCTCCATCCCTATCTTCAATACTGCTTTTTCTTTTGTTTATATTTCAAAATGATGCTGTTTATTAGTGCAAATACTGACTAAAATTATTCGAACTAAATAAAATACAAAGAAAAAGTGTGATGGAGACGAGGAATTAGAAGCTTAATATTTTAAGCTTCGATAATTTTTTTTTTTTGGGGTGGGGGATTACTTTCCGTACAATCACGGGCCCACAGGCTATAGCTGTGCCTAACTCTGCCCCGCAACAGCTCATACTCGTATATCCTGCCAATTTGGCAAATGGCAATGATGACTTGTACCTTCTTCCTTCAGACTCCTGCGCGTGGCCAATACCGTCACTTTGAGTATTTTAACCGTTAGTCCATTACCATTAGATATTTTTCTTTACTTCATTTTTTTTGCTTTTTTTTCCTCCGGTTAATTGCCTCCAATCAAATACCGAGTACAGAAACATCTTTTCATTAGTCTATTTGTAGAGTCTTCCTGAGGTGCACCCGTTGGACAGTGCGGCCAGTACATTTTTTAAGACTGGGTAACCATCTCATTTAGTTGGCTTCTGGTCCGACTATAATCGAAGAAAAATGTTAAGGGAAATAACGAGGAAAAAAGTATACAGATAGGGTAGAGAGTGAGAGAAATGATTTATTTTTTTATTTTTTTATTTTCCTCAATACTTAACAATAGTGATATATTATTACTATTCTACTCTATGTATTCATTAATAACAACATAATAGTGACATATTATTACTACAACAACAATGTCGAGTTCATAAATCCAAATAAAATCAAATCAATCGACGTAATAAAATTAAGCATAAAATACATATACATAATTTAAAAATCCACTGCAAATTACAAATCAACAATAATAATATAAATATGAAAGCAACAACACGAAATCACATATGAAAAAATAAAATTAAAGTCTACACTATCATAATAAATAATCAATCTATTTTTAATTATAATTTTGATTTTAATTTTTCTCTCCACACCATTTGGTTTTTGGATTTGTTTTGGTCTAAACCGAACCAAACAATAATAATAATAATAATAATGATAATAATTGATTCTATAGATTTATGAACCATTTAGATTTTATTACCAAAATCAAATTGAACTGGACTATCAATTTGATTTGATTTGGTTTGGTTTGGTTCGATTCAAATAGAATTAAACGCCCAACCCTAAATTTTTTTTTTTTTTGTTCGTTATGAAAATTATTTTATTGTGGGAGATAAACTTTTACATTATATGTATAATTTTTGCATTCGCTCAAGGTATGTTACGGAAAACTTCTTGCGATTTAAAACCAGCCGTTGAATTTTATTTTTGAGATTTATACGATAGTGATGTCGACTTCGCCAAAAAGAGCAAATCGAGAAGTGCACAAATGGCGTTCACAGTGACAACATACATTGGAAGAGAATTTATGATATGTCTCACCTTTAAATAACAGAGACATGGACGTCTTTATTTTCTTTTTAAAATTATTTTAATGCATGCCTTGTAGCAATAGGCATACTAAGACTCGATGCTCAAACCAGAACCTAAATTTATAAACTAAAATGGGCTGCGTCTAAATTCAAATGTGAAATATTTTGATACATCCTGTCATGCAAGTCAGAAACGATCGATTAATTAAACCTTCGTGGTATTAGGAAGTGAGGACCACTTGATATGTACGTGCAACAGATGATACACTACAGGTACAGGGCTTTAAGTATCTTTTGTGTAGTTTTTTAAGTTGCAAGTGATCCTTCTCCCAAAAAGAACCCCAAAAATAAAAATAAAAATAAAAAAATTAGAGAGTGATTAAAATGAACATCCATAGCGACGGCGTTAAAGCTTGCATCTTTTATTTATATTGATGGGATTTTAAATTTTTGTGTTCATAAAAATCAACTAACCTTGACATACTTACAATTATTTTACGTAAACGGGAAACAATTAATATGCGAATACATATTTATATATTAGTTTTTTATTGTTTAATTTAAGGAAAACACTAATGTATTATGAATGCGATGGATTTGCAGCCCTCATAAAGTGTTCGCGAGAAGTCATTGTCACGTCAATCGAAATATCAACGCAATACACATTTTTTTTTTAATTAAAATGAAACATGCCTAGCATGCCTCTCGTGAATAGTCAACAAAAACATCGCTGAATGCCTTTATCGACAAAAATATAAGATCATAAAAATGCTTAAATTCATTAACTGGGGCAGTATCCAAGCCTCAGATAAGGTAACGTTTGACGACGTAAACACGACTCTGATTACTATGAATGCTTTAAATCATAAGTAAAAATCAACTTTACACACTAAAATCTAATGAGGTAAAAGAAAAATTAATAAAGTAACGACTCACCTAAATGTGGTTAAAAAAATAACCTCAATCAAACAGGGGGGGAAAAAAAAAATCTTGTAGTTCTGATAACATAGAACTGACAAACATGAGACAAAAATACATCAAAGATGCCATAATTAACTTTAACACTAGCATTCATTTTTTATCCAGATTTTTGAGAGACACCATCTAAGAGGTTGCTGAAAAATCGTTGAGGTGGACTGCAGTAACACAAGACAAATATATAGCAACTTATATAACTAACGACATTAAAATAGAAATACATAATATGAGGGCTGGGCAATTTCGGATTCTAAATTTGATCGGATTTCGAATGATTTAGATTGAAAAAATCCATCGTTTTCCAATCCGAACCTCAAATCTCATCCGATCCGATTTAGTTCAAATCGAATTCAAACGAGATGAATATTTTAAATAAGTTTAGATTCAGATCGATTCTGATTAAATTTGGATTTTGGAACTTTGTTGACAATTTTCACAAATAAATTCATGAAATCTATATCTAATGAAAGCATAAGTAATGTAAACCATAAAAAAAAAAAAAAAAGTTTATGAAATAAACATTTATGCATGCATTCATTTTGTACAAAAGTTCAAGACTCCTTTCATAAGCAAACAAGCTTGAGGCTGTAGTAACCGGAAAGGAGCCAAGTTTGATACAATAGTATCAGCGGTGAGTCTGGTGATATCAGTCATTCTCGATCTCTTCTTCTGGTTTTTGATAATCATATTCGTAGACGAACTTGGTTAGATTTTCTCATTGTGTCTTGACTGTCTTGAGAGTCGTGGGTCTAGAGGACGTCGATCAAGATGTGGCTGGGTTTGTTTAGCTTGTGTCATCAGCAGCATGGGTTGCCATGTGCATCAAGCCATAGGCGTGTCATGGGTTGCCATGTGCATCAACCTATATTCCATATGAACAAATCTATCATAAATATAAAATATTGTACCAAAACAATAGTGTGCAGATAATCATAATAATTTAAAGATAGATATCAAGTACACATACAAAGTATTTTTAACGATAAACATAATGTGTCATACTGCCACATACAAAAAAGACAATGATTAAATACAAAAAGTACTTTTTCATCTTCAATCTCATTGGAAACTCCTTTTCAAGTATTTATCCACATGGCCTGCATTGTAAATTGAAACAGAAAATATAAGCACTAAATTCAAATATGAAACTAATCTTTTTCTTACGAAAATTTTGACAGAGTATTCCTTAAAACATAGATATTTGCTAAAACAAATTGCAACTTATGTAACATATATATATCATCAATTTAACACTTTCAAATTTATATTTTCTAGCTAACAATTATTACTAAACGAGTCAATAAAAGCAGTATATGGTGCCTCAAGCTCTAAGTTGTCATATACACTAAAAAAAATGAAGAAAGGCTCAAGAAAGTATATGAAAGTTAATGGCCAATAAATTACCTAAATATCTGAATGACACAAATTTCCATTTGTAGAATCTATAACAGCCTGATTAGCAAGCCATGCATCTATACTACCAACAACTGCTTCGGTGCATGTCACATAAGGTGTAGTCTTCCATAAATACTTCTTATGTTCTTTAGTTCAATAGAAATATGATGGACAAGTGCTTTTGGATTACTTGAAGACAAAACTCTTCAACTGCAACAACCCCAGAGCCCTCCCAAAGAAGTAACTTGTATTTTGTGACATTATTCTTCATATTCACACTTTAGCAAAAGGAAACAATAATAATATCATAATTTTAATCAATACCATTAATTTAAGTTTATAGATAAATATTATAGACTTTCAAATACAAATTGCATTATTCCTATTGGAGCAAGTGGATTCAATTCATCATCACATTCTTGACTTTTTTTTATTTTGACTCTATATAATAAAATTTTCATAATTTTGTAAAGAAAATATTATGCATTTATAAACCACAAAACAGACATCTTTTATAACAATAAACTACACTCTATATATATATAAGGTATGGGTTATGTAATGAAAATTTATATACACCTTCTTTTTTTGCATCTCTTCAAAAAATAGTGACTAAGAATACCAAGAATAATATGCTAAAAATAGTAAAACAAAACCAAAAAGAAAAAACTGAATGAATTTAGAATTTTAAAAAGATAGCAAGAGAAAAGCAAATAATGATGATAATGATGATGATGATGATGATAATTTGAAAGAAAATGTCAAAAGACAAACCTTTGTTTTTGGTGAGGTTACAAAACTGGGTCAATATGTAGTGGCCAAAAAGTAAAGGTGCACCGTGCAGGAGTTGGGTCTTTTTCCATTATGAGGCATTATTTTACCATGTCAAATCCAACAGGAGAAAAAAAAAATAGCCTTAGTTGATTTTCTAAAAAGGCCAAATTCACAATTCAGCACAAAAGTTAAAATTTAATGATATATGATATGAAATTGGAAACAAAAGAACAATTATAAAAAAATTTAAAATCCCAAAAACAAAAATTGTGAATTACCTTCATGAAATCATTTTTGGAAACTCATCAATTTCTTCTATCAAACTCAAGAGATTTGATGACTCAATTGCTCAACAAGTTAACGGATGATTATGTGATATAATTTTTAAGGAAATTTTGAGGGATTGGGATTTTACTTGCTTTGATGTGTGGAGACTGGAGGGTGACGGATTGAGGAGAGAAGAAACAAAAGCTTTGACTTTGGGTGATAAGTGAAAGCTGAGAAAACGACAAAAGGATGTGAGGGTTAATTTTAGATTTTTTTTTTTTTGGTTATTTGATGGTAGATCTAGATTCCCGCTTCGTTTTTCCCTCATTTTTCTTAGCATTTCCTGTGTGCTACTACATTCCTGTTTATATTGTAGCTTTTCTAAAATGTTATATTATTAAATGTTATCCATGGCTCTTCTAAAATGCAACTATCTGAATTTTATTATATGTAACATAAATTTGTAATATTTATAAGGTGCTACAATATTAAAAATTTATGGTAGCAATGTGTTACAAATTAAATGTTATATATGTCAAAAAATAAAATGTAACTATTGAGTAGTTCATAGTAGCTTTTTTTTACAAAATATTACAATAGAATGACATTTTATAGCATTTTTTTAAAAGTACTACAATTTAATGCTACTGAAGGTGATATTTGTTGTAGTGCAAAGAGCTATGTTTAGGGACAAATGCCACCTATAACGTGCTTAGTGACTTCAAGCCATTTGTAATCATCCGATTGTTGACATAAATAATCTTATAGTATTACTTTTGATGATAACAAACCATATATGTATTTTATTAAAAATGTTTGAGCTATTAAAATTTAATATACTTTTAAAGCCATATAATAGTTTAGATAATTTTAAGAAGTTGGTAATAAATGGATAATTGTTAATTTCAATCAGAAAATCATTTTTTGAAAAGATTATGCGATCTTGAATTTGGAGGATAATGATGAATCATTTACTAATAACAACTAATCGATAAATTTCATAAAGGAATTAGATTGTAACCAATGAATTGTTTAGAGCGAACGGTTAGCCATATTTATTTTGCAAGTCTCTAAAAATAAATAATTTACAGATAACTCCAAATGATGAATCAACTATCCAAAATTTCAACATAATGGTAAATTGGACAAGTCAAGACAACAATTAGATAGTAGTTATTGGTAATCTTATTATTCTAAAAAAGTTAACAATAATTAATTTTCAGCTCCAACTATTAAAAAAACGCAATCAAATTCAAACTATACATAAATTCAACAGTTATCATTGAGCTTGCCATTGGGTATTCAATTCTTGTTGTGCTTAAAACTTGTATTCTTTTATCAAATCATACTTTGAGCTTTTATTTGTAAACACATATAAGGTGTGTGAGAAACACTTTGTAATTTTTATTTTAAAATCAAAATTGAATGATGTAAGTATGAGAAATACTTGAGTTAAGAGATTTGAGATAATTTTTTATTATAAAGGTTGATTGACATTTATGAAATCAATTATAAGAGATTGTAAAGCCTTGGAGGCTTAATTAATAGAATCTTTAAGTTTAGTAAGTTCGAGGTATAAATATAAGTAAGATTTAGTTGAATCATGTAAAAATTTTTGCATATGATTCTCTTTTCCCTTCTCTTTTTATATTTTGATTGCTTTATTTATTATTTTATATTTATTTTATATTTTCATTAATTTTTACTCAAAAAACATAAATTTTATAAACTCAATTCATCTCCCTCTTAAATTGCATAATTAATATTTCACTGTTTCTTCCTTTTTTTTCAACTATTATCATTGTAAAACCTATTTAATTGAAATTCAAACCAGCGTCGCTAGCAACTAAAGCTAAGAGCATCTAGCTGAGGAGGGATTCTCCTATTTCCTCTCTAGCTAGCACTACATTGTTTCTATTTTCATTTTATTTCTACGTTAGTTTTTTTATCCCGTTGTCTGTTTTTGTCTTAGTTTTTTTTCTTTCTTGTACCTTTTATTTGACTTATTTATTATTTTGGTTATTATTGTGGGATGTTGGTTTGTTTTTTTTTTTTTTGTAGATAGTGTTGCTACTTTAGTAGGTGGTTCCAGTGACCCTTGATAGTGCTAACCTAGTGGCTAGGATCAACAGTGCACGCTTGTGTTAAAGTCTTTGTTTGGATTTGTCAGTGGTGCATTGAGGTTTCTGATTGCCTAAGGTAAAGAATGTCATGGGTTGATTAGGTAAAGTGCCTCAGGGAGCAGTCTGTTGTGGATTTTATTCATTTTTATTTATTTTTGTTTTAATAATATCACCGGATTCAGTTCAAATTTAGTGACCGTGTTATTTTACAGTAAATTAGATATTTTTCTTTTAGTTCGATTGGAGTGTGATCTTACCTTGCAAATTTAATTTCAGTAGTCAGGCCCATAAAATTATCCCGTATCCCCCGAGACCTATTGTACGAAACCGCTTTTCATTTTTATTGTAAGAAGAAAATCTATAGTGAAGAAGGCTCGGATCCAAGACTATGTTAAAATACTATAATTCAATCCATTCTAATATTATATTTAATGTTTTTATGATTATATATTATTTAATAATTTTAACCTTTAATAAAAGAAAAAACCTAACGTACGATTAATTATACATTATATCACATACATAAATAATATATAAAATTTATACCATAAATTATTTATGTATATATATTATTTATATAAAAAATATAATATATTACTCACTCTATTTTAAGAATTTCCTTAACAAAAACCTTTTCTTTCTTTTTTAAAAAAGCACATCAGCAACAATGACGATGTCAATCAACAACGACAAGTACTTGACTTTACCGTGTTCTCATCAAATAAAGAAATTTTCTAAGTTTTCAAAATTTATTCTGTGGTCCTAAAAGGAGTCTCGTTTATATAAACTTGCAAAGTTTTGATATGGTGTCTCATGCAGTACGTGCACGAAATTACTCTCATTGGTAAACAAATGTACCTGAAATTAAGTTATTCTCGAAGCAATAAACTCGGGCGGGAAAGAGAAAAAAAAAAAAAGTTAATGACAGAACCAAATCCAAGATCTTATTTTTTTTAATTTTTTATTTTTACTCTCATTAAAGGCTTATAGTAAGAATCCGCGGTGCGGTGCGGTGCGGTGAAGGTGATTGTCGCAAAAATGATTCTTTGAATTTTACGGCCGTACGAATTCTTACTTTATTTATCTTGAAGTAAACGTGGGGGAATAATGAATATCATGGCCACGCGCTTTGTTTCCCCGCGTGTTCGTCCAAGGTTTGCCTTTGCGTGAGAGATCGATAAGGTTGAGAATCAAATTTAGAGGAACAAAAATTACCCAAGGCCCATTTACCTTTCTCCACGTGATCAAAACTCAAGGAATCGCCTTTTTTAGCCTGGTGATGCTTTGTTTGTGCAACTTCATTAGCAATCACAGTTTTTGTTTGACCAATAAGGCGGCTTAACCAAGCATGGGTTCAAACAAACTTGGCCTTGAAAATTAAAAAAAAATTTATTCCATCTATAAAAGAACACTAATTACTTGATTAATCAAATTTGCAAGTCCCTCGTACCAAGTGCCGATGAGCTTTTACTCTCGTCTCGATTCGAGGAGACCAGAAACTTCAGGTGGATTTATTTTGCTAAGCCCAAAGTTTTTCCCCTTTTTCTTTTCTTTTCTTTTTTTTTTTAAATACAGTTCAAGCATCGAGGGAGCTTCACAAAATAATTGGGGATTTTTATGGTAATTTTTGTACAACTTTTTGTCAACCAATTAAATCATTCATTGGCTAAATGTCAGCACATGTGCATGCGTGCTATGATCCATTAGCATCGTAGGATATATATATATATATTAAGCATCATTTTACAATCCCAAAATAATGGGAAGTAAGGCACATTCGCCACGAAAATGTAATGTGGTCAAGGAGAATCTCATTGCTTCTTACGTCTGAGCTCAAACTTTCAGCCTTCCATTTTCATACAACAGAGAGGTGATAGGGTTTCAAAAACTGTATAGACTTTATATTAGATGAAATTAGAAATTATGGCTACTGGTCTTAATAGCTCGGGTGGTGTTATATAGTCTTATAGGTAATAATTATAGCAAAGTAAAATATAGACTCTAATCTATACTTTTTCACTCTCAGTCATTATAATTCGTTCTATTTTCGTCAGCTCCACTAAGATGTTTGTGAGGTTATAGTGATGGAAAAATAGGTTGCATGTCACAATTTTGAGTGTTCTTGAGCGTGGGCCAGCAAGGAGTGAAAAAAGAAGGCCCACAACCTTTCTAAAAAAAGCCTGGTGGGCTCAGCACCCCAGTATTGTTCTTTTGAAACCCCACGAGTACATTTACAATCTTATCCTCAATTAAAATCCCATCTTTTCCCCTGTTTGTGAAAGCAAAGGGGTATCGCAAAGGATCGGTCACACCCGGTTGTCCAAGTATCGTTTTCAAGCTACAAGAATGATTAAATTAGGGATTTGAAATGAGCACCTTTTACTTTCAACTGCAAACAGGAAAAATAAATCCACCCCATACGTGTATCTAACTAATACAAATTAAGTCATTTATTAAAATTACGAAAATTATAGTGAAAATTTTTTATTTGCGAGGAGATAATATAGCGAAAGCTTCTTTTACATGAGTCTTAGCGGTAGAAAAATATACGTGGATATTAAGAAAGGGACAGAAGTTTTTAAAAGCCAAAAAAAGGAAAAAAAAAAAAGGTTAGAGCAGGAGCAGGGCTTTATTCAAAAAGGTTAATTTTAGAAATTAAGCCAAAGAGATGTTTATAGAAGTAACCCTTTTTTTTTATTGTTTGATTGGGTTTAATTAGAGGATTTTAAGAAGGGTGCTAACAGCACCACTCTTTCAAAAAAGCCGAATTGCGGTGGTCCCTTGCGGAGGTCGCAACGATTTTCGTGGCTCGAAACTGAAGAGAAGTGTTCGCCTGATGATGCCAAACGGCGCAGAGCCGCAAAATAGCCCAGTTCAGAGTCTGCTTAATGAAGCTTAATTTGAGAAGTGCTGCTCTTTCATGGGCTGTCTTCCTCCACACGCGGCCCAATTTATAGACTTCCCCCACGCCCCGCCCCTCTTCTTCGCAAGCAGGCTTTAGATTTAAATTCTCTCTAGTTCTCAATACCGCATCCCCAGTTTTGGCGAAAATTTGTGCAGCCATTGAGGATTTATAACAATAATTCTGGAGCATTTCTGTTTTACTTCTTGATAAACTGATTACTGCGCCGTTATCAGTAAAATACACACACACACACACACACAGAGTATTCACACGTATCAGGCGTTAGTTCTTGTCAGGGAGTAAGAAATCCTATTATTATTGCTTTGAAAATTATTTTTTAAAAAGAATATTCTATAATACCGTATGAAAAATATAATATTAATACCGTGATATATATAAATATTATAAATTATATATAAAATTAGTAAATATAAAGTAAAATTAGTAAATTAATGTAAGATTATTAATTATTTAAAAAATTAACATTGTTTCTTATAGAATTTTAATGAAATATATTTTCTTTGCTTACAAAAAATATTTTCTTTAATTAAACAAAAAATTTATATTAAAAAAGTAAAAAAAATTTTATTGAATTAGTTATCATAAATTCTATATTTATTCTAGGACATTTGTATACTTTTTTTCCTGATTTTCTATAATGATATCTATTTATTATACATATTAATTACACGTAATTATTTATCTTGATGTGGATCAAGTAAAAATAAAATTAAAAAAACTTATATTATTAAACACATATATAATATATTAATAAAATTAGATTTAATTTTGAGTCATACACATACTTTATGTAGTTTCAAACTTTTTGCTTGTATTTGAAAACTCTTTAAGATTGAAAAAAAGTATAGAAATATGTAATATAACCTCATCTTATAACAACTATGAAAGATATTAAAATAATATTTTTCTTTAAAAATATGATTTTGAGCATAAATTTCCTCTTTAATAAAACATCACATGTATTACATAAATGCAAAACTAACATTGTTCAATTTAAATAAAGAATCAATAAATATATAAAATAATAACTATTATAACAAGTTTTTATTTTATAATTGTGAACTTTTTTTTTACAGTAACTATTATATTAATTTACTTATTTTAGCTTTTATTTATAAGTCTTAGGCATAATTTATAAATTTTATGTTTTATTTTACACTTAATGTTGATTTACTTATTTCATATTATATTTATAAGTTTGCATTTCATTTACCAGTAATACATCAATTTACTAGTTTTATAGTAATATACTTATTTTAGCTTTCTTTTATAAGTCCTATGTTTCATTTCTAAACTTTATATTTTATTTTACAGTTAGTGTTGATTTACTAGTTTTATGTTATATTTACAAGTTTTTATTTTGTTTACTAGTAATATATTAATTTACTTATTTTATCTTCTATTTACAAGGCTTATGTTCTATTTTCAAAATTTATGTTTTATTTTGCACTTAAAGTTGATTTATGAGTTTTATGTTATATTTGCAAGTTTTTGTTTTATTTATTAATAATACATTAATTTACTAATTTTATATTAATTTACTCTTTTTACCTTCTATTTACAAGTCTTATATTTAATTTCTAAAATTTATGTTTTATTTTACAGTTAATATTGATTTATAAGTTTTATGTTAAATCTGCAAGTTTTTGTTTTGTTTACTAATAATACATCAATTTACTAGTTTTATATCAATTTACTTGTTTTATTTTATATTTACAAATTTTATGTTTAATTTCTAAAAATTATGTTTTATTTTGCACTTAATGTTGATTTATAAGTTTTATGTTAAATTTACAAGTTTTTATTTTGTTTATTAGTAATACATCAATTTACTAGTTTTATGTTAATTTACTTATTTTATCTTCCATTTACAAATCTTATGTTTAATTTCTAAAAATTATATTTTATTTTGCACTTAAGGTTGATTTATGAGTTTTATGTTATATTTACAAGTTCTTGTTTTATTTACTAATAATACATCAATTTACTAATTCTATATTAATTTACTCATTTTACCTTTTATTTACAAGTTTTATATTTAATTTCTAAAATTTATGTTTTATTTTACAGTTAATGTTGATTTATAAGTTTTATGTTAAATCTACAAGTTTTTATTTTGTTTACTAATAATGCATCAATTTACTAGTTTTATATCAATTTACTTGTTTTATTTTCCATTTACAAATTTTATGTTTACTTTCTAAAAATTATGTTTTATTTTGCACTTAATTTTGATTTATGAGTTTTATATTAAATTTATAAATTTTTATTTTGTTTACTAGTAATACATCAATTTACTAGTTTTATATTAATTTACTTATTTTATCTTCCATTTACAAATCTTATGTTTAATTTCTAAAAATTATATTTTATTTTGTACTTAAGATTGATTTATGAGTTTTGTGTTCTATTTACAAGTTCTTGTTTTATTTACTAATAATACATCAATTTACTAATTCTATATTAATTTACTCATTTTACCTTTTTATTTACAAGTTTTATATTTAATTTCTAAAATTTATGTTTTATTTTATAGTAAATGTTGATTTACAAGTTTTATGTTAAATTTATAAGTTTTATATTTCAATTATATAATTTATGTTTAATTACGATATTAATGCCGTAATTTTAATCACGGCATCATAGAATAATCCTTTTAAAAATCCATAATTATTCATGTTTTTATACTAAGCCGCATATTGCCCAAGTTCACAATAGTAGGAAGTAAGCAAAAAAATTATTGCTCCAAAAAATCAAACCTTAAATTTTATTTTTTGAGAAGATCGATTTATATGAGAAAAAAGTTAAATTTTGAAAAAAAGAAAAGAAAAGAATTTGTAGTTTGAAATTGATAGACGAACCACTTTTAAAATATTATAACTGGCAACATAATTCCATAAATTTTTTTTTTCAAGTTAATTACACTTGAGAGACACATATTTTGATAAATTTTAAAAATATAATAAAATTTTTAAAAATACTTAACATGTGAAAATTTGTTAATTTTGCTATCACTTTAATCAAAACATTAAATTAATTAAAAAGATCATTTTGTCCCTAAAATTAATTATAAAATAATATTTTTACTTCTATAATAGATATAAAATAATATTTCTATTCTTATAATTAGTTACAAAATATATTTTTATCCCTATTCAATTATTTTTTCTTTAAAAATTATAAAAATTATATTTAAGTATGATTAACGGGCTTTTTTATTAAATCATAAAATTTTTTATAAATTGCAAAGTTTGTTTCAACAAAAAATTTAAAGAAATTGTATATTTAATTAAAAAGTCCATTAATCATACTTAAATGTAATTTTTAATAATTTTTTTAAAAGAAAAATAAATAGGGATAAAAAATAAATTTTATAACTAATTGTAGGGATAAAAATATCATTTTATAGATATTATAGAAAAATTTTATTTTATAATTAATTTTATAGATAAAATAATTTTTTGGTAATTAATTTACTGTTACCGTCAAAATTAACAGTAAAATTAATTTTGTCCGAAAGTGACCGTATTGTTATACTAAACACGCGTCAGTTATCCGTAAAGACTAAAATACCCTTGTCCCCTCGGTTAACTCGTTTGCCATTAAACCAATACCGAGAGTTCCTTTTATATATTTTTGCACCTCCAAAACAGTCCCACCATTTTCTCACTCCCCAAACAAGACTCAGGAACCAGAAATTAATGGAACCGAATTCCAACAGAGCGGAAGCGGAACGCTTGCTGGGAGTCGCGGAGAAGCTCCTAAATCAACGGGATTTAAACGGGTCAAAAGAATTCGCAATCCTCGCCCAAGAAACCGAACCCCTTTTGGAAGGCTCAGATCAGATCTTGGCCGTCGTCGACGTGCTTCTCGCCGCAGAAAAGCGTGTAAACAACCATCACGACTGGTACTCCATCTTGCAAATCGACCGTCGAACCGACGATCAGGATCTTATCAAGAAAAAGTACCGCAAACTCGCCCTGCTCTTGCACCCAGACAAGAACAAATACCCTTTCGCAGATCATGCATTCACTCTCGTCGCCGACGCGTGGGGCGTCTTATCAGACACCGGTAAGAAAACGCCTTACGACCACGAGCTCAGCCTTTTCACAAAGATCGATTTAACGACTCATTCTGATTCAATGCAGCCGAGTAATAAATTGCCTGTGAGAAGGAGCCAGAGGCCGAGTAGTAATACGAAGAGGTCCAGCAATTCTAGAGGAGCTGATGGGGAGGATCAACGGGCGAGATTGACCAGTTTCTGGACAGCATGTCCGTACTGTTATGTCTTGTATGAATACCCGAGAGTTTATGAGAACTGTTGCTTGAGGTGTGAGAATTGTAAGAGAGGGTTCCACGCCGCGTTGGTTCCAAATTTGCCCCCGTTGGTTCCCGGGAAGGATGCGTATTACTGTTGCTGGGGGTTCTTTCCTTTGGGGTTTGTGGCTGGCGATTCCGAAAATAGAGGGGTGCCCACTTCTGGGTTTCCTAATTGGATGCCTCCGCTCTTTACTGGAGGAAATGGCGGCGGCGGTGTTGCTGTTGCTGACGTGGAGGTGCGGGCAAAGGTGGATGGAAATGTTGAGAGAGTGGCCACGGAAGCTAGGAGGAGGGGAAGACCGAGGAAGAATCCTCTGTAGCTGCGACTTTGGGAGCTTGTTAAACATGTTTAGAGAAACTACAATGCTTTTTTGGCATGTATATTCACAGAAGCTATGGGATGACGGACCAGGGCTGAGAGAGGACGTTGATGCTCAGGCTGAAGCTGCTTCTTTCTTGAAATTTCTAGGTATTGTTGTTGTAGTTGTTACTTTTTGTGACTAGCTGCTGATTAGGTGCAATCATTGTGATATGAGTAATGTTAATATTTGTGGAAGTTCTTAATTTGATTGGATTGAGCCTCGTACATAATGTTGAGTTGAATGTACTTTCTTTGGTTGCTGGTTTTATGTATAAATCATATGTTCTGTCTTCATCAATTTCAAGGTTATAGACCAATTGAATCATGCTACTCTTTAACTCTTGTAAGATTTGATGTTACATCAGTTGCATGGATGGTTATGATGACTTAACGATTTAATTGCGATGTTGCAGAACTTTGTGCTCACTGATAAATAGTTGAGTACTGTGGTATGTTATAAGATTAAAACTGGAAGAGAATAGCCGTGGGTTTGTTATTTGCTGTCTGATTATACCAGTATATGCAATATCCAACAGTGGTTTTTATAAGCATTAGTTTCAATTTAGAATCAATATGGATGGTGAAGGTTTAGTAGTTTGACCTAATGTGAATCCAACAGTGGTTTTAATAAGCATTAGGTTCAATTTAGAGTCAATATGGATGGTGAAGGTTTAGTAGTTTGTCCTTTAATAAAAGGTTGTTTATTAAAGGCAACAGAACTGAAATCAGTGAAAGATCATTGTTGTTAAAACCTTTTTATTTGAACGATGTTTGTATGTTTTTTTGAAGTATCATGCTCAAAACTTACTTAGCAAGGAGAAATTGCTTCGTGATTGCTACTAGTTCAATGGGTAAAATCCGTGTTGAGTTATTGATTCTTAATTGATGTTCATTCTACAACTGATGTCTTATTAGTCATTTGGTTTACCGAGGATGTTGGTCATATTTTGTGCAATAATAACCTCTTTCCAACGTTGCAGATGCTGACTAACAATTTATTGATGATGAAGCAGCCACGGAGAACAGAAAAGAGTGGGCCTAATTTGGTTTGTGAATAAAATGTGATGTGCCTTTGTAATAATTTTCAGTTGAATATTTGGATTGTAATCCTCGAAAGAATTGTTTATCATTCAAGCACAAATGCAACTTAAAACTCAGTTCCTTCTTCTCTCACTCGGTCTGCTGTCATGCCCTATACAATTCTTGCACTGTCCTACCAAATTTTGGCAGAGTTAAGTTCACTGAATATGCAAATACATTAAACTGCTCTGCTGAGGCAATTTTCAGTGGGCATGCGAGCTCTGCTGTGGTTAAAAACTACTTCTAGTACCCTCGATGGTAAATTGTGCACAAGGAAAACGAATACGAACAGGTATGCAGTAACCATTCCCCCACCCATGAGATTCCTACAACAGGAATCATACCAGTCTGGTGGATTAGTAGCTGAACAATAGTTCTCACCAACCAAGACTGAAGGAAAGACATCACTTTCAGTCCAGCAATATAGCATTTGGGACTTGAAAGAGGAGAATAAAACACAGAAACAAACAATAATTTGAAATATGATAACCCAGAATCAATTCCTGAAAACTAGAATGCAGTTTCAACAAATATAATTGAAACTCATGGAATAGGTATATCAATTTGCTAAATCAAAAAGAAACTAGTTTTAAAAATTCCAGCCAAATAGTAGATAGGGCAGCATTAAGACAATGCTATTATGACATGACAGAGGAATTCGATAACCTAAGGCACTCACTTTGGCACTTCCTAAGACATATATCATTCCAATTGGGGACTTGGTGTTGATTGACACAAACAGTTCTCGCACATGCATCAGCACAGGCATCAATCTGAGAAACACCACAAACAGTGACACAAGTGTCAACGGTCGGGTCTTTAGATAATGAACCAACCTTCTTTAGCATCCTCTTTGAAGTGCACACCCTCTCGCATACAAAGATATCATCAGAGCTCTTCTCACGCCCTCTTGCACTCTTCAGCCTCTGTTCTTCCGCTCTCCTTTTCTTCATCCTCAGAGCTTGTCCCATGATTACAGCTGGTATAGCTGCGCCTAATAGTGACCACCATGGATCCACCATGACTGTTAAAACAAAAACTTGAATGTAAAATAAACCTATACTCTTTCACCAATTGAAGTACAAGCTCAGTTGAAGAATGTCCAGAAACAAAATTTAGAACACTTGAAGCATGCACCGAGCTTCTTAATATGAATTGCAACTCAACAAAAACCACTTCGAATGATAAGCTGCCTTTCGTTTGATGGACATCTAAACAAATATCCAAGGTGGAACTACACATACACACACAATGTAATAGATAATTGAACAGGAATAGATTAAATTAAAAAGAAAATTTCATTTTTTTCTCTAACCCACTCGCTTGTCTTCCATCTAATTCAAAATCCTCGAATCCTCGGTCAACGCCAAGTCATTTATACCCAAATTGGGCGAAAAAGATAATTCAAACCATTGTTCACTCTTTTACGACAATCTGATATAATCTCGAGCAAATGAACGACTGCCCATTTGTCATTAAGTACAGGGCGTGATTCGGACGACACCTTAAAGAAAAGATTGGCAGAAGTGGTTGAACGGAGGATTTACCTTCAGTGGGAGACGGGGCTTGATGATCTCGGCGAAGGCGATGGCGATGCCGATGGCGATGGCGATGGCAAAGGCGATGGCACGACGGAATTTATCGACCGGAGAAGATACTGAAAGAACGGCAAAAGGGGTTTTGGAAATTGGGGCTTTGAGTTTCAAGGGTTTTAGATTTGTTTCTAACCTCTTTAAAGTTCGGGTTTTTCAAAAAATAGAGTTGAGTATTTCTGACTTGTGGAATTACCTCCACTTAATTTTTTTTTTTCAAGATTACCTCTATTTTTTTAATAAAAAAATCCACTCGCATTTTTTATTTTTTACCGTTCAAAGTCGGACTCAAATCTCACCAAGAGGAAGATTTTCATCTTAAATGGGATAAATTCTCTGAACTTTTACTGTTATAAGATGTAAGTATTGATTTATAGAATTAGAATAGGCACGACCTAAACTCTGAGCAATAGAATGCTATTCATTTTTCAAAATTTTGCCCCAACATTCGTTTCTCATTGCAAATATTCTATTGTCATGCTCCGGAGATGCAATATTTTGAAGTATGAAATTACCAAAAGCTTGAACCTAACGTAATTCAAATATAGGAGTAATAATTTGGGTTTAACTGTGCCACAATAAAAATAATTTAGATTGATTTAACAGTTGTTTAATTGGAAACTATGAATAAAATAATAAGATCCAACTATAACTTGAATTTTAAAAAAAAATCATATGTACTTTTGAGTAATTTGTTGGATTTATTAATCAATATTATTAGATGTTTAATCCAACGTTGAACTTATATGTAAATAATTATGTGTTGTAAATTGTCATATAAGGTTAAGCGTAATTAAAGTGATCAATTATGATTTTTTGTATTATAAACTTGAATGTATTTAATAAGGTGTGGACTTTTAATGTATAGAAACTCAATAGTATTATAATTCTATGATAGATAGAATTAAGAATACCTAATGATAACATGAAAATATTATCTATATAAATGGTTATAATCTCCAAGTTACACAAATTCTTTCCATCTTTTCTAATATCCTATCATCAGAGAAAAAGAAATTAGAGAGAATTAAAGAACTCTTTATGAGAATGTATAGATCTGGAAAGTTAATCACACAATTCTAGAGAAACATTTGACGTTATAGATTCAAATACGCTTTCATATATTATGTTATTAATTCTTAGTGATACGATATGATATTTTAGAATATAAATAATAATTTTCACCAAAAATTTTATTTATCCGAACATAATTTACTTTATAAGTATATTTTTAAAATAATTTTTTTACAAAAAAGTGAATTTTTAAAAATATTTTTATTAATTCAGATAACCTCATAATTAATTTAGAATATTTTATTATTATATAAAATTATAGATATTTACCTTTCTCTTTTTGTATGTAGAAACGTGCTAAAAGAGAGAGGTACACCTTTCTTTTTCCCAAAAAAAAAAGCGGTATAAAATAAATTTTGTTAAATTTTTTATGGACCCCTAGGGTGAGTCCCTTAGTAGGAGTTTATTTTTATTACATAATTGAGTTGAAATATTTTCTCGAATATTAACATTTATGAGTATCATCTATTTTATTTCGTTCTTTTTTTTGTTACATTTATAGATATTTTACAATGCAAAATATGTTAAGAGTCTCTCTCTATACATATGTATACTTCAAAAATTTATTGAACCAAAAATCAAGATACAACATATTATAGTGCATCTGTGAAATGTAACAACTTAAAAATTTACTTCCACAATTATTTAAGAGATAGCTATTTTTTTTAAATTACAAAAGATAACTATATTTATAATGATAACTTTTTCCTTAAAAGCTTATAGTGCGTTTATTAATTAGTAATCAAAATGAGTTGGAATCAAAATGAAGAATGAGAATAGGTATATATTATTTACTTAAATTATATAAATCAGAATCGGAATGAGATTCATTTCAATTATTATGTTTATTTTGTTCTGGAATCAAAATAAATTATGTTATTTTACTGAGATGCCCTTTGTTTATATTATTCTATAATAACAACAACAACAACAACAACAACAACAAAAAACAATAATAACAATAACAATAACAAAATCAATATTATGAGTAATAACGACATCAACAATGATGACATTAATACATAAATAAATAAATTGAAGTAAAAATAATAAGGATACATAAAATGCATATATTAATTCAAAATAATTTCAATACAACATAAGTTCCTACAATGCTAATAAAAATATAAAATTAAAAATCTTTATAAGACACATCTTGGTAATTTTGCTCTGCAATATAACAACACAAGTACAAAGGTTTTAACATTATAATCAGAGTACATTCCATGGCGAAGCATTTGGATGACATATCCTTTCTTAAAGTGATCAAGCAAGGTAAAGTACAAATGTAATAAATCATGTTTCGTCGCGAATATACATGCCACGTCATATAGTTCTTTATCACCCAAACCTTTAATTTTGCTCATTTTTTCATATAACTTAGCTTGCAAATAAGCTTTATCTTTATTAGAAGTAGAAAGCACACTAATCAAGCCATCAAGCTTAGGTACTAATGCTACCACTGACTCAGCCATTGCCTCAATATTTGAGCACATGTGGTTAAATACTTTGTCTTTACTTTTTCTTTTCCTATACTTGTATTTTGAACAACTTGGAGTAAAATCTATTTGCTGAGGAAAACATTTAAATGTGAAGTATTTGACATATCATGAACAAAATCTTTAATAAAATGCTCATCAACTAACTCACCTCCTAAGTTAACACTCATAGCATCACCTTTACATATCTCTTCTTCATCATATTCTGTATTGGCAACATTAGCTCCAGTTGCCTAATCTCGACCATAAACTTAAACAAAGTATAATAATAAGGAAATGATTTGTTGAATAAGCTGAGTACCTCCTTTCTTTTTTGTTAAAATAATAATAATAATAATAATAATAATAATAATAATAATAATAATAATGTTCTAATAATATAAAAATTGAGTTGAATAATAAAAGTAACACTATGTAATTTAAAGCTTTACCTTGACATACTCATCAAAAATATCATTTTCACATATTATCAGCATCTCAACCAAACTCACTAAGAGATAACATGTCTGGTATAACATATCATTTTTGCTTAAACCATTTAACTTTAGACTCAATGTGAGAAGATGCTTTCAGACCACATCCCAACAATTTTGCTTCTAACTTATTTTTCAATTATTGTAGATACCCGTTTTTAAAACTGCAATTTGCCCACTACATAGAATTCTGACTTAATTCCAACAATGATTCAATCAATGCATTATCTTAAGTTGTTGTCCAATAGTGTTTGTTTATACCTCGACTTCTAGTAGTTGGGGTTAAAATGAAACTTATTCTATTTATTCAAATAATAAAACAATACCAAATGTTAAAAAATAATATAATATCAAATATTAAAGAATACCAAATAACAAGACAACATCTAATTCCAAATAACAATATATTATTTCATGGTAAATAACAATCTAATATCTAAATTCAAATAACACTGTAATATCAAATGGAAAATAAGAATACAATATTGAAATTCAAATGGTATGCAGAATTCAATGCAAATAGCAATACAATAACAAATTTTAAATAACAATACAACATCTAATGTTAAATAAACTAAATTCTATAAGTTTATAAACAAAGTCTTCATGAATTTCTACTTGCTTGCCCTGTGTTCCATATATCTTAGGCCAAATTTTTCTCCAAGTATTGCACTCATTTGAAGGCTCAATGGTATTAATTACTACTGAGTCAAAGTCTATATCTGGAGTGAGTTCATCATTCATTTCAAGTTTCATCTCATCAAAAGACATTTTCGTTTTCATGAAGTTATGTAGCATGCAACAACAAATATTATACGTTTTTGTGTTTTTATATCATAAAAGGTATGACTTCTCAATATAGCTCATCTTTTCTTCAATAACCTAAAATATCGTTCAATCACATTGCGAGCACTAGAGTGTTTCATATTAAATAACTCTTTTAGAGTCATAAGTTAGTGTCTATCCCTAAAGTCACTCAAATAGCATCATTGTCTTTTAAATAGAGAAAAAAACCATCCTATTTGTGTAACCACAATTAACCAAGTAATAATAGCCTATTAACAAAAAAGAAATCATAAATAAAAGTCACAAAATTAATTTCACAATCTTAAAATCTAAAGATAATTTGGTTAAAGTTATTATCGTCAGGGACTTTTAAACCATTTGTTCTTATTATGACATCTTTTAGCACTTGTATATTATGAGTTGAACCTTTCAATCCCAATAAGACATAACTAAATTGCATATCTTATGAACAAAAATTTTATTTTTCCTAGTTTTATATCTTTACTTATTTAACTCTGAAACATTAACCTTTATATATGTACCATCTAGTGCTCTTAAGTAATTTCAAAGTATTAGATTGGAAAAAAATATAAGTTAATGTAGATAACTATATAAGTGGATACCATGTATTAATGTAATATTATACATACCATAAACTATTTTCATGTTGGGTTCGTTGAATTCTCTAACTCTTTTTTAAAACTCTTTTTGGCATCTAATCATTACTTTTAAATACTCATGGAAATATTTACTGACTGTTTAGCTAAATCTCTTAAAATTAAAACTAATCACTCAATTCTTCAAATGGTGTGCAAGAATATATAAAAACATTGCAAGCATTTTCTCTAGCAACACATTTCTAATACCAACTAAATCCTCTTTCTCACAAAGAAGGGTGTATAATTTTTTAAAGGTTTGTCTATTTATTCTTAATTGTAACAAACATTTTACATCACTTTCAAGAACTAATCCATATAAAAAGTTAGTTGTTGATAAACTCTATAATATGACTTGAGACTTTTCAATCTTTGTTGATAAGTTAAATAAAGATAGAAACATATGGCAGCACACATAGATATAATCATTTGCAACATCATTACTAAATTATATATAACTATCAGGATTCTCCTCTTTCTTGCTAACAAATGAGTTATCCTATATGTCAATATTGCAAATTAAGTAATAGTTAATATTAATCAAATTTCAAATTCGAAAGCAAATTAAGCTCGCAGGCTGTTGAATCATAATCTTTACAACTATTATTAAACAAAAAAAAGGCAAAAAAATGAAGATTATTCAACAAACCATGCTAAAACAAATATTATAATTATGATATAGAATACAAATAATGTAAATTATTTTTTCAAACAACTATTATTAACTTTAACTTGAGTATATCATATTTTCCAAACTCTATTTAATTGTAGGAACTAAAATCAAAATTAAATAATTGTTCATACTTTATATTAAAATTTCCAATTCTAGGAAAAAAAAAAGAAATAAGAACTAGAGTATCATGCTCTTTCAATGTTTTTCTTTATTGAAATAATAATTTTCACACAAAAGATTTCTATTCTTTTGAATAAAGAAAAATCAAGAAATCAAAATCGCCTTTAAAGAAATATATAATATTTACTCAATTAAGTTGGTAGTGCTGGAAGCTAATCACAAGAGAAATAGGGCAAAGCAATTATTTGATAGTTTAGAAGCATAAATGTACATCAAACGCCATGACTAATAGGTTGAGAGTGATATATATATATATATATAATTATGTATTGACCAAGTTGTGATTCGACAACTTTATAAGCATAAATCAAGAACAAACACCATTATATCAATAACAAATGAACATAAATAAAATAAGCAGAAAAAGTGAAAAACATACTTTCATGATGATCGAAGATGCTAGAAATGATGAGCTATCAAACCTAGATTGCCACACATGAGAAAGCTGAACGGTAATGGGTTGCAATCAATGGTGAATATGACTAGTAGTTGAAAAAAGATCAGTGATGAGTAATAACACCGAGTGATGCAAGAGAGAGTGCAGATTATTTTTAAGTGAGAGAGTTAATTAACTACTTGATAGGGATTTCGATTTTTTTTTCATTTGTAATTTTCAATGATAAAAAGAGTATTTTTAAAAAATAAAAAAACTAGTGGGGATATTTTCGTCATGACAGGGAATGGGATTGTGATTCTCGGACCCCCATTGGAATTCCAAGCCCGGTAATAAATCGATATTTTATATGGGGCACATAAATTTTATTCTTATTCTCTTTTCTAATTAAGTAAGTAAATACTCTCTTCATTTTGATTCCTTCATTCCAATTCCCATTGTTGTTTAGTAAACAGGCCATTAAACAATTGAATACTTGAATTGGTTCCTTCCACGCTAGTGATGCATTTATTCCCTAGATTAAGGGATTAAAATTTAAAATAAAAATAATTAATGGTGTTTATTTATTAAAAATATAAGTGAAAATGAGAACCAAATATGTGGGTTCACAGGTTTTTAGCATTAGAAAAAAGGAACTTGATTCCATGAGATGGTAGAAAATGAAGTTTTCATTTCTTAAACCTTCATTTTATCCTCCATCTAAATTTTATAATTTCATATTTATCCTTAAATAAAAAATATTATTTTATTATTATTTTTATTATTTAATTACCTGTTGATGATGATGACAATAATAAGAATAATTGATAATGATGATAATTAATCATTATTATTTTAAATAATAAATTATTATAATAAATAACAATAACAATCATCTAAACTCATTTTTATAACTTATAATAATTTATTGTAACTTATAATAATTCATTCTAATTTTACATCATACACTTAAAACAAATAATTTATTATAATTATTATTCTCCATTTCTATTTTAATTTATTTTAACTATTATTTAGTAAGCGTCTTATGAGGACACGAGTTCTTTTGCAATTGGACTCGGCGGATCAGTGTTGGTTTATAGATATTTTAAAAAAAAAAAAAAGTGAAGGATGGTATGATAAAATTTTTAAAATAATTTTTTAAAGTAAAAAGTAAAACATAACAGGGTGGCCGGCCTACCGAGAAAAATAATCGGGCTTTGTTTATAAGTACGAATGTAAAGAGGTGTAGCTCCTGCAAATCACAGACATAAAGCTGTTGGATTTGGTGGATTGCTTCTTTCAAGAACAAGGACCTCCATTAGTCACTCTGTATGCTTCATTAATTAGGACTGTTTGTTGCTTTGACTCGTCGTATGAATTTGGGGCCATAACTAGACGCTCCCTTCTCTGCTTAGACAATAGACGCAACGCATTTTGCCAGAAGCTGCAAAACTGTAAGTAGACACGACACGGCACTCTTCCTTTTTATTTGATTTTCATTTTTTTTTTTGGGTTTTCAAATTGTTAAGCTTTTGAAATGTGTGTATACTGTTTGGTTTGCTGAGAAATATAGGGAAGAAGATGAAAGTTTTGATTTTGACACTTTCATATGCATATGCTTATGCTGAGCTTAAAGAGACTACCTCGCGTTGATTGATTGCAGAATTGGGATGATCAGAGATAATTTTTTGAAAAAAATAAGTCTGATAAGCTCTCGTTAACTTTTCTGTGGAACATTAAATGGGGATCAAAATTGACAGTTCTAATGCAAAGATGACCCCACCCCCCCCGGGCGGCGGCACCGGGGGCATTACTAGTACTTTTATTTGGTAATAGGAGAGATTTACCAGAGAGGTAGTGAGAGCAAAAAATCAGTTACCTTTAAAAGAAATGTCAATTTTGGTTTCACGTAATGGAAATACCGTTGTTTGGTTAGGCTTCCTAACTTATTTTTCAAAAAATTTATTTATTGGTAGATAGTGTTGCATAAAGTATTTTTTTGACGTGCTTACTTTGAAAACTCTGATCATTTACATTTAGGTCACAAAAAAAGGAGCAATGAGAAGTAATCGCGTCTCTGGTGGCAGAAATTGTGATAATGATCAGAGTGGAGAGAAATTTGTAGTGAAGCAGTTAGAAGGACAGTTCTTCCCTGGGGATGTTACTTGGGCTAAGCTCCGGCGTAACATATGGTGGCCTGCAGTGGTATGCAAATCATGTTTTGGTTGTTTTTATGTAGCATTTTCTGTATGAAATTTTTATGGTTATGTTTTGTGCCACATAAGTTTATTTGATGCCTAATTTGGCTGAACATGTTTAAGTGCTCATGCCTAATTTGGCTGAAAATGTTGACTGCTCAGTTGTTTTTTAGGTTGTTGACGAGAACACTGTCAGTGAATGCAATAAACCTTGTAAGAGAGCATCTGGAGGCATTCTTGTCAGGCTTTATGGAAGCTATGAATAGTTTGTACTATTCCCTCTTATTAATTATTTTTTGTTAACACAAACTTGCTGTAATTAATATTTCTCTCTCTTTTTTTTCTTTTTGGCTTGCAGTTTGTATGTAGATCCTATTAAATTTCATTTAGAGTTCCAGAAAGTAAGTTTTGATACAAAGAACCATCAATTTGATGCGGCCTTTTCCACTTTGTAGCCATATCTTCTTGTTTCTATGCTTTTAACTATTATCAAATGATTCTTTGGTTTGAATGCTCAGGTACTAGAACGAAACAATGGTTCTTATAGGGGAATATTTGAAAAAGCATTGGAGCAGGTAACCTTATTTTTCGTTTCAAGTATGTATTCTAGCGATCCTGAGAAGGCTGTTATTCTGGCCTAGTTGCTCCCCCCTAAGGTAACAAATAAGATGCATTTCCTTTTCTCTTTCGGATATGGATACAGGGTCGGTCTAATATGAAATCTGGTTGCTCAAAAAGTAAAGGATCAAAATCTACAGGTCAGACTGTTTTTTTTTCCTTGTGATCACGATTTCTTGTTATTTCTTCTACTCTATATTGCTTAGGACTAGATATGGGATATATGAATAGGTTGGAGGTCAACTACAATTAATATTTACTTAAACAGCACACCTGCTTTAGATTAATAGTGGCAGTCTAAGTACAGAACTGCAGATAACTTAATTGTTGGCATAGAGGAAAACTTTTAGTTCTCCTAGTTTTTTGAACACTTGGAACGGAGAGGACGTATTCATTTTCCCAGGAAATGTGTGGCTTTGTTCATTATGTCGTGGTAAAAGACAGTTAAGAAGACTTTGCGTTTTTTAAGTAGTCTTGGTTAAAAATTTCATTACATTGATTGGGGTGGTATTGTACATTTCACAGGAAATAAATTAATGCATTCAATGTGATAAGTCTATATAGTCATAAGAAGAAGATTGATCGGTAATGTTTTAATTAGAAATTGCCATATGGAGCACTCCATGCTCGTTATGCAACACGAGCTTCTATTTTATGCTCACCAAACTCAATAAGATGAAATTATTACAGAGCTTTTATTGACGGAGTCTTTTTGCACCTCGGCAGATAAATACAAATCAGATAGCCCAAGTGCTGATGAAGAGGTGAAACAGAAATATTCTAAGCAAGGAAGAGGACACAAGAAACTCAAGCCAAATAACACAACCGAGGAGAAAAGAAGAATGAGTGAGATCTCTATGGAAGAGCAAGATGAGAAACCCATGCTGGATAGCCCTAACCCTGTGAGTTTTATGGCAATTCTTTTTTCCAATTTCTTCAAGAAGCTTGCCATTTTACCTTCTTTCCATGCAGAAGCTGATTTATTATATTGATTATTGCTTCCAGGAAGCAAGTCTATTAAGGACATCTCATGAACTAAGTGCACGGAGATTGAGAGTGATGCAAAGTCTTGGTCTGATTGCGCCATCTGGATCTCCATTCAGTTAAAATGGACAAATTTATGTGAGCTCGTGATATTTGTTTGAATATGTTGTTCTCGTATCAAAAATCATGGTGCTTGCACGTTAGCTTGTGCATGGTGGAAGATTGTTGTTGCTATTAAATACTGTATGCTGCATCAACCTTTTGGTGGCAATTTTTTCATGTCTACTCTTGTTATTTCAGGCTTGCATTGGTGGTGCAAAGGATTTTGGCCGGATATGCCATCTAACAATTGTGTAAAGAGCACATTCTAATCTTGTCATTGTATTGGATTTCTCTTCAACTTGATATTGACAATCTTTCAGGTCACAGAGCAGAGCCTGTTTATGGGTGCAATTCTCTTGCTTGTGGTTTCTTTCTTCCTTTTTTTTTTTTTAAATAGTTATTTTTTCCCCTTGAAATTTTTAGGCTAGAAAATTATTTTGCCCAAATAGAAATAAAAAAAATTAAAAAAAAGAAAGAAAATTACCTTGGCATTGCGGTGGAAAGTCAAGATAGAAAAGAGCCGAAATTCCAATTTAGACCCTGGCAAGTGTCCTTGTATGCGATGTATGGCACCTCTATATTGCATTGGGCCGATTTTTGTACTTGTTGTAGTAAACCAATGCCTTGTGAGTTCCTTTCTTGGAGGATTATAGCTGTTACCCCCTCTAAATTCCTAAGAGCGCCCCTTTTTTTTGGTGGTTAGAAAGTCATTCTTTCAATGCTTCAAAGTGGAAATAAAGGCGGAACTTCTGGTGGCACATTATCCATCTACGCAATAGGTTCTTTGCATCCTAGAGACTTTGCTAAGGAATGGGTATTAGCATTATGGATTCGAGGAGTGGAGTGTATTGTATCTGAACATTTTGAAAATCTTTCCTCCTATCTTGAATTTCGAACGCTGCCTACTAAATTTCTATCTTGCTACCCTTACTGTTGTTTGCCAGGTCTGCAACATCTTGAAAATCTGTTTCAAAAACGACATATGATAAATCCGGTTCCATTGCTATCTGTATTCCCCACTCAATGACTTCAGCTTCTGCAAATGCAACATTATCATGATACTTGAAACTCTCTGCAGCTGCTGCTGCAATCTTGCCAATAGAATCTCTAACGACAGCTATGATTTTCCACATCAATAGCAGCATCCACATTGACCCGAAACTGTCCACAAGGAGGGGGTCTTCATTGATTGTTCTTGGCAGGTTTCTTAATCTGTGCTTGACCTTTCAATTTAACTCTCTTGAAGGAGTCTAATACTTCTGCTCCGGCAAAGGACAGCGGAGGATTTGACTTATTTCCTTCAAAATGAAAGCGATTTCTTGCATTCCAGGCCACCCACCAAATACAAACCTGCAATTCTCATTTCTGTCTTGCTCAGATTCTGCAATGTATCTAAAATAAAATTCATCCCATCTTATCCTGGAAAAACTACTTTTCTTGATTAGCAAAATGAGCAAGCCTCTTAGAATTTACGAGGTGCCTTTCACTCGCCCCGGTATCCATATTTTAAAAATAATTTATAATAACTAACTTACAAATTGTGCCTCACTCAAGTTTCATTACTCTCTTTTCTAATAAAACCCCATGCTGAAAATAAAGTTACGATTCAACTATTCTTCTCTTTTACTTCTCGTAATCATGCGATCATGGGTTCAAAACTTCATCAATACAAATGAATTATATTTCTGTTTGTTTTCTTATTTTTTATATTTTACGAGAAAAAGAATCAAAAAATAAATTGTTTTGAAGAAATACACACTAATCCTAAATTCATAAATGATCGCTTTTCCATTCGGCAATTTTTTTCTCCTTTCGCATCAAATTAATTATTATTATTATTATTATTTTGGAGTTTAAACTGCATCAAATTACGTTTAAAAGTGACAGAGTTTGTGTTCATGGGTTTCAAATGAAGGTAAATTGGATACGTTCCTATTTTAGATGCACAGGCGCATAATAGATTAATAAGATACTTCCTCAGTTTATTTTCAGCTGGCATCTAGTGTTCTCGGACAGTAATTATAATGTTGAGTAAATTTTTGCATTAAAAGATATCACGTACACTTCGAGTTGCAGTGTTCTTGCTGTTTTGCTTTGTATTCGGTTTGTTATGATTTGAATGAATTTCACCATCAAATTTGTTTACTATCCTCCATCCATATGCAAGTTAACGCAGGTCGTTTGGGAACCCAGAATCGAACACGAGGGAGGTTCTAAAGGGTGTCTGCTACTTACCAGAGGACAAGACTAATTAAATGACAAATCTTGAACGAGAAAGGTCGATATGTCGTTCAAGGCAACGCAAAAGGACGACAGTAGTGTGTTGGACATTAAAGTAAACAAAGAACTGTTATACATATATATGATTCAATTTGATAAATGTAAGTGACTTTAACTAAAATAAAGTTACCTTAATTTTCAAAATACAAGATTCACCAAATCAATAAACCTTGCCCCAGTGGCTAGAATTCCTCGTGTGAGGAAATAAATTTGAATTTTCACAATCGCGTTATAAGGATTTAATGTAAAAATTTCTTTATTTTTTATGAGTGAAGATTTAAATTTATCAAATATTAAAAAGGGTTAGATATGAGTTATGTCATATAATAATTAATATAAATTAATTTCAATATATATAAATATTAGTTATATATTATATAATATAATGTATCTAAAATATCGTGTAATGTGAGATATATTAAGTTATAATTTCTTATAATAAAAAAAAATACAGGATTGACCAAATATAATAATCACTTTAATTTGCAATGCCTTGCTGGCCAGACACTTGACATGACTTGAGATCAAACGTTATACTGTCCAAGTCATAAAAGTAAATAGGAACCAAGGTAGACTGGGACCAATATTTGAAAATGAGTAATGACATTGTTTTTACAAAAATGGCGGTAGGAAACAGCTTCTGAAGATACCTTATGTGTATCAGTGAAGACTGAAGACCACAGCATTCGTTACTGTTAAAATGTCCTGCTCTTGAAGGGCCCTCCCTAGTGCTGCTTGTCTTATCATTTTCTCTTTTAGTTTCCTTTTGTTTCTTCAAAAAATCTGGGTTTGGCAATTGGGTCCAATGACGGTCGTCGAACGAAAAAAGTGACAGCAGAAAATCCATGAAGTTAATTCTCCGGCTAAATGCCCATGTCTCCTCTCTTCACGTGATGTGGCACCATCGTTTTGTCCTTCGGATTTAGTTGCACTTTTCACTTTGTGTTGTTAAAACATCTGTCTCTCAAAATTATATGACTTGTAAATTGTATTTGAGTGATTCCAGACGCCAGACGTCTGATAGTTCGAATCCTCCTCGTATGAATGGTATGGAGAGAGCTTGTCTAATGCTCGCTTACAAAATCTCGCGAGCTGTTTGATTCGACTGTTCACAGTTGAGTTGGCGTAGTTGCAATAGCGAGGCATGTTTCTTGGTTCAAATGGATCACAAATGACGCATATTACACAACACAAGTTGGGGTCCACGCGGGGAAAGGAGACGCCATTGGTGCCTAGAATCATGCTAATTGCATCAACGAAATGTCGTCATCATACTTCGCAAACTTGGAAATTTTTTAATTGCTAATGTTGTCTCTGACCAGTGGATGTTGATCGCACCTTTCTGCTTCAATCTGATCTGATCTGACGGACATACCGTGGGGGGTCCACCCTACACTTTCACATGCAATTTCAACCGCCTTGTCCTAACCTCTAATTTTTTCCTCTCGCGGTAAATTTTCTTTTCTTTTTTTGTCCCTTTTCTTTTAACTAATTAATGAAACAAGATTATGACTATTTTAATTAATTGATTATCTAGCGGTGTATCACGGATAACTATTTTATGTGATAATTTTGTGCGGCACTTAAATAATTTTTGTGTTAAAATTATTAAGAAAACACATTGAGCTTTTTAATTAATTAAACTAAGTTATTTACAAAAAAAAAAATAGAGAGAAGAGATAGCAATATGGCCAAATAAAAAATATATTATTAATAAGAGCATTTACAAGAGATCATTAAGATCTTATAAATATATTTGAGTTGTTGTTATTTGTTGCTATGCGTCTCAAATGACAAATACAAATACCAAGCTCTGAAGACTTACTAATTCCGAAATATTTTAAGTTTAGAGAGTGCTCAAGCTTTGGTGAGAATTCCCGCACCTATCATGTGAGATCTAGAGAATTTCGTGTATAAGCTAGATGCTCACACTACACTAATAAGTTTTTAAAGGATTCCTAACCATATACAAGTCATGAGGGTGTTGTTAAAGTGTCCTGAAAACTTTTAGAATCAAAGCAAACTAACACACCTTGAATCAGTTTACCCCCTTTCCTGAAATATTTGAGCGGCTCGCGACTGCAGGCTTGGTTAGCTTTTGCAGTTTGAACACAATGACAACAAGGGCCAGTAGGCAGAAAGGAAGTGTGAAAGTGAAGCAATGTATTTTTATTTCATTCTTTCTTTCCTTTTTTTTTTTTTTTTTCTTCCGGAAGATATAAAGAGGTTGTCGGCCCATGAAACAATAATAATAATAGTTAGTGTGCTGTCAACTTTTAATTCTGCTTTCAAATTAAGAAACCGGTTAATTTGACTTGGCGCCGCCGTGAGCTTGTAACTAGCGATGAGCTGCTGCTGTACTTTGAAAATGATGGCGCCACGTTTCGCTACTGGTCTATGCATCCACCACTACCAATTTGTGGTGGAATTAGCTTTCATGATCGTGACTCGCCCCACTACAGCAATTATAGACTTAATTCCTAATTAGGGCACAAACCATTTGTTTAATTGACTTTGACTATATACATCAGTAGATAACGAGTTTTGACCATTATTCTGTTTTATTTTATACAGAGCAATTCACCATCTAAAACTCAATTGGTTTATTGACCTTTTTACCTTCATAATCCGCCCTCGTATAACGAAATTAACCCTTTCTAACTGTCAGCTCTGCGGTAAGAGCCACCCCGGTCTGTTTCCTATTTAGTTTTGCGCTTGTAACTACAGTTCTACTTCAAGTACTTCAACTTTAACTTCTCTCTCAGGATTCTCCTTACTCTTCTCTTACTTTCCCTTCAAAGGTAAGATGTTTCCGTTTCAAACTCGCCATGGTTCATACCAGAACTACTGGTCTCATCAAAACGGCTTTGTTCAAGAACCCAACTGGCCGGGAACGTTAATCAACTGTGAAGATTCAATCATGAGTAGTACTTCATCGGCCGCAAGAGTGGAGAAGAAATCAACCTCTGATGCATGCAAGAGTCACAAGGAAGCTGAGAGGAGGCGCAGGCAGCGTATCAACTCTCATCTATCCACTCTCCGCACGCTGCTCCCCAACACCGTCAAAGTAAACTTTCTTTATCAATATTCAATCCTCTTTATCGTCTTTTTTGCTAAATCTTGAGGCCATTTTTGGGCTATTCTTTTTCTAAATGATAAGTTCTGTTTGTGAACAACAGACGGACAAGGCTTCGTTGCTAGCAGAGGTGGTGCATCACGTGAAGGAGCTGAGAAGCCAAGCTACTGACGTGGCGGAACGTGATTGGAACTCAACTTGGAGCAGCAGCAGTGGATCGGAGGAGGATTCATGGCCATTTCCAGGAGAAACGGATGAGTTGACTCTGACTCCTTATTCTGCTATTGGAATTGAAGAGAGGCCGCAGCAGCAGCAGCAGCTTATAAAAGCGACTTTGTGTTGCGAGGATAGACCAGGACTAAACCGGGAATTGACCCAGGCCATTTCATTGGTCCAAGCTAGGGCGGTCCGGGCTGAGATGATGACGGTTGGTGGGAGGACAAAGACCGTGGTGGTGATAGAATGGGTTGGGGGAGGGGGCGGAAATGAGGAAGTGGCGGTTTTGCAAAGGGCTTTGAAAGATGTTGTGGAAAATCGAGCCTCCGGTTATGGGCTAGGCCGAATCGGACCGGGAATTAAACGGGCCCGGGTTGGTGGGTTGGTTGATGAATGTGATCATCATGATTAGGCCTTTGTCACAAGTGTTTGATCCTGGTCGGTGCCATTTTTGAAAAATTAAGAGGCAAGAACCTGTTCATATATATATATATATATATATTATTTTTTTTTGAAAGTAGAACTTGTTCATATTTTGTTGTTCATTAGAAAAGCAAAGAAAAATCGTTTGACCAATGAGTTACAAGAAAAGAGATGGATAGCTGTCTCATTACACAATGTTTGGTCGTTGGATGTTTCCAGTACACTAAGGGTTATAGTATAGTTAAAACGTTTCGATATCATAGGGTATATTAAAGTATATGGAGTATGGACGGTGCACTTTCTGTGAACGTATTGTAATTCCTAATGAGAATGGAAAGGGACAGCTGCTCTCTCCCAAATTAAAGATAAAAAAAAAAAAGAAAAAGAAAAGAAAAGGGCGTTAGTAGTTTTCAGGTACTCTCTCAGTCGTATGCCAGCAGTACTGCTCGTTATTTTCACATTTTAAATTAAAAAAAGAAAAAAAAAACTAAAGAAATATTAATGCATGCATATACCACAAAGATCGGATAAACATTGGCGTCTGGTCATTGGATAAGCCTGCGAGTTGTGTTGCCTTGCTATCTCAATTATTTTTATTTCTCGTTTCAATATTTTGTCTGTTTGATCACCCATTAACGTTTAACGACTTTCCATTTAGCGAAGGCGGGAAGATAAAAATGGTCTATTCAATCCGTAAGTGCCAATAATTAAACTTTGTTAGAGTTGAAATAAAATGACCCTAAATGAAATTTCTTGATATTTTGTTGATTGTAATTCATCAGGATCAAAATCTCGTTCTATTATCTCGTCTGTGGCACCTCTAACAACTTCCATTCATGAATCTACATTCGCCGGCTTTCCCACAAACCGGCCGGCTGGTTCAAACATAGTGAGTTATCTATTTACTGTTTATAAGATTTTGTTGCAAACTTATTTTCACATCTCAATCCTGGTGATTTCTCCCTTTTGATTCACAGATGAAATTGGAGAAAATTCGTGATACCCAGCAAGGATTTACTCCTCTCATCAAGTAAGTGTTTCTGTAGTATTTTCAACATTATAAACAAAGACTTTAATATATATATTTTTTATCCCAATCGGATGCTAGAGTGCTGCCACACTTCTTGAGAAACAAATTCAATTTGAATGGGTTAACTTTTAAAAATTTGTGAATTTTGTGCATTCTCTTTCATATGTAATTCACTTTCGTCAGTCGTATCCATCTGAATGGCGAGCGATGAAACAGCTTAAATATGGCTCCCAGAACTTTGTATCATTGCACAATAACTTTTGCTTTCGGCTCAAAAATAATGAAGGATTGCAACACGTTTTACTCTGTGAATAAAAAACGGGCTTCTTCATTTGTAGGAGAAGATCATTTTTTAAATTGGAGACTTCATCTTCAAGCACTGCTGCAGCACTGACTCAAGATCGTACAGGCTATAAAGTGCAAGATGTGGCCAAATCTTGCGGTGGGTTGGACTTTTTTGAAGAGATGAAGCAGAGGTTTCTCAGCTTTAAGAAGCACAAATATTTGTGAGTAGGCGCCACAGTTTTTATGTTCTCTGTGATAGCATTGTGCTTTTTGTTAATTTGGTAACTTGATGCTTAATTTGGACAGGGAAGAGTTAGAGCATTTTCAAAATCTTGCCAAAGCTCAATCACCAAAGGTGATTGTCACAGTAAACAAACTCATCCTCCTGTTGTTTTGGGTACACTTAAGCATTTAATTCTGTTTAAATTGACAATTTGGAGAACAGTTTATGGTGATTGCTTGTGCAGACTCTAGGGTATGTCCATCTAATATCCTCGGACTCCGACCTGGAGAAACTTTTATGATTCGTAATGTTGCTAATCTTGTTCCCCCGCTTGAGGTATCTGTATAATAATATGTCCAAAGTGTTAATTATAATGTTTGCAGAGCTACAATATGCATGTTTAAATGACTTTGCTTAATTTTCCCAAATATGACACAAGTAATTATTCCTTTACTTGTAGAATGGACCATCAGAAACTAATGCTGCCCTCGAGTTTGCAGTTAATACACTTGAAGTAAGTTAAGACTGCCTATATTGAATCTTCCAATATTTCTGTCAAGACAGAAGTTTGATTTATTACATGACTCCTTTTCTGGGATCTGCAAAATTGTTAATGCCTTGTGTAGGTTCAAAATATATTAGTTATTGGTCATAGTGACTGTGGAGGAATTCAAGCCCTTATGAGAATGCAAGATGACGTAGAGTCAAGGTTTTCATACATCATTCATCTTTTCAATTTCTTGTGCACCTGCAGCTTTTCATAATTAAATCTTACTGGAAGTTTTGCTTTACATTCTCATTGCAAATTTGATTTTTTCTTTCAGACAAAGCTTAACTGAAAACTGGGTTGTGAATGCTAAAGTTGCCAAGTTTAGAACAAAAGCTCATACAGCCCACCTTAGCTTTGACCAACAATGCCGGCAATGCGAGAAGGTATGTTTGGAATTGACCACCAGAAACCAGTGCATTGATTCTAATCCAAGATTTAATCAATAAACTCAAAACATAACTTTTGCTAAGATATAGTTAACTTGTTAACTTGTGACAGGAATCAATCAACCGTTCACTACTTAACTTGTTAACATACCCATGGATAGAAGAGAGAGTCAGGAAAGAGTTACTATGTATTCATGGAGGATATTATGATCTTTTGAATTGTACATTTGAGAAGTGGACACTGGATTACAAGGGAAGCAAAGTTGATGAAGAAGTAGGCGGACACTCCATCAAAGATCATTCATTTTGGTCCTGAATTTTTTTACCCCCCTTTCTTCTCCTGTCATTTAGTGTAACCATTATAGATGTATATAATGTACGCAATTTATCACTTTAGAGTTACTTAACAAGTAATAACCCGAGTATTCAAGTCCACAACCTCAAAGAGAACAGTATGCCAGTTGCTGAGCTGAACAAAAAATTTTCCGTCACAAAACTAGAATTCGTTTGCTGCAACTTTGTATTATAAACAAATGTTTTCAGAATCTACCGGATGGTGATATCAGTTTGCAATAGACATGTAAAATTAATCGTAATGACCCAAATTAAAAGGCCATTTTTATAACATTAGAGGTCTATCTGGTCACTAGACAGCAAATTTTAAGATCAACGTGTCCTTTATTATATTTTCATTTGAACGTGTGATATTAAGTTTTGAGTGATAATATAATTATAAATTTTTATATAAATTTATATGATATTTATTTATTAATTAAATATAAAATAAAATTAATTAAAATTAATTACATAAATTAAAAAATATTTAATTTAATTAATTAAATTATGATATAAAAATTTATAACTATATTATTACTCTTAAATTTTGATGATACAGCGATATAACATTGTGTATCGGCGTATGGGTATGACTTTAATAATGCCCAAATATTAGAGGTCAAAGTATAATTAATAAAAATTACACACACAACGGGCACAAATTGACAAACGAGACTTGAACTCATCAACAAACGAAACAGGGATCAACTCAACCCAGCAAAAGCATCCGATCTTAAGTTCAATTTCGCAGCAGAATGATATCGCAATTCTTCGTACTCTCGCAACGAGGCGATAATATCGTCTTCCGCGACTGTGGGTTCTAATCTCTTTCTTCATTCATTTTAACTTTGACACCTGTAGCTCGTTGATCTAAATTAAATTACTATTAAGCTAGATTCGGCGCGATTCAATTCATTATAAGAGCTCTAAAACGACTATAATTTTCACCGTATTACGGGTTTCTTACATTGTAGTTACTAATATTTTTTAACCGTAGATCGAGGCGAAGTTCAGAAAGGAAGCGCGGAGATATTTTTCCGTAAAGTAAAGTTCTGGAAAGACGATGGAGAGGAAGAGGCGCCACCTGTATTTGTAGGTATTATTTATAATAATGAATGTTAGGCAATAATAATATGCTTTATTAAGCGAGATCCAAATCCATTTGTTTAAACTTGGAATTGCAGTTCTCTGATTTCAATCTACATTTTAAATTTGTTTCTAAGTTCTGTTACTTCTGTTTGCAATATAATCCATGAAATTGATAACTAATTTTTAGTTTAGGATATTGATGTTTCTAATGATTCTTTGTTTTTGATTGATAGAATGTGGATGGTGTGAACTACTTTCATGTCAAAGTTGTTGGATTATTGTTTGTTGCAACCACGAGGGTTAATGTGTCACCATCTCTGGTGTTGGAGCTTCTACAAAGGATAGCTCGTGTCATCAAAGATTATCTTGGTGTTCTCAATGAAGATTCACTGCGAAAGAACTTTGTGCTTGTCTATGAATTACTTGATGAAGTCATTGTAAGTTTTCGTGTGATTATTCATATCCTTTCGGTGGTTTATTTCTTGAGCACAGTATAATGATTTGTAGCCTTTTAATTTGCCATTCATATGCTTATTAGGCCTGATTTATAGATTAGTCTACAACTGTAGTAGCTGTTGGATGTTTGATAATTTTGTCGACTGCAGCCTGTTGTCTTTTCATGATATTTATCCACTAATCATGAGCAGTTGTTCTAAAATTTGAAAACGACTAGTGTCAGTGCTGATTGTACATGACAAATTTCTTCAGGATTATTGCATTGTGATATAGCTTAGACTAGTCAGTGGAACATATTGTAGAAAAAAGTATGAAGTTTTTCTTCCTGTTTAAGAAGTATTTAGAATGTCTTTCACAAAACCTGTTAACCCTTGTTACTTTACTGATGTTTGATTATTCTTCAATTGGTATCTTTGAAATATCAACTATTGTCTTTTTTCACCAGGATTTTGGTTATGTGCAAACAACATCTACTGAAGTGTTGAAGTCCTATGTATTTAATGAGCCAATTGTGGTTGATGCTGCACGCCTGCAACCGCTAAGCCCTGCTGCTATTTTCATGGTATGTTGTCATCAAATGAATCACATTCTCTACTACATTGTTAACTTGATAGTCAACTTGCACAGATGATTTGATTAACTCCAAGAGTTTGGATTTCATGCAGCAAGGGACCAAACGAATGCCAGGAACAGCTGTAACTAAATCTGTTGTGGCGAATGAGCCTGGGGGTAGGAAGAGAGAAGAAATCTTTGTGGATATTATTGAGAAAATTAGTGTGACATTCAGCTCAAGTGTGAGTAGCCATGTCTCCATTTGACTTCAATTTCTCTAGTGATTTTCATGCTATTGTCACTTTATGTGTGAATGAATTTTTGTTTTTAAGATACAATGTGCATTTGTGGCGCAAGTTAAACAAACCAACCTTGATAATTTACTGTTAAGTTTGTGAAGAATAAATCTTATTATCAACAAGTAGCTTTGGAGAAAGACAGAGACTGCAGTAGTTTCATAGTCTTTGTCTCTAAGCTTAATACTAGAAGGATTCTCATTCAGGCATTCTTTTTATCTGCCAGCTCTCTTTATTGATGCCGAATCTGCCCCTAAAGTAATATGTCTTGTTATTATCATTTATGTTATTGTTCATGCAAACTCTTATGTTTATCATTTTTTTTCTCAGTTTAAATATATATTCATTTACATCATTAGTTACTATGTTGTTTCATAGCTTTTAATCATGAATTTCATTTCTAAGCGAAGTAATGATGTTTTAACAGGGATATATTCTGACTTCTGAGATCGATGGCACCATTCAAATGAAAAGCTACCTCACTGGAAACCCGGAAATACGTTTGGCTCTTAATGATGACCTGGTCATTGGGAAAGGCGGAAGATCAATCTATGGTACTGCATCTTATACTGTCTTTGTGACACTTCTCAAGTCTATTGCCTTTATGAAAATAAAAGAATTGACATGAAGATTTTTAAGTTTTCAAGCCATAGTTGTTTTTCCATGTGGTTAAAAGTTCAGTTTATATTGGTTTGATAGCTTTTATTATGGTTTTCTGTTCCATTATTGAAATTATGCTTTTGAAGTTTGTTCTAAGATGGCTATTACCCTCTTTGTGCCAGCAACTAGTATCTAGATGTGCTATTGTGGTTTCTTATATTGTGTAATTTAACCATTCTTCTTAATTTTATTTAAAATCTCTCTCTCTCTTTCTCTCTCTCACCCTGCTCTCCCTCCATCTTCCCCCAAACCCCCCACACCCCCCCCCCCAACCAAAAAAAAAAAGCATTTTGCAAATCTCATCAGGTTCTTCTTTCTGTGACAGATTACAGAAGTTCAACTGGGTCAGGAGCTGTGATACTTGATGATTGTAACTTTCATGAATCTGTACGTCTTGATAGTTTTGATATGGACAGGACTTTGTCCCTGGTGAGTAAAACCACAAAGATGTGGTTTTGATAATTGTATATAAATTGAAAAGATAATCTATTCCTATGCTGTTGTGAAAAAATTTGTTTAATTCCACTTTTTGTGTCAGGTTCCACCAGATGGTGAATTTCCTGTTATGAACTACCGAATGACCCAGGAATTCAAGCCTCCTTTTCGTATTAATACATTGGTTGAAGAAGCAGGAGCCCTTAAGGTGACTTGTGTCTTTGTTTATAGAATATTTAGAAAACAAGCGGACATGACGCAAGTAAATTTTTTTGTGCTGTAACTTTGGATGTCTTGGCTTATTTCTTGTTAGTGCTTTATTATTCTCTAGAATATGATCCTTAGCTAAACCTTCACTATGATGCTCTGTGATTGTATAGGCTGAAGTGATCATTAAAATATATGCTGAATTCTCCTCAAGCATTACTGCCAACACAATTGTTGTGGAAATGCCGCTGCCAAAATACACTACCAGGTACTATTTTTTCAGACACCATGTCTTATTTGATGAGGTCACTGGAAAGATTTTTCCTTAGCATCTCCTAGAACTCTTGATTGGATAATTCATGTTCAGTTAAAGTATTCATTTTGTTTTATGGTTTTAACATGTCACAGTTTTAGCATTATTCCTGTTTTTGCTACTTTATGCAGTCTATTCATGCTTTTCTGGATTTCTATTGATATTCTGAAGAATTTTGTTCAACCTTTTGCCCCAATGCGTATACTCAGAAATAGACTGATGGACTTATAATGCACTTGTTTACAGAAACCAGAATGTGAATTTGTTTTAAACTTATTGAAATGGTTTAGAGATCATGGTTCATTTTTTGTAGTTGTGGATGGTGAATCCCCGCAGGTTATACTGCCTTTTCTGACCCTTTTAGAGGATTCATGTTCGGTATAATAAAAATTGTTTAGAGAATGGTTACACAGCCAGGTCATTTAAATTATTATTTGTATTATTTATATTTAACAGTATACATGCTCACTTTTTTGGATTATCATTTCTACAGAGTGAGTTTTGGGTTGGAACCTGGAGCAGTTGGGCAAAGAACAGATTTCAAGGAAGCTAATAGGAGACTTGAATGGGGTCTAAAGAAGGCAATAATTTCTTAGCAATTTTCTTATTAGTTGGTGTCTGTAAATAATTTGTTAATTAATAGTATTAGGTGTTTGCCTATGCATTGTTCAAAAGTTAAAACCGCTGATAAGCACTATGAATAACAGATTGTTGGGGGATCTGAACATACGCTACGTGCAAAGTTGACATTTTCACAGGAATCACACGGTACTCGCTATTGACTTTTGGCAACCATCATTTTGGAAAGTTTAATTGTTTGCCCCTTGTTTCCATGTGATGGCCTCTACATTATCTTTTCTGCATTATCTTTCTTAATATGATATTTCTTTTCCTTTCCCGGCTATATTTATTGTTTTATGCAGGAAATATCACGAAAGAAGTTGGACCTGTTAACATGACTTTCACAATCCCGATGTACAATGCATCAAAGCTTCAGGTAAGATACTATGTTGAGGTTGCTAGTTGTCCGTACAACTGTATTCTTTGCTAATAAAAAGTTTCTAACTTAAATTTGTGTCAAGATAAAAGTTTGTATCATGTTAATGTACGTTCACCCCTCTATCAAAACCATCTGAATGACAATTTTACTGCAAGTGTGGAAGTGTTAAGGTTACATTAAGCTAAAGTATTTTGAAATTCTCAAAGTGCCTTTGTGAATGACCAGCTTCAATATGATCTTTCCATGCAGGTGAAATACTTGCAGATAGCAAAGAAATCCAGTACTTATAATCCATATCGATGGGTAAGATATGTAACTCAGGCAAATTCATATGTTGCCCGGATATAAGGGTAGATTTTCTGTCCTATTCCTACCCAATCAGTTGATGTACCCCGTTTATGTGGTGCCATTTTTTGACTACTTGTTATGGGGTCTAGTGAAACGAAACTTCAAAGTTTGTACTCTTGGCTAAGTGGAACTAATCCTTGTACGATTGCATCAATGTGTATTATATTTACCAATATAGCATTTCTCTTCATACACTTGTCTTATTGTGAATTTGTCAGTTGTTAAGGCAACGGGTAATATTTTAGGGAAGATAAAACATCAGTTTGGTAAACTAATGCTGACTAAAAGAATTTGAACTAATTTTGGCAGGCGCACGCGTCAACCTGTTTCATATTTGTTTTGGTAGATAGATGGAGTTAAACTAACATTCATGGTGTGTTTCTGTATTAAAGGAGCAAACCTTCTCTTTCAAACCATTAAATGGTCCTGACATGGCTTCTCACTTGAACTCATCCAATCTCTTCACTCTGTTGCTCACTGCTCTACTGTTTATCAGCGTCAATGGTGTCGTTGGCTCTCGCCAACTTTTAGAGAAGACCGAGCCTGAGATTCCTGAGTTTCCTAAGCCTGAATTTCCACCTCTTCCTAAGATCCCGACTTTTCCGAAGCCTGAACTTCCACCTTTTCCTTTTATCCCTAATTTGCCGAAGCCTGAGTTTCCATTCGTGCCTCATGCCCCTGCTCTTCGAAAGCCAGAGGTGCCGAAACAGCCTGAATCGCCCCACTCTGCCTCGTCTCCCTAATCTGCTAAAGCCCCCACCCCCACAGTGCCTACCATTCTTCCTACTCTCCAATACACTCATTTGCTAAGCCCCACGTTTCCTATACTATAGCCTCGTTTGGGACAGCTGTGCTGTGATCCCAAACGGGCCCTATGAATATTTACAGGTGCATTGTAACTTCAGGATATTTTCTATAATATGAATGATTAGTGCAGTATTTTAGTTAGTATATAGTAATGGTATTACTAATAAGATTGGTAGCAATGTATTGCTGTGGTTTGCCATGTAAAATATCTTTGTGATTGCTAGTCGGTGGCTGTGTTTGCTTTGTATTTGTTGTTGTCTGTCTGTTAATATATTTTGCTGGTTATTTTTGTTGCTTCTTCTCGAAGAATCCCCTTCCAAGTCAGAAGAAAACATTCTAGGGCGATAACTGGGGTTCAATTTTTCACTCTCTGTTGATAAACAAATTTCGGACGCAAGATGAGGTCAAATACTCATAATCCCCAAATTGAAAACGTAATTAACGAACGATTTGTTTGACTATATAATAGAACTCCAATAACTATATTAAGTTCATCACAGGAAGAAAAATATTCAGGAGCCACTGAAAAGGTTAAAAAAAAAAAAAACGTACAGCTGTTGCTTCAAATTTCCAAGTGTCTTCCATCGTCACTTATGAGAACTTTTAGTTGCCTGAAAATTGCTTTCTCCCCTTTTGCTTTTCCAACTGAATGACCAGATGAGAATATGAATTTTAATATCAATAACTTATACACGCAAAGGCCTCAAGTTTCAACCATGTCTTATCAAACATCCCATTGGTTAATTCTTTTTTTCTCGCCATGATGATATCAGACATTCATGATTTAACCCTAAGAATATGTTCATCAAATCAAATGATGATCTTTCTTGTAACGGTGACCAAATCAATTTGAAGAAAGAAAAGGGGAAAAAAATAGAAAAAAAAAAGTTTTACTTGCTTTGGTTTTGCTTTTACTTACTGATGCACTAACGCAATCTAGGCGCCCACCCTAGAGCGACGCAAAGTGATTCCCCTCTCTGCATGTAAGGTTAACCTGTAAACTCAGCTCTATTTAGAAACGCATCTCTAGCTCTACTGATCTAGGCATCTAGTAGCAGTTCTTTTGTTTGTTTTTGGCCAAAGTGATTTTGCGAGTATCCTTCTCTGCTCACCAATAATGCGACACGAAAACGCTGTTTGTTCACTCACCCTTCCCTTTTATAAAGAAAAGTAGAACAAGTTACTTGGGATTCAACGACATTGTATAAAAGATTAAACAACTTTTTGAATATGCAATCAATCACGTGAGTAGATAGCTCAGTACTCGGAGTAAGCGCAGCTCGAAGTCTCGCTTCCGAATAATTGTCATAAAGCACGGGGGATTGGAGTCATTTTGGTACGTGGGCAGGAAGGTGATTTGCCACCGGACTAATGGGTGATTCAAGTAAGTCTGCGGCTTCATCTCTTTACACAAATTTTGTAACGTTGGTTGCAGTTTTCTGAAGGTATCAAAAGTTAAAACCGTCTGGTTTAAGTTTCAACTCTGACTCAACGACCAACGCTCCAGAAAAAAGCTTTGGTTTCTTCCACCTAATCCTCCCATTTTGACATAACAAGATCTCACTTTCGGCTTTTGTTGCACGTGTCGAAGTCGTTGTCCAATTGGGTACCAAAAATTGAAATTTATGCTTCGGGGTTGGAATCCATGACCAGTCACAAATATTCTGTACTTGGCATTCAAGTATTGGCATTACCACCAACTACGTGGCACGAATCTTTGCTCCAAAAGAAATTGCAGAATCGGTATCGGTGTCTAAGTTAAGCTTATTATTAATGTGGAACCATTCTGTGCATTCAGTCCACCCATTAAAAATGCTTCAGCCAAAATTTTATATTATAAAGAGCAGCATATTGAGCCGCCGTCCCAAGAAGCATGATTTCGTAAAGGCTACTAAAATTTCGTGTTACGTTTAGGATCCTTGTGCTATCAGCTTCCGCCTTTTAAGTCAATTCTTGTCTTTGAATCCAATCAATTACATTCTCCTGCATGTGTTTGTATGCGAGGGAGCTTGTGATGAGTGTGCTGAAAGCACCATTTGAAGCGCTGAAAACGCTAGTGATACTGATGCCCATATATATATATATATATATCTAGACACACACACACACACACACACATATTAGAATTTGGAAAATACATTAATTTTGAAATTGACCAATTACTGCAACAGTGATTGTGAAGGTACGAAAATAATAAAGAACATGAAAACAGCTTTCGTAATTCGATTGGATTATATCAATGAGGCTGTTCGGCCTAAGACTTTTTTTTTTCAACTATTAATTTTTGTATGAAAAAAATCTTCATTGAGATATTTGTACGCCGTCAGTCATACGCCGCCAATTGTACGTTGATCTAATGAAAAAAAATTTTTTCACTTGTTTAATCAATGCAAAACTGTTAGATAATAAAGGAAATATGTGACGTGATTTTTATTTTTTCACCGATTGTACTTTTACCCAGGACCGAAATACCTGAATATTTTGTCGTTCAAATTACGTGGAGAAAATTGTTGTTAACCTACAAAATCTGCTCATCTCTTGCAAACACGTACAAATTTTCTATTTCTTTTCGCTGGATATACATAGAAACTTACTTGCAGCTAGTCATTTGTTTGAAATGAGGGAATATCTTCTAGAAATCCTAGGGCCTTCCGGCTCCCTACTTGTTCCTGGTTGCCCGTCAGTCCATGTCTTAAGCAGACATTTGAAGAAGTTTGATCACATCAATGCATGTTCAGTAAACGAGAAAACTCGCCATTTTCGAACACGGTTTTCGCCCCGCAACTTTGAATTTAAATTTCTTCTTAGCTGACGGCACGTTCGAAATATCTGTGCTCCTTTTATCCTAATTTCTTCCGGTGTGCTGTTGCCATTTTGGGTACTTTTCTATAATTTCATTTCTATGTCAAGAGTAATGGTATACTCATAAGTTTTTTTATAAATTTATTTTACATAAATCTATGTGGTATTAATTTATTAATTAAATAAAAATATAAAATAATTAAAATAAATTATGTGTATAAAAAGATACTTAATCTAAATAATAAAATCATATCACATTATTTTTTATAAAAACTTATAATTATATTATTATTCACTTGGAAAATTTGAATAATGAAGTGCTCTAACTATATGATTTTCTTAGTTATAAAATTTTTGCCACGAGTTTAAATAGATTGACTCAAAGTCGATAGAATAAGAATTTAAATGGAAACAAAAATATAACCGATCCTTCTTGCTAGGCGTTTGAAAAAGAAAAATTCTTGTTAGCGAAATAGAAGGGTGCTGCTTCGTCATATGCCAGAGGGTCCACGTTGATATTTACTTTTGCACATTTTCTTTGGTTAAAAAAATAGTTTTTTTTTCCTTTTTTTTAGGGTGGAAAAAATGGTTAAAAAAATAGGTTAAAACAGAAAAGTAGCACAAATCTTTCTCCTCTTTGTCCTTTAGATGAACTCAAATCCAAATGTGATTCCTACGCAAAATGATTATCATGCTTGAAAATTTGACACTTTGAAATGGAGGCTGGAAATGCTTTAAAAAAGGGGGAAAAGTCATCCTTGATCAACCGAACCGAGTTTGCAAAGGCTTCGTCTGATTCAAAACGAAAAAATGAAAGATAATAAACGAACCTCAAGTCAAAGTAAGTGAGCTGGGGTTTAGAATTTAATGCGGACAGGAGAAACTGAACTGCCCCAAACCAGCCCTAAAGCCAATATTGCTTCCATCACTCGGATAAAGACTAAAATAGATAATCAAAAATGCGTACCCACATTAATGTGAATATGATTGAAACAAAGACAAAGATAAAGAGAATATATTATTATATTCACAGATTGAGATAGAAATATGTGGAAGAATAATGTTATTAATTATTAAATAAGATAATTTATTGATACTGCGAGTTTTAAGTTTTTATGAAATTAATTTTTTTTATATAAAATAGATAGTTTTTAAAATAATTATAATAAAAATTTTAAATTATGTCTCAATGAATATTTAAAATATATTTTAATATATATTTATTTTTTTCATATAATAATATATATAATTTTTCTATAATGAGATACTATGCGTATTAGAATACAAAAATTATAAATTTTAATACGTTAAAGGTTATATTTTTTATTTGTTATTATATTAAAATTTATATTATTTATTTATTAATTAAATTCTCATTTATTAAAGGGTGTGTATGTATGTATGTAAGTATGAATGGTTGAAATAGTTAAAGGAAAATGATAAAGAAAAAAGAGGCATCTCCCATTACCGAAAAAAGAAAGAAACATCAAAATTGTCACAATCAAATCAATCCGCCTCGGTCGGGATTGGGAAGGACTCAAATGACTTTTCCCAGTTGCTCTCACTCTCTTCAAACTTGAAGAAGAGGAAAGCTGAAAGAAAAAAAGTTAAGGCGGTGCAATGTTCAGCTGAGCTAAAGAAAGCCCAATAATCTATTTGACATTTTTGCCCCTTTTACCTCTTGCTTTCTCTCCATGGAATGGGCCCCACCTTTTACTATTTAGCCCCAACCCGCGGCGCCACCAGTCTTTTTCTAACTTGGTTTCCAAGCTCACCCACCCGCTCTCTCTCTCTCTCTCTCTCTTTTACCCTTCTTTCATTTATTATAAAACAAATCTAAATAGCCAACACCTATCCTCTTGCTTGCTAGCTTAGCTACTTCCTTCTGTCTCCTCCATAACTGTGTCAACTTCTCTTCTCTTCTAATTCTAGCTTGTTCTTTCTCTTTCTCTTATTTTTCCGATTTTTTTTAAAAGTTTTTTTACACCTACAGCCAAAATCCCAGATCACCAACCAATCATTCATACGTATACATCAAACCCCCATTGAAAATATTAAATCCTCAACCCCCTCCCAAAAAAAAAAAAGTTTTAATTTAAAAGAAAATAAAACCGAAAAAAATAAAGAGCATGAAAAGTGATTATGTAGTAGAACACAAAAACACAAACTCTCAAAACATGTTCTCGAAACTTCATCACCACCAGCAGCAACAACACCATCCTTTCTCTCATCACTTCCAGCTCTCACGTGACTCCCAGGCCTCCGAGGAAGACACCAACAGCCACAATTCCCCTGCTGCCACTCCTCCACCCACCAACCCCGCCGCCTCCGCCGCTGCTAAATCAAGACAACAGCAGCAGCTTCAGGAACCCACCACCGCCGGAGGCGATGGCGCCACTATCGAGGTCGTCCGCCGCCCCAGGGGCAGACCCCCTGGCTCCAAGAACAAGCCCAAGCCTCCTGTTTTCATAACCCGCGAGCCAGAACCCGGCATGAGTCCTTACATTCTCGAAGTCCCCGGCGGAAACGACGTCGTGGAGACCATCTCAAACTTCTGCAGGCGCAAGAACATCGGTATCTGCGTGCTTACAGGGTCAGGCACCGTCGCCAACGTTACCCTACGTCAGCCCTCCGCGACTCCTGGGTCCACCATAACGTTCCATGGCAGGTTCGACATTCTTTCGATCTCCGCGACGTTCTTGCCCCCAAACCCTGCGTATTCGGCCATGCCCAGCATATTCGCAATATCGCTGGCTGGGCCGCAGGGGCAGATCGTGGGTGGTTCCGTGGTGGGACCGCTGCTGGCTGCTGGGACGGTGTTCGTGGTCGCCGCTACGTTTAACAACCCGTCGTATCACCGGCTGCCGGTGCAGGACGAGCACCAAAGGACTTCAGTTTCAGCTGGTGGTGAAGGGCAGTCGCCTGTGGGATCTAGTGGCGGAGGAGGTGGAGCCGAGAGTGCACACGTGGCCGGAGGAGATTCATGTGGGATGTCTATGTATAGTTGCCATTTGCCTGCTGGAGCTGGTGGTGGTGATGTGATATGGGCTCCGACCGCAAGACCACCACCACCGCCTTACTGATTCATGATGATTACTCAGTGGTCGTTAATTTGTTTTTTGTTTATTGGTTAGTGTTTTAATTTCTTTTTTTTTTTTTTTTGCCCTTTTTCCCGCTTTTTCTTTACACTGTCAGGAGCGCGAATGATTGATAACATTTTACATCACTTGTTAAATTTTGAAACTGTGAGACGTGTTAATGTTAATTATGTAATGTTAATTCAGTAATGTTTTAGATTAGTGCAAAGCTAGTAGCTGGCCGAGCGGATTTTAGTTTCACTTGGAAATTAAGCAATGAAAGGAGAAAGAAGCGCAATACTTTTATTTCGTTTTTATTATTATTATCTTTGAATTCCATTTGATGGTACTGGCAATGTGAAGTGTGTGACTCATACGTCACAATCAAAATTTTGTTTATTATTTCTTTACCCTCCCTTGGTCTTGCTGCTGCTGTTTTTATTTTGTGAAGCAAATTATTAACAGTTAAAGATGATGATAATAATACTGTTGCTGTTGATAAATTAAGTTAATGTAACGGGTAATGACATGGGCTGGGCTAGGAGGATAGGGTAGATGAAATAAGTGTTTTTAACTGTTGGTGCGTTTGGTTTTCCCTTTTTTTTTTTTTTTGAATTAGAGTTTGGTTGTTTAATTAGCTTTGAAGTTTGAAAAGGAAGAGACGTATGTCATGTGTCTGTGGAGTCTGCATCCTCTGCAGACGCAGAAGAGTGCAGCTACTGCGCCACTGGCTGAAGAGATAATGCTGCAGATTCCAGTTGATGATGAATTATCTTTTTTTTCCCCTCTGTTTTGCTTCCTCTTTTTTTTCTTTTTGCCTTGTCTTGGCATAGCACCAAGCAACAGCAGCAGCTACTTGAATCGGGTAAAGCGTATGGCAGTAAAAGAACGTGGCTAGGGTTACGCTTGCCAGAGAAAGAAAGATAAAGAGAGAGAGAGAGAGAGTTGTGTGGTTTGATTTGCTTTATTCAATTAATGACCAACAGCTTCTTCAAGGCTGTGCCTGAGACATCCATTCAAAAGAAAGAAAACCGTATCCCCCTTTCGATCTGAATACAAAATATGTGTTTTGTACTTTCGTTTGTCTCTTTCTTCTGTCCCATCTTTGTTTCGTTTGATGGGAAAAATGAAATTGAAAAACGCAATGATTTATGATTTATGAAAGCAAAGACAGGTAGGATTTTTATCAGTATATGTATGAATGTATCGATCCACCCATCCATCCTTAGCTAATAAAGCTAGGCGTCCATGCTTCTGCTGCGGTGCGAGCATTTGTTTCTATATTTCATTTTGAATCTTAAGTTGTTTCTCACTATGTTATTAACAAGCTAATTGAAGACACTCAGTAGCAGTATATGGGATGTGAATTTTTTACCTGAGCCAGAATGGGCACCGAGGGGCTTTAATGAGATGATGGTGGTGGTGGTGGTGGTGATGATGATGCCGCCAAATTCTTTTATCAACGGCAAGAAAAGAAAGATCTGATTTGATGATAATTCCATCGACACCCATTCTGTCATTTATGGGTCCACTAGGGTAATCTCTCTCTGAGACGTCCGTGTGCTAGCAGTGACCACTCTACCAGTTGCACAATTGCCCATCATCAACTTGTTCTTCCCTTTTCTGCTCCATTACAATCCAAATATGATGTTACTTCACTTATAATAACTATTTCTTATTTCCAGAATTTACATTTACAGATATTTGATTTACACAAACCGTGCATACTCTTGAACATGGGTTGATGTCACTTGTATTTAGGGGATTCTTAAGCTTTAGCAACCATGCACCTTGTACGTAAATGCTACTTTGATTAAAAATATATATACACGATAAAGAAGTAACAATTGATTATCAGGCATTGATAAAAATTACACATGTCAAAGAATCATCGAGAATGTTAGGATGATGCGGGACCGTGAGAGGTTTCTAACTCATATTTTTTTTATAAATCTCTTAAATTTCAGCACCTCCAGTTATACGCATATGTCATTGCATCATTAATGTTAATTCGAGTTTTTATGCATAGAATGGTACATAAATAAGTAATATATAGTGTTGTTTAACAACTAATTTAGTTATCAAGTTGATACGTATAAGGGCATTCCTTCTTTAGTTAGTAACCTAGGGTTCGTTGGATAGGCATAAAATAGGACATCAGTATTAAAGTGTTTGCAAGATATCTCCATCTATGTAAACGTTAAGGCGATTTTACTTTATAGTTGTTTGGTGAAAAATCTGTATTACCCTTATCAATTAGAACTTCCATTTTACCGCAACATAATACCAAATTAAGTCTCATAAATCCGATAATCATTATATGACTTGAAGATCTGTAGGGTGAATTTGAAAATACTTTCGCTTTTAAGATAATTGTTGTTTGCTGTACTATAGAAATAATTAGCTGTAACGAGAATTGTTAAGTGTTTGATAATTGTTTTAAAAAAATATTGTAAGTTTTGAAAGTAATTATTGATATTTGGTAAATTTTATTATTAAACAATTATAAAAAAATAAATTACAAATATACATAATATATGATTAAATTTATTTACACATATAAAAACATGTATGTACAATATTTTTAAATATGTATTATAATAATCTTAACTAATAATAAAATCTATACTCTATTGATTTTAATTGTATATTATAATAATCTTAATTAAAAATAAAATTTAGATTATATTGCTACAAAGAACTTTTGATGTAGCGTAAAATATAAAGAAGAATTAGGGTGAACAAGAATGCATGAATTATAACAAAAAATTATTAAAATAGAATTTTTATTTCTAATTTTAAATAAGGATAATTTTAAGTTTAGGTAATTATTGTAAAGATATTTATAAAATTATATTAAATGATAAAATTGATTCTTAAAATCTGAATCTAAAAATTATTCTTTCTTTATCAGCTATAAAAGAGGCTAATTTTGGCAAAAAAGATTTTGATTTTCTTCTTTACCAAATATCAAAATTAGCTTTTAAATTTATAAATCACTTTTAACCTTCACAAAAACAATCCCACACGAGCAAATATGAGTTCCTATAACATTTTCATATTTTACAAACACGAAGTAATTTTTTTTCTAGAACAAAAGGTTATCAATTCGATAAATAGTGTTAAATAATCTTGTAAATATCGATATATGGGAAATATACTATACTTCTGATTTCTATTGCGAAATGGAGCTCTATTGGTTTGGTTAATGGTTAAATCTTTATTCTAGGAAATTAACAACTCAATATGTGGCTACACAACTGTTTCCCCAATAGGTCTTTCACTTCTTCTGATCACCACTAGCTATATGAGGTCCAACATATGTATTCGAGCGATTTGAGACAAAAGTAACTAATGGCCAAAGAAAACTGATGTTCATAGATAGTGTCTCTCTTTCAAACAACATATAGAAACCCAATATCATGTTACAGTTTCTCTTAACTATGCAACATATAGAATCCCCCAATATCACATTCATAGGTTACATGCACGCACATGCAACCCATTTTTCTTCAATTCTTTGCTCACATCGTGCATGGCTAATTAGATTGCAAAAAAGTCAAAATTGGTTGGTCGAGATTGCTCTTACCCATCTGCCATTGTCCATTATTGATGAAGGTACTGAAAACGCGTGCACTTCATCAATTCAACAATCTTTTTCATAACATTGATTTTTATCTCTGCCACTTTCGTCCCTCTTGGTTAGCAAACAAAAATTTAATACGAATGCTTACCAAAAAACAAGGGTAAATATTCCTTTATTATAATTTGAATCAAACAGCTAATTAATCTTTATTATATGTAACATTTGTTCGAATTAATTACCAAAATAACCAGAGGAGTATTTTGAATAACTTTTCAAAAAATATGTGAGTAATTAGAGGACGTGAACGGCCATTTTATTTGACCATTCATTGCCTTGATTTCACACATTTAAATGTCGTTGATGCGTATTGCACTTCATGAATGCATTATAAATGAATCGATTAAGCATCAATTCTACAGCTTCAAGTTTTGTCGTTCACTGGGTTTAATGATTATTACAGGATCTTCCTTTCTTCGTTCCTTGGGCACCGCCGCGATCTGATTGTATTTCTTGGTCCGTCTTTAACACAATAAAAAAACACGCACGCTTATAAATCCGATGCTGATACTTTTTGCCGTTAGCAGTTGACTTACAGTTCCCATTCTGTCGGTGTCGGCGTTTACGCTGAGCATTGGAGATTCGCGAACCGAGATTTGCCTATTAATTAAATTTGGATTTAATTATAATAATTACAGAAAAAAAACAGCAAGCAGTAAGCTCATCATGTACATGCACGCATGTTCTGCTGGGATCATCTATCATGCACTTGGGATCCGTTTGCTCCTACCTTGTGATAGTTGAGCTACCAAAGCAATTTCAACTTTGCTTTAGGGCTTTTGGCCAAAAATTAAAAAGGAAAAAAAAAAAAAAAGAGCAGACTTTTGTTTAGGAGCCAAGTTACTTGTGATCTTAAAATATTTGGTGAAAGTGTATATTGTTCTTACTGATTCACCCTCGGCTTCAATTGTCTAAAGCTCTCATTGTCAATTTATGCATATCCAATATTATGATCACTTGGCTGCCATCTGTGGAGGGAAAATAAAAATGTTTTTTTTAAAGGTTAGAAATAACAAATACATTGTGCATAAATATTGGATAAATTGATGATGAAGCTGCTGCTTTAATGGCGAATAGTACTATTTATAAATGAAAAAAAAATTTGTACCTAACAATAAAAATAAGAGAATGTAATCCAATGGAAAGACAACGGAACATGCTTACATAAGGCAATCAAAATATGCCTAATCGAGGCGGGTTTATTCCGCTCACATTAGCTTGGATAGTTTCTTTTTTTAAATTTTTTATAATTCTTTATCTCCATCAAGGGTATAAATACATAAACACCTATGCATTTTGCGCACAATCATTGGTGCCTTTTCAATAAAATTATTGATGCTTTTAAAGTCACTACTCCCAATGGTATTAAAAGAAATGTATATAATATTTAATATTCCTATTATAATGCATGCAATGCAAGAATAACAAAAATAATTGAGCCGATAAGACAACCAATAATTTGGACATGTGATAATAGTTAGTTGTGTAACCCTTTATTTTAGGGAATGTCTAACTTGCTTTGGAAAATCCTTTATTTTATTGTTAGATCATGTTGGGTACATGATCTATATCAAATAAATGAGACCTAAAATTGTGTTTCATATGTCTTGTATGTCTTTGTTGCACGCACAAATACAACGTAATGTTAAAATCTCTTCTTTGAAAACAAGAAATTTGAGATTTGAAGTTCTCATTCACATTAATAAGGAACAAATTGGATAACTATTAACTATAACTTGAAGGGGGATGGGGGGTATTGTATTATGTTACAAGTGTTGAGTGCTAAAAAATGAAAGTTCAATAATTATTTGGTTTTTAATGTGAAAATAAAAAAAAAATCTAAAAATGATCCTTCTAAACTTTAGCATCAACTTTAGGGGAAAATATCTTTAATTTATGATTATCCACTTAAGAAAATGTGAGTATTATATTTTACTTTGCTTTGATTAAAAGAAAACTTGTGTCTATATAAATATTACAATTAAAATACTGAAGAACGAGATAAGTTAAAAATATATATAAAAAAAAAAGATTTCAAATGATATATTTAGTTTTGTAATGTATTGAAATCTGTATTTTTATTTTTTTAATTTTATCATTAATTTTGATATAGTTAAAGATCTCTTATTATAAACTAACTATATGCGTATGTGTGAGTATGCGCATATATATCCGTTGCTATTTGATTCAAATTTCAATCTTTTGTCTTTTCGTCCCTCGATTTTCTTTGCATTTTTCGACATCGAACCGATAAGTATTGCTGATTAGCCTCGCAAACTGAGAGCACAGGTCAAATCTTATGACTACTTCTTTCACTTTGCTCGCTTCAAGAATGACCAAAATTAATCAATTTTGGAGCCTGACGGAGATTTTTCATCTGAAACCAAATAGTTCCCCCCTCTCAGATACGAAATCGAGAAACATGCATCAGTGATCATCGAATATCCGTTTCGTAATAAAAAATCAGGGGCATGCGATTATTTTGCGACATTGGGTTCAATTTCACGTTTGGTGCAGAAAAAATGGATCAGGACGGTGCGACTTGGTTCCACCTTTTTTCATTCTTGACGAAAAACATTTTATCCCAGATGACACTTGTATTTTTTTAGCGTAAAATAATTAGTTAGTTGAATTAGTCCACTCAAATTTGTACGGTGGTGCCACAAGGCGTAGCTATAATCATAACACAAATTTGCAAAGCTTGGTGTGATTGGAAATATCCACAACAAACTGAATGCCGAATGGAACACCGAGCCGCCGTGCATTGACTTCACTGAATGTCGATTATGCTTATTTTCATTATGGGCGAGTTGAAAATCGATTTGGTGATAAAGATTGAAGAGAGAGGAGACTTGAATATAGACACGCACCGTATTGTCTGCAGCTGCTTTCTTGGACATTTCCTCAGCACAAGGGATTCTTGCGTGTCGGCCGGACTCTTTTCTTTTGATTCTGCTTTAAGTTAAATGTATGGATTTTAATTGTTTCTAGGAAAAAGCCATGCCAATAAAGCATATATGCCATCACCATCGCCATGAATCTTTGACAAATTTGGCAACTTGTCTATTCTAAAGCTAAATTAACGTCTACCTCAAAATGGAAAGGAAGCTACATTAATGTGTCCAAGTTCACCCAATCTTCGACCTTTTGTTATTGTTATTTAAGTCCTACTTGAGATTATTTTTAAGTGACATAAAAGTAATTTAAAAAATTTAAAAATTAATTTTAATATTTAATAAATAAAATTAAAATCACTTTTATTAAGATGATCTCCTTTCACAATAGATTTTGAAAAATAAAGAAGGATTAACTCTAAGATTCTGATTTTAAGAATTAATTTTATCTTTTAATATAATTTCATAAATATCTTTAAAATTATTATCTAAACTCAAAATTATCTTTATTCAAATTAAAAATAAAATTAATATTTTAATAAATTTTTATTATAATTATCAATATAAATTTATTAATATTAATTTGCTGGTCGAATTATTATTAATTTTGTTTCACCATATTATAAATTTAATTATCAATTGTTTTAAGATTAAAAAATAAAATTAATATATTATAAATTTTATCTTTCATTAAAATGATTATAATATACAATTAAAAATATTTGATGTACATATTTATATATATATATATATATATTAGTTATTTTTCTCTTAATAGCTTAAGAGTAAAATTTAACAAACGTCTATAATTGCTTTCAAAACTCACAATACTTCTAAACATAAAATCTACTCAACATTTAACTTTTTTTTATCGCTAATTATTTTTTCAATACTGTTAAGAATAATTATTTTAAAAGGTATAATAATATTTCCAAACTCGCCCTTAGTAGTATTTGACTTTTAAGTTACAATTTCAAAATGTTTACTATCAATTTTTATGTCATAATTGATTAGTATTTTAATGAGAGTTAAAATACTAGATTTTACAAAATATAAATTTTAAGCAAGATTCTTGATGTATGTATGTATGTATTTATCTGAAGAGACGTTCAAATAAACACATGCAATACATTTATAATTAATTCCAACCGCATATAAGATCTTTCGTCCTTGTGACCACAACCATGAATAACGCCCAAGATCGGATGACTAAGTAAGAGTGGGTGACATAATCTCATTGTACTTGTATTTAAATGAAAAGAATTATTGGCCGATGTGCCATTGGACCATTTTGAAGCCACAAGTGAGATATTGTTTCGGGTTGATTTGAAAGCAAAGCCCCGTGAATTGGTAACCCATGTCCCAAAGCGAACAACTTGAAAACCAAAGGGTCCCATGTTATCCCCTGGAAAATTGAAACATGCTGTGTACTTGAACTTGAATGAGAAAAAGAGAGGTGCTTATGGGGGTGGGGTAATCCTCACTCACGGACTAACTTTTGCAGCCGCTGCTACGCTATTAACGCCGTTGCCAGATGCCATCAACATGATCGTGTTTTCATGTTTACTTTTTCATTTTTTTCTTTTCTTTGACAAACATCGCATATATTCAGTTCATTGTCTAATTTAGTCCATCTCCTTTTATCTGACTATTGGAAAGGAGAGGGGGCCAAAAAAAAAAAAAAAAAAAAACAAAGCAATAGGGAGGTGAAGTAGCGGCTGCGCTGTGTGTGTGCCCAGTTTCGTTCCACTAGTATGAGAAAGTGGACTATTTTATTAAGAGCATCCAATAATACATTACCACGCGCTATGTATCGTTTGTACTTGGCGAACTTACTTGTAAAGAAAATGAATGATCACCAATCTTAAAATTTAATTCTCCATTAAAGAATCTGGATTTGGTGCAATTTCTTTGTCGTCTTCGTTGTTGTTCTTCTTGATTGGATTCACAAGGCAGATGAGTAGAGCGAGAACGATCAAAGCCGTTAGGGTCACGGCACTTAAAATAAGTCGCTCATTTCTGGCTTTGTACAGAAGAAACAGATACAATGCAATACCAATAATGCCAATTGCTGTTACGCACATCCCTGCTAGTGAAATCCATATCATTATTTTTTGTTTTTGAGTCGTCATGTAAAAATTCAAGAATGAGATTTTGCTACAAATTTTGTTCTTCTAGGGAAGATGCTGCTCGAGAATGAAACTTTGATACAAAGACTAATATATAGCTTTCATTGCATGTCTCGTGTGCTTAGCGATCATGATTGGCACATTTAAAGAAAAAAGATTTAGGCATGAAATATACAAGGATCACAAAACCAATTAATTATGAGACATGCGTGCTATATTATTATTATTATTATTTAAAAAGAAAGTAACTGAAGATAGTTGACTGTCTCAGAATATTATGCAAACTCATGTTTTAATTAAAAAAATATTACAAAAATGCGCATGATTTAAATTTAAGAATAATTAAATATGAGCAGTGAATCTAGCATCGTCACTCTTTATCTAGCTAGCACGTACACCTACTCAAACCACGATTTTCTTGGACTCTAATCCCAACTTTTCTCTTGAACATCTCAAATTTAATAGAACGTAAAAAAAATTTGAATTTTAACAAATACTTTTGGAAAAGCAAATAAATAGTTTGGGTTAAAAAATTAATAAACAATAAAATAAAGATACCGAGATTGCATAGCTTTTTTAATATTCTAATAAAAGGTAAATAGGAGTAACGAAACTTCAAAAAAGAATTAGCTTTGAGTCTAGATGGCAAGTAATTTTTATGGATGTATGGTGTATTAGTGTTCATAAAGACATGCTTCATGCTAAGGGTTATTGTGAGCATGTACTTGGCATTTGAAAGGTAAGTAAAAAGAATTAATTTCTTAAATTTATAAAATGGGTATATAGAGAAAAGTTGTTTAAAGTGTAATTTATGAGCAAAACTGCAAATAGCCCTGTCCAAAGTAAAAACAACACTTTCATATTTTTGTAATAATTTTTTTTCGTAAAACACCTTATTAAACATTTTTTTTGGGGGGGGGGGGGGGGACAGAAAAGTAAAACAAAAGGCAATGGAAAGCTAAAAGGGTTCAAGCAATAACGAATGGCTGTGGTGTGCGTCCAATCTGGTTAGAAATTGTTCTAAGAGAGTGAGCCATTTCAATTAGATCGTTCAATAAAACACAGCGAGCTAAATTATTTAAATTTTTTAATGCACTTTGCAATTAACCTTGCTTATAAAGAAAATGATCACGGACCTCCAAATTTAGTTCTTACTATGTTCATATAATCTTCGGCATGAATTAGATACAAGAGTAAATTAATTTCGAATTGCTTAATATGCATTGGCAGTATGTGTGCATGAACTCCATTACTAATTTTTCTGTTTGAGGTTAGTTTTCTCAAATTCTTCAGACTATGTAATTAAATGAATAATCATTCAAGGGAAAGTCATTCGCTAAATTTTTACTAAAAGAGATAGCAATTGTTTCTAAATTGAACATTGAATCAAACTACAAAAAATTAAAAAATAATAAAAATAAAAGTAAGGATTGGGTTATTTGTACTCTAAAATATACTTCGAGCAATTTTTTACTCTACACACTCATTGAATATATATATATATATATATATTACACACTCTTCTAAATGTCAAAATTGTCCTTGACTAGAATTATTAGATTAACTAATTATTTTCTCTTTACACCCATAAAATATTCACCATTTTTATGTACGTTAAATAATAATTCCCAAAGCTTATTATCGAGGTTCAAGATTGGTAATTTGCTGTTGAAATTGATTTGATCATAGGCCCTAGCTATATACATACATATTCCTTCAAATGCAAAATAAGACGAATGCCGTATATATATAAGTATTCCTTCAATATTGGAAGTCACTCTAAATAGATTTGTTTACAATTTATTCTCTTTATTTATTTTGTGTGTTTTGACAAAATTGATTTCTCTTTGTTTTTCTTTGATTTTCTCCTATATGAATCATGAATGAGCTATTTATTAATATTATTCAGATTTGTTCGTCCTCTACTTTAACTTCCTTTCTTCATGAGTATTATTATTTTCTTTGGGAAAATGTCGCCAGTTTACATTAACGCAATAACCAAACAAGTTGTTGAGGTGGGGGAAAACAAAGTATTTTTCTCTTATAATCCATTAGATTAGACTATGGAGAGAAATATATTTGAGATTATAGTAGTATTGGTATGTGCCAAGAAAAATAGTATTTTCTTGAGTTATATTAATGTCCTTAATAATAAATTTAATTAAAGTTATTTTAATAATATAAAATTTTTATTAAAATTAGAGGGTCCAAAGAATAATCTAGAATGTAAATAGCCTCACTCTAAAACGAAAAGATATTTCCAATTATTCATTAATGTTTAACATTATACTGTATGCTAACTAAAACAAGGAGCTATGCGGGTGATTCGGCAATCTGCTTCTGAATCTTTCTTCTTGAGCCAGAAGAATGTGACGAGAAGTAGAATAACGGATGAACCTAGGGCAACGCCACAACCTAAAGAGAAGTCGCGTCTGTTGTCCATTGAGTTGCAACAACAGATACACAGCAATTCCAAGAATGCCTGCTGCTACTGCACACGTCGCAATCACCGGCACGGTCCCTAATATTTTTTGTTTAGGAATCGCCATCTTTAAAAAAAAAAAAAAAATTCAAGAATGATCGAGACTGTGACACGAATGAATTCTGTTCTCCTAGGCAACATGTTATAAACAAGAAAGAAATTAATTGTATTGATGGGAGACATGATTGGCGCACTTAAAGAAAAATATTAGGTATAAACAAAGGCACAAATAAAACTAATTAATTATGAGACATGCGTTGCACGCTATGTCTCATAACTAATTAATTACGTCTTGAAATTAATTTACGTGTCAAGTCACAAAATTAATGTCAAAATCCAAACAACTAAACTGCCGTGGACCTTCATGCAGATGATCTGCTTCCACCCACCTACTAATTTCCCGTCAAATGACGAACGGATTGTACACGTTTACGGTTCCATATATATTTTTCTTCCAGTTGTCAATTCAAGGGGCCAGGCCGAATGCAATTGCAATTTGCAAAGTCAACACAAACCAATTGTCCTAACTCCTTATCCATAAGCACCGTATCCATAAGTAGTTGTAGACCATTAAAAAAATGAAAGAAAAATTAAAAAAGAATAGAAAAAAGGGCAAAAGAAGATGGAGAGTATGGGATGTTTGTCGCGTCCTGTACACTCACTGTACTGTACACGTATCTATCATGGGGTATCATGTATGACTTACACCCCATTCAGATTTTTGATTTGGTGGGCACTACTTGTTGTTGGATTCATTAGTCCGCTCTCCCTCCCCACTTGCAAGTCCTTCTGTTCTGCGCTGTTCAACACCGAACATGCATCTCTTTGACGAAAAATACTTGTATGGCTGGCCCAACCAAGGTCAGTCAAAATGGTAAGAAAACTGTGGGTCCTATATGTAAACTATACACTCCTTGAAAATGAAGTACCTAGAGGCAGGCCCAGGTGAGTCAGGCACCCTTTTTCCCAGTGTGTAATTTACATTTTATGTAAGTTAGTAGCACTTTTATTTATTTTTATTTAGCATGACCTTTTTTAAAAAAAAAAAAAGAAAAAAAAATCTGTTTCGGTCAAAATCTAGGGGTGGGATCATCTACTTTAATGTTCTGGGATACTCGTCTACTGTTGTCATTTGCTGGACCTCCTTGATTGACTGAGACTGGACTCCACCTCAGCTGATCCACACAAAATTTTCTCCCCTTTTGGGCTTGGCCTTCTCCGCACTGCGATACGTTAGTTAACAATGAAAACACATGATATCATATAAGAGTCCACGAAATTTGAAGTTCCGGATATTAACTATTGTATTTATTCCCCTGTATATGCAACAAAGAGTCGATTAAATTTACATCTCTTTAGGGTCTCATTTCACGGAAGCTCCCTTTCCGCTGTACACTCTATGCAAATGTTCAAGATATGACCATTTCTTCTTTAAGGGAAAGACATGAGACAAAATGGCAACATAGCTGATTCTTATAAACAAAGCCCGGCCAGCTACAAGAGTACATTAGATACTACTACCGCCTCTCCCAGATTCTTCATTTACTCTCCCTCTCTTAACCTGATCTGTTCCTCCTTAAATAAAACTTTGTTTAATCTGTACTTACCTTAGTTGGTTTTCTAAATACTACACTAGATTTTACATCATTAAAAGGGCTAACCCTTCCTAATCTCTCTGAGTCAGTCTCTCTACAACTGCTACCACTATTAGTTAACTTTCTATATTGTTTACTCGTGTCGGAATGCCAAAAAGGATCACTTCCTGTACCTTCCAAATTTGCAAGCCCGTTGTTACTCCTACTAGGTATCCTTTCCCTAAGGCCATCGCTCTCCACACTCGGTTGTGCATTACCAACTTGGATTCTACTTGTTTCTGGACAACTTGAAACATAATGGACTGAGTTGGCAAGGGAAGAATGCCTTGAGTACAACATAGAGGAAGAGGAAGGCGACGAAGTGTCAGAATCATCAGAAGTCCTCCAGTGGCTGTTCCAACCACAACCTGGGTCACCACCAAATATGAACTCAGAAGTGTCATCAGCACTGGAAGAGTCTCGAGTGCTCTCAGTACTGCAGGAACCATCATCAGAGTTGCTGCTAATCATAGAAGAGCAATCACTTGATGAGTCCTCTTCTAAAATCCTTTGCAGTCGCTGGAATCTTGAATAAAATGTTTCAATGCTTGCTGAACCATTGGGAGGATTAGAGACAGGGTGACACTGATCAACATTTGATTGCATAGAAGGTGATCTTAACTTCGACATGGTACTCTTCCCAGCGACCCATGAAGGGAGAACTTTGTTTCTCCCATCATGAGATATTATGCTGTTCCTTATCAATCTAGGGGCCCTGGGTGAGCACCTGTAACACAAATAATTAGTCAAATACACGACCACTAGATTATTGAAAATTTGAACTCGTATAATCTTTATCCAGAGAACAATTTGCAAGATCTGTCACCTTGCATAAAGGAGCATGTATGCCCCTTCTGTTAAAACCCTTTCCCGTTCCACAGCTGTTACCTATCCAATCAAGACAAAAATATAATAGTTAGAAGCCTACAAAAACACTTCAAAGTAGGATGGAAGAGAGGCATGTGAAGAACAATATGGTTCCGGAGTTACAAGAATTTGGTAATGCACATTAGCTGAACCCAGAGTTGATAAAAATGCAAGCGTAAAAGTTGGGAAATGACGTGCACCAGCATAAGAGAAGCTAGCATATGGGATAAGATCAAGGATATAGCTGACATACCATGCTGTCGTCAACCTTGAACCACTTGTTTTGGGTACTTTTCACATAGCAAACATAATGACCAGAAAATGCAGCATTCATGATATCCAAGTGGACAACAACTCCATAAAGCCTGTATATAGGCAACTTATCACTTGTCCCACTCATATATGGAGCCAAGTCCAGTATTTCTGGGAACTGAATGGATTTATTGAGCTTTCCAAATTTACCTGACTGCAACATCATGCATGATGAAGAAAAAGACAATGAGAATCGGTAAATAGCACACTCTAATATGTCACACTTGACTCAAAAAGAAATTGGAAAAAGAAACAAAAAAAAAAACCTGAAATCGCTTTAATGCAATTGTAAGGATATTTGGAGCCTCAACTATTGTCAGTTTCTTCTTGGCCTTCTCATAAGATTTGCATCTGATTCAAGATAATGATAAAAAGGTAAGTTAATTGTCTTCAAACTCCAAATAAAATAGAGAATTTAGTGCAAGAATCATAAAGTAGTTGTTTTCCACTAACATCAAAACCGCCAAGAGAAAAGGCAAACTCTGGGATCTGAGCCTAGTACTTTAGACCAATTTGAAGTCAACAATTCTCAGAAATTTCACTTCTTCATGGGGCAGAATTATCTATTTTCAATGGACTCCAAATGTATACAAGAACATTATATCCTTCCCCTAGATGAAGCATATGATGACAACAAGGATATTCAATCTTAACCAATATACAGCTAGTAAATCTAAGAATTGCTTTCCAGAGATGACAATCATTTTCAAATCATCATTTACAGCAGCTTCATCAAAAGTTGAACTTTTTAGCGCACAAAATCTAAGAGTAACTTCACCAAATTTAGCACCCACAGTCATGACAGAGCAAGATAACTTACTAGGCTTTTACTAGCATGACAGTTTCTTTGAAGAAAGGAGGCCTCATCAAACATCTCAATAGCCAAATTTAATCAGCAAAATCAGAACAAAATTTTCTGCTGGTGTAGGTTATTATAAGATTAGAAAAAAATCCATTAATATTTATAGTTGAAAAATAGATCCAAATTCAATATTTCTTCTAGGCAACGTGTTCAAAGTCTGACCAGAGTGTAGATCTTTGTATGGAAAATTCTTTATGGCACAGCTAAAAAAGCTCATTCAGTGAACTCTAAGCCAACAATATCCTTAAGTTAAAAAAGAAGCCTATCACCATACTCTACCTCATACAATAGTCTGCTCCAATAGTAAATGCATATTATCTCCTGAATATTGATGAGAAAACCAAATGCTGCTCTCACAAGAGCTTCCCAAACATGTGTTACAAGACTCACCTGTCACATTTGTACTTATTTTCTCCATCCAGGATCTCAGTTCCTGTATAGCGCCGAAGAGCTTCTTCCAGGCTTCTTATATCCCCTTCTATCTCAACAGTAAGATCCATCATCCTTTCCTGCCGTTCAGACTTGCCATGGCATTTTGTGCATTTTATCTACAAAATAAAAATAATAAGGTACACGCCTCTTTTGTCATACAGTATGGAATTTATAGAAGTTGCAACAACATACTACAACTTGAAAGAGGACAAGGAACAAAAACTTGCATGGTTTTCAAAATTTTGAAATGGTGTTACCTTTGATCGAAGGTAACCTCCGAATGTCAGGCCTATTAGAGTTGTTTCATCTTCCAATGGGCCAGAAGCATTCACCCCAGCTTCCTTAATGCAGACAGATTGCATTGTATCAATAGCATACCTGTCAAATCATTTCATTAACATTCCTTTCATAGAAAGATAAAATGATAAGAACATAGAAACTATCTAACTGCAGTAATATGCTCCATAATTGAAAATGATAGAAAAAGATAATATGCTCCATAATTGCAAAAGATAATATGCAGTAATATGCTCCATAATTGAAAAAGATAAAATGATAAGAACATAGAAACTATCTAACTGCAGTAATATGCTCCATAATTCATTAACATTCCTTTCATAGAAAGATAAGATGATAAGAACATAGAAACTATCTAACTGCAGTAATATGCTCCATAATTGAAAACACAGCTCACCTTAGAAATTCATGTGCATCTTCTTCTCTCCCATTACCAAGTTGACTTCCTATACTTTGTAGCTGTGATAATATCCCAATGGGAGACAAAGGGGATTTCCTGTCTTTTGCCCTCAAAATTAGATTTTCTAACTCACAAGTGAAGCACCAGTCTTTCTTTGCACCTGTCATAGAAAAGAATTTTGAAGGAAGTTTATATTACATAAAAGTTTCACAAATACAATATATCAAAATCATACAAGTCAAAAATACATGATAGGGATAGTGATCTTGACTTACATTTTTTGGAATGGAGTCCCTGAAGAAAGTAAGCAGTCAGAGGAGGAGTAAATGCCAAGCACTGGAGCACAGCATTGGCATAGCAGCTACAGAAAAGATACAAACAGAGTGTTAACAGAAGTGCCAGGAAATTTCTGCAGGGCACACAAATTGAACATCCAAAGAAAGAGCTAAAAATTTGTTTAATAGCTCTGCAGCCCATAAGACCAGTGGCCGAGATGTAAAATCTACAAATTGAACAGCACATCCTCAAAAATTTACATAATAAAGAAAAAAAAGTATCTGTGTAAGTGTAAGTTAAGCAAAATTTGATGCATTGATAATGCGTCAGTAAAAGGTGAAAAATGAAAAGTCACTATCGGTGCTGAGAGATTTTGGGGAAAACAGAAATGATGCATGATCACCTTGAGACTAGGAACAGTCAGATGTCACCTATATCACAAAAGTTTGTTAATTGACAGCAAAGATACTTACTGTCCATGGTGAGATAAACGACAGCATAAAATTATGTTATTAGTCACCAAACTGAGACTGCAGATATACTCCACACTACTTTACATGAAAACAAGAGCAAAATCAACAACTAGAAAATATAATGCATCCATCAGTTTAATAACTTATCCAGAGGAAAGAACATTTCACATCACCTGTTTCCACAATTTATGAGACCACATGGCTGCAGTTCTACCTTGTTCCAGTTATATAACTTGACAAACAATTCATATGAGAAGAGTCCCTGCAAAACATAACATAGCAGGAAAAATTCAATATACATTCATGCGACAGAGGATAAAATATTTTCAGCCACAAGATGAAAAGATAGAATTCAGTCAAAACCTTGTCGCTATATCTTCCAGCACTCTCACACCCAACCGAAAGACATTGCTTTGAAGATTTAGATCCTCTAAACTGGTCAACTGCTTTCCACAAAGATGTCCTCAGACCATTCCCACCATTAGATGCGCTATTCTCAATCTGCGTAGGCATAGCTGAACTTTTCTGAACATTATCGAATCTTTCAGATCCCACGCTTGGAACTGAATACATTTCAACAAAATTTGATGAACGACCAATGTCATTACTCACAATATTTGACTTTTCAAAGCTCAAGGATGTCCCAGCACTAACATTCAAGCCATTGGAACAAACAGAATCTCTTCCAACACAAGAAAGAGGACCATAAGACGACAAAAATACTGATGATTTAACTTCTCCAGACTTAACCATGTGTGAACCACTTTCAGTGCCATTTACTGCATGACTAGATGATTTGCAGTTCAAGGATGAGGAATTCTTCCCCTCTGGAGCATCCACATTAGTATTTTCCATTAGTACTACTCCCTCAATATCCCCAGTGCTCCCCAACACTGCTGGACGAGCAATTTTGGGTGAAAAAACATTCATCTTAGGACTTTTTTCAGGCAAAGAAGGCCTAGAATCAGAATCAGATAACTTGCTCTCACTAGCTCCATTGGAATCAGGCAGAGAAGAATCACTGCACCTATCCATTTCTGACTCAAGTGTTCTTCCCCAAAAACTAGACGAAACTGTAGAATGTTCAGCAGTTACATTCATGTGACTAACTCCCAAACCCAAAGACTTAGCTGATGTGCACTGAAGATCCCCACTACAACCAGATTTAGTGTCAGAGACTCTATTTAATTTGGTAAAATTGTCTACAGAATCGACCAATTTAGCAAATTTTGGGGATAAGGGCTTCCTCTGTTCCAATTTCTTAACATTCAAGGCATTCTCAAGCATGTTAAGTGTAATATCAGCAGATAAAGGCCCATCCACTTTCTCAGACTCGTTCGAAGTAATGCTCTCACAGACAGAAACATCATCAGATGATTCACTACTTGTATGAGAAGCAGAGAATCCAGAGAATGATGCATCAGAAGATTCATAAGTACAACTTGCTCCTTCCCCATCTGCACGAAACTCAACTTCTACCTCATCATCCTTCCTTTGTGGAATTTCACTAGAGCTACTTCTATCAGACAATCCAGATTCCTCAGATGATGTTTCAATTGGTCTTGCATGTAGTTTGCTTTCAAAGTTAAATCTATTGCCATATGCTTCAGATTGGTCTGGCTCAGCTGCCTTTTGTCTTGTAAAATTGCCAACATCATTAATCTCATGAGAAATGCTAGGAGGCTGACATTCCTCTCTGTGGCCTTGCCGCCAATGCACAATTTGACACTTACCAGAACTATAACACAAAGAATCAGAATGTCATTTGTATGAAACATCTCAACTATCATTCATGTGAAGCACACAAAACCGAAGAATAACAAGACCAAATACTCAGACATTTTCTGGGTCGATAAATGGATATATCAACATATAATAGTACTAATCAAGTCTTTTATTATGAAAGAATCTAACTATTACATAAGATTACAACGTGTACTGATAATTAATCCTTTTTTGTGGGTAAGAAAAAGGTAAATCGAGTATCTTTGTCTAGTCAACCCAAAGTAGCAATTGACCACACATGAAACGTGATTACCAGCAAAGCATACGTACAACTAACAGATACTGTTCTACATAACAAGCTAGACGTTTCCATTAAACAAGAGAAGCTTGACATAAAGATTCATGCAAGAAAAAAAGCTTAATTGCACATATAGTAGGGTAGTTTGTAGGGAATTTTTCATCTAAAAATCAGCATTACCATTTTCTAGCATTCATAGAATGTAATTATTCCTCTACCTTTGGTCTATTGTACAAATTACAATGTTTTAAATTAGGTCTTCATCACCACTTCCTACTTTTTACATTGCTTGATTTTCCTTTTTCTTTCAGTTTGCATCTATAGCACAGGACAAGTGCCAAAAGGTCGAAGTAAAGAATCAGATTCAAGCCAAACACTGTTAAAAACAAATTTGGCAATTTTTTTTTTAATATGAATGAAATCTTAAGTTCACACCCCAGCAAAAAATAATCAATTTCATTCATCGTTAACGTACCAGTAACGAACGGCCTTGCACCGGGCACACCGGGTGGTGGTTGGAGAGAAACAAACGACGCACTGAGGATGCTGCTGGACATAAGCGGTAGTGTTGTATCCGTTAGAGGCCTCGAACTCGGCTCTAGCAGCCTCCTCGGAGGCCAAGATCAACAGCCTCTTGATCTCCTCCTTTCTTGCGACAGCCCGCCTCCATTTTCGGCGGATAATCAGAGCGATCACAGGAAAAACCAAGCTGAAAACAAGGACCAGACAAGAAAACCCTAGATCCCCAGTCACATGCATTTATTATCCCGTTACCTAATACCACGCAAGCAGCGAAATCATCACATTCACACCTAATCCCACCACTACACATACACATAGATTGACTGCTTGTTGTCACAGCTTCTGCATGCACCGATTGATAGCCGATGATCGGCGCGCTCCGATGATTTGTTGCGATGACAAATTTTTTAAATCAACGGTTAAATAAAAATGTCATAATTGCTTGTGGTTTCTGGAAAGCGAAAGTAAGTTTATGAGTCTATGTGAGTGAGTGAACTCGACGATTTTTCAACAATGAAAATTTTGTGATCAGATCGAGAATTTAGGGCTAGTATTTTTAGACCAGAAACGAAAGAGAATACGCGGAAAAATAAATTGATTCACTTAAATAGGATTTTTGATTAATTATAAATCGACACGGAATTTTTTATTTAATTTTCGTACGTTTAGAAAAGAAAAATATATAAAAGGAAATTTGATAGTCGACGGAAAAGAATTTTGTTTTCAGGCATTGAGAAACGTGAATTCTTTGCTCGTCTAATATTCGGACCGTTTTGGGTCCCACCGGTTCTAATGAAAGTTCCCGGTTCAGCTATTTATTAAATTAATTTATTGGTGGTAATAGTTAATATCGTTAGTGTTCTATATTATTTTATTCACCGGTGTTTGATTTTTTTGCGAAAGGGACTGGATTGGATTGTTGCCTGATGGAGCACGTGACGGGTACTTGGGTTGGGGGAGTGGAATTGGACGGTGGAGATTTGTTTCTGATTACTTGATTCGGTGGAGGGAGCAGGCTTGATGAGGATGGCTCACTCACCATTTTCTAAACATTGTTGGGTTTTCATGTTGGGTGCTTCTGCACACTGCAGGTAGAATTAACCATCGAACAAGTAATCGTCTTTACAAGGCATTTGATTGGTGGAAGAAGCTATGATATAGTTTTAGCATTTTTTGATAATGAGTAGCCTTTGAATTTAGTTGAGTAGTCAGATAGCCCATTAATGCGATAACCATGTAATTTTCATTTTTTTAAAGGTGATTATTAAACTGTTATTATCGCGAATTAAGACATTGGGTTGGGCCTTAGTCGGTGATTTTAAATTTGGTGATGCGTAGACTGGGTCCAAGAATGCACAGAAGAAATCAAGAAATTAGAAATTTAGCGGGCGGCGCTGTGGGTCAATGTCTTGTGCATTATTTCTTAATGAAGTCTAACACATTACGTATCAATTTTCTAAAGTTGCGTTGAGATGGAGTTGAAATTAGTTTGTATGAAAGCGAAAGGCGACACATGGATGACTAATGTTGACTACATAACCTTTAATTAGGAATTATGCAAGCCATAGCATTTATGCCTTCTTTTAACGTAGTATATAAGCTGGAAGTCGGAGCTTAAAGCCAGTAAAATGAATTATCGGATTATATTAATATGTTATCAAATTTTGATTGATCCAAGCATAATTTATTTAGTAATTATGTTAAAATATTATAAATTTTATATTAAATAATTATATATATATATATAGAGAGAGAGAGAAATATTATAAAATATATAGGTCTACTAATATTTTCGACACTTATGCAATTGAAATTTCAAATCTATATATAATTTTATAAATAAAATCCCATATATATATTCACCCATCTAAGAGAGGGAGAGAGAGAGAGAGAGTGTGTGCGTGTGTGTGTCATATTCAATAATTGAGTTTTGATGACAATAATATATAAATTAATTTAGAATAAAAAAATTTAATTACCTCATTAATTGAGTAAATATATCAAGAATTTAACTTAGACTCGATTCATTTAGTAAATTGTGTCAAATTTAATTATTTATATCCATTTATTTGTATTTATACGTCCGTCACATCACAATTGTTGTGGGTTGATATTCTTGTTGAAATTAATTTTAGGTGTGCAAGTGTGATAATTATTTGATTCGACAAAATAATTTTATTGCAAAAAAGTCTTACTCTAGTATCCACATTCATAGTTCTTTATGTGCCAAATGATTGGCAACTGAATCTTTTGCGGTTTGATTATTGCGTGTAATAAGTTCCCCGACCCTAGTGCACAAATGTACAATAGAGTTTCATATTCATCATTCCTGATGTTAATTGGAAGGAGCCGCCGTCTTACATTTCATGTAAGTTACTAATTGGAATTTTATGAGTCGGGGCTGAATCGATACGGCCCAACATCAATCAGAGATGGCCCGCTTCGTAGCCATGCACAATAACACTCGCAAACACAAACGAACTGGTTCGCCCATTGGCGTGCCTGAAGAGCCGTCACATTCGATAACGGACTGGCGCAGTTGCACGTAATAGTAATACAGCGACTGAAAGTGAGATCAACATCTGTATCTCTAGAGCATCCATCATCAGTTGAGTCAAACTCAAAATAGTAATCATGTCTGGTAACTTAGAATGCGTGATCGTAGCCATTGATGGCAGCGAGGAGAGCATGGACGCCTTGAGATGGGCGATCGATAACCTCAAGCTCCGATCCCCTCCTCCCGGTTCCACCGAGCCTCCTGGTTCCTTCATCGTCCTCCACGTTCAACCTCCACCTACCATCGCCGCTGGCCTCAATCCAGGCGCCATCCCCTTCGGCGGGCCCAGTTAAGTCCACTTCCCTATACTAATCTGAATTGAGTTGAAGAAACTAGATGACTCAATTAGCGTATTTGCTGATTTATTTCGGAATTATGAAATTTTAGGTAACGTTGAAGTTCCTGCCTTTACTGCGGCCATAGAAGCGCACCAGAGGAGAATTACCCAGGCGATCATAGACCATGCTTTGAAGATTGTCTCTGAAAAGAATGTAAGGATTCACTTTTTTATGTCATCAGAAATAACTAATTTTCACCGCTGTAACTTTAAATTTCTTTCTTAGTAGCTTTATATTTCTTTCTTAATAATTATTTTCTTGAGGGAATTTGAGTGGATGGGGTTTGGAATCTTGAAAGAAAAGAACAATAGTCTCTTTCTTTTTGGTCGGTAATTTATACTTAACTTATTCTTTAATTTCAAAATGGGAAAAAAAAATTGTAACAGAAAGCTATTTATTGGCTTGTCTTGAGTATTTCAGTTATACATTTGAGGTTTAATTCTTTACCAAGAAGTGCTGCGTAAGGAAGCAATACCAGCCGAATAACAACAAATATCTTACTGGAAAGGGCAAAATAGTTTAATGATAAAAAGCAATACAAAATGCTGCCTTAGTAATGGTCATTTATCTTTTAACGGTGGCCTGCTGAAATTTGAATGGCCAATGGGCAAGGGTTAAATTTGTGCTAGACTGCTGTATTTGCGGATGAGTATTAGGTGCAAGTACTAACCAATATTTAGAAAAACCTCATATTAGAGATGAAGTGTCTTTTTGTTTGTTATTGTTTTAATAAAAAAATGTAAATGCTGTTTTAGGTAAATGTCAAATCAGAGGTGGTAATTGGGGATGCGAAGGAGAAGGTCTGTGAACTAGTTGAGAAGTTGCATGCTGATTTGCTTGTGATGGGCTCTCATACTTTTGGCCCTATTAAAAGGTACTAAATTTTTTAAAATAAACTTTTTAAATAATTTTACTTCATACTGATAATTTCAGTCTTCAATTGTGGTTATAAAGTAGCTAGTATTAGTTACTATCCTTCCAGAACTGGTGGCCATCTTCTAGTCATAGAATTGCAAGTGCTATGTCATGTCTTGCTTGATCGGTAATTTGCCGAGACTTGCCTATATCAACTCTGTTATGGTGTTGTCTGAATATTTGTGTCCAGAATGGGCACGTCTGCTACCAAATATTTGGAAAAGAATCTTCCCCTACTAATAATGTATTGGGGGCACTTGAACTGCTTCCCATGTTGGAAGGAAAGTGTGTTGCCACCCAACTAGTAGGATGTTCCCATTGCTCTTCCATTTAGGATTGTAGACATGCGGATTAGTATTCAATAAATGATTTGCATGGAATTTGTGTAGGTATATCTGTCCAATCAAACATGTTTATTGTGAAGAGTTGCGTAAGGTTTTTTGGGGTAGAGCTAATGACCTTACTTATTTCTGTTTTTTGATGTTGTCTAAGAATACTCCTTCAGTAATCGAAGTGTCACAAAACTCATTGTATGTGGACAGGATGTTCTTGGGAAGTGTAAGCAACTACTGCGCCAACCATGCACAATGTCCAGTTGTGGTAGTTAAGGGAAAGGGCATATCTTCTTAAGTTAGGTATGCATCTCACTACTCTGTTTGATTTTTGCAGAATTACACATTGCCTTGTCTAGCTTTGAAGTTTCCTGTGTAATAAAGGTTGTGTGGTCGATTTTATTATTATTATTATTTTTTTTTTAAAGGACATTGATTGTCAAAGAATTAATTAAACATTTACATTATTGAGTTCCATGAGTCCCATATTCCTCTTGCTCATTGTGGTAAGACACAATTTAGCGTACATCCATATTTTCTCTCTTGGGCAATTAATTGGGAAATATTCATAGTCATTTCCTTTCTAAATTGCTATAGAATATTTTCTGTGCGCCTTTTATTATCTTTGATGGATCAAAATTAAAAGACACTCCATATTGCAGTAAAACTATAATCTAGTTCAGCCTACTGAGTGGTGGTGTAAAAATTAACAGCTAACAGGTATTTATGGAGGAATTTGATGGATCTTACTTTATGGGGAAAGTGGTTTGATAAAAGCAATGCAGCTGGAGAAAGGGAATGTGATTTTTCAGATGCTAGAGGTGAAAAGACGTAGATTGATGATTCACGGCAGTTCACTGTCATAAATGTTGTATTTTTGTACGAGCAAAAAGCTGATGCATATAGATATGAACAATTCTATCCTCTTGTTGTTTTACCACAATCAACTAGGTGAGGTAAGTTGTAAAATTTGTAGGAATTATGACATGATGCAGTGAGGATCAATGTGGTTTGATATTGACTTGGTAACGAAACTGAAAAGGACACACAAGAAACCAAAAAGCCGACCATTGTGAAGTTTTAAATAAAATAATGTGATGCTCTCTCATCTCTACTTGAAGAAATTGGAAATAAAAAGGAAAACAAGATGTCTCTTTAGAAATGATTCCTTTATACCTGCTTATAAATGTCATACTCCTTTGGTGTTCTTACCACATTTCACCTTAAAAATATGAGAGCTTTCGTTGTGACCCAAACCTTGTATCTTGGTTAACCATAAAGTTTGTGGTGACCTTGTTTGAATTGATTATATTTGTCTGTCCATATCTATGCACAGTAGAGACAACTGTAGTATATCTCAAATGTTGACTTGTCTGTCTAAATTCTGAATTTTTGCTGAAACTTATTCTTGCAAGCATCCCCCCCCCCCAACCCAAAAAAAAGAAAATTGATGCTAGATTTAGCTTATCTTCTGTTGCTTGCATCTTGTGCAGGGTGCGATTGATTAGGGAATTTTATTTTCGGAGTGCGTTTGTGATGCATTGACCAGGATTGCTATCTTGTTAAATTCGTTGTTGTGGACTTGCAGTGAGGCCCCTTTACTGGCTATGATGATTTGACACTTCTTTACAATTTGTGAGTGGTTTGTAAGGAAAATATCATCCTTGTTTGTTGCTGCTGCTACTGTAAATTGACGTTTCTTACATGAGCATATCTTCTTATGTATTCATTTATTCAATTTAGGTGGCTGTTATACAACACAGACCGGTTTAATGGCCACTGGATCAAGTACAGTACCCAATTTGAGCTTGTTCTGTAATAAAGCAATTGTTTGTATTTGATATTTTCTAGTTTGTACTGATGGTTTTAGTATGTTGGAGCTTTGTGAATTTCTGAGCCTTAACACATATTTAAAATCCTGTTTCTAGTTTTATTTTTTTTATTTTTTTATTTTTCTGGTGTCTATTCAATTTGGTGCGTAGTGCGTAGTATTTGTCATTATGTACATGGAGAAGGCCATTTTATGTTGATACGTCCTCTTTTTGAAAAATCAACTAATGATTAAGATAAAAAAAAAGTGCGCCGGAAAATTTAAACGACACGCGTCTTAATTGCGTTAGAATTAGATGGTCCTACAAAAGTGTCATGTGTAACCGTTACCAGTTGTTTGTGTATTGCACAGGCAACTGATGAAGATATACGCCACACATCTGGACATTTTCACTATTACTGTCACAAGCTGACAATTCAAAAATATTAATGGATGATTGTGGTTAAAGAGTACCAACACGGTGAAAAAGAATCAGCAGCAATTTGGCAGACTAGTAGCGGCCAGAGGCCAGTAGGTGCTGGGTAGTGTGCGTCAGTGCTTGAGTCTTTACTCCTTAAAAATCTCCGGGTGTTTTGTAAATCAAGATTCAAAGATCTGCTCTGCAGTGGCATCCAAGGATTTTCTTCTTAAATAATAAAAGAATCATGATGCGTACTTTGATGGATTTGTTGGGATATAGATAGTAGACTGATGTCTCTGGCGACCCAAGCTGACAATCTACAAATTGTATCCTGTGAGTAAACAAGTAGAGCTCGTGAACCTTGTGGGTGTAGGGCCTTCGATTGTGATCTTAATATCATTGAGGAAGAAAATGGGAAAGCAAATTTGTGGCCCCTTCTCTTCTTTCAGGTTAATTAATTTGTCGTTTCGTTTAACCCTGTGACTGCGAGGAAGCATTTTCGTGAGACGTGTATGGATTAATTTTTTACCCTTCAATAATGGCACAAACTTTCCTGAAAGCGAAAGCAAAATATTCTGGAGTTTATTCAGGATAAAATTATCCTTTCCTTTATGATTGAACATGTACATTTTGGTAGAAGTTCAGATGTGCATAATTGGCTACTTATGGGACTTTAAGAGATAAAAATTCCTGGGTTTAATTCTACGCTAATACTTTTTGGTATATTGCTGCGATTGCGGTAACTGCATTCTTGCTGTTGAGCATCTCGTGTAAGGTTTGATTGTATACTACACAAAAACGACAAGTCGTATAGAATAATATATTTGATCCTGGACTCAGGTCCACTCCACTGGAAAGTGGAAAGTCTCCGTGAGCCCGTGACCGACCGCATCTCGTGTAAGGTCCCCACGTCTTTTAGCTACCAGTCGTGAAAGAATCTTAATTATAGATCACGAGTCGCCACCAGCAAGGCGGGCAGGCACCCCACTTCGATAATCACCCTTGAATTATCTTAAACTCTCTATTCGTAACGCTGTAACTACAAGACAATGAAAAGGTCATTCACTTGCATTGTGTTATTTTGAGGTGTTCCTTACTAGGTGGCAATGGGGTGAATTTGAGCAGACCAAGGGGGCAAGCATGGGAAATTGAAAGCTTTATGAGAGAACGACAATCTTGGAGGATTTTAGCTCCGCTGTCCAGAAATGATCAGGCTCAGTTTTTGTCCTTTGCTCCTCTTGCTTCGGTGAAGCGTTTCTTGCGCTGTCATTTAGCTAAAGAATTCCCTCCAACCGGGGCCTTATTTTATCACGTAACACTTACACCACATAAGGGACGACGTTATTTTGTCACCTATTCCCAGCGGGCTCTTTGGGGCCCACTTGGAGCTCAGCTGCTTCTGCACGATAAGATCCAATCCAATGAGTTCTTTCCTGGCACAACCAATCAGATACCTAATGCCATCATCGACTCAAATCCCAATAATTTCAAGGCTATTTTAGTAATCTCAATCCTTCATTTTCATTATTTATCTTCCCACGTCCCATGCACGCACACGCAGACCCAACGCAATTTTCTACTCGGCTTGAAGTAGTCCAGTCCAAGACATGGACTTCACTGCTACACTCTTCCTCTTTGCTCTCCTCATCTCATCAACAAAAGCTCCTGATCCCTGTTCCTCACAATCCGACGGCTTAGATCTCTCTGTCATTCCCATCTACGGCAAATGTTCACCATTCAATCCACCCAAGCCAGACTCATGGGTCGATACAGTTATAGACATGGCCTCTAAAGACCCACAACGGCTCAACTATTTGGCCAGCTTAGCGGCCCAAAAGACCACCTCCGTACCAATTGCCTCTGGCCGAAATGTCTTAAACATTGGCAACTATGTGGTCCGGGTCCAACTTGGTACGCCGGGTCAACTCTTGTTTATGGTCCTAGACACCAGCAATGATGCGGCTTGGGTCCCATGTTCCGGGTGTGCCGGATGCTCCACTACCACTTTCTCACCCAACACATCAACCACTTATGGGTCAATGGATTGCTCAGTGCCCCAGTGCACCCAGATCAACGGGTTCTCCTGTCCAGCCACCGGATCCACCAACTGCCTTTTTAATCAATCCTACGGTGGAGATTCATCATTCTCAGCCACCCTAATAAAAGATTCTCTACATTTGGCCAATGATGTTATTCCAAATTTTGCATTTGGATGCATCAACACAATCTCTGGCAAGTCAATCCCACCCCAAGGGCTATTGGGTTTGGGTCGGGGGCCCATGTCACTTTTATCACAATCCGGGTCACTATACTCGGGCGTGTTCTCGTATTGTTTACCCAGTTTCAAATCTTACTACTTCTCCGGATCACTCAAACTTGGCCCATCAGGTCAACCCAAGACAATCCGAACCACACCGCTCTTACGAAACCCACACCGCCCATCACTGTACTACGTTGACCTAACCGGAGTCAGTGTGGGTCGGGTCAAGGTCCCAATTGCTCCAGAACTTCTATCATTTAACCCAAACACCGGAGCCGGGACCATATTTGATTCGGGTACCGTCATAACCCGATTCGTCCAACCCATCTACAATGCAATACGGGATGAGTTTAGAAAACAAGTGAAGGGTCCATTTTCATCTTTAGGTGCCTTTGATACATGCTTTGAAGCAACACATGAAGCTGTAGCACCAGCCATAACGTTCCATTTCACTGGCTTGAACTTGGTATTGCCAATGGAGAATAGCTTGATACACAGCAGTTCTGGTTCACTAGCTTGCTTGGCCATGGCGGCGGCGCCGAATAATGTGAACTCAGTGTTGAATGTTATAGCGAATTTGCAGCAGCAGAACCTTAGGATTTTGTTTGATGTGGCCAATTCTCGCTTGGGAATTGCTCGCGAGCTCTGTGACTAAGTTTTAATTAACTTTGTATCTGTCATGTCAAATGTGTTATATGTTTTCAGTTAATAACCAGGATTAAAATAATCCTGTTATATATTATGGATATTATGTATCATGTAATGTCTTAAACTTGTCTCTAAACAGTTTAATATGTAAAATTTTGTTTATGGACAGAAATGGAAGAACCTTAACTGTAGCATTCTTATGTACGAAGGTACCAATTAAAATTTCGTCTCCATTCGTAACATAATAACGATTGGGAGAAAAGAAAACAAAAACTAGTTAAAATTAATTCAGAAAAAAGTGGAATTAAAGTGAAATGCACCGTTTATGTATACCCATGTATGTGTGTTGTTTTTAATTTTTTATGATTTGATTTTTCGAAAGCGTAGGGAAAGCAACATATAAATTCCCATGGAACGTATTGAAAAGCCATTAGAAGTATAGATTTTATTTAGTCATCGTAAAGTGAAGTTTTCTCTATCCTCTCTTCTCGACGGAGATCTCCAACTTCATTCCAAGAGCACTAAAGTGCGTGGGGAAGCCTGTCAAGTAATTTGTATAATTAACACTTCGTTTCAAATTTATATGTCATCTAATAATGTTGCCCTTGTTAATTATTTGTAGGTAGCTGCTGTCTTTTTTTTTTTTTTTGTCATTTTATCATCGATTTGTAGCACTAGTGATCGTCAGATAACACGACAAATAAGTTGAAATACAAACTGTATATATCCCAATTGTACATACGTGTAATATCATAATGTTTTTTTTAAGAAAAAATGAAAGAATCTTTAATTGAATGAGAGAATTGGAAAAATTATATGAGATCATTCCAAACATAAATATAGGTATTTTTAGTCTTTCCCAAATAAGGTAAATATCACATATTCTAATATAACAATAACTGACTAAAGTGAAAAAGTAAAAAAGGATTGGCGTTCGGTATAATTGTGGTACTATACTACAGTTAATTTAAACCGTTGAATTCTTAATTTTATTTTTTATTTCATATATCTAACGGTTTAAATCAACTGTAATATGATATTATAATTATACCGAACACAGACCCAACAAAAAAAATTAAATAATAAAATCCTTGACCTAACATTGGGTTAGGGCCCAAATGAACATGATTATAATAATCCAAAGCCCATAAGCATATCGTAGGCCTCCCTTCTTACTGGGTCCTAAAGAACATCCCGGGCCGCATTTATAAGCTTTTTTTTTGTACTATCAATAACGACAGATGAAGGACATTGATCCCGCAGACGATCATGAATCAATATTTTTGCTAACTCATAATGTTTCTTGATTTTATCAAATCCAGCTCCGTGATCCCGGATACCAGCAACCGAATACCAGCTCTTCTTTTCAGCTGCAAACTTGTGCAGCGCATAGGCTGCGTAGTATGTATCGTTGCCTGGAAGATTAGGGTTCTTGGAATGTGCTCTCTTGAGACCGTAGAGTGTGGAATCAAACTTTCGCTGAATTATGAACTCTTTAGCCTTGTTTCTGCAGGCTTCAGCTTCCTCGTTTACGACTATGGAATAGGCCTCCTGTTCCGCTATTGACTTTTTAGATTTTAATAATTTTTAGCATCTTCCTCTCCTATAATTAGAGTGAAAGACCTTGCGGCTTTTATACGTGTTATATTACAATTTGAGATACATGTTATTTTTTAAATTATTATTATTATTATTATAAGAAGTATATTTATAGTAGTGTATTACTTTAAAAGTTTATTTACATAATATTTTTTTCAATAATTATTAATTGTAATATTATAAATAACTCAGCAAAAACTATCATCTTAGTTATATATTTAGGTTTGTAATATTTAATTTATAAATAATTTGGCATACAATGAGGATAGAGATAAATAATACTAATTTAATTATCTAAAACATTAAGTATTAACTAAAAACATGATGGTCCACGAGATGAAATTAAAAACGAATTATCAACAATAAATTATGTATATGACGTACAATTCTCTGGGAGAGCACATGATTATAAGATATAAAACGCTTAGAATGTGAAAAACGGGCTCAACAAATTCAGAGAAAAGTGGAAGAATTAGAAAAATTAGAAATAATAAGAAATAATCCAATTCGAAAGGAAAATAAGGAAGTATATAAATTAGAAATCATTAATCTAGACATAACACTAAAAACACAAGATGTATAAATAATTTCTTATTTCAATAGTAGTTCTATGTCTATATTTATTAATTCATTTCATACTCTTATTTATTTCTGTTGTTTCATTTTCTTGTTGTTTATCTTTACAATAATTACAAATGAATTATCTTGTGACTGTATCTCTATGTCCTAATTTAAATTGTTATTACACTCTGTACAATTTTTATCAAAAAATGACATCCCATAGAATGGAACTCGACAACGAACAGAGGGAATAACGCACAAATATCATGATCCACCAACTGAATTAAACACGTAATGCTTGAATTCAATTGAAGAATTATCATCATAATTCAAATAAATTCTAAGATGCTCTTCCAGTATTTTTCTATGGTTCTCTAAAATATGTATGGTTAAACCCACCATTGGTGCACGGCAATGCCCTCATCCCTCAGCCTCCCAAACAAAGAGAAACATTCCCAATATGCCCTTCTACTACCGTTTCCTTTTCCCTCTTGGCTTGCATTCCAAGAAAAGTTCATCAACTAACCTAGTTGTCCTACTCTTCACCATCTCTTCCACTATTTCCGCCTCCGGTTTCATCACCACGAACTGGCCTTCCATCACATTCTTCCTCTCCCAATCCGACATCCCTATCTCCGCCACCTCCTTTCCCGTACATTCCTCACTCACCATCTCAATCTTGTACGTCTCAAAATCAAGATTCTTCCTCGGGTAATGCTTCGAAAACCAGTCCGTTCCAGTCCCGCTTGCACAGTCCGCCATTCTATTAATAATATCCGGCAACCCTACGTCAACAAACACGCGGCGAGGGTAACTCCCAAGACTGTCCCTCATTGGATCCGGCAAAAACCTTGTTTTCTTCAAGTACCTGCTGGATCTTCTTGACGCAGATCCCGGTGGTTCCAGCAAAACATGTTCTAGTTTATTCGATGCAGCTCTCTTTGCTTCTGATCATGATATCTTGCTTGAAACACGCCGCCGCTGCAGCTGCAGACTTAGTGTTTGATCGGAATTTGTTTCAGGATCAGCATTGTTTGTTTTTTTAATGGCCGTTATAACGTTTGAATGATCAAATCCTCTGAAATACACTCTTTGCTAATTTGATGGTTTATTGATTGATGCCAAAGGAGGATCGGCGTCTCTCATTTGAACAGCAACAATGCCGCCTAATTTGAGCGTCCGGTCAATGAACTCTGAGGTTGCACGGAAGTTATACGTGAAGATAAAGTCGAATGATTCATTAGGAATTACGTCTTGTCGTTTTAAATCTTCGCAATAAACGATATACATGTCATTATCGTTTCGATGTGAAAATTGTAAATGAAATCCTTATTAATGTCGGTTAAAAAGAGAGCATGATCTCTGAGTCTTAGAATGCCTTCGTTTTTCAAGTGTCGAAAGAGAAACGACAAGAAATCGGAGGTAATTATGGGATCAGAACCGACTTCATCATGAGGATCAATAATACCTACGTTATTATTAAGGTTTAGGGTTACTCCAAAAATGGACCCTATCCAAGGTAACGAAGCAATGAGTAATACCAAGAGCAATGATCGAACAAGAAGCTTCAAGAGCCAAGAATTAGGTACCTTGATCATCAAATACTCGTCGGATTTGAACCCGTGAATAACTTTGATTGCCATTTTCAAAATTTCGTGTGATGAAAGATGAGCTGGACGATGGGGAAGTGTTGAGGTGAAAAAAAAAAGTCCAAAACCTAGCAGCTGTGTGATTGCCACCCACACGACTACATCAGTACTTTGTGTCACAGTAGTACCACTTAAAATCCAGACTCATCAGGCTCTTATCGTCTTTGTAACATAACTTTTCTAGACATATATAAAACCACACGATTACTTTATTTACACTACTATTGCCTGCTTTACACCATAAAATTCTTAAATTACTCATACCGTTTCATGTAAATAGTAACTATATAAATAAATAGTAACGTATACAAAAATAGTGCTATATATGAAAATAGTATTGTATATGTTAATAGTACCCTTTATGTCAACATTACCTCTGATTCTAAAATTACAACCAATAGTTCTGATACCATTGTTAAAAAATTAATGGGTGAATTAGAGACACAACTAAAGTAAAATTGAGGAATAATAAAATAATAAAATTATACATGACACCACAAATTAGATGATTTGACTTTTAGTTTATGTCTACGAACGAAGACAGAGGGAAATAATTTTATTAGTGAAAAAGAGTTACAAATATTATGGTAATTTTAGCTCACTTTCTAAAATTCTAATATACCTAAACTCTCAAATTACTAAAGATTCATTAATTTTCTCTTTAATAAAGAATAAGAGATAAAAATATTCTATACTTAAATGAGGAAGAGCTCTTTTCCTTTTATAACCAAAATTAACTACCGTGCATTAAAATATTATATTATTAATTATTATTTTATTTTCCTACACAACCCGTTTCTTCCTTGTTCTATATTTTTTTCTTTCTTTCTTTCTCCTTTTTTCTTTTCAATAACTTCTTTTTCCATTAGCATCCAAGCACTACTTGAGTAATCGAAATACTATTTTGGTGTTGACTTTAACAGAAATCACTTTGTGTTTGTTAATTATACTAATTTTGGGTGACACTAACATGCATGTCTTAAAACTTGTATTTGGATCAATCATGAGTTTGCACTTTTCTTTTCTAGTTTCATTTTCAAAGACTAATTAGGATTAAATCTTGAGTTAAGTTTTTATTAAATATTAAATTAATGACTATAATTATTTTAAATTTTTATTTTTTTATTTATCTTATCAAACAATTTAGGAGTCACTGCCCAATTCAGCATTGAATCTATATTCCACTTCTATATTCTAGAGTCAAACTACCGAGAAGGCAAACGTTATGTGTTGGTTAGATATGCAAAGTTATTTTGCTCCTTCAATAGCTATATTGCAGATGTCAACAATTACTGATCTCTTCCAGAAAGGATAATCTTTGAACAAGCTTTAATCATACAACAATAATGCAATTGCTAGTTTCTAATGGATATATATAGGGATAAAAAAGAAAGAGTTCGTCCCTCATGATTTTGCTTTTGAGCTATCTGTAAGTTTTGTATTTATCACATCTTATCTGTATAGGATTTAAATTTATTTTCTTGTATTATTATATATCATAAATGAGCCCGTCTCCCTATAATTATATAGTTTTCCTCCAATGAGAGTATCAATATTTATTTCGTTAAGCTAGCATTTTGTATTCCAAATGAAAATATATCCATCTTATAATGAAACGAAAATAATTACCTAATAAATATTGAAATCAAGTGTTTCTAAATTGATTTGGCGAAGTAGAAAATTATAACGAATTATTTCTGATATGTAACGGACTAGACTCATCAAAACTGCAGATTAAGATTTTATATAATGCTGAGAAAAACTACGTACGGGGAGTTTGGCTTTGGTAACAGAAGAAAAAAGTGAAATCGAACCGATTGGATCAGTTCGATTTTAGGTTCGGTTTTGTTTTGAGTGTCAGAAACCGAACCGGTTTGATTGCAGTTCCATCCAAATTCCTTCGCTGTCTTCGGAAAGGAGAAAAGTCCCCGCTACGAAGCAACAGATCGCTCAATTCTCGCGCCAGTTTTTACCTCCAAAGAAATATTGTGCCAGCAAGCCCACATAACAACAATACTTTAAACTTATACTGTAATTCAGATCAACGGTCAAGAGAACATGTTCGGTGATCGAGAAGAAACTCCTTCTAGGTACAGATATGTCTTCACTCCCACTTCAATCAGAGTTTATTTATTTATTTTATTTAGATATGTTATCAAAATTCAGTATTTAGGGTTTGAAATTTGAATTCAATTTTGAATTCTGTAAAACATGTACTATTAATTCGAGTAAAATTGAGTCAAATTATCTACCCCCTGTAGTTTAATTAGTGACAGTAAGTTTATTGACAAACGATTTTTTGTTTTGAAACGAAATGTTTATATGTTAGGAGTGAATTTTGTTTGAAATGAAATGTTTGTATCTTAGGAGTGAATTGTTGAGTATGGTGAAAAAGCACTCGAACTTGCTGGGGAAAACATTGGTAGAAGAGCAAGATGCAGTAGATGTAGAAATGGATTCTCGATTTTGGCACGATGTTTTCAATTTGTACTTTATCTGCAGTAAAGAGTCGAGAGGAAGACAAGATGACGATCTCTTATTTTTCGTCAGGAAAGTGGTATGCTATTGTGAATGTTAAGAATTCTCTGTGTGGTCTTTAAACCGTGTGCCTGTATTATTGATCTGGTCAAATTATGGTGATATAGGGTTTGCATGGAATCATTTTCAATGGTAACGCAGAAGATCTTGCTTCTTACTTTGTACGCAGGTGGGCACCTAAGGTAAAAGCACCTCAAATGATGTAACTTCTTTTTACTTTGAGCATTAATTGTGCTAGAGTGTGATGATCTTTGCTATTGCTAACAGTTAGATGATTTGCTTGGCAAAAACTTAAGTGAGGTGGATTGGAGGCGGTCATTTTACTTGAACATGATTGCTCACACTGCATTTTCAGTTACAGTGGCAATTTGCAGGTTCTCTGACTTTTTGTCTTACTGCTTTTACTGCAGATTCCTCATGTGTTTGTTGGTATGTAGGTTAAACAAGCATTTTTAGCTGCTCATTATAATTTTCTCCACAATTTTATAACTGGTTCTGGAGGCAATGATGTAATCGGATTCGTTAATGTTGGTTATACTTTTACCAATACATCAAAATTTACTTTTATGTTTTAGCTTTTCTTTCTGGATGTACTAACTTTATTTAAATCATATTTGATTTTCCTGAGCTATTAGGAGAAAAAGTATAATTTTCCTGCTGCATTTAGTACAAAAGTTTGATTGAGAATCTCAGTTGCTTTTATTCTCAATCAAAATACAGCAGGATTTTGAAATATTTGCTGCTGTTGTATTCTTTTTCAGTCACCAATTACTTAGAAATCATCAAGCTGGGACTGATACACCATTATCTCCTATATACAAGGTAACTCTTGTTTCAATTATCATAATGGTTTTTACAATTTTTTAAGGTAGAAAGAATTACTTCAATCTTCCCTGAAATGTTCTTGTTGCAACTCCAAAATGTTCATGATAAATTTTAAACATTCTGTTTAATTTTCTTTTTGAAAGAAGAAGAAGAAGAAGAAGAAGAAGTATAACGTTGAAAAGGGGGGCTACTGTTGTTGGTTAACATGAACCAGTTGAGACTTTAAGAGAACCACTTATGAAAAAGTATTTTTATGAATCCTTTCTGCTAAATTGCTCCTGTGAGAGTTGATTGAGAACAAGAGTAACACATTATCTTGAATTTACCGCCCTGTTTGCAAGACTCCCACCCCCCCCCCCCCTGCGGTAGTGTTAAGTTACAGATGTTGGTACAGGGTGTTGGTTAAACACTGTTGCTAGGTTCTTTTCTTTAATTTTAAGCTTTTCAGATTAATGGTTCATCATGGTATTAAAGCCTAATTCCCCAAGAGGGATCTTTCTTCGATACCTAAAATGTACTTTGTTTTGTTAACTATTTACAGTGCAGAACGTGATGGGCTGTATTTGTGATGCAGATTAGGAATCCATATATTACTAAGAATATTTTCTTTATTATTTTAAGTTTAGGACTTTGTTTTCCATTTACTTTATGATTTAGGATAATTGTTACTAATATAAATAGCCCTCTCTTGTAGCCATTAAAGGCAAGATTTTGAGTTCAATAATATTTCAGTTTTCAAATCTCAGTGTGAGTATTTGAATTAGTTAATTCTTTGTATTCTGTGGAATCAATGAGTTTTAACCCCTAAGTTCGTGGTATTCTTTTGAATCAATGTGAATTTAGTTATTCTTTTATTCTGGTATTCTCTAGAATCAACAGAATATTTTGAACATTAAATTTCTGCTGCATCAATTTGGATCCACATGAGAATTTCATTAGCTAAATTTGGCCTTGCATTTGAAGCCATTTCTTATGTTATAAATTTCTTGTTGGGCGTTTTTCAATAATCTTATTTTGGTATTAATGGTTATTCAATAGATACCAAATAGCTGAATATGTGAATGTTTTCCCTAAACAAATTGTTTGTAAGTCATTTTCATTATCATTCAATGGTAATTGGTATTTTACTTTAAAGTAAGTGCTTGGCATCTTTCCTGATTTTGAAGATCCAAGATATTATATTTGTTATAAGTAAGAAAACTTGAATTCTTGTTGGAGCTGACTTTCTTATTGTATTCCTTGGGTCAAGCGGATCATGGGTGAGATAAAATAATAGGTTGTCAGTGCAAAATCTGACATACTCTGGGCCAATTCAGTTACAATGGCAAGGAAAATATCATCTTTAGCTTCTAAGTTTTTGCATGCATGAATCTCCCTACAATCCCTCTTGGATTGTTCAGGGCCTGATTGGGAGTGGTTTTCAAGGTTTTGAATCTTAGAATTTTCTCTTTAAAACCACTATAGTAATGTATCTAAATTAGAACCACAGCAACTGGATTCTTAATTCCTGCTAACTAGCTACCATTTCATATGAACTTTCATGTGAATATGTGCAGTATCCTAATTTCTGGTTTCCCTGTGACATTAGGTTGTAAAGACTGTTTATGCATCTCCTAGCCGTGTAAATTTTCAGTTGGACTCAAAGAAGGCAAGTTTAGTTATTATCATCAAACTGCAATCAATTACATCTATCTTCAATTTCTGACAGTGCTGCTAATATGTATTTAGGAAGTAGAGACACAACCTGCCTATCCAGATATCTGTTTTGCGATAGATGATTTTGACTCCACTTTTGATGCTGTGGTAAGCATGACCTCAGAGTGATTGTTGGATGTTTTTGGCATGTGGTAGTTGAACCATCTTGTGCCTCTTTTAGAGTTTTCGTAAATCTCACATGCTTATTGTTTCCATATATATATATATATATATATATTAACCATCTTGTGCCTCTTTTAGAGTTTTCGTAAATCTCACATGCTTATTGTTTCCATACATATATATAATATATATATTGATTGCTTTTACTACATCAATTTATGTGTTCTTGCTTGTGGAGTGTTAAAAATTTTATATTTATCTACTTTATATTAACGTATATTTTGCTTTCGATAATTTAGTCGGGTCATCCTAGGTACTAGGCTTCTAGCAAGATGTATTACTGATTACTTCACATGTTATGATGAGAAATGAGCTAATTTTGTAGTCATTAAGTTTTACTTCAGACTGCATTTTCAGTTGTCATTATGCATTCTAAGATGATAAGCACAGGATATAGGAAATTGAAATGGGTATAATTTTGTAACACTTAAAAAGTGTATGAATATGTATGGCCATGCCTTTGACTTGATTATGTTTCTCATTTATTATTAATGAAGTTTATTTATAAAATTTTACCATCTTTTAAGAGTTTTGAGGCATTCGTTTGTGTAATCACTCCGTATATGCACTTGCTTTATCTTTATTAACTTTGTGTTTATGTATGTACATAGGATAGGAACAGACTGGAGTGTTATTATCATCGTCTTTGCATTTGTTACCATTTGCTGAAATGATCACCAAATTTGTGCAGGTCTTGTCTGACACAGACCACTGCTATTGTGTGATTCTAAATGCACACAATGGGGCAGCATTTCCTAGTGAACAAGAGGCCAATAAGGGCAGTTCTAGTAATAGTTCACCTATGAAAACTGATATGGACTTTGGAAAGACAAGAAATGCCAAGGTCTAGTGAGCTTCATATTCAAGAGTTCGAAATTTACTGTAGTTTAAGAAATGCATGATTTCATATAATTATCAATTGATACCTTGAAGTTGTCTCAAATATTGCCGTAGTTTTTAATTATGTCTTGCTTAAATTGAAACTTGAGATATTGATTATTGTTTTCATCTTTAGATTCTTCAAAATGCTATTTGGTTTCACAGAAACACATAACCTAGTTGACTTGCTGGTAGTTGTGATTGCAGCTTACTCTTTTCTCTGGATTTGTCAGCTATCAAATGGTTCGAGAAGCATATGATGGTACATCTTCATATAAATCACTCAGAATACATCTTCATATAAATCACTCAGAATAACTTAGCTTATTAGTTTGCTATGCATTTATGACTGCACTGTTTATACTTTTACATGTAGATATTATGAACTTGATGCCTGGAATTTCATTGACTCATGTAATTTTCATCTCTTCTCTCTTTCATATTTAGCTGGAAAATCTCGATTTGGGAGCCTTCTTTCTCTGAATCATTCCCTGGGCAAAACAGACAGACTGTACATGAAAGGCCCTGGAGGACGTGGAGAAGTTGAAGTAGCCGTTTCTTGTGTAGCAGGTAACTGAAAGAATTCATTTCTTCTATTTTTATTTTTTCTTATTCAGATATTGTATGTTTTGGTGCTTTAGATGAAAAGCTGCAAATGTGATCAGTTATGACCTTTTAGAACTTGTATAATGTTTGTTTATAATTTTACTTTATGCCTCATACTGGTTATAATTTCTACAACACAATTCTATTTATTAGATAAAAAAAAAAGGTCAATGTAATCATGTTTTGGCTTTTAGAATTTTGTTAAAAGCAAAGTGACAACTAAACGATGCTAAAAAACATAAACACATATCTTTGGTAATTATTATAAATTTTAGAAGTATTATAAAAGATGAAGACACATGAATATTTAATTTTTGAGGTCCACTTGACCATGAAAAATAGATTAACTATTCAACATATTGATTTTTGCTAAATATAAGTGAAATAAAATTCAATTCAATATAAAATTGAATAATAAAAAAGGAAAAAAAATACATGTTATTTTTTAATTATCTTTTCATAAAAATTTACCAGCAAGATACTCTTTCTTTTAATATTAAACACTGAAAGTTTAACATGAAAATTATGTATATATCAATCAAAAAATATTTCATTTCTTTCCATTTGAAATATCAAATCCTCTTCCCTCTCTGATTCCATACCTTCACTCTTCAAATCCCATTGTTCGAACCAAACATCACCTTAACTTATGATAAATATTTATCTGTGATGATAAAAGTGGATCGCCTTATAATGTTAAAAACCTATGGCTTTCAGAATAGACATAGTTGAAGTGAGCTGTGAATGTTTTGCTTGCCTCTGAAATCGCCTATACTTCTGGACCTCATCCCTTCTTTTTTTCCTGTATGATGGGCTGATTTCCAGTCCTGAAAAGCAAGGAAGATAGACTGCCTTTTTTTTTTGGTGAAATAAAGATCATATTGAGTGATTAAATAATCATATAAAGTGAATTTGTGTGAAGACACTGCTAAATTCTGATTATAATGTGATGACATCAGATCAAAGCGAGCAGGATTCGGGCCCCTTTTCACCAGTTGTATCAAAAAGAGGATTTGCAATTGGCTCAATAGTGCGTAAAGCAGCATCTGTCGCATCAGTGGCAGCAAAGCATGCATATGCAGCTGCTGCTGCCACCACCAGTTCTGATGATGAGATGTTGCCTCTTAAATGCTGCTTAATGTCCATATCTTTACCCTGGGAACACATTGCTTATGATCTTCTGTTTAAGGTAAGCTTGCATTTCACTTTTGATAGACAGTGATGTAGGTAGTAAGATTACAATATTCTCTGAATTGGTTCATATATTATCACAAGCACTTTATGCTGCATCTTTTGTGCATAAAAGCTATCAAGTTTTTTTCATCTAGGTCTGTTTGCTATTACGTTCAAGCTATTGGGCTTGGAGAAAATATTACACCACAGTGTAAAATGTGGTCTGTAATCAGTGAAAAGAAAGTATAACCTGCTAACCATCTGTGGTGTCTGATATTGTCCTATGTTACAGTGTTATGTAATGATTGAAAAAATCAAAGTTATTCTACAAAATACTGTATGATAAGATTTGGCTAAAGTAGTAATGAAAAGAGAGTGTCTTGCACTGCAGTGTAGGATAATACATTACCTTGATTTAACTTTCCATGTTCATTTCTAATAGGCTTATGTAAGGCAATGTTTTCAATTCCTTTTTCGTGCATGCATGAGAGAGTAGTAATAATTCTGATCTTCATTGTCAAATTCAGGGAAGTCCTCCGGTGAATTTGTAACCTGTCTTATTTACCTGTCGCTGGAGATTACAAAACAATCATCGCCTGCAAGAACAAAGCACGGAAGAGATGTATCTGATAAGGAGACTAAGGGTCTGTCTGGGGCTGCTACAGTGCAGCTGCTCTCCATCCTTTATTCTAAGAAATATTGCCCTAGAATATAGCATGGGGAGCACACAGCACAGCTGCCCCAAACGCACGCTAAATGTTGCCACCTTGGTTGAAAAGAGATTAGTCTATATTTGAAATTAAATTTGTAAATTCTTCTTTCGGGAATAGCCCAATTTGTTTGGCCTTCTATAATGGACGCAAGGGATCAAGCGATTGATTTTCCCTAACCGCGATGTTGGAGGGGGAATAATTTATTTGGTATGAGACAAGGGAAGAAACAAAACAAAAAATTTGTAAATTTCTCTGGTGTCTAATCCAATAGCTTTGGGCTGTATGTTGAAATTTATTTTGTATGCCATTTTAGTCATGTGTTTAGTAACTAAAGCAGCATCAATCGATAATACATCATTGCCAATTCCGAGCCGGTTTCCGTAGGATTCGATTTTTGCCTAGTGGATTTATCAATTTTATCATTACCTTTACTGATGACTGCATGACGCTTGATTTCCCAGATCATTTGCTGGAGAAGCCTCCTGAATGAACCTTGTGGACGAATTTCCCTGGATTCGGTGACTCTTTTGATTCCCCTTATTATTTCTAACTATTGAGATCCCTTTAAGTAGGCAGACATCAACTCGCTCAAGCTTTTGGTGCTTGTGATTAGGTGTATGCTCTAATTTCTTGTGAATGGATGGATTTGATTAGAGGTGAAACTAATCAGTATAAGGTTGAGAATTTTTTTCCATTTTCATAGGAATTTCTTGGTGGTGTTTGTGCATTGGACGAATATTTGATTAACTGCTCATTTAGTGTTTATGAAGCAATGGTACAATTTCTTTTAGGGTAATCATTATTTAACAGCCTATATATCGTGCCTCACAAAACGGAGATTTTAATGAAAGTCCAAATATCAACAAATCAAGTCAACAAAGATTGAAATAATTTTTCCTAAGGGAATTGAGCATAAGATACACCAATTCTTGCTGTGCACCCATGACTCATTTGATTGATGATCTTCTTTCACATTCAAAATTTTGTAAAACAATTTCATTAAAATAAACACAATTAAATGACATAAAACATTCAACAAAATTGGTACGTAAGAGAAAAACTTAAGGCATTACTAGTTTTGACTCGCAGATTGCTTCTTTCTTCTTTCTTGCTTTGGATAAAATAAACAAGAATTCCACCTAGTACTCTATGGAAGCTATTCAAGAGGAGGGAATAGTCCTTTTCAATTTTATTCTTGTCACTTGTGGTAGATTTTGTAAGCATTTTCATGTGGAGGAGATTGACGTAATGCGTGTGTATGACATTTGGCAAATGAAATTGCGGATTCAGTATGCAAGCGTTAAGGTGTCACCTACATATATCAGTTATCTAACTTAGAAAGCACATTGTTTGAAGAAGTAAAGATAACAGGAAGACAAAAATATGAATACTGTTTATGAAACGACAACACTCTTTAAGCTATAATGTTATGATTATGTTTGTTCAAATAACATTTTCCTTCGTAACCTTTTAAAAATAACGTCATACTAGTGAGACATACAGCCTCAGCTTTTTATAGCGTAAGATAGTTATATGTGTTACACCTTTAAGACAATAATTAATATTAAGTGTAAAACAAGCATTAGTGATAAAGAAAATAAAAGAAAAAGATTAATTCTGAAAAGTAAAATTGAGAATATTAAATTAATTTAATTTAAAGACAAATGATAATTAATAAAATTAAATAATGAATCAAGTATCTAGCTTAAAAATAAATGAAAAACAAATTCTATACGTCAAACCGCCATGAGTTCATAATAAAAACCTTGTCAATACCACAAGTATTTATTTTTGAAATGCATTAGAAGTATTAAGCAATAATAACATTTATTAACATATCACATGTTGCTCCACATTAATAATAGCTCCGTCGTCTCTCTAATCATTTGGACTTGTAATTATGCCAACATAATCAGGTTCTTGAACCTTTCTATCAGCCACGATAGAAATTCAAATAAAAATGATTTTTTGAAATACTCATTTAGTAGTATTTAAGAAATATGAGAACAAATTCTTGGGGGAATGGAACAAAATCTCAATGCTATTTTGATTGAAATAGGCCTTGTTGGTCAATAATAGTGTCAAAAGGTATGGTTGGTTTGAAATAGTATAGTGATTACGAAAAAAAAAAAAAAAGTGAACAAAATAAATAATCAAGTAAGCGGCCAATGTATTCTCTTCAAAAGGTATCTTTATTTTCATAGAAATGTAGAAGGTACGATTCTAGGGTTCATCATCATCTAAAGCTAACAATATTAATGAGAGTTAGAAGAAAATTTTTATAAAATTATTTGATTTGTATGAGGCCCATAGTTATCAACTTAAAATGAATAAAATAACATTATGTAATCTAATCCTTTTAGTTATATCGTATCTATCAAGTAGAAAAAATAAAGAAATAAAAAATCCAAAAGATTGTACTATTAATTAGTGGCTTCAACCTCTTTTGGAGAATCTCGAGATAAAAAAAGCATTAAACTCAGTAGCCATCTTAAAGAAATTTCTAATATATGCTCTAATATATTCAAAATGTTTCTTCATAAAGTTTGTTGACTTTTCGTATGTAAGAATTACAATACCTTCTCAAATCGATAATTAAAAAAATATCAGCTTTACTATCTTTTTCAATTTCTTCCATAGCTGCTTTATCTTTCTAAACATCATTATATGCTACTACATTAGTTCTGACCTTAATCTTGGACCACAAATTTTTGTCAACCTAAAAAAATAAAAAAAATATGTAACCTAAAAAAAAGAACTACCTATAAAAATATGATGAAAATATTCAAGTGACAATGCTAATATGTTTATTCTTTAAGATCGACTTCATTATCATGAAATAGCCTAGGCACAGAATTCTTAAGCTTATTTGATCTTTAATTTTCTTCTATTTTTTTCATCTTTTACTTTTCCTCGTCATTCATCCTTAATATATCTTCAAGTACGCAACTAATATGGCAAGATAGGTTATCATAAAATTGCAAGTTCTCAATGTTTTCTATTAAAAAACCTTTAGAAAATTAGAAAATGATTGTAGATTATGCATTACAAGCAAAATAAAGGAAACAAAAAATCTGGTTTACTACTAACTTGATCACCACATGTTGACTTGTCTTGTTAATTATAATCATCTAACACATGCTCATCACCTTGTTTAAAGCCTTAACAAACCTTTGTTGCATATGTTTTCCCTTTCCAGGATATCAAAAGGTATAAAATTAACAGAAAATATCTTACCTATCATGGTTAAAATGGTCTTGAATAGTGTCATTTTACTAATCATCATATGAATATATAAAACTAACGTGTAAACTATCATATGCATAATCTAGAAGTTAATAACTTTTCACTTGTGAAGAATCTGATTCATCAATGTAATAGAGGCTGATGCCCACTATGCGTTGTACCAAGTTTACGGTCTTCACAAACTGCTATTTGTATATCTGTCCACTCTAAAGACCTAGATCATGCCCTATTTCATTTATGATATTTTATAACTTAATATCTAAAGCAACAGATGTTCTCCATAACTGTCATTCTAGTGAGAAAATATTACAGATTGTCGAACAATAATTTGACTATAATTCACTTGACCTTTCATAGATACATATAACACATCAGTTATTGAAAAACCTTGCACAAAAATTCATGTATTAACAAATTAAAGGTGTGCTATTTTGCCACCATTTGATTCTAGTTTAATCTTGCAATTCTATATATATTTAAACAACTTCAAGCTTTGAATCTCTATGCTTGAGGTTATCAACAACTGACACCAACCTAAAAAGGAAATAAAATAATATTTAAGAATTGAAACACATATTATGAATTTAAATCAACAATAGAATATAACAAAATATAACATAAGTGAACATATTTTTAATAAGAGCAAATATGTTTTCTATGAGTGACTATTTTTCTATAATCCGTATGAGGCCACTATATTAAACAAGTTCATTACTTATTAACAAGTTTATATATAAAAAAAAAGGAACAAAACACCAATAAATCCATAATTACATGTATTCTTGCAAAACAAAAAAAAAATGAAAATAAAGTTTGCCACCATCATAATCATTGCATACTTACCTATCCACTTTATTATCATCATCTAATACATTTACGTTACTTTATCTAAGGTCGTAACAGTATGAGTTCCCTTTCTGAGCTATTAATAATTATAAAACTTAAGGAAAGAATCTTGCCTATCGTAGTTAAAATTTCCTTTATCAATGCCATGTTACTAGCCATCATATTAATGCTATAAAAACTAGTATGTAAACCAGCATATACGTCTTTTATAATTAATAATTTTCCCACTTGTAGACCTTATTATTCTAACTATTGAATTAAAAAATATCATAAATGAGCTCATTTATGATATTACTTTGGTGACCCCCTCTCGCCGTGACGGCTTTGCAATTGGCAACATACGATCAGCCGAAGGAGTTGAATCTAGAAAAGGAAGTAATGAGGGACGGGCTGGGGACGCACTTGACGGCAGCTGGAGTTGTGGCCCCGGTGGGGTCATGAAATGAAGGTTGAGGCAGAGAGGGACCTACAGTATAAGGGAGTCTTAGATTGCGCGTTGAAGACTGTGAGAGCTGAAGGGCCCATAGCCCGGGTTCATTCTGACTGTTTCGAGGCAGGGTGCCTTTGCTGTGGTATTGTTGGTGACGTTGGAGCAAATGAGGAAGCCACTCAAAGAGTTTTGATTATTTGAAGATAGTAATGATCAAGCTAAAATGAGTTTGATTTAAGTGGATTTTGAATATTAGAGAAAGGGTACTTTATTTAACCGTAGAATATAGTTTGATTTGAGTTTAATAGGAGATGAAGAAGAGTGGGAATATGATTGACAATAGTGAGAGTCAAATTTCGAATGACTAAATTAAAATGAATTGATTTAAATAGATTTTGAATACAAGAAAAAGGGCAAAATTTTACTAAAACAATTCATTGTTATTGGCTTAGAGATTTAGGGTTTTTGGATTTAGAGATTCTAGATTAGGAGTTTTGGGTTTTTGGGGGTTGGGGTTTGGGATTTTAGGGATTTAGGAGTTTGGTTAGAGGTTTAGGGTTTAAAAGTTTGGTAAAATAAAATCTTAGTGTGCCTTATATATGAAGTATCCTAGTTGCCTTATCATTTGCCACCTTCCTAGTGGTGATTTAGCTGTCCTTTCTAAGATTTGTCTTATGGTAATTTTTGGGTTGTTAAGCATTCTTAAATAGCAAGAAGGACGTTATGAGGCATAAATTGTTTTCTTACACACATGGTGTATGCTCCAATGTGGTCTTGGACAGTGTTGGAGAAACAGTTTGAGTAGTCGTAAGCACGATAATCAAGGGCCATTGTCTATGGCAGGCTACTTTTTATTTTTTGTTGGTGTAATATCAAGCTATTTCTTCTTTTTTAACAAAATATTACTTATTTGATTTTATCATATTAAATATTTTCTTTGGGAGACGGAAATAACACTTGTAGTGTGTGTGTGTATTTGATATTCTCTTTAATACTATAATTCTACCACGACGTACTCTGCATTCTAGCTCATTAGCAAGTTTATCTAATATAAGTTGAATATTCCATGAGAACTAATTATAGTAATAGAACCTTTATATCAACACATGGCATTTCTTTTCCAATTTTCCTTGTCTTCTCCAAACATGAGTCAATTTATATGTTATTATTGTTATAATTTAATTGTTAGTGGTTCTTTTAGTTAGTCAATGATTTTTTTTTAATTGATTTGAGGATATAAACCTTGGTTTTGGTCTCATGGGAAAATAGTGACAGGAATTAAAAATAATAAATATACCAACCTTGTGATGTTTTTTTATTGTGAAAGGACTATTGGCAGTTATTGGTTTTCCATCTGCGGCACACATGGATGATACGACCATTAAGAAAACTTGAGTTAAAGAAAACACCATTACATATTACTTCAGTGTGGATGAAGATAAGATTCTCCCGATATTGTGTGATATATTTATGAGAAGAACCAGCATAAAATTCCTAGTAATATGAAGTATTATTAATTGTTTTGGTATGAATAATTTACCCAGATTGCGTTTGTTCAATTTCTTTGGATATGTCACTGTACAGATATCAAATTGATGGAAACTCAAAATAAAATCCAGACATTTCTTACTTATTACTGCAGTGTATGCTTCTTTGAATAATACGAGGGGAGCTATTCGATTCTGGGAGGGTAGACACAAGACGACGAGTTATTTATCAAAATTTTTAATTACGTCAATAACAAAATGAATAGACGACCAGTCGTCCTTTCTTTACGGAACACACTGAAATTGAGTTGTGATGTGTAAATTAAATTTATCCGCCAGATTCTTTGAATAATATGAAAAAGACTTATTCAGTTTTAGCAGTGTTAAAGATAAGAGAGACAAGTCATTTACGAAAATTTTTAATCATTTTAATCACGTTGATAACAAGATGAATACACTAGCAGCTATCCTTTATCTCTTAAACACACTGAAACTGAATCGTAATGTGTAAATTAAATTTATCTACCTGATTCTTTCTACTGATCATTTAATTCTTCACTTTCTCTCCACTTCAGTATTCTGAATTCTTCTAATAGTCACTTCTTGCCCAATATTTCAGAATATGCAGACTTTGAAAACAAATGGATGCATTTGATAAAGAATAAAGAAACCAAAAGAATGCATAAAAGCATCAAAAGAATACACATTTTATTTATTTCCAGAAAGAGAAATAACAAAAGTTCATAATGATTCCTCAAGAATCACGAAGCTGACGATCGAGAAAGCAATTGAAACAGAAAAGCAAGAACGAGAATTTGACATCTTTCAAGAATTGTGAATTGCTAGTCCTAAGATTGTTTCTTGAGCGCAAAAAGCTTAAAAAGACCTGAGAACAAGATTAGCCTGAACGGTCATCAACAAGGTTCAGAAATTTACTCTATATTTTTGGCACTGCAGCGAATCAAATCCTTAATTTCTTGATCCAATGCCTCAACGTTGCTAGAAAAAAGTTCAGAATCAGAAACTGCTTCTTGATCAAGATCGTCTTCTGATGGCGAATTCAATGCTAGCTTACCAAGAAGCTTCTCCATCACATCTCCATCCTTTTTCAAAAATTCCTGAACACCATTTTCGCTTTCTTCTTCAGTACTACTAGACAAACCAAGCGCAGCTAAATCGATCCCATCAATCCCAGTTCCAATGAGGCTACTATCACCATAATGATCATCATACTTGACATCACCAACATCTTCATCATCTTCACAGATCACACCCTTGCCCTTCTCAAGTCCTTCAATAGTAGTAAAAACTTTCAATCCAAGATCAATGCTGCATTTGATTTCGAAAACCTCAAGAATCAACTCTTTTAACTTCTTGATTACGCGGTCACCATCTTCTTTCTTGTAACCACCATCTTTGTTTTCAATCAAGATATCGTCCATCCTCTGCTTTGCATCTTCAAGATCAAGCCTCAGAAAAGAAATCTCCAACACTGAAGCTTTAGCTACGGCCTCATCCTTCAACCACTCTGTTTTTGCCATAAGCTGAGTAAGCCTTTCATCAACTTTTTCAAAGCAAAAATTCAAACCAGAAACTCTGTTGCGGATTCCGAGATCAATCTGTTCTGGCCACGGCCTCTCATCTTCTGAAGACACTGATGATGATTCCATGGCTCTCGAAGGAAGGACCAAGATTGGATCAAAGACCCGGTTTCTGATCCTTGAACTAGAAATAGAGAGTTGGCGGCCAATGGGGAACTTGTACGAAGTGAGCTTTCTGGAGAATGGGAACTACTATAAAGACGCTAGGCAGTTATTTCTGTTATAGTCAGTGAAGAGTTACTGCTAAACCCATCTGTCGGTGACATTTCATTGAATAACAGCAGTGTATAAGCAACCTAAAATCAGTTCTTCAAAAGCCAGGCGTTAGTATTGAGTTAAATGAGGGCCTCAGGATGTGAATCGTCGATTAAGATTAAATACGCAGCATTGTCAGCGAGTGTGAGCATTATGAAGTTAATTAATTTTGAAAGTTCTAAAAGACAACGTTCCTTAAAATAGTTGGAGCTTTCCTCTCATCAGAAAACAGCATATACAAGTTGTGGAGATTTGAAATTAAAAAATTGAACTGGACTTTCACCTTCTGAAAAAGAAAAAAAAAGTACAAACAAAATTACACTAATCTATTTCATATCTGTTAATGTCCAAACAAATAACGACTTTAATCGGGAAAAAAAGCTGTAAATTAAAAAGATGATAATATCTATTGTGTGCCTACCATAATATAAATCTATGATAAGCAATTAAACCTGACTTAAATTTGTTACAAATCTCTAATTCCACTGCATACCGCCTTTGTTGCTAGAGCATCTCGGAGGAACACCAAAATTCGTTATCAAGGTCCCTACAAAAGAAACAACAATTAGCTGTTGCTTAGCAAGAGAATTAACATGGGATTCAAAAATCTACTCTCGCAGTGAGGAAGATGAAGTAGAATGTATTGCAATGGTTCTACAACTTATTTTAGGCACAGATTTATTAAGATATTTAAGAGGTTAAACCATATACCTCTTGAGATCATCTAATTCTTTTATTACGAGCTTCAATGGATCAATATTTCCAGACTTGATCACATCTATGTATTTACCTTGTTATGGTTAAACAAAGACGATAGCATTATAATCTAACTCCTGTCCACAATTATAATATACACATATACATATGTACGTCTGGCTGGATCAAATCCTAGGTCAGTATTGTCTTGCTCCAATAGCTTTCCAACAACATGTGAACCATCGAAGCCAGCGGTGGAAGCAATTGCATTGACAGGCATCTGCGGACTCAAATTATTAGCAAGAATATTATATACGATACTTTTTGAAACAGTATTAAGTCCAGCCCATTGAATTATTAATATAATTTTAAGTGTCTTATCAAATAAGAACAACAGCATGAAATTCGCAACCTACAAGCAAAACTTGATATGCTTGTAAGATGATAGGGATCATGCATCTGGTTTGCACTGAGCTAGAAATAACCTAACTTGGGTCATACATCCACAACTACCATCTCACATTTTGTTTATAATAGTTTAAGCAAATTAAATATGTGTGATTATCATTATTCAACAAAGCTCAATCAAATTTTAAAACTTCAAACAATAGTTTTGATGCGTCGCTAGATCCAAACAAACAAACAAATAAAATGAAGTTGAAAAAGAAAATAGAAAACCTTTAGAGCATCCTGTAAAAGCCGAACACCATTTTTTTCACCAGCGCCAGTTGTTTGTAATTTGTCTAACTCCTTCGAAGCATGTAGAAATGCAACACCGGCACCTGTAAATGCGTCACATTCGAATGACTTGGCTGCTAAACCACTGAGACATTATAGCCAAAAACTGACATAATTTTTTAAATATGTAGAAATTGCAACTGTTGGCCAGCAAATAATGCAGGAGAGTTTTTAAAATAATTGCACTCACTCCCTTATGATTTAGACAGATTATAACTTTAGCATGTAATACAATTTAGAATTCAGCGCATTCCCTTCTAACACTTCATCAATGAGTTTTTTGCTTTTAGCACACTTGATAAAACTTATATTCAGTCCCAAATATTTTTGTTTTCCCTACTTCCACAATATGCCGGTGTTTCCTCTCAATTAACCCATTTTAATGATATGTATAAGGACAAGAGTGGCTAAAGATGATCCCATTTTGGCTTAAGTAATCAGTAAATGGTTTGTATTCTCCCCCCTAATTAGATTGCAGTGTTTTTAAAGGGAGTTTGAAATTATTTTTTCGACCTGCAATCTAAACAATTTAAAACATCTAAAGCCTCGAATTTTAGCTTTAAAGGATATATCCATGTGTATCTACTAAAATCATCAACAAAGCTGATATAATAGTTATAGTCATCTCTAGAGAGAACAGGTGAAGGGCCTCATAGATTAGTGTGAATAAGTTCAAGAATTTGAGATGTTTTTGTATTAGTGACGGGAAAATGCAACTTATGATTCTTTTCCAGTTGACAGGCTTCACAAATGTATTGACATGCTTGTTTGGTTGATTTCTTTAAAAGAGTGATAGAAGGAATATGCTTAAGCAAATGCAGTAAAATTTTAGTATGTGGATGCCCAAATCTTCTATGAAAAAGGGCTATTTCATTAACTGGTCTAATGCAAGGAGAAAGAGTAGTTTGATAACATGATAAACTTTTTGTTCATTATTTTGAGCAACAAATGAAATAAAAAAATTCAGAGAACATGTGAAAAGCATTGATAAAGGCTTATTTGAAGAAACATGACACGAGAAAAATGAATAAGAGGACTGATTTGATTGAGAAGAGTTCAATAGCACCTTGTATAATCATTTTTCATCAAGTCCCTATAGGAATATTGTCCCTTTCAGAGAATCCTTCACATAGCAAACATTGGCAACAAATTCAACAAAGATATTATTATCATATATTAGTTTTGAGATGCTCAACAAATTCTTTATAATAGAATGAACTAACAATATATCTTTAAGTATAATGTTTGTATCATTATAAGCAATGTTAGATCATTTATAACTGAAATAAGCATCACTGATGTGAGTAATAGCCAAACCTTGACCATTGTCAATGATAAGCTGATCTGACCTTTAAATTCCTCTCGAGCATCAATATTACCCACACTGTTGGTTAAGTGGTGGGTAGCACCATTGTCAAGGTACCAGCCTTCATTAGTATGACCCTCAAAATTTGCAATATTAGCATTGGGAACGGTAAAAGATTCTAAGGGATAGAGGAATGAAAAGTAATAATTGGGATAAGAATTTGCATAAGAATCCTCAAATGATGATTGATAATCAGAAAATGGTTGAAGATTAGCCATGTATGCTGTTTTGGCCCATACATTTGACCTTTATCAAAGAATTTTGTTGATGGTAAATAAGCATCATCATATCTATTCTGGCAAGCATCAGCAGTGTGTCCTTGCTTGTGGCATATTTGACAGATGAAATGATTTCTCTAGACTCATCAGTTTTTAGAGCTTGAGATCCAGTAAAAGGAAATATGCCTCTTAGATGCGGTGGCCTCATAACTTGCATAGCTTGACCTCTTTCAGCCTTACCAAAATTATTATTCCTATTAAATCTATCAAACTGACCACCTCTACCACCAAAATTACTTCTGCCAGTAGAAAATCCTCTAAAATATGAGTTGAACATCAAGCCTCTACTAGGATTTAAACCTCTTCCTCCAAATGGACCAAAGTTTTCATTAACAGAAGAACCTCGCCTAAGATTACCTTTCATATTGGAGTAATTATTACTCATCATACTGTAATTGACATTAAATTGAGACTAAAAGTTCTTATTTTGTTCCAATCTTGGTTCATGTTTCAGTGACAAAGCATATGCATCATCATATCCCATTTTATTAACTGTAATAATTGAAGCTAGATCTAAATAGCCAGGTCTTAGGCCATTCAAAATTCTCATCAACAGATCCTTCTCAGTTATAGTATCGCTAGCACAAGCAAGTTTGTTAGCAAGTAATTTCATTTTATTGCAATATTACTTAATAGACATAGATTTTTTTTTCTCAAAATATCTAGTTTATATCTGATTTGCATTACTTTGGCTTTAGATTTAGCTCTAAATTATTTTTCAATTGCTCTCCAAACATCAAATGAAGTATCATAACTAAGAATTGAACTTAGAATACCTTCACTAATTATGAATAGTAGCCAACCAAGAAGAGTTTGATCTTATGTTCTTCAATTGATAGAAGCTGAATTTTCAAGTTTCTCAATAGATCCGTCAATATTTGTAATAGACAGATATTGATCTGGAATATTTGGAGCTTCTGAGATATATCCTTCAAGCCGATTTTCTCTAATTGAAGTTGAAACTTGTTTATGCCAGAATAAGAATTAGATCGATCAAGCTTTACAGTTAAAGCAAATGTAAATGAGATTTGTGATGCTTGATTCAGCTGGTTTAGATGGTTAATTGACTGATTTGGAATTGAAGTGCTAGAGTTGGCCATCGATGGCGCTAATACCATGAAAGATATTGAGAGTAAATATATTGGGCTGAAGAGAAAATCAAGAGAAAAATGACTTTGTTTTTATTCAATCCAGAATTTTCAACAACTACATCATGAAACAACTTACAACTGTATTTCTACATGCATTTGCTTATAACTAATCAGAACATGTTTGTTACACACGTTAATAACAAACTGCAACAACTTGTGCTGAGCTGTCAGCTGAGGCTTTGCTTTCTTTAACAAACTATGCTGACTCATCAATGCTGACGTGGCTCTGCTTCTTGAGCTTATTTGGTTTAGCCTATATATATTCTCTACAATAAGCAGTCTTAGCACATAGGACATGTGACCTTCGGATTTTCCCCCATCAAATATGAGGTTTCAGATCTCTAACTTCTGTCAACGGTATAGACTGAATAGATATTTGATTTCCTGAACTTTTTTGTATCTTGTATTGATTGGCTTTCTTTTCTACTACTTTGTCTAAGTTTTGGAGTGTTTAATAGTCTCACATTCTCTACCTTTTTTCGATTGTGGAACAGATTGAATCTCTAATGCTTGAGATTTTTCTTGATTCTGAAGTGATGTTGGGTTCTGATCTTCTATTTTTATCCTGGCTGCAGACCACTTGGCTGGAACCTTGACTTTTATCAATAAGCTCATTTGCTATTTGACTTCGTTATTCTTTCAGAAAGTTCAATCATGTTGTCAACTTTGTCAGTGTAAAAGAGATAGGGTTGCTTCCCTGTGGCGGATACAATTAGAAAGGTGTATGATTAACAAAATCAGGCTTCTAGATGATAGTGGTAAATTGTGGAATCAATTAAGCAATGAACTCATTAAGCAATTCTGTAGGCAATGAGATTTCAGAAGTCCCTAGCCTACATAAAATTAGTCACCTGAACCAAAAAGGTTATAATAACAAACATTTTTTTCCTCCCTTTTTTATTGATAGTGGCAATGCTGATGGTTTATAACTTGAAACATATACTCTAAACAAGCCATAAAACAAAATCAGTTTTAACGTTGTTAAATGATAAGACAAATATATTCCTCAAGATGTTTGTCTTATCATAAACTGAGTATATTGATTCAGTGCTCCAGCACGGCGGCACCAGTGCTCTTTGTAACAACTGAAAAATGTTGTAACAATCTTGGCTCAAATTTAGCTACTTTTACCTCAACTAAATTGACTAAATATTCATTTGTAGTTTGTATTTGTCAAGCTCTTTCTAGGCATGTGCGAGTGCAACCCCAGCACCTATAAATACATCAAAATCGAGACACAAAAAACATGAGTCCCTAATTTGACCCGATGGACCATATGAATTTATTTTATTTTATCATTATCTAGGGCTTATAAGGGAGAATTCCTTGTTCCATTGCCAACTTGATAAGCTTTATGGCATTTAGAACTTGTCTCTCTCTCTTTTTTTTTTTTTCCTATTTTCCGCCAACATTACTCACTACACCTTTATTAAAAGGTGGTTGGATAATCTATATGAATAAGGTGCCAGACTAAACACTTGTATAAGTGAAAGTAAATTTGCCCAAGCCACCAAACCCTAAAAAAACTAGCATTGTGAAAAAGCATTACAAGTCTCTTTTCTAATAACTGTTTTTCATCATTCGAAGTGCTCAATTTAATTGAGGATCTCAACTATAACAGTAATCATAGGAACTTGTCAAATAATAATTAAATACAAAAGAATAAAGAGCAGAATAGATTGTTGAAAAAGATGTCAATTGGCCATTTCAAAATTGTCCACATCTTTTCTCAATAGTCGTCTGGGAATCAGACCCACCAGAAATAACCATCTCGCCGAATGATACTGCAACTTATAATGACAGATAGGGCTAAAGATACCCTCAATATGATCTAGAGTAAAGATAAACAATGACAATGTAGATGAATATAATATCATTGAATGTCTCACCTTTTTACATGAATCAAACATCAGGTATATTGCTAAAACCATATGGTCTAGTTAAAACCTAAAAATGATATGACAAGAAAGTATTGATTTTGGAATTACAAGACAATCCAAATGGAATGAGAAAATTACCAAATCAACTTAATTGGCTGCCTACAAGAACAGCAAGGTCATGCATGATTAAGGAGGTGTGACAATATAAACCTTTATCCAATTCAAAAACTCACCAAATTCTGATAATACACAAAACATTTAATAAAGCTATATTAATAATTTAGCGATATATGATAGTTTTTAAAGATCTTATAATTAGACATAAATTATACAAAACAAACAAACCAAAAACTCGAAATCTACAAATTATTAAAATTCAAACTTCATGAAAAACAACAATCCTTTACTCAAACAGCAATTCTAATTAAATTCGCAATTGCAAAATACTTTCCAAATGAATTAACCCCTAGTTTTTTCATGCATTAATTACAGTCGGTTAATAAAAGTACTTTTCTAGATATTAATTGGGCCTCAGGTTAGTCTTAGGCCCAAAAGACAATGACGTGTTTTTTTTTCTTTTTTAAATGTGCATAAAGTTAGGGTTGAAACTGAGAAACGTCAAAGTCAAACAGCGGAACCCAACTAAGCTTTAGTAAAGAACCGGCTCCTGCATAGAACAAGCCATTTCCGCGTATGCGGCTTCGGGTGCTTTCCTCCTTCCTTTCGGATTTCGCCTTCGGGTTCTCCTTTCTCACTATAAATATTTCAATTCTCATTTCTTTACACACCATCAGCAAGCAAGCATTACTATTACATTACATGCTTAACACTCTTCACTTTGCTCCTTAATCGTCCAAATTTTTTTTAATTATTATTATTGTTATTCTCAAATCATGGGTGTTAAAGGATTTGTTGAGGGCGGAATTGCTTCAATTATAGCTGGCTGCTCTACACATCCTCTAGATCTTATTAAAGTTCGCATGCAACTCCAAGGCGAAAACGTCGCCGTTCCCCGGCAAGTCCACTCTCTCCGTCCTGCTCTGGCTTTTCATTCCAACCCAGCCACTATCTTTCCCTCTAATGCCATCCATATCCCCACCACCGCACCAGCGCTGCCGCCACCTGTCGGTCCTATCTCCGTCGGAGTCAAGATCGTTCAAACCGAAGGCGTCGCCGCTTTGTTCTCTGGCGTTTCTGCCACCGTACTGAGACAAACATTATACTCCACCACTCGCATGGGGCTTTACGATGTGCTCAAACAAAAGTGGAGTGATAAAGATTCCAACGGCATGCCGTTGAGCCGCAAAGTAGCGGCCGGTTTGATCTCCGGAGGAATCGGAGCAGCGGTTGGCAACCCTGCTGACGTGGCAATGGTCCGCATGCAAGCCGACGGCCGCCTTCCCCCGGCTCAGAGGCGTAACTACAAGAGCGTAATCGACGCGATCACGCAAATGTTGAGGCAAGAGGGGGTCACCAGCCTTTGGCGCGGATCATCGCTGACGGTGAACCGGGCTATGATCGTGACGGCGTCGCAGCTGGCGACGTACGATCAGGTGAAGGAGATGATTCTGGAGAAGGGGTTGATGAGGGACGGGTTAGGGACACACGTGACGGCGAGTTTTGCGGCGGGATTTGTGGCGTCGGTGGCGTCGAATCCGTTGGACGTGATTAAGACGAGGGTCATGAACATGAAGGTTGAGGCTGGGGGGGACCCACCGTATAAGGGGGCCTTCGATTGCGTGTTGAAGACAGTGAGAGCTGAAGGGCCCATGGCCCTATACAAAGGGTTCATTCCAACTATTTCTAGGCAGGGCCCTTTTACTGTGATGTTGTTCGTGACATTAGAGCAAGTGAGGAAGCTGCTCAAAGAGTTTTGATTATCTTAGCACGATGATGACAAAGTTAAAATGAGGCAAATGTTATCATTATTGTAATTTTTAGTGAATGATTTTTTGATTGTTTTGTTATTGAGCCGCAAGGAGGCGGCACCCGTAATTTCTAGAAACTACATAAAACCATTTGTCTTGGAAAGAAAATATAGTTTGTTTTTATTTATTCATTTATTATTAACAGTTTTAGAGGCTAGCCTGCATTTCGAAATGCTGCAGGCGTGTGGAGGCACGAGCGAAAGTGCTCCCTCGTTGCTCCAAAACTACGTACGTACACATGAGGTCGTAGATTGACATTTAGTGAAGCCGAGCGAAGGTGTTTCGTACATTCCTGGGGCCTCGGGCCCAGTGCTTTGTAATCAGAAGCCAGTTGCATGCCCAATTTTCTTAAGCCTTGTATGTCAATCTTTAATTATCATATAAGGATCTCTTGAATTACATTTATTATAACTCACACCTACACACAATTATAGTTGTTATAACTCACGCTTATACACAACTACATTATTTGAATTTAAATGAGACTTATATGTCAATCTTTATTTATCATAAAAAGATAAGACTTGTATGTTACTATCCACTTGTTCTTGGCAGACCAAGATAAATATTAAAATTAAGATATTTTTGAGACATCATATTAATTATGTAATAAATAAATAATATTATAATAAATATATTTATTTAAAAAAATAATAGATAATTAATGATTATATAAAATTTAAATACACATGTCAAACTTCCAATTAATTATACTACCTCTAGCATGTATTTTAAAATTTCTCCTGTAACGGACCACAAAATTTGGATTCTAAGATATAAATGTTATATTTCCTATGGTCTCAAGCTTTGAGTTGAGAGGATTGAACTTGTGAGGTTTTCTCCGGGTTGAGTGATTTCTCTTAAATTATTAATAGCAATTGCGCATTATAAGGATGCAAAAAACTGTACAAACTGCTTTGACTCTGAACTAGCGGGGTTGGGGGCAACAATCATCATTAACATCAAGAAGTTGATCTATGCAATCCATGCTTTTGTGAGGAGGGGAAGTGGGGTTCTTGGATTTAAGTTCTCCCTCAATATTGGCATCGAAATCAATGCTGTAGGGTTCCTTTGCTTGTAAACTTCCTCATCTCCTACAGACCATGATCAAATGTTGAACATTGTTATGAACATAACCAATCTCAGATGTGCACGAAACAATGACTGAGATATCATAAAAAGCTCTGGTATCATCTGGAGAAAGTTCGGGTGGGCATGTAGTGGGATTGGCCTTCTAATCCTTGGTCTTTTTCCGATTCGGAGGACATATGACCTTCGGATTTTCCTCTGTCTAAACGTAAGGTTTCAGGTCTTTGACCTCTGTCCATGGTATGGGGAGAATAGATATTTGATTTCTTGAACTTCTCCGAATCTTGTACTGATTGACCTTCTTTTACAAATCCTTTGTCCAAATTTTGGAGTGATTGACTATTCTCACATTCTCCAGCTTTTTCTGACTCTGGAACAGATTGAATCTCGGATGCTTGAGATTTTTCTTGATTCTGAAGTGATTGTTGGGGTTCTGATCCTCCATCTTTATCTTGGCTGCGGACAGCTTGACTGGAACCTTGACTTTTATCCATAAGCTCATTTGCTATCTGACTTCGTCGCTCTTTCAGAAAGTTCAGCCGCGTTGTCAACTTTGTCAATGCAAAAGAAGTAGGGTTGCTTCCCTGTGGTGCACACAATTGGAGAGGTGTATAATTAACAAAATAAGGCTACTAGGTGATAGTGGTAATATGTAGAATCAATAAGCAAGCTCATTAAGCAATTCCATAGGCAATAAGATTACATAAGTCCCCAGCCCACATAAAAAATTACTCACCTGAACCAAAAAGGTTATACTAACAAACATTTTTTTCTCCCTTTTTTGTTGACAACAATGCCAACAGTTTACAACTTGAAACATATATTTTGAACAAGCCATAAAATGAAATCAGTTTCAATGTTGTGAATAATAAGACAAACATACTCCTCAAGATGTTTGTCTTATCATAAGCTGATTTTATTGAGTCAGTGCTCCAGCACCCAGTACCCGTTGTAACAACTGAAAAAAGTTGTAACAGTCTTGGTTCATTCAACTACTTTTACCTCAACTAAACTGAATAAATATTCAAACACAGTAAAACCTACCTCTCCCCTTGTGCCAGATTTCTTAGAATTTATTGGGGCAGTAGACCTGGAGGTAACAGTATGCATTGAATGCGCCTGCTGGTTTTGAGGTGGATGCTTATTTGGAAAAAAGGATTCCTGCTTTTTCTCATTCTCACTTTCTGCTGCTCCATCTTGATTTGCTTCCTGCTGCACCAAGACCATGAGGTTCAATGCATAAGATGAGATAGAAATTTAACAACAGCATGAGCATGATGCTTAATATATCATATTGTATTATGAGCCTGTGACTTATAGTCCAACCAAATGGATAAATTTCATATCATATACCCACGTCAAGCTTGAAAAGACCTATTCTGAATATGGCTTATTATCCAAATCAAACATTCAACTATTGACTTATTCTTCGAATCATATTCAAGGCATAAAGTCTACAGTTCCTTTGCTAGAACTTCAATGGGTCAAAAACAGAGTCGTTGGATTACCAGTAGATAATATTATTTGTTTAATAATGTTTGAGAAAGAAACAAGTTGTTTTTTGGGAGCTTGCACATGCAGTCTTCAATGTCTATAAACACAAGAGATTGATGGTGACAAAACAATATTTCAGCACCCTTATCTCCAATGTACCCTCAAATTAATACAAACATTCAACCATTTGCCAACAATATGCATCAAGTACCAACTTATTTTAGCATCCTTATATTAACTTGCCTTGATTGTCAACCTTTCAGTAGCAGCTTCATTATCCCTCTTTTTGTCCTTTCTGTGATCCAAAAAATAAATAAATAAACTGAATCAACAGATAAAAGGACATTAAATATAAGGACACACACTTAGTACAAATCTCAAAGTAGATGATTTTTCCATATCCGAATTACTTGTTTTGAAGCACAAACTATGGCTTTGTGCACAAATGTTGAGTAAACATATAAGACTCAGTAGTATCTTTTGATTCAGACTCAAACTTACTCAGGGTGGCCTAAAATTAAGAACAATTCTATGAAAAAATCTCAGTAGAAGACGATACAATGATAGAAATTTTTTTTTTTAAAAAAAAGAGCATACTGTTTTGCTAATGTTCGATGGAGCTGATTGCTTGAATCACCCACAAAACCATCATTTTTTTCAAGCTGTTCGCTAAGCAGCACCCCAAGATCCTTTGCCTTCTGCTTCAAATTAACAATATCTGTCTCTGCCTGAGCTATTTCTCTGAGCTCTACCTTCGTCTTTTAACAATTTTGCATGTTAAAATGTTACATGCATGATCGAGACCAATTAGATCAGTTAGTGGGAGGAAGACAAACCTTTTCATCAATTGTATCTGGAATAGGAAACGAACCCTTAAATTCACCAAGTCCTGCTTCCATGGCTGTCCTCTTATCTCTCTCCTTTTGCAACTGGTCCTTTAGTCTAGCCACCTGTAAACACAATTAACACCTGTTTTAGTTAACCTCCCTTAACATGCTCAAACAAAAGCAATAATACATACCAAATTTCAAGCACTAATATGGTGGTTAAGCTTTCATTGCATCATTTCCTGTGCTTCATCAATGGCCTTACTATTTATTAGCTTTTACCATTAATATTCAACCCACAACTTTATCAAACCAGTGAAAAGCGTATATGCCAAGGCAAAATACTCAAATTGTCAACCAAAATGAAACATACATCAGTCTCAAGAGCAAGACGGTGCTCATGCAACGCCTTCTTTCGGCTTTCCAGACTGGCTTCCAGAATCTCATTTCCTTTCACCTATAACATAACATTTATATGAAAACATTGAAAATCCAATTCATACAGGATATCTACAAGGAGACATATAGTCTGTACCTCATCTGCAATTTTTCTTTGCAAGTCAGATTTAGTGTCCTCGAGCCTCTGGATTTCAACCCTACAGATGGGTCAAAGCTCAGATGCATAGATCATAAGTACAAAAGTTAGTAGAAACAAATTCTGGATAAAATCTGAAATGCAATTTTTCAACCTAGGAAAAACACATTGTACATGTTCAACTAAACAGCAAAGTTATGTCCTCCCACATTATAAGTTCATCTATCGCAGATTCAAATCCAAAATTGCTTTACGAGTATCTCTTGTCGGTTCAAGTTCAAAAATCAATTTGAATGTCATGAAAATGAAACTTTATCTGTAGAAATAATTTCAAATGAGTAGCATTGCATCTAGTGTAATGTCTTGAATCAGAACACTGAAAAAAAAAAAAAAAAAAAAGGCAGGAACCACAAAAATATAAAAAAGGCTGATGTATATAATTGCTTTCACACAAGATATTAAATCACTTACTCATTATCGGAGGGACCATCAATGGATTCCATGGAAAGGTTCTTTCTTGCCTGGAATGTGGGAGGAATAATATATGTACGTGACTAAGTTGGTACAAGATACACACAGATGATAAGAAATTAAAAAGTAGAGATTTGGAAGTTTCAAAGTCCCTTTTGCAAGAAATAGAATTAATACAATGGAAAACCACTTTTCTCTTGAAGTAAAGAACTAATGATAGAAAACCCCAAATGAACGAGATGACAAAGCCAAATCATGAGTTCAAAAAACTTGTACTCACAGCAGTTCGTCCCCAAACAGCGGGACGTTTAGAACCATAGACTAATTCATTTGAGACTGGTGAAGATTTCTCCAAGCATAACTGTAGACTTTGACTATTTAACTCGAACTCCGAACTTATTCCTGAAGATACCTCTGCTAATAGTTCAGCAGATTCATTAGCCTGCTTTGAGGAGTTATTTTCACTGTGATTCTGAATATTTTTACCATCTTTTACATCCTCATCTTGCGGAAATGCCATTTCATGCGAAGTTGATGATGGGTTCTGACTGATTTCAGAATTTTCATTTCTTTCAGGAGACTTCGAGCCTGCTCTAGAATCCTGCATCTTTAAGGCACTTAGTATAAAAATGGTGCTATATTTTTCTAATAGGAGTGAACAACTGTCACAGTCAAAGCAGAAAACAAAATTGCATATACTGTAGCATATGCCAACACATGCATACAAATGGGGATAAAATAGAGTTATAGAAGTCCAAAAACAGTGAATAAAATCTGCAGCACTAACCATACAGAAGATTAACATATAAAATCTCAAAATCGAGGGAAAAGAGAATAGCAGAGTAATACTGTGTTGGGTTCACTTTTATGGACATTGTGGTAGTCCATCAAAAAAAGAAAAAGAGAAAAGCCGGCTGATAGCCTAAATCAGAGCCTAACTATGGCTAACCCTTCCAGAGAACTACAGTGCTTACGTTGTTCAATCAAATTAGAGTAGAAACTAATTCAAATACCTCTAATATTTCATGAATCCTAAATTAGATCAATAACATTTTAATAACTAAAACATTTATATAACAGAATTTATTTCTAATGCTGCAACCATAAGATGATAAAACAATTTAGTAGTATATGAACTAAGGTGGGCTCATCGTCTGGCCCAAAAACAGTGACAAGGAAGAACAAAGACTTCAAGTAAATATTGTTAACTTGATAATCATAATATGTTCCGCAAAATATTTGTCCCATGAGCAAACAGAACTACTGTTTTTAAAATAGAACCATGATATGTCCAGCTAAGGTTCAGAAACCACAGGAAATATGCACTCTACCAACATAAACAAAAAGCGGAAGAACAAATCATAACCAAATGTCAATCAAACAACTTGGGAACATGACGAATCAATTACTCATCCTGAGCATCAAAGAAAAATCTAGCATTATGTATATAAATGGTTAACCATCCTAGGAAATAAACAACCTCAATATCATGTTTAGAAGCAAAGATGATCATGATAAGGGAGTACAGTAACAAACCTTATCCTTATACACAACACTATCTCCAGATTCACCACTCTCACTGCAAGATCTACTTGATGTGTTATCAAGATCATCATCTGTATATGCATCTGACTCCGGCATTGCACCATCCTCATCATCGTCTTCATAGGACTCATCATCATCGGTAGCCTCTTCAGTTCCACTGCCACTTAGTTCTGATTCTGAGTACAATTCTTCAGGGGATGCTGAACCTTCCTGAAAACACAAAGCTATTTAATAAAGTATAAACTCTCTAAGTTAAAGCTAAGCAGCTAAATAATCAACATAAGACAATGGAAAGAAGTGTACCTAATTTGTTTAATTTTCACGTTTGTCATCATATTTTAAAGCAATAAAATTATGTCAGTTATATCATATAAATCAAAGTTTTTATTGGTTTAATTCATCTTGTATTTTCCTTTACCGATGAAGAAAACCCCCATATTTCCTGTTCCTGCTGATAAGGTAAGATTATATTAACATGGTAATACACAGACAAACAGAGACTTTTTCATGAGTCAAACTTAAGGTTCTATAAGCCGAAGCAATTAAAATTCAATCAGTCAAGAGACTTTTAATCACTAATGATTCATGGGATTCAAATTTAGAAGGACAAAAATGAAAAAGATCCATTGCAGCTGATTTGACTCCAAAAAATTCATGCATTTGACAATATCCCCAGAGAAAATATCAAAGCACAAGAAAAACTGCAGGAAATATATGTCAGCCAAGTTTTAATAAAAAAGAAACCATTACTGCTTACCCCAAATATCTTATCATATTCTTCCAGCAATGTTATGACAATGGCTTGAGCATGATTTGCTGCAGCAGCTGCTTGCAGAAGTTGAGCAGAACCGTCCCCACCCACATTGAAATCAGTTTCAATCTCACATTCACCAGCTAGAAGGGGACGAAGAAGTAAGGGTGCCATGCAAGCTGCCACTGCTGAAGTGCTCATTCGATTTTGATTTTTGGAAGAAGCAACAGTTTGCATCATCATAAGTATTCTAAACATAAAGAGAGAAATAAACTGATTAAAATGTGGAGCAATGCAACTAGTTGCCAAATCAGAGTGTGAAAACAGATCAATAGGATCAAGAAAAGAAATTTTTGCCCAACTTGATTACTCAACAGAAATGAAATCAAGAAAGATTAACCTGATTCAGTCATAATTTAGAAAATAAATAATCAAAGGATAATTTTACTGCTTGAAGAGTTTTGCATTACTAAACAGTTTCTGAAGCTTTAAAGAATTTACTTGCTATTTTTTAATTCAATAAACAGAAATTGCCACAGAGTAGATAATAAGATATACCAAATAATTCAGTCAAGATCTTGACCAGAGTTATGCAATAAAACTGGAAAAAAGATTAATTAGGCCTTTCATTAAAATAGAGAGAGTAAAACATAACCTCATAAAACTGATGAAAAAACTACCTCTGCAGCAATTTACGATTTGGCTCTGGGAATGTTTCCAATATTGCAGTACGCATAGCATTGACTCTACTGCCTCGATCAGTTCCTAATCGTTGTATACTAATTAGTAAAATAATAAATAAAAATACCATGAAATTACACAATACTGCATATCATAATAATTTGTACTATATTATTTAAGATGCAGTAATTCAGCTCAGTGAGAACTTAAAGCTTGCTATTCTTAAACAGTAAAAAAGAATTCCACATTTGGTTGCTTCTGAAATTTGTCCTGCAATTTAGTAATCTAGCAACACAGTGTAAAGCAAGACCTCTGGCTAGCCCAGAACCCAGTATTTCCTACAAATACTTATCAAAGGCATACTTTCTTTAGGAACTTGGGAGTCTCAACACTCCAATTCTGAAGGGGATGACCAGATCATGAATGATGTACATTTGGATAAAAAATTCAAAATCCTAAATGTTAATGATTTGAAAGTGTTTGTATATTGGTTAAAGAACAAAAGGGTGTTCATAAATGGGCAAAGAAATATAATTTCATAAGCAACACAAGAACCACAGGGTATACCGTCCTTATCCGTGGTGTATATCATAGGGTAATATAATTTCATAAGCAACCTACAGTGCACAAACATTAAAATTTCAAGGACTAGACGTTTCCCACTAAACCTGGAACCAGCACAGCACATTTCCCTAATTTTCAGATTTAACCTATGTATAAGGCTTCAAATATTTGCACTTTGTTCAACAATAAAATCGTACATTTTAATGCATTTAGTTTTGGCTCTGATCTGTAAAGTATTTCTTTCTACAGATACATTATTACTAAAGAACCAAAATAAGTCTACAAGCAGATTTTCATTGTATACAAATAAGAATAGAGCAAAGAATTTGCAGAGAACTTTGGAAGAGAATTTACATTTTTAGCCATAATTTCAGATATTTCAAGAATCTAAAGGCCACAACATCGAAAGTCCTGCTTATTTTAACTCAATATTGTCTATTTGAAGTGGTAGACAAAAGTTGTCTGCAGGATCAGACCAAGCAGTTCTATTTCAGATTGTATTATGCATAAGCTCTGTATGCGGTATTTGTAAAATAATCTCCACAAAGCAGTGTATTAATAATCACTCACATTTCAATAGTTGTTTGTTCACTATTATTGCCAATATATTAAACAAGCAAATGAATATTACAGCAGACTTACGACGTGCTTCTAGCAGGGCATTACAGCACGATGCGGGTACCGGAGAGGAAGGCAATTCCCGAATGACATACTAGAAAATTGCATTAAGGTCAATAAATACTAGTGCACGATATGCTGCAACCAACAAGAAGAAATCAATAAATTGTAGTAACTGAGAGTAGATACCTTGACACAATCAGCAATAATATGTGCGTCCTCCTCAGGAGAAAATTCAGTTTTTCCTGAATCAGAAAGCATAACCCAGAAACTTTAGGATGCAGCGGAATGACTCAAAAGAGAAATATATCTGATGCAGAACCACCATAGATGATTTTACTTCTTTGTTGACTACGAGAGGAATGAGGGTGACAATGTAAATACCACACCATAACATAGCTTAGAGATCTATCATGACTCTCTATGTGATGTAGTATTCATATGACAATTAACTAAAAGACCAGCAAATCAGAACAAAATATTTGGAAATTTGACAAAAGGATAAAACCGATTGTAGATATGGAGATAAAGAGAAGATTTCAGAACTAGTAAAGGAAAATGGCAGCTCTGAACAAACCCTGCTCAAATTCCCGAATTCTGCGGTGAACATCATCAACATATGCAGCCTGTCTTAAGATGCCTTCTACCTGGACTCCTGTTATTTTAGTTTCAACTGATCAGATTCATATATTTGAAAGCAAGAACAAACAAAATCACTATCGTAGAAGTGAATTTTCAGAAGGTCACAATGGCCTATTTCCTTAACCAATAGGTAATACAACCAGAAGAAATGACACCCAAGTTTGAAATTGGAATGATTGTCATATTCCCCTCAAAGATTCTTCAACAAAAATAAGAAAATTCGGTTTCAACTTGCTGATTACTAGATCATTCCCAAATATCAGCCTTCAGCACAGCAACAGTTCAACCAAGACAATGCAAAATTATTGTATATGCACTCCACCACGATTATCTGACCAACATCTTCATAACCTTTAAATCAATGTAAAGGTTTCCATAATCAGTCTCTCCCAGGTTCTACATAGCTATTCGATTAAGTGAATTTACAAACCTGAATGATTCTATGTGAATCCTATCATAAAGTTAAATATCAATGCATACCCTAGCAACAAACCCAGAGATGTGAACAAGTTGCAGAAAATTTTTGGATGTTCAAATTTCTTCTAGTCATGCATACATACTTCTATTGAAGAAGAAAGAATGATCAGGTGATCAATAATTCATCCATTACAATATAATAGCTTATAAAAATGGTACACTAACAAATTGAGTTATGGTGCCTCTAATGATGCCCACTCGCTCTTTCAAGCATAAAATACATGTACTGAAAAAAGAAGGAAAATATTTATAATATTAATCATGGATCATATTCATGAATAAGTGGTCTAGTTCACTGAGTAACATGTTAAAATAATATTAGATTCCAAAGAAAAAGAAAAACTCACCATGCTCTTCTATGAACCTAAGAGATTTTTCCAAAAACGACGGAGTTCCATCGACATCTTCTAAAGCAAGTAAAATTGGTCTACCAATGACTGGGAATTTCACAGGTTTTTCTTTCACTGTAAGAGAAATGCATAGGAAAATCAATTTCTTAATAATTGGAGTTAAAAATCACAGCAAACAAGTAATCCAATTCAAAGGACTAATTGAATAACATCATTGAAGAGCACGCCTCCCAACCATACCATTTAAAAAACGGAAACAATGGAATTTGACAAAAATAAACCAGCCATGAATAGCACTCAAAAATCAGAGAGGCACAGAAAAACTGTCGTAAAATGTATGTAATTTGGATGTGAAAAAAGAAGACCATACACTGTTCCACAGAGCCATTAGCTGCCTCAGCCTTATCATTCTTGAGGATGCCATTTTGCCCAGTTGCAGAACCAGTACTTGGAGCTTGTGCCAAAGCATTTTCCAGAGCAGTCTTCCAGTCATACAAATCCTCCAAAGACTCAGCCTTTATCACCAGCAATTAAATTTTAAAAAAAAAAAAAAAGTTAGTAGTGAATTGCAAAGGATTGAAGATTAAGATCAGAGAAATTCACTTTTGCTGCAAGAATTTTAAATTTGTAAAGTTTTGCACTTGCAATGTTTCACATATTAAAATGATGCATCACAGCTTCCCAAAAAGTCATCATTAAGTGCACAAATTAGCACTTTTACATATGTGTTTCTATATTTGCCCCCAGACCTTCTGATAAAGATGGCCGGCATTCATTAATTCGTGATATCAATGCAACATTGACCGCTGACTCACAATAAAAGTTCCAATTGCAAAGAGATATTATTCACATAGGAATCAATTTGAAAGTCCTTGATACTGAAAAAGTTTCAATTTCAATTTCAGGCACATTTTAGTAGTCTTTAGGTGACCATCAAGTTCCAAATTCTGTTGAAATTAATCTTGTTTTGGTGTAGTTTGGTCTCAGTTACTGATAATGAAGTTCCTTTGGTTTTACAATTGATTTCAATACTTCCTAACGTCAACGGTATATTCCTCTTTAGCGAATAAAAAATAAAAGAATGCATATTAATGAAGAACACTAACATCCCATGGGATGAAAATAATAAATAGGAAAAATGTGCTACAGAATGGCGGAAAATGTAATATCAAAATGACCAACAACGAAGAAAAGGAAGAAGGAAGCACCTTAAGCGTAAAGGCTCGTCCATCACGACCATCAGGAAATAGTACCGTCAACAGTTTTTTATCTGCTTTGACAACCACACTAGAAATTCCAAAGGTAGTGTTACAGGTTTAGTTAACCACTCTAACTTATCTCACAGTAACAACTGCATGAAGAATCCCAGAATAAAGAAATAACACTGGAATTTCAAAATGCTTGCCAACCTGCCTGAATTGTTGAGGTCAATGCCACCAAGGGTCAAATTGACTTCACTCCCCTTTTGAGGAATAGCACTCTGAAAAGTAAAACAACAGCAGCAGCAGATGAGTTCTCAAAATCTTAATAATGCTACAAGCATCGAATGGAGGAAAAGGTGGGGGAGGGGAACAAAATTATATATCCTGAATGTAAATAAAAACAACAGAACACATAAAATTTTCATACTAATCCAAATCCTCTCATCATGCCAGAAATACATAAAAGTCTTACTACTCCATATAATTGTGGCTATTTTGAAATGGTCTGAAGTATCTACACAAAAAAAAAAAAAAGAAGAAGCATATCTTTCATCCCGATCTATCAACATTAAGTTTAACCCAATAAGAATGGGGAGTATCAGAATTGTCTTCTTTCATTCTCGTATAAATTATGCTTGAGAAAACCAAACAGAGATTGGCATCTTCATGACGATTGAATGATCATTCTATGAGCTTTCATGATATCAGTTTAACATTAACTTCACATTATTGAAAAAAAAAATGATGATACCATTTGCCACGACACTAGTACTTACTGGATCACTTCTGAAGAAAACCAGAGAAGTATGAGTTAAGATAAACCATCTCTTCTTCCAGGATGTCCATCCAATTCCTATTAAAAGTAAATATGAAAAAGAGAAAGATTTTGAAATTAAATGTTAATATCAAGCCATTGAAAAATTGTGCCACAGAGATACTATCCCCAGGCACAGGATTCCCTCTACATATTATAATATTGGACCATCACTTAGAAGAAGAACAATATTCTATTAAATAGAAACAATGAATTCTCATGACTGGACATTTACAATTTTTGAAAATCAGTACCAGCATACAGAGAGTTGCGACAAGGCAATGACAAATCATTAACTAAAATGCATTGACGATACAACTCTTTGTATATAAAGTTGAGTAATTTTTTGTTTTTCAGAGAGGGAGTTGCAAGTCTGAATTATGACAAAATTGGAACAAATGCAGGAGAAAAAGACTCCTAAACCCTTTTTATAGTTAAATAACAAACTATGTCATTTCGAACAAGCATTTACTAATAGACAAATAGCTACTTTGCCAGAAAACAAATTAAAAATAAAAAACAGTCAAAATTTTAAAAAGATGGATCACAACAGGCAATGCTCATTGACTATGAATTTTTCTATGATTCAGTCTAATTTAAAGTACAACCCAAAGAAGTAGAAACACACCTTTAGATGATATAAAGAGTGGTCCACTTTTGAAAACCTGCATGAGCATTTCAATCAGAATTTGGCAAAATTGAACAATAACATATCAACTAAAAGCATAAATCATACTTTTTGAAGAAGCAAATTCATGAATAACGATAATTTGATCAATGAAATTGTTAATAATGTTACTGGCATCCCGAATCAAATACAATTAGAGACAAGACTCAAATGTTTTGTTTAGAAATTAATTTTAAAAAAAAAGGAATTACGGCATTTCCAGCACGAGTAATGCGATGATCATTCGGGCCGGATGGCGGACCGGGAGGCTGGCCAGATGACGGGCCGCCAGGCGGATTAGTAGCCATAGGAGGAGCGCCTGCATCTCCCTAAAAACAAACATAACTAAATAATTACTTATTCACATTTTAAGCACTCACATTCATCCAAAAAAGAATAAAAATAAAAATACAGACAGATTTTTTCGCCTGAGACCATTCGGTGCTTTTACTGACCATATCCCGATCACAAGATCACCGGCGTCTGCAACAATTACACACGAATCAGAGAAACATCCCAATGCCAAAGATCAAACGGAAAAAAAAACGACGGGAAGTTGAAGCTGAAGGTACCTTGAATGAAAATAAAAAATAAATAAATAAATAATGGTTTTGATTTGGGAGGAAAAGAACGAGGAAGCGTAAAGGTTAACAGGAGAGAGTGTGTGTGTGTTTTTTTTTTTGGATTATTTTTTTTCGCTTTTTTGTGCGTTGCGCAGAAATCTTTGCACACATGACACAACGGAAACCCGCTGGTCAAGCGAAAAAGGCCCAAATAGGACGGGTCCTTCCACTTGTACACGTCGACCGTGATTTTAGCTCTCCGCGAAAATACTACGTGTTGGAGGGAAAATTTGGAAAATTGGCATTTCTGGTAATTTCAGTTATCTCACTGTCCTCTTTCGTACAATTGGTAGTTGTCTGTACGTGGACTGGTCCTTTGCAGACGTGGCTTCCATCCGCGTGATGCATCACACAAGGTGAGTATTTACTATTCTCAGCTTTCGCATGGAGCCCTTCGTATCATAGAATAGAATATTACATCAATTTATAGCTCCACCTCAGCAAATATTAAAGCAGTAATATTAAAAATCCTTACCTATACGCCAAACGGTAGGGACTTAATAAATATTGCCATTAAATAGCAATGGTGGCATTAACAAAAATATTGGTTTGGAATTGAATTTCATTTTTTTTCTCTTTTTTTTCTTTTAATTGCGAAGGCTGACACGGCGGCAATAAAGAATTTATGTAAAGCTTGAAGAAGCACGAGGGCATTTCAAAATATTGGATTGGTGGATGTCTTTACACCAGCTGACTTTTTCACAATTAGTGCCCTTGATGGGGGTAATGAATAGAAAACTAAAAAGCCGAACCGCATCATTCAGAAATTGTCCCCTTGTTCTCCACTTAAGCGCTTCTCATAATTGCCTTTAACTGCTGGTAGATCCTGAAGTTATGCGTCGTCAATATCGGTTCCATGAGTAATTTTTAATGATGCGTCTAGCCAGCCAAGTCTTCAAGTATAGACCATAATCTGTTTTTCATCGTCCAAGACTCTGATTCTCATGCATTTTTTGCGATGATTGCGCGCGACATGTTCGCCAATGTGAATAAGGGAACAAGAATGCTGGACCTGTCGTCTAAACGACTGCGGAGTAGAATGGAATGTTTAGCCCAACTCAATGTCAAAAGTCGATCAAGTTGAGGCCCACTTTAAACCTTTAAATGGATATGAATTCTAGCCCAATTGAAGCTAGTCCAAGTTGAAGCCTGAAGGAGTCTCAAGGCACATCTAGTTTCGACGTCTCTTAAGGCTTAGGAGTTAGGTCATGGTACTCGGACTTGCTGTACTAACCCTATTTTACTAGACGAATAGTTTATCAACAAAATAATAATAATAATAATAATATAGTGGTAAAAATGGATTTCAAAATGGTAATGACAAATATAAAACTTAAGTAAAAGGCAATACAAATTTAATGGTCGAGGATGAACATTTTTTAATATCATCATTAAAATTAAGGACTAATTCGAGAATGCTGTAAGTTTCAAAATAATTATTGTTAATTGTACTATAAAAATAATTAACTGTGAAAAAAATTAATTAAGTATTTAATAAATTTTATTTTCAAAAGTACTATAAGTTTTTAAAGCAATTATTAATATTTTGTCAATTTTGCTGTTAAACTATTGTGAGAAAATAAATGACTAAAATTATAAATGTATGATGAAACTTACTTATACACATAAAAATGTGTATATAATATTTTTAATTATGTACTATAATAATTTTTTAAAAAATAAAATTTAGACTATATTGGCATAGATAACTTTTGATGTAATATAAAATATAAAGAAAAAATAGAGTAAAAGAAATAAATGACTGAATTATAATAAAAAAATATTAAAATATTAATTTTATTTCTAATTTAAATAAGGATAATTTTAGTTTTAGGTAATAATTATGAAGATATTTAAAAAATTATATTAAATGATAAAATTGATTCTCAAAATTACAATCTAAAAGTTACTCTTTCACTGTTTTTTAAAATCAATTGTAAAATAAACTGATTTTAATAAAACTGGTTTCGATTTGTTTTAACCAAATATCAAAATTAACTTTTAAATTTTTAAAATTACTTTTAAATATCTTAAAAACAATCCCAAACAGGCCTTAATGTTTAAATGTCTTCATATGTTGGGGTTACAAATTTTTTTCTTATATAAGAGTTTATTTCAAATTGAATTTTTTTAGATAATCAAGATATCACAAGTTAAAACACTAAAGATATTCAATAGAATTACTATTAAAACTAATCACTTCACCTTTGTCTAAGTGGCTAGAACCCTACAATTATAATTGAGAGAGCGGCGGTTTGAGCTCTCACTGAGTAGTATGGATTAAATTATTTTTTAAATTATGAAATATAATTGAGTGAAGATAATTGTTTTTTTCTTAAAATATGAGTAAATAGACATTTCTAAAAAATTTAAAGGAGTGAACATTTGAATTATAACATGAACAATAATCTCATATACTTCAAAAGAGCATTCTTACTAAGATTAAGATAAAATTTAAAAAATAAAACTAAAAACATCACGTAACAACTATTACCGAATACATTTTTGTTATGTAATTTAAAATTTTGATAAATATCAGCGCTCCTAAATGATTGTTAATCAAGTCAACACGTGGTCAGTAGAATTATACCACGGTGGCATGGTCCGGCGATTGGCGGATAAAAACAAAGTTATAGCTGTAAACGTAATAAAGTACACAATTATTCGTATATTAGACAAAGATCATTTTGCATTGGCGTGTGATTGAGAGAAACCCCGAAACCAAAGTAATTAGACCTAGACCTCAAAACCATCATGTAGCTAAAAGCGTACGGCGGCTTTTGGCCCGCTTTTCGTTTTTCCTCGTGCTATTTTCTTTCCTCTTATTTTGCCAATTTACATACACAACACAAACAGCAAACGGAAGCACATGTCAAAATTCAAAACGAACACCAGCCAAATCGATTTAAGCGATTTTTTATTCTTAATACCTTGAAATTTGATGACGAATTGAATAATTGAATAAGAATTGACTGGGATTTTAAAATTCTAGGGTTTGCCATGGAAATCGAGGTGTCGGATTCGAGTACGTTGCCGCTGGACGTCGAGAGAAAGAGAGACGAAGAGAAAGAGAAAGTTCGCGTGAAAAGGAAGACTCTAGAGTCTGTTCTCCAGCAGTGCCAGAGAGCTCTTGAATTGCTCAGTAATGGTTTAGATGAAGACGATAACGATGTCGGCGCTCTGATGTCTGAGGAAGAGCCCAGCCGCGAAGGGTCGTCCAATCAGCGCATCGATCGAGAAGCCGATGAGGTACCAAACGATGCTTATTCTTTTGTGTTAATTTTTCGCAAGTTGTTTGGATTCTGAAAAATTGATCAATTTAGTTGGTGAACACTACTGGATGTGATTTTGAAAGCTTAATTTTCCTAGAATTTTTGCGGTTTGTGTTCACTTAAGCTGTCAATCGTTTTGATTTTTATACAAACATCATTCCGCTTGTTATGATGATGCTATTGCTTGCGGTTACGTTGTGGATGTTTTGTTTGCAGAATTGTTTTAGCTAAGTAATTGTTTTTTTGGCATGTGGCTGGATAACTGATAAGCCCTTGCCAGCCTACCGTGAGGACTTAATTTCTGATGATACGTGATAAGTGATATGAATCAAATCCAAAGTTATCTGATCTAAGCTTTCCAAATTTTAAATTTGATGACATATGTTGGATTTGACTTGATAAGATGGCATATGTTTAACTTTCTAAGCTTTTGAAAATATAATCATATTTTTTTTGTTGTCTCCACTTTTTCCTCGATGCAGCTTTGCAATCTTCTGAGATCTAGAGTTGAATGCCCTGACTTCCTCGATAAGTTGGAGTGTGCGCAGGTGTCAGGTCCCCCAAATAATATTGGTATGCATCCAGAATAAAACCCGTTTGTTTACTTAGATTTAGAATAACTTTACCTTTCTTTGTATCTTAACAGCATTAAAAACTGCTCTTTGGTGGCAGAAGAAGGTAGTTCATGGGACATGGTCAGTGATAGTGATCTTTGGGAAAGTGGAAATATCGATTTGGATCAAGAAGATTATGTCCTTGTGAGGGAAGAAGATATAGTAGATGGTATTGCATGCTTCATGGCTGCATATTTGTTGTCACTTAAGCAGGCCAAGGTAAACAATGCTTCCCTCACCCATCATTAAATTTCTAAAGTTCTCAAAATCAAATGGATATTGTGCCTAAAATGATTATCTTAGTCACCACCTAATTTTCTAATTGAGCTATGATGTCCTTGCTGTACAAAACATAGCTGTATAGATGTACACGTATACGGTAGGCCTGTAAACTTTACTGGGATGAGCTATCGGCAAACACTGCTGATGTTGTATTCTGCTTCTATATAGTCACAACCTCATGTAACTATTTTTTAAGATTTTTGGGCTCTGAATCTGAAAGCTATAGCATGCATGTAATCCTTTTAAGTTGGAGTAGAAATTGTGGTCCATTAGGTTGGTTTGTTAGTGCCGGTCATAACACCTCCAAACTTTCTAGACTGCTCTATTTTGTAACTGCAATTGGATTCAACTGTAGACGAGTTCAAATGAAAGCTTTATAAGTTATAACACATGAAAAGTCTTTTGATTAGTTGGTAACTGATACTTTTTCATTGAGTGGCAAATAATTGTCTGGTTATAGTTCCATACCCTGTGTAATATTTGTAAGTTTTGGCTTTCCTTTTGGCATAACTTATATTTGTAGACTTTTGAGATGAAGCATCTAATTTGCTGTTTGTTTGCAGAATTTGACCCCCAATCAACTTCAGGAAGGTGAGTTTTGCTTTGTCCCAGTAAGGATAACTTGTAATTATATTTGATGGCAATTTCTTTAAAAGATGTTTCAAGATAAATTTTTACTAAATAGCTTGCAGTATTTCCAAGCTTAATGCATTAACTGGAACAAGTTATGTTCTCAGTAATTTGCTAAGCTTTCTTAACATTTTATGTTGACTCTTTTCAGCCTTAAGCAAGACTTTCTCTGTGAAGAAGAGAAAAGGAAAGCTTCGGAAAGCATGGGATGGAAGCAAAGTCATTTATAATGTAGCTTCCTGGGGGGCAACTGCCGTTGGGTACGCAATTCAAGAAACTAATCAACTTGCTTGATTTTTCCTGCATTATTCTTTTTTATTGTTCCTATTTGGGGTGCAGTTCCAGTTATAGTAAATGAAATGTTGTCTGACTCATTTCTCTGACTCTTTCAGATTTACTTTTTGTCAATGCTTCAGATTCCTTTATTTGACATTTTTCTTTCCCAGACTTCTCTAATTATATTTTACTTACCTCTTTATCTTTCCATGGTGCATTCCTAACAGGATATATCAGAACCCCGTTATTCTTAGGGCTGCCTCTAAAGCCTTCTGGACTTCTTGCCACGTTATATCAAAGCTTCTCTGATTCACTTGTGTAGCTTGGTGAACAGTCATTGTGTTGGGACTTGGGATGGGATGTTGTATCATGCTTGACTACCAATGCAGCTCGGTCTTTCACTAATTGTGTAATGTTATTGCTATTCTTTGGGTGTTGCAGGATCGCCATTGATTGTTGTGTCATAAAATTTGTCTTGTAAATATTTCATCCTCTTTAAGCAATTCTGAGTGCAATTCAAAATCATTATTCATTGATAATCTCCTTGCAACATTTTATGTCCTTTATGTAAGGCTGTCTTGATAATTATCTACATGCACTTGTACGTGGAGCTCCTGTTATTTCGATTAAAGTTCTTTTGTTGAAGTAGGATCCGAAATTCCTTTGAGTTCAATTCAACAGCACGTGAATACACTAATGCTAATTAGTGTAATTTTTGTTTTTGGGCCTGAAAATGTAACAACCCTTGAAAAAATAATGGTGAAATTTTTTCATATAATCCAAGTCAAAAGGTCGTAATTAGTGTCGTCATATCATCCGGTGAAGAGAAAATAAGCTAAATGATGGTGTTTAGTGTTTTATATAATCGAATGAAAAAGAGTAATTTGTTATGTCCTCTAGCGCTTATCCAATTTGACAAAATAGCATACATGTTTAGATCCACTATCTTATTTTATTATTATAAAGGTCTAGTTACGTTAGAATTGCATTATAATAGAACATTGTTGATAATGGTATAATTATAAAAATAAATATTACAGTAGTACTTAATATAACAATCATCATCATTCTTCCACGATAGGCTAGTTTCATCATAATCACTGTCTTATTATAATGTACGTTACACATAATGCTAATTACTTCATAAATTGGTCTGTTAAAAATTAACTTAAAAAATGATTATTTTGAATACACTATTCTAAATAGTATAATTACTTAATTAGAATATTTAGTAATTACATAAAATGTGATATTAATAGGGATACAAATTAAGAATTCCAATTAAATCTTAAAATCAACAAATTTGTATAAACAACATTAGCGCCACAAAAACAATACATGATGCAAAGTGAGTTCCAATTAGATTTTTATTCATGATTTTACCAGTTGAACTAATAACCCTCCAATAATAAAATGGTCAACAAATATTACTTTTCCATTTTCTGTGGTTCTTTCAATGAACGTCTCAGAATGTACAATACTTAAAGTCTGAAAGAGTAGACGAAGCATCTAGTTTCTTTGAATGGCAAAAAGAAACCATCTCTTTCTCAAATTTTCTTTTCTTACAAACTAGTTTCTTCAATTCAACGTAGTCTGATTTAAGAAAACTATTATCATACTTCTATCACAGATCACTTTATTCTTCAGTGATGGTGGTGCATGTTAGTCCAGAAGGAATTCGAGAAAGGAAAAGCTATTATATTGTATATATTTGCAGGTGTGAATTACAATAATGTAAAATCTTTTTCAGTGATCTATATAATTGAATATATATATATAACCAAAAAAGAAAAAAGAAAAAAGAAAAAAAACGAGATGAACTTGAAGAGCAGCCGAGTCGCTTGCTCCCTAAACAAAAAAATTTGCAGATGCTGATGATGAAATTCACCATCAACTTGTCAATAGGCCAAGGAGATCATCTCATCTCACAGCACCTTGTATGTCTCCAAGCAAAGAAATATTATTTGTACCGCATTCCCTTCCAATGCATATCGACTCCTAATAATAGTATGTATTATCCTTGTGGTTGGGAGTATCCTTGCATAGCATTGAACGCACTTCCATGATAGATCTTGGGGGCTCCAGGTCTTTCTCTTGTAGTGTATTCCCAAGTAGCTGCTGCATCTGTGAACCAAATGTATCATCAAGAATCTGCAAAGTATCAAAACGTAAGGTAGTTAACAAAATGATAGAATGAACAAGGAAAACTATGTGGACTTGGAATCAGAGATCAGAACAATGAGGGAAATAGTTCCCTAATTAATTTTACAAATGGATTTCCAATCAGTTGTGTTAAGATTGCCACGCAAATAAGATTTTAACAGGTATAATACATATTCAGGCAGCAAAATATGATTGGAAATACTGCATCAATTATGAAAAAGTTGGAATATTCAATTTCACAGCCATTGCATTCGCCTAATATGTTTTGCTTATTGCTTGTATATACAAGCAATATTGCCATTACAAACTCTGCTGTGTTTTCATTCTAATCTCTTTGCATATAAGTAAAGCTTGACTACAACTTGAAAACTTGAACTTCTGTAGTTGTAATCCTACTACTTACTGAAACTGCAATTTGTGAGCCCTTATACCATGACCTATTCTCTTTCCTGTTCTCCAAGAAACTTAGAACATCCTGTAACAGAAAAAAATATGCAGGGTCAGATAAAAAAATAAAACGGTGACTTGGTGCAAACTTTCTACTATAAGATCCATCAGCATATAACTTACTTGCCCCATACGGTCCCAGTAGCCCCGGCAGATTGCAACAAACACACGAGTCTCGAAGACAGCATGAAGATGATTTATTGTATTTGTCAGCTCTTCTTTAAGTGGCAGCATTCTTCCTCGAATATCAGATTCTCCCACAGTTTCCTTAGCATCTTGGAGAATCCTTTTTAATTTTGTAGCATTTTGTAACTTGGTCTAGGGCAACATGAAAAATAAAAATAAAAGGTAAGGACATATTCAAATATCAATCCCTAAGTTGAAGTCAGTTAAAACAGCTGTGCCCAACTGTCTTAGCAAGGGAAATTGATAAAGAAGTTGCATATGGTAATTACAGGCTAGCTAGAATGATAATGATAAGCATCCATACAAACATTCTTGAAATTTTATGAAGCAATGACCTATCTCTGTCATTTTTAAATCAATTACTTCACAAATAATATTCACATTCAGTTTAAAACATCTATTGATTGTACCTTCATTTATCCAGGCTTCCACAAATTCTTTTTTTACCCCCGAAAAGTCATTTTGTATATTTTCTAAATGATCATGTTTTCCCATTTCCTACAACACAATTTCTTTCTTCAATTTACTGAGACATAATAAATTTCATTTACTTTCAAACTTATATTTCATCTTGACTCATAAAACAGAGGCCAAACCAGTAAAAATTGTGTTACTTTCAGAAGGATACTCACATTCTCTGCAAGTTTCTCATCAACGGCTTGCAAATAATTCCTGAACTTTGTTCTCAACATTACCGTTACTTCACTAAGACGCTCCCCAGGAACAGCATTTCCACGATCAGGGATGCAAGAACCCCATGATTTAAACTGACTTTCTATCTTGGGCCGCAAGACATCAAGCATCCTTTTCATGGAGTTCAGGAGAATTCCTAGCTGAAATAGGAAAAGCAACTATTAAAACAAAAAGAATACGTACATCTAAAGAAGCCTCAACAATGAGAGAAGTTATGGCACACCTCATCCGGGACAGTATAGGCACATACAGACCGTTTGGCAAGTTTCTGAACGTACTTGAGGCCAAACTTTTTAGGTGCTAAATTTTCCTTCAATGGTGACAGGACATCTGCATATTGCTTGTCCAAAGCTTCGACAATTGCCTTTTCTACATCAGCAATAGCCTATTTGCAGAAACACAACACCCATAGATCAAGAAGGTTTAGTATTCTCTCTCTCTGTTTTAAAAATAATTAAGCCTCTACAAGAAAATGAAAATCAGAGGATCATCATACTATTGAAATATACCTCCTCAAGCACAAAAACATACTCTGGCCACCGACAAATGATTACTTCATAGTCATTCAAGGTCTCTCGTAACCGATCATATACCTCATCAATGAAAGGAGTTGTACAATGTTGTGTCCTAACTCCTGACCATTTAACCTGGAAGCAAAATAACAACTTTCTTTAAGGCAAAGATGCTGTAAGTCCTCGAAGCATCATTCAATTAAAACCTTCATAGTTGCTGGTAGAAGAAAATTATTTCAAAATCACCAATTTCATTATGTGCTCTATGCCAAACAATTTCACTTCTATATTAGAGAAAGAATCATACCATGTCAAGTAATAAATGTATGCAGCCTGTGCCTCTACTCAAGTGCACTCATGACAAATTAAAGGAAAATGACAAGTAAATAATGAAATATGTGATACTTGTACAAATAAAAGAAAGAAATAAAGCAACTGAATTAAGCCCCCAGTTTTCATTAGATTTAAATATTTAAGCCCATAAGGAATTAGATATTTAAACCCATAAGTAATAACCTCTTTATTGCATACAACAAAAATTAGACAAAAGCTTCATGTGAGATGATTGTTTAAAATGTAAATTGCATAACTCAAGCGAATCATTTGTTTCTTCTCTGTTCATAATTGTGCATAGAAAGGCATGCACCTCTAGGAAAGGAAAAAGGTATGTATTAAGATCAAGAAATATATGACAACACTATAACTGGATACATACCTTTTTCCTTTCCTAGAGAAAAATCTACATTTAATAGAAACAAAAAGAGGACTTTACAAGGAGTGAACCAGAGGTCCATCTTTACAATTGCACAGTGCATTGTGTACCTTATCTAATTTACATGATTCCAGCAATGAGTGGCGCTTATCTTGAATCCACACCATAATATACAGGTGGAACAAATCTTTAGCATTAACTCCACCTTTCACAGGACTGGAACCAACAGGGGAAAAAAAAGGAATGAGTACGAAACAATGACAAAACAGATACAACAACAGCAGTTGGTTGCCTTGATAGTTACCTAATTTTCCAGCTGGTAAGATCTTTCTGAAAATCTGCTGTTGCAATTATGAGTTCAACTACATGAGGTGAAGGACCTGATGGAGGGCATGCAACAAGGAAAGCACGCAATCTACCAGAAAGCTCTGTGCTGTATATGGAGGAAGACAAATTTGGTAGGTCTATGAAACTGCAAGAAAAGAAACATCGACATTAGAATCTTGCATGTGAACAAAAATAGCAAAACCAGCAAGCAAGAAAAAACACAGATAAGCCTATTTCGTTAATAAGAATCAGTTCAAGAAAGAGAGACCACAAGGGAAAATTCCCCTCCAAGGGCACTTGCATGCCGATTGTGAAGTTTAAAATTGTGTCCATCTTATCCTTAATCTGTGAAGTTTGAATGTGTAGCAACATTTACGAAATAAAATGGTATCGGAAACTTTTTTAGGTCACACTCCACCATATAGATGAATCGCCTTAACAAAGTTCACATGACATTCAAGGAAAAAACTTGCCTGGGTAGCGTATGTTGGTTGTGGATCTCAATGTCAGTAAAAATCTCATTTTTGATGTTTAGACAAATGGAAGTCATCTTTTTGTAAGCAGTGGTCATAGCAATAGTATCCATGTAATTGAATTCATTGCTGGAAACATATTCATCGGTCTCAGCCAAGTGCCTTCTTGATCTCTTTTTAGCAGCAGCCTGGAAAGAAACTACCGTTAGGAAGAAAATGTTTAGTAATGAAGCATCCAAAAGACAAAATATCCAGTTCTTTCTACCTGGAAATAGTGGCACAGGTTATTTTGCACTTCTGGAGACAATATATCATGAAGGAGAGTATACAGTTTCACAGCAGGTTCTAGTGCTGGAGGTGCGACCCCAGTTGCAGGTTTGAAGACATCAATAATCCCTGAGAAGGCTGATTCGTCAAGGGCTTTATAGTTCTCAAAAACAAGAGCAAGAATCTGTTCAATCTGATCCTTGGTTTCTCCCAGGATTCGATTCTGAAAATGCAGATAACAAAAAAATTAAAACAAAGATGTTGTGTTGAGAGATGACTCTATGCACATTAATAATGGTGGAAATAACCAGAAAATATATCAACTATAATGATGGAAATAATGAGAAAAAGGAGAACTCTAATAATAATGTTAATAATGGTGATCATAGTAGTAATGAAATGGTATTGATTGTTATAGTTACAAAAACCACTATTTAGAGCAAATGATTTGTACCTCCTTCCAGAGGATTCTTTTTCATTCTGGTTTACACAGTTATCAGATAAAACAGACATGGAGATACCTCTTGATGACTCAGAGTGCTCCTGCTATAGCCTTTCATAACAACAGGCATCAATAAGTCATACACCAAGTTGAGGCAATCAGCTGTGGGAGTGGCCACATCCATTATATAGGAAAGATATCTGCCAATGATATATTAGAGACACCATCATTCTCATAAATTTCCAAAATAAAACAATGTTCAGGCTCATTACCGCAGCTTCGTATAGACATCAGAAACCCCATAGTACGAGGAAAACTCTGTTAATAACCATTTCCAGGAACCATACAGCAACAAGTTCCTTTGCTGAAAATGTTGAACCTTCATAGCACTCTCTAAAACTAGGTCATATGCAACTGTTTCTGCAACAGATCCACACTGTGACCAAAAAGAAGGATAGTTAATATCACTAATATATTTACCAAACCAAAAATAAGTAAGACGATAACAATTCTTGTGTTTCAACTAAAGTATTCATATATGAATAAAAATAGAAATGCATCAAATAAAATAACAAGAACGTTAGTCTTCATTCAGTTAATAATGACTAACAGTAGTCAAACAGCAGATGATTTTTTTTTTAATAATGACTTTCACACACTTTTATCTCTCCGTAGCAGACAACATAAAATAATGTATCTTAATTTGAATGAGCAGGTTTGCTTCAACAGCTTATAACCCACAATGCTAGAAGCCAAAACTGATGCCCTTTTAGGGTTCTAAAAAGGTAAAACAAGACCATTTCCTGATTTCTAGTGTGCGTATGGCCTCAATTATAAATTCTATGCAATGATAAATATATAAGTGTGTGTATATAAGTATTAATTAGAAGAAGTGGGAACGTGGGCTTGTTAGTGCCTCAGATTACAAGGATTCTTCTTTGATTCAATAACAAGACAAACTAGCAGAAACTTCTTAAGTTGCTAACTTATTTTCAAAATAAATTTTTAACTTATTCAAAGGCAATTGCAATACACAATAACTCACCTTGAGATGACTATTATCATCTGAACTTGTTGAATAATACATATAGAGCTGTAGTTTGCCCACAAGCTCATGTTCAGGCTCACGATAAATAGACCACCAACGCAATTTGTCGGTCTACACAAACATTAGCATTAGCCTTCCACCAAACTAGAGCCAATGCGAACTTTTTTGAAATAAAATGTTAAGAGATCAGAAAAATACCGGGTCCTCAGCAACAGTTGCTACTTGAGCTAGTACGCGACCATAATGCCTCCCTTTGGAGTCATGGACTTCAATAATTAGATCATCTCCTAGACTATCTGGAAAGCTGTAGAAGTTGTCAATGCCTATCCAAGCAAATTCTGATGAAAAAGAAGGTGAAAATAGAACAAGTGAACATACAAGACATGTGTTTCGCCAGATCCAGGTTGCATCCGAATGGCATCTTGTTCAGTTGAACTTTTCAATCTTAACATACAAGTGTATGTTTCTGTTGACATTTGAGGACAGAGAGGAATGAGAAAAAGGAAACAAGAATAAATAGAAATGCAAATGGGAAAAAAAACATCCCAAGTCAATGGATTTGCAAGAATAAAGGACTAGTCAAGTGATTATTCAGTATTAAGTACAACTTAGAAGACAGTTTCCTTAAAATAATAATAATAATAATAATAATAATAAGCATCATAGAAGTCAGTACAAAGCAATTCAATAGCACAGACATCATTAATGCAAACGATTGGGTGCCACCATCGAAGTGGCCCTAGTGCTCCAGAGCAGCCCAACAAAAGCACATAGTCAAAAAATTACTCTGAACTAAATGGTTTATGGCAGCTAGAAGCCAAAAAAAAGTACAGTACACATGTAACTATGTCAACAGACTTACGAAAGGTAATAAGGTCAACAGTTAGAAAGCACCAAACCGAACAAAACCTGCACATAATTGATTCCTTTTTTATGAATAATTTATGTATCGATAAAGCATGCAATTTGCAACTTTAGTACCTTGCACAGTGTCATAAGATGATGAACTAGAGCGTAGACTCGTCACACCAGTTTTTAAGAGTCCAGACACCTGTTTTATATACTGAGAGCTGGCGTGCACATATGCCAAGCTCTGACGTGAGAAAGAACCATTTGCAGGTAGACGAGGTACACAATGAATTTTTCTCAGAGCTCGCCACCCTGAAGATAGGGTTGACTGAACACTATAGAAGCGATACCGGATTGAGTCCAGTTTTATTACTGGTGGTCTAAGAGATGACATGCTACATCCAGTAGGTGGATCTAGACTTGTCTTCACTTTGCGTACTGCATAATGAAGAATATTTCAGTAGTCAGGACCTTCCATTACTTAGCTCTTTAAAAGAGAGGATGTCAATGATAGGATGACAAATTACCTTGAACCTTCATCTTTCCAATTACTTTCTTAGGCTTAGGTGCAGCACCCTCACTGGTAGGCTCTGAAGAGCGCTTGGCCATTAGTTCCTCTTCTGATTGCAATAGCACATTCTGCAATCTATAAATTCAATAACCAAAGTTTTAGATGTGTAAGAGTAAACTACTGGAAAATCAATGATCAGGCAAATAGTGCATGTTCTACCGTTTTCCATCTGGAAGCAATTTCTAAAATCTGCATGGTCAGTTGCATAAGTTTTAACTTTTGAGAAGCATTTAGATTTTTGTCCCTTTAAATGGACAATGTCACATCAGATTGATTCTCAACTTTGTTGTCATGATATAAAACTTTGACAACTTCGAAATGCACTGCAGTCGACAATAAAGTTTATTATGAAAACCAAAAGGTCCTAAAATTAAACAAAATCAGTAATATTTTCAGAAACTTCAAGTTCAAAGCCCCCGCACTGAACCAAAGAGCAAGCTACATTTCAGTTTTTTGTTTCTTTCACTTCTTTCAACAATTTCTTACATTTCTAGCACAGTTAGCTATGACATGGCCGAGTAATTGGCCATTGAAATAATACTTTTACAGAACCTTCGTACATTAGAAGTGCAGCAGAGGATGCCAACACTGAACAGGGCAGAAATACAATAAGTTCAACAATGACAGATGTGATTCAAAACTGAGATATGCAAGCTTTCGTGAGGAGCTATTTGACTAAAGGGAGAGATAGACCATTGCAAAAATCCTCAATTTCTTAGAAATAGAAGAAATTAAGTTGTAAAGTCCCCTGACAGCTTTTGAACACTAATTTTTTCTTTTTTCCCTTTTGCTGATACCCAAAATCGGTCAACCTTTCCATATTCCATGAGTTCTGAAATAGAGATTATTCCAGATTTTATGACCTTAGTTGTCAGGAAACTTTTGGGATATTGATCTCATAAATAGGTGGCCCAAAGGGGTTTCAAGCGTCCTCTTGTTTGAATCCAACACTACTAACCTCTCAACCCCTTTTTTCTAATATGAAATTTTCATAAGATTCATTCAACCTACTCCTTAGCCTTCTGACTATCAATATAACAATTCTAGATCAATGGGAAGATAATCTTTTCAGATTAATGTACCTGGTTTCTCCCACTTAAGAGTGCAGAAATGTCTGCAGGAACTATAAAGTAACCCCAATTGATCACTCAACACATCATAAACAATGTAACAAACCTTACATGGTCAATGTACTCCAAAAGAACAAGGTTAAGAAGAGATTGACTCACCCGAATGCATCACGTAGTAGAGCACATTCATTGTCCAAAAACACAGGTGCTTCCATGCAACCCCTAGCCCAAGCATGAAGGCAAAGTCGAACACATGCATCATATGCAATTACAGCATGCCATGGCCCTAAAGCACTGAATTTGATATATGAAAAACAAGCAAAGTTGGTGAATAAATTAGAAGCAGAAATAGATTTATGGGGCAATTAGCACCCCCTGCCCTTAATTGTTTGGTTAAAAATACCTTGCATGAAATGTTGGCAGGCGAGCAAGGTGGGAACTTGAAGGCACAGCAGAGTCTACACCAGCTGCAGTTCTGTAAACAGAGAAGGAAAAAAGGGACAATGGTAAAGTTAATATATCCTAATAAAACAAATTCTTGAAATGGTGTGTAAATGGAACTACACCAATGTGGCTCCTAAGTCCAACTTTAAGTGCATCTGATTTCTGCCAAGTAGAACCATCAAAAATTCGTAAAGACCTCATAAACCGATCAGAATACCTGCTGCCAGTGTTATCAGTAGGTTTAACCCCAGATAAAGGTTTAGATGCATTTGGATCTTTCTCGGTTGATGAGGCACGTGCATGTGCTGTGACAGTGGCACTCTGTACTCTAGACGCTGGAATTTGTTCTGGACATTGTTTAATCTCCAGAGCAGAACCAGAAAAAGGAGGTGCACTGGGAACATCATCATCCTCGTCATCAGGGAACCTTTCGATGTGCATGTTTCTGGAATGCAAATCCTGGGAGAAAAAAAAAAAATAAGGCCAAGATAGCAACCGCATTACATACAATTACAGGAAAATAGACTAGAAAAATTAACAAAAATGATACATATTCAACTTGATTTCTGCATATTAACAAAATTATATTTATTCATCTTCATTTCTGAAGGAGAAATTTCCAAGGCATTCTAATCAAAAGAACAGGGAAGATTCACATATGCATATGTCAAAGCAAAGAAAACCTTGAAAAGCGAAAGGAGGTACTCTGGAGGAAAAACAAAAAATAAATTTATATGATGTCAAAGATCTTAGTAGAGGATTGGGAAATGCTCCATAGACTAAATGGATTATCTGAATCCAGTGCAACAGGAAGATTGTACCACCAAAATCTTGTCACAAGTGGATTTTTGTCAATGCATCTTCTAGGGAAGTTTCAAATGATAATGGGTGGTTTGGAATCTTGAAGATTACTAAAATATATGATGTTAAATCAAGATGTATTTTGCTGAGGATGAAGTGAAATTTTTGTATTGACATGTCTAGAAATGACACTTCATATTTGCAACACATTAGCCAAATAGAAAACCTCACAACTATGCAATAAATAAATCATTCAAATATATATGCACTTACCTTTGACATAGCACAAAGCAATTATAACTAGTGAGAATAGAGGGTAAAAGATCATTACTAATGATTATGCGAAAAAGTAGGACAAAAATGAAAGTTCTTATCAAAATTTAAGCACATAACATTTCTGCAACAAGTTAATTCAAAACATAGAAACCATCCAAACACACAATAATACCAACCTTTTCAGCTGTACTTTTTACATTGGCACCAGAAGCCACACTTGAAGCATACCCTTCTGAGACATTTGCTCTTCTCCTCATCCCACTAGCACCACTAACACTGGTCACTTGTGTAGTTGAAAACTCTGAGCTAGCAGCCGAATCGGACTCTTCCTCATCTTCCTCAGTATACACAGTCCTCTCACTTCCCCTTACCAACCTCTCCCCCACATTCCTCTCCCTCACAAAAATTGTCTCCCTTGATGAACTCACATCTGAATAGCCATAATCACTCGCATAACGTGCATGTCTTTGTGCAGAATTTCCACGAGGAGGAATTCTTTGGTCTTGTGGTGATGAATCTAGGGAGTATCTTCCACCATACACATCGTCTTCAGAATCAGTGATCATTTCATTTTCAGAAGCAGAGGCACTCTCCTCTTCATCTCTTGGTAATATTCTAGATACCGGGATTGCAGTTGCCGGCAAGTGGCCACTCCTGAATTTTGAGGGCGGGGGCAGGTCAAATCCCCTGCGGTTAGTAACGGGGTCAATTCGAGGTCTTAGATTTGAATTTGAATATGGAACCTGCTTCTGCATAACACACATTTGAGAAAGAAAATAGAATCAGATTAGTCTCCAACAATGTGGATAAATTGACATATGCCATACCTAAATCACACTACACACTATCAGAATGAAAATTTTAAAAATGAAAAAGCAAACGCATTGAGAATTCGTGAAACTGACCTCTCTAACCCAGCGAAGGGAACTGTTGTCAAGACCTTCGGTGAACATGATTTTTTGGGGCACTGTTTCACCTACAGCCATAATCAAATCTAAGATACATATTGTGAACTCCACAGTATAAATATTAAAGCGAGAAAAAGGGGGAAAAGAAAACTCTCGAGGTGAAGACTGACATTATAAACAAGTGATGTGCTGAAAACAGAACAAAAGGCAAAAGTGACTTACATAAGAAATGAGGTTGAGGGTTTCACTTTCACAGGCGGCTGGGTTTGGCGAAAGTAAAGAGGAGAGATAATGAGTGAAGAGATCAACTTGAACGACGCACAGGAGTACGAGATTTGAGAAGAAAAGGCTCTTGCTTCTTTTAAAAGCTTCTTTTGTTCAGCTCTCTAGACCTCAGTTGCTCAGACCCAAGGCTGCCTCTCGCTTTCACTGTGCAATTTTTTCCAGTGTTAAATTTTCATTTTTTTTTAATTTTTAAAATTTTAAATTTTATAGTCTTATTATTCTCTCTCGTTTTAAATTGCCTAATTAACTAATAATCCAAGGGAATTAAATATACACTGATCAAACCAATACGACGCCGTTGTTGCCTTGGAGTCATTAATGACAGTACGAAGATGAATTTATGAGATTAGAAAGTGCGTGTTGCGGAAATGAAGCGGACGTAAAGTCGTAAATTAGTGGGTGGGAGTAAGGAAGGTAACGGGCAGACTGACATGGCAAACGGAGAGAGGATTTTTCGCCTTAAAAAAATTTGAAGATTCGAACGTTGTAAGTGGGGACACACTGTTTTCGTCTGTCCTTTCCCGATACGTACCGAAAGAACCACAAGCACTGTCACATGGCATGGTGGGTCCCACACGACCCGTACTCTTGCTTTGTGTTGTCACCTTGTGCCGTGTTAAGCCAGTCGATTCTCCGTTTCTCGTAAAAATTTGTTTGTTTATTTAATTTCCACTGTTTCGCAGAATGCTCATGGGCAAATACATTTGTTGACCACCATCCACTACTTTTCTTAGAGCTCCTCTGATTTATCAAGCATCAACCATAGGTTTGACATTTTTTCATTTGTTTATTGATGAAGATTGAAATTTACCCGACGAAAGTTGTAATCAAAACTCAAGTGCGTTCTTGAGAACCAAGAAAAAATTTTAATTACTCTGGTGGGACTAAGCTATGTTCAAATTTAGTGAAAGTCTTAGGTGTGCTGCCCCTGTACCCCATCATTCCACGTTGACGGCGGCAATCAAAAGAAAACACTTTAATTTGAAAAATTTTGAATATGCTAATGTTTGTGATATGTTGCTTTTTAAAAAAAAAAAACGATTATTATATACTCTTGGTGGTTTATGGGGCCGGGACCACACACGATTTCCATAATCAAAAGGAGCTTAAGCGGTTCGTCCAATATGGTATTGATCATTTATCAGGCAGTGACATCTAACCAAATTATTAGCGAAAAAGAGATGTATCGAACCAAATTATTAATCAAAAAGAGATGAAGTGTCCTTTGAGTCCTGAGGTTAGACTTGCAGAAATAAATTCAACAGCCTGATTTATCATCCTTACCATTTGTCGACAGTAGGCAGCCTTGCGTAGCTTGCTCTAAAGACAACAAACTAATGCCCATGCAGCACTTTACCTAACAAAATTATTGAAGAGAAAGGAAGACGAGGAACTAGATTGTAAAAAGCCATGACAAAGATGTCAAGTAGCTTTCAATTGAGTTGAGGATTGGTCCAGCTGTTGGCACAGAGGAGATTAGCATATCATCACCATTTTCAGTGATAATCAACTAAATTTGAGGACTTTTTAATTATTTTCTGATCCAACAAAAATTCCCCAATTTTCAACTTCGAGTCAAGAAGACAATGCTAAGGCTAGTTTATTGGACCTCTTTTGTCTAGCTTAAAACACAAGCATGAACTCTGAAATATGACATTTACGAATGAAACTCAAGCATACAATCCATCCACATTACATTCCCCAAGATAAACTTTTATGCTCCGAGGTGAACCACAATTGCCTTCAGCAATCAGCGCTCTATCATTTGCAGCCATGTGAGCAATGATCTTGTAGATCATTTCAATCTGCAGTCATAAAGTAAAGAAGGTCAGCAAAATATTTCATTGTTGAAATGGTTTCTTAAACAGGATTAGTACATACATCTTCTGGAGCATGGCAACGTTCAGCAACTTCATCAATTGTTAACGGTTCAACAGGTTCCTTACAGCTGAAGAGAGAGACATACATACAACCAATCAATTAAAAGACAAAAGGATAATTTAATCAAAGGAACACTAAATTATCAGAAATCAAATCACACGGTAAAATAAACTTTTTTTTTTTTTTTTGCCTTGGTAAATATCAGGGTTAAATTCTAATATTGCCAAAAGCACAAACCATGATTTCATATCACAAACGATAAATTCAGGAAGCTGTGTCTCCATAACATCCAGTGCGCAAAGATCCTTATCACTTGTAACATCAATTATAAAGTTGGGCTTAGTTCTACCGTTGAGGTTTTCACAACTTCAGGTTAGGTTTCCTCACCGTAGAGGAATGATGCAGTCAAGAAAACTATACCAAGAAACAAGTTTCATTAGGCTTAATTAGGATCTTTTGCTAACAATTTTTGACCTGTGTAAAATTTATGTTCTCCAAGTTTATTGATGCTAGTTCAACTTTTAAGGTGTCCACTTTCTAATTTCACAAAATTGGTCATTTCCTGACCTTTTTTGAGCAGATATAATTAAGCCATTGGGTAGCTTTTAAAGAACTTCCTTCTTTTGAAGCAGCAAACCACAACTTCAGAACAAATGCAAAGTAAATGCCACATTGCTGGACCCTACCTGGCCTCATTTAGTACCGCCAGAACCCGTTTCTGGAGAGCTAACACTTCCCCAGCTGCCTTTTTCCCAGCTTCCACACCTGAATTAGTCATTAAATGCAGATAGAAGCAATTAGATGCACTCATTTATAAAGCAAAACAAATTTTGTGATCACGACAATCAGCCCTCTCTCACTTCGTCTCCCTCCCTCCCTCCCTCTCTGTGGTAATTCTCATTTCAAGAACATAATTTGTTAGATAGAAGAAACACATATTTACACACATATTTACCAGGTTGATGGTAAGCATTAATGTGGACAAGTGAGGCATATATCCCAACAGCTCGCTCATAAAGTGCGACAAGAGCCCCCACCGATCTAGGTGTCACTTCTTGTACAGTGACTGTAATGGACTCCCTATCATTAGCATACAGAGCTGACCTTGTTCCCTGTAATACTTGAATCAGTTTTATTATGTACAGGGAAATATAATGCAAACTCTAGATCCAGTGCAACCACACAGTGTTTAAAATGCTTTGAATCATTTACTTAACCTGAAGCATTCCAAACAAGTAATCACCACATGTAACACCTGGTTCAAGCTCCCAATCATGACCAGGGGGTCTATCACGTAGCACTTCAATGAAAGTCGCGAAGAAATTGTGTACACCCTCTCTCAGTTGTTGGATGTAGCTAAAATTTAAAACATGAGAAGGTTGGATAATTAGGCACAGCATAAATTGACTGATATGCTTCATATACCATTACATAGAAGATAATGATGATGATGATGATGACGACAACTAAATAATACTCACGCATGCTGATCTGTGCTCCCTTTATTTCCATAAACAGTAAGTCCTTGATTCACCTGGCATATAAAGGAGTCAAAATTTCAACCCATAGGACTTCTAACAATGTCAAGCATAATGCTTCTATTATCAGAATCTCTGACAGCAAGAAATTCTATTAGCTTAACTAACACATTGGAAGGTAAATGGTTCTTTTGTGTTGATTTGCAACCAATGTACTCCATGGCTTAAAAGTCCATGTTAACTTGGCATTCGTTGCTCAAAAATGTAATGCACGCTGTATTCAACAAATTAGGTGTGAACAAAAAAAAACTTATTTTCTCCACTTAGCTACCTCTAATCTGGTAACTTGATATCTAAACATTTTCAAAAGCACATACAATAATCAATATCTTTAGCAATTCAATGACTTGCCTAAAGGGAAGAAACAGTTATCTCCCCCTCTTTAACAGGTTTATGTCTGGTCTGAGTAAGATAGTCCTGTTAGTAGGTTCACAGAAACAAGACAGTAAGCATAAAAGTAAAGTGCCGTTAAAATAGGTATACACTCATTATAGTTCTCACAAGGAAACAATGAGGCTTATTGCCAATTTTATCCAGATGCTATAGAATGGAGTGATCTTTGAGATGATTAACCTTCATCTCAATCCAAAGATAAACAAACAAAACTGGTGAGTTGTGTCTTCAAAATGACTAAACATACCCGATTACCATCAAGGTCAAACTCCTTCCCAAGTGATTCCATGACCAGCTGCTGCAAATACCTACTAAACAATAACAGGCTATCCTTGTAGGGAAGGACAACCATGTCCTGCAGAATCCAATGAGATATGAGTCAGATAACAACCATTCATAAGTGAAATTAAAATAACATAATTTTCGTAGTACGCCCATCTTCAACATAGGGAATATATGATTACCTTCGATCCTACCCCGTCAGAAGCCCAATACCAACATAAAGCAAGCAATGCGGCAGGATTGTTCCTAAGCTGAAGGGAAAAAGATGTTAGTGAGGGGGAGTGAAGGGGCAGGGGGGAGAGAGAGGAAAAAAAAAAAAAAACAGATATCAAGTAGCAAGCATCCGAATAGAATATATACATGTTTTCTGTCTCCGGTGAATAATTTGTAGTGTAAGGACCAACATTTGCTTAACCTAAGACATACTGAAACAGCCTGTTACACCATGGTTGGTAGGCAGTGGGGTTGGACTTGGGAGAGTCATACTCAGCAAGTTAATACGGAAGCTATATTCTATCAAGCTTCTTTATGACTAAAACGGTAAAAACAGAAATATCAGGATACAACAATGTCTGGAGACAAAAATTAAGAAATAAGACTTACCACACTAGTCCTATTTGCTTCATCCATCAATGCTGCACCAGTAAGCATTTCTCGAATGTCAATTCCCTGAAGGGACATTCTCTTATTAGAACAATTAAGTATTGAAAGGGAAAAATGAATGCATAAAATTCTGCATCAATGGCCACCCACCTGAAGTGCTGCTGGAAGCAGACCAACAGCAGACATTTCAGAAGTCCTACCACCTACCCAATCGAACATAGGAAATCTAGCTAACCAACCTTCAATTCTTGCAGTGTTATCCAACAATGAGTTTTCTTGTGTTATGGCAACACCCTGGCCAGAAATACATAAAAGTAACAGGTTTATGACCTCACAACCAAGAGAACAAAGCAAAACTGGCACAAAGACTAGACGTAAAACTTGACACCTCCACAAGCCAGAAATCCAGTGAAAAATGTTAACAATCCTGTTATTAACGAGTGTTCAACTGAAAGTGGAATCAAGCAGCAGGTTTTGGATACATCAAGCTATTATCTCATGACTTATCCATATGAACAACCAATTTTCATCTACATGAAAGATTCCAAATTGATCATCTAGGAAAATACATTCAACCAGTTGGTCCAGTTCCAATTTTTTTACCATCAATATTCTAGAATATCTCACAGAACTTACGTCTAAATTTCCAATTTTACGAAATATGATAACCAAGGAATCAGCAGTTGTTCTCATTTCTTTAGTACATTTAGTGGTTTCTACATCTATAATGTTCTTCCAGTTCTATAAAATTCCATTCAAACAGTCAAACTCTTCTTCTTACAACATTAGATGCAGAATTGTGAAAACATTGCCATTAAGTCAGTACTATCATGAAGTGTGACAGGTGGTCCATCCCTTACTGGCTAATAGATGCACAAACTGTCATAGGCTTAAAATATGCAACAATTCAATGATAGAGGAACAAGGAAGCAGCTACTTGTCACACATGATGCCTGCTATATAATACAGTATGTAGTGACCAAAAAACTTCTCAATGCATCAGAGACTTAGCCTTATCATTCAATCTGATAAAAGAAATATCAAGATGTATCAAGAAATAAACCAACATTAAATATAAAGACTACATCTACTCAATACATGCAAGCCAATCAACATTTGACCAGCTATACAGCCTCATAATATTTTAGGCTCTGACCGTAGCTCTGCTTCAGTACCAGAATGCAGTCTTATATATTCTAAAATGCAGAAGGACAATTAAGCAGAAACTGGAACCTGAGATCAAGACCTGTTTTGCAAATTCCAGGCCAGCTTCACGAAAGGCCTTCTGTACTTCTAACAAACCATTTCTAGTTTCAGGGGTGCCGCCACTCTGAATAGAGTTAAGTTGACAATACATTAGCAACTTACATAAAAAAAAAATGATTCTCAACGTTGCTGATGGATCAGAAAAGAATAGATCCAAGAAAATATGATTTTCAGACAGACCTTGGAAATGACAACTACAAGGGTAGAAGCCAAGGCAGGGCCAAGCTGTGCAATCTGATGATCAATTCCAGCTGGATCTGTATTGTCAATGAATCTTATCTGTCAACAAGAAAATAATACTGCACATTACATCATTTGATACCTAAAAATATTAATTCAAACTTTTTGATGCAGGATTAGTTGGATGAAACCCAGTATGAGGAATCAAGATACTTGACTTAAATAATTTCAAACCAAATTTGAAATAGCAAATTCATTCCAAATTGATGAACTATAACAAGGTTATAAGATACCTTCAAAGGAGGATTATCAGGAGCCAATGCCTCTGCAACAAACTGTGGTCCAAGAGCTGACCCTCCAATTCCAACAGATAGTATAGAAGTAAAACGACCCTCCGGAGAGGATGGTGGCTTAATCTGCATTTTTCACATAATCAATTAAGTAATTATCATAATATATAAACAACCATAGATAATCATTAGATATACACCCATATAAATAATTAACTTGCATTGGAAACTTACCTTACCACTGACGACTTCATCAGCAAACTTGCAAACAGCATTAAGCGTGGTTTCAATCTGCGACTTCAAGAACGAATTCGGAGCGAGTTCCGGCTTTCTCAACCAATAGTGTCCCACCATTCTTCCCTCGTCAGGATTCGCAATCGCTCCCTTCTCCAACTCCTCCATTGCCTTAAACGCAGCCTGAAATCGGGGCTCCATTTCCTCAACGAACTCATCCGTGAACCCAACCCGGCTCACGTCAAGGTACAGTCCCAGCTCCTTGTGCTGGTACAGCCAGTCAACGTAGCGTTTCCATAACTCCCGCGGATGTTTCTCTAATCCGTTCTTCGCTTTCTTTGGGACGACGTCGTTTGTATTCGATAAATCAGCGGATATTTCGCGAGCCACGGATTGAGTCTGGACTAAACTCGGGGTTTTCGAGAAACGAGTCGGAAAAGAGACCAAGTCTTTGCGAAGAATGACAAGTGGTTTAGTGATCGAGGTTTGGGACTTGATTGACGGCGATGACGAGCAGAGGCTCGAGAGAGAAGCCATTGAGAAAATGATTCAAGCGACGAAAACGAGAGAAACAGAAATTTGATTATAATAAATTAAGGAGCGAGCGTCATGGCTGACTGGCTGGCTTGATTCTGTGGGCTTTGGCCTTTGAGATATTTGAGAGCGAACAGACAATGGAAGTGAAATGGCTCGTGGGTAGGTGAGTTGGAGTATTGTTTTGTGTGCGTACGATCACACGTTGGATTACTTTGTTGGCCGTTGGTTTCTGATTTTTGGCATCCGTTTTGACGGAAACGGGGCTTGATTAGTTGTTATATTACGTGAATGCCCTCGCATATTCCATTTGTTCGGTTACTGTAGTTGCAATATTAGACAAAACGGATGCGTCTAAGCTGCCGCCGGAGTAAGATAATCTTTTTTTATTTTCCCCAGCTTTGTCCTATCACCGTTTGTTTGAGATGGACAAAATCCAACTGACTGAAAATATGGCACAATGAGATGCAAAAATGCAGCATCTTCGGCTAATTTAGTGCATCACCGAAAATTTTTTTAATTTAATTTTTTAAATATTTATTTACTTATTTCTATATACATAAAAAAAATAAAAAATTTAAACAGCTCTCAAAAGACTTTTTAGATAAAATAAATTTATATTATTTTAATTAAAATTTTCTATTATAAAATAATAATAATTACAATATATTCTCTCTTCAATAATATAAAGATAAAAAATAATATAACATCAAATTACAAATTTTAAAGAATTCACTAAATAATAACTAAAATTTTATTTAAAAAATTTTTAAAATACTTTTGTTTATGTAACTTTTTAAATAATTAAAAATTTATTTAAAAATTTTTTTGATGATGCTCTAAAAATATTATACAGACTTAACATCTTTCAATAATGCCATTGCTTTATGCAAACTTAATTTGGCGGCAATTGTCTTGATTACACCGTAACGTCCCTTAACTTTTACCTGAATAATTATTACCCATTAAGAATAATTATTTCCATTATACCATTTTTTTCTTCAATCCCAATTCGTTGAAATCTTATGCTAAAAAATGGGTGACGTTGTTCGTCCAATTCTCACGTGATGTCATTTTCATCCGCTGCCTAGATGGCATTCAGCGTATACATTGTTGATTTGTTGCGTCAATTATAGCCGACTTTGACCTATCCTCCGTGATACAAAAATTACCATTTGAAAAAGTCAGCCGCTAGATTAAAGTGTTTGGAATCTAACGGCTGGACCTCATACGAACAAATTGGGGAGAATGTTGCCCAAGGAGCAACATAGTTGGATCTCGGCAAATCCTGAAATAACGTCATTGTAATGTGGGCGTTAAAATTATTATCGTACAAACAAATATTTAACATCAAACGATTGTAGGGGCACAAGGACAACCGCGCAATTGAAGAAAGAAATGAATGAAAACAGCAACAATCTTAGTCGTTGGCAAGCTAATAAGTAAAAATTCAATCTCAAGTCAATGTTCTTTTGCCTTTTATCTTCCAATATGCAATTTTTTTTTCTTTTTTCCTCCGAGATGCGATTGCAGTTATATGTACTATAAATTGGAATACAAGTCATTACAGGTGAGTTACTAATAGTTGAAATATTAGGGAATTCACATCAAAATAGAAGTTTTCATATGGTATTGTCGTTTAATGCCTTTTAAACTCCACAGTTAGTGTGGAACGAAAATGCTAGTTGACAAGGGATTCAAATATAAGTTTGATTGTTGTCGTTTTTTAAACTTAATTTTTAATTAATAATTTTGATATGAGATATTACATACTTTTCCCCACAGCCATGTAACTTGCTGCGTAACCACCAATTGCTCTCTTTTACTGAGAAATATTTGTTTAGAGCTATCAACCTGCCCTTTACTGGCTTAGTTTGTACGCAGCGCACATGCAAGCATGTGTGTCCAATCCAGAGCCTTCAGATGTCATTAGCTCAGAAGCCACACCCAACAATAATTGTACTCGAAGTCACTAATCAGGCTACGTTACCCTAGGCTAGCGTACGCTTGGCCTGAAATAAAGTTTATCGTAGCCCTAGCGTGGAATTTTTTTTAATTATTATTAATGAGATTATTACTTTAGAGTATAACTTATATTATATAATATTATAATTTATATTTATAAATTAAATTATTAATAAAATTAATTTTTATTAATTTTTATAAAATATACTTATATTTTTATATTTTTTTATATTTAAGAGATATTTATTCAATTAATATATATAAATTAGATTATTATTAAAATTAGATTTTTATAAAATATACATAAATTTTAATTCTTTTTAAAATTTATGAAATATCTATTCTACTCACATTAATTTAAATTAATTCTTATAAAATATACACAAATATCTACTCTACTCACATTAGTTTATATTAATTTTTATAAAATACATTTAAATTTTAACCTTCTCTAATAAATTCAAACCTATGTTCTCTTAAATATAAATTTAAACCTATGATCTCTTAAATATAAAGTTATGAGTTCCAACAATTAGACTAAAGCCTAGTGGCTCTGGCCTGAAATAATTAACTGCCCTAAAAAGACAATAATAAAATAAACTTATGGTTCGAAAAATAAATTTAGAAAAAGGAGAGTTAGATATGCATTTTCTAATCTAAGCCCGACAAACAAATATTTATTATATTATAAGATTTGTCCCTACAACTGGTGTGCACAAATTGGACTCGTAGAGGGTGGGTTTGTTTGTTTGTTGTAGGTAGGGATGACAAAAAGCAGGCTTAGGCCGGGTTCGAGCTAAGTTTTAACTTTTATTTATTTTTTTTAATTTTTATAATTTTAAAATAAATTAATAATTAATAAGTTATTATTATTATAAATAAATTAAAAATAAATATTTCAAAATAATAACATAAATAAAATAAATAAAAATTTAAAATTTTAATTTTTTAATAATATATTCTCTAATTCAAACACTCTATTAATTAATTAAAATATAATAAATAATTTAGTATTATAAGTTTAATTTTTTAAATTATTATTAATTTATAAATTAAAAATTTAAATTTTATTTTTTATTTATATATTATTTTTAATTTTAATTATATTATATTAATTTATAAATTTAATTTTTTAAAAAAATTAGTAGACTTAAGCCTCACCCAAATCTTTTTCATAAATCCTTATCTAGACTCTCATGTATGAGAGTCAGAGTCGAGCCTAAACCTTCGGACTTGGGTCGGGCCGGACTTTTTTACCCACCCTATTTGTTTGTTTGTTTAATTTTGTTTTGCTTTTTTATTTTTTATTATTTTTGTTTTAATGTATCTTTGGTACGCGGCACTCTGAAAGACACAGAGGAGAAACCACCCAAAATATTTTTCTCTAACGAGCAAGCGGTTAGGCCTTTGTAGCTTGTTTTGAGCTCTATTGTATTGTGATTGTGTCCCCTCTTCATAATAGGTCACGATGTGGGACGAATGGGTCGACTGCAACAATAACGATGAACGAACCCAACAGGATTCCCATGTCAATTTTGATTTTCTTTCTCTTCTCGCCAAACCCAAGGTAATTATCACTTCATTTCTTGCTAAATTGCTGTTGTTTTTGGGTTTTTGTTGGGGATTTCTTTTGTAACTTGGTGGGCTGGTGGTACAGGATTATTATAAAATATTGGAAGTTGATTACAATGCCACAGAGGAAGAAATTAGGTCCAATTACATTCGCCTAGCGCTGGTTTGTATTATTATTATTTTTATCTAATTTTGTTTATTTCTCTCGTGGGTGTGATTTCGTGGGGCTTTATAACTTGGGTGTTTCAGTTAGGTTTTGTTGATGGGTTGAGGTTGTCTTTGTGCAGAAATGGCACCCAGATAAGCAAAAGGATCAAGATTCTGCAACTTCGAGATTTCAAGAGATAAACGAGGCATACCAGGGTAAGCGGATTCTGGATTTATTAAAATGAACGTGTCTGTTTCTCTAAACTAAGTTATTTTTGTTTATTAAATTTCTCCTGTTTGAACTTATGAGGTTGCTTCTTTAATGTTGAGGCTTCAAGATAATTCACTAGATAAGCTAGGCATATGTCTCCTTGGTTTTCACTCTAAGATATGCTTGTTTTGTGAAGAAGGTGTAGAGTTTAGATTCCAATGCCATCTAAAATTAGGGGAGTGCCGGCGGGGGTCCAGTTACTAGGCTTCTGAACCTTGTGTGTTCAAATGTAACTTCCAGATATGAACAGCATCTTCACTTTTGAGGGATTTTATTAGTTGTATGGAAGAGTAAGTATGTCTGACTCCCAAACTTTTTGAGTGATTAATCTATTGAGGCTATGGAAGGTGGCTGAGACTTTGTTTTCCATGTAACAATTCCTTGGAAGCAGGCGTTGAATTCTTCTTCTATATGCAATTCTATCTAGAACCGAAATTCATTTTATGAATATGGATTTTCTGTGTATTCAAACTATAAAAATCAAGTTGTCGGCCATGAAACTAAGGAGCTCAAGAAAGCAGGTTGGCTTTTGCACATCTTTCTTTCTCTCGTTCTTTCTGGTGCCGTCAATTAATTGATTGCACCATTAAAATTTCATCTGCTGTCTTCAAGATGTATTCTTCTGCATGTATTTAGTCATACATTGTCATTCATAAATTATGTACTGCCCTCCTCTTTCTATGAAAGATATTACTTATTAGATCATGTAACATTGAAACTGAATGCTAATCAGTACTCAATAACAGAAAAATGAATCTCTGACCCAGATGGTTAAAGTCAAGCTTAATCAGGTACAGAGATGTCTGAGATAATGTCTATTTCCCTTTTTTAGAAGATTCATTAAAAAGGAAAAATGAGAGGTTTTATTTTATTAGAATCTTGTCCCTTCAAATCTCTGGAAATTTTATTCCAACACTAGTCTAGTATGTTGGGCCTTATAATTGACCATTCCACAACTTGGGGTCTTCAACACAATGGAAATGTACTGTCCATCAGGATCTTTTGGTCTTTTGCTGCTGAGAGTATTCGTTTCGCCACCGATGTACTAATTTCTTTGACAAAGCTAAAGAGTGTGTGGAAAATAATTTGGAACCTGACAATTGGATATTTTGATCTTTTTGAACAGTTTTGAGCGATCCTGTCAAAAGGAGAGAATATGACAGCAAAGGGATGTTGCATATATATGATCATAACATAATTGTAAGAATTTCTCCTCTTTCATCTTGGGTAGGTTCTTTATGTCATTCCATATACTGTTGGCTAAAATATTTCAAAAGTTTTGTTCTCATTGTTTGCAGGAATATCTTAATCACTACAAGGGCCTAATATTAACTTGCAATGGTCTTGGGATGAGGCATTCAATTGTGTAATATATTGTCGGTACAGGTCAGATCATGTTAGGGGGCATAGAATTACCGATGCTGCAAATAGCATTGAGTGCATGGAGAATAGCAGTTTGTATGTATTACGATAACTTGAATGCCCTTGTATAATAGAACCTAATGCGAAAACACCGATGTGTAACAACTAATGCCTGCCCAATTTAGGGGTACACTGTGCTATCTTTCTCACAATTAGCTCGGTACTGAATGATGGTAGAACTTGAATTTGATCTTGTTGGGAGACATTATTGCTAAATTAAACAACATGAACAGGCTGCTGTGTTGGGAGTTATTTGGATTAAACCCAAGCAATAGACTCGGGCTCTGGACTTGGCCTTCCAAGTGGAACGAATTTTAATTGATTCGTGATTAGCTCCACTACATCTTTTTACGGATAATTAAATATAAACAAAAAAGTGCATCTTGTATGACAGGACTTTCATACTGGTACAAGGGACCTTCATGGGTATCAATGATTTTAGCATCTATCCTTGATTGAGATAAAGTGAAATAGCAATATATTATATTTTCACAAAAGGTGTTAGTAGGTCTTTCGCTTCACATCTTCCTTGCTGTTAACTTGAAAGAATGCGCAAGAAGAAAATATCGAGGAACGTATTGACCCCTTTTCTTGTTGAGTGTTGGATGCTATTTTTTCTGCTACGTATGTAACACTACACGTGACTTTTGAGGATGGCTTCTGTGATGAGAAGGTCTGGATTATGGAGAACTGGAGAAGTAACCAATCAACCATAGCCTTCCTCTTTAAGCGTGCTGTTCTTTCTGCCGGAAAAAAAGAAACTGGGCTAAAGAAAGAAAGTACCTCCGGAAATCTCTTTTCAATTAAGAAACTTGAATAGTTCCGGACTCTTTAATAACCAACTCATCAAGCAATTCAAAGGCAAACAACAGTTTTCTTCCTCTACAAATCAAATCAACCAGAAGAGCCCATGAATCTGGCTCTGGTTTGAACCCCATTTCTACTAATCCAAACAATACAACAGCTGCGTCCTCTGCCATTCCAACTTTGCAAAGACGAACCAGCAATTCATTTGAAGTTGCATAATGTGGTTGAAACCCCCTACGCAGCATTAAATCCAATAGCTTGATAGCCTTCTCCAACTCACCTTTTTGGCATAGGAAATTCAACACAATCCTGTAGCTCGCTTTGTTCAGATAAATACCGTCATACCACAGTTTTTCAAGCATCCCAAGAGCCTCTTCAGTCCTACCTTCTCTGCATAATCCTCCAAGTATAATGTTAAATGTTACAATGTCAGCTTTGCACCCTCTTTCTTTCATTTCTTTAAGCAACTTCAAAGCTTCATCAACTCCACCAGATCTACAAAAGCTATTAATCAATGTAGTGTAGCCAATTGTATCAGGTTTAAGATGGAAGTTCTTCATCTCATCAAAAACCTCTTTGGCCTCCCGCAATTTTCCCTCTTTGCAAAACCCATTCATAAGGGTTGTGTAATTAAACACATTTGGATTGCATCCATTATTCTTCATGAACTCCATAATCTTCTTGGCCCGATCAACTTTGCCTCCACGGCAAAAGCCATCGATCAGAACATTGTAAGTCAGGGCATCAGGCAAAATCTGATCCTTTGAGACCATCTCCTCAAACAGTTCCATGGCTTCTCTGAATCTTCCACTTTTGCAGAGGCCATCAATCAAAGTTGAGTATGTGATCAAATTAGGATAAGACATCTGGGATTTTTTCATCTCCTTCAAAACTTCAAAGGCAGATTCTAAAGTACCACGTTTGCAATGATGCTTGACCAAGATATTGAAAATGCAAGTATTTGGCTTCAGCCTAAGATGCTGATTAGAATACTTGAGGAAATTCTGAGCCAAATCAACCTGGTTTGATTCAATTAAAAGATTGAGACAAGTGCTGATAGCTTTGAGTGAGGGCTTTTCACGAGTAATTGGCTGAATTTTATGGAACATTTCTAGTACTCTTTCATGTAGAGAACAATTTGAAAAATGCTTCATGAGATTAAGGAATATGCCCTCATGAAATTTGCAAGTTTCATAGGTCATTTGATGAAGAACTGCATCAACAGCTTGAAACTTTTTGTACCGCACAAGCTTGTCAAGAATTGTAGCGTAGGTGGCATTGTTGTGATTAAATCCCTTTTGCTCGGACACTATGTTAAATATTTCTAAGGCACGTTGTGGTTCTCTCTCGCGTTTGATCAAACTGATGGCAGCTCCATGTGAAATAAATTTGGATTTTTTCCTTGTATCGATGCAGGTGTTTGAGGTTTCGACTGTAGGGTCTGCTTTTGGCATATTAGCCTTTATAACTTCAAGAGGAGAGATCCATGGAAATGAGGAAGATGAGGTTGAAAAGGACGAGAACCCACAGCACTTGTGCATTGAAAATCTCACCGAATTCATTAAAACTCCTGCTGTTTTTAGAACTTCATTACCTAACAAATAACAGTAGCAGTAAGAATCTGTTAGATGCAAGCTTATGCCAAATCATTCATTGTTTTATTGAAGGGATTCTTCAGAAAATGAAACATTTTAAAAAGAGCAGCCAAAGCATTAAATTGGAAGGGGAAAAAAATTGTGGATAATAAGTTAATCATGAAATGAGCAGACTGCACAGCATATCTGCTTAAATCCCTCAATTAAACTTGAAGCATCATGGTGCAGTAACTAAAACATCAGTGCCTATACTATATAGACTCACAAGTGAATCTCATTTCCTATTTTCATTTCTTATTCTTTGAACCCATTAGACATTCAAAATTCGAATTTCGAAGAATGGTCATCATCAACTCCTAGCTTTGCGCAGAGAGACAAACCCAAGACAAGCAATCTCCAACTACTCTTACCGACTCAACAACCATAGTCACCATTGTTATCTATTTTCTTATATTGCTCTCTCCAAGTTTGTGCCATCTATAACTCAATCCCAGATCAATAAATTCTTAGCCAACGTGATTAATTAGTGGTAACAGCAATAAAAGATACTTCCCTCTATCAGAAAAGATACCAAAATTGAAATTTGACAGAATATTTTGCACTAAATTCACATTTGAATCAAGAAATGGGGAGCTTACCAATCAGAATAAGCAAAATTTAACCCCGACCGCTCAGGTGGAGAAGAAAGAAACACCTAGTACTCTGCGCCCAAATATTACTGATTCCGCTTTTCGGTTTCCGCTTTACTTAACACTAAGTGCACCGTTTTGTAGATTTTGGAGAAACCCAGCGGATCGTGAAACTTTTTGCCAAGGTACGTAATCCAAGAAGAGAAAACTTGTCAAAGAATAGAGAGCCATCAGCCCCCGTGAAGCCCCTTAGCGCGAATTACATTTGAACCCCAATAAAATTACCTGAACGAAGTGATGTATGTGAAATTTTACGCTCACACTTTAATTGAAATTCTTCAAACCCATAAAAAAAAAAAAGTAGCTACAACGACCAGAAATCTTTTGATGAGACAGATGTTTAATTTTTAGTAGTGATGGAATCAGTTTTTGCTTCGTTAAAATTGTGTTTCTTTTTTTAAAATTAAAGTTCATATTTTCTTGTGTTTGAATAGGGTGGCATAAAAATTCGGGAAGACCTAAATCTATGTGTTTTGAGGAGGGTCAAGTCGGGCCATATTTTCCAAAATAATTGGGCCAACCTTGAGATTTACCTGATAAGCCCTTGAGATTTACCTGATGAGCCCGATCCCTCTCGGAAGTTCGAAAAATACTTAAGAATTTTAAAAATTATTTATTATTTCAATTAAAATACATTTTTTAACATTTATTTAATCCACACATAACATATATTTATAAGCTTTGAATTATTTAAGCCCAACTTTTAAGTCCTAATCTAACAAAAAAAAAAGATTATATTTTATAAACTATAAATTTATAAAATATAATGAAAATATTTTTTAAAAATGCTGGTTTTTTGGCCTAGCCCGAAAAAAGTCCCGCCTGACCGAGCTTGACAAAAGACATGTCATTCATCCCTAAGTTTGGTATAGGGCATCAAATATGCAGCACTGTCTATCGTTAAGTGCTTTATTATTATTATTATTATTATTATTATTATTATTATTATTATTAGTAGTAGTAGTAGTAGTAGTAAGTAGATTGACAGTTGAAAAGGAAGGAACGTTCATTTTTATGATTTTTTTATTTAATTCTTTAGATATTCTATATGATTTTTCACAATATTGATAATGGATTGTTATAAATCTTTGAATTTAAATATTTTAATATCTACCATTAGTTAAATTAAATGGATAAATATTTAGTTAACTAGTAAGCACAAGGATTTTTAAAATAAAATTGTTAAATTCAAATTAAATAGAGATGCTTATAAATTTTACGCAAAAAGAGAAAAGTCTCGATTCATTGTAATTTTTCTTCTTCTTTTGATTAATGAATATTTTTTTATCAATTTGTTAATTAGTATAATATTTTTAAATAATTTATATCTTTGTATTTATTCATATTTTACACAATTGAAAAGTGCACATTTATGGCATTATTGATAACGTAGAAACAACAACAACAACGACCTCATCAAACGTACAAGAATAAAAATCTATATTTTCCCCTTATCTTATGAGAGTGGGCATCACTTAATTTTGAGATGAAATATGAAAGAAACAAAAGCGTCTGGCTTTGGAGGTGGGAAGAAATAAAATTTTCTTTCACAAAGACGAGAGTTTGAAGATGATGGGAATAAGGGGTATTTACGGAATTGGGGTATGTTTATTTGGAAGTCAAATGAATTTTGAACAATTCAGGGGTGTTCCTATGAGAGGGATCTTATAACTATCATTTTGGCGATTATGTTTCGTTTAATATAGACTACACTCACCTTCCCTACTTTAAATGACGACAGAATTAAATAGTTATTTGGCAAAAAATAAAAATGATAGGATATGTTGGTAATTCTCGTTCATGATGCCAATAAACATTTTTTAATATTAAATAAATCTAAAATAACACTCTTCCAAAGTTGTAGGTACCATTAACATACATAAACTTGTGGTGAAAATTCAAATTTTTAGATGTCGTTAACATGCATAAATTTGTGGCGAGCAACAGTTGGTAAAATTTATGAGTGAAATAAAGAGTTAAGAGGTATGAGATTTAAATCTAACTTACATAAGTAAGAAAGAAAATGAATTGTCATTAAATTATGTAAATATAAAAAGAAAATTGAGTTATTATTAAACTATAATTATAAAAATAAATTGTATTTCAACTATAGTTAAATGTGTTTACCGTCCATGTTTTAATATTTTTACTACAAAAAATTTTTTAAAAAAATTCTTTTAACGTGTGACGTATAATCACAGAAAGAATAATTATGTGAACAAATAATTAAAAAAAATTTCCACCGTCCAAAAAGCAAGCCCAAGTCATTTGCCCAACAACTTGTGTTCATCCATCATCTTTTCAAGTCGTAACAAAGTCTTACTGCAAGTTGTCCAATAATTTTCAACCAAATTAAAAAAAAAAAATTTTTTTGGGGGGAAGATTTTTCTTGCGATTCTTATCAATAACAGAGAAATTAATATACAATAGCATCGAAATAGTTTTTTAAAAAGTCCAAATGCACCAACCCGTTTTTAAAATGACAAAATTACCCACCACCCCGTTTGCGATCCCCACTAAAGCAGATATGAAAACGAAAACGAAAACCGCTAACTGAATTTTCACAAATCACAACGCAAGCCGGCTGTCCCCCACACACACTCTCTCTCTCTTCACACTTTTCAGAGCCTGTGAAAAAGATGGCGACAACAGTTCCGGACAACCTGACGAGAGAGCAGTACGTGTACTTAGCCAAGCTGGCCGAGCAAGCCGAGCGTTACGAAGAGATGGTGGAGTTCATGCAGAAGCTGGTTGTCGGCTCGACTCCAGCCGCCGAGCTGACGGTCGAGGAGCGAAACCTTCTCTCAGTGGCTTACAAGAACGTGATCGGCTCACTCCGCGCCGCGTGGCGCATCGTGTCGTCGATCGAGCAGAAGGAGGAGGGGAGGAAGAACGAGGAACACGTGTCGCTCGTGAAAGAGTACAGATCGAAGGTGGAGAAGGAGCTTTCGGATGTGTGCGCGAGTATTTTGAGGTTGTTGGAAGGGCATTTGATTCCGTCGGCTACGGCGAGTGAGTCCAAAGTGTTTTATTTGAAAATGAAGGGTGATTATCATCGTTACATGGCCGAGTTTAAGATTGGCGATGAGCGGAAAGCCGCTGCTGAAGACACTATGCAATCTTACAAAGCTGCTCAGGTAATTAATTGTGATTTGTTCAGTTATTTTTGAAAAATTATTTTGTTATTTAATTGTTCGTTGGTTGATAAGGATATTGCTGCGGCGGATCTCGCGCCGACGCACCCGATAAGGCTGGGATTGGCTCTCAATTTCTCAGTGTTCTACTACGAGATTCTCAATCAATCTGATAAGGCGTGCAGCATGGCTAAGCAGGTTGGTGTTGATTTTTAATTTTTTTCCCCTTTCTGAAATATTTGGTTTGGTTCAAAATGTTAATCTATCACATTTTCACAGTTACTCTTAGTTGGGCATGTTTTGGGTCTTATAATGTGAAAATATGAGCCATAACTTTGAATTTTCCCCTTTTCTAGTTACTGTTTCTTTATTGTGAACCTTTAGCTCTTATAACTGTAAGACCTTGATTGTTGTTGTTTTTGTTGTCTGATTTATTTTTATTTTATTTTTTTAATGGTTATGACTTGGTCAGATTTAGAATTAAAATTTTTATTAAATTAGGTTTTGATAAAATTATAAGATATTTATTAGTTTGTCAATAGTGTCTTTACAAACTTGACTTCCATAGAGTCAAATGCGTTAGTTATGAATTCGTATTCAAGTATATTTTCATGTTCATTTTAATAAAGTTATCTTAAATGTCTAAAATAGAGCTAGGAGGACAATGAAGTTTATTAACTCTTTTATTTTGGTTGAATATATAATTTTACTTAAATAAAGAAGGCACCATCAAATCTGCTTGGTATCACAAGTATGGTTTAATGTACACCATTGCAATAATTTTATTAAATTATCTGTTCAGTCAAATTTTCTGCTTCATGTTTGAGTGGAGAAATATGGTTCTAAAAATCTCAAATATCAAAAATAGATAGACCACAACAATCTCCCATACTGCCGTTATTGATGTTGTCTATGCCAGTGACATACTGGTTTGTGTATGTGTGGGGAGTAATTAATCTTAAAAATAGAATGAGGCTAATGCCTCAATAATTTGATGTTTGTATCTACTATACTGTAAGCCATGGGTTGCTGCCAATTCAATCCTGATAGATGTGCTTTTAGTTATTATGTTTCCTCAGCAATCATGTCCTTTTGAACTCACTTGTCTGATTTGCCTTGAGAAATTCCTTCTTCATTTTATCTGTAAATGTCATAGATTCATTGGATTGCTATTTGTCTTTCTTTAGGCATTTGAGGAAGCAATTGCTGAGCTAGACACTTTGGGAGAAGAATCCTACAAGGACAGCACCCTCATAATGCAACTTCTAAGGGATAACCTCACTCTTTGGACTTCGGATGCGCAGGTCTGTGTATCCCTCTATTCATTGTTCAGTCTGTCTTTCTCTAGTCAGTACAGGCTAGAGTTTAAATTCGCCTTTATTACTGAAATTAGTCGTTAGGGCCTAAGTTTATGATTTCCTTCATGCAGGACCAGTTGGATGAGCCATAGAAGGCACTGTGAGCTTGACTGGTCCTATTCTTCTTATGGAGGAGGTGGGCTTTGAATGTCATTTGGTTTGTTCTGTTAAAAGTGTGTTATTTTGAAGATGGGTATCAAACCCATGAAATGATGTTTGCTTGTTCAGACTTATATTGCTTTTATATTTTGAAATGGTCTAAGTAGGTTAGCTCTTGATGGGAACACCAGCAAGTCTTGGTATACAATATTTCATGCAATTTGTGGTTGATGGCATACGCTTTTACCATAGGATCAAAAGGCATCCAAAAAATTTGAAAATAGAACCTAGAAATGTGACACAATTTGTGTTTTGAGACTAGAAATTCAAGAGTGTGTGATGAGTAAGTGAACCTATCATTTTTGTTTTTGGATGAAAGTGATCACATCATTGTTTTAAGTGTTTATAAAATTCAATTTTTGCTATAATTGCCGTCTGACTTAATTGATTTCTCTCCATCTGCTGCTGCTATGCCTTTGGCAGAAGCGGAGCTGGAAACTGCTAAGCAATTTGCTGGGTGTTGGCTTCGGCTATATGGTGTTATATTAGTACAGGATACCAAATTCTTGTTGCAGGAAATAGATAATTCCTTTTTGTCATTTTAATTTCCCTGGAAATTGTATTTATTTGATATAAAATTCTTGATTATGGGGCTCCTTAGTTCAATGGATCAACTCAATTTAAAATTATAAAGTTAAATAGATCAACTCAATTTAAAATTATTAAGTCTATGGCCGTCGGAACTCACATCTGTCTCAACTAGGGTCTGTGGGTGGCAGGCTAGCTGTTCCAACGCCGTCCATAGTTCAGCTAACCACACCTAACTCTATTGGCACCCCCTTCCGGAATCCTTTAAAAACTCTATTTTAAAATATATTGTAGTGAAAAAAAATGATATAATTATAAATTTTTATATAAATTTATTTTATATAAATTTATTTAATATTAAATTATTAATAAAATAAAAATATTAAATAAAATAATAAATTATGTGAATTAAAAAATATTTAATTTAATTAATTAAATAATATTATATTAATTTATATAAAAATTTATAATTATATTATTATTTTTTATTTAATGTCAATTTTTTTTAATACAACTCTTTTTCAAATTTTTCTCTTTAGAAAAAAATTTTAAAAAAAACTCTCCCTAAAAGTATTTTAAAACGTTAATTTTTGAAAAATAAAAATAATCAATAAAAATTTTAAAAAATAAAAAATTAATATTTTAACTTTGAGTAAATCAATTGCACAAATATGACTACTTAAAAGAGAGAGAGAAGCAATTACGACTCAATTGGTTTTTAGCGGTAAGGAACTAAAACCGAGCTTTTTTGGTTTATTGTCGATTTGTAGCAAATGATTCAACTTGGGGTTGAATCATTTTATTAAATATGTTCCAAGTATTGCACAATGTTATATTTGAGATTTAGTAATACATGCATATGAAAGAAAAAGAGAGAGAGAGGGAAGGGGGTGGGGGCAGAAATTATACGCAGGGTTTATTATGTGAGTGGAGTTTTTAACAGTCCTCTAAAATCCATGTAAACACATTTTTTAAATTTTATTTCCTAAATTACCTTCAACTTAATTTATTACAAATCCATATTAAAATTAATCATCTTTCCATGGATTTTTATAATCTTAAAACTAAATATTCTTAAAGTTTTTTATTTATAAAATACCTAAAAATCTTAAACTCTTAAATTATTCTCTTTTTATCATATATTTTAATTTCTATAATTCTACACTTTTATAATCTTCTTCAAAATATTTTCTTATTAAAAATATAAGTATAAATTATGAATTGGGGTAGATGTAAAATATTTATTAAATGAATAACTTATTCAAGTGTTTAATTGGATTTCTATTAAAAATAAGAAATGAATTAAAATTATATTTGGTTATTTATGCGATTTCAATTAGAAAGGGAATTATAAGGACTTTTCAAGGGTGTCAAAAAAACCTACTTTAATTTTATTTATATTTTTCCTTAAGAATACGTTTGGCACACTGTATTATATAACATTAATTGTATTGAATTATATTGTATTAAGTGGTAATGCAATATTATGTTTAGTGTCGTATGGATTATATTATATAAAGAAAAAAATTTATTTTAATATTTACAGTAAATTTATTGTAAGCGTAATGTGTTAATATATATACATATGACTTTGAATTGTGTTTAACATGCAGTTTCTCCAGGACCACCGCAGGGAAGCTTACGATAACCGCCAACTACAGCGTAAGTGCACCATTTTGCACCGATAACCATTCGGGTAATGTTTTTTTTTTTTTTTTCCTTTTTCTTTCCAAATTTACGTTACATGAACTGATTCCCTGCTGATGCTTCAATTATTATTATTATTATTATTATTATTTTAAAGAAAATCTGCTCCCCAGGGGTCGAGAGATTACACGCTATGCTCGTGGAGTTAGGGGATTGCATTTGATAATATTGGAGGTAAATTCAATTTTTTTTTTTTAATTTGCATGCCATGCATGTCAGTCTATCATCATTTACGAATTTTATGATATTATTTATGAATTTTTTTGGATCTCGTTTCTCTCATACTTATCTTAAATAGCGTTTACATTTTCAATTAAAGTAGGAATCCTAAATTAGGAGTGTAGATTGAGAATGAGAGTATATTATTTACTTAGATTAGAATAAGAGTCTGAAATTAAAATTAAAATTTAATTTATAATTTATATTATCTTAAATTAAGAATAAAAAATTTTAAATTATAGTTTTATCTTTATTTAAAAAATTATAATTTTTAATTATAAAATTAATAAAAAATATATTTGAAATAAAATTATTATATCATTATATTTATAAATTAATAATTGTTATTAATATCCTTAATTATATAAATCATAATTTTTTATTAATTTTAATTTTAATTATGTAAAGAAAAATTATTAATAAGAGCAACACAAATAAAATATTATTATTAATAATATAGTATAAAATTAATATTTTCTTAGAATAAAATATTTATTACTATTAATCACTAATATTACATAAGTATAATACTATTATTTTTAAATAAATACAATAATATTATATTTTCAAATAAGGATATTAAATAGTAATATTATTAATTTTCTATGAGCATAATAATATATTTTAAGTAATTTTAACTTATAATTAATATAAATTATTATTTTAACTAAATATGATAATATTATATTTAATAAACTTTTAATATTATTATTTTTAATAAATGTAATTGATAAAATAATATAACATCATTATCTAAATAAATATGATGTTATTTATTTTATTTTATTAAAAATATTATTAAAATAATATAATAATATTATTAAAATAAATATTTTATTTATTTATTTTATTTTACTAAATATAATGGCAAATAAGGAAGAGAGGGAAGTAAATTCTTACTTTCATCTCTTCTGATTCCTCATTCAAAAAATAATAAGTTTTACGGAATAAGATTCCCATTCTTTTTTTAAAATTTGTAAATAAATATTGAAGTGAGAATAATCTACACTCCCACCTTAGAAAGTAAATACAACCTTTATTTTTTAAGAATTTATTGACATGTATTATCAATAAAATTAAATGGCTGAAATTAAATTTTACATTTCAATCTTATTTTCTAACTCATTGTAAATAAAAAAAAAATCTTTAATTATTGAGACTTTTTCTCCCTTCACAAAATTAGAATTTTAATTATCTCAATTTTAAGGTATATTCAAAACAGCAGCTTCAAACCCCCCAAAAACAACAAAACAGCATTTATAAATACAGAAAAATAGCTAAACAACAATAAATGTGTAGCAACAGAAATTAATGTTGTTACAATCTTACCAATTTTACCACACAACCAAGCATTGGTACTGCATCCGGCCACCGAACTCCAAGCATTAGATTTCTGCTTCATAGAAGTCAACGGATTTTATGAAACAACGAATTAAGGATAACAGAGCAAGTATCCGGAGTTTCCTACAGTAGATGGGTTCGGTGCTACTCTTGATCTTGTGATCCTTTAAAAGAGGCTCGTCTCTTTTGTTCCACGTGATCAATATGAAATAGGGAGGAGAATTAACAAAGAAACCCCACCTTCAGATACAAATATGCAACAACAGTCTATTAAGGGTTTAAACCAAGTAAAGTGCATGTAGAAGAGGAAGATCGCCTTTGTCAATAAACGCTTTACAATACAGGCTGTAAAAAGAATACCGAAGGAGAAGACACATCACGGTGGTATAAAAAGCTGCGTGGAAACTAAAAGCAATCGAGACTAAGATTCTGCGACCACAACCACGTTACTTGGAGGGTCGAAGGCAGTATAGGTAGCCATTGTTGCATTAGAAATCCATCGTATTAATTTCTGAAAATCAATCATGCATGCAATTGGAGACTCCGTTTATTTATTTATTTATTTTAACGGAATACAATACAATTGATATAATTACAATCTGAATTTAATTTAAAATTAGACTATTGGCACCGCTCCAAAAACTCTTTTACACCTCCTTTTTAAAAAAAACCCATTAAATAACTAAATAAATTTATTATTTTATGAATATCCTTTACAATATTTTAGATAATATCCGGTATCTCTCTCTCTCTCTCTCTCTTCACTAGGAATTGTCTAATTGATGCAACACCAACTTTATTATCAAGTTGCAAGGTTAAAAACTGAAGTAACAAAGATTATCCATTAGATATATGAAAAGTAAATTCAATTCTTTCAAATGAATGAAAATTCTATTAATCATGTCATGGTGCATAGATTTTACTAATAAATTCTCTTTATCAAGTTGTTCTATTCTACAATTTATCAGTAAAATAATACCTATAAATTTGTTGGTATGTTAAAACAAATTTCTTAAAAAATGAAAAACAAATTTCTTAAATATGTAGATTTATTAAGGAGTGGGTGGATTAAAGTATTTATGACATCAAAATGAAGGCATTCAAATCAGATTATTAGTTTAATTACTTACATGGGTTCCTTTGGGAAAAGATTTGTATGAGAAATTTAGTGGGAGAGAAGACAACATACATCCCCATAAACACTCGTGCATAAAATCGCTCTTTAATGAGGATATGTGCTTGTAAAATAAATAAATAAAAAAATTAATACACTAACAAACAGAGAATACATGGAGTCCATTGACATTTAAATCCAAACTCCCCAAGTTTAACAAGTTTCGGACTAGTGGAGCTTCCTTTAAAAAGTCATATTAAAGGGGTTAAAGAAAAAAAAACAAACAAACTCAATACTCTTTTTATAACATAAACTTGTGAACAATAGAATACTTATTTATTTTTCAGAATCTAGCGTTACATATCAAATATAAATTTGACTAAGGCTCTTTGTGGGCTTTAAAATTGTTCTAAGAATGACTTCATTTTAATTTGTACTTCAAAATTTTCTAAGAATGACTCAGTTTTAATTTGTAATTAAATATAATTTTAATAGAATATGAGTTTTAAGAGTTTTAATAGGGGGCTACAAAAACTGCAGATGTGTCTTCAGTTGTTATGAAACTTGCTTTGCAAGGTATCATTAATCTAGTCAACAACAGGACGGGCAGCAGAATCGAAGTCTATTGGATGGTATGTGAAATTCGAAATCAAGCAAAGTATTTTGATAATTTTAGAGTCCGATATATTCCATGACTTTCTAATATTATTGCTCACTCTTAGCTAAGTTAGCTTTATAGCATGCTAAATCTGCTGTTTGGGTTAGGGTTGGTACATTCCCATAAAGTAACGTGTACCTCTTTCAATCTTTTAATCAGTGAACGCTAAAAATGAAAATGAAAAAAAAAAAAAAAGAGATTTCAGAAGGTTGCGAATACTCCCACTCTTTTAAAGTCATTTGATTAGCTAGTTATTTACAAATTGCTGTATAAACTCTACTTGCATATATTATTGATGTGGCGTGTATTTGTAATTATCATAGGTCACATATTATCTATTTTCTTTTATACTATTCACTTTATCTTTTTTTTTTATATAAAAAAAATAATACCATAAAAAATGCGGGACATGTAATAAGGGACACATATATATACTCATTCGAACATTCGAATTGTTTTTGTACATGAATTAGTAGTGGCCAAGTTCCATTTTAGCTCAAGTAACTTACAATTAATCCAAAAGAAATTTTCTGTAACCCCTAATTATTTAACAATCAACAATAGAGTCCAACTTTAGACTGATATTTAGGTTACGGATGACATAACAGCATTACTTCAATTTTTACTATCTTCCTGGACGCTTTTCACTTAAAAATTTACGGCCCGAACAATCCATTTCCTCTCAAACAACAATTTCTTAAGCGAGCCGTGTACACATCATGAGATCAATGGTTGTGCAAACAACTTGATGCTTACATCCACCAGAAGGATATAGGCAGCTCAAAACCGTGGCTGAATCAATTTTTCTGAGTTGATAATTGAGATCATAAGCATAACGTGATGCGATCCTCGATGGGACACATTGCATCGGTTAATTCTCGCCCTGAAGCATCCGTCCTAGAGTAACAGTGCTCCCACACCCCGTCCACATTCAAAAATTAAGCTTTTAAGCAGCTACCATCAGCTACTGTCTCCATATGTCCATCAGAAATCGAGAACAAACAATTCTGTGCAGTGAAAGTGTGCAGAGAGCAGAAAATAACAAGAGTGAAAATGGTATAATAGGGCATACATAATCTCACAAGTTTTGCCAAAATAGAATTCATCACGATATGTTCCAGTTCGATTATCCAATATACAAACTTTATTCAAGTAGTAGAATCCATCCGCGCACACAACCCAACAAAAGGAGCTTATCAGTTACAGCAAATTTATAGATGTCCACATACTATATCACTTGCTACATCCGCGGGAGTCAGTCCCTTGTACTGCTTTTTAGCCACTCTAGATATGGCTGGCTGCCACCAGTGATGGGCAAGGCAATTACTTCTGGTACACTGAACAAAAGCAAAGGCTATATTAAGGGCCAGAACAAAATCTTGCTATCATAGATTATAAGTACTTTTCTTTCTTGTATATAAGTTAAGTGCCTAATCTGAGCTTAACAGGACTACAGGAGTACACACAAACCTTTCAGCAGCAAAGTACATACCCAGCTTATTTATTCAAGTAAAGACTAAATTTTTCCTTGAAATACTCCTTCAGAGCATAATGTCAATAAGTTACTTCAATTACCATATCCCATACTTGTTATCAGCATTTTCTAGCAGCAATTTTGTAAATTGTCATTTCATTGGGTGGAGAACGCAACAGAGAAACTTTGGGCTTACTCATATTCATGATTTGCCTTGACATGCTCTGTCAGAGTTTCCAAAAGGGATTGCCTAGTCTTTATAATAAGAAGTTCTTCAGCATCTGTCTGGATCTGCAACAACATAGACACAACTCAAGTAAACAACATGCAAAATGATATACTTGTTTACACCTATTGATTTCATATGTGCAAAATATTTAAATGCACAAAAAGGGCCATATGGAGCATCTAAACTAGGACGATTAACAATGAGTTCTATCAACCCTTAGGTATTCAAACTTTTCTTTATTTATTAGGGGAATAAAACCCATACCTCTCCCTGCCACTCATAAACTGATTCAATACCTGCATTCACAATACTGGTGTAATTAATAAAAATTGATTTGAAAAGAAACAATCTCTCTCTCTCATAAGAATATAAAGAAGCATTTTCTTGATTCAGCTAAAACTAAAAACCCACTCATGCAGGGTAAGACCCTTAAGGTACATAATAAGAGAAGCAGGGACAGGATTTCTTTTAGTCCACAAACGACAGAAATCTTTTGTAAATCATGGCATCGTAAGTGCCCATACCTTGATTAAACAATCAAGTGAAAAAAAAAACTTCTTCTTCTCTACTTTTGGGCTAATTTCAAAAGCCATACCATTTTAAGTCATGCCTTGTTTGGCCTCAAAAATGAAATTGAGTGGAATTGGAAATATAATTCTAAAATTGTTAATGTTTGCAAATAAATCACAGAAAACCGTCTATTTCGTTACTAATCTTGAGAACACATTACAGATAGATTTGAGTTTGCAGATCCTAGTAACCAACTACACAAAGCTTCAAACTTTATAGTAGGGATGAAAAAGAGAAAGCAAATACAATAAGTTGATAAGTTTTACAAGTAGATGGACAATGGGATGATGATCAGCAATTTCCCTTATTTTGTATCCTTCGAGGCCCTCCTAACTCTTTCCTAAGAAATGCCAAGAGCTATTTCTCAAATGTGCAGTAATTTAGATTTTATTTGGAGATACTAAACTTGCCAGCCAAAGTCAATTCCTTATACAATGGTCGTGGTACACCAAGTTCCAAGCTTTAACATGACAACATCGATAACTATATTTTAGCAAACCAATCTTTCGCTTGTCGACATAAAAACAAGAAAAACTGCACTCGCATGGCATAAACTAAAAGAAAAAATCACATGCCTGGCACTCGATTTACACATGCCGCAAGTTTCGCTTTCACTATGCTTTCAGCCAGTTTCTTTCCTGCACATTATAAAGAAGGAATCAGAATTACCGCATCCTTCAACAACAGGCTTCAATCTCATATTTATAAGTAGCTGAAAAAAAAAACAAAAATACCTGCTTCTTTGTTAGGTACGGTGACATAAACTACAATACTCGGTACAGTGCTGCTGCTGCCCTCCATTTTGATCGTGTTACTGCTCTTCGCGTGAGCTTGGTTACTAAACTTTGATCTAAAATCATAATTATAATTAAATACTTATAAGCAAATATGCAATTTTTTCGGGGGGAAAAATCCACAAATAAATTAATTATAATTAAAAAAAAAATTTGGTGAACTGTACCCGAAGAACGGGAGAGAAGGAGCGCAACCCGTTTTGAGGGACGAAGTGAGAGTAGGACAGAGATTGGTGAAGCCCAAGCTTAGCATGCAAAAGGCCCCGACTATGGGCAAACGACGTCGTAATGTGTGAGATGAGACGAGTGACGAGGCTCTTGTGCAGAGCGTCGAAGCCATTTTATAGTGTGGGTTGATGATTCATTACTTGGAGTTTACTTAACGCATTTGATGCCCTCGCCCTTGCCAAGGCAATTATCAGCTCCAGAAGCTACTTCCGTCGCTCCTGATCTTGCCACGTGGGGACAGCTTTTCAAACATTCATCTAATGGTTGTGATGTCAGTGGCTCAACCTCAGTCATTGGGATCTTGCCCAGACGAAACTTATACTCAATTGTTGGTCCACCAGTCCTCACAAGATCTCTAATGAGTGATTGAACTGCACCCCCGCTATTTCCTTATCAGACACCTAAACCCAACCCAACAAAATTTCAAGTCAGTTTTGGTTCAAGTTCTTTTAAAGAGACTAGGTCCGATCTGGTCAGCCAGGTTTTCCCCGATTGAAAAGTTTACATAATTTCAACTATTTCTTATTTATTTTTAATGTGATGGGAAAGGAAAATGAGATTCTTACAACATTTATCACAACATTAAGCACAAAACGGTGAGTTTCGTGCTAACTATAAAAAAGGCAAATGTGGTCTGACGCCCAAGCGACTTCTCATCCAGCAAATGCATGCAGCAAATCCAGCAAACCCACAAAGAAAATTACCAAAACCCACAAAGCAAATCGGCAAAAGCCACGCGGCAAACCGACAAACCCACGCAGCAAACTAGCAAACCCACAGTGAGGACTTGTATCAAATCGCAGCGTTTCTTACGCATCCTTACTGCTTCGTGCTCTCTCCGTCAGCTTTTTCTCTCTCTGTCACCGTGGGTGCCTCCACAGCCGGCCGTTGGCTTTGTCTCTCAATTTGTACCACGTCGATTACATCTATCACAGCCCTCATTCTCTTGGTTTGTCTTCGAAATCTGACTTGCAGTTGCAGCTTCATTCTCTCGACTTTACTCTTCGCTGACTACCATAATCGATTCGAGAAGGTAATTTGATTCATTGATGCCAAATTGTGGTTGTGCTCATTACAAATTTTTGAATATTCAACGGCCATTGTTAAATTGTGTTGACAGTATCTGTTATGGAAATTGTAAAATTCTAATTTGTTGGTAGGATATTTGCTGGAAATTTTATGTATGTATATAGACACATACACATGCTACACGACCTGATTTTGGGATGATTGTGGAAGAAAATATAAGTTGCAGTGGGCATATGAGTTAGTTTATATTGATTTGTACTAGGCAAGTGGGTTAAGTTAGATCGATTATCCTAGGCAAATGAGTTCGAATAAATTGATTTGTAATTGCAATTATGATTGTTTTGGGAGCTGGTTGAGATGGCTTTGTGCTAGAAATCATGGAGGAAAGTGTAGAGTAAAGTGAGCCATCTATATTTTTTAGTTTCCTAATCCAGCTATTTCATTATTTCAAATATTAGGACTGCACCATTCTAAATTGTAGGATGCCTATTACATTGAGAATCATGATAATGTGCTGTAATGGCTTACCCTGATAATCATTATTTGCTTTTGTTTATATTTGTATAAAATTTGTTGAATCATTATGTCTTCGAGCACAAGTGAAAATCAAATACAGCTGAAAGCTTGTGAAAAATGCTTCAGCAGAAGTAAGGTTTTACGAACTTCACATATAAGAGAAAATCTAAATCTTAAGTTTTAGAAGTGCAAATGATGTGGGGCTTTTGAATGGGATGGTGATAGGAAGAGCAATGAATCTAATGACTTACGAGAGATGGAAGATTGGAACATGAATGAGAATAAAATTGATATCTTATTAGGAGAAGATCACAAGTTGGGGCACCAGATAGAATGCATGTCACTTAAATTCCAATTGTTTGAGAAAGAATTTCAACGAAGGCAACAACATGAAGATCGAAGGCAATTACAGGAGGATGAACTACAAAAAATAGAACTAAGTCTTATTGTAAAATATATCCCATAAATAATTATAACTATTTTAATACGTATTATATTTAAGTTATATACTTAATTAGTATATCCTTGTCCTTCCTTTTTTTTTTTTTTTTGAGGATGTGAAATGCATCATGAATGCTTTAGTAGATGTAATTTTTTGTTCATGATAGTAATGTTAATGTATTAGCTTCTTTTATTAATAAATTAACTTATCTGATTTCATTTTTTGGCTTTTATATTATAATTGAAATTACTAATAATTTGTGCATATTCAGTAACACTGAGATCAAAATAAAGTAAATCAGATGAATAAATATCAAAGATGATAATATTTCATGATAGATTCAAATACATTACAACTCAAACCGAATAATAATATAAATACAATGTTATTCTACAAAATCACTTCGAAATTCCTTATTAACTCTATACTCATTATCTTACTGAAAGAGTAGCTGTTGAAAATGTACAGCTGTTTGAAGTTGTGGTTGCTATTATAAAAAATTAAACATCTTGTTATAATAATTCAAAATAAAGTAAATAAGACAAGTAAAGATTAAAGTTGATAAAATGAACAAAGACAAAAATTATCATCACTTACCTTGCGACAATTTTGTCTAGATGTTGGATAAACATTATCCTTAATTGTATGGCGCAAGTTCATAAGACCGAAAAACAAACATACATTAATGGAACTCTAATGAAACGATGATGATGATAATAATAATAATAAAATTATTACATAAAATGCGAACAACTTACATCACAATAGTCTATAACTCCATGTGGGTACATATTCCAATTAACGCAACTTTCTTCAAAATTTTAAAGTGTTGGGATCACAAATGTTATTTGATCATTCACTTGCCCATCCTGAAAAATCAACACAACCAACATTTTAGCATTATTTATATAATAAATTATTTCACTTTAATTAATTTAAAAACTAACATTTGCATTTGAATGTGTTGATTTCATTTTAGATTTTGAAAATTTATTAGACTTTTTTTTTTGACAAAGTGTAGGACCTTTACGGCACTTAACTACCGGATTACGTACTGTTTCAATATCATCTGTTGAAATTCCCCACTATGACTACAACTTCCTAGGCCTGTGACAATAGTTGTTTTGTTACTTTTACATTAAATTGTCTTTAGTAGATCTTTATGTATTTTCTCAATCTAATTTAAAATAAGATTACAACTTTCAACATTTGTTATAGCCATGTTTGCAACCTTTGCAAAAATAACACACATTTTCTCGTATCGCTTTTGCTCATCTGTGTAACTGTGCAACTCGTGACTCGTTTTCACTCGACTATGGTATCTCTACGCATCATTTCTCTGTCATCGTTTAATTTACTTTTCTAAAAGTACTTCCATGTCATTCCGTGTCATGATTGTAATGGCATGCCTACAAAGCATTTCTCCAAGCTAGAAACTTGAGCAACTACAATAGATTTCACCATTTTCTTTCTCAAAATATACTTAAAAAATATTCTTTTTTTACCTTCTCCAACTTTGACATCTTTTCTAATTATATGTTCACAGTCCATACAGTCGACAAATTTGCAATGCATCTTTCTAATAAATTTTTATTGAAATTCTTGGAAGTTTGAAATGGTGTACACATCTCGAACCTATTTCTCCATTGTATAAGATGTTACACATGATATTTATTGGGAAAGACACCAGATATCTTTTTTAATTTCTTTCTAAAATTTATTCTTTAATGCATTATTGTAATACTCTACAAACTACTTTAAAGTAGTTTGTAGAGTTGACATAACCATAAAAAAATATATTCATGCTCTCATTGCATTGAGTGATTGACATTCTTAGCCAAAACTATTCTTTAGATAATAAGGCACCCAACAAAGTCTCTCATTGTATAAACCCGACAACCATTCATTTTCTACCAAATCATATTCTACAATCATGCAGTGCCAGCTTTCCTCAAAATTTATCGGGTTTCGTGAGTTAAAACCACATAGTGCAACACATTGTTAATATGCCATAAACACCACCAATGTCGAATATTAAGGAAAACATTATCAATTGCAACTTTTATTGCCTTGTCTTGGTCTGTAATGATTTCAGTCATAGCAGAATTAGACAAGTAGGATAACCAAGTTTAAATCAATCCACACCAAAAAATAATAATAATAATTCATGTTAACAAAATTACCAAAAACAACACAACCTGATAAAATTCATTCATGTCCTGTGTAAGCTTCCATGGATAAATCAGCACAACCTCACTTGTTTGGACTCTCAATAGAAATTAACGTAATGCCGGCTTACTCTTGACAAATACTTTTAACATAAAACTAAACAAATTCATAAAACTAAGCTAACTCACTGTAAATGAACCTAAACTAAGCTAACATAGTTTAACAATGGTAGTTGAATATTCACAAATTCGTAATGAGCACAACCACAAATTGGCATTAATGATGCAAATTACTTCCCAAATCGATTATGATAGTCGGCGAGGAGTGAAGCCAAGAAAGTGAAGCTGCAGCTGCAAGTTAGATTTTAGAGACAAACCGAGAGAATGAGGGCTGTGATTGATGTAATCGACGTGGTATAGGCTGAGAGGCAAAGCCAACGGTCGGCTATGGAGACACCCGTGGTGACACAGAGAGAAAAAGCTGACGGAGAGAGCATAGAGTAGTGGGATGCGTGAGAAACGCTACGTTTTTATGAGAGTCCTCACTATGGGTTTGATGATTTACTGGTTTGCTCTGTGGGCTTGCTGGTTTGCTACATGAGTTTGCCAATTTATTGCGTGGGTTTGCTAGTTTACTGCGTGATAAGTCATGTATGCGTGAGGATGCGTGACTACAATTGCTTTTTTTATAGTTAGCACAAAACGCACCATTTTGTGCTAAATGTTATACTAGATGTTGTAAGAATATCATAACTGGATGAGAAATTATTATCGTACCCAATAAGTCATATGCAAGTTAAACATTGTTATATGCTATTTTTAAATTTGAACACATCCCAAACGCCACCAAATTTATGAAATCAAAGTTGTAAGTATTCTATTCTAACAAATAGCAACACTCGTCAAGTATTGGCTTTACTGTTTATGCATAAACCTCCCTTTGAGTTCGTTTCAAAATAATTATGATTTCCAAAGTTAACTTCCTCTTTCATCTTGCAAGAATATATATATATATATATGCATGGTGTACCACGAAATTGTGGTAGCATGATAACCAATGGGATTATAGATGGTCAACAGATTGTCGACTAAAGAAAATCTCATGTGTGTTTATGCTCGTGTTGTGCCTACTATGCATTTCGTGCCATGTTTAAATTTTTTTTTTTTTACTTAGGCCTAGCCTAGCATACTTACAGTGCCCACTCGTGTTGAGCCCATGCGTGATGTGTCATGGACCATGTTACACGAGCCCATGCGTGATGTGTCATGAACCATGTTGTGCTCACGCGTGATGTGTCATGGGCCGTGTCGTGCCATGTCTAGGGAAAAAAAGAAGAACCATTAAGTTTTTTTTTTTAAGAGTGTATGCCAATTATTTGTTGTATTTGTTTAAGCCCAAGTATCTTTTTGAATCCATGTTTATTTATTCAAATTTAATAGAATCAAAAATTTAAATTCAAGTTTGTATTTGATAATAATAAATTAATAATAACAAGAGAATAAAATATTAATTACTAGGTTTGACTCTTTAGTATTAGAATTCTTTTTTAGTACTTAACAACAACAATAATAATAATTTTTTAAAGGGTTAACTTAATTGTTAACTTAGGATTATGTAGAGTCATGAATCACAGTTCATAATAATATTAATATATATTTATAAAATCATGATATTCATAATTTTATTTATTAAAATCATAATATCAATTATTTATTTAATAAATTATAAACATAAATCAATTATAATTTTTTAAAAACTAAGAATTAAATAAATTTTAAAAAACTTGAGCTAATAAAATATATTTAAAAATTTAATTTTAAATTATTTATAAAATTATAAAATTTTTAAGTTTACTTTCATTAAAAAAAAAACATGTATACTATGTATTTTTTTTTATTTGCTCTGCTTTGTACCATCTCTAATGTGTCCAAGACAATGATTCCCATTGATAGGCCTTGGAAACAAATCAACCATAGATAACAGCGGCCATGTGTCCAAAACATCAACTTGCAACAAATTTACATTATAAATTGCATGCTGTTAAATTGCCAGATCTATCTTCTAATTGATCAAATTATAACCCACAATTACTTTGTATTATTGTTTGACTGTGAACATTCCCCAACTCGAGTGTTATGTTTGAAGGAAATGGTTAATTATTTTTTATTTAACATAACGAACCAAAATGATGACAAATCTCAGTTTCCACAAATTACTAATTACGACAGCTCAAGGTGGAAACTCAATCTCGGATTCCCGATTTGACCAAAACGGAAATATAGAAAAGAAGAAAGATACAAAACAAGCGAGACAAGAGGTTTTACCGGGACCTAACATGCTCCGTTGATTGATTCTCAAAACATGTAAAGTTACACTTTCTTCGGTTGATTTGATCTCTAGTATCTTGACGGTGAGAGTGCATTTGGCTAATTAATACAAATCAAGATATGAAGTTTGAGAATTTAATTAATTAATTAATTATGAGCATTAGCTAATAGAGACAAGAATGACTCAAATTTCAAGTATTAAGCTGTCTCTCCCTCTACACCCCATCTCTAAGGCATATGGCCCTTGGCTCTTAACATAAGGAATCCTAAAAGCAAAACCACACAATGGCATTACGTATTTTTAGAGTTTTAGTTAATAAAAACATGGCACGAGCCAAGACAGATGACTTTACCTGCTCAAAACTGGTATTTATAATCAATCTTATGTTATATGGCATTAATCTTGTGCTAATCAACTAATCAACGAGGTCTAATTACACGAAATCAAGAATTTAAAATTAAACGAGTTACCCAAAGAGACGAAGGCGTGTGGGCCCGACGCTGATCCGCGTTTGTTTATTTATTTATTGATTGTGGTTGGGGTGTTTTAAAATGGTGGAGAGGAACATAAGATACGGCTGATGTCGGGGATAGTTTTGATGGAAGGGCACGGCGTTGGATGTGCAGCACATGCCTGGACTACCAATTAATTGTCACCAACTGAATGCAAAGTCTTTTATTTATTTATTCTTGTTTATTTGTTTTTAAACTTCATTTTCATATAGTTAAGAGTAACAAACTTCGTTTTGTTAGCAAGAAAATAACTGCTTATTGCTCATTTTTAAGTTAAGAGATGCCCGCGGTTGGTGAATCTCAATAAATTGCCTGAAGGGCGATTTAGTTTAGTGAAAAGACTATAACAAACACATGGTTTAATTAAATTTAATTAGCCAATAACTTGAAGCGACAGCGGATCCGGGATCGCGATTGATCAGTAGTTCTTAGATGATCTAGTAGATTTCAAGTTAACATCACTGGCAAGCGGCGACCGATTTATTTTTCCCTTCAAATCTCAACAAAAAATGAATCTAGCTAGCCAGCATGCTGCATGGATATTGTTTATCGATTTTGTTAAAAGATACGATAAATCAATGAAACCAACCAAAGAGACAAAGGGGCTCACGGGATAACATGTTCACGTAACCAAACATGCATGAAGAACATGTAACAGGTGTTACGTGTAGTGGCAGTTAGCTATTTAGCTTTACTTTTTTTTTTTTTTTTTTTTTTGGGTGTGTGTGGGTTAGCTCAGAGAGTGTCTGTGAGAGACGCGAATCACATCAGAAATACAGTCAAATGTATGCATGCCCAATAATATCGATCTAGGCGATAAATGAAACCGTAGCTAGCCACATGATCTGGCCTTGGTGTTTGTAGAATTAGTAAAATAAAACCAAAGGGATGAGTTTAAAAATTGTGTAGTGGGTATGTGTGGGGTATGTGTTTGTATGAGTTGTGAGTGACACACTACGCTAGCAAGTCTGTGAACTGAAAGCTCGGATCTCATCAAATGGAGTGTATAGTAATAGTAAGACTGATCGCGATATCTTTATGAATCGTGCTTGTGCTTATCTTTGCCCTTGTTAAAAAAGTTGAAGTATAGTGTCTTTAAAATCAGCGCAAAAAACTGACATTAGGCATATGGGGGAAGCAAAGCAAGCCAAAGTGTTTCATTTTTTTTATCGACTGAGACGAACTTCTGAGATGGTAAAACTGCAAAAAGGTGAAAAGTTAAAATTTTTCAAAGAAAATAATAGAAGAAGAAAAAGGGTTAGAAATTTGTGTCCTTAAAGTCTCTTTAACAAGCCCATTTTTAAGCATGCACCACCGGCATCCTCTTCATCAATGCAAGAATCCTAAGTAATTTAAATACAACATATCAACAATATTTTTAGCCGTTATGTGTGTTCCCATATAATGAGCATATAATATATTCAAGCACTTGATCTAATCTTACCGATCGAATTGGCATCAGTCACCACTATGCATGATCAAATAGGTAGACGCCAAATTTGTTATCATATGACAAAGAACCCCTTATACATACGTTATAAATGATTAACACTATTTTAAAGAAGATATCTTATATAATACATTGAATGTATAATATGTACACCCAGTCAGCGATATTATGGTATTTACAATTTTATTTAATGCAACCACTAGCTTATGATACTTTCATCAATATATTATACGTGTATTGTACTTTTTCAAGTGATTCATGATCTTAAATGTGGCCATGAATTATTCCAATAATTTCACATTGCTTGCAATAAATAAACTACACACATTCATGTCCTTACGGCGAAACTAAGTATACAATGTAATTTATTTAGTTATAAGTTTTTGGCGCTCTATTTGATTTGAAGGGATCGTTAATTATTGTTATGCATTAGTTAAACTCCTTGTCGAGGGGCATCTAGAGATAAATATAGAACCATCAAGATTCAAGAATGGACCACGAGACCAGTATGTTTTTTTCTAAGTCTCTAAAGTTGTTCTTGACTCCAAATTTTTAGCGACTCAACGACCAATTTTTTACACCATTACCAAGGAAAATGATGGTGTTTATTGAACACTGCACACACTAGTTCTTGAAGCGATTTTGAACACAAATCACAACTCTTAATAGACTCTTAATCTGTAATTATCATTAACTTTACTTATACATCTCTCTGCTTAGGCATAACGATTAACAACTATCTAAATCAAAGCTGTCATTTCTGAATTGTTAGGAATCAAAATTTTGTACTTTTGATTTTCCATTTCACAATACAAAAGAAACCCCTCTAAAAGTTTAAAAAACAAATAATATTTTTTAAATAAAAGAAAAGTAAAAGGTTGTTTCTTTCTGTGATTCTTGGCTAGTAAAAAAGACCCTTTATTTTTTCAACAACTTTGGATTTTTGGATGATTTTGAGGAGAGATTTCATAATTTCATGTCATCACCAAACCCTAGCTAGCTTTATCAGTCACCGGAAATAAAACTTGCCGGGTGCCGGCCCTCCATGTGTCTCATGTTTTGTCGCGAAAAGCGATATACATTGCTTTCTATACACCTTTTCATTTGAGGAAACTTTGATTATATTATTGTTGTGAAAATAATCCATCGATTATAGACAACATTAAAACGGTATGAATTAATGGTCTGTTATGTGCTTATTTTTTTTTTTTATTGGTAATAGGTTTTGACATTTTGGTTTTTTTGTTACAAACTCACAAGGATACAAGTATAATGTGATAACATGCCGATGATGTGATAACATGCCGCCCTATTTATCGGATTAATTGAGAAAGCTAAACTCCAAATTTCTTTTAGGGTATGATGGTGAAAAGATGCGTGTATTTTTATTTGTTTTTATTTCACCAGTCAACTCCGTGAAATAGATATGTATTTAATGTATGTGCGTATATATGTAATATGACCAAAAAATTTTGAATACACTCGATATAATACACCTTTGTTCTTCATTTATTTATAATATGTATTTTTTTAATTAATCATGAAAAAAATTAACTACGAAATATATGTGGCAAACTCCGTAAAATCGATACCTATTTAAGGAAGTTTACAAGTGATTCCAATACCAAATAAACCAATATTTTAAAATTTATTACTTTGATTTGTCAAAGGATATCCACAGAAAGTTGACAAAAATTTTGCGAATGAACTAACAATTTTGGCAAAACAAAATGCAACTGGCACTACCAAATTCTCCAGTAGATTGATACACTGCGGTCAATTTCACTAACAACTAAGTTAATGTTAATGGTCCATGCATGTTAAAGTAAGATTAATTTTCCAGACCGACAACGTTTACGAAGGAAAATATTCTTTGCACGTACGGGAAAGTAGAAGTCATGGTTGTAATTTCAGCAAGAAACGGATGTTTCCAGTCAATCAGATGATGGATCCGAGCACACGCGTCAGCACGGGAGCGAGGAGACAGAATCAATGGCCCCATTCGTCCCTTTCGCCATATAAATTTACTCTCTTACCCTTGCATATAATTTTCACACAAATTAGTCAAATATCTCGATTTTGACTTTTCACTTTCACCTTCACGGTCAAACGGTAAAAGTATCTTCTGTCGTCCTTTTCCACACTTTTTTTATTAAAAAAAAAACTCATTAATGAAAATAAATACAGCTAATCCCCTAAAGGCGGGCCAAATGTATGCAACATAAGTAAACACCCAATATTAATTTATACAAACACACAGTCCCATTTTTAATACTGATTTTATTTATTTATTTCTTTATTAAACTTTTTATCTAATCCTATTTCGAGATCTACATCAACGGTGAGATTTGTTTGCGAAAAGAGTAACTAAAAGAATTGTGTCTGCAACGTTAACTATAATGACCTATCTTGAAACTTTAAGGGATATGAGTGGTCATCTTTAAAATATTTAAGATTTTCTTTCATGATAGAACACTCCTTGGGGGCTCATTATTTTTCCGTATAAATCCATTAGATCTATAACCAGTAAATTCCTCTAAAAAAATCACGTGTTATAATATTTTCTTTTTTTGGAAGACAAAAAATATATATATATAAACGGTCATTCATTTTTAGTATTTTACAGATTTTACGTCTGAATATATATTTAAAAAATTTCTTTACAAAATTTCTTCGATTAATAAAGAATAAAATTAATGAAAAACCAAAAATTACAGAGGAAATAAAGGCTGTAAAGCAGACAGCACAGTGGCCGAAATGACATATCACTGATCCCTTAGTTTCCACGTAGATTATTACATGACTAGATGGTTAGACATATCGCTGATTCGCCGTCTAGAGACAATACTTTGTCTTAAGTCAGCATCTTTCTTTCAACAAAATCCTGTAATTGCCCTTGCTCATTTTCTTTATCATTTTTATTTTGTAATACATTTTCTCATTTCCCAAATCTCTCCACAGAGTAGATGGTATAAAATACACCACAGTGAAACTCTCTCACTCTCTCTGGCCTCTGCCTTTACCCTAAAAAGAGGCACTCATTTGCTTCTTAAAACCCTCTCTCAGTGGGCAGTCTTTTCAGCCTCCAGGCCCCGGGCTTGAGATTGAGATTGAGATTGAGAGAGGCAATCTGAGATTTTGAAACTCTCTAGTTTTTTTTTTCTTTTTTTTTGTTCTCATTACATATACCCTCAGAACCCCATTCTTTGTTCTTCAATTCTTTCCTTTTTCATTACAAACACAAACCAAGAAAGCCACATCTTCTTCTTGTTTTTTTGTTTCTTGATTATTTCAATAATCAAGACTGTGTAATGGCACCAAGTTTTGACTATGCGGTTTCGAGCCTTCTGTGTGCTGAAGAGGACAGCAGTGTTTTCGATGATATCAATGGGTCTGCGGTGGAGGAGTTTGAGAATGACGCCACGTGGCATCATGGGAACAATCGAACGCAACATCGGAGCCGGAGGTTTGATGACGGTAGAGATATGTTGTTATCGCTGCCATTGCAGAGTGATGAGTGTTTGGCTTTGTTGCTTGAGAAAGAATGCCACCATTTGCCTAATAACGATTACTTGAAGAGACTTCAGACTGGGGATTTGGACTTGGTGGCTAGACAAGAGGCTGTTGATTGGATTGCCAAGGTGGGTTCTTTTAAATCAATATGATATTAGCTTATTTACTTCATTTTTGGCTCTGTCATTGATTCAGTGAATGTTTAAATATGAATTGCAGTGACGTTTTAATGTTTATTGAGTTCGGTGGGTCTTTGTTTTCCCCTTTTTGGATTGATGCCAATACGTGAATGTATTTAATATTGTATTCTTTTATGCAATTATTACCAATGCTAATGAGTTGTTTCTTGATATCTGCTGTTCTCTGTTTCATTCAATTGCGTGGCTGATTCCTTCCTAAAAAGCTTTTCATTTATGATCGATGCTAATAGCCTTTGTTCAACAGGTTCATTCTCATTTCGGTTTTGGACCTCTCTGTTTATATTTATCCATAAACTATCTGGACAGATTTCTCTCTGCCTATGAATTACCAGTAAGTCATTGTAGATTGAGACTAATTTGCCATTCATTTTGCTTCACACCGATCAAAAGCGCTTTTTATTGCATCTAATCTTTGGATTGTTTTGCAATCTACAGAAGGGTAAAGTTTGGATGATGCAACTATTGGCTGTGGCATGTTTGTCTCTGGCAGCCAAAATGGAGGAGACTGAAGTTCCATTATGTCTAGATCTACAGGTTAATGTTCCTCCAATACATATTCCTCTAGATATGATTCCTTTTTGCTAATCGATATATGTCCTCATGACGATGAGTGTGTTTTAACAGGTGGGACAATCGAAGTTTTTATTTGAAGCTAAAACCATTCAGAGAATGGAGCTTTTGGTGCTGAGCACCTTGAAATGGAGAATGCAAGCAATTACCCCATTTTCCTTCCTAGACTATTTCACTGGCAAGATCACTGATGATGATGATGACCATCATCAAACTCCACTCAGAGCTTTATTTTGTAGATCAATTCAAATAATATCAAGCACCATAAAAGGTCCCCTCTCAATTTACACATTGACCATGTACTTGTACTATTCATAATTATATCTCTGTGGCATCTCCAATGTAACAATAATGATAGAGATATTTGATTAAAAGGGTCTGATGTTTTTGGCTTTGGTGGGTGGGAATTGAATGCAGGGATTGACGTCTTGGAATTCAAGCCCTCTGAGATTGCAGCAGCAGTGGCAATATCTGTTGGAGGGGAAACCAAAACAGTTGTTGATACTGAGAAAGCAATTTCTCTTCTCACTCAACATGTCAAAAAGGTAAAGTTAGTGGTCCATAACCCATTATAAAGCGAACATATATAAATGATAGTTTTTACTTTTGCAGTTACCATCATTTTGAGTTTGATTACCAACAACTAATAGGAATTAAGTAAGGCATGCTTTTTTATTTATTAACTCTTCAGTACAATTTGTTTCTTTTACTTTCTTGCAGGAGAGGGTGCGTAAGTGTATAAAAATGATAAACGATTCTTTGATTTGTGGGTCAGTGAAGAGTGCAACAAGTGCTTCACCAGCAACATCTTTCCCCCAAAGTCCAATCGGGGTGCTGGATGCCGCATGCTTGAGCTATAAAAGTGATGAATCAACGGTTGGCTCATGTGCAAATTCTTCACATAATACCCCGGATAACAAAAGGAGAAAGTTAAACACACCTTATGAAGTGGAACTATAAATAAAGCGTGGATGGATGGGCCATTCACAGGATCGATGTGTTCTTGTTTCTCGCGTAGAGGTTTTGTTTTGTTTTTGAGGATGCCTCCCAATACAGGGTCAAGAAACCAAAATGAGAACACAGAGAAAATGAAGGCAAGGAAGTTTATTTAAAAAAAAAAAAAATGGGGGGGGAGAGGAATGAGATGTTGGTTAATGGGCTTATTGGTCAATGCAATACAAATATTTCATGCTAGCTGTTAAATAAATATTAGACTTCTTGAACGGCCTAGAGGCTAGCAGTTGGGAGGATGCAAAAAAAAAAAAATACAAAAGAAGAAAAGAAAATAGATAAAAATAAAAATAAATAAAAAATTCTGCTTGTGAGATACTATTTGTATGATTTGGTTTGTAATGATGTTCTGTTATGGTACTTTCGTGGAGAACAGAATACAGGGTAATGGAATTCCATTCCGGGGATAAAATAATGAAATAAAAAAATATTATATGCACAAATGACAAAATCAGTGCAGTTAAAATATTGAAATTTTCTCTTTAATTGTTTGATTACTCGCACGAACTGCTGATTTAGTTTAACAAACAAAAATATTCAAAAGCCCTGTCAGAATTTAACGACTCTTTGTTTGACTATTTGTCCGGTTAGACTGGAATGCATTCAGCGCTCATTTGCATATGTGAAATGTAAAGCACTGATGGTTTGTTTAACAAAACCAATGAACAGAAGTGGAACATTGAGATGGGCGACGAACATTCAACTAATCGAACATAACTCCAAGAGGCATCTTGTCCTAATATATATATATATATATATATAATCAATAAAAGACAAACATTGAGAATTATGTATTACGTCAGCCCATAACCAGTTGAACGCAATTTTCACTTTCCAATATATATGTGTTGAACAAACTTTATGAGTAAGAGGAATAGGACCCGCGTGATTTCACATTGGCTAACAAAGGCATTTTGTGGCTGGTTCCCCTCATCCCCTGATAAAAAGACGTATGGTTTATTATTAAATTAAAGATAAATATCAACTAATCCAATCGCATGGGTCCCTAATTACTGATTGTATATACTTCTGTTTAAAGCCCGTAACACTGTCTCATTCGTTGGCATTCCGTGTTAAAACTATATTCAGAAGATGCTTAGGAATACAGCCAGAGAACATTTATAATGAATTAAGATGATTTATAAGAGTGGTGAGTTCTTTTTCTCTTTTTTTTTTTTTTTTTTGGAAGAATAAGAATAAGAAAGGAAGCATCGGCCCCAAAAAAAAAAAAAAAAAGAGGGGAAGTGGCATCAAGTTGGTTCAAGTTGGAGGAAATACAAAGAAATGGACCAATTTGAAGAAAACAAATACAGAAAGCTGCGACAGCTTGTTAAGAGATAAATTGAACTCTGCAAAGGATGTTACCACGACATAAATGTTATTAAATACGAAGGCAGTGACAAAATAATGAAGTTGGATGCATTAAATTTGACCAGATTTCGAGACTCTAAAAAATAAGAAGGTAGAGCTCTCGGGAAATATGCTATTAAGCAAGAGAAAAATAGGGAGGCATTTGATTAATAGACCCCAGACAAGTCCTGCTATGAGTTTTGAGTCCCCGTTTAAATGTGTCCCTTCGATTTTTTAATGTTCTTAGTTCACATAATCGTCTTCTGGTACAATGCGAAGTATAAGATGAATTCACATGAAAGTCTTGTATGTATGATGGAGTGTAAGATAGAGTCTCATTTGTCGGACATTTTTTTATAAGATAAGTTCATTTTTTTATAAGATAAGTTAAAAGATAAATGATATTTTTTATATATATAATAAGGATATTATTGCTCTTTAACACTAATAGGTGTCTAAAAAATTGATTTTGTTGAAATGGGTTAAGAGGCTTGAAAAGTCATTTTAACGACTAATATATAAAGAAGAGAAGACAATAGATATACACTATATTTCTTTTCATTCACCTTTCTGAATCTATTAACGAGTAGTATTTTTTTGTAGACTTCCAGTTATTCTATCATTATGTGAATTTAAATTCTCATTAATCGTTAATTATAGTACAAGTAGATTATAATATAATAAGATAAGTTATCGTGTAAAAAATAAAAAAAAACAAAGGTTATTTTGTCTAATACTTCTTAGTTTTGTTTTCCATATGCTGGATTTTTTTTTATCACATCAGAGTCCGATTCTCACAATCAGATCTCGCTGTGTAAACTGTCCTTACCCATGTTATCAAGAGAAATTTTAAAAAACATTTAAAGTACTATGTCAATTATAGTACTTTAAAAAACATTTAAAGTACTATGTCAATTATATAACAAATAGACAATGTCATAACATATGTATATTTATTTTAAAAAATTATTATATATGTGATAATTGTATTAAATTCAACAACACATGTCATGCATGAATTACTTATATAACCCCTGATGTATTAGAAAATTCCTCTGTGACCAGCTCTCTCCATACATACGCTAACTTTGTTCATGCAGTTTCAGTTAAAAGTAATTTTACACCACAAATACATAATTAGTGGGGGGACATCGCTGCATTCTGATATTAGGAACTGTAGATAAAACAGGAAAATTACAAAAGGAGGAAAAGAGACAAGAGTCTTGAAACTATAAAATAACCATGCCCATGAGTCAAATAATCAATTTAAATGCATAAATTAGTAATATTGCAGTAAGAGTACAGACGACTCAAAAGACATTTTATATCAATTTCCTCTTTGCCTTTTAATGTTTGTTTTATTGACGATTGCAGCACCGGCTTAGTGCAGAGGCACGTAAGTATTTGCAGAGGTGACTTTATGCGTCCGGTAAGATTTCTTAAAACACATGTCACGTGAGGAGCATTGCTGTAACAATTAGTTACCAACACTAGAAACTGCTTTCTTTAAGTATTATTCTTTTCTTCTTTGAAAAAAAATAAATAAATAAATTCAATGGACGACCAAAAATGAAAGAGAAATCTACATTGTCTTGTCTAGAACAAAACAGAAGAGACCAAGGATACATTCTGATGGAGGTTCTGTTGCTTGAAGTCTCATTAAGCTAAGCTCTCCCGAGATGAAGTCACAGATATCAAATATAAGTTAAAGCGTAACCCCTAAGAGTGTGCTCTGGTTGGTTGAAGTATATCTCTAATCTTTACCAAAGCTCGTCTTTGATTTTTAGGGTGGTAAGAGAGGTAAAAGTTATATTTAGACTTACCCACTCCATCTTACCTTTTAAAAGTATATATATATATATATATATACATATATAAGTTAAAGTGTATGCACTAAATATTTGGCCATATCTCTTAAACATTCACAATTATAAAATGCATAAATGGTGTGAGATCTTTGAAAATTATTAGCTTAATCTATTTTGACATTGAATCTAAATTCCTAATACATACCTAAATCATTTTAAAAGGCATCTAACAATTTTAATTTCGGCACTCTCTTTTAGTTCCTATCAGAACCTCCACTCTATCATTAAAATTCATTAAAGAAGGGATGGCAGGTAAAACTCGCTTAATCTTAAATAGCCTAATCTTAGTCTAAAAGTCTGAGAAATATTTAAAATTTTAAGAAATATATACTATTTTAATTAAAAATAAACTTTCTTATATATATATATATATATTCAACCCATGCATAACATATATTCAAGTTTTAGATCTTATTATTCCAACTTTTAAAGTTTAATCTAAAAAAAAAGTTAAGTTTTATAAATTATAAATTAATGAAACGTAATGAAAAAAAGTTTTTTAAAAAATGTAGAATGTGAAATTCAAACTTTTTGGTCCAACCCAATAAAAGCCATACCCAAACCCAGCCCAGCAAAAAGCATAATGGAGCCAGGCTCAGTCATTGTCATGTTTAATTTTATATGCAATTGCGAAAAATAATAGAATTTGTGATTATGAAAGTGGGGTGATATAAAGAGATTAAAGGGTGGAACTAGTTCAAAAAAAAGCTGACAAGTTGGGCAGGGCAAGCCTGCAAAAAAGTTTTCATGGGCCAAACTTTCAAAATATTGGACTCGTGGGTCTAAACGGAAAATTGTTAAGACTTCAGAGTGGAGCTTTTTAACACCCTTTTATAACTCTTCAGACAGCCCACTTTTCATTTTTATATCTCTTTCCCCTCTGAATCTATGAAAATGGACATAAAATTACACAGAACTTTAATTAATCTTTACTATCATTAAGAATCAATTAACTAAATTATAAACATGCTATTTTTATTTACTTTATTTCTTATAATTTCTTCATTGTCTTGATTTTATAAATGAAACTAATTTTATCATATGTTGGGATTAACAAATGATTAGAGGTTCATGATTAGTGTAGATATTATAGTTTAATTAATTTTATATTTATCCTTTTATGTAGTTTTCAGTAACAACAAAATTATGATTGCAAGAGAATGGGGGGGGTGCTATAGGGATATTAAAAGGGTGTGATAAGCATTACTGACAAAGAAGTTGCAGATGGATAGCCAATTTGGTGGGATGGCTCAATCAAATCAAACCCATAAGAGGCAAGGTGAGTATTTGTTATGGCTGGAACAACTTACAAAGTTAAAACGAAAGTTTCTCCGCAGAGAAAATAAATAAATAAATGAAGGCATTGACTATGAACATTATTTGTGTCTGATTTTACAGAGTATTCAAAGTTGACGACTCAGCAAAAATCCAATCCAAACCCTAATGCACTTTCAGCTAAGAGCTAAAACGCTGCGTACTCTGCTACTGGTACTCGTTGTTTCCAAGGAATGGACACTTTGACCCCACGCGCAACCCCAGCTTTTTATTTGACTGCTGTCCCAACAATTGAGCACAATTCTGTTTCCACTTACCCAACCATTTTGTATTTTCTCATTGAGCACCCATTCTTCCTTAATTGAGCAATTTAATCTAATGGAACCATCAAGTCCATACTTCAGCCCATAAAAGTTGACTCTTCTTCCACGCTCCAAATCTCCAATAGGGTGGCTACGCAATCAACAGTGTTTATACGAATCAGAAGAAAATTGTATTAACTTAATTTTCCTTTGAATTAAGATATTTTAGAGTATTTCTAAAAAAGTGTTTAAATAAAATTTTATTTTTATTTAAAGAGTAATGTCAGTTTTAAATATTTTAAAAGACACATTAATTTAGTTTTTTTAAATAAAATTTGTTTCTCACTCTTCAATATTAAAGAATGAGTTTCTCCTTCTTCTACTAATATTTTATTATTATTTATTGAAAATATACAACTGTTATAATTATTATTTATGTTTCTATAATGAATTAAATTTGATAGAGAGAATGATTTGATTAAAATAATATTAACTTGTTTTAATTTAATGAGTCTTTTTAAGAGAATTATATTTTTTTATTCACTTACTTACCACATTAATAAATAAACTAAAATTTAAATAATTTTTTACAAATATTCTTATTTTCTTTCAAATAATTTGGTGTGACATAGCCCCTATGTACACTGCACATTTTCTCTTCAAACTTACGCCTAAGACCTACGGAGTGCTGCTGAGATTAAATCTAATTACCTAATGTGTGTGTGTGTGAAATGAAATTTCACTCTACCAGCCTATGCCCACACAGGTGTAGTAAATTTTGGGTGAATAGCATTTCCTTAGATACCTTGACGTACGTGCGTAAATTAATTTTGAATTGAAAGTCAATTTATGAATCGATTACACACATAAAAGGCTATAATGTCAACTGCTGCATAGCCTACCTCGTTTATAGTTGATACAGTTCTTGAAATTGTTGTATTAATAGATAATTGCTTCGAAGGAATTATCGATTACTGAAAAAACAAAACACTAAATAATTTTGGTTTGCAGGATGACTTTCAAAGAAACAGGAAATTTTTCTCTCATTGATAAATGAAATTTTTATGGAGAAAACTTTATTAAAAAAAAGGGAACTAGTAGGAAGTGGGGCTAATTAGTCTACTATATAAAACCTTTCTTGTAATGGTACAAGAAGTTATGGTTTGGAACCTGGTCCACGCAAGGACAAAGAGGATTGAGTTAATATTACAGCTTGAAAAAATAAAAGAAAAGAAAAAGAATTATCATTTAATATTAATCTTTTTAAGGAATTTTTGTTACTATTATGAAAAAAAATGCTATTTCAATGTTTGTTGAAATTTACCTTAATTCTGAGGAGACGTTACTTTGTTTTACAGGAGAAATGAAAATGTAAGGACGAAATTGTTAAAAAAATAACTATTCTGCTCCAAACGCAAATACGCCAAATACAAAGCACTAGCACCCTTAAGCACCGGAAACAATGTTGAAAAATATGAAAGGAACTAAAGAAAAATATGGGCAGCGAAACTCCAGTTAAAAACAGGCCAGCGAGCACGCCACTGGCGGCTACGCGTCCGCAAAAGCCGCAATTTGCGTGGTCCCCGACGTCCATCAAGTTATCTTCACGTGCCGCGTGTCGTGCATCCGAGAGCCCAGCGATATCAATCGTCTTAAAAAATCGCTTTGGGTTGTCCCGTACGCCCCGCTGTCACCCAAAGCCCGCGTGCATGGTAGGCCATTTAAGTAATACTTTGACCAAAGAAACAAAATGTTAAAATAAAATAAAAGCACCACTCTGTAATCCGTTCCTTTTAATTTTCTTATTGAAGCAAGAGCCAAAGCGTGCAACTAATGCATGCGCCCCCCGCTATAAGATCCCGACGGTGATGCGATAGTGCAACAGTATATAGTGTTTACCTCTTTTCACGCTCATCATTTGTTTCCACTCTTTTGTTTATATCTATTATCCATTCAGCACCGTCCTTTAAGATCCCGCCACGTGCACGCTTAGAGTCTCCAGTCTACTAATCAGACGGGGTTTTTGTCGTCTGACGTTCGTACGCGTGAGATGGATGATGTAAATGTTATAATTAATTAATTAAAGATTTGCGCGTCGCATCGCGTGGGTGACTTTTGTAATAAAGTGCTCCTGTTTCACACTGTTCCGGAGATTTTGTGGTCGGGAATTGTAGGATTTTCTTGCCCTTTATTATTAGCATCAACCAATTCTTTTTAATTCTATTTAATAAAAGCGAATTTACTAGTTTATTTTTATATGAAATGACTGGTTTATCCCTCCGCTAAGGGCGATCTACCCGTCCATGCTTTGCCGACGGGCAATTCAATATGTGTATATATATATTAACGCAGAAAGTATTGTATGCTTAAAACTCCTCATTTTTCATTCACACCTCAAACAAAGGATAATTTCGCTTACCTCGTACAATTCAATTCGCCGTTAATGAGTTTTGTGCTTGCAATCGCCTAGGTTTGAGAAACTTGATTATTTAATTTTTATGTTTTTTTGTTATTATCATTTTACTTGTTCTTTTTTTAATCTTTTTATTTAGGTGTGAATTATTAAATGTAGGTAATTCATGTTAATAAAATTAAAACAACTAGTCAAGTTCCTAAGAATTTTGCTTTTGAACTAAGAGTAAAAAATTTTTTTTTCAAAATTAATATTCATACATTAGAAAAATAGAGTGAATTGTTTTTAAAATTTTTTGGGTTGTGTAATTCAATACTAGCTCCATTAATTATTTCAATCAATCATAATAATATTCATACATACATGACATCCAATGAATTGATAAAAAAACAATACTCCTAAATACCAAAAACTCTCTTTATGAACGCAGCCTTCTATTTGCTTAGACTAATCTTGCCTAACAAAAAGCAAGAAAAAAAAACAACAAAGATAAAATTCAAACTTTTGAACTCAAGGTGCCTTGATCTTGATCATGTTTGGTTATTTATAAATGTTGTCTGCCGTCGCAAATTTTGTTACCTAATCCAACCAAGATCTTGCTTCAAGCATTTTTTTTTTTTTTTTTGGTTTGGGGGGGAGGAAGAATTTTAAGGCCTTTGGATGTGACAGTTAATGCAAATAATTGATTTGCGACAACATGCCCTAATTAATGGTTACTTGTTTATTTGTATCCTTCAACGGAGAGCTTATATTGGGCATTGATGCAAGAATTTGACTTTCGTATTATTTTATTTATGCTTTGGGTGTATATAGAGAAGTGAAATTATTTAAATACACTAATATCTTTTTTAAATATATTTAAAAATTATATTTATTAACAATTTTTATTTTAAAAAAATTTTAAAATTTACCCATACTAATATCAATCTTTCCTCCTCGGCCTTACTCTCTAACAAATTTCTTACTCTATCATAGTTTTCTGTAAACAAAACTTTCTCAACTTGAAATATAAATTAAAATGTAGATATTTGTTAGTCTATATTACTACCTTTAGATCGAAATTTGGAGATGTTAGTTTTTGATTCCGAAAATTGTGGCGGAAAAGGAAATCTTTTATTCTTTGTGGTATGTGAAGATGGTTTCCTTATCTTTTCATTCTAAATAGATTATAACATTATCTATTTAAATTTTAATGAGTTTGTCTCATTTCTCAAAATCGTTTGTAACCTATCGCTAAAATGAAATATAAAAATTAGTGAAAAACTGAAGGAACGGAAGGAAAAAAACATGGGGTGGGTTAGAGAAAAAGAAAAATATGGTTAGTTAGGTAATTTCATCAAAAAAAATTAATAATAAAAGATTAATTGAGAAGAGAGCGTAAAACAAAACAAAAATTGTAGGTTTAATTAATTCTACCCATATGCATGTCGCAATATTATTCGATGAGTCTCCTATTTATGATTGCAAATCGATTAGAACTTTCTAGATTAGTGCTGTAGTAGCTTAGGTCGGATACTTTCAAGACCTATCAGCATTGATCTAATTAATTTTAAATATTAAAAAAAACCAACAATTACTAATAATTTATACGCGGAACTGAAAATCGTTCCCGCTTGTGGTTATTAATTACCGGGCTGTTAGGTGGCTCGCAACAATACTTTTATTGTTGAATACGTGCACATTTATCATGGACATGTCATCTTGTATGAACATCGCGACTTTTTCGTGCCTTGAGCAAGAAAAACCTAAACGCTTGATCTCTTTTGGAGTAACTTTTGTTATGTCATTGATAATGACCATCACTTAATTGTTAAACCATAAGGGCTATGATTAAAAGGTTCAATAAACTATTCATCGGTCTACCTAATGGAAATTAACCGCACTCGAGTCCAACTTACCCACTAAAGTACGAATTTAATAACAATGAAATGCCCCAAACGCACGCACAGATCATTATTTTCACACGGGAATAGGAAATAAGTGTGATTCAATTTATTAGCCTTAAAGTCAATATGATTATGACGTTACTGTTATGGGTGGATAAATTTGACTTCCAAATCTTAACAGAGCGAAAAAAAAAAAAGAAAAGAAAAGTTCTCACCCATGTTCAAAGACACGAGTCATGAAAAATCGTTCAATTGTTCTGATTACAAGTTGAAGAAAGAGCAAGAGTAATTATTTCTCTTCCCTTTTGAACTTTCAATAGGGAAGCTTAATGCGGAAGCTGAAAGCCGTTTGTGGGTGGATTATTAATTGATTTTCGTATAATTACTACGAAATGGACGCACGAATTACTCATGTAAAGTTATAAACTTTCATGTTCTTATAGCTCGTAAAATTGATTGATTAATTTCCCTTCCACTAGATTGCTGCCATAAAATATTGCGACAGTGGTCTTTATTTCATTGAATCTGAATTAAAGTTCATTAGGCATCCACAAATCGCTCAAGAAAAGAAAAAGAATGAGGGTGTCACCATTATGATTGTGGTCACACACATTTTTAATTTTGATCGTCGGTTGCAATAGACTGTAGAGAATCGGTCGGCGAAGTGCATTTGTAAGCATAGTGACCTCCGCGTCAAATGCAAATTCAAATATAATTTAAAGAACAAAACAATGAACTCACCGCCGTTTTCGAGTTTGACCACAAAATTTTTTATATGAAGGCTACGCGTATTTCAAATTAGATTACTTTTACTTGGCAAGAGTTTAAGTATAAATGTTTTTGTTGTAATTCAAAATGCGTCTGAGAATGTAGTTTCACTTCACGAAAATTCAGAGCACCCACCCCCGTTCCATTTAAAATAATAATAATAATAAATAAATAAATAAATAAATAAACTAGAAATGTAACGGGGAAAAAAATTTGGTGTTAGTGGATATCAAATAGTTCCAGGACCGCATGGGGAATAGAGTTGACTTGCTCATATGGTGTTTCTATATTGGAGTATTGCCATGATTAAAATCCTTCAGATTCACCAAATGTGTCTGGTAATGGCATAAAAACCCATTTCGAGTTACAAGATGCGCATAAAAGGGTAACTCTTGGCGCCATTTTGGTGCTTCAAAGTTCAATCATGGCGGTGGAGAAATTAAAATTAAACAGATCATGAATTTGGGAAGTTACCTTCGCCATCACATCTGCGAGATTATGATGGGATTTTGATTCTGCTTTAATTTCTTGTTTTCCAAGGGACATGAACTTGCAACAACCGTCACACCATGATGCATTTCTACCACCGCGAAGAGCACGTCTTTTTATTTAGTTCTTATATATATATATATATATATATATATGTAGAACGTCCCACCAATCATCACGTCCAAACCCTGCTTTTAGAACTTGATGGCTCATTTGAAATAGTTTTTTGAAAATTTTATCAAATTTTAGTAGCTTAGAATCGAATGTGTGTGTGGTACTTATAAGGCATAGCGTCTTAAAAATGTGAAATGTGAAGAGTTTTCTCGAATTTTTTTTTATTTTTATTTTTCTTTCTGTTTGAAAACAACAAATCAAATTGCAACTTAGCAAATCCTTCGGAAGAAAGGAATTAATTGCCCTTTATTCAAGAATATTGTACAAACCCTTTCTGATTAAAAACATGCCCATCATGCTAGGATGATCCTGCCATCGAAATCATAAGAGAAGACCCAATTGCACGTGTTTGATAATGGAAGTAATTTGGGACCTAGCTGGCTGGCTAGTTTGCTCCTACTCAAATTTTTTCGGTCTCGAGCCACTAAAACAAACTTCCAAACAACCCCTTGGATTAAATACGATAAAAAGAGAGTTGACACTTTCTAATGTGCCAATTCTTTTTTTCATCGGAAAATAAATAAATAAAAAAAGACACGAAACAATAAATACACAGTAGGGTGGGAAGAAAGTCTAACAAAGTGGGTGGTGTTTATGCAGCAATTTTATATATGATAGTTGTGACGGGCATGGATTCCCCCTCTCTTTTGGTTTCTAATCGTGGGCATTTCTTTTTATTTTCTTTTACTAAAGCATAACGTATGATCTTTTGAGTGCGGGCATTGTTTTGTAATGAGCTTTTTAGCTTTCCAAGCGTGGATGTTTTTGTTGGAGAATCCACAACCAAAATGGCTCCATGGCCTTATGTCCCACGCTTCCCCACCAAAACTCAATTGCACACATGTTTTGTGCTTATGGCCGCTCCAAAAACTCTTAGCTTTCTGAAAGAAACAGGGAAAAATAAATATTGGTTTCGATCTTAGCCAATGCTGCCTCGGCACGTGTTAGATTCTACGGCACCCCATTGGCTCACGCCCATCTTTGGTTTTTTTTTTTTTTAAATCTTATCTTTTATTTTTGGTGGGCTGGGAACAAATTGTAGTGGCATAAAACATGGAAAAAGGTTTTTGATTTTTTAGCAGGTTTGACTCATATTCTCTCATCTTTGCATTTTAGGTATTGCATGCTTGTAATTTCTTGCTCTTGGCTATTTTGTGTTTTATAAAAGCCAAACAAACTAAACGATTCTATTCGCACATTTCCAGCCAGACCCAAATATATGATCATACTACATTTCAGCTGTTGTATGCAATAATACATGCAAATATTTAAGTTTTCTTGTATCGTGCATCAAATTATTTGGTATATTATCCAACTAGAGCAAAATTAGAAGCCCCATGGAGTATAAAGTAGTCTTACCGAAAGTCTCCGTCTTCCAACTCTTTATATATTTTGTCTTTGTTTGCATACTGTTAATTGAATATAATTTTCAGAATTTTGGGTTAGAAGAGAATAAAGAAGTTCCAAAATAATCTTAAAATATTTAAGTGAAAATGCATTCGATGACCAGAAAATATGGCAGGATCGTGCTAACCTAGATCGATAGAATATGGATCACGTAGGCTCCACTATAATAAACGATATATGCAACTCAGACGGCGAATATTATGGCATGGGTTTGGTGCGTTACACAGAATCATCCATTTTTCTGTACTCGGTGGGTTAGCTACTAAGCTTCAAATTTGAGGAAAAAGGGAGCAAAAAAAAAAAAAAGTCAGTTAAGTGGTCAATCCACAACCACCATTTCCAATCCCATGACATTTCTCAAGGCTTTATCAGATCATTTCATTTGACACCATCATTGAAAAAAGAAAAATGGCATAATGATGTGAGTCTTGAAATTAATTAAGTATTACAAATGCAACTAAAGCGAGATATTATTGAAATAATCTAGTATTAAATGTGGCAAGTAAAGCGAACAAAGTATGATGATTATAAATAATTTAATTATAAAACCGCAAATACACTAGTGTGCGGAGGAATCCTCTTGCTTTGCTTTACATCTCATATTGGTTATGTAATCGTATATTGGCGAGTAATTTAGTATTGAGTGCTACCAAAAGCGAAGACTCAATGGGATTGTTAAGGCAATGAAGGACTCGATTGGGCGTGGCTATTGTTCCCTTCACTCCAAACAAGAAGGCATGAAAGTATGCATTTTATTTTGATTTTTTTATTGTTTAAATTTTAAATAATTTGGGGCATTAGATCTTCCTGCCTGTGCATGAGATCTCCTTCAGGTGATTAAATCATGGGTTTTATTATTTTATTAATGCTATCTTTAGCGTGGGAGCCATACCCTCGCTTGGCTTCATCCAGTTGTCTTAATTAATTAATTAACTTATTTAAGGTTCTGTTTTGGTCCGGTTGATTTAAGACAACTGAGGAAGAAGATAACGTTCAGATGCGATTCTTATGAGTATCCAATTAAGGCTCTAATGAACCCAATTCATTATTGGCGTTTTTCTTTTTTTCCTTCCCCTAAAGGCCTATTATTGGGCAGTACCAAAATAGTTTACATTGACTGAAACAAACAATAATAAGGACATGTGTTTGATATGAACAAAATGCTTTTTCTCCTTCTAAATTTGAAAAGATACAAAAACATTTTCTGCATTTGTATGAAAATATATTATTATTATTATTATTATTGTTATTGTTTTATAAAAAAGACCGAGGCGGTAGGGTGCATTCAAAGATCGTACGTTTTATATTTTCTTAAAAGAAAGAAAGAAATTCTTAGACTTCTTTAGAATATGAAAATTTCAATATCACATTCGATTTTTTTGTTTTTAAATGACTTTATTAATCGGTTGTTTACTGTATAAATTATTTGTGCATCGATTTGCTAATATGGACATGTAATTGCATATCATACATTTAGTTCAGCCAAATCTTTGTTTGATTTGAAAAAAAAAAAAAAGAAAATGTAACAGAAAAAGCTACATGTGAAACGTAAAGAAATGACCAGTACCAATGATAAAAATAAGCATTGTAGATTTGTAATTGGCAGGAAAATCAAGTTTAACCAACACATCATGTATTACATCCACAAGTTGGGCCATTCCCTGGTGGGCGTATTTATGGCTTATTCATATCCATAATATCATATCAAATCACACCAACAAAAAGCACTATTTGGGTATTCTATGATTATAACGGAGGGATGGGGCCTGTTTGGCTAAAAACATTCATTGTAACTGTTTTCCCCTATATATGTATGTATGATAGAACTGCTTTACTCTTCAATATTGATAATATGAGATATAAATACTTTGAGGCAGAAGTGTGAGGACTGGGACGATGTATCCAATGGTGATGAGTGGGGGCCACATCATCTTTGTATAATTCTTTGTTTGAATGGTCAAGCGACAAATAATTGGTGTTCATAATAAACATAGGATACCAACCCCTTTTAATCTTATGATTTTTATTATCATTTCAATTCTCTAATTTATTTGCCTTCGCAATTTTATCCATCCGCGATGTCTATTTTTGGAAAAGCGCTCAAAAGTTTGGAAACATGCCAAGTTCATTAAAAAGAAAAAAGAACCGTAAAAAAAAGTCTAAAAATGAATTTTGCTAAGGGCTCCTTTTTTTTTTTTGTTTGGTGGGTGTAAATAATTATTCACAACCCATAAAATATTTTTATATTTAAGTAAATTTACATATTTGTTTTGTCATCTTGCAAATTTTTTTAGAAGATCTAAAAGCATTGATTATTGTCCATTAAATTTTGTTTTGCTTTTATTTTTCATTTTTCTAAGCATTGCTTGTTAGAACTCAAATCTCTTTTTCATTTATTGCCTAAATTTGAAACCTAAACATCTTATTTTACTCTTTAAAAGATTTTACCGATTGAAGCAAATCGCCATCATCCACCAATTTTATAATCATGGAAAGCCAAGTTTTAACCTAAACACTTAATCGGTCAACATGTTTACTATTTGCACTTTCTAAAGGAGTAAAAAAGAATGAAAATTGATTGTTGTGAGATGCCCATTAACCAAAAAGGATGATATTGCATAAAAATAAAAATACGGAGTCATTTATAATAGAGCCATAAAAAGATGGTTTAAAAAGAACCCAAAAAAAAAAAATTGAGGGCGATGGCATGAATCATGATGACACATTAGTACATTACCAAGAGCAAAGATTCGTCCGTGAACATATACCATGCATGAATTCGTACTAACAGACACACACACTGACGCAGTTAATTCAAGCAATGAGCTAACCCCAACGGGACCAGACACGGTTAAACTTAACCAGAGAGTATGGTTTTGATTTGGTTTGGTTAGGTTTAGTTCGGTCGGTCAACAGGACATTGACTAAAGCCCCGCCAGCGGCCCAACCGAAGGTCATGATACAACCACGCCACACGGAGAGAGAAACCTTACTGTGTTTCATCATTGTACACTTATACCTTGCGTGCACTCTTCACACGCGCACGTATCATATCAAACTCTCCTCCCCTTTTTTTTTTTTGTTGATCGATCCCATCCGGGGGATATTTGTGTCAATTTGGTCTCTATATAATCTTATCTTCCGTGCATTCCCCAAATTTCGACTTTGACTGCGCGCACACATACACACACTTTCTCTCTCTCTCTCTTAAGCCATACACGCACAGACACAGTGAAACCTTTTCCAAGTCTTTGTATCTGCGAGCGTTCAATTCGATCTGGGTCTTCAGTTTGAGGATTGAGCTGTTTGAAGCTGGTCTTGTCTCTTTTCTGTAACTGGGTACCGTATCCTATAATTTTTCTGTAAGTTTCTAGCTCAAACACGCGATTTTTTTCCCCTCTTTCGTGATCACCTCTTGTGAAGTTGGTTTCCTTCTGTGAGTCTATTTGGGGATCTGAAAGATTTGTTTGCATCTTGTTGTGGCTCTTTTAATCTTCCCCATTGAATTTCTTAGCTTAACATCTTCGTCTGTTCTTAGCTTCAAGTAATTTTTGCGCTGTTAATCTTATCGTTTGATTTTTTTTGTATTTGCTTCCAAGATATGAAATTTCATTCAAATTCAGGATATCGGATCGTTTCTGTACGATATTGTGTGCTAAATTTTCTTATCGGGTAGTATATAATATACATACATACATACATACATACATGTGTGTGTGTGTGTGAGATCTTGCTTTGAGCAATATCTTCTCTCATAAAGTTTAATTCTTTTGGTTATGCTGTTAATTGCTGTTACATTCTAGTCTGGTTTTAGGAATGACTCGTTGTGTTAGTGGAAATGATCCATTAATTTGTGCAAGTTCTTGTTTCTAATGTGAGACCTCGTTGCAGGATCCTTGAATTGGCTGTGGTGTGTGGTTACAGCCGTGGCTATCGAATTGTGGATACGAGAACAGCATGCGGTGGTGGCTCACTCTTTCTGTTGACGTGTATCGAAAAGTCATCTCCTTGAACCTCTATTGTAGAGTTATTCTGTAATTCTGTCAATTCAACTTCAACCTTGATTTTCTCAATTTTGTTGCTCATCTATTTTCAATGGGATCCACCTTTTTCATTGTCGTCCCCTGTTACGTCCGCCAGATTAGCTGAATATTGTCTAACGCACTTCGTCAGCATTTTTCCTTTAGCTCTCATTTCCTTCTCTGTTATCATTTCAGTTTGTTTGTTTGTTTTTTTTTTTGAGTCGTTGGTTATTGGTCTATCAGTCTCTCTAGTTACGAATTTTTGGTATTTCTCTCTTGGCGGTAGATTTGAGTCCTTGTTTTCCAATTCACTTCCTACTGGTTTACGTGATACTAGTACTGAATCAGTCGTCCTGCGGAAGATTGTGTTGTTCATCGAATACCAAAGGGTTGGGAAGTAGTTATGGTGTGCCAAGCAGCAAGCCAAACAAGATTCCGGGCATTGAAATACGAACATGGGATTGCAGGGAGGGCCGCCATAGTTGTTAGAATCATAGCATGCTTTCAACCTCTTAAGTTTTGTCAGGTTTGTGGACATCATTCTTTTATTAGCTTTTATTCAGTTTAACTAGCAAGAAACCCATTGTTCCTTTGTTACATCGACCACAAAGAATATGTAAACCTCTCCACTGAAACTGTTTTTTCTTGTGTGCTTTGCAGGCTGAATATTTTCGTCATTTGCTTAAACCTGTCACGTAGATAGATTGTTTTCAATCGTTTTGATTTCAAGTTTAGCTGGAGTTTTTAGTTTTTCCGTTGCTATTGACACAAGCCGCAAATAACAGCTTTACGTACTATAGACGATCTTTTGGTACGTATGGCTATCTGGATTTTTTAAGACAATCTTCGTTGTTTAATTTATTTTGAAGTTTTAAATCATAAAGGAGTATCTCTATCTTAAAATGTTAGGTGATTGTTGTGGTTGGATGGGAGAGGGCTGTGGATCCTGGTTTCCTCAGCAGCAATCTGATTGGAAATTGCCCTATTCGAACTATTCAAGTGCTCCTATTCACTCAGGGCAAAATTGCATTCCTACAATTATGAATCTTGGAACTGATATCGTTTCGACAAATGGAAAACTGCCAGTTAATGCATATCCTGTGCTACCTCACTCACAGGTTGCCCAAGCAATTGAACCTCATGGTTGGTTTTATTGTTTGCCTCACTTCAGACAGGCATTTATGCCTGCTCCACACTCTATTTTGAAAGAGCAATTACCTGCTGGGCCATTTGTGAATCATGGTGAGACTACCAAAACAAAGGCAGGGTCTGGGTGTGCTCAGAAGAGATTTCTTGTTTTTGATCAATCCGGAGATCAAACAACTTTCATGTTTAGCTCTGGAATTGGAAATCCTGTCCAATGCTTGACTTCCTGGAGTCCAAAGCCAGCTGGTGGATATAATTTGAGTCCTGAAATTCAAGGAGCAAAAGCAGATACAAATGTACTGTCTGGACCAAATTTAATTGATGACTTCGATGAAACTAATGGGACTGATCTGCAAAGTGAAATGCATGAGGACACTGAAGAACTCAATGCACTACTGTACTCGGATGATGATGGTGATTACACTGATGACGATGACGATGATGAAGTTACAAGCACCGGGCATTCCCCTAGTACAATGACAGCTCATGAGAAGCAAGATTGGTTTGATGGGAGCACAGAAGAAGTTGCTAGCTCAGCTGGACCTATCAAAAAGCGAAAACTTTTTGATGGAGTTTATGATGATGTGCCGTTGCCCGTCCCTTCTAGTTCTGTCAAATGTAATTTACACCTTGATGATGAGGATGATGCAGAATCTAGTTGTGCCAATGGTCAGAATCCTGGGTCAGGTGGATTTGGTTATGTATCAACCAACAAGAGAATGAGAAAGGACAAAATACGGGAAACGGTGAGTGTTCTCCGGAGTATTATTCCTGATGGAGAAGGCAAGGATGCCATGCTGGTTCTCGATGAAGCTATTGATTACTTGAAGTCCCTGAGGCTTAAAGCCAAAGCTTTTGGACTTGATTCTCTATGAATTGTGTTCTCTTTTACTGTTAGTTTTCAATGTAGTGCTTGTCATTATCATTTCTCCTATATTAGAAGTCGTCGTTCGAGTGTGCTGAATAAAAGTATGGTACATATTCGCGTGGGATTGCAGAAAATGGGGAGTTTCTAGCAATGGAGGAAATTTTGAAGTAGTGGAAAGTGAGCTTGTGGTTTTCCTCATTAAGTGTTTCTTCAATGATTGATTTGGAAATCAGCAGAATTGGCTTGGTCAAATTTCTCTCTCTAGTCTCTAGAGAAAAGAAGATAGTGCAGATAATTAAGCTCTTATTAAAGAGCAATGAAATTATTAGACTGTGTCTTGGGGTTTAGAGAAATTAAAACACTCTGTGGGAGCGGATGCGGTTCTGTTGGTGTGAATGAGAAGACTGCTTATTCCGGCGGGACCCAATGAAAGAGAACAGAGTGCACGCCCCATGGGTGTTTTGGGACCCAGCTCACTTTCTTTCTCCTTTTGTTTGTGTTCTTGTCAAGTTTTTATTATCTCTCGTTGTGGGGTTATTATAGCTTTTTGTTGATGGAGATCAAAGGGGCTTGCCCATTTCATGTTGCAACTTGCTAGCTTAAAGGGCCCCCCAATCATCACCATTCCACGCATTGGCTATTGGCCTAACCATCGTTTTTACTCGCATGTGAAAGTGCAATGCTGCACTGTTGATCTTTTTGTTATACTCTTGTTCGATATGGTGACCGTGGGTGGGCTAGACTCCGCCTTTTACTGCTATTGGTGTAATTTAAATTCAGAACAAAAACTTTTTATTGTACGTACGTTCGCTTGCTGGTACTTGTAGTCGTGTTCGGACTCGGTCGTGACTGGAGATGATGAAACTTTGTTGGGACGTTACTCATTTGGTTGGTGTCATTTGTTGTCCTAACGCTCATGTTTTTACATCGCATGCACGCATTTATGATATGGGACAGTGATGTATTATATATAATATAATAGTGTATGATTCCTTTGCTCTTTCGAATGGTGCAAAAATTTCTGTCCATATCTATTGGGATGATGGTTTCGTGGGACCACAAGCTTTGCACTTATTCGACTCAGAGAAATACCGTAACATGTGCATGAGCCTGGGCTGGTCAGAAACCGGGACAAGAATAATTGCTTCTACAAGTTTTCTTTTACTAACTAGTTTAATTTCCTCGTAATTATGTGGGGTTGAATTAGAGTTGAATTCATAAATGATAAAGAAGTTATTTTGTGGGGTTGAATTAGAGTTGAATTCATAAATGATAAAGAAGTTATTTTGTGATAAACTGAACAGAAAAGTTTGGGGTTCAAAGTAAAAGTAAGTATAACTTGGAGGCCTGATTGAAGGTATATAACCTGGGCGGTTGTGCACGGATGGGTTCGTGATTGATTCGTTGCAATCTTTTACTTCTTGCATATGCGTCGACGATGGAGTTGAACGGGGGAGGGAATATATTCTGTCGTTACATCAGTTGGGCCGGACAGTGTCCATGCCCAATATGCTTTTTCTCGTTCTAGGCTCAACAATAAACTCCTTTCCTTGATGTTTTTGACAGTTTTTCTCTTTGGCAAAGATCGAGGGGATAGGCAACTTTTCGTATATATTGAAGACTTTTTTCACGGGTGCTTGTGTTTTAAAAAGGAGCTCACTACTTCAAACTTTTGTTCCGTAATTTTCAATTGATGATTACTGTTAAGTTTTTATAATCTTATACCCCTAGTGAATTTATGGTCGCGTATGGTTGAAGATTTAATTATATATTATGATGGCGGCAAAATATTAATAGGCCAATTAAGGATTGACGTGTTTACAAGATAGTGTTTTGGCAAGAAAGCCCTTGACGGGCTTAAAATGAGAGTTCGAATGCTGGGGGCTTTTGAGAGGAATAACGTGAGAGGGTGTGAGCCAAGCTAATATCTGAAAAAGCCGAGGGATATTGCCACATTTTAAATGGGGATCATAGCAAGAGAGATGAGGCCTTCACTCGGATTATAATACACGTTGGCATAGGAGGGACCCCACGTGAACAAGCCTAAATCCTTCTAAAACCCCTCCATGATGGTCCCGCACACTAATATTGAGAGAGGGGATTTGATTATATAAAAGAAAGCCACTTATGCAGAATATCAACTATTCTGAAATTCAATAGACTCATTTAAATGAATTAATTAAAAAACAATATTCGTTGTCACAAAGGACAATCTCTTGACTCAAAAGAAGGGTGCAAGAAGCTTCTTACTAATGCCAGCTTAAAGAGGCTAAATAACTTGAGTTAAATAATTAAATTACTAAAAAAAAAATCCTTACTTGAGGAAGGAACAATTTATGATGGCCTATCACTTGTCCAAAAAGAATTAAAGACGTCCTTAAAGATATTCCTCTACAAGTGATTAATTATATTTCATCACAAAGGAGGTCTCTCTTCATATATTTTTTTTTTCACTTCTTCTTCATGTCTATATTTAAGGTTTCGTATAAACTGACTCCTTTCCACCATATAACACAAAATGATAGCAACGAAATACTAATCCTTAGCCTTCATTTGTAAAGTTTTTAGTCCTTGGTAATTGAAGTCCGAATACCTATGAGCTAGCCCATACTTATCCATCCAAACAACCAAACAACATTATACCCTTTTTATCTATCCCAAATTTTAATTTTGGTAAAAAGTTTACATTAACATATAATTTTTCTCATGCTTTGATTTTGATAAATATTTCACATTTACAATGAAGTTTTTAATTTATAAAGATTAATTTGCTCTTTCTTATATTATACAATTAAAGTCTCCTACCTAATTAATGAATTTAAAAGAAGATATTCAAACTTTAAATTTTACTTAAGCTTATTTTTAACGTAAATAGTAATTGATAAAGTAATCCTTACTATCTCAATTGAAAGGTTCTAGAATCTACCCTTTCCCAACACATTTCTTTAGACAAAAACTTCGCTTTTTCCTCTTTCTATTTTGAGATGCCAATGATACTTCTAACGTCGTTTTTTTTTCCTTTTCAAGCTCATTGGGATTTATCCTCCGAGTCCCTCCTAGAAACCCAATAAATCATTCCTGATGGCAAGTTCTTAAATATTTTGGATAAGATAATGACTTTAATTAGAATTTTATTAATTTATAACTCAGCGACATAATATTATAAAAAGATTAGCTTAAAGCTCAACTGACCGCCGAATTAAAGTCCTCTTCAGTTTTGTTCTATCGAAATGCATGTCGGCATATTGCGTACGATTTAGTTATTTAAAAATAAAAAATCAGTAAAAGTAGGAGGAATTTACTTGGGCTTCCAGAAAGTGGTCTAGTTCGGTTCTCTTCAAAGGCTGCGGAGGCGACCCCTAAATACGCCTGTAATTTATCTGATATGCCTCAATAAGTAATAGACTGAGCCCAACGGTCCAAGTTCGTAAACAGCATGCATCCAGTGCTTTCACAGACCACTGTAACAACTAATGGCACCGGCGCCTAGCACTTGATAAACGTATTTCATCAAATCAAGCGGCGTTAAATCCACGCAATGGTATAAACCGTACAAGTGAGTCTCATTTGTGAAAAAAAATAAAAAAATAAAAAATGTTGCGCTCGGAGAAGTGTAGAAGTAGAATCAAAGGGACTTAAAAGAGTCCAGAGCACAGGGAACAAGAACATAAACATAACGCATCATGGCGTCAAAAGCGAAAGCATAATATATATGATATAAGCCCAAGTGCAAAGCCGAGGCGTTACGTACAGCATTCAATCGAATCCACGTCGTTTCCTGAAAATGGAGAATTTTCCTTTTCACGATGGCAATATTTATGATTTGCTTGACACCAGACACACCGACACGCGCCCCGTAATTTTCATTTTCTATGTTCATTTTTCTTATTTTTAGCTTTAATTCAATTTATATTTTTTTATTTTAAATTTTGCATGGCTTCCGGTTAGATTTTGCTTAAATTTGTTTAGGATTCTAATTTGAAGATTGTTCAATCAAGTGGTTATAGGCTAGTTAAGTGAAAATGAATTTGATGCTGGTCCTCGGAATGAACAGTTATGATTTTGAGAGGATGATTGGCTTATATTGATGGTTGGCGAAGTGCAAATCAAACTTAAACACCCAATTGCGAACCTTAATTTCGTTGATAACCAGTTCAAAACCAGAAAATTGGTGGCACGTGACATGAAGTAGAGATCATCCAAGCTGGAATGATTCTATGAATGAAATGATAAATTGGACAAGGTGTTTGAATAATACATGAAAGTTAGGATTTGGTGCTTTTCTAACTCTGATGACAGTCTCATGAGAACTGTTACAGAAGAAATATTCTGCTTATGATAGAGTTGAAAGTGCAATTTCCCAGCTGTTACCTTTGTAATTCCATTAACATTTAACACTGTCATGTTAGGCAGTTGCATTATGTTTTCTTATTATGAATCTTTTAGTGACTTACAAGATTTTTACACAAAATGTGCTTTGTAAGTAGAATAAATAAGCTAAGAAAGAGAAAGAAGCATAAAAAGGTAAATGATATCTTCATGCTTGAGGAACATTTGTTTGGTGAGCTTAAATCATTAAGTTTACAGCCGAAGTAACCTTTGAACCGAATCTCTAAATCCATCCATCTTTTATCTGCCTGCAGATTTTCGCTGTTTGTTCTCTTCTATTATGCTTTTGTTTTTTGGTTTTTCCTTTAATGGTGAACTTATTATGAATTGCATGCTTCTTATCAAACATGATGTGTTTGGCTAGGTAAAAGATAATGCCTTTCCAATATTTTACTTGAGGAGTGAGTGCTTGCCTCTCTCATTAATCTCTAACATGTTTCATGTTAATATTTTTCTTGATTCTAGATGTAACTTGACTTCGAGAATTTTTTTTTTTCTTTTGCTGTTTATATAGGATGTCACTCACAATTTGCAAATGCACTCGTCTTTGGTACGGAGGCTTTCTCAGGAAAGAGAATTGGAGGTTTGTTTTGGTTTTAGATTTTGTTAGCACAAATCCTCTAATGCATAATTTTTTTTTCCTTTTTTTATTTCTTATTTTTTATTTTTTTGGGGTACTCCATTCCTTTTCAATTAATTAGTTTAACTTCCTTTTAATCTCTGAACAGGGGCATCAGGGTTGTGTGAATGCCATTTCTTGGAACTCCAAAGGCTCTCTTTTGATATCTGGATCAGATGACACACAAGTAAGGGATTCCTGTTTCTGTCTTGTGGATTTTAAAGTTCATTTCAGATATTAGATAGCATTGAAAGAACCGAAATGTAGCTCCAAGAAGGAAACATGAAGTTTTGAAGCATTGTTAATTATTTAATTATCATCTGCAGATCAATATTTGGAGCTATTCTAGTAGAAAACTTTTGCATTCCATAGAGACTGGGCATACTGCTAACATATTCTGTACTAAATTTGTCCCTGAAACTTCGGATGAGCTTGTTGCCTCTGGAGCTGGAGATGCAGAAGTAATGTCTTGATATTTTTTTATTTTTCTTTTAGGCAGTGGATGCTATTTGTGAACCTAGTTAAATGTTGTTGTTAAGCTGTGCTTACTGATCTTTTTGTAGGTCCGGTTATTTAATCTGTCTCGATTTAGTGGTAGAGGACTTGATGATAATGCTATTACTCCGTCGGCGCTGTATCAGTGTCATACCAGAAGAGTAAAAAAGTTGGCTGTAAGATCTTACAACATAAGTATCTGAATATGTATATAGATCAGATATCAAAATATGTTGTCATACATTTGCCTCTCGTTGTTTTTACCTGCTTTGAGGCAGGTTGAAGCTGGAAATCCACATGTGGTCTGGAGTGCAAGTGAAGACGGGACTTTGAGGCAGCATGATTTTCGACAGGGTTCTTCTTGTCCTCCAGCTGGATATTCTCATCAAGAATGTCGTAATATTCTAGTGAGTAATAGTTGCTGATATATTTGTTCATGTTGAAATCAAATGACATCGCATCTATTCACATTCTATATGCTTTTTAACGGTAGTTTAATTTACATTAAAGGTTATTTGCCTGGATTGGCATTGAAGTATTTTTATTTTGAAATGATTTGGCAGTTTTGGTTAATGTATTGATTGTTTTGTATCCGTTATCTCTTGGTAGGTCCTTTTTTCCCCCTCTTCTATAATTTTAATCTAGTCCTCCTGCATTATTTTTCCTTTTTCTTTTTCCCTATTTCAGCTTGATTTACGGTGTGGAGCAAAGAGGTCGCTATCTGATCCCCCGAAACAAACTCTTTCTCTGAAATCTTGTGATATCAGTTCTACTAGGCCTCATTTACTCCTGGTTGGGGGGAGGTACATGGCTAAAAGTATATGCATTTGTTTATTGGTGCTTACTTTGTACTCCTTTTTCCTCTAACTTCTCACAAATCTTTTCAGTGATGCATTTGCTCGTCTGTATGATAGAAGGATGCTGCCTCCACTAACTTCTTGTCGGAAAAGGATGTCACCGCCACCTTGTGTTAACTATTTCTGCCCTATGCATCTTTCTGAACATGTCAGTTTATTGTTTCTCTGTTGGCTTCCTTATTGCTTTATTAGTTCTTTTATCAGTCACAATCTTTTGTCCTTTTTGGTTGGAAATTTGTAAAGTTCATCTATTCTTTACAAGAGTTTTCAGGGAAGCAGATTGAAACTTGTTTTGAAAGTTTTGGGGTTTAAGTTCATGATAATTTAAACATGCTTTTTGGGGACTTTATGTTATTGGTCTGAAATCTAAAATTTTGGTTGATACCTTTGAGCATGTGTGAATAATCCGTTTCTTTCTTACTATTTCATTTAGATTTGATGTTCTAAAAAGTTCTATAATACTTATCTATTCTTTAGTGTTGTTTAATAATGTTGGTCATGTTCTTTCCTCTTCTTTTAGGGACGCTCAAACTTGCACCTGACTCATGTTACATTTAGTCCCAATGGAGAAGAGGTTCTCCTTAGTTATAGCGGAGAGCATGTATATCTAATGGATGTAAATCATGGTATGTTTAATCTTGCTGAAGCTTTTGCTTCCATTGTATGCACAATTCTGATCTGTTTTGGGTGATCTTTGCATTAATCTAAGTATCTGTAAATCTATGGTTCTCTCTTTGTAAAGTTCAGGAAATCACCTTAAATGTGATTAGGCTGGTAGGTTGCAAAAGAAACTATTTCCTGTTGTCAAGAGTGGGTATTTTATCAGTTGAATACTTTATCTCAACGAACGTTAAGCTGGATGCATGGTGAAGCAATTTCTTCATTTCTTCAAGAGTGCGTAACATTTGGGTGTTGTGTAAACTTGTTTGGATGCACTCATAATTTTCTACTTTATTTTGCAGGTGGGGGGAATGCTGTGCGATATACTGTAGGAGATGCTTCAAAAATTATGAGCTTTACACCAACACTTAATGGATTAGAATTGCAGCCCCCAATACATGATTTTCTCCAAAATAAACTTCCTATCAGGGGGAATGTGGCCACAAGGGTGGGGATCTTTGCTTACCTTTTGTTTTGTTTTGTTTTGTTTTGTTTTTGGGTAACCTAGTGGTGCAGATTTGGGTAATTTGATATGATTTGGGATCATTCATGCATATAATTTCTCTTTCTTATATGCTTAGCTAGTCCGTCGCTGTTGTTACAGCTTGGAAAGTGCAGAATGTTAGTTGAAATCGCTAAAAATTCGTTGGAAGAGGGGAAGCATCCTTATTATGGAATTGAGGCATGCAATGAAGTTTTGGAGGGGCATCTCGGTGGTATTGGACCTGTGCTGCGGCATGACTGTCTTTGCATACGTGCCGCCTTGTTGCTTAAGGTTCCTAAGAAACTTTTTTATGTTAGATGTGGAGATTTCTTTCTCCTTCATGTGAAATAAGTTTCTTATTAGTTATTTGCCTTTATTTCACAGCGCAAGTGGAAAAATGATGCCCAAATGGCCATAAGAGATTGTTACAATGCTCGGCGGATTGACAGTTCTTCCTTCAGAGCTCATCTCTACATGTCTGAAGCTCTAGAGCAGGTAAGTCCAATCATTCTAGTTCTGGTTGGTTTTTTAGTTGATGAACAAAAGCTGCTGGTGTCTGCATTGTTGGCATTCTATATTGTCTTGCATAGCCCCCAGTAGTTTGCTGTTCCCTTTTTAATGACTGTACTGGCTACAATTTTTCAAGGTAAAAATTTTTAGCTTAAATACCATGATGCCTTTAGAGTTTAGACTATCAACTATAGAGTAATTCTATAGTATTTTCTTTCTGTTTTTCTGATAAGAAGTACTTTTAAGGAAGAAGTGAAATGGAGTAGAGCTCCACCACTAGCTTTAGAAAAGATCTACTAGACAACACGCTTTATGGTATAACTATAATCGCATGCAAAAACAGCAACATCTAGCATTAGCGCAAAACAGCTGAACGGGTTTTATTTGGATTTATTTTGACTTTTTCATTTTATCTGTTTTCTGGGAGAACTTTGTAAAGAGTACTGAAGTAGTATGTAACATTTATCCAAGAATTAGATATTTTAGAATATCTCATCTAAACTCTTTTCTTTGATTAAGAATAGAAGATGATCCATTATATCTCGTTAACTCAGTTTGCCAAGTTTAAGGTAATGAAACTTTCCCGATATTTCTTTGACTCACTATTGTCAAATCCTAATTGTTAGTTTTCTGCAGCTTTGCAAATATAAAGAAGCTTTAGATTTTGCCATAGCGGCCCAATGTCTGGACCCATCCAATTCTGTGGTGGCAGAAAAGGTCGAAAATATAAAGAAGCATATTGCTACAGGTTTGTGTCTATTCATAGTTGTGTACCATTTTTTTGTTCTCCGTACTCGAGTTTCCTATCAATTGACTGTTACTTTCATGGTGGTATGTTCATGGAGGAGCTGAAGTTATTCTATGTTAGTATATGTGTCTATTAATAATGGCTGCATTTAAATATATTCTATGAAGATATTTTGTGTGTCAGTTTTGTGCAGTAATGTTATGATGGTATTTCATCTCAATTTTGAATGATTTTTAACTTTTCATGTCACTGGTAATATCCTTGCCCGACAAAGGTCAATTGGTGATTGGAAGTGTGTTGGATGTCTTATAACATTTGAGTACCTTTCTGTAGGGGATATAAATATAAAATTCCTCATCGATTAATACTTGAATGAGAACCTAGTGGGGAGACTGTTCCAGTTTTGGGAAAGCTTGGACGTGTAATGCATTTGTGTTACCAACCAATTGTGTTGTAGTTCTGCTTCTTTCTAGGATATTTGTTAGTCTGAGTTTAGTTTTAGGTGAAGGGTAAATTAGTTTATTGTACTATTTTATAATCCACATGATGACTGTCCCCTCATCGGGATAAATCTTTTGGAATATATTTTAGGATATGTAGCATTATTGTTGTTGTACTGTGGCAAAGATAGGATATCAGAATCCGTTTTGATTATTTCAACTCTCAAATAATTGAAAGTGAATGGATAGTAGAAGGATTTAGTTAGCACTTGCTCTATAGTGATATTATAATCCAACTAAGCCCTCATCATTTACAGATACCCTCGTCATAATATTTACTGAGTACATCTCAATATCTCATTGGAGTGGGAGAGATTGTCTCATTTCTTATGACCTGAGATCTAGAGAACACCTATTGACCTACCCCTCACACACACACATGCGCAGAGGCGCAGGCGCGCGCGCGCGCGCACACACATAGTTCCATTTGATTTATGTTTGGTTGTAATGCCTTTTGTTTCGAGATCATCTGGCTACCTATTTGCTCAGCATTTAAGGTGAATGGCTTAATATTTAAGTAAATGTTGCTTGGGAAATGTAAAATTAGTGGCTAAAGGCTTGTATGAACTTTTATTAATCTAATTGTATTGTTGCATAAATAGCCGAAACAGAGAAAAATAATAAGGCAAATGATGGAGGAGCAAGATCTGAACCTCGAACTGGAAGAGTACTTTCACTGAGTGATATAATCTACCAGTCAGAGGCTAATAGCGATGCTTCACAAGATGGTCCAAGATCTGAAAGAGAAGATTCTGACTATGATGAGGAGGTCGAGGTGGATTTTCAAACATCTGTACCAGGTGATGAAGGGCGTGATGTAGAAGCCAATTTTCTGCATGGAAGTTTGAATGTGAGGATCCACCGAAGAGGTGATTCAGCTAGAGAAACTGGCAATGCAAATGGCTCCTGTGGATCACCTTCGTCTTCCTCACAAAATGATAAGATTCCTTATCAGGTTTGTAGTCATGCTTTAATTGATAGGGTAAATTTTGGATTAACCCCAGTGAATTGACTATCTTCAAATCTTTTCCTTACTTGAAAACCCCAAATTATCCCTGTTTCTATTCAAAAGAGAAGGGAAAAATGGGGGTGGGTTGATGAATTGTTTTTGGTTTTCTAAAGCAAAATGGGGATAATTGAGGTTCTTAAAAGTAAGGGGGGCTATTTGAAAGATAGTCAATTGGGGTAATTCGAAGTTAACCCAAATTAGAAAGATGGAGATTCTCATTCTGGCTTCTGGTCCTCAAATATTAGATAACTTATTTGACAGTTTTAGATATTTTTGATCATGCTACTCATTGGTCTCTGGCCTTTTTGGACGAGGGACTTATTGGTTTGCTATTCTCAATGAACGCATATACTACCTGTTTGATTGTTTATCTAGACGCAAAATATCAGGGAAGGAAAGAGAGATCAAACAATGAAATGGTATAGAAAAGTAGTTAATCAAATAGTGTAATACAATTTTCCTTATTTATCGGATTACTCCACTCATAAAATGACAATCTTGAATATACCTTCCAAACAGTTGTATACCTCAACTTACCCCTCTTCTTGTTCAAAAGATGAGAGAAAAATAGAGGACCATTGATGAAAAGTTTTTTTGGCTTGTTAACAAAAAATGAGGGGTAAGTTAAGGTTTACAATAGTTTGGAAGGTATTTTGAGGATTGGCACTTGACGCGTTCCCGGGGGAAGAGGGGGGTTTCCAAAGTTAATACTTCATTTTTAATTGTTATCATGACATCACCCCATCCCACCCCAAATAAAACTAGTCCCTCTCCAAGATTTGTGTGAAGGGATCAATCCCCTAGACCTGTTGCATCACTACAGCAGGCTGGACTACCTGGGTCGTTCTGTTGTGGCAATGACGGTGTCTTTCTTACACTGCCTTTTTGATTTTTTTTGAATAATGCTATCTATATCAATCAACAAGCACAGAAATATGGTCTTGGTTTTCACTAAATCAGAATTTTTCTATTTCCGTTCATCTATGTTGGGTACTCCTTTTCATTCAATCATCTTCCTTTTACCAATTATGCTATCCTTTTGCTTTATTGCAGCCTGAGACAGTTATTGACATGAAGCAAAGATATGTTGGCCATTGTAATGTTGGAACTGACATTAAGCAAGCTAGTTTTCTTGGTCAAAGAGGTAACTTTGTCTTAATTTTTCTTGTTTGCTTGACATTTAGATAACAGTGATAATGAGACATCTTATTATTAATTTACAGGTGATTATATAGCTAGTGGGAGTGATGACGGTAGATGGTTTATTTGGGAAAAGCAAACAGGTAGACTGATTAAAGTGCTCCTTGGAGATGAAGCTGGTAATGTTATTTCCAGTATGGAAGAGTGTGGGTTGCTGCTGTATTTTTCAATTCTCATCTTAAGCAATTACGATCTCTTCTTGTCCCTCTACAGTTGTGAACTGTGTGCAGTGTCATCCCTTTGATTGTGTGGTGGCAACCAGTGGCATTGATAGCACAATAAAGGTGAGTGCAGTGAGAGGGCTTAGATTCAGGTGTTGCATTACAGTTACTTTAACTTTCACTGTGCTTGGTTTAGATATGGACTCCAAGTGCCTCTGTTCCAACAATTGTTTCTGGAGGAGCAGCAGGACCAGATACGGCAGATGTTTTGGAAGCCATGGAAAGCAATCAAAGGAAATTATTCCGTAATCGTGAACACAGCTTGTAAGACTTGTGAATATACTTTTTATACATCTAATATGATTGTTTTGATCTCATAATCACTGTATTTTTATTTAGTGTTCATGTTTTTTATTCTTATTTTTATTTTTTGCACACGGTAGCAAATACATTAAATCTGGTAAGGTGGGCTTATCTAGTGAATAATGGTAGGTATCACAACATGACATATGCAAAGTTAGTCTGCGCTCATCTGCAAGGATATATTATTATTTTTCAGGTCCTATGAACTTCTGGAGCGGTTTCACATGCATGAGTTTTCTGAAGGGTCCCTCCATCCATTTGAGTGTGCTCAGAGCTAATTAATCAAGTGCATGCTTCATATAGAGGTGTACAGGTAACTCAACTTTATTTATATTGACATTCCCCATGATAAATTAGTTTATGGGTTTCAAATTATATAACAAGAAGGTTATCTTTGCTAGAATGCACCCTGTTGGGAACTTATAATCTAGCAGATAATGGTGTCGAATGTTATTGTACTATGTGTGTGTGTGGACTCATTCAACAGTTAAGTTTCTTCACAAGAGACTGTTTCTAAGAATTTTTTTGACCCTCTTGTCCGTTACAGGCCTCACCTCACTGGCTATGAGAACTGAGAAAGTCAGGAAGGGAGGTACAGGCAACTAAAATAAGCTTGGCTGTTGGATGTTGCTTGACCATGTAAAAAGCCTTTGGGTTCCACCAAAATTAGTTGTAAATTGAATGAAGCAAACCGCAGCCTTAGCCCCTTATTACCATTATATTAAACTTTCCTGCTTTTGGTTCCTTTTTTTTATAATTTTTTATAAAAGCTTTTGATTTGTTAATATGTTGTTAAAATTATTTATTTATTTTTTTTGAGTATACAGGCTAGTTTCTTCACTTGTCGCATCATTTAATTGTTTCTTGTTAAGTCTCATCTTCTTTAGTTCATTTCCCATTTGTGGTCTTGCTTTCAATTTCTTGGAATTTTCAATAACGTAGAGAAGCTCCAGCATATTTTAGTTAACCCAAATTCATCACTGATCAGAGCTGACCACTTTGAAACTAATGCTGACGAGGTGTTAAAATTAAAAGTTCCTGCAAAGAACATGTAACGCAGGATCTAATTGATGTTTTTAATACAGAAGATTGGAGTAGAATATGCCCATATATGTAGGTTATTGTGTTTTGATTTTGACTAAAAATGTTTTAAGAGTCAAATTGGATGTGCGTTGCTGAGTTTTTTTAATTTTCAGCATTTAAAAATTATTGAAACGTACAAGTAAGATTACACTGTCGGTTGAAACTCTATATTGGACCTTCATAATCAAATTGGAACTGCGTTGCTGATCTGTGATCGTAAATTTTTCGGCATATTAAAACAATCATTGAAATGGACAAGCCAAGTGACTCGGTCGGTTGAAACTCTGTTTATTTAATGCAAGGGAGCTATCTTACAGCTGCTGAAAAGTGTAGTTCTTTCGCAAACTTGGTGGATATTGTCCATGTGTGAGAGACCGCTTAATATAATGGTTTCTTAAATCATGTTTGATGTAACTTAGACTATAAGTAGAATTTACATATTGACTATTTAATCCAAACTAATCTGTTACACAATTTTGCACTGAAAAGTTTAGTTATAACTTACAATTAAGTGTAAAAGCCTACATAAGATGCTTGGATGAAAGCAGTGCGTGTATTTTGTGATTCATCTCATTAGCTTTCTTGCGCGGCCTGCATCCCCTGGATTATATTATTCAGAAATCTGCAACTGTAGGCGATATAAATATATATTGTTTTAAGATGAGAACAATATTAAATTTCTTGGGAGTACGAATGCCTCTATAATTCTAATAGTTTGGTGGCTGCCCTGCATTTCTGAGAAGCAAATGTGGGACAGGAAGGGCTCTCCTCCCTAAATGAAGGCATGGCGCCACTGCTGTGGGCTCTTCATTAGGTTATATTTTGATATATATCACACACAAGTAATAAAAAATAATGAAAAAAGAAAATAAAGAAGCATGTATGTAGAATTTTGGAAGAGAGAGACGGAGGGGCAGGGGAATTGCGTTGTTTGTTTCTCAGGTGAAAACTTACAAGTAAAATAATTGTAGGGGCCCAGGCTGAGGCTGTGGCTCCTCCTCCTCCTCGGACTCAACGGGATCTTGACGAAACAAAAACCTCCGTTGTGAAATCGTGATGCATGCAGCCACGTTGTACACGTACGCTGTTAAATCCGCGTGGTCCAATTGATTGCGATCGTGACATCTATCAATATTCAATCATCTAATTTATTGTATAAAGAAAGATTAAAGCAAAATTCCATAACACACTAATAACTGCTGCGTGTCCAACTCAAAACGTGGTGGCTAGGCCTAAGCCTAGGCGTAGGCGTGTTTGCTTTAATCTTCTCTTTTTCCATTCCAGGCCTTTGATTCCCATCTGAATTTCCCATTTTAAGATAGATATATCTTAATCGTATCATTGGATCCAACGAACGGAGTCCTGGCTGGTACCAGACCTTGCAATTTATGCTATTTATCAAGGAGGGAGGGAGTTAAAAAAATAAAAAATAAAAAAATTAAACGAAGGTATCTTGTGTTTTTCTTTTTCAAACATCTAGAATGCTCCATAAATTCCCCGTTTCACACGTCAGAATATCAATATGGCAGCAAATAAAACAAGTTAATATAAATAATCTACGCCTTTGAGGAACCGAATTACGCGAGAAGCCAGTCTCACATCTTTAGCAGCACGTAACACATAACTCCCATGTCAATTTTATTTCTTTGTATTTTCTTTAAGCTACTTTGTCAAGCATAGGGATAAATAAGAGGTTGACCAACCACAGTGCAGCCACAGCATGGTAATATGCTCTCTTTCCTGGCAAAAAAGAAAAGACACCCACAATAAATGGTAGCAAGCAAAAGAAAACGTCAATAACGTGAAATATTGTCCCAAGATTACATCAACAATACCAATTACCGGCTTGAATGTTAGTAAAGCTAAAGCATCGTTTGATCGTGATTTGATTTGATGTGCATAGTGCGTATTTTAGTACGAATACATGTTCAAAGAGAGGACCAAAAAACAAAAAAGGAGCCCAATTGATGATGATCACACGTTCACATCAAACGATTGATTCATTCGTGATATGATTCTTTGCGTGATGTGGCATCCAAACCAATCCTGTTTATTCATGTTTAGCTTATATACACCGAATCCCCAATTTGTGTCTGGCCCATTTTGTTCATAATTTTCCATATTCGACATATTTTCTTCCGTCTACCATTCTATTATCATCTATTTTCCTTTTCTAAAATGATATAAATATACATATATGTATACCGAATAAAATATCTTCGAACAAACAGATAAAGAATGCATATTTACCGGCCCACCCCGAGCTAACCTCAATTATGAATTCCTTTCTAGGCAACAAAACAATTTGATATTAAAACAATTGTCTTTTCACGCACGCGACAGAGAAAATGATATCCACCTCAATTTAAATTAAATTAAACCACACCATATGTATATCTAATTCGATATAGATAGCTGGGTTTATTATTTATTTATTTATTTATTTTCCTTTTCTTCTGGCAGTGTGGCCGTCGGGGCTGCTGCTATTATATATACTGCCATTTCTCTCTCTCTCTTTTCTTCTCTCCCCCTCTCTCTTTCTATCTCTCATACAAATGAAAACAGTATGACAACAAACAAAGAAGCTAACAGTAATATCATTGCGGCAGTATCAACAAAAGATTCACAATCACAAGCAAGCTGCCCCGCCGAGTGTTGCATGTGTGGTGATTATGGCTTTTCCAATGAGCTTTTTCAGTGCAAAGTCTGCCAATTCAGATCCCAACACAGGTAATTGATTGTTCATTCATTACTTGCTACCAATCAATCAATCTCTCCTTTGAAGTTTTTCCTTCTGCAAACGTGTGTGTACGTGTGTGTGTGTGTGTACATGTTTAATCCATTTAATTGATTGCGCTTCAATTCTTTTATTTTCAGATATTGTGGCAATCTGTATCCGAAAGCTGAATCATACCAAATTTGCAACTGGTGCCTGAGCCAAAGGGATGAAAAAGATAAGTCACAAAATTCGGCGAATTCTTCTTCATCGAACAAAATCAATAGCCAAGAAGAAGATGATAGCAAGAACGTCATGAACAAGAAAAAGAATAACGGTAGCAATTATAGCAATAATGGATTACTGCTTATGAAAAGCCAGAGAAGCATTAATTTGAAGCTGCAACAGCTCAACAATAAACCTGTCAAGAAACAAAGATCGCCAGAGAGATCGCCGCCTCCTCCATCGCCGGCGCCGAGGACCCGAAAAAGGATCATAACATATGGAGCTTTGGAGGAGAAGAAGCTTATTAAGAGAAACAAATCAGAAGAGATAGCAAACAAAAATAATAATAACAGTAATAATAATGGCACAGTGACCACCATCAGAAGACCATTTTTTAGGAATAAGGTAAGAAGATACAAGCATTTGGATGAGGTATCAAGCTAGCCGATAGCTGATAATAATGAATGAATAATATGATGGTATGCCCTATCTATACCTTCTTAATTCATATGCATGCACAATACAAATGGCCATTGTTTTGGTTTTCTTGTGGGATTTCTTTTTTTTTTTTTTTTTTGGGGCCCCAAATGTATGATCGCATGGACGGTAATTAGGGTTTAATATTGAAGAAGACTACTTGTTTTGACTCTTTAATTCCCTCTCTGTATAATAACGTCACAATAAATCGGGAAGAAATCAACATAGAAGAAAATCTGAAATGACGAATCCAGCTATGATTACCGTAATTTATGATCACGGCGTTGTTCCGTTTCCGTTCATCCATGTCATACACAGCCTACATGTGTGTGTGTGCGATGGCGCTTCATTAATTTGAAATTGTGTATCTTGAGTCATAGTATCGAGCTCTAATTATAATTACATTTTGAAAAATTTGGTCATGTCTAAAATATTAACTAAATAAATAAATAAGTCGTCTCATAGAAAGCTAGCTATAATGTAGCGTAACATGAGTATTAGTTAGGTCATCAATTTCCCATACGCTTCCCAATCAATCGCAGCGAAATAATATCTCAGTTATATCCCCGGATTGTTTTTGCGGCCAGAATATTTCTCATTAAAAAAAAATATTATTTAGGAGAAGTTCGATATTCCAGGAGAAGGAGCAGATAGCGATTTCTAAAAATACACTCAACTTTCAGAAATGTCTTAATTCCAACATAATATTAAAGAAAAAAAAATAAAGTAATTATCAGAATAAGTTGACTCAGCAAAGACAAAGGCAACGGTTGTTACTTAACCTATACGTTCGTTTTTATATATGTATATGTTGTACGCATATGATATTCAATTCAATATCATCTTAATTAATTTCTCAGTAATGCCAAAACCCTCCTTCACGGCATCGCGCGGGTTCTTTTTTTTTCGGTTTTCTCCAAATTTGTGGACTAATTTCAGTTGCTTTTTCACTGTAGCGTAACGTGTGTCACGGGCAGACGACTTGACTTGGATCCCAAGTGGTTGAATTAATATAATTTTATACAAAGACGTACGTCTTTATCAATTATCATAATGTGAAATTAATGGCTCCTGGCTGGCGTTTCTGGCCTAGCAATGTGGGATTAACTGTGATTACGATTGAATTCCAATCGTTTATGTACTCTTAGTGAGCTGTTAGTGAGATGACTGATTCGTATCGCAAGCAGTTTAGCTGGTAGAATTAATGATAATGAAAGCCCACAGCTTGGCGTTCGCTATTTTGTACAAGTAAATGGACCCATTTGCACATTGGCTGCCACTTCATCTTTTGATTACAAAACTTGGCGAGCAGGGAAGCAAATAATGATGCATGCCACTATCCGCTCGGTTCCCACTGACACGAAAAGACTTTGTAAAGTTTTACAAATAATAATAACAATAATAATAATAATAATAGAATGGTGAACCATTATTAAAGGAACACGAGTACTAAAACTTGGGTTTTGTTTCTCTACCGTTTGTATTATAAAATTCATTTTATAAAAATGAGATCAAGAGCTTCTAATCCTGTCAGTAAGAAAACATATAAAGTTCAAGTACAATTACTTTCAGAAAAAAAAAATGGGTAAATCACGCTACGTCTCTCTCATTTCTCCTACGAGTTTTTTTATTTTTCCCCTTGAAAAATGAAAATTAAAAGCGTTATCTTGGGCTTTTCTGAAACTGCGGAAACTGGTTGCGCCTAGTAATGATACTTTCGGCACCCCCGTGTTGCTCTCTTAGAACCCTTTTCACATTTTACCACATCATGTTGCATGCTGATGACGTTCAAAATATAATAATAGGTGAGAATTCATGAAACGAAGCAAATGAAATCTAAGCTTCAGAAAGGCAACTGATGGTCAGAGCTGTCCGTCTGTTCTTTGCTTATATAAAAAACTCATTGATTATTATCAAATATACAAAAGAGTTTTCTTTTCACCAGTAATGAATTAAGAGAGAAATCTTAAAGAATGATTGCTTGCTTGCTAGGATTCTTTTTTTTTTTTTTTCTCTCTCTCTCTCTCTCTCTCCCCTAGTTCTTTACAATTCGTTGATATATGTAGTTTGAAATTTACGAGTGGTTATATTTGATCCCTCGATCTACTCACTAGCTTGCAATTTTCAAATTTATCCCATTTATTTTCAAAATTATCCTTGTTAACGATAAACGTTATTTTTATTTGTTTCTTCTGTCTCTGCACCCCTCTCTCTTTTCGTGTTATTTTTATGTATTCCATTTGACTCTGCTCCCTCTCTCTTCCCCTCTGCTTGTCAATGATAAAAGATCTTATCACTCCATTCGCAATCTCCCACTTCTTTTGCTAGTGCATTTCCCGACCATGCAAGTGAAATCAAAGGATATACTCTTGTCCGTGTAACCTGCAAGGAATTTTATTGTTTGGCAACCTTCTAAAGATGAAAAGCTGTCTCTTGCTTTAGCATATTCTCACTTACTTTCTTCCTTCTTGACTGCCGTTCGTGGGCTGTGGTATTTTCGGAGCTTGTTTACCGGCCAAACGTTCTTTTAATGCCTGTAAATTAATCGCTTATTTGGCACTGTATTTCCGACCTCGGGCAATTTGGGAGCTCTTTGTGGGGCCGTCCTTTATCCTCTATTGTTCCACCTTTTTTTTTTTTTTTTGCATCTTTGGTGGCTCACATGATCTATAGTCCTTCATTAATATTTGAAGATACGCATGCGTCTTTATCATCCTTCGGCGGCGGTGAGGTGATAGACTAGCTTGATGACGATATTGAGAGAGCACATGAGAGAGGGAAAAAACTTACTGGTAATTATTCTTTAAATTTATAATGGGAGTAATTTAAAAAATAAATTAACTCAATTGAAAAATGAGAGCTGGCGACATAAATCCAAAGCTCAAATATCAAACCTCAAAGTTTATGATTATTAACATTTGAAGACAAAATCCTGATCTCATTTCAAATGGGCTACAAGTTCTAGTGGCAAGAGAGAGTTATAAAAAGTTGCCGTATTATTATTTTTTTTTTTTTGAAGAAAACAAATATATGCTGAATGACGTTTTCTTATGAAATTAAGTTGGCGTTGATGGAAAAAATTTGATTTCTGTGTACTTTACAAATGAAAACAGAGGCTATACCCATCCCGGCCCAAAGAACTTTTTTTTTTTTTTATATGCAATAATAATATTTAGATTCCCTGAATTTTTATGCTTTACGAAAAAGAATAGTATGATTTGTACTTGTTCTCGAATATATCCCAGATCAACAGTGATAAGTGATCGGATCTGGCGATCGCTGCTAAACAGTAGTCAAGATAGGAACCCACAAGGTTCAATATTTTTATACGAGAGTAATTTTATTTTTTTTTCGAATTGGAACTCTGGGCCTGTAATCTGTTTTATTCAAAAATAACCATTTTTTTTTCAATAGAGAAAAATTGGAAATCCAAGTGTTTTTGATAAAGCGATGATAATTCCATTTCACTTTTTGTGTAATGAATAATGATGTCTCATTTCATAAATTTTCTTTTAATTATAATTACAATTATATCCTAAATTCTTATGGAATTCTTAGTGGCTGTACTATTAAAATGGCGTCCAGCGGCAGAATTTATTTCACACACGAAATCAATTGGGCCGTTTGGATAATCAAACCTAAATAAATTTGAAATACGTGGCTTATGATTCACAGGTTGCACGATTTAAGCGCATGAAGAAACCACTTTTGTTCTTTTAAGTCAAATTTCACACATCCAGTGTTCCTGCAAGTCAATTTCCCGCATCCGCCGGACATTAATTTTGTAAACCTCCCTTTGCCGCTTCCAAATTCTCTCTCATTAAATCAAACTCAATTATTGAGTTACTCAGGTCTTTGTAAAGCCGTGTTTGGTCAAAAGGGAAGTTTTCTTGAGCGCGATGCTTCTTTTTCCAACGATGGGTGCAAATAATTGAGAAGACACAAAATATTTTAAGAAAATTATTATGTTAGGGGTAAATTTGATATTAATTTACCCCCATATGTGTATTAACACTCACGTAAATATAAACAATAAATTTATAAATTTAAGCCAAAGCAATGGAAAATCTTAGGTCCACCCGCGAGCAGAGGGAATGCAAAACGACACCACTCGATTTCCTTATAATTAATTATATTCAACTTGAGATCTCGCGAATCCTCTTGTTACGGAGAAGCAGACGTTGAAAAGCAGCCGCTGATTGTGTGCGATTATGTAAAGTCAACATATGCGTTCTCTCTCCAAAGTTTGGATGAACACCGATTTGATCCTTGATTTTGTAAGTTATTTTATTTTCCAGGAAAAAAATAATGATCGCGTTGCGCTTAAATCAATCCAATAGATTCCCAGTTCTAATAAATATTAGTGAATCTTCGATTTATTCTATCTAAAATGACAATTAAAGATTGTGATGAGTTTTAAAATTTGAATAAAGTTTCTTGGGATATAACTTTTCAAATAAATCTTATTTAAACAGAATTTTTATATATAAGATTTCAGTAAAATATTTTATTTATTCAGTTGTCAATGAGAGTTTTTACTAAAAATTATTTTAATACATAAAATTTATAAAATTATATTGTGAAAAAATTAAAATAAGATTGTAAAATAGATAAATGACACTTTAGAGAATTTATTATTTTTTAAAAAATCTACAATCTCTTCTCTTTCGAATCTCGAATGTCTAAACTTGAGTTTTTTTTTTTTTTGTTAACAGAAAAAAATAACTTATTTAATTCTCATAAATCTTACTCAAAATACAGTTAAACAATTTTAAAAAATATTTAAAAAATTATTAGATTAAACAAATATTTTTCCATGAGATAAATTATACTAAGCTCGAAATATTAACGAATAATTGATTAATTCTAATAGCTCTCAATTGGTTAATATCGTGATGTACATCAGACTAAATATTAGTGAATCCTTGACATATACACTCATACACACGGGCGCGCGCACATATTCCTATCCCAAAGAAGATTTTGTATTATCGGATCTTGTAAAATAGTCTGAATTCGGAATTTCTTTCCCTAATTTAAACAAAACTATTCAAGGCCCGCCATTTGGAAATTATTTGCAGCCGCGGAGGTTGCCTTTAATAAATGGCTAAAGCTATCTAGCCCGTTAAAGCAGTGGCCATGGCATTTTCAGGCATTGGATTCACGACCGCGGCGGGACGATTAATTTTTTTTTTTTAATTAGATTATGCATTCCAACCGTCCACTGTGACTTTTGCTCAATCTTTGACAATGGCTAAGATTCCAAACTCAGCAATCCTACTGGTCAATTAGCCATTATTAATTATTTTACACCATTTATTTTAATTTATATTATTTAGCTGGGTGGCCGACAGAACCCACCGGTCATCGTCACAAAATGTAATCAACTTTCAATTAGTAGCTAGAATTAAACTATTAATTGGATGTTTTCATTTCTTAAATTTCCTTCGTACCAATTAAAATTTTAAAAGCTTTAAACCGTCTAATTGAGAAGAAGGAATCGCAGTGCATGCGCGGTCCAACAAAATTATTACAAGCTTTTAGATGATTGATGCCAAATACAAAAATGGCGCAGCTTTTTCTTGCACTGTTTCATAATTATTTCCCACAACTTCTTATTATTATTATTATTTCTCTCATCGTTTCAAAAATTAACAAATTAAAAATTAAACAGTTCAAATAAATTAACTACGGAATTAGACAAAATGGGGGAACGTATAAATATTGTAATTGCATAAATATTGTAATTGCTTGCTTTATTTTGTATAATTTATTTTATCTATCTACCTCAACTCACTTTAATTTAAATATTTATTACATTATAAAAATAAAAATGATTATTTTTTAAAACTCAATTAAACCACCGTCAGTCAATATGTATATTATTATGCGCGACGGGTTATGTGTCACTTAATTATTGATTATATTGAATAATTCAAACATTGATCTAATAACATGACTAATCACCCTCAATAAAAGCACACGACAACATGCACTTAATCAATCGTTCTTATTTTCATTCATAAAATTCTTTTGTTCTCGGATCTCCTCAAGGTGTAATCAATTAAGAGTCAAAATCTGACTTCAATATTTCTGCAACCATTAGCCAACATGATCGCCACTGATTGATTTCTTTACTTTCCCCCGCATTATTAGGAATACTAAGAAAAATATCCAAATTCAAAATTATTTGAACATCATTCATTTGGGTTTAGTAGAACCGAATCCTGTAGAATTCGAGGCACCGGAGCGTGAGTGTAAAAGGCAAATATCATTATGGAAGTCAACAAATAATACCTTCATGCAGGCAGTGTGTACATAACGAATTCAAGCTCTATTCAGCACCACTTAATTCTTTTAACCCATTCTTCATAAGAATTATGAATTAGTCTTACCAGCCAGTATCCCAGAAGACATGCTACAAATATCTATGTGCAGTAACAATTTTTTTTTTTTTTTATAAAAAGAAAACTGAAATATGCACACCTTAGATCTAGAGAAATAACCTGTGAATAAGAAGAAATAACAAGAATAGTATAATACCATCACAAATTAATATCTAGATGAATAAAATGTTATCATAAATTAAAATTCAGATAGATACAGATCATCACTATACATCAAAATCTTTGATGGCGAGAATTTTTTTTTTTTTTTTTTTTTTTGCCCCACACTCCGTTAGGAGGAAATTGTAAGAAGAAACCAACGGAGGAGGAAATTGCCCTCCGGATGAAAGGAGGCGGGAATTTCTTTTTATTTCAGAGATTTTTGAGTGCGGCTTATATTTGAGTGCAACTGTTAGCAGAGTTTTGAGTCGAGTTGAACAAATCATGTTGATATCACTAATGCCATTTCGAAACAAACCATGGTATGAACTATGAAAGACGATTAAAAAATAATAATAATAAAATACATTATGCAATAACTCGATCGTGTGAACGTAGGCTGAGCAGCAGCGAGAATGATCCAACGCGGACTTGTGACAAACATGGCGTTGATTTGCTCTGCATTTGGAATCCCACAACTACTAGGCTATAAATCTTCGAGAACAAAATCAAACCATAAATAAGTCTGTCCTTTTCTCGATGAATCGGTAAACGACATCACTAACATTATTGTATGCATTTGAATGTCTTCTGCAAGCGACTGCATCGCAACAACACATTGTTAAAAAAGAAAAAAAAATTTTAAAAAGGGGTAAAAGAAAAGTCAAAGTTACTGTCGTTGGTGGCAAATTTGGAGTCAAATGTGAACGAGTTCCAAAGAAAACAAATAAACAGATGGAGATCGGTCTTAATCGATAATCTTGCCGCTCCACACCATTTGGATTTCGGAGTGCCGTTGATCAAGATGCTGCTTCTTCACGCTTATGTTTCTTCTTGTTTTTTGCTTTCTCTCTGGGATTGGGAGAAGATCTATTCCCTATCAATTGACTCGTTCCTTCCTATTTTGAGGTATTAATTTTGCGTCCGCATTTATGCGGACTTCCACGCCTCAACATTTTCTTCGAAGTAAGTTTTTAGAATAAGAAAGTAAGTGATTCCCATGTTCACTGCGGACTCTCATCGAAATTTATTTTATGAGTCTGACCAATCATGCTAAGTAATTATCTTTCTGAGAAAATACGAAAACAAATAAAACGCAAAAGGCTAAAATGTTATTGAACTTACCCAATTGGCAAGTCACTTCGGTTCACCCAAACAGCGCTGCATCTGTCACCCCTTATGCAATGTCTCACGCTAAATTCCAAGTACGTAAAAGGTAAATACCAACTAGTGACACGGCAGCAGCATTTGTTTGCTAATGATATTTTAATACACGACTAACACTTGTTAGCCTTTCTCCATTTAATAATTAATTTAATATTCAGATACCATCATCGTCATCCCGCCAAAAAATAAAAAATAAATCAGATAACGTCGTGGATGGAACCAAAAAAAAAAAAGTAAAAAAAAAAAAGAAGCATAAACTTTAAACTGTCCTAATCTTATCATTCATATCATCATCCTTTCTGAAAACATCACATAAAATCCCACTGCGCCAAACAGAAATAAAAAGACGGAAGGGATATTATTATTTAAAAGTCGACAAAGACAAATTGGAGCTCGAATCAAATGCTTCTAACTAAATGTTCAAAGATGCAAAAGTTTGATGCTTCTAATCAACCAAACGTCACCTTAACTATCCACGCATTAATCCACATCGAGATTGTAAGTAATGCAGTGATCATCATAAAGTATGAATAGCGAATGAAAGTAAAAGAAGAGATCAGGTCATAGATCCATGGGCCCCCCTACCCCACAAGGCCACCACCTTTAATACCAACCCCGAGAAATGCCTCTCAAAGTTGCATGCGGTTGCATTGCATGTAAAATATTAATATAATTTATCACGTTAGCACCTAGAATTAACTACCGCCTTCGACAATTTTAGAAAATTGAATAATAATGTTTCATTTCAAACCAAAGCTGTAAAACACTGTACTCTATCCCACGACTTTAATTATTCTCCTTACACACCATCCCCTGTAATGTTTTTTTCCCCCTTTTTAACAGTAAAATGGCTTACTTTTGCCTCTCTCGTTTCCCACCAACACCACCTAGGCGCCTCCTCCCTTAAAAAGCCTTCTGTGTTTTCTGTATTTTACTGCTAAGAGTGAGCTAGCCAGTGAATGACTGGTGCTATCACTTGTTCTCTCTTCGATCTTGACTTTGTCTTCACATACGGTTAATCATGGGCTACCTTTCTTGCAATGCAGAATCTGCAATCGCTACATGCGATACGTACAACTGGGATCTTCGAAAGAAAAAGAAAACTAAGAACAAACGTATCTTCTGCATCCGAGAGTTTTCTTTCCACGACCTCGCCACCGCTACTAATAGTTTCTCCGCTGACTGTTTTCTTGGCAAGGGCAGCCACGGCAGCGTTTACAAAGCCGTTTTAGATGACGGAAAGCTCGTCGCCGCCGTTAAGAAGACAACCTTCTTCAACAGGCCTTCTGTTAACTGTGCCAACTGTAGTACTACCACTCCGGCAGAGAACGAGATTGAAATCCTCTCGAGGGTGCGAAGCCCAAGGCTGGTCAATCTCGTTGGCTTTTGCGTTGACCCCAAGCACGGTAATAAGAAGCTGCTCGTCGTTGAGTACATGCCAAACGGCTCGTTATACGATTTGCTTCACTCTGCATCCAGACCGCCCGGTTGGAGCACGCGGGTCCGGTTCGCGCTGCAGATAGCGAAAGCAATCCGTACGCTGCACTCGTCTAACCCGCCGGTGATTCACCGAGATGTTAAGTCCTCCAACATCTTGATAGACGAGAATTACAATGCGCGGTTGAGCGATTTCGGTCTCGCTTTGAGAGGACACGTGGAGGACGTTAAGATCATGTGCACGCCACCCGCCGGGACGTTGGGGTACCTCGACCCGCGCTATCTTGCCCCGGCGGATCTCAGCACCAAGAGTGACGTCTTCAGTTTCGGCATTCTGCTGTTAGAAATCATCAGCGGTCGAAACGCTATTGATTTGAACTACAGCCCGCCGTCCGTGGTGGAGTGGGCTGTGCCGATGATCAGGCACGGCGACTTCGACGGAATATGCGACTATCGTATCGGGCCGCTGTCCGACCCGTCGGTCATCCGGCAGCTGGCGGTGCTTGCGGGGCGGTGCGTGAGATCTTCGGTTGAGAAGCGGCCCGAGATTTCGGAGGTAGTTGAGTATTTGCAAGTAGTTAGGAAGCGCGTGCAGTCGCCTCGTATTTGGAGTAATATTCAGCGGCGCGTGAGTTGCGCGGAGAAATCATCAGCGCAGCAGGTGGTTGAAATTAAACGTCAAGTATTGGATGCTAGCGAGGAGGTTGTTAAGACCAGCAGTAATAGTAGAGTAAGTAGGGTTGGAAGTAGGAGAAATAGGCGGGTATCCAGTGTCTCGGGTGCAGAATACGGGAGTAGTGCAACTATTACTTGTACGGCTGGTGATCGGGGGATGAGATCAAAATCTATTGGTTCCGTTAGTGAGATCAGAGTGGGACCTGAGCCTGCCTTGGCGAAAAGGAGGCCTGGAGTGGCAGTAAAAATGCCAGTGATGAGGCTGAGCAAGTCGAGGTCAATGGGGGTGCTTCCGAGTCCCCAGCTTGTGCGTTTTAACAATAAAGGGAGTGGGGGTTATGTGTTCGAGTTTAACGGGAAGAGCTCAGCAGAGTCAAGAGAAAGAAGTGATGTGTCCAAGTTGCTGATTAGTTTTGATGAGAAATCGGAGAGGAAGATGCTTGAGAAGCCGATTCTGTCCTTCTAAATTTAATTTATTTGCAGCTTTTTCGTCAAGTTTATGGTAATTAATTTTAAGCAAGTTAAATGTGTGTTCTTTCAATAGAGGGAGCCCATAACTCGATGTGTTGTAAGATGATGGATTCCAAAAAAAAAAAAAAAGAAAAAGGTATGCTTTCTTTTGACTACATCTAGATTTCGAAGAAGTTAAAGTAGGGGAATGATTAAGGATTCTAAACACTTTTGTGTTCGTCCAACTTTTTCTTTTAGTAGTTTACATTATTTCTGTGATTATGTTTATGGCACTTAGATTCCCCCCCCCCCCCCAACCCCCAACACACAAAAAAAAAAAAAAGGAAAAAAAAAAGGAGTTTGAATGAAAGATGGTTTTGAGAGAAAGCATGTCCACTGGAATCCATCAACTCAGCAACATATTGCCGTGACATTAAAAGTGTTCCATTATATTTGTTGTGCCATATAGTTAGATTTGAAGTTTTAGTTGATTTGTTCTCTCTTTCATGCTCAAGTATATCTCCATCAGAAATCATTTGTTTGTAGATTGAAATATTATGATTTGTGTCCCATCTTCTGGTCCATGTTTTACACGGAGGCTGGTATATATATGTTAATATTGCCTAAAGAATAATGCTGTGTAAATGTGCAGTTATTGATACGAAAAGAATGTTGCTAATTATAAACATACCGAATCACTGGTTCTTGAGAGAACAGGGGATGCAGATAATACCAGACTCTAGGACAAACAATTCATTCCCAGCCGCATGACATATATACTTTCTTTACTAAGAGTTATGATCAACTTCTGTTTATGTTTGGAGCGTGGGGGTAGTATTATCCTTTATCTCTATCAACTTATGGAAGAATTTTGAAAGCCCTTCCATTTGCCACCTGTGTCTGCGGTGAGAGTTCTTATGGAGCTAGCCACCACTAGCATCCAAGTTGATAGCTAAATCCCAAGAGCATTTAATGCTCGATGCCATCACTAGATTGATGCGTCTTCCTCTATCGTGGGGGTTCTGTATTAGCATGCCTGTTTGTTTGCATTATTTGAGCCCCATTCTGTCATCTATCGTGCTGACTTTTGCCAGTCACGGAGCCGGATGTGGTTCACATCTTCAATTAAGTAAAAAGCTTGACGGGAATCAGCTGCATTGTTCATCTGCTGGCCCCATGAGTAATGAGTTAAAACAACATTGACGTTTTGCTTAAAATCTTAAAAATCAGAGTTACTACCCTGTGACGAAGCAGTAGAGGGTAATGAAGTCCTGTATGAAAGATAATGTATAATCAGCTATGCTTCTTGAAGCCGAATGCTTTCAGGTTCTGAACATCATTCTCGGTCATATTTTTGCAAGGCATTCTGTTTTAATTAATTTATTTTCCATCTCGGTCAGCAATTACACGACAATTTCCTTCATGAGAAAGGTGCCACGCAATGAATGAATGAATGAATGGAGTCGTTGGATGCCATGTCGAGAGCCATGCGTGATTTCACTGATATGTGGCTTCTAAAGCTCGTCGTCGCGGTAGAGTCCCACATCATTAAATGATGGTACAATGTTGTTTGGTATTCCGATCACATGCCACTTGCTTGGCACCAAAACTTCTTAAATTTCCATCAACCTCAGTCAATTCTTTGCTTGCCTGCTTTTGTAAATTAACCCGGCGACGCAAAATGCAAATGCTTGAGTAATGCTTGTTTGCCAAAAGCCGTTTGGCCCGATAGCATAGCACTCAGTCCTTTTGAATATAATGGAGGTAAAAATATTTATTATGAAAATAAAAATTTGGGCTGTAGTATAACATAAATAATGAGTTAGCTAATCCGATTAGTTCTCTAATTCTAATTTTTTTCTAAAAAAAAGGATAAAAAGCCTTTTATCTTTGTCATTACATAATCGTCTAAATAATTTTACTTTTATATTTCCCATTTTGTGGTACATATAAAATGTTGAATTATTTTATGTTTACTAAATGGGAATAAAAATGAACTAGAAACAGAATGGAAAAGAATGAGAATGGACAAATAAAATTTAAAATAAATTATTTATTTTAATTGTAGGAATCGAAATCAAAATAAATTAAATAGTATCATATTATTAAAAAGTCTTTAATAATAATAATAATAATAATAATAATAATAATAATAATTGTGATTATCATTATCAATTATTATTATTATTGTTAATATATGAATTTATTATATTCATATAATGATAATATATTAATTAATTATAATTTATCATTAATAATAATTATTATAAATCAATAAAATAATAATCCGTTTAAAAATAATAATAATCACAATCAGATTCACCATCATCAACAAAATAATTTATTTTCAAAATAATAATAATAATAATAATAATCAAAATCCCAAATAATCATTGTCAATAAAATAATTAAATTCCAAAAAAAAATCAAAATTAAAATCATCATCGTCATCAACTACAACGGCACCAACAAATCATCATCGCCAACATCTCATCATCATCGGACTGGAACCACAACCATCGGAGATGAAATCGACAACGAAATGGAGATGAAACAAGACGGGCATGAAACTGAGATGTAGACAAAATCAAAACAGGCCAACGAATATGAAACTAGCAACAACTATTATCCATGGTCGATCGACCAATGACGACAAAGAAGATGGTATGTAACCTTGGAGATTCCAATAGAGCTTGTGACCCAATGGAAACGGGAAGGATATACGCACCTCCATCTTGTAATGGCATTCGACTGAAGCGAGAGAGTTTAAGTTTAGGATTTTCTTTTTTGCTATTTATATTTTTTTATTTGAAGTAACGATATTTTTAAAATAATAAAGAATTAATAAGGGTAGAATAGAAAATTGAGGAAATCAGAGACTGATTCCCAAGCTCCCCTTAAGAATCAAATTCCCATTACTGATTTCCAAACTTGTATGGAGCCCATCAAAATAAATTTCTTTGCTTCTTCATTTTTGGTAAGTAAACATGATTTTGATTTCTATTCCGAATCCCCATCCTTGAATCCAGCAAGTAAAGGTATCCTCAATATGTACAACAACACGCTGCTTTCGGATGAGAATTTTTATTTGGGCTGAAGTTTATACAGCTGCATTCTACTTCTTGTTGCGCATGTCCTTTCTTACTCTTTTACTACACTATTGCTTATTATATTAAAAAAAATTTACAAAATGAGTGTTAAAAAGTATATTTTTGGCAGCAAATAGCCCTCTGTTTATTGAGTTTTCCCCTTTGAATAGCCCGCTAAGTTGGTCCAAATTAAGATTTTCACTTTTGTGCTTCGCCAGCTTTGGATGTCATCAAGGTAGAAACATGGCCCAGGCCCAACGATTTTCTTCCTTTTTGCACTCGGCCCAACGATTTTTTCCACTTTTCTTTTTGGGAGCGAAATCTCGTGATAAAGCAAGTTAACGACACAAATTAAGGAAAGGAGTTGTGTGGAAGTGAAAATATGTACTTTTTGCGTCCCCAATGATTGAGCTTCGTTCCTCCCACGGTTCTCTCCTCTAAACCGTGCGTGGCGGAAAAGGCGACATTTGTTTTCTAAGAAGCATTCCATAATAGACTAATTAATGAATCTTTTTATCTTCAATAATCAAAGGCTGATTTTGGGTGTTAGCACATTAATTCGAAACATTTGCTAATGAGGGTCATTAGACTATGAAGTTCAATCAATCCCATGAATCCATGATAGCATATAAAAAGCAACCGGGGACCCAGGGCTAATGCTGAGATTGGTAGGTGGAAGAGAAGGACCCACATCAATTTGACATGAAATTGAGCCCGGAGAAGAGATGGTGTCCCTTTTCTTCTTCTCTCTCTCTCTCTCTCTCTTTTTAATAAAGAGATGGTGCTCTAAATAATAATAACAGAAGAAAATTTTATATCAAAGGAAGAACAAGAAGGGGGAAAAAAAAAAAGCTGCCAAAAAACATGGAAAAGGAAACCAAAGGGTCCAAGGGTCAGAACACCCACCCACACCCACACCTACGTCTCTTTTTCTCGTTTTGTCATTGTCAATGTTTTCTTTTTTACCCCCTAAATTCTATGCCTCACACAAGAAAGAGTCACCAGTGATTGAATCAATGAGCTTAAGAATAAGAAATTAACCCGAAAACAGAGCAACTGGTGTTCATGATACTTATGCCACGGTAAAAAAGATACACTGTAACCTACATAGCATTTTATAGAGAAGAAAAATGAAAAGAAGAAATTCCTCTTGATAAAGTTCTTACTCCAAATGCATGCATTAGGATTAGGGTTTGACTGTTTGTTAAGATTTTGGTAGTAAGTATATATCAGCAGAATCAAGGGGTTTAATTGTTTTATAATCAAGAGGGTAATGGGGTGGTTATGGTTCCCCGCCAGCTGACATGAGAGTGACATGAATGAAGGGTCAGCCGTCGTGTCAGATATGCTCGGATTCAATTGGCTTTTGGGTGCGGGTGGGGCTTAATGCTGATGCTTCTGCGCATTTTGCCTTGGCTAATGGCCATCACATGGCTCACTGCTGCTGCTGCGGAAGAGAAATTTCTCTGAATTGCTAGCTGGATGCGGTGGGTTTTACCTTTATGCATAAACATATGCAAGTATTTGCATTATCATAAAAAAAAAAAAAAAATCCATGATCTTATGTTAATGGGTTTATGTCCTTTTTCTTCCTGTATTGTCTTTTCTTTTGGACTTTCTCTTGTCTCTTCAAGTTCCTAGGCGTAACCTCTCCCCCTGATCTCTCCTCCTCGTCACTGCATTCCGTATCGTGTGAATCAGCCATTTTATCCTTTTTGTATGTTAACCTACGTTTTCTTTTCTTTATTTTCTTAAAAATAAAATAAAATAAAATTAAACATGTATAGTGCTCACATACAGCTTTATCCTATGGTCCCCCTTAGCGGTAGGGAAAAGAAGCCAGCACAAATTGCAGCCTTGAAGAAGGACACAATTTCCTTGTAATGTTACATGCACGTATACAGTGTATTCGCTGCAAATAATTTATAATAATATAAAAGTGATGGCTCTAATTTATAACTGTAGCAGGAGATTGAGGCTGGAGGGCGCGTAGGCAGCTCGGCTGGCATCAGTGCCGACAATTTATTTATTTATGTATTTTTTCCTCTTTGTTTTAGTCTGAATAGTATAGCAGTTCCCTCTTTCTCCCTCATCTCCGTCATCTGCTTCCAAATTTTGAAGCAATAGTCACCTCTGTTTTCTTTTATGCCGATCATTCTTCTTGATTAGTAAAATGCGTCCGTATGTTTCTTTTGTATATACAAATTAAATCCGCTCAACCTCCGAATCCAATAGTATATTTATACACTGCGTATCATTACAACTTACAAGGGAGGAGACATGAAATATAAATCGAGCAATACCTACGGTATGTAGTATATGGGGTTTACTTAATTGGATATTATTAGCTAGTGAAATGGGAAATTTGATCAGTTGGGTCACATGAGTTGTTCGAAACGATTGAAAGATCCACAGGGAGCTAGCTATCAAATTGTGAAATTGAAGCATGGGTGATGGCTTGTCGAATAAATTTGATGAAATGATTATTAATGGAGGGAGAGAGGAGAAGTGAGGAAGGTTAAAGCAGCACACATGACACATGTCTGGGATGTCCCGTGTTCCCAAACACCATCTCTATTATGTAGCCCTTCCGTTCCATGACACTATTTACGTCACTTCTCTGGCCCATCCCACACGCTACCTTCTGCCCTTTACTCTCCGTGCCATTACTGCTTTTGCTTTTTTTTTTTTTTTCCCACCCCTATTTTGTCTGATACGTAATACTTTTTTACTTTCACTGTTACTTACAGCACTCCACTTAGAAAAAATCTAGCGAAAACAAAAGACGACGCAACACAGTAATTAGGTTTAAACTTTTTATTTTGTTTTATTTATTTATTTATTTTCACCGTGCATGACTGCATGCTGATAATGAAAGTGAAACCTCCTGTAAGGTTTAATTTATTAGAGGAAAAGTAAGAGAATGGTTTGATTAATTTATCAGAAGAAAAGTAAGAGAATTACGTAATTTTCACAAAATGGAAAGCATATGAAGGGCTTTCGAGTTAGACAAGTCTTTTTTACAACAATTGATGGCCACACTCTCCTCCACCTCTTATCTCCTCCTCTTCTGACCCAGTTTTTCACAAGCTATATATGGACAATACTATCTTACAGCACTCTCATAAGATAATTATAAATTTTAATAGGACTCATTTTTTATTTCACTATATAAGATTGGCCGTAACTTACCGCTGTAAGCTAGCAATTGCCTCTCTCTCTCTCTCTCTCTCTATATATATATATACACATACAGTTTCTCGTATTCATATTTTATTATATTTATATTATTATTATTAACAACATACAGAGTTATTACAGTGCTTGTGTTTAGGTTAGTTTAGCAGCTTATTAGAGCTTAGAGCTGGATCTGCTTAGTGGTAAGTAGTAACCCCCGGCCATGTAGATCTTCCCCATCGAGAATTAACAAAAATTAAAGAAAACAAACAAAATTAGAAAGATTGAAGATTACAAATCAAGAGAGGACGAGATGGAATTTGAGGAGCACGAAGAGCCAGAAGTAGAAGAAATGGGGGCAACGGAGTACGAGCCAATGACCAACGCATCAAAGGCAACGGGCCCCGCCGCAGGAGGGGAAGGTGCACCCACGGCGGCCAGAAAATCCATCAGGTACCGGGAGTGTCTGAAGAATCACGCTGTCAGCATAGGGGGACACGCGGTTGACGGATGCGGGGAGTTCATGGCAGCTGGCGACGAAGGCACCCTCGAATCCCTCAAATGCGCCGCGTGTAGCTGCCACAGGAATTTCCACCGTAAGGAAACTGACGGCGCCTCGCCGCTGGCGTACCATCATCATCAGCAGCAATTCTCGCCTTACTATATGGGGCCTCCGCCTCCGGCTCCAGCTGGGTACCTGCACTTGACAGCTGCCCAGCCGAGGCCGTTAGCGCTGCCGTCATCGTCAGCCGGTGGTTATAGTAGAGAAGAGGAAGATGTGTCGAACCCGAGTAGCAGCGGCGGGGGAAGTGGTGGAACGAAGAAAAGGCACAGAACGAAGTTCACAGCTGAGCAAAAGGAGAAGATGCTAGGGTTTGCTGAGCAGCTGGGCTGGAGAATCCAGAAGCACGATGAGGCTTCCGTGGAGCAGTTCTGCGCTGAGACTGGTGTGAAAAGGCATGTGCTTAAGGTTTGGATGCATAACAACAAGCACACCCTTGGTAAGAAACCCTAATAATTTCTCCAAGAAATAACAACCTCGATCGAAGAAACAGTATCATTGGGACTGAACAAACAAAATTCTATTCCATTGACTTCAATTTAGCAGAGATATATATATTATATATATTAGACAGGTTTCTTAATTTATTAATTACTCCCTTTTTACTTTCAATTTGGTTTTCTTTTTTTCTTTTCTTTTTTCCCCTTTTAATTAATTATGATCAATGCTGAGTGTAGTGTAGCTTCTAGCTAGAGGAGGGAGATGGAGGATGATGTTTCTTAATTATTAATTAGTACATCATTGTTGCTGATGGGTCATTGCTCAATATTAAGACTAGCTGCTTCTTCTTCTTCTTCTAACTCTAGTAGTCTCTTTAATCTTAAATTTTTAATTAAAAGTTTATTACTATTTATTAATTGCGCATATATCTGCTATTTCAGAAAACCTAATCAATTTGCGTGCCAAAATGGAGTGCTGCTTGACGACGAATTTGGTTAATTTTCTCTTTTATTTCTTTGTTAATTAAAATACCGCAAAACGAAGTTAAACTTAAATTAGACTAATCATGTGACGCTGGGATGAAGACGAAGATGGAGATCGAGAGAGTTCCAATGGGAAGAATCAAACGTGTTTAGCATGCAAAGCTTTATGATCTTTGTGTGCGCACCCAACTGTCATCTTCTCCTTCTTTCTCTCCATCACACCGCCTTAGCCTCTAGATTTGGCTTTTACATAATAATAATTGCTGGTCAAATTGTATATACACACATCAAAAATATAATGCTATCTCATCTTTCTTTGTTGCTTCTGTCTCTCTCTCTCTCTCCTATTAATTTCGTTCAACTCCCGTTTTTGTATAGTCTAAAGGCTTGGAGGTTGCGGTTGCAGATGAATAATAGAATAAATTAATAAGCTCAAAGTCACCGATCGATCCATGTAGAAGCGATTAATGATATTGGACAAATACTCACACATATAGATCGATGATCAGTCGAGCACAGAGGTGGTGAATGAATAATAATTATTAGTGTGTGTTATTGAATGAAATCAACTGGCTAGCACTTTGATCATCATTTATCGCTTCACTTGTATGGGAAGGGAATGAGACTCCATATGACACGGTGCCGTACTTGATACTCACACTGTGAATTGTTATATTATTAATTCATTCCTCATCATCCGTCCTCCATCAATTGCATGCTATCTCTCTCTATTCTCTGAGTCGCATCTGCAGTGTATGGTGTGCGCTGCACTCTTCCATTATCTCTCTTCGTCACTAGCCTTTCATCTTATATGTGCGCCTCATGTTTCATCCTAGCTCCTCCACCTCTGGTCTCTTTTCCTTTTATATTGGATCCCACTGCTGAAAACATACGAAACGCAAAGGCCAATGCCGTTTTTAACTACACGGTTTAATTTGTTTGTTGCGGTCTTGAAGATAATTAATGAAACGAAATTGATTAAAACTCCCTTGGGAAGACGACGGTCGACATTGATTAACCTTAAGTAATTGAAATTAAAGAGAAAGAAGCGTGTGGGGTAGAAAATATTCAACATGCTGATGTTGGAGGATGGATTAATTGTTGGCAAGTCGTGAAGGTGTCGGAAAAATCAATTAATAAGTCGGTCGCTCTTTATCTCATGTCGCTGCTGCTTTTATTCCGTTCCTGCTTAGAATTAGAGACATGTGATGATGTGGGGGCGGAGCAGAAGAATGGAACAATATACTATGATTATTATTAATGGGACTCACATCACACCCATGACTATGTTGCCGGCCCGTAACTATAACCCTGTGGTGTAGCTAGCTAGCTTGCTTCTAATTAATCAGCCCAAGAACAGCCAAGGCTTTGCTGTTGTTGATGGTGGTTGGTGCTGGGGGATTTGCCAAATGCAAAGGGAGAGAGAAATCATTTTTGTGCAGAGGTAGGGGCTACAAGACTTGACGGATGTAGAGCGTATGGTCGGGGAAATGAACAAGAGCCTTTTGTTGGAGAAGCAAATAAATTATTGACTCTTTTGTAGGGGTAAAAACTGAAAACGCAGGGAAGCTGCTTCACGATAAGTACTTTCTTTATTTGGGCTGGCAAACAAATTAGGTGGATGATTTCGTGAGTAAACCGAGTAGGCCCGTGCTATGAATGAATTCTCAGTAGTCAGCAGTCCTTTCTGACAAATTTTCGGGAGCGGGGGGGGGGGGGAAACTATTGATGGTCCCTCTCGTCTCGCCGGCCGACGTTTCCATTTGGGATGCAGACACAGCCAGTTTTTGAGCAATCAAACTAGGCCAACCTCGGACCCTACTTGGGTAGACATTGGTCGACCTTTTCTTTGGACACTTTCTTGGGCCGGTCCAAGTTTTTGTTTAACGCCTTTCAGCTAGTCTGTTAACTGGGGGCGGGCTTACACCTGATAATCTGATATGATAATGATCATATCGCCGCTTGCGAATAAAATCCATTGCAAAGGACATTATTGGCATAGATTTATTTAATTTAAAAAAAAGCAAGAAATTACCTGATTTGAGCCGACTGTGATAATTAACTTTATTTGTTTTATTTAGCCTGACAACCCAATTCCTTCCATGTGAGTACGGTTCACACTCCAAACATTTTATTTTTAACAGAAAAGATTTTACCACCACCAGCTACACTACTTACTATAACCAGATTGTAGTAATTAGCAATTATTTTGGTGCTGAACAATGATAATTAGTTACTGCAGTCCATTACTCCCAACTCAAATAATAATCCTGAGAATTTTCCTTTATTTTTATCCGCTATAAGACTCTTTCTATACCCGTAATGCAATCACAAATCAAGACTAGTTTTATGGCTGTGGATTTCGCCGGTGCGCGGTTTTAGAAGGAATAAACGTCTTTTTTAGGTGGACTGAGTAAGCCTGTATTGAGATAATGTAGGAAGTGGGAGAACATTGGTGCTTGGAAGCAACTACATTCCACCTGTATAACAATTACCAAGCACAAAGGCAAGCTCAACAAATATGTCGAAATCTCAATTGATGCAGATTAACACGGAAAGTGTTTGTAACTCAGCACACAAAAAAGCAAGATCAAAACAAAGGAAAATAGACCCTGGACACTTGAGAGATTCCTCGCAAAATAAATAGCCGGAATCACATCATATATACAACAAACTGCTAGTTCTCACCAGGTACATAGTTCAAACCAACAAATGCCATCCAACAACAATAGGAATCAAACAGTGACTTACAAATGAATGCGTCATACATAATTTGTCTCAAATACTCAATAATTTACAGGTGCTGGTTTGTCTACCTAGTAATACTAGCCACCACAAAAGCTTATCCTAAGAAATGCATCCCATAATGTGGCGTTCATGATGTTGAGAACAAAATATGATTTGAAAATTGTACAAAGTCGCGATCCACTCCATGAATACCATATCACATGACATGTTACTTGGGATACACTTTTTGGAATAAATTTTGCAATGACAAGCATTATTGTTTATCTATATTAACAACTGGTGACATGAGACTCTCCATGACATGGTCAAATGATATGGCCCCATATGCATCATAAGCTACGGGGCCCCAATGCTCCCAGAAGATTTTTCACTGCACTATCATAATGCACAAAGCCCATGAACCAAAACTCATGGTTGTCAACAGAGATGACCTGGATATATTTCTCAGCTGGGTTGGCTTTGCTTGTTGACGGATTGACTGCCTTCAGCTGACTCAATGGAATAACCACCTGTGTAAGAGAGAATGAAATAACAATGTCAACAACATTAAGGGTCTCTTTGGTATAACTTTTCGAATAGAGCTTTTTCAAATAGATCTACAAGTATAGCTTTTAACAGAATGTTTTTAGCTATTTGACTGTCAATAAAAACAATTATTAAAATTTGTAAACTTACTTCAACAGACAAGTTTTTTAAAATTATTTTGTAGAAGGAATGAAATAGGATTGTGAGGGATTTTTAAAAAAATAAAATAAAATAAAAGTTAGGGTATTCTACACAATTGAACTCTTTAGAAAGGCTGTACAATCTGTACTGCAAAAAGCCCAAAATTTGACATAAAAAACAAAATAGCTTTTTTAATCCTTAAGCACTCTACTCCAGTTGCAACTAAGTGAGTTAAACAAAAAAATTGCAACTAAATGACTTAAACAAAAAAATTAACTAAAAAGAGCTTCTAACATTTAAAAATCTCTTTTAGCCAGAGGGAAGCCATACCAAACAAATACTTAAAAGAAAATAGGAAAAAAGGAAGAAAAGATGTGCATGTCCATGCACAATGAGAAAGAGAGGGAAGAATGTAACAAAACATGAGCCAGCAATCATTGAAAGATATCCTAAAATGACTCATTCATCCATGCCATTCTAGTAAGTTGTTGGTCATGTGAGTAGGCTCAAAGAGGGAAAAATATGAGGCAGATTGACTTGCTAGCACAAGGCATAGATTGGCAAAGACTTTTAACAGTATAGAATGATCTGTGAGACCAGTTCTTTCTATAAAAGCATGATAAAAGTTCACATAATTGGTAAAGACTAACTTAGCATTTCTGAACTCAGGGTATGGCAACTAGGAATTAACGGTTCTCCATCAATGTAAATAGTTTCATAAAAATATAATCAGGATTGCAAGCAAGACAAAAAATTACAATAAGGAAAAAGGCACTAGCTGCTAACCACAACAATAAAGGGAGGGGGAAAAAAAAAAAAAATTTGTAAAGTTCAATTAGGAGCAGTAGTAGCTAACTAAAGAATAACTTGGCCCCTAGTTTCAATCATATCTCAAATATTAAGTCAAACTCAAATAACATATCATCAACAAGAAATGCACATAAAAATGAACTTAAATTTTATAGTAGCACCAAAACCTGGAGGTACCTAATGGGTTAATCATTTCGTCAAAAATATCCTACATTTGATGTGATCTTTAGGGGTACTTTCTTTGAGGACTTCTTGTTCTGGCTTTAGTAAAAATATGTCTTTTTGATATAAGTTTCCTTGATTACTATCAATTTAAAATAAAATAAAATAATACTTAGGAAACACTGAATGAAACTTACTTGTTGTACATGAAAAATAAAATCAACAGTATGAACAAACAAAAAAATAGAATACTCATGTCACAAGAAACATGAGTGCTGTGGTATATAACACTGACAGGCAGGTAATACTAATAGTTATTATACCTTATAATAGCTCCACTGCGTCTGATCACCGACTTTGTAAGACAAAGGGTCATCACTGCAAAATGCAAGCTTTGCAGTCGACAAATATAAAACTCCCACTACAGGACCGGCAGATGTGGATAGGTAACATGCATAAGTCTTCAGAAGTTGTTCCTCAGGAACAGTGTCAAAACTTTGCCGAAAGATCTTTTCATATCCACCTTCAGCAAGAACTTTTGTTCTCTGAGCAATTCTTCCCACGGCAGCATCGGCGAAACTAGGGCCAGTTTTCACTACAAAACAAAGATACAAAGGCTACCGCATTGATACTTAGCAAACAGGCATAAAAAATTAAAACTAAAAGTAAATTAGAAATAGTTACAGTGCTGCCACATATTGCCAGCGAGATCCTCAGCTCTCTTCGTAGCCTCCGCCGCCTTCTTCCCCCAATTTGACAACACGCCCTTCACTGACTCCAGCTTATCTAATAACAATGTCCCAACCAACCAATAACTAAAAACAAAGATCTCACTTTTTCTATACTTACTATTTAAATTAGATAAATAATGAAAAACTGGGACATACTCTTTGAGGAGGATGGCTGAATCGGAGCGGGGGACACGTAGGGATTGGATTCTGCAGGCATGGTAGTGGCGGCACTCTCGTTGATAGGCGCTGGCCCCGTCGCCTTGGACACGTTCGACCAATTTTGAGGAGGTGGGGCGACGTCGCTTGGGTCAATCTTAGGGTAAGGAGCGTAGTCAGATGAGTGAGGTTCTTGCTTTTGCTGCACATGGTGGGTCTCTGAAGGAGCTTTAGTTTCAATATGATCATCGGCTTGTTGCTGATTCATCCTTTTTTACTCTTTCTGAGTACAAGTTTTCCGTAGAACCGAACTCTGACGAAAATTTTTGGGGGATTTTGAAAATCTCGATTTGTATGTTTTTTTTGCTCTGTTTCGTGTATTTAAGTCGCTGCAACTGTTGCAACTGCAATTGGGTCTCCGACTTAGTTCAAGAGCGGGACTATAGGCACCCCGGTAACTTCCTTTTCAAGGCCCTCCTCTGTCAACGCCTAGTTGGACTCCTACAAATTTCATTTTCTGTTTTTGTCATTTCTTCCATTCAACTGTAATTATGGTTTTTTGTTATACAAAATTTTGAATGAATAAATCATATATGTTTAAATGAAACAATTATGTATATTTGAATTAATTAGAGTTGACGCAAATAACAAATCATCAATTTTTTAATAAAAAATAAAAAATAAGAAAAATTTATTATTTAAATTTATATACATGAAACTGAAAAATGAATTAGGAGATAGATAAGAGTGAGAATTCATTAGTAGAATCATATTGATTAGAATACAAAGTGTTCGCGAGAAAATAAAAAGTATGAAAAACAGTAGCGTAGTTACTTAGACGTAAAGTAAAGAGTTACAGAGAGAAAATAAAGGGGTTTGTTTAGATTTATTTTGTTCTCTAATGCACTTGTGATGGCGAGGGGTTTTGGAAGATTTATTGAAGGGTGTAAATAGTTCAACCGTCAGTTGAAACATGAGGTTTAATGGTCCAATAATACTTCCTAGTCCAAAAGGGCCTAGGCCTTACTTATTTGGGTTGGGTCTAGTTTGTTCTGATTTTGGGCTGCAATGTGTCAACCACATGAGAATGAATGAATGCTAAGCGGTGGAGCTTTCAACATCCCCCAAATCCTTACATCACTCCTTTTATATTTTTTTACTGTAAATATCCAGTTTAATTTATAAAATATAAATTCACGTATCAAATTAATTATCTTCCCATAAGTTTCACCTTTAAATTTTTTAAAAAATAAATTACATTCAGGTCGTAAAACTAAAAAAAAAAAAAAGAATTCTTCTTATTATCTAGTTTCTATCATCATGATTCTAAACTCTTTTAATTTTTTTTTAAATTCATTTTAAAATTTAGAATATAAATATAAACAATGAAATGAGGTAAGTGTGAAAGTAAAAAAAAAAATTGTTTAAATGTTTAATTAAATTTCAATTCAAAATAAGAAATGAATTAATTTATTAATTTATTATTTAGGTAATTTCAATTGAAAAAAATGTTATATTAAATTTGAAGGAGTGTCAAATAGCCTAATCATAATATTGTTAGTGAACCTAATAATTTGATCTGTAATGTGACCTTATCAGAATAACAATTGTCAATAACATACTTGTTACAGTATCATGTTTTGTTTTTACAATTTCACAGCAACTTTTTATGAGGGCCATACTATTTAGTTATTTTTCAACCTTGTAAGTATAGTAGAAGTACTCTTTTGGACCAGTTTGGAGTTATGATGGTTAATGAAATAAATTGTATTTGTTAGATAGATAAAATAAGTTACTAATTAAAAAAATAGTTTGATATTTAGTAAAATTGAATTGTTGTAGTTTCTTTGAGTTTGAAAAAATAAAATACATGCACTTGGTAAATTTTATTATGAATGTAGCGTTTTATTATTTTGTGATCCAAATAGACATAAGTTTGAATTAAATTTTATTTTAAATGCTAGAGTTTATATAAAAATAAAATAAAATTATCTCTTTGTTAAAATATTAAGATTATAATGAAAACTTTAATAAAATATTGTGCCTTATTTAATAATCTACTTATAAAAAGTAATTTCTCCTTACTTTTAAAAATTGTTGTAAAAACTGAAAACCTTATAAAATAAGTGGCTTTTAAAAAATTTACTAAAATTGTGTGTAGCATTTCAACTTCAATCTCAAAACGGGCCTTGGTTTACTTCCACGTTTGATATAATTTGACCAAAATTTTACAAATATTAACATTGGGTTGGACTTTTCAAAAACCTTTATTTTGAAGAAAAATAACATTTTTAATTATTTTAAAGTACTTAATAAAATTTAAAACCATCCAAAATTGTTTGGTTTATGCAACAAAGAGGATGATACTTCGACAATGTGACCTATAATAGATAAATTAGACAAAATAACCTAAGAAGTCTATCCATATACATAATCTTGGGAAAATTTTAAAAGCCCAAAAAAAAAGAAAAAGAAAAAGAAAAGAAAAGAAAGAAAATGTTTCTTGCTCCTAAGATTCCTTGAGTTATATTGTATATAGTGTATAAAGAATGTATACTAGCATTAGGGAAGGTTCGAGTAAACTCCTCAATCAATTTTTTAAAAATTGAGTCAAGTATTCACTGAATCTAATAGTCAACATCTCCTAATCTCATCTTTGAGTCGTTCTCTATGACCATGGGAGAAGAAATTATCATAATTCGAAGCAGGCTTCTCCATTTTTTTTTAAATTTTTTTATGAAGCAAATTTCTTAGCTAGCTATAGGATGAACTCACTACGTCAAAATATGTGTCAGCATATTTTTTATTCCAATATTTGTCTAAAGTTGCGTCGTAATATGAAAAAAGAAAGTGTTGGGGAGATCAAAATCAAACTAGCCGGCACTGTTCACAGGGAGAAATAATTGAACATTCAACTCAACATCTGGACAAAATCTAAACTATTCATGGAAGTTTCTTTCGATCTTTCCCCCGTTTCCTGGACATACACAGTGATGTCGTGTCACCCATTTGTCTGATTTTTGTGTAGCTCCTGTCCTTTACCCCGATAGCTGGAAAAGCCTACCCTATTCGCCATAATATTATCACTTCAAAGCTTATTGCTTAGTGGAAATAAATCAGGCCGTATGTAGAAGAAATTACTCTTTTTTATCTTTAGTCGTTGTGCCTGCTTGGAATCAAACTATCAAAGGCTTTATAGAGAAACCTTCACAAATATGTTGGCAAAGAATCATTTTGAAAAGCAACCACACTTGTTCTTTTGTTTCCCTTTTTTTTTTTTTTTGAATTTACTTTGTCACGTTCTTGCTTCAATTACAATTTATATTGTTCGTGTACATATGTACGAATAATTAATAAAAAAAAGAAGAAAAAGATCTTCAAGTATAATTTTATTAATGAAAAAAATAATAGAATCTATGTAATTAATTCCTCAGTACTGTAGCGGGATCAAATACAACGTAGTCGAATCCTTAATATTTATCATCAATATAATGACCCTATCATATCCTTATATTAACTTTTGTTTTATCTATTAGATTTTTTTTCTGTTTTAAAGAAAAATATAGCTCACACATTAATTGAAACTTGAAATGAAAATTTAAAATTAAGGAAAACCGCTTTTTATTACTACTTATCTTTTTACTTCAGACCTCACCTAATTAGTAATATATATATATATATATATATGCTTGCCGCCCATTAATGTAACAAGATTTTTGGATCGAGCATAAGCTTTCTTTTCTTACATTGGTTAAAAGAAAAAGTACCATATTCCCAAAGTTAAAATCAGAATCTTTTTTTTTTTCTCCCTTTTTGTTGCAAATAACTTAATTTTTTTAACCTGTTAAATTAACGTACCTTTCAACCAAACAACACGTCCTTAATTGTTTGTATTTACCAGTTATATAAATTGCTCCATGAGTTGAAATTATGATATGATAAGAGATAGGAAATTTTAAATGGCGGCTATAACACATGGGTATTTCTTGGGGGATGTTTGTTTAACTAGCCGAATCAACGGGACTCGATTAATTTAAATATCGACATTATCTCACAAATTTGATGTACCTTAAGTCAAATTATTACTCTAATCCAACACATAAACGAACAGCGTGAACCAAATGCAATGTTGATTAATAAACAGCTTGAAGATTCTGCTTGAGTTGTCATGTTTTATGTATTGATTGAATTTGAATCCATCCAAATTTCCAAGTCACTTGCAATTGTTCTAGTTGTTTGAAACACGGATCTTCAAACACGCAACTGCTCGTTGTACAAAACAGAGCCCATGTCTAAGATAGATGGGCCAGTTACGAGATGATTCTCACCATATATACACACATTCAGCATCATGCCAAAAATGATTTTCACCGTAATGATAAGTTGCCTCTTTCAAAATAATAATAATACTAATAATAATAAGAAGACACCTTTTTCTATTCTAAATCAATTCAAAGTTTTTACTGTCTGTTGACTATCCGTATTCCGTACGTAGTTTATACCCTGCTGACTCGAGGAAAACGTATTCGCAGCATTCTTGGTACGGTGAATGCAACAGCACTACCACTAATATTAGATCCCATCTGTACTGCGCACTAAACGTGTTTGGACGAGAGTAATATTTGATATTAAGATGACTGATCTTTTAAGAAGTCTTGTATTACACATTTATTTATTAAAAGAATATATTTAGTATGGTTTATCTATGTTATTGGGTTTTTTTTTTAAATAAATTTATATATGCTACTAAAATTGCCATATTGACTATTGAAGTATGACTCAATTTATATCTTTAAATTTTTCAGTCAATTTCATGTTTGAATAATTGAGACAATGTGTGTCTGGATTACTAAAAATTAATATATTTCTACACGACGATGTAAAAATTAAAATATATAGTTTGCATGGATTTAGTGTAAGTTTTTTCTTATGTTAAATAATCAAACGGATTAAATTTATTATTTATTTTCTTCGGTGAATGAAAGAGGAATATTATCAAAGAGAGAGAGAGAGAGAAATTGGGGGGGAAAACAAAAGAGCTACAAGAGAACAAGGGCCAAAACATTAAGCAGAGTACAAAACGTAACTTAAATATTCGCCAAGCATTATTGACTTTAATTAAATTTTACTTAAGAAGCGATGGAAGTTAATTTTGAGGGAGGGAAAACAACAAGGACAAATCACGAGCAGTCAAAGATGGTCAACACCAAAGTCAATAGCGAGGAGGCAAAATTAGCCAAAAATAACCATTCAGTCTGAACTTGTAAATGGGCTTGATTTGGAGTGGAATTTCACGGAAGATAAAAAAGAGATGATTATGAGTATTATTCACATAACAAGGAAAAATGACAAGATATGACATTTCTAGAGATTAGATCCAATCCAAGAATATATATATATATATATATATATATATATATAACAAATGATGCAAACGTCAGTGAAACCTAAACAAGGAGAGTGAACGAGTTCAATTTCATCCACTCTCTTTTTAACCTTTTTCTTGTTTTTAACTTTTTTAGCTATTATTAGCGTTGTCTAAATTTATTTTCCTTTTATATTTTCTTCACTAACACCCCGGGAAAGTGAAAGAGGAGGCAGCCGGCTGCCGCTTCTCGCCGACTTATTATTGTATATAAAGGTTAAAGAGAACCATGGGAAGTGATGCTCACGCGGATATACCACGCGTGTATAAAATAATCTATCGAGTCCATTGACTGAGCTAAACAGGCTTTCTCGGGTTTTGTCCAAAGTAGCCTCTTTCTCCTCCTGAGCCTTCAGTAACTAACAACTGCTTACTTCCCTTTCATTGGTCCGTGCATTTTACTTTCCTTCCAGCAGCGTAGAGATAGACGTAGGCGCTCTTCCACTTGCGGATAAAACAAATTAACAACGGTTATTTGCTAAAAGATCCACTATTTTAGATATATTTTAAAATTTACCAAAACTGTTGTCCCATTTAACATTGTCGCCCCGAACTTAAAAAATGGAATGACATGTTATTGAAGCGGACAAGAAACGTGTTAAACTTGCCGAACCCATACACTATGTTTAGTTATACACATGGCATGATGGCTTGCATACCAAATACAAGTTTCGTACAATTATATATATATAAACTAATCATAGAGATTTGAGAAAAAGAGCTTATATTTTATTTGATTTATTTATTAGTCAACTTAAAAAAAAGATAATAGATAAAAAAATTTATATGAATAATATAATTAAACTAGTATATACTTATTAGAAAATTGAGAATAAGTGTGAGAAGAAGACAATGGCATTGTTTGTTTTGAAGAAAATTGATTAAAATCTCTATTTTTTAGAATTTTTTTTTCTACATAACGACCTTAGTTAATAACAAAATTTAATGTAATGACCCTAAGAATTTTAATTATAAGAGATTGTGAACTTGGATTTTAATGATATTTTATTTATACTATTATTGCTAAAGAAATATCTAGTTTATGACGTAGGCATTGATTTTTTTTTAATAACAACTTTGACAACTCTTATTGTTTTAGTGTTATAAATTTTGTGAGATTAATATCAATCTCTATTGATTGGTGAATAATTTTATCAAATTTAAATTTTGAGTTCGCATATACATGTGCGTTTATTTTATATATATATAAATACAGAATAATGAATCTTACAAATAAGCGAATAGCTAAAATACAAAAAGAGTCAATTGACTCAATGCGCACAATATCAACTACTTCAGTCTATAAATTCTAGTGTACAACTAGATTTTGGCGTCAATAAGGTCAAACAATGATCTGGTGTGAATTTGAGAATCTTTTGAGGGGGTATCGACAAATAACACATCCTGAAGGGGGGCCGCTATGATTCCCTCAATTTCAATTATGTAATTTAAAAAAAAAAAGAAAAAGAAAAAGCAGAATAAAAAAGGGGGGAAAAAAAAAGAAAAAAGAAGACAAAAGCTCGCAAAAGGAAATCCCCAAATAATGGAGGAGAAGTGTGGAGAGCCATTGGATATTGCAGTGCAGCAGCAGCAGCAACGGCAGCAGCAGCGGATGAAAGAGAAATAAAAGAAATTGGCTAATGGAGGATCCCAATGCTCTCACTATTTACAGTCACTAACACAGTTGCCCTCTCATTTTTTTCTCTTTCCTCTAAATCCGTAAAGTCACTTACTTTCAGTTACCTCTCTCTCTCTCAGATGATCTATCCATTTATTCAATCCTAAATCTTCGCCACCAATTTTTTTTTTCTTTTTTGGGGGAAAAATCCGACATCGATTACAAACAGTAAAAGGACCGCTTTTTAAATTTAATCGCACATCTCATGCGGCAGGATCTTACCGTACAACAAATGTCCGAAGACGACGACCGATCTCCGCCGTTGGATCTCGCTGCTCCTTCAATCAACAAAACTCGTAATTGCTCCGGAGGAGCTGTTTCTGGGTCCGGATCCTCCACTTCATCATTATCACTATCCATACCCGTGTCTGTACCCGTTACCGTTACCGAGTACCAGTCCCAGTATCCGGACCAAGTCCTCGAGATCGTCCTCGAAAACGTGCTTCAATTCTTGACCTCTCGCCGTGACCGGAACGCCGCCTCATTGGTGTGCAAGTCATGGTGTCGTGCGGAGGCCCTCACCCGATCCGAGCTTTTCATCGGGAACTGCTACGCGGTCTCGCCGGACAGGGCCAGGCGCCGGTTCAGGCGGGTTCGGTCAGTGGTGTTGAAAGGGAAGCCGAGGTTTGCTGACTTTGATCTGATGCCGCCTGACTGGGGGGCCCACTTCAGGCCGTGGGTATGCGTCCTGGCTAATGCTTATCCGTGGCTTGAAAAGGTTTACCTGAAGCGCATGTCCATCACGGATGATGATCTGGCGCTGCTTGCCGAGTCATTTTCGGGGTTTAAGGAGCTGACGCTTGTTTGCTGTGAAGGGTTTGGAACCTGTGGACTTGCTTTCATTGCTAGCAAGTGCAGGTAGATTTTTCTTTTTTCCCCAAAAATTCAACGTTTAATATTTGAGGTCGAATCACTTGCTGAAGCTTTTTGTTTGATCTGGAAGAAATGTTTAGATCTGTTATTGTTATTGGTTTAGTGTAAGTTAAGTTGGCTGTTTTTTTTTTTTTTTCCGCGATTGTATCTGAAGTAATGTTGTACTGAAGTGAAAAAGCATATGAATCTAATTAGTGGTTGTTTGAATTTATATTAGGATAAAATAGAAACACGGTGAAGTAAATAAATATTTGAATGATATTTTTATGTTCCAGGCAACTGAGAGTGCTTGATCTGATTGATACGGAGGTCACTGATGATGAGGTAGACTGGATATCTCTTTTTCCTGAGGGTGAAACTTGTCTGGAATCATTGATTTTCGATTGTGTAGATTGTGCAATAAATTTTGAGGCTTTGGAGAAACTGGTGGCAAGGTCTCCTTTTCTGAGGAAACTTGGATTGAACCGACATGTTTCAATTCGGCAGTTGTACCTCCTGATGGTCAGAGCTCCCCAGCTTACACATCTTGGCACAGGGAAATACGGTCCATCAGAGGTGGCTCAGAGACAGGGTGATGCTGAACCAGATTATATATCTGCTTTTGCTGCTTGCAAATCCTTAGTTTGTCTGTCTGGTTTCAGGGAAATCACGCCTGATTATTTGTCTTCAATTTATCCAGTTTGTGCTAATCTAACTTCACTGAATTTCAGTTATGCCAATATTACTGCTGACCAGCTCAAGCCAGTCATATGCAACTGTCACAAACTTCAAATTTTTTGGGTAGGTGTCCCTTGTGTTATTGATTATCAATGTTTTGAAGAAATATGGGTTTTGAAGCTTATCGTGGCTCTCATTATGCAGGCCCTTGATTCAATATGTGATGAAGGACTTCAGGCTGTGGCTGCAACATGCAAAGAACTTCGTGAACTTCGGGTTTTTCCTATCAATGCTCAAGAGGATGTTGAGGGCCCGGTCTCTGAAGTGGGTCTCCAAGCAATTTCTGAGGGTTGTAGGAAGCTGCAATCTATTTTATATTTCTGTCAACGGATGACAAATGCAGCTGTTGTAGCAATGTCTAGTAACTGTCCGGAACTTGAGGTCTTTCGGCTATGTATAATGGGTCGACGTAGGCCTGATCATGATACTGGAGAACCTATGGATGAAGGATTTGGAGCCATTGTGAGGAACTGTAAGAAGCTCACCAGGCTTGCCGTTTCTGGTTTATTAACTGATAGAGCTTTCGGTTATATTGGCGAATATGGGAAACTGATAAGGACCCTTTCAGTTGCTTTTGCTGGAGACAGTGATATGGGTTTGAAATATGTGCTTGAGGGATGCCCCAAGTTACAGAAGCTCGAGATTAGAGATAGCCCCTTCGGTGATGCTGCTTTATGTTCTGGCTTACACCACTACTACAACATGCGGTTCCTTTGGATGTCTTCTTGTAGATTGACTCGCCAAGGTTGCCAGGAGATTGCTCGGGCAATGCCCCGCCTGGTTGTGGAAGTGATTAGGTCTGACGATGAGGAGGAAACAGATAATTATGTTGGGACACTATACATGTATCGGTCTCTTGAAGGACCTAGGAATGATGCTCCAGAATTTGTAACTATCTTAAGGTGAAACCATAATTTGGTTATGCTCTTGTAGGCATTAGCTATGGAGAACCAAAGTTGTTTCAGCTGTTCTTCTGGTGGCTGTTGATCAAGTTACGGGTTATTTTTTGTTGGAAATTGATTACAGTGGGTGCCTTTTATATAAGCCCGCAAGAAGGTCCTCTGTGTACTTGTCGAACAATTACAATGATAAGAGTACCAAACTTCTATTGTTATGGACTGTTGCTATGCAATTGAAGGAGAAGCAATGCTGAGGCCCACACTTATTCTTCGCTAGGGTTATTTAAATGAAGCTGGGGAGGACCGAGGCTAATGAGCAAGATGGATGTCTTTGTTAATGTACTGGCCCGTGGAATATTGTTCTAGCGTTACGCATCTAGGTTTCATGTTACTTTTTGTTTTCATATTCATTTTATCATAAGAGAAGGCTCTGCCGGAGAAGGGAGGGGTTTGTTGTTCAGCAATCCAACATCAAGAATTGATTGAACATATCCATGTTTTGCACTTGGAACACGTGGGAATGGAGCTTTGAGAAGTGGATGGGAGAAATTGAAAGGTGAGTCGATGAATAATTTTTTCATGCCGCTTGCTGAGAATCAGAAAGGAGAAAAGCTAGTGTCCAATGTTGGGAGACTTGGGTCTCTTATTTTGAATCAATTTTAGTTTAGATTAAGCTGTAGCTGGTGGGAACTCAAATGCCTTGTCTGATACGACTCTCTCTTCTTTTCTCTTCTTTCCATGTTTGTTTTTTTGTCTTCAGATGTGTTCGTGTAGCACCTGACTGTTGAATTTATTGTCGTTGTTGTTAGCAATTTGAGACGCGGAAATAAATGTCAAAATCTCGATTCACAGTGATGAGGCCCATTAATTATGCGTGGAAAATGGTGTCGTACGAGTACACAGACAGATCCAGGACCCTCTCCCCGTCCCTCACCACGTGGGGTTTCTCCTCAATCGAATCCTAATTCTCCGAGGGACGATGGATGGTCCTGATCATTTTGTGTGTCCTGCGTATTGTACTCTCTGCTTCATAGAATTGTAAAACCAAAGCTCGTGCCCATTCAGATCAAGTTCACGGAACCGTATGATGTGGGTTAAAAGTGGGGTCAGGGTGCTAAATCTAGCAGATATTATTGTATAATGTGAAATGAATCGATGAATCGTGCGGAATTCCTCTCTGTGCATGCTCTGACTTATTACTTGTAGCGGGCGGATGGATGGATATCTACTCCCCAAAAGTTGAACGTGGGACCATTCAAATTTCGATGATTTGTCACACCCCTGCGCTTGCGTTATAAAGCAGCCAAGTGAAGTCCACCAATCTCTCTCTTATAATGAGGAGGATAGAAATCTATCTGCCCCTCTTTGTTGCTATTCTTTCTGGCAGGATTGAAAAAGCAAAGCTTATCATCGAAGTGGGATCTGACTGTGCAATTACAATTGAATATAGTGATTATCATGGGAAGCAAGGCTTGTGTTCTTTTGTTTCTGTTTTTTTTTTCTGGTTTCTTTCCTTGCCTATCCATTTTTAGTCCTAGCTAAGCAAGTGGCCCAAAATGGCCGTAATACCCAACACGGTTTCTTCTATCCTTGGATACATAGACTTAACTCGTTAAAGTTTATGTGAACAGTAATACAACTGTGGAGTAATGGAGTAACATCGCACCACAAGGTCAGAATTGTTGCTTGTTATAAAGTAAGGGAGTAATACAGAGCCCACAGTGAATAAAAAGAAAAAAGACGACAGTGATTTCAGCGGCTTATCCATTTTGCTTGCGGTTAGTGTGGGGTGACCAATTGCCAATGCCCACGGAACGGTGAATGGTAGCCTCTGCTTTTTTATTCTATCTTTAGAGTTCGCCTTTTGTTTTTCTTTTTCGGCAACCATCCTTGTCCTCGAGAAAAAAAATAATAATAATAAATAAAAGTGAAAGAAACAAACTGATAATGAGCCAACACAACACAACACAGGAGCAAGGGTTGAGAAATCTTAGCCTTTGAAGACCTGAAATTGCCACTTTTGATGGACCTATCTTACCTACTGCCTGCTGGACATGTCATATCCATCCATCATTTGATTGATAGACTTTCATTTACTTGAATGGTCCTGATTGATTGTGAACAAACACGAACATCAACCCAAAGTTTGATTATCACCTTCCCAGCACATGCATTAGAATCATACTGTTCCTGAAACAACAGAACCTAAAATAATAAAAAGGAATTTTTTAAAAAAAATTACCATACAAAAAGTTAAGCTGCTTTGAGGCTGATTGGTGGACACCCATCTCAAAAAGGAGGGGCCCCACCATCAGAAGAATGACTATGTGGGCCACGTGTACGGTATGGGAGGTGGGATACATTAATGCCTTTTTATCAAATTTAAAAACGTTATCAAACTCATGTAATCATGCATTTAACTATAATATCATTGTTGATTAAAAAAAAATTAGTGGATCGCCAGAAAGCAGCAGCTAACATACAAGTAACAAACGACGAAGTCCAAGGTGGGGTGTTCTGGTGGCAGGAAAAGTAAAAAAAAACAAAAAAGATGGTCGATGAAGCAAGATATCAGAGGAGGGGGCAAAAAATTTGAACTTTTTAACTCTACTTGAATATTTGATATTAAAATGCTGTAGGTTTATATTCAAAAAAAAAAATGCTGCAGGTTTTAACTTATATGTGTTGTAAAAAAATTATAATAATAAAATAAAAAATATATAACAAATTTAACGTTTAAATAATAATTTTTATTATATAAATATAAAATAAAATAAAATTATTTTTTAAGTATAATAATTAATATTTATTAAATATTTTAATATTATAATTTAAAAATTAGAGTTAGTTTAATATCAATCAATCCTCCCAAACAGGATATTAAACACACACACACCCCCCAAAAATAAAATTAAAAAAAGTTTGTTTTGGACTTTTGGGTTGGGGGAGGGGGGAGGGGGGTTGGTTTTGCATTTGCTTAATTGCTTTTTGTCTGTTATGCACATTCACAGGTGAACTAAGCGCGAGGCCAACCACCAGAGCATGTTCTTTCCTCCTCTGGCATGCACAAGCTCAACCACTTAATTTAAATTTTGCCCCATATTCTCAGCTGCTTCTTCTTCTTGTTATTATTATTATAAATTGAACCCTTTTCCCAGCGCTAATTCCAGCATTGATTTTGCTTGTCCACAAATGAAGGCCTGTCCTGTTTTATTTGGAAAATTTCATCCAGACAAAATGAAGCTTCACTCTGTGTAATAAGAAATTCACTAAGAGGGTAGTTGTAATAAATATATGAGTACCCTAATTATCAAACTTATACTAATAAATCTTGCAGATTCATACGGCCGGCAATTAATTTAAAGGCGTTTGGTAGAAGAACTAACTAGACACTGTGAGAGAATTTGCCTAAAAAAGAGTTAGGCTTTGGCTTTTCGCGAGTAAACAAAGAGCTAGCTGGCGGCCTAACATGGCTTGCTAAGAGGTTCTGTTACGTGTATCATCTGATCACGGGCTCTTAACGAACTCATGGGGGATAACAATCGCATACAAACAAAAAGCAAATGGTTTTGACGCAAACCTAACAATATTGGACTTCACAATCACCTGCATAACTTGGATGACATGTGACGTTTCTATGCTATTATTAGATATTTTAGCCACTGGGTGCTCAAATTTATCAGGAAAATACATGTGACCCTCCCTCTCGTCGCTTGCACCGTTTGGGTAATTCATTGTCAAATATCAAAGTGAAAGCTATCCCCTTGTTTGCACACATATTGAGTTAAGATCTACTTCTGTATGAATTATGATGTGAGCAAAAGTTGTTCTTTTCGACAAGTGAAGCACAAGGCCATCCTTGCAAACATCCAAATGTCAAACTAAGAATGGTTCGCAGCACATATATTATTGTTTTTAATAAAATCAGATGTCAAAAGTAGACAAAAGATTAATTGATAATATGGTTCTTTATTAAAATTAATGATTATAAATAAATATTCCATTCCTCTAATAGGCTCAATTACTGCTAAGTTACGACCCACCCACTTTTCTCCCCAAGCCAACAAGAGGAGGATGGATGAAGTATGGTTGAGAAGCTAATTCCAAGGAAAAAGTTATTCCAAAACAATGATCGCTAGTTGGTAAAAGTTTTGAAAGCACAAAGATGGAATCTGGTTTCAGTTCGAGAAAATCTGAGAAGATATTCTGAGCCCGCCCTCGGCGAGTCAATGTTGTTCTGATGATCTTTTATTAAAAAACAAACAAGATAATGATAATAGGTTGTCTGCATACAGATACAAACACGTCTTCCTTAAGCCAAATCCAAATGTCAGGACCATCCACTACAAACTGACTTTAGTCCGCAATCCTCTCAATCTAATTCACTGATCACTAAAGTTTCTTAATAGTCGGGCATTCTAAAGAGTAAAGAATACAACTTTTTGCAAATGGGTGCAAGAAAAAGAGGACTTACTGCTCATCATTTTGTCCGGAAAACCCTTATATTAGCTTATAAATGTCAAATCTGCGAACTAATCGCACTTCCTCGCCAAGAGACCAATCAAATCAAAACTACGAGTCATCATTGGGGATTTAGGTGATTTATTGGTTTAAGCCGCACATTAAAACACATCACATTACACAAAGTCAAGAGGCAAGTAAGTACCAGCTCTACTCTTTATCACAAACACTGTTTCGATAACCGCACCGGACTCTGCGTGCCATTTTCACAATGGTTGAGGGACTGAGGCTCAGGGGAAACATCTTGAGAGGAACTGTGACAATATTCCAATAAGCTGCCATCTATACAGTAAAAGAATCTCAGAATTTCATCTCATTGATGAGTAACTGAGAGCATTGTGACTCCCGGTGCTTTGCACCACTTGTATTAGATTCTTTCATTGCAATTGGGCACATTATCCTCCATTAAGTTCCAATAATCCAAAGAAAGATCTATTGAAATCCATTTACGATTTATCTAACGAAGCTAAATGAAGGCAGATTCCCATTTTCGCCATATGGGAGAATTTACAACAGAAGTATGCAATGACTCCGTTAGTTGTTTTCCACAGGATAGCGTCAGGATATATTCACCACCGAAAATTATCAAAAGTTATTAAAAATCGGCCTCACTATATATGATAAAAGTGACTGATAAGATGGAAGATTCTTCTTCTTTTCAAGAATTCTGACCTGAGAGCTAAATTCTTCAACTGCCATCTTAAAAAGGGGAAAATGATGTGCATAAAACAACAACATTCTCAAAGAATTATTTTTTCCATTCAATAACAACGATCTTCAACTTGGTCAGGCCGTGACCACTTGTTTCACAAATCAATCGGCAATCAGGCCAACCTCAATTATTATTATTATTATTATTATTATTATTATTTTAATTAAATTGGCTATTCAAGAGTGATCCTACTCTCTCAGTCATTTGGTCTTCAGAGAGTATCCCTTCTTCATCACTGTTTGAAAAGTTCTTAGAAGTACTGAATTGAGGGATATTAAAACCTTTTAGATGCACTGCATTGACTTGAAAAGAGTATACGGGAATCTTCTAATCATTTCTCCTTTAGAACTAAAAATATTTTCTTAACCTCAAGTACTTCGATCATTTTGAGTAATTTTGTATCAAGCACGGTGTCTTTGAATTCCACCACAAACCCCCGAGATATTTGATATTCCCACTCATTGAAAATAAAGTGGTTCGACCACTTTGCACTATCCTGGCCATTCAGACCCCCGGCCTCGCCCCGCCGTGCGCCACAAAAAAAAATAAAGGACAGTCTCAGCATTTAGATTGGGGCGGTCAAAAGAACCTTGAAAAAGAAACTCACTGATTTTCTTTCATGGTGGTGGGTCCCAGTTTGGTGAGGGTCGACATCAATATGACCCAACTAAAAAGCATCCATTAAACTAACACAAGCTTTACCAATTACCAGGTACACGGATTTGATGAAAGAGGAAGTATAACAGAGCTCCAGAAAGGTTTCATCTCACTTGTTTAAAATAATAACAATAATAAATAAATACCAGACAGGCTACACTCTATAGACAATTAGACACTGCAGAATTACACAACTGATTTTCGCGATGCCCCAAAACCTTAATAACGAAAACCGCATTCATTTGTATTTATCAAATGTAGACACTCACTTTAGTCTAAATCATGAAATTGGGATGTAACAAGGAAAGTTAAGATCCACTAATAAAGCAACTTGCCAGCATACTATCAAGCCAAAAAACTCATTGTGGCAACCGCTCTAAAGCCCACACAAAAAGGGTGCATGGGTTGAATGGATAGGCAGCCAATACAATTTCTAGTCAAAACCTTTATCAACGGCAATCTTGAAAGTCTGTGATCTTGTATGTATGTAGGGTCTCTACTGTACAAAACTCATATCATCATCAGAACTTTCTGTCTTGGGGGTTTTTATTGATTGAAGCTTCACACTCACAACGTAGCAAAGCTTTCATAAGCAAAACTAAAAATTTGCCATTCTGTGGAACACTTTAAGACTAAGTGGAAAACCAAAGAAGAAACTGGCTTATAAATGGGAAGGCCAGTCCTTGCTGGTTAAGTTACAAACTCATGGCCACAATATCCTTTCAACAGAAAAATTTCAGACATGAGGTCCTGTCAACAAATAGGGATTTATTGCTGTTAAGAGTCTGAATGCTACGATAACATTACATACTACAACAACAATAGTACTGAATCTGAGTAGAAGTAATAATCAGTAGCGCCAGTTCCAGACAACAGATAATGGTATCACAGTTCAATTCTGTTATTCCAGAGGGTAATTGCCAGTTGAATATATCTTAATAACCCGTCTTGTACATATGTTAAAGAATGAAACAGCTGTATGGGACTTTAAAACACCTGGAGGTGGGCAAGAGAAAGGGGGGGGGGGGCAGTTTTACATCCCTATTTTTTGTGGTAATAAATGTGTATTCTTTGACGCATAATTATTTACCATAGCTTTCCAACATACTTGAGAGTGGCACCAACTTATTTCGCTGAACCACTATATGTAATTTATCATTTCGTTACATGCACATTGCCACTCAAACATATTATATGAATTCACTGCAACAAGTTGCAGAATACCATGGATAATGAATTCACAATGAGGAAGCAGAGAATACTAGTCAGGGAGACAAGCGGTTGATTTTCCATACCCGTTTTCCATTGATTTCCTCAGGAGAATATTGCAACCTGTGATAAAAACATACATTACCAATAAGGCTTACAAATCTTTGATTAACCACATTTATCCATAACTCTTAAGGCCATGCACCCACTTAAGTTAATTCATTTGCCAAAAACAATGGAAATCCTCTTAATGATATTGAAGAAAACATTTCACTCAAGAAAGCTTTTCAGATATGCCTAAGAATATGTAAAAGACGATATTTTATTTATAAGAGTTCATGTGAAACTGTAAATAGAATAAGGTCTCCAGACTCTTCATAACAACTCAGGGAAGAGTGTCCATTTCATAGAGCATGGAATGGATAAGAAGCTGTCCCATGTAAATTTAGATCAAAACCCACATTATTCTCCAGAAAGTCATATGCAGATTCAAATTTAACACCTTTTTTCTCCATCTTTAGTGTAGCCGATCAAAACAAGCATGCAGAGAGGAATTGGCTCCCAAATAGATTTAACATGAGTTTGTTTCAACACCACAGCACAAACAGTGATTCAAAAGTTGCAAATTAATCATATTAACCGTCAACAGAATGAAGACAACAAAAAACAGTGAAAAGTAAAGCACTTTTGCCATTTCATTTTTTTAGAAAAACTGAACCTCGACAAGAAAATGTGGATAAATTAATGAAAAGAAAAGTGTACCCCATCAAATTCCTAATATATGCATTGTGAGGGTTGTACCATATTCGGAAAAGGGTGTAATCAGGATAACTTTGAGGTAACTTTATCATCACTCAACAAAAGATCCAAAGACCTACAAAAATCTGGACTGCTTGTGGATCCTATCCAAACACATTTGAGATCTCATTGTTAAGGTCCATACCTAAACACTTCCACTAACATCCCAACCAAAATGATTTTGGCCTAAGGCAGAGCTCTCCATTCTTTATAGACAAATTATTTCAACTATCGATAGAGAAAAGAGACAAAAATCACCTATCATGCAAACGAGACGTCTGTCCTTGCCAGAATTCAAAAAGCTCTGGTTTAAGTCTGTATCCTCCCCAGTATTCTGGTTTTGGAATCAAACTCCTGTCAAAACATAAGAAATTTACAAAGGATTTAAAAGCAAATTCCTCTCCTGGAGTCTTTTCTTTCTCTTTTATATATATATATATTAGGGAATAGGATTAGGGAGAGTTTACACTCATCAGTGAAACATTTTGAATATAAACAACTTCGCAAATAATGTTGAAGTAGGACAAATGAATTTATGATGAACCGGAAAAAGGCTGATAACCATCTAAAGGATATTAAATATTTATACACAAATCAAATCATCAAGGTAGAAAGATAGATATGAAGAATGGAAAAAACTGAAAATAAAATATAAAATATCTGAAATTCCGACCCCATACCCATCAGAGAATGTTTCCTCCAATTCTTCGTATTGCTGGTACAGAACATGCCTTCCAGGAATCACAGAACTCTGAATGAAGCAAAAAGTGGTAGGTATAGTATTTGCAAACATATCATTATTATGCGCATCCGTGAATTATACAACATTTGGTCAAACAAACCTGTTTGCTGACTAATGCTCCAATCTGACTTCCTCTGGGACGGCTATGAAAGTACTGCTCAGATTCCTCTTTGGAAACTTTTTCAACATAGCCTTCCACTCTTACCTACTCATCACAGTTCACATTAACATGGCCTTAAGACAGGAAGATTGTCCACAACAAATGCTTTTGCAGCACATCAGCTCATCAAATTATTCTATTGCTAGTTACCAATTTTCAATTTCTGTCTAACTGCAATAGATTGGTAAGTAAAAATTGAAGTACCTACAGCTACAGGCAACCAGCGCTAGCACCAACCTTTAACTTGTCCAGTACTGGTAGAATACCAAAAGCAATTTTCATAGCATATCTCGGGTCACTATTCACAATCCTAGACTTACCATCATAATGTATAAGGTACTTCTATTCTGTCGATGTCTTCTTTTTTAATTTTCATTTAATCTTATTTTTTACTTAGCAGGGAATTGGGATAACCTAACACAAAATGTGCCCCACAAGCAAGAATACCACCCACCTGTACCAGCTACCAAATGGAGAGAAACCTCAAACGCTTTAACCCCTAGCCATGGGGCACACTATTTTCTTATAGATAGAAAATTTTACACTCTAATCAAGTGTATTGCTTAGTGGCTAAAAAGTTCAACAAACAAGATTACTTCACATATCAGAAAACTGTTCGGTTCAGTTTTTTGCATCCAGCAAATAAGATTCCAGCTTAGACAAGGAAGATGAAAATAGAGGAACCATTTTCAAAGAACCTGCAGGTAATGTCGACAGACAGAACAAAGCTAATTGGAGAAATATTGATACCTGCCGATTTAGACCATCCCAGTAGAAAAGAAGAGATGCATGAGGATTTTCACATAATTCACATGCCTTTCTACTTTCATAATTGGTGTACCTGCATTCAGAAAAGATTGTAGCATAGGGGATGAAAGCATTTGCCAAATAACACTTTTGATTGAAGCATTGCCATTATAGTAAAAGAACATTACTGACCAGACAAAACCATCCCCATCAACTCCCTTGAGCAATACCATTCGCGATGAGCTGTAGCAAAGTGGCATGAGGTTGAGTGGATTAGAAAAGGAAAATTATAACCACTACAAAGATCATCAATCAGTATCTATGCCAGTACATTGCAAATTGTAGACCCAATTTAAAAAATTTTACAACTTCAATTGACTACATATTTTTTGCAATTGGAGCAGTGAAAAAAAGAATAATTTAACTATGACATCACATCTTACTGTATTATGCATCAATTTTGAGGATACCTAGTCCACCTCTGCGGTTCTCCTTTTTTTCACATTTAATGGATCTTTCATAGTTTTCTCTCAAAAAACAAGTGATAAAAGGATGTGGCAATGTTTGAAACGCAATGTTAACAATTTTATTCTTATTATTATTATTTTGTTTTTGTGTGTAAATGACATTGCACACAGTTCATGCTCCATGTTGAACTTTTATTATGAATGCTTAATATTCTTCTGATGGACTTTATTAAGGGCCATGATTAAAATGACAAGATGCAAATTCAGATGAGTCTACTGAATGTAATATTGTTGATGAATGAAAAAGAAATCAAAAGAATAGAAAGTACGGCCGTCCATCCTTGCCAACGGTTGATAAAGCCATTGCATTTGGTTCCCTCAATCCTGCAGCAATTGCATCATCAAACCATTTCTGAAACTGCAAGATAAAAAATTCACTCACTTCAGATGCAGAGGACAGCTTTATTTATTTATTGGGACAAAAACATGGCTAAAATTACATTCTCTACTATAAGCCAGCAATAAGAATTAAACTCATGCATCAATGATAAAGATATGGACATTAATTCATACCTGATTAATGGGGTCAGATTCAACTTGCTCCTCAAGGAATTCTGGAGAAATATAATTCTCTCGTAGAGCTGATATATCAATGTTTGGTGCCTTTCCAATTCGTACACACATTGAAGTACCGGGATAAGGTGGAAGACGAAGCTTATATTTATCCACAATGACCGGTGGGACAAATCTCCCACCTAGAAAGTGGTGAGGACCACTGAATTTCTTTGCACACAGTTTGGGAGCAGTTAAAGAAACCTAGAAAACACCAAAGTTGCATGATTGGAAAATTAGAAAAAGAAAAAGAGAGAGAAAGAGAAGACATGCAATTCAAAAGGTACACCATCAAAAGTTTTTGGCAGGAAAAGGCAACATTAAAGGCCTCCATTAAAAACCCACCAGCATGTTAGGTTTTATGCCTTCCTCCCCAATATCCCCTTCTTCAACATGCCAACCAGATGGAATATCTACAGAGACAATAACTGGGCGTTTTTGGCATGTTTGATCATAACCATGTAGACAAAGCAGTCTCTTAATCAGATCATCGAACGGTGGCCTTGGGGTGCCTGAAGGGTTTTAAGGAGATAAATCAGATTACACGGAATTTTTCAAGGCATTCCTGAAGAAGTTGTATGATCACAATCTATTTAAGTTCTGAAATCTTTCTGATTTTTGTAAAATTTATAAATTGCTTAGGCACAATGAGTAAAAATTATTAGAAGGATTCAAGTAGCCATGATCCATTGAGTTGCATCCAGGAGATGATTTTATATGGTTTCATACTTTTTTCTAGTTGTACAAATATAGAGCTGTCAGACTGTTTTAATGAAGGAACCTTCAATAATTTCCAGCCAGGAGTTTTGGAACTTGCATTACAACCAAATTATTGAGCCCTAAAAGTTAAAAACACTGGAGAATCAAACAGTAAAAAGATGAAGAATGAAGGCTAAATAAATGTAAAAAGAGAAAGACTTAAAGCATTGTAGATTGATTATTTTTTCTTTTTGTTATAATACAACAAAAATACATTAATATTAAATTTCTAAGCAAGCATCATAAATAATGGTCTTGTATGATAGTGAAACAAACAAGTTTTGGTACTGCAATGAAGACATGATTTTCATGGGGGAGAATAGCATAACAGTACTTGCATCCAATTATTGCTAGTGGGACTACATAAATAGTGAACTCATTTCATTAAAATATATATCCAAACCACATTGCATCAAACAGAAACAGCAAAGCATTATTGTGTGATCAACTGGTTCAATCCATGACATGTGCAATTTCCTTTTGCTCTTCGATGTTCAATAGACATACACAAAGAAATTACCATGAAAAGAGAACCCAAACATTGCATCTATGACGATATCAAAGCCCTCTGAAAAGTCCAAAGGTAGATCTTCCACCGAGAGCAAAGGGACTGAGAGTGATTCAAGCTGAAAATTCATCACATCAAACAAGACTCTATACAAACTCTGTCTGCTAACACTTGAAAAACAATTTACCTCATTAATACCTGTGTAACCAGACCGGTATAAAGTGGCCTTTGAGTGCGCTTTGGATAACAAACAAACGGCTTGTATCCAAAATGATACAAATGTCGAGCAGCTACCAAACCATCACCCCCATTGTTCCCCGGACCGCATATCGCAAGCACACGATTATATTCACTTGGTTTATAAACCTGTCAATTACATACTTTCAACATGAAAATGCATTGTATAATCTAATTTCAGCACTAAAAACAAAACCTAGCAGAACGTTGCTACAAGTCAAAACCTAACATAATTACCTCTGCTATGGATGTTGCTACACTCAAACCAGCCAATTCCTGCAAGAGAGAGAAGTTATAATGAGCGAGCGAAAAAGAAAACTGGTAAGAAGGTAAGCTAAGAAATACCATAAGCTGATCGACGCTGAAGCCAAGAGGTCCCATGAGAGTCTCATCAATTTCGGCAGCTTCTCGCTGAGTGAGATGAGATACAGAATCGGTATTTTGTGGCGACGACATTGCGTCTGATTTTGAGCAAAACGCACGAATTGCAGGAGCTGAAACTGGACGGAGAAAAACCTTATAGAACGAGTTATGTCATTAGTTTGTTATAACTCAATTCATATACGAGAAGAGAAGAGAGAGCGTAACCGTACCGAGGAGGAGTGGTTGGAGAGGAGAGGAGAGAAGGGATTGTAAGTGGATTTGACTGCAGGAGAAGAGTTATAGTGGTAAGCGAGAGTGAGCGACTGTGCCAGAAGCGAGCATGTCATACTCATTCTTCTGCTTTTGCGTATCAATGACCACATTCTTCTAGAGTTCAAGTTACGTTTCGCATTTTCCCCCCGACTTTTTTGGTTTTTATTTTTTTAAAATTTCGGTTTGCCTTGTGGTTAGTCTAAACTTTAAAGGGGGGAGGTTTCGAATAATGCTACTAAAAAGTAATCCTGTAATTTTAAAAGAAAAATACTAAATAGTTAAGAGAAGAATTAATTTTGGCATTGCCATGAATTTCAGAATTTGGGATGAATTTGTAAATATCGGGTAAATAATCAAAGAGTAAGACAAATAATATAAACCAGAGGGAATGGCTCTTCAACATGAACGGTGGATACTGACACAGTCTCTGAACAATCCCATTAAAACCATTCAGGAATAAATAAACATAGCCACAATAAATTTCACTTATGTGCCCGTCGTTTGGTAGTTTTTCTAATTTGGATTCACGTGTTCCTTTTTTAAACAACCAAACCTTGCTTCTGATGATTTTTGGTCTTTTTAGTTTTCCACAGAAGTAGAAAACCAAGTTCGGTCTTTCTTTATTAGCTTTCCGTCAAGGCATAAACCGATGGACAGCGACCAACCTCACAACATCTGCATACATACACACACAAAACTTATTATGCTACAATAAATATAAATTTTAAATAATAATTTTGATAAAAAATAATAAAAATATTATAAATTTAATAAAATAACTTAATTTCTAAGTCCATAACCATTAGTGTTTATCAAAAATTTTAGTCTAATTATTTTTAAATCAAAATTATTAAACCTCAAAACATAATGTTCGACTAATTTGAAAATATTATGTCTTTTGAGAAGATTAATGTGGCCTTATGGCTTGTGATGAAAATTTTGAAATCACCAAATGCCGGCAACTAGTAATGGAATGCAAAGACAGGGTTCGCGAGCTTTGATTACATCGAAACAATATGCCTCTTACATGCTGAGATCGCAGTTGACTACCATTACTGAATGCCAGAGCTCTGAGAATACATTAAAAGTTGATTACATCATAAAATAAATTAATGAGCAGTTACACAAACCACTGGCATATAATTTATCCCTCTTCTATTGATTCTACATTTAAAAAGTTAAAACCAATAGATTTCAATTTCAAATCATATTCTTTTCTTGTGCTACTCCAAGTGTGTAGTTACTTTTCTTCTTTATCGTGCAAAGTCTTTTGAATCCTCTCAATGAAGCTCAGCATTGTTTCTAAACCCTTTTCATCTGCAAACAATTCAATATATATATATAAATTGAAAACAAAGTCGACGGAGAGAGGAAGTAGTGATTCAGTAAGCTGATTACCGAGCCTTGGTATTGTGTGCCCCTTGGGATGCTGAATTACAAAAGGATCTACACATTTTTCCAATAGTTCCAATCCATAAGGCTTTATGAAATCCGTCTCCCCTGCCAACCAAACAAAAATCAAGAGATGTATATGTATAAATTACTTATAAGTCCTATTTACTAAATTCATTCAACTTTTATTTCACAATATCTCAACACTAGACAGACACTTAGTTTATTAATTTATAAAACTGGACCAGTTTGTACATTTACAAATGATGCCAATAAACCAGTTCCAATGTTCTAGGGCAAGATTTGTTCTCTAGTAGTCCGGACACGAGAACAAAGAAGTTGAGATCATGATATGATACAATTTGCAAATTTGCAGTGAACTGGTTTCAATTAATTTTAAGAATTGTTCATCCTAACACCAACCCATATTCAAGACGCGGCCCCTATGCGATTGATAGACATACAAATTCAAGACGCGCTCACATTGCAACAATTACTAGCTAAACCAAATTGAAGATAAAAATGAATTTTATTGCTGTAAACGTGCTTGAAATTAACCTTTGTCACACGGTCACCGAGTCAAGTGAATCCTTCAGCACACCTGCTTTGAATGATCGGGAGCTTTAGTTCAACACCTAATGCTTTATTATTATTATTATTATTTATATTTGACTCCTGCTAGTTCACGTCAATTAATACCAAAGATTCTAACACTAAAATTATGGAAACACGTTGCAAGACAACTCGCATGAAGTTGACAAGCAGTACAAATTAGAAAATAATTCATGGGATGACAAAATTCGATCACGTTCACATGAGCCATAGCAGCAAAGATATTAAATTTTTAAAAAGAAGGAACAGGGAAGGAGATGATACCTAAGAAGTGGAGTGATAGGCATCCAATAGGCGAAGAATATGCATTCTCAGCCACAGATGGTGCCTTGAACATGGCCCCTCCAACGATAATCAGGAACTTTATTTTTGGAACTTTTGTAAGAGCCACGCCCTGCAAGCAAAACAACATCACAACGCCAATTGATTAATTAATATTTTTATTATCTGCCGGTTCTCGAACTGGAATAATACAAACAAAAGTTAACAGCCTGAACGCACCTTCGCTTGCATACCGGCCAACCCCCCCGAGAGTATCGCCCCCTGTTATTGCCATTTAACGATTTGTGAATTAATCATCAGAAATTAACAAGTCAAAGATTAATAGTCGAGGAACCTGTGAGAATCCCAGAAGCCCATCAAATGGGCCATGTTTGATCATGTAATCTTCAATGTATGCAAGGCACTCGTCAAAGTTTGCGTACTCTGTAAATTCCTATAATAACAATAATTTTTTTTTAAAAAAAAATCAGAGATTATGAACTTGGTAATGAAAGAAGGCGAGAGTGAAATTGAAGGAAACAGAGTTCCGACCTTGTTGAACTGGAACCACTCGTAATAAGGAGGATCAAAGATGCCTTCCACGTCGGATTTACCCTGGGCAGGGTACGCCCCGTTGGGGAAAACAAGATCGAGGTTATCGAGTACTTGTTGGGGCCACTTTCCTATCTGTTTCTTGAGAATTTCTCCGCTTGTTCTGAATCCATGCAGACAAAGTACTCTTGGTTTCCTCACAATCCCAGCTTCACTTCCCATCTTTTCTAAATTTTCTGAAGAAAATCTATGAACTCTTTATAATTTGAGGCTTCTTCCGTTCCGCTGTGTTTGGAGGCTTTTACGCGCTAAGAGCCCCTTTGTTTACGTGGGGACCTGAAATTTAATCCTCAGATTGTGCGTGTTTGTAAGGATAATAGTTGCACGTGCCCCTCTAGTTCTAGTGTCGTTGGTACGCAATGGACGGTAGAGATGATACAGATTGTTTTTCTCAACGGCTGTGATCTGCCATGTGAATAATGTGCTTCGTGTCCTCTAGTTCATTGTATTGACTCATGAGTGGTCGGTAGAGAACGCTTTCAAGGGCTTGATGTGTTCATCAATTACGTTAAACCGCACCCTCTGGCTCTCGATAATCCGCTGGTTTAATTGGAAGTTCATTTCATTCTTTTTAGATTATTCCTCGGGAAATAACGGTTTTATCCTTTTTAGCATATCTTTCATTTATTGTAAATTTTAATTTATTTTTATTCCAACAATAAAGAAAAATTTATGGCAGGTTGATGAAAATTTTATAATGTTTCCATTAAAAATGATAGATAAACTGAGTTTATAATAATTTAGGAAGTATGTTCAAGATTATTATTTCATGAGATATAAATTTTGAATTATCCCTTTAGTTAGATGATAATTTTCAAAACACACTTCAACTTATTGTAAACTTTAACTTGTCTTATTTTTATTCAAAAGATATATATATATATATATAAAGGAGTTGATTGATGAAGATTTTTTAATCTTCTTTACAAAAATGAGAGATTAGTTGTAGTTTATAACAATTTTATAAGTATTTTAAAAATTATCATTTTATGAGAAACAATATAAAATTAACATTTTATTTTTTCAAGAACTTCTTATTAAGTCACAATTTTTCTCCTTTTTTTTGGGGTTCAATTTCTTAATCTATGCATACACTTCTTTAATTTCACAAATACATGTTTTTGAGTTAAGGCATATGTTAATAATTATAGTAAAATAAATAATGAAAATTTCATGACGACTGTAATAAGTAATTATAACAAAATAATTTATTTAATTTCCCATGGATCTGGACATGCCACGCTACTGTCTGGTAAAGTAAGAGTATGGGAGGCGCAATTATTTAGTTGATAACTCAATGTGAAAGATACGCCGTCCATTTTCACGACTCTGTTTTGTTTTCTCATTTTTCTAAACCTCTCATAGTTCACCATTTTCGTTTAAAGTGTTATTCACATTGGTTCATGTTGCGTTCTCACCGTAACGGTATATCCAGTACTAGGGCGAAAACCAAAATTGGAAATGCAATGGACCTAAAGTCTAAAGCTATGTTCGGTTGGGCGTAAACGACGTGGGAGATGGAGTTTTTTTTTTTTTTTTTTTATGTTTATCTCTTGGCTTTCCGTCTCTCGGGGCGAAAATTGACCAGAAATCAAATTCCGTTTCAATTCCAATTACTATTATTTGAGAAATTTGGTTTCTTTGTTGAGAAGCAAGGAAACTTGGATTCTACTCAATTAAAAAGTAATATTTTTCTATTTTACCGCATTTAATTATTGATTTATAATTCTAGCACTAAACAAATCTTAAAAAAAAAGAGAAAATCTCATTAAAAAAAAATGCTCAAGTCCTTCATACAAAATCAACAGATTCTTTAAACTTCTAATGACTCTTGTTGACTCAAATTTTTATAATTTCTATTTAACTTTAAAAACTAAATAATATGGGGTAATATAATAAGAGACACATAGAATTAACGTGGTTCGGCCTCTAATTTATGTCTACGGACGGAGAAAGATAGACAATATTGTGTTTCTCTTTATTATTTTTTCTTTGGTCCCTCACTCTACGAGAGATTATGCTTTTACAACTTTTTACATATAAGTTATTTTTGACTTAAAATCTATATAACTCTTTTTATCCCTTAGGATTTTAATTGTAATATATTTCTTTCTTTTCATAAGTTATATCTTTGGTAGACTCTATTTAACTTGCTTATCCACCAAACAACATCCTTCATAAAATATAATTCTTACCTCTTAGAGAGCATGATTTCGTAACTTTATTGACTCTAATGTATTCTTTATCATTACTCTATTTTTTTTCATACATATTAATTAACTATCTTATTTTTCCCACAACAACTTTCATAAGTAATAAAATCGGCAATGATAGCATTTGAGCACAAGAGACTATTTAAAAATTTACCGGTATCTTAACTATCTTTCTTTCATGAAATCATTTAGCGTTTGAACCATAACACCTTTGTCAGCAAGTTTCATCCATTCTCGATTGGCTATTCACAACCGCCTTCGTTATTATGTTAGCAGTATCCTATATTTTAGCTTTACTATTTCTCATATTAGATATAATTTCTCACCTCTTCAGCTATTATATTTTGTCATTTCGGTTGTTTGGATGCTCTTGTTGATTTCTTATTGTTGGGTATTGTAATTGTTTTCGTAAGCTTTAATGAGCTAATGATGGCATGCATTTTGTAGATTTGGAACATGGCTATTGCAATTGTTCAGCCCATGACGTTAATAAGAATCAACTTGTCAATAACGGTACGATTCACTGAATAATTGATTCCAGCTTATGAAAGGAACTACTGTTGATTTGTTATCTTAATTCAACGTGATGTTGTGAGTCGTGGGTTATAGTTATTTTTAATTGTCGTGTTGCCTCAAATTTGCCCATGAACGGTGGTAGTCTGATTCAATTCTTGATTGATTAAAAATATTGCTGGGATTGCTACTAACATGTGTATTATTTACTGTGTTTTTGGTCTGATACTTGGTATAACCGTTGTAAAAATGATCTCTTGTAATTTATTGTAAATAGGAATTTATCTGACAAAAAGAATAAACTAATAGGATGCTAGAATTTAAAAATTGTACTTCAAATTTTAAATTTAGGGGTAAGTTGCCAAATTGTTTAATTTACAGGGGCAACTCACTAGAAAGTTTAGCTGTTAAAGGGGAGTGATACAGGCTTACGGTGAGCGGCGTGGGCCAGCAAATCAACACCGGTATGTTAAAAAAATGAAGACGTTGCCTATAAATAATTAATTTTCTTGGGCCTAAAGGGCCGCAAAGCTAGGAGCGCTTGCCCTCGGATACCAAGGCTCTGTATCGTACGTAATTTGTTAGGGCTGCGTTTTATGTAGGAAAAAATCCAAGTACAAAGCGCCGATACGATAATTAATTAATTAATTATTATTATAACAAAAAGAGTCGGACTATTGGCATCCTACAAAAAAACTCTTAAAACCCTGTACTTTTTTTTTTTTTTAAATCCGGTCAAATATTCAAAGACCTCTCAACAGTCAACACCGCTCTTGGTGACGCTGTCAACCCCGTAGTACATTAATAACACTATTCGCCCAACCTCTCAATTTTCGTTTTTATTTTTTGAAGCCCCATACTGACGTGAACTTTTGTTCCACTTGCCCTTAGACTCTGTATAAAATTAATATTTTTTCTTCTCTACTTCTCAACTTCCAATAATGCAAGATTTTAAAGGTTTTGAACAAAATATTGTTTCTGTGTGTTTATCAAAGTTCTTTTGTTGAAAAAAAAAAAAACGTCCGTAGCTGGAACCATATTTCTATTGGCACCACTCGTAGCATCGCTAAATCAAACGAGGATTTTATTGTAAAGATAACCATGAAGTACTAATGATGTCCAATGATGAAAATCTCGACTGACTGTTTGATAAAATAGAGAAAGAGATATAAAAATTAATATGAAATTATTAATCTAGTGTAAATAGAAAAATAACGTCCGTTAAGTCTTTTTTTTTTTTTCCATTTTAATTAGAATATAGTCCTTAAATGTAACTTCAATTAAAGTTAAATTGGTAAATATGCGTAAGGTGTTTTCAAAGGATTTTCAGGAGGTGGCCAATAGTCCAACTCTATCAAGAATATATTTAATAAAAAATAAAAAATTATTAACAAAAGCCTGTAGCCCAACACTACGTAATTACTAAATAGTAGAGGACTGTTAGAGACTAACTTCTTATAAGTTAGCCCAGCAGGAATACGGGAAGAAAAGCAAATGGACTTCTGATCTCTCTTTATCCCCCACAGGCCTGACCCATGCATCATTGCAAGCCGGGCCGAAGTGCTACACAAGGATTTCCTTCGCTCACACAAGTCAGCGCGATCTTTGACGAAGGGTAACTAACCGCTGCAGTATCTATATCCATACGCCACCAAAGAAACGAAGTTGCCTAAGGTGAGCGCTCAGACCATGCGATTTCAACCCAAAGCGAATTGACAACAAAAACGTAGAACCTTCCAGCACCGTCCGATTTGAAGAACCAACCGTGATCCCTCACTCGAACACGTCATATCACATTCGTTGAGAAATTTCCTAACTGGAAGCGGTTCTGTCATCATATTTTGGCCCGCAGATTACCCTATCAAATTTTCGACCGATAAAGTCTTATTCGTGTTGGTCAATTTCTTAATGGCTTCCAGTTCTCACAGAGGCGGTGCCGGCGGGCCATTTTACGGCGGTGCCGCTCCTTACAGATCAAGGTATGATAAATTATTCAAACAATTGCTAGAACCATATTTTTCAAAGAGACCAAAAAAAAAAAAAGAATTATAGAAGTTTTATTTGTTTGATTGTTGTTGGTGCGTATAGAGAGGGCCTCAGCACTAGACCGGTTGCCGGTTCAGATGAAATACAGTTGCGGATCGATCCCATGAATGCTGACCTGGACGATGAGATCACTGGTCTCCGTAGCCAAGTTAAGCAGTTAAGAAATGTAAGTTTTTTTTAAATTCGCAAACTAAATTCTTGATGAAAATTGCATCACGTAGCTTTTTGTAAATTTATCAATCTTTTAATCATATGGATTTGGATTTTTATTGATGATTATTGGGAAAATCGACTAGGTTTTGCATAAAATGGTTGATCGATTCTTGTTTTAACATGGTTTATTGATGATTAGGGTGCGTTTGGGTGTATAGAGCACTTTGAGTGTTGTTAGGAACTTCTATATTGGTAGCTTAATTTGAGCTATGTTAGTTAAATGTCTTATTTCCGAATAACACTAAGGTTTGCCTGCTGATATTCTGTGTATGCACATCTGTGTTGCGCTCTTAGCTTATTAAAGTTGATAATGAGTCTTTTGATGTTGTAAATTTATTTATTGCAATTAAATTTGGAAATTTCTGACTGAGAGCTATGTGATTTCATTTATGATACAACGAGTGCAAGAGTTGAATGCGGAGGACTTCTCTTTCTTGGGATTAGTTAAATGAAATTTGAGGATCATTACAAATGCAAATAGATCTCAGGGAACAAAATTGTCATTTTTTTTCCTTTTTTTCTTTTGGCAATTTGCATTTCTTAGGAGCAATTTTTCCCATCACAAAAGAAACTGTAAAGAATAAGCTATTCTGCACACTTTCTCTTTCTTTATCAATCTTTAGTTATTATGTCTGTTTAAATTGCTTCCATAGTTGAAGAAGGCTTTGAGAATGGAAGAGAATGCTGCAGGCAGAACAAAATTTGTGTAGTTTTGTACTAAAACAGCCATGGTGATGATTACTTGAAACTTCCTAAAAACTCAAATGTGAAAGGACTTGCTTTCTAATTTTTGTGGTGCATAATAGAGCTGTTGCCTAATGAGCTTGTTGTATATTCAGTGGGGATTATATATTGTATTCGTAATTGGACTTTCCATATATTATCAACTTAATTGCCAGTCTGTATTAGATTTAAATTATATATATATATTTTTAACATTTCTCTTTCTTTGTACCTTGCTGGGGCATGGTGGTGCAGGTTGCTCAAGAGATACATTCAGAAGCATCATTTCAGAAGGATTTTTTAGATCAGTTGGTAAGTTATTAAGCCTTGATGCATCCTTGCATCACAAAGCATTTGTCTTTGGATTTCTGCTTTGGTGATTTTTGTTCTTATGATATGGTTGCCTCTGTGGCTCAACTACTTTAAATTTCAAGCTTAAATGTGATCCAATGGAAAAGAGAAATGACTAAATGAGAGTTATGAATTAAACGTATAAAATGAAGTCAAAATGCAAAAATGTAGAGATAACAAATATACAATCGGTGCAATCCAAATGCATGTTTACAATTTTAGTTATTCCGAATAATGATAAAATTTCCCTCTGGTTTGTATCCTGAATTTTTGGAGGTAGTAAACAGAGTTACATTCTGAGCACCATCCCCGAATTGCCCATTCTGTTCTTCCTTATAGAGTATTATTATTATTATTAGGTCAGCATTTTAGGTCGTGTTTTACATTTTCATGTGGTATGTATACTAGAAAATGATCAGCAAAAAATAATGCCTTCAGTTAATATCAGTATAAACAAAGGTGTCACTATTTAAGACATTTTTCAGACACTTAATGAGAAAGGCAAGCTCTGTTTCTTCTATTTCTGCTGTAATTTTGGCTCTAATTGACAAGATTAGATTGCTCACTATTTTATTTTAGTATGAATCTTACCTAGTCTTTCCTACTAACAAAGTTGCAAAGGATTATGATTGCCTACTAAAAGCTCGCCATCATATCATTACAGCAAATGACTCTGAGCAAAGCTCAAGCAGGTGTGAAGAACAACATGAGGAGATTAAACAAGAGCATTGTCAAGCATGGCTCTAACCATATAATGCATGTGGTTCTTTTTGCTCTATGTCTTTTCTTCATTCTCTACATGTGGTCCAAAATGTTCAGACGATGAAGTTAGAATGGCGGGTGCACACCATGCCAAGAATTCAATCAATGACTGAAGGTGAAAGTTCCCTGGTTCTGCACAAGATTTTAAGACTGAAGTGCTAGCACTTCATTTCCTGATGATGTTGCAATTGTAATGACTTTTTGAAATTGTTTGTTCTAGGTTTTTCATATATCATAACAAGTTGCTAGCTTCTGTGTGAATGATGGGATATCAGCAGTGAAAAATATCCACTAGGTTTCAAAGAATTCTCTCTATAATAGAGAGAACTGAGTCTTATTTCCATTTAAGCTTGTAAATTTTTGTACTTACCATCTTTGTGAAATGGTGATTGAGTGAATTGAATGAGGTGCTAGCATGCGCAGGTTCCTAAATTTGAGCGAATCCTTGTGGCTTCTTGTAATTTTCTGATTCTCACTTGGTTGAGGATGAATCTTGCCCACCCTGCAAAGTAGGTTTCATTGTGGCCAACCTGACCATTCTTATAGAACTTGAAACACTCAAGATCGTTATGAGGAGACGGACACTCTTTCTGGCCGAGTGCGTCCCACCAGGCACCGCGATGTCTGATCCCAGATTGGTCTGCCATCCAGTGATGTGCATACTGGCCAACACCTGCGAACTCCAACCATCCTTTGGGGAAGAATTCCATTACACTGCTGTTCCTATCCATGAAGAGCATGTTTGTCAATTGAGCTCCAAGTGGAGATGCAACACGTCTGTTCCAGTCATTACTTTTACCTGAAACAAAGGCACCAATGTATAAACGACGGAGAAGTTAGAAATTGCTTAATAATGAATGTCAGTTGTGTGAAAATTCTTTGAAATTGGTGGACTCAACCTGGTCACAGAAGCTTAGATCTTCCGACTGTACAACCTTCAGTATGCAGCCCTCCACCATCGCACACTCCTTGGCAAATATCTTGCTCACGGCTGTGGGATTCTTGAACGATCTTGAATCTCTTCTCATTAGCAAAGTTAGCCTTACAAACGGCTGCCCTTTTCCATTGAATTCTTGTCCTTTACCCGCAGGGTTTATACCGCAGAAACCTCTAGCCTTGCATCTCAACGAGTCAAAAACCTGAAGCTTCCTTGTCTTGCCCATGCTCCCTTCATTGTGCCGCATCACAACAGCCTTTTCGAAACAGTAAGGCCCGTTTGCTCCCCCTGCAAAGCCTTCGATTTCAACTTCCCCAAAGTTGGCTTGCATGAGATGATGTAGCCACAATCCCATTTGATCCCTGAGCTCACCCCAATGAAAAAGTAACCATCTATTAGGCCTTAGGCACCCGTTCTTAATCGACCAGCCAACAAAAGGAGATATAGCAGTCAATCCATGCCACAAATTTTCGTAGTCATAGTAAGTGTCTGACACAAAGGTTAAGCCTTTTAAGAGTGTTGCTGATTCTGGAAGACTTTCGGGCCATGCAAAGGCATACGAATTCTTGGTGCCATCTTTTTTGTTGCGACCCTTCATGCATAGAAGCCGTCCTTTCGATGCTTCTGAAGGGAAGTATAGATGTTCAGCTTCGTTTTCTTCGTAGCTGCCATTCATGGAGCTTATAAACCAAGTGTGTCCTAACATGGCTGTTTCAACAAAGCGTAGATCCTTGAGAGGGAGGAAAGTGACAGAGTCTCTGAGCTTTGATATTAAAGCTTCAGTGTTTTGGGAGTGACCTGGAGACTGCTGCTGCGGGAATCGATTGTTAATCCTTCCCATTTGTTTAAAAAAATCCCGGGAAGCAGAACTTGGAGAATATGAATACGATGAATTGAAATAAGTTTGTAAATGGAGAAGAATGAAGATCATGACTAACAGTGAGGCGCAGCATATCATGAGTTCTGCGGATCGACATAAACTCTTAGGTTTGGTTAATGCTTTGGGACTGCTCTGAATCTCCATAGGCCTGTTGAGATGAAAGTGAAAGCTACCCAAGAACCTTTTTAGTTTTAGAGGATTTAACGAACTGACCTCGAGATTGAGACACCTTTATTATTAAACAAAATGGAAAAATGGGATATTTAATAAATAGCATAAGTCAATGCCAATGCAAATAAAAAATGTGCTGGTTATTTTATAAGTAGCCCCATTTCGGGTTTGATTTGTTTTGATTTTTATATAAGTATTGGGTTAGATTCTCAATTGAATGGAGTAAGCTTTTGACACTTGCACGGGATTAGTCATGATAATTGATACCAGCGTCCGCGGCTGAATATGGAAGCACCCTTCACCATTTTGACGAGCCAATATTATTGTGAAACTGCATTGATTGCGTGGAAGACATGTCGACTTATCTTTAGATTTATTGGACTCACAAACAATGGGTCGCGTTTAGACCACCATCGACGGTGTTTCATCTGGAACGATATTGTGAAACTAAAGAATGAGGATATCTGAATGTGGCAAATCTAATCAGGATTCAGTCCCAAGAGGGATGCATATCTTGCGAAGGCAAGAGAAGCATAACCACTCACTAAATCTTAGGATTCAGATACCTCAATGCTTCAAAAACTTAGCAATCACCCACAGACGAACAGATCTAGAACAAGTAAAATCCAGTAATATACTAACTAACAAACATTCTATTTACATACTCTGTACAGGAATCTCTGTTAACCAGGCTAAAATGATTATTAGGTAAGCGAAGTAAATACAGAAACGGAAAAAAATGTAAACATTAGTCATATCTATTGTCATTGATAAAGAGATGACACTATAGTTACCAGAATGGTTATATTGACCTGTAAGCATTGTCTGCCACTGAAGATTGTACCAGTGCAGGTTAAAACTCAAAACCCCAGCTCAAAAAACAGTGGAGATGAAGATGTTATCAGTATCAGCTTGTCAGCAGGATCAAAATGCTCTACACAGAGTGTTAGCCGTCAAATTAGATGAACACTGCTGCTCTATTGGGCCAGATGGACCACAAAGTCTGCTCCTCTTTGGCTCTGAAATTCTCACATTGGAGATGGCCACTGCTAGCGCATCCACAAAACCACCTTCATCTTGCTCCTCCGACTCACTATTCAAACTTTCGGATGGTGAAAGTGCATGTGATTCCTCATTGCGAGAGCAACGATCTATCTTGTTTTCATCTGACCCCACCTCAGGAAGAATGGCTGGTGGGTGGTGAGATGCTCCAACTTGGTTCTTCAACTTTGACTTGATGGTTAATGTTCTTAATGAGCGTTCTGTGTAGAACAATATCCATGGATGCCCTGAAAAGAGTTTTGTTGTCAATCAAGTGAATAAGTGACAAACTTACTAATCCAGAATTCAGCTATCACTCAGAATTAGCAATTGTTTATGAATATAATGATGAAACAAAGTGGGTGGTAAATGAGAGAAATTGCAATAATAAGTTGGCATAAACTTGCAAGGACAGATAATTCAATAAACATCTGGAATGATAAGACAAACATAACATATGACAATAAAATGAAGAAAAGCAAATGCCTTCAATATACTTGTTGGCAGGGAGAACACTTGGGATCAGCAAACATTATTTGGATCACTGAGGTATGGAAGATAAATCAGTTCAAGTATTGCTAATAAAGATAATCAAAGTAATTTTAACTGCTCAGGAAATTAAACAGCATCAGGAGCTTACTTAGCACTTCATCCGCTGTTATCCTAGCTGATACATCCCGTGTCAGCATTCTTGCCATCAGGTCCCTTGCAGGTTTTGATACTGTCTCCCATATCCCTGAGTGGAAATCTAGCTTTACATTCTTGATAGCATCAAAAACTGCTTTTAAGGAGTCTCCTTTAAAAGGTAGAGTAGCAACCAAAAGAGCATGGAGGAGAACACCAGCACTCCATATATCAACCTTCTCAGAGTAATTTCCAGACAAAACTTCAGGAGCAACATAAGCAGGACTTCCAGCCAAACCAGACAAAGTCTGACCTGCATAAATAGTAAATGTGTCAATTCATAACCATGGGCCAAAATTTTCGGCTTATAGCCTACTGACCAACGGAGAGAGAAATGAATTTCAATAAAAATTCCAACACAATAAGCCATTAATTCACATTTTTATTCATATGTTCTGCCAAGTTCTAATCAACAGTTTAGCAACGTGAAGAAAAGCACACTGAACTTTTACACTTCAAATATACCATAAAAAATCTGTGGTTAGGATTGTTTGTAATATACCCAAGCAGATTTAAGAAATCCATGAAAGCATTAAAAGTTCCAAACTTTATTGTAACAATATTCATATTCGTAAGTGTGAGGTAGAGTTTGGAACTCATTCATAATTGATCGAAACATGCACATTTTTATAGCAGGTTCAAAATTATTCATCTTTTCCTTGTCATATCAACATTATCAAAGCCGGATGCACATACAGGCTCAAGTATTTGAAATGTAAAAGTAATGCCTGTCTAGTCCCAACTAAACAAAGAAATTGATATCATAATTCATATAACAAAATTTCACATACTGAAGCCTAATACTTCACATTAGAGACAACAAAATATCTTTTAAAGCAGGTTTGTCATCATAATTCATATAACAAAATATCACTGTATTGCCAATCTAGATGTCTTGTTGCTTTCCTGAAGATTTGTTTGGACCACAGGAATTTTAACTCCAATTCCTCAAACTTTAAAAAAGAATATACCATCGAATGAAGCAAACATGTAATGATGGTAACTATAACAGAAAAGTGAATTCTGCTGAAGCAGGTATTGAATCATTTACCATTTGAAATTCTCATGGCCAAGCCAAAATCTGCAAGCTTTATTTTCCCTGAGGTAGTTAGAAGAATATTCTCAGGCTTTATATCTCTGTGCACAACCCCCATGTCATGACAATATTTTATAACTGACATCACATCCTTGAATATACTGGCAGCACGTTGTTCTGAATACTGACCCACCTCCACCATTTGATCAATCAACCGCCCCCCAGAGCACAACTCCATCACAAGATGAAAACAATCTGCTTCCTCATACACCGAATGCAATGTCACAACCCCAGTATGACCAGATAAGTGCTGCATTATCTCCACCTCCCTGTGAACAGTCTCCTCTCCCTTACGCAAAGTCTTGCATGCAAACTCAGCCCCACTAGCCTTAGACCTACACAACCAAACAGACCCAAACTTCCCATGCCCAATTACCTCCACCTTAATATGGTCATCATCTATCTTATTTTTCCTACCCATTTGAGTATGCACATCTATGCACCCTATCTTCCTCTTGAGACCTCGCCCGGGTGGCACCAAAGACGATGAGGCACCACAAGGTGGGGCAGTTGCAATACCTGCAAGCCTACTCTTAAATGAACCAATAGGTTGGGTGCTTGCATCCTCTTTGCACCTCTTTTTTAGCCTACTGTAATCCTCTAATGAATAATGAGACCTAATAATTGATGTCCGCGAATCATGGCCTCGTTTCAATTCATCATCATTCGCATCAGTCTCACTTCCTTTCCTCTTCTTCCTCATCGCATCAAATCAAAGATAACAACTTTTATCTAAAATAATGCCTAGAGTACATCAAAACGTTAATCCGAAACCATGATTGGACTACATTCGAGTAGATTGGACAAAAAATAATCTCATTTGCTGCATAATTCACATCCGAGACTGCTATCTGTAACAAAAATTAAGCGATCGGTCAATTCAAAACCCACAATATCTTAATATGCCCTCTGATCGGTCATCCCATAATAAATATTAAATAAAACAAAAACGTTCTATTTGAAAATTAAAAGTAAAAAAATTTCACCCTGAACCCACTACCAAAACATAATACAATCTTAACTAAACTAATCCATTACCTTTCCCAGAAAAAAAAAAAATCTATGCTTTATATACATTAACACAAAAACTTCATAGATTTGTTTCTGTTTAAAGATCAATAATTAAAAAAAGACAAAATTAGACAAAGAACCCACCTTGGAACTAAATCCATTTTCATCGTGAATTAGCAGACTTCACTAAACAAAAACCCGAATCAACATTAAACGTGGACGAATACTAGCAGTTGAGAAAAACCAGAACGGAATATTGACGAACCCGGAACCCAAATGCATAGGATCGAATCGAAGTAGAAACCCTAGCAATCTCCGATCATACGGTTTGGGAATTAAATTATATTTTTAACAAATCAAGGAAATAACTAGATTTATTTTATGAGTGCAGAGGAGAAGAGGCTTGGGGTTTTAGTGCTTTTTAATTTTTTTTCTTTCATTGTTGTCACCTTTTGCTCTTTTTACCTAACCGACGTGTTTAGTTTATAAACACTCTGTTGCCGGTCCGAATACGGGTGAAACCCGGAACCTCTAACGAGGGAGATTATCTCGTGTGTGAAACCGCATTAGAAAATTTAATAAGGTCTAGGACTCTAATACGTTGAGTTTCTGTGACATCACGAGAAAGCTTGAGTTTCGCTGTCTTGATTGGCGCGAAGAAATGACACTGCCGTGGGACCAGTTTAAGTAGTGATGTGATTGACTGATGGTATACTTAAGAGTCATACATCATTACACGCGTCAAACAATATGCACGTGGGATCGGAGATCTGCATGGTTCTAAGGAGAGAATAGACTTTGATTGATACGGTTCTGTTACGGCTGATTCCCTTCTTGCACGGGCTTTTGTACTCCTCCGATTCTACAATTTTAATGAACATTTTCAGGACTTGGCCAGCGTTTTGATGGGCACACTTAAAATTAAACATGATTAGGGTATTGGTAAGTTTTTATTGGGGTGACGTGTCGTGGAATCCAAAACCTCAAAATGGTAACTTGTAGTTTGCGCAAACACAATCATCTTCTTAACGGAGTACGATTGTGGGCATTTCATTACCACCCATTTAAAATTTAATACGATTTAAAAAAATTTAGATGATAATATAAAACATTACGAATATAATATATATTGATAATAAATTTATTTATTATAAATCGTTGTCATCCAAGACTTCTCGATAGTATTTTATATATTAAAAATAGTGTAATAATTTTACTATTAATATAATTAAAATATTTTTTTTTCAATATACACAACTAATTTATCACTTATTTTATTCTTAAAATCTGGTAATAATAAAAAAAATTATATAATGCAACACAAATAGCATACGTAATACATGATAAAATTAAGAATTTTGAAACTAGATAAAAGATCAATTGGAAAAATTAAACATTAGAATTAGCTAGGCTTATAACTTAGGAATCAAAGTTGAAAGACTAAATAATTGTACAATATTACTTTTGACTTAAGGAAGTAGACTAAAGTCCATACACTGACTCAATGACACACAAATAAACTGGTGTGCTCATGGTTCAAGGCATTAGAGAGAGACAACAAAGACAAAAAAGAGCAAAGTAAATCTCTTTTAATTTTATCTTAGTAGTCTTTGGTCTTTTATCTTTAATAAAGTTTTATAATGTCTTAATAATTAATCGAATTATTTAGGATTAGACTTTTAAAATAGGGCCAACACGAAATCTTTTAAAATTAAATCTGTCACTTTCAATACTCTCTTCTTTTCCTGTCTTCTCTTTGCTCTATCTTCAACTGCTTCTTTGTTTCACTAGGAAAAAAAAAAGGTCATAGTTGGCTCTTCATCCAGTGGAAATCTTATATGCTGTAGTTTTTTTTTTTTTTTTTAATTTTTATCCCTTCACTATGTGTGGGAGTAGGTGTTCACCACCCAGATCTTGATTTCGTGTGTCTTTATCTTTTACACCCATGTTTTAATTTGACGTGTAAACAAATTTTGATTTGTTGTGTGTTTATGCTTTACACCCAGATTTTGGTTTGGTGTGTGTGTGGGGTTTTATCTACTATTTTGTATGTTATGAGATATTTGTTTTCTAGTTTTACAAATTCATATCTTCAGAACAAGAGGATTTCGTGTTATAACAAATGGGGCAAGGCAGAAAATCTATTCTCGTACAAATTGAAATAATCAAATTTAAAGAGGATATTATAAAATAGCTTTATCTGGACAATGGCTCTCCGTTGGGTGCTTATTTTTTGTTGGAAAAAATAAGTCACTCATGTATCTTTAATGCACAATTTTTTTCACTCTCGATCTTCAATATAAAAATACATTCATTCAACCAATTATATACTTATAATATATATATATATATATATATATATATGTTGAGATGGTTTTTATAATTGTATGTATGTACTAGAATTAAAATCATAATTTCTATAAAATTAATTTTATGTTAAAAATTGTGAATGCTGTTATATTGCATAATTCACCTTTGATGTTATATATAAAACCCTTGAGACGAGAGAAAATTTAAATCAAAGAAATTTTTTTCCACGTTCAATTTAATAGATTTAATTTTAAAATAATAGTTAAAAAATAATATTATTCTCAAAATATTAAAAATAGCATTATTCTCTTTCAATTCAATTGATATATCATTTGACTTTTGCACCACCAATAGTCATACCTGACATTTTGCAAGTTTCTCTTATTACATTGTCTCATATTTTTATTATAATTTTCAATTTAATATTTTTTTAATAATTTTATAAATTTTGACATTAATTTGAGATATTTCTTAACAGATGGAATACAAATTTTGGAAAGAATTAAAAGAAATTTGTCTCAAAAATGGGAAAAAGAAAAAAGAAAAACAACCCACCATGGAAAATAAAACCGAAAAAGAAGAAAAATGGAGGCATGCTTCAATACAACGCAGCCAAACAGCACCTTGGAAGCCGAAGAGCAACGAAGCACGAAGCCCCTGAAACTCTCCATATGTCCGTTTATCCAGTCACTCAGACAAACTGTAGAAACAAAATTTCAAAGCAATAATGGCTGAGTGTATGCGTACAACCTTAAACCCTCCAAAAACCCCACTTCACAGCAACAAAATCTCAGCTCCAAAACTCTCATTCTCATCTTGTTTTTCTTCATTTGGATCAAAACCCAATTCTTCTAAATCAAAAAATTATCCGAAAACTTCTCTATCTGTCATGTCCAACAAGAACCAGAACCAGAACCAGAACCACCAACAACACTTGTCTCTTGATGCTTTGATTAGCAGCAATCGCAAAGCAGAGCTTCTCGGTGACATCAAAGGCTCGCTTTCGAACCGTCTCTCCGAGACAAATCTTCACTTGACTGTTCCCGGTCTCAAATCCAAAACCAGGGGCAAGGTATTTTGCGTTAAATCATCACTAAAGTTGTTTTCTTTGTTCATATAGATAAAATAGATTTTTTTCTTTTCGGAGGATGGTAAATGGGATGTAATTAAAATTGTACTTTGTAGGTGAGAGATATTTATGATGGCGGGGATTATCTCGTTCTGGTGACAACGGACCGCCAAAGTGCGTTCGATAGAATTCTTGCTTCTATTCCCTTCAAAGGCCAGGTTAGTGTAGCTGTTGCTTTTTTCGTCGTTTTTATCTAAATGGGCTTATGTGATTACTATGTCAAAGAAAGGAGCTGGTTAAAACTGTTGCTCCTCTGTGAACTTTTGGATATTTGGAGGTGATGTGAATAAAGATCATGACTGAAAACGTATGGTTTTCTGAATTTTAGGTTCTTAATGAAACGAGTTTGTGGTGGTTTGATCAAACTAGGCACATTACTCCAAATGCTGTCATTTCATCTCCGGATAAAAATGTTACAATTGCAAAGAAGTGTTCTGTTATCCCTGTTGAATTTGTAGGTAAGTAGCATTGCTTCTCATTTTCACTTGACACACCGAAGGTTTCTTACCTCTGGTTTCTGTTGCCAAATTATATAAATATTGTTTAGTGCTAGATGAACACAGTACGATGTTCCTGGAGTTCTATTGTCTTGTAAACACTTTGGATCATTTGTGCTGAAACTGATGAAACATGTCACGTGGCAGCTGTATTCAAAGTTCCCGAGTGTCTTAGTGAATGCAAACTTATCCGTGTAGAATATATACATCATGTATTGAGTGTTTTAAGTTGTGATATAATAATGCAGCGATGCTTGGGTGAATTCTCTTTGAGCAATAAGCCACCATTGCATCAATTTGAGGTTATTGGAAATTCAATGCATGTCTGGTTTTCTTCTTTTCCTTCTTATTATTTTTAATTGAATGAACTTGGGTAGATATTTTATTGATGGCCTGTGGGATAAAAATTCGGTTGGCCACCTGTCAAAGCTAATGATTTTCTAGACATCAACTTGGTGTGCAAATGTAAACAGTTCAAAACTTGTGGTTAGGATTGTTCTTCCATGTTCATTGACTGGGTTTTCAGTTTCTCATGGGGGCATAATATTGTTTTTAAGCAGACAAGTTATGGTGAAATCTTGATTTTAATGTATAAAATTTTCATTCTGTTAATTTATGAAGTTTTTGCAGCCACCCGGTGTCAATTTACCAATTCTTCAATTCTGAAACTGATCTTCATTATGTTGGTGTTTTAAAAGTCAGAGGTTTTATCACTGGAAGTACTGATACCTCTCTGTGGACGGTTTACAATAAAGGCATCCGAAATTACTGTGGCAATGCTCTCCCAGATGGTGTGTTTTTCATTTGATCAGTGATCATTTGGTCCCATGTAAATTTTTACTATTTGATCCCTATTTATGAGTTATAGGCTTGGTGAAAAATCAAAAACTTCCTGCAAACATACTCACTCCAACTACAAAGGCCGAAGATCATGATGTTCCTGTAACTCCAGACGAGGTTTGATCTTATGTTTCTGACAGACTTTAATTGTGAAAATAGTGGTATCAGAATTCAGAACTCCTTTTCTAGCAACAGGGTTGGACTTGTTTGGTCTTCTTTCATCTACTCAGCAAGCTGCTTCATATGATGTGTTTTCCTTGCAGATAGTTAAACTTGGATTAATGACTGAAGCTGAATTTGATGGAGCAAGTAGGAAAGCGTTAAGCCTGTTTGAATACGGACAGGTGATAAAATTGCTGCTTCAACTTTTTGTCATCATGAGTGTGTTGAAGTTTGATGGTGCAGAAACATCTTTTACCACATTAGTTTACATAGAAATTTCTTAAAAATAGAGTTCATTCTTAGTAATGCATTTGTAGAGAGAATCAATGAAGCAAGAAAGAATATATTGGCTTAGATCCAACTATGAAAAGTTCTGAAAGTTAATAATTGGATCTTGGGTCCTATCTGTGCTGATGTTTCTTTTGATCTTTCTCACTTAAAATTGTAGGATTGCTGGATAAGCCTTTTCATACTGTCTGTAACTGACATTATTCTGTTTGAAAATTGCAGCGTGTAGCTTTAGAGCATGGCCTAATATTAGTAGACACAAAATATGAATTTGGAAAGAGCTCTGATGATTCAATTCTTTTAATTGATGAGGTTAGTAATCATTGTCACGAAAATGTTCATTTCTCTCTCTCTCTCTTCACTGCACAGGCACACATTGTTCACACGGCACGCTGATGTATAATGATAAATTATTGCAATTCTAGGTGCATACACCTGACTCAAGCAGGTACTGGATTGCCCACTCTTATGAAGAGCGCTTTCAGAGTGGTCTTGAACCCGAAAATGTAGATAAGGTCAGTTCCTCATTCAATGCTTGCTTGTTGTTCTCATTTGCTTAGGTGTATGATCTTGCTGACGTAGACAAGGTTATGTCGGAAACTCTGTGTTTCTCTACCATTTGCACAAATGTTTCATGTTTAACATGTTTTCTAGTTTTTAATAGTTTCGAACAACTGATGCGATGCTGGATGTAAACAATTTGCTAACCTTGAAAATTTTGACATTTATAGGAGTTTTTGAGGTTGTGGTTCAAAGATCACTGCAATCCATATGAAGATGAGGTAAATTTTCATGAAATCTTCCAGCTATATTTGCTTTAGAGTTGCGTTTCTAGGCTGTATATAAATCTCATAGATGATGCAATTTTAGGTCCTCCCTGATGCTCCTGAAGAACTTATTTGTGAGTTAGCATGGCGGTACGTGTTTCCTGCCTAGCAATGGTGTTACATTATTAAAATTAACAGGAATTAAACCAGCAAAGAATGCCGTTTTTGATGGATTCTAAGCTAATACTGACAATTTTGCAATGGTAACTACTGAATATCGGTGGCCTTTATGTTCTTTCTCATAATTCTAAAATAATTTGTATGAATCACATGTGAACTTAAAGGCACCACATCCAATTGCATCATCTCTCTAGCTGGATAACCTTTATGTTCTTCCTCATAGTCGTTTGAAAGTTACCAATTGATTTTGACATTATATCCTAGAAGTTTTTGGTATTAGATTTATATTTTATGTCAAGATGCTCGTTGTTGTTCTCATGTAGCTTCTCTTTTCTGTTTTTGAGACTTGCTATATCATAGAAAAGCTACATTTAAGGACAAGATTTGCTGAGCTGTGGAATTGTTGTTAGATTTTCTCTTAATAAGGCTTCAGGCACTGTATGTCATTTTCACAGTGCAAGCATCAATTATTTAGTTGGCTCTAACGTCAATTTCCCATGACAGATACATATTTTTGTATGAGGCAATAACAAAATCAAGACTTGATGTGCCGTCGACTAAGGTAAGATTAAATTCAGGTAGACTCTTTGCTAGCTGCATGATAGATTAACTGTGTTCTGTCTCCTATCTTTTTATAATGGTCTCCCCCCCCCCCCCCCTCCCTCCAAAAAAAAACCACCTCCCATTTCTTTTGGTGATGTCAAGTGACAAATTGGTTTGCTCATGCAGGAGCCAGTACATGACCGTATTTCAAGGAATGTCTCGTTGGCACTATCAGCTTTACAGTAGCAATAAATCTATATTACTTAAATGTTAATGTGAGGAAAATTACAGTGAGAAATTGATACCAAAGATTTGACATTCATTCTCTTGATGCACCATAAATCGGTATTCAATGATGGATTTTGTATGAAGTAATGATTTTTTCAGTATGCATAATTTTTGCATGACACATGTGAAGTGGGCAGTACAAGCCAAGTTTTTGGAATCCAACACGGCTACTACCTGTGTGCATTGCAAAATTACAAATTGGTCTGTTTATTTTTATCTGGTGTTGGTGCTGGTGCTATAAACCCTTTGTAGGATGCAAAAAAGCAATGCTCTCAGATAATTTGTAACTCTTCTCAGTAGACATTTCGGGGAGAACATCTTTGGGTTCGTGACTCTTTTCAATCCACCGGCGCGAAGAATATATATTTTGGAAATTGGATGAGATGACATGTACTGTGTGGTAATGTCTCTGCCTTTCTGGATACTCAACTCGCCGAGTTTCGTCATTTTCATCTGTTACACACGAATTAATAAGATTAAGATCATCTACCGATTTAATTATTCTTGAGTTTTTAATAATTTTATATCATGTGTCGTGTAATAATAGTGTGTGAATAAGATTTAAATTTTTTATATTTTAAATTTATTAACTGTCAGTTAACATGTAAATTTTTATTTAAGAGAAGTCCAGATTATGGAAGAAGAAGAAGAAGAATAAAATTACTCTGTAGGCTCCGTCTGCGACTGTGGCTCAACAGTTGGACTGCACTCTTGAACCTCGACCCGTTCACTTCAATTTGCGCTGAGCCATTGACATCCTTCTATGTTCTTTATAAAAGACCTCTTCCGTTATAATTACATTGAAGGAAAGAATAAATTTATTTAAACTCTTATATTTATCTCCCTATAAGTTTTTTTTTTTCCCTAACTTTTTACATCCACGCACCATAACAAAGTCTTTTACATGTTTTATTTCCTCATAAATACTTTGCATTCTAATTTTTTCTTATAATTCTCTCCCTTATTAATTTTTTATTTAAAAAATTACATAATAACTATTGAATCCATTTATAATTTTAATTGATTCATACACACACGCACACACACATTTCAAGAATTTGTTAAAAAAAAAACTGTAATTGGTTTTTTTTAATCAATTGTGACTGGAGTTGAGTTGGAAAAAATTGAAACATTATTTGATTTTATTTAATCAGAAAGAAATCGAAAACTAGAAAAGGATCTTTTTGAATCCCAACTGAGAAATTCTTTTTTTTTTCATTTTTTTTTTTTGGGTTAACATAAGCTTATTCAATTGTATTGTAATAAATATGTTAAAAAATGTTATAATATTATCATCCTACGACTGGCGATTTACCAACATCAGAAGCAGGCCCGTCATTAGAACTGTCATTCTTTGCCCACGAGAAATTTAAACGAAAAATGTAGACCCAGAGAAGTGAGAAGAAAAATCAATGGGTCAATTTAAATAAACAAAAATACAGAAACCTTAGAATACATATATGCTTCAACTAAACCTTAAGTTAAAGCCTAAAAGGCTTCTGGATGATGTCCTAACCTTGTGTTATGTTGGCACCTGTCGTTCGACAACCAATGAATGAGGTTCCAAAACACAAACGCAACAAGTAATGCCAATTATTTAGGCTGCTTGACATTTTGACTAGCATATTCGTCAAATCAAAAGCCCATAAGTGTACGTGGTCGCGAAATGCAAAATAACAACTAAAACCTTTCATTTGGATATTACCACGCGCTGCTTTTGCTTGGCGAGCAATAATGGCTGAAGAAAGCGTAAAGTTGCTGGGTTACTGGGCAAGCCCCGTTGCTCTTAGAGTTAAGTGGGCACTCAAAATGAAGGGTGTTCACTACGAATATATTGAAGAGAATATCCCCAATAAGAGTCCCTTGCTGTTGCGATACAATCCTGTTCATAAGAAGATTCCAGTTCTTGTACACAATGGGAAACCATTGGCAGAATCACTGGTGATCATCGAATACATTGATGAAGTGTGGAAACAAAACCCTGTCCTCCCAGAAGATCCTTACGAACGGGCCAATGCACGCTTCTGGGCAAAATTCTATGATGAGAAGGTAAGCTATGAAGCTGCTGTAAAGCCTGAAGCTCAATTATTTATTTTAATCCTACCCTCTTTTAATTTCCAGTTGTAGAGATGATATGGTTTGAGTTGGCCTTGACAAAGAATTTTATCAAATTATCAAGCACATAGATAGCATCTATTGTCTATTCACTTCTTACTAATACATTAATTCACAGCATCTTTTGTCTATTTACTTCTTACTAATACATTAATTCAATATTTTCTTTAGTGTGCATCTGAAGTCATGGGAGCATTTGCCTCAAAAGGCGAGGAACAAGAGAAAGCCACAAAAGCTCGAGAGAATCTGAAGATGCTGGAAAGGGCTCTCGAGGGAAAGCCGTTTTTCGGCGGTGACACAATAGGCTTTCTGGACATTGCCGTGGGCTGGATTGGAATCTGGGGTCCAATTGTTGAGGAAATTCTTGGTGTGAACCTGATTGATGCAGAGACGATGCCTTTGCTCACTGCTTGGTTGAACAATTTTCTTGAAGTTCCTGTTATCAAAGCATGCATACCACCTAAGCACGACTTGCTTGAGCACATGAAAAGCTTCCACAAGATCTTGACGGGTTCATCAACTTGAATTCTCTACCATCATTAGCAGTTGCCCATGCATGAAGGTTTCTCTATAGGATTCATGAATACCACTTTTAGACTAAATATCATCATAAATAAGGCATGATTTTGTATGAAAGTCTTCTAGACTATATATATAAAAAATGGTAAATTATTGTTCCATTTAGATACTGTAACTCACGTTTCGAACAACCAATAAAATTTCGTTGGACCTCTGGTCATGGTGTAGATTTCACAGCTCCTTTGCTCACCTGGTTTTGGAAAACAAACTCAGTAAAGATTTTAACTGCTCTCCTCCAGTCCCAGCGGGAAGCCAGTAGGTTTGAATCCATAGTTTTCTTACAAGTTAAAGGCTTGGACAAGGGTAGAAGTCTCACCATCCATCTCAATTTTATCCTTCTCCATCATTTTAGGGATGTCAGAAGCAGGTTTCTTGGCATTTAGGTGCGTTCTAAGCAATGATTTATACAATGGTAAACTTGATAGACCAAAACGATGGATAACTCTAATATATCGGTTTGTTTCTTCTATGTTTCCATGCTTTTCTAAGCACTCAGCAATCGCTAATAAAGTAACATGTGGTGGCCTCCAATCACAATGATTCAACATAGAAAACCCTTTCTCCATGGCATCCAAAGCTTTGTCCACATTCTTGCTTTTCACCCATCCCTCCATGAGAATCTCCCAAGTCTTATAATTTGGGCAACCACCTCTTGACAATGTGTGGTTATGTAATGTCTCAGCTTCTTTTATCAGTCCAAGCCGCATGTAAGCACCTAAAAGAACATTAGAAACTCTAATGTCATAATTCCTGCAATCGGATTCCCATTCTAAAAAAATCCTCTTAGCTTCAATGAGATCACCTAGCCTCACCAAGCATGACAGTACACAGATGTAACTGGCACATGGGATTCTCCCACCTATTGCCTTACTAGCCTCCCAAAGCCGAGAAACTCCCTTCTTATCATTTAAAGAAGCATAGAGTGTAATAAGGAAGAAATAACCTAGGCGGTTACAGGTAGATAGCTTCTTCTCTGCATGTTTCAGTGCCAGAAGAGCTTTATTACCCAGGCCTGCTTTTATATAAGCATTGGCTAAGCTACACAGGGAGCTCCAGCCCACTTCGACATTTTTATCACTCAGCATTTCTTGATAAACCATTTCCACTGAAGAGACCCCAGTAATCTTGGCACAAGCATTCATCCAAAGGTTGTAGGAGAGAACATTCCTCGGTATTTTGTTTAGCTTCATTTGCATAATGACAAGGGGTACTTTATCATACTGAGATGTGACCATATAAAGCTTCATCATCTCATTAAATGGTTGCGGGTTCACAATCAGCCCGAAGCCACTTAACCTTTTCATGAGAGCCTCAGCTTTGTCTATGGCCCTTTCTTTCACATAACCATGAAGAAGAGGCAGACAGGCTGCTTTCCGAGATGCATTGTTGCTTATACTGTTGAAATACTCTTCAGCCTCCGTTATATTGTGAACTTTGATTATTAACTCCAACCTGATGGCGTAATCAGTGGCTGACATTCGGGTTCCGTTTTGAGTTTCCATCCATGTTAATATCTGTAAAATTAACATAAAGATATCCGATGCAATTGTACAAGCACAACTGGGGTAAATTATTCGTAAAAATATAATTGACAATATGGAAATTGAAACCTCGAAAGAACAAATTTTAGGCAGCAGAAAAAGGAGCAATCAAGAGAGAAGCGAGGGAGAGGAAAAAAAAAAAAAATGAACCTCGAGTGCTTGTTTGTAACGCTTGAACTTGAGGAGCCGCCTGGAGATGGACCGAAGCTCGGAAACGTTGACCTTGTGGCCCGAATTGACCCAATTTTCAATCAATGTGGCTGCGCTGCGCCTCGGAGATTTCATTCTCAAAATATAACTTCCAAGGTCCTCGTCCTTGCTAATATTAACATATGATTTCGACAGCGGTTTCATCGCTGAAACGCGTGAGGTTATGAACCTCCATGCAGATGCAGTTAATGGTTCCAACTGAACCTTGTTGCTGAAATCCAGCGGGAACTAATAAGAAGTAAAGTTTACGAAGCATAAACAGACAAAGCTTTGAAACTCACCGTTTTAGGTTTGCAAAAAGCGAGCGGATGGCCATAAAAGACGATGATGATAGGACGGCTTCACAGATCACACTTGACAGGAGAGTGTTCCTAAATATGAAAAATCATTGTTTTCTTAGACGGGGCACCGGGCACGCCTAGACGGTTCGTTCAGGTGGGTCCCGCAGGAGCAATGGTCCAGATGCATTCAATTGACAATTTAAACATTGTATGTAGGTCAAACGAACGGTACCGTATCAAAAATATTCGTTAAGCCCCATATAAACCCCCAGAGCCTCCCAGCGCGAAAAATTCATCTTTGGTTTCGTACTTTCATTTCTGTTCATCGTTTTCGCCAAAGCGATATACGTTAAGCCCCAAATAAGGCCCAAGCCGCCGGTGCAAAGTTTCGTCTTGATTTGTTTATTTATTTCTTTGATTATTCATTTCTTGCTCATCACGACAAACTTTTGCTATAACCTATCAAATTCATTCAATTTTGGAGCATGATAAACTGAGGAACTACTAGCTCTTTTATCTACGGAAAATGAGCAGATTTAGTTGGCTACGGCTGGTCAGTTCATGAACCACTTATTAATCAGTAGTTACTTTTCTTTCCTATTATTGGATGTTAATTTTATTAATTGTTAATTACTTTGCAGTATCAACGGCAATTGCTTTCATCTAAGGCCGTGGAATCGCCGATTAATAAGGCTCATTGGCCGCAAAAAGCTGCTACATTGCCTCAATCGATTCTTCATACACGAGGTAAGTTGTTTGTTGTTTGTTTGGAGATGTAAGTAATCTATGGCATATTGTTAATTTATTTTTCCTTTATTCTCTTTTGGTTTGGATAAGGTTTGCACTATTGCAGTTCGGCTACCGGGAGACTTGCTGATTTTGGTACCGCTGGAATGTTTTTGGCTAGGAGGTGTATTCATGCTACAGGTTTTGATTTGATCCTCCACAAACTTTTTACTCTTTCTTTTCTGAAATTAAGCAAGCTCTAGATGTTTAGTTTTTGTTGTTATATCTTAGTACACTTGTTCAGGATCATGCTACTCCAGTCAGCGAGACCCCTATGAATTACTTGGTGTTCCTGAAAATGCCAGCCAGGATGAGATTAAAAAGGCATTTCATATGGTGCGTATATTTTAGACACTGGGCATTTGGTATCAGTACCATAGGAAATGTCATGTTAGATTGTAGACTGGTTAGTGAAGCTTTTTTTTTTTTTTTTTGGAAAAAAATTTCTGGGTACCATCTTTTATTCACTGTTACCTGTCTTTTTATGGCCACTGCCATCATGTGAGCTTTTGTTTCATATTGCCACTTAACAGAAATGTTGTTGTTCTCTGTTTGATGTTTAAGTTGCCAACTTTCTGTTAATTGGTGCAGCTTGCGAAGAATTATCATCCAGATGCAAATAAGAATAATCCTTCTGCAAAGAGAAAATTTCAAGAGATAAGAGATGCCTATGAGGTTTGTAATTCTGGTTAGATTGTGGGGTATACACTTTCCTTTTAAAGATTTTTCTCATGTCTCAAGTGTTTTCTTTTTCCACAACCATCTTATTCTTACAATTAAAGAAGAAAAACTATCATGTTTCATAATGGTTCCAAACTTGCCTAGATTATATATGATAATTTTGCTTATCCTGGTATATTGCAGACATTGCGGGATTCAGAGAAGAGGGCGCAATATGACAGGGTAAGAACTATTTTCTTCTTAGTCCTTTTTTCTTTTTAGCTACTTGCTTTGCCACTTCTTGTGATTCTGCAGCCAATAGGTGTGTGTTTGGTCTGCATGTATGCTTGTTTGGTCCTTTGACGGTACAACAGTGCAAACATAGAGACTGTTAAAGATTTCAAAATATGTTCTTTTCTTTCCTATGGTCCCTATGGAAGGTTTTTCAAACTTTCTTGTTGTTGTTATACTGTTGTTAACTGAAGAGGCGAAGTAGAGGCTCAGAGAATGAGAAATATAGCACTGGTGATGCAGAGGGATTTAGATATGCTGGTGATGCAGAGGGGTTCAGATATGCTTATCAAACTCACTTCTCTGATTCTTTCCATAAGATATTCTCCGAGGTTTCTTTACTGTACCCTTTTCATTTTCTACTTTAATGTAGTCTATTGTTGTGTCCTTTTAATAGTGAATTTAAAAGTCATTGATTGCTTACAGATTTTTGAAGATGAGACCAGTCGTTTTGCACCTGACATTCAGGTGAACTTGTTTGCTTCTGATCATCAGTATGTATATCAAAACCCGACTAATTCCGAGCTAAATAATTGAGCCACGTTTTCTTTCAAATTCTACAGGTGGAGCTGGTTCTCTCTTTTGCTGAAGCTGCTAAAGGATGTACAAAACATGTGTCCTTTGATGCATTTGTGTCGTGTGATTCTTGCTGTGAGTAGAACTGATATCTCTTGGATTCGTGCATATTTAAGAAATCAAGAAGAACAAAGCCTTAATTGCTTATATGAGCCTTTTCATTCTTTTCCTTCAGTTGTCTACAAATTCGTTCATTTAACTGTCATAAATGCATGAGTTCTCTCTTGTTCCTTGGCTATTGATGCAGATGGGCGTGGCTTTCCAGCTGATGCCAAAACAAAAATCTGTTCAACATGCAGAGGCATAGGGAGAGTAAGTGATTTGAAGATCTATACTGATGATGAGTAGTGGATAAATTGTTCTGAATGGGTTCACTTTGTGAGGATAAATCTTTTGCTTGTTATTTCAGTATTGGTTATCAAATTATACATTCTTTTAATATTGTTCAACCATTAACCAGGTCACTATTCCTCCATTTACATCAACTTGCAGCACTTGTAAGGGATTGGGAAGGATCATTAAGGTGCAGTGTGAACTCAAGTAGAAAGTTGCATGGAACGATAAATGTTAGGCAGTTGTGGTAACTGATGTAAGTCATTTTCTTTTTGTCCATATTGTCCAGGAACATTGTATGACTTGTAAAGGATCAGGGGTGGTTGATGGCGTTAAGGAAGTTAAAGTTATAATTCCAGCAGGTTTGACTTATAATGCTTTCTGATGGCACCACTTTAGCTTTTCCTCAGGTGGTCAGATGATGATTACGGAAGGTTCTAGGCTTAAACTTTGCATCTAAAGAAAATTAATTAATGTTTGAAGGAGAAAGATGAGAGTGCGAATTTATTGGTTTTATTTTGATATGCATCTTGGTTCATGTTAATAAGTCAAAATCTGTACATGGGGATGCATTAACTATTTGAACTATATAATGTCTCAAATGAAGGACTATTTAGCAACCATAATCAGTGCTTGCTTCATAAAGTGTGAGTATCATATGAAAGGGTTTATGACCTATGGAGTTATTTTGATGGGTAGGAAAGGTTACGTGACTGACGAAGTTATTTTGATGGGTGTGTTGAGTAATACATAACTCTGGTTTGCTGTATTGAGAAAATCCTCTTGGTTAGGGATGCAAATGAATTGAGCCTCAAGCTTGGGTGAACAGAAATCTTATAACATGAGCTTGTACAAGCTTCTTAAACTTTCATTTGAGCTCGGCCAAATGTGTAGTAAGAAGAGCTCAATAGAAGTTCATGAGCTTGCTTGATTGACATTCACCAAATTTATAACCAACTTAGGCTGGAAACTTGAATCCTCGGTCAGATAATGTGTAACAGTTGCTATTTTTCCTTTTTAACTTAACTAAAACCCATTGAACTTTGGCAGTCTACTTTGCAATAGGTATTTACATGGTTTTTACTGGGAGATAAATGTCCCTCTGAGCTTTCAGATGTGGGGTTGCAAAACATGTGGTATACAGTAGTTGGAGGCCTGCTAAACCGATCACTTTATATATTGCTTCCTAGGAAGTTTGACTTGAGCCTGTAAAAGAACAGGCTTATGAGCCCACTGAAACTAACTGAAATATTGTACTATTTGACTGGTAAGGTGAATGCCTGTGCTTAATATTTAAACCTGTATCCATAATCATATCTCTGATCCACGTTTGATGATAAAATTAGATCATTTATGATTCATCATTGTTCATCGTTTTATTCTCTTATCCCCTTTCTTTTCAATAAATTGATTAGGTGTGGACTCTGGAGATACAATACGTGTACCGGAGGCTGGCAATGCTGGGGGACGAGGACGTCAACATGGGAACTTATTTATTAAATTAAAGGCATGGTTTACTCTATTTATTTCCCTGACCAGAGTGGCTGTATTTATCATGAGATCTTTCATTCACCTTGGTGTGAAATTTGATTATGAAAATATTTTAATGTGATTCAAAAAAGGTTTGTGCATTCAAAGACTTGTCATTAAAGAAGCTAATGTTAGTTGTTGGAAAGAAGAGGAACCAATGTTCTCTTTTCTGGAACGAAATTGAATCTTCTGTTTCTTAAAGAGTAATTCTCTTCATTGAATGGAGTCTTCAGTTGAGATGCTTATTCCCTTTACTTCTAAAGATTGATGTCTTTTGTTAATGCAGGTTGCTGATGATCCTATTTTTTCTAGAGATGGTGCAGATATATATGTGGACTCTAATATCAGCTTTACTCAAGTGAGAACTGAATCATTATGTAAAATCTGTGTCATTTGTCTAGTTTTCCATATGGTCTGATCTATGTGATACACGATCAAGTTCTCCACTCAACATGTATGATGTATCACCATTTTTAGCCATTTTTTAAAATCAAATTTTAGTTTAATTTTGTTAATTTATCTTTACCTTCTTAATCCATTTGCAGATTCATAGCTTCCAAGCTCTTACTATAAACTAAAGTTTTAATCTTCTTACAGGCCATTCTTGGTGGAAAGGTTGATGTTCCAACTTTGACAGGGAAGGTGCAAGTAAAAGTAATAATTCTGTCTTTGTTATTATTATTATTGTTTTATTCCTTGATATATAGTCATAAATATAGTGGTACATCTCCTTTTAACTGAAGGACACTGCTTGTATGTTGTCTCAGAGGAAAGTGATCTATTATGTTTGAATTTGATTGTTGTTCCAGACCCAATCAGAAACTGTGAGACTAAAGAAACTAGAAGTCAGGAACAAAAAGTGTTAAGTGAAGTTAGTTTATTGGCGTGTGAGGAGCACGTTTAGTTAGGCTCACGAACACTGCAATTTTCGGAAGTGGCTGATTTATATCGTGAACCTGGGCTTGGGGGGCTACATTCCTTACATGATACTGAAATTGATTTGACAAAAATCTTGATAGCATCGTATTGAATTGGTGGTAATTCAATAGGGAGAGATCATGAACTGTTGGAGTAAAAGAAAATTTCTGACTTTAAGTCCTATTTTTCATTTGTTAGAATTTCCTGCCAGGATTTTACTCAGAACTTTATGAGTTCTATTTTGGAAGGTAAAGGGGGAACACAATTCGTAGAGAATGATTTGCATGCCATATTTTTCTTCATCCATGTCATTCAGACCGATGTCTGGAGTTGAACGTCCTCATCATGTATCTGTTTCTGTGAAGTTTTGGCCTGCTTCATACTGCTGTGGTGCTAACTAGCTTTGTTGGCAATTGTGGCCCTAGCAGATACCAAAGGGAGTTCAACCTGGACAACTTCTGGTGCTAAGAGGGAAAGGTATGATGAATCTCATATTGTCATGCCTTGAAGTTACTCCCTTCCTTTGAAGTACACTTAAACTTTAAATTCCTGTAGGACTTGCAAAGAATGGTCTCTTTTTGGACCATGGAGATCAATATGTGCGCTTCCGAGTCAACTTCCCCACGTAAGCTTTCTCATGCTGCATTACAGCATACTTGATCATTAAAGAATACTTGTATAACTGAAATTTTTTGACATCCATTTGGTTGTATGTCCAATTATACTGCTAAGAACAATTATAGCTGAAGGTGTTCACGGAGGAGATTACATCCTGTTGAACAAGGATGAGGATGTGGTGTTTGGAATGATTATCTGTTTGTTGGTGTGTTTCTTGATTCCTTTTAAATGTGTTGTGTTTGGAAATTTGCATAAGAAAACTTGGGCTTAATTTTCAGAGATAGAAGAACTGAGGGATTAACTGTTGCATAATGGGCTATTTGGCAGAAGTGCATTGTGTTTTTTGCTTCCAGGATCACGAAATAAATGTGGAAATGGATTTCTTGCTATGATTACCTTTAGTACTCAGATCAAATTGACTTTGGTTTGTAAAAATACATGCACCAACTCATTTGTTTCTGTATCTCTTTGTGCGAATCTTGGCTAGTGCATTAAATGAACGCCAACGTGCTATTTTAGAAGAATTTGCAGAGGAAGAAATTAATAATGAAAACAACACCTCCGCTGAAGAAACTTGGTAAGTGTGTTTTCTTTTATAACGCATTCCCTTCCTAGAACTTCTCATTCTTGCATATGTTGATTCCTACTTTATTAATTAATCCTTCGTTTTAGTTCAAGCTAAGTCTACGTATAAGTTGTGTGCATGATTCTTTTATGGAGCTTTTTCATACAGTGTTGTGCATATGGATAAGTATCTCCTGAATTATATGTTTCAGTGTAAAATTAATTGGGGATAGTTTTTCTAGGTTTTTCTACCTTGTTAGACAACCGATTGGTTCAATAAATTATCGGCTTCAAAATCATGCATGTTGATCGACGTTAATATGTACTCTACAGGAGTACCACATTTCCTGACTTCTATCCTGGTGTTGATTTATGGAATTTGTTCAGTCGGTCTTCCCATGTGCCAGAAAAGTCTCTTGTTTATTAAATCAACAAGTTCAAACACTGATCCTTAACCTTGTGATTGCGAAATAAAAATGCTGTTTACTTTATTTGCACTGAAGCTAGCAAAACAAATTAGTACTTTTTGGAAGTAATTAGCTTGCATGATGTCATTAGTTTGATGCGATTTAATAGCAACTTGATATGATTGGTCCTTTAGTCATTCTTATGTTTGTAATGAAGATCCTGAAATGGACAACAGGCTTTATCAGCAGCTATCTACTGGTTGAACTTTCAGGTGGCAGCAAATTGTTGAACGTGTGAAGGCTCCTAAGTTCATGCTTGAGTTATCTCTGTTCTTACTAATCTTGTTGTTCTTGAATAAAACCATGCGCTGATATAAGACAAGAATCCAGATTATTTTGTTAGAGACACAAACAAGTGCTCATTCTCAATGATATTGGAAGTGCTGCCTCCTCTGCTCTGTTACTGAAGGATTTCTATAGACGGAAGTTAGCAGTTAATTAACACAATCACCATCTTCATGCACCCTCCATTCTTTTGCGGCAATTCATTGACCAGTTTTGGTTTCCATGGAGTTCTCTAGCTTTTTACCAATTGTAATTGTTGTACAGAAAGCAGTTTCAGAGTCCTCATGGTAAATACCAGTAAATGTCTCTGTATTTTTTCCCCCACTTTGAACTGTGGCTTTTTTTAATCAAATATTTAGCAGTACAGCAAAAAGTCATCGAATACATCATTGGCTACATAAGTTTTCAAGGTCCACTTTTTTTTTGGGGGGGAATGGCGCGAGGGGCCGCGGAGGGGTGAAATAACTTTAGTATTCTTTGTATTCATCTTTGTTGGCAACATCTTGAGAAGGTGTTTCCATGGTACGCAACGCAGCTCGGGTTACATCTCCTGCAGTTGGGTGGAGAGCACTTCCCATTATTGCGAAAGTGCACCATTTATTAGGTGCAGTGCATTTGGCACTTTGCATTACTTTATATCGCATTGCATTATAATACTTTTTTTCTCCCCCCTTGCTAACTGTAATTTTTTATTACATCGTGCTGCATTAAACACGCGGCTAATAGAATGAAAGGCGTATAAAATAAATTTAGTGGAGTAGGATTTAGGCTCGATCGCAATAAAATATTATTCATATTTTAGATATAATCATTTAACTTTTATTATTTAATAAATTTATTAAATCCTAATCTATATTTATATTTAAATAATAATTTAATTAGGTAATAATATAAGATAGTAAGAAACCTAAATATTTAATAAATAAGTGATAATACATATTAATAATTTTATTACATAAAATTATTTTAATTATTTTACTTTAAATACATGAGAAAAAATTAATTTTATTAGTAAAATAGTAAATCTTAACTAAATGATTATATTCGGTATTAATAAATAAAAATAAATTTTACAATTTAATATTGTACTAGATAATTATATAGTATTAGATTTTTAAGAATAAAATATTAAATTATACTATAATATAATACTATTAATCATATATCATAAGACTATAATATTTTATTATTTAATAATAGTATATTACTAAATTATTTTTATTATAAAATAATACAAATTTAATATTAATATTAATATAATATTATTTTATATAATACAATCCATACTGCACTAACATGATATTAGATTGTGTTATATTATAATACAATACTACTAATACAGTATAACATAATATCAATGGCAAACACACCTTCAAGTATTAGGGTTCGGGCAGATCTTTTGGACAAATATATAACTTTATGCGGTAATCTTGAGCTCAAAGGTATGAAAATACTTGTGATTTAGAAAAGATGTTGCTACGAACTTAGAAGCAATTGATTACCAGCATTCCTGCTGTATAAGGGAATTTTAGTATTGAGTGAAAAAATATATATATTATTCATATTCAATAGTGATATGTATATAAAAAAATTCATCATTAGATTATAAAAAATCTTAATTGGAAGACAAAAATTTTCATTATTAAGACAGTTTTCTTTTTTGTCTCTCGTGGTTTTTGTGTTAAATTTTGTTTTACTTTCAATGTAAATATAACATTGTTCATATTATGGGGTGGGATACAGAATGAAGAGAGAACCCCAACAAGACCGAAGGTGCATCAGTAGTGAGTAAATTTCTCGTTGTTGGCTTGTGGTGATTCAACTCGAAACGACTTTGCTGCGCCTGCAATTTAAGCATTTATAAGTTTATTATTGATGTAATTTAATGATGACCCAACACTTTATTATGTCCCACATTAATGGTCTCCTAAAGTCTCACGTACCATCATGAATTATTGGACCAAGCTGACCGACTATAATATTCCCACATGATCCTCAATCTCTCACCAGCAGAGTCAAATTTTCGATAAGTGTGTCGTTAAAAAATTTAATTGATGAATAATTAAATATTTAATAACTTTTATTTTTAAATGTGTTATGATAATATATATATATATATGAATATTATTGATTAAAATAAATATAATATTAAATACATAAAAAAATAAATTATTTTTAAAAGTAAATTAAAGAATGAAGTGATTTTACTATTAAGTAATTTTTAAATAAAAATTTTTAAAGTAAAATTTATTTTATCTTTTCAAAATTACTTTTTACAATTTAAAAAAAAATAAGAAAAATATAGTGTGACTATTATTTTTTTTTTTAACAAATAGGAATTTTATTACTAACAATATATCAATATAGTTAGTAATTGATCCGTGTGGACTTGAATTATAGGCACAATTACACAGGGATACAGTGCACATTCACTCAAACCATTATACTCTCGTTGAAGAATAAGGAGGACAAAATGCACCGAGTTACCAGTATATATATTCATCGTGCACGTGAACAATAACAGAGCAATTTTAAAATACCTTTAAAACACCACGATAACCATACAATTAAGTAGATAACATTTTGACACGTGTAATTTATTTTAAAGAATCTATATATAAACAGTAGTTATTTAAAATTTAAATGCACGTATTATACATATATTAATCATCAATTAGTTGTATTATTATGATATCTCTCAAAATTCCTCTATTACCAGAGATGTTTCCTAGCCTCTTACACACTAATAACCGGTTGTTGTCACATTTACAGCCCATAATCGGCCACATTATCGTAAATATTATCGGCAGCAATTATCTTAGCAGAATCAACATCGAGGATCTCTAACAATCTTTATGTATGTTCGTGTATATATATGTGCAATCATTATCATCTAAAATTTTTCGCCAGGCTACGTTCACATTGTTGTTCCGACAAAATAAACATGTTGGCATCTATATGTCCGTATCTATTTAATTTAAGCGGCCAAGATGCAATGCAGCATATGATGGTGACTGACGGGAATCGTGAATGAATGCGTAAGATCGCAATAATCCGAAGATAAACAAACAGAGTGAAGTGATAACTTTATAATATGCCAGTGGGCCGGTTGATTACAACGTGTAACACATGAGACACACGAAATTAACGGGTCCAAAATAATAAGAACCCTACAAAATTTATTTTTATCTCTATTAATCTACTCCTAAATTGATCAGAAACCCTTTTTTTTCCTTTCTTTTTCTATTTCATTCGAACAAGTTTTTTTTTTTTTTTTTGGGTGGTTCTGTTGAACAAGTCGAGATTGAAATGCAGTAATCATAAATAAAGTCATATCAAACTAAAACTTGTTATGGTAGCTAGCTAATTAAGGCATTCCAATGGTTATACTAGTTCTCAGGGATTAGGGACTGGCATTTCTGTTTCTGGAAGTTGCCTCTGCTTCTTCATCTTCTTGTTATTTTTAATCTCACCGTAGAAATACGAAGCAAATCCCCATAACGAAAGTGCAAGAGAGACTCCCTTTTCAGCTTGAAACTTTTCTTTGTAGAAAATGACTGCTAGAATCTCAGTAACCGGTAGCAGAACTGCGATTATGATCGCGGAGAGCAGAGACGAGCCACAGTAAATGACTCCAATAGCTCCCAGGAAGAAGCACTGCCAAGCTAATGCACTCATCACCACCACCACATAGTACTTGCCTGGGCCTAGCGCGAACGCTCTTGCTTCTCTACTAATTGCCTGCACCAATTAATTTTTTCCATCAGCCGTTTTACTTTTGCTCTTACTTTTATCTCGTTTTCCTTGGGCAGTGGACAAGTGTTGAAGTTTGACAAGATATGCACTAATATTTTAGAACAGTGGGCAGTTAAAGACATGTATTTGGAGAGACCACACATGACGAGATAATGATTTTTGTGCCTCCCCTTTTATCTACTAAGTGTGATGTGCCGTGACTCAATTGAAACTTATGAATTATGATGGATGAGTTCGCCCACTATTAGGTCCATCTCATCACGACATCGCCGTTCATCCAGCAAAGTTGATTCATTACCTCAAATAATCATTAAAAAAAAAACAAAACAAAAACAAAAAAGATAAATGTCAAGCTAGCGTGTGGTGTTAGAGAAGAAAATAAAGAATACTACATGTATGACGGGAGGTTATCTAGATTCACTGCTCATTGCGGACAGCCTCCTAGCCTCCTAAACGAATAAAGTAATGCATTAATATATCTACTAGAAACATTTATTGTTTTGGAAATATGACCCATCTAATTTTGTTACATTTTATGCCGTCACGGGTCAGAAGATGACTTGGTCAATTCACCCCCCCAACCCTTAATATTAGGGTAACTTATTGTATTATTACATGAGTTTTAATTGGTGTGTTTGATCAGCTCAGTCACGTTATAATGTTACTAATTTTCATGTGTTAATTTGTGCATGCATAATATTATAATAACGAAAGAATCGGACGATAATTATATGGAAAAAAAAAAAAATGGACTGGCCGGCGAAAGAAAGAGAGAAAATAAAGTGATGATTAAGAGAAATGAAACCTGGAAATCTTTGTTGACGACCATTCCCACGGTACAAACAAGTGTTGCAAAAAGACACATGACCATCTGAATCTCCAAAACAAGAGCGTAGGTGACTTCTTGCTTGGCCTTCTTGTAAGTCAACTCCAACAACGGCAAAATAAGCCCATACAAGAACGCAGCTCCCACCGTCATCAGAAACCCTGCCATATACTGTTTTGATGACTCATTACGTGGCCGGTCACCGTTGGTGTGTAAACCCAAAACGACTGCCGCAAGCGTCAACAAGAAGACAGCGTTGAGGGAATAAGAAGTAAGCTTCTGCTTGACCAAAAAGAAGGCGAAAGCGGCTGTGAAAGCCAGCTGCGCGGCGATGATCAAGGACGAAGTTGAGACGGGCAAACGAGCAACGCCGTAAGCGTAGAGGTAATTGTCGAAGCCAGTGAGGGCTCCAATGACCGCTGAGGCGAAGAACACTGGAGGTCTCATCAAGAACAACTTATTGTTATCCTTATTGGACGGTTGTGATGATGTCGATGATTCGTGATCAGTAGTAGTGTTACTGCGGCACCGCTGCAGGTAGGATATTGTGATGGGGATCAGGATGACAGGGCAGCCGCCGGTTTCGAGCCAGCTTGAGAACCAAATCCTTTTGCCTCCATGGAGGAAGTACGAGCGCATGATCAAAGGGCCGGCGCAATTGCCTATACCCAAGATAATGGTGTTCACTATTAGCAGAGCTATTTTCGTGGTGGATTTTTTCGATTTAGTAGTGTCCGTCATCTCCGCCATGTTTAATTAGTCGGCAAATACTTGAAAGCTTGAAACTGAGCTGGGTATTGTGTGTGTGGACAGTATAGTTGTACTTATAGCGTAATTTTCTCAATAGTTTTTTTTTTTAATTATGTAAACAATGTCAAATTAGGCAACAACAAGTCAAAACTACTCGGTGTGATTTGTAATTTTATATAAGACAAATTAAGCGTGACCATATGATTAATTCTTTTGGGTTACAGCGAATGACTTTTCTCAATGATTTACGCACGAGGTGTAGAAAAAATATGTAATGATATAATTATAAATTTTTTTATATAAATTAATATAATATAATTTAATAAATTAAATATTTTTAATTTATATAATTAATTTTTATTATTTTATATTTTTAATTAATAAATTAATATTAAATTAATTTATATAAAATAAATTTTTATAAAAATTAAATCATCGTAATTAGTTCTTATCATCACTGACTCAAAATTGAAGTGCTAGCCCTGGCCAGTTTCCAAGGGATATTGATACGTCAAATCGAAAAACATTGAGAATCAACATAGCGTGGCTGCGTGGGCCCTGGGAGGCGAGAGCACTATAGATTTGTTAACACTGATATGGTCATGATAAAATGAAAAATTCAAGTTTTTTTTTTTTGGTCACTATTCGTTTGAAAAGTTAGAGTTTTAGTTATTTATTTTTTTAAGAAAACAAAAGAGTCTGTGTTGTTTGAATTAACAAATAATTAGCAAACAAGAAAATATATTTATCTATTTAATATTAGGAATCATTCTATAATGTTATAATTAAAATTACGGCATCAATTCCGTAATTAAATATAAATTATGTACATAGAATATAAGATATATAAATTTAACATAAAATTTATAGAATATAAGATATATAAATTTAACATAAAAGTTATAAATCAATATTAAGTATAAATTAAAATATCAATTATGTAAATAGAATAATAAATAAAAGGTAAAATAAACTAAGTAATCCTTAATAACAGCCTCAAATTATCTTTTAGTATAAGTAAGATGTAAAGTTTGAAACTACGTGAAATATATATAAAACTAAAATTTAGATCCAATTTTATTGATATTTCACATATGTCTAATAATACAAAATTATATTTTTATTTTGTTTTGTCTTGATCCATTTCAAGAAAAATAATTTTGTTTAATCAACTTGTAGTAAACAAATACTATGATAAAAATTGAAAAAAAATAGTTATAAGTGTCCTAACATGAACATAGAATTTTATGGTTAAATCAATTCAATAAAGCTTATTCTAATTGTTTTTAATAGAAATATTTTATTTTCAATTAATGAGTAATTTTCTCCTGCTTAAATAAATAAATTATTTTTCAAAAATTAGAATTTGATGTTGATTTGTAATTTTTATCTTACTTTTTATAATATTTGTTTTGTTTACAATTTCGAAACATCAATTTATTAATTATATATTAATTTACTTGTTGTACTTTTTATTTACTAGACTCATATGTAATTTATAAGATTTATATTTGTCGATACTAATAATGACATCATAAAATTTCGCTTAATATTATTTGTCTTAACAAACACGTTCATTGTTTGTTTTATTTGATTTTGTGTAATTTTATATGTATTTTTTATACGAATATCATTTGTACATTTTAGTAGTATTAAGAATTGTCTTTTTAATATGAACAAAGTAATAATCGCTAAAAAAAAAATCTTTTTGCTCTTGGTTCCTACTCTACCAATGTTCATAAAGAAGTTAATAGAGATTTAAAGAGGGAAAACAATATATGAAGGATGTCATTCTGACTGATTGTTTGACTAATTATTTTTATTTTAATAAGATCCCTCACTCTTACAAGGTTCATATGGGAAAAGCAGAAGCCCATAGGGAGAGTATTTCTATTCCACTGGATGAATTTTTTATATCCAATTCAAGATGTATTGAGTTGATCCCTTAGATAATGTACATTTATCTTTATGTTTTAAAGTTTTAATTAAGTAGGGTCGACACAATTTGTTAGATATTTTAACGTTTAAGGCAAGTTGTTAATACTGTAATCTTATATTTCTCCTTGACAAAATAAAAGTTTAATTAACTTTTTCTTCATGATTTGATGCTTTTTTTGTACTCATCCAAGTCCTCTAATTATGGAAGACTTGAACCATGCAAATATAGATAAAGAAAAGATATGGCTGACGGACTTAAGTATCTATCTACCTTCAATTCAACACTATTACTTTTAAGAGCATTTTTTTTTTAATACGCTGCCAACAGCACTTTGAAATAATTAATTATTATATCGTTTGGGGTCCGAAATAAAAAGAGGTGTGTGGAAAATGATAAAGCGATAGCAACCAAAATTCTCCGACCGTGAACATGTTAATAATTGGAGGGTCGTGCTGTCGCAGGCATCATACGCGTGGAGACTTGTTAAGACGTTGTCGTACGCATAATAATAATAATAATCTATTTTAAAATTGAAATTATATTTATAGTTATAATAAACAATTATTATAATTATCATTACAATTATAATCCATGCAATAATAATTATAATTTTTAATCAAATGGAGGCTATCTTGAGAATCTAAAAATTATGGGGCTGAATTTGCTACTCAAAGAATTTTAATAAAATAAAACAGAATATAAGGGGCTCAATGAAATTTTATAACAGAGAAAGTTTCGTTAGTTGTTGATGAATTGTAGATAATACAAAGGATAAAGGTCTCAAAGATATTTTACACAAATAATTCAGAAAAGACAAAACGGCAGTAAGCTACGTCGAACGGAACTTAGGCGGGTCCGTTTCTAAAGAAACCAAACATGCAACTAGTGACTCCAGATAAAAAGCCATCTTAAAAGGAAATATCCGAATCCCTCTCAATATAAAACCAGTAGCACTTCGAAATAATTAAATATTATAGACGCCGATCTCTCAGTCTCTACACGTTGTAAAGTCCCCCCATTCCTTCACGGTCCGTCACAAAAAGCTTTCAGTAACATTGGATTTGATTCCGTTTGAATATTCAAAAGCAAATTTTTGCCTAAAAATTCATTTCATCTTCGTGAGATTGTTGCCTCATTTCGTGTGGGGTAAGACGTGACCTGAAACTTTAACTTTGGAAAAAAGGAGACTGAAATTAAACCTTGCTGACCAAAGTAGAACTAACGTGACACGGCGACACACTGACATACATCACTCGCTCTGGGTGCGCCAATTAAAGCTGTAAATGTGCCATCAAAGTCGAGGTTGTCAAAACCCAACACAGCAAGTGGCAGTCGGCAGCTTCGATATAGCCAGTGGCAAATTTGTTTCTTTATTATCTCTTCTTTATACCTGTGAGCACAAACCCGGATGGGTGTCGGTCCCAAGCGACCGATTCATTTATTTTTGCCAAACTACCATTATTGGCTGGTCAACACCTGTTGTGTCTGATACTTTGACTCGAAGGTGCAGTTGATCACTTTGGGTTAGCGGAAAGGTCGTTGGCAATATGTATCTAATTGCGACGGGATCTTTGACTCTTTGATTAAGTATTGCCTATTTTAAAATTTGTGGGGTGTAACGTTTTCACATTGTGTGAAGAAGGGAGTGTTGGGCGCTACCAAATAATTTGTTTCGCTATGTATCGACAATGCACTTGCGTTGTCGCCGCATTTCTATTTTGTGTATGTGTTTAATTGAAAAAGCAAGTTACTATTATGCCTACTCGGTTAAAATATCTGGTTGGTTAATAAACGAACCGATCAATTTTCTTTCTCAAAAGCCAATTTGAATTGCTTCTATCCTAAATATCTCTTTCCCTTTCTCATCATCTGTCCCAAGTCTCCTATGTTACGGGACTTGCACCGCACAGCTCCATTATTATTTTTATTTAAAGTCTAACTATATTTAAATAATTTTAAGGTAAAATATTTTTTTATAATTACATAATTTAAATTATGATAAATTTTTAATTATTTATTATTTTTTATATATGACTGAAATTTATATTTTAACCTAAATTAATTACAACAAAACCATACTTTTTTTATTTAATCTCCTAAGATTTGTCAGAGTTGGCTGGCCAGATTGTCGTGGAGCAAAATTATTACTATTGTTGGAGAGCGGTCAAGTTGGAGCGGGGTTAACAAATCAGAGTCGTTGGATCACTGCAAAAAAGGCATCGGTCCCTCGGACTAGATTTCCAATTTGATTACAAGTAACTAAAGCGTGACACGTGTAAAGAGTAATAAAACGACAGATTATCATTACAGAAATTAAAGTGTGGATTTCCCAAAATACCCTTCAAAAAGGTGTTTTGAGGATTTCAGACTCTCAGAGTCAGAGGGCGCCTTATATCTATTTGACTGCCTGCATAGAATCCGATGCGAGCGAATCCTAACTGGTCCGGTCCAATTGTGGGAACAATGGGTCAAGAACACGTAGGGTTTAACTGATTCATTTTGCTTTGAACTCTATTTTTTGTTTTCGCTCATTTTGAATTGGGCAAACACTGAGTTGCGCCTGAGACACAAAACAGTGTCGTGGAGCCTTTGAATTGGGTTGCTTGCCGTCCATTTTCTTTGATTCAGTTGGAGGTGATAAAGGCATGAATTTCCACCTCTTTTGAGCTGCTTGTAGTCGATCTTGTAGTCGGTCCAACGCGAGTCAACTCTTATCAAAGTAATGATGCCTAAGCCTAACCTCCTCACTTTTTCTCATCTTTTCAAATAAAAAATTTTTCTTCATTGTTTTTGTTGCTTCACGGACTGATAATTGCAATAAAGAACTTTCGTAGACTATTCCTATCCTTCATGATAAATATTCATAATATTTGCATCCAACTCATGGGCGGAAAAAAAAAACAGATTCAGCATGTTAAGATATTAACCTCTCCGTAGAGTGGAGGTGGCAAACAAGCCTGCCCGGGCCGGATTCGGTTCAGTTTTGGTTATACGAGCTAGGTAATGCTAGCCCAAATATAAAGCTGGATCGGTCCTCCGAATTAACTAAGAAACTTAAAATCTGGCCTGTAATTCAAATTTTATTAAAAAAATTAAAAATATATAATATTTAAAATAATTATATTTATATTACCCATCTATTATATATATGTAAAATATTAAATATTTAAAATTTATTTTTTTTCTAATATTGTTTAAATAAATTAAAAAAATTATAAAATTATCAAAAAAATTAAAAAAAAACACATATATAATAGTATAATCAACTGCAAATAAAGAAGAAAGATTACTATCTGAACCAAGAGAAGGTACTGAGCTAGGTTCTATAACATGGAGCATCAGGGTCCCGATGTTGGCCACGTGGTTATCATTCTTAATTGTCCACTGCATTACTAAAAATAGCAGTACATAGCTTTTCCAAATAGAAGGATCTATTAAACATTGTAATATCTCATTATCTCATGACATAGTGTTTTTATTAGGATAAGGAATAGTCTATTCAGCCGACAATTCAGCAAAAATCGAGTATCGTGTACTTCTAGATGGCTAGGAAGCAACTTGTTGGCTTGAATTGAATCATGATAAACATTCTTTCCATATCTCAGTCCCGTATATTTAGTTTTCTATTTATTTATTTTATTTGTTTTTGGGAGGTGTTGATAGCACAATTATGTTCTACAGGATTTGTTTACAGTTACTGTTTCAAAAATATTTAGGAAATGCAAACAAATTTACTCCTCTTATTAGGTGATATTCCCATTATTTATATCATATTATCAACCTCTGGTGATGGATTAGAACCTCATACACGGTTTAGAATATGGACATAACTTTAATACGGTTGTCAGAATGATAAGGTATGATGAACCTTCGCCTACCAACAAATGGTTTTGGATTAGACCTACAGCTGTTCCATTCCATTGAACATGGGTACACTTCTAGCTTGTCTTTTGTCGACCGCTTTCTTTCCTTCCCCCCTGATGGCTCCATTTTTCTTCGCCTATTCACACTGCTATTCAAATTCTGTTACTATAAACTCTGGACTTGTGAATTTTGATTAGATTATTGGTGAATATGATCCCAACGGAAAAACTGAGTAGGAGCTGAAGAAAGTTGAAACAATTTCTCCTTTCCGGTGAATTTTTTTTTTTGGGGATTTGGAGACTGTTACTCTTGAAAAATATGCCTCTGAAGTAATTGGCCTCATCTAGATTTTTCTGTGCTATTTTTCTTACCATTTGATTATGCATCTTTATACAGAGTTCGTGTAGCAAATGAACTTGGTGCTGGCAATGCAAATGGTGCCAAATTTGCAGCCATTGTGTCAGTGCCGAACTCCCTGTTGGTTGGACTTTGCTTTCTGTTAATTATAATAGCCATCCCCGAGAAGCTTGCTATGATATTTACCTCAAGCTCTGCTGCTATTACAATGGTTAATGAATTAGCAAATGTGGCTTTTGTGATATAGTTCGATGATTGTGTCTTTTTTTTTTTTTTTTTCCAGGTGTTGCAGTTGGATCTGGATGGCAAGCATTGGTGGCATTTGTAAACATTGGCAGCTACTACATGGTTGGAGTGCCCCTTGGGGTCTTCTTGGGATGGCTGCTCCATTTTGATATAAGGGTAAGAATGATTGCTTTGTCATGAACACTTGGGCACGATAGGATTTACTTCATAACTTAAGAATGATGGAAAGTTTTCTACCCATTAGCGTTCTCAAACCTACCATATTGGTATTCATCTTTAGAGTGTATGATGTGCTTTTTCCGATATTTGAGTCTGGCAATTAACCATATTGTTGTGCTTTTTTCCCTGGCTTATGATTCGTGCAGGGCATCTGGACAGGAATGATCAGCGGAACCGTTGTTCAAACTTTAATACTATGTATCATCACCATAAAGTGCAAATGGCAGAAAGAGGTAATTTACAGAACTACTCTTTGAACATATTCACAAACTCTTGATGGGCAAAGTATGTTAAAGTTTCTTGTGTTTCAAAAACTCATTCACAGGCTCAGAAGGCTCGGGTTCACGTATTGAATGAGGTAGCATCCAATTGATGATCTTAATTTTGCCATAAATAAGAGATCATCATGATTTCCCCAAGCACAGAGTTTTGAAAGAAATATACTTGTTCAGAACGAATACTCAAATTCCATTTAATTAGCCTACCAGGCAGGCCCATACCAGTAGAACTATTTTTTCTAGATTATTATTCAGTTAATTTGCAAAAGTTATATCCATGAGACTGATTTACCTTTTTCTGTTTCATTCTTAAATTTGTTCAAGAATATGCAGCCATATTAAATTTAATCCATTTTCGCTGTTTCAATAGTACTGCCGTACTGATACTAAAATTAATTAAGTGAAAAGAAAAAAAACAGTAAGAGCAATAGGATAATGCAATAAGATTATGGAAACTGTATAAAAATGCCCGAAATATAAATGACTGATTTGAAGGAAGGAATATTATTTTTGGTGCGTATATTATCTTACATTATGATGTAACAAATATAACAAAATAAGAAGCTTTAGATTCGAAACTTCAAATCCAATGCTCGCATGACCAGGAAATTAGTCATGGTTCTAATGGAAATTTACATAAAGATGTAATAAGGTTGATTAAAAATATATACTAATAATAATGACATTAATAAATAATAATAACGACAATAATAATAATAATAAAATTATTATCATAATGATAATAACAACATGAAGAACGACGATGATGACTACAACACAATAATAATAATAAAGTAATAATTTATTAATTTTATTATTACTTAATATTATTTAAATTTTATTCCAATGATAATAATAATATTTATTAAAATATCTTTATAATTATAATTTATCAATTTTATTATTATTTTATTATTTTTAATTATTATTTAAATTAAGGATAAAATGGGTACTAGAAAATTTAGTTAAAGGTAAAAAAGTTATTTTTAATAACAGAGTTTTGATTTTCAACCTCTTTAGAAACTAATCCTTAATTTATGAGACCCACACTATTCCCATTTGGATTCCAAGCTATAATTTTACAAATAAATACCTTATTAATTTGGATTCCTTCATCCCAATTCCCATTACTATTTAGTGAACACAATATTAGGCTTATTAATGGCAAGAATAGAATGGGCAAGAGAAGACACTAAGACTTTTCTTATTCTTCTTATTAACCTAAACCATTATGGATGTGTTTTAATTAGATGGTTTATAATTTTTTGTTAATTGAGAATGAGCTTGAGCGGGGTGCACACAAGAGATTAAGATTTCTCTTTTAAATTTATAAAAACTGAAGGCATTGTTATTTTATGTTGATGCAGAATTGTAGTCAACTTAAAGAATTAAGTAATGTGGAGGTAATATAATAAAAAACATAGAGAATTAATGTGGTTTGACCTTTAGTCTATGTTTATGGATAGAGAAAGATGAATATTTTATTAAAGTTATACTTACAACTCAATTTACCCTCTCTTTATTATTTTTTCTTCCATCCTTTACACTAGGGGAGACTTCTGCTTTTATAGTTTTCATTCGATAAAATTCTTTTTCAACTTAAACTCTATGTAACTCTCTTCTATCTCTTAGGATTTTAATTCAATATATTTCTATCTTTCTATAGATCGTGTCCTTAGTAGACTCTATTTAATTTGTTTATAGACCAGCAACTTTCTTCTATTGTCAGCTTTATTTTATTAGGCTTGACTTTTCAATAGCTCTCTTATTTTGACTAGACTTTTCTCATGTAATCCATAATCTAAAAGTAGATCAAGGCCTTATGACTTTTGCATCTATTACCTACACATAGACTCTGTGGATATAGACCAGCAACTTTCTTCTATTGTCAGCTTTATTTTATTATACTTGACTTTTCAATAGCTCTCTTATTTTAACTAGACTTTTCTCATGTAGTCTATAATTTAAGAGTAAATCAAGGCCTTATGACTCTTGCATCTATTGCCTGCATATAGACTCTTGCATCTATTGCCTGCATATAGACTCTGTGGACCACAGCTCTGCTGGAAGTAGAACTTTTCTGCTCTCACTTTAAGGGTGCATAATCCTTGCTCTTAGGGGAGTAGAGCACATTTCTTGTTGCTCCTCCCACTGAACTCCTGCAACTCCTCTCCTAAGACTCTTGTAGCTCCTCCCTCAAGATTGCTCTTGAGCATAATTTTTGCAGCTCTTCCAAGGTTCCTATAGCTCCTTCTTCAATATTGCTTTTGAGCATAATTCTTGCTACTCTAGAGAGCTCCCTAGGGAGTATGATTCTGTCAAATTTTGTTGATTTTGTATTATCTATGCTTGCTCTATTTCTTTTTCTCACTCTGTACTATTTTTCCTACAACACCTTCCGATTTAACCATCTTTTCAATTGGCTTCAATTGATGAACTATGTTTATAGCAACTACACATGTCGACATTTTGATGGTACACTTATCAAATCTCTTATGTTTGCTACCTTATTATGTAGTGACTTGTGAAATTTGTGAATTATTATTAGATTTCTGATTCCCAAAGGAGATTGGAAATGAGAACTCTAATTTGAGAAATGATTTTTCTACTTTTAACTAAATTTTATAATAATCATTTTATCCTTAATTTGAATAATAATTAAAAAGAATAAATAATAATACATTATAACTATAATAATATTTTAAATAATAATAAAATTAATAAATTAATATTGTTTTGTCGTTTATTAATAATAATATTATTATTATAAATATTTAATCAACCTCGCATTGCTATGTAAATTTGCTAAGATATAACATTAAGACCAAGACTAATTTCATGGTCATACGAGCATTAGATTATTTGAATAAATGAATTAAATTAAAAAAAGGTCAAATCTTAACTTGTCCCGCTTCCCCACAACTCTCCCAGTATACTGCCTTTCATTTCCAGCCCTCAGATTTGACGTTTCGAATCTAGAACTTCTTATTTTGTCATGTTTGTTGCCTCATGATGTAGGGTAACAAACGCCTTGTTTTGGCTGACCTGCTTGAACTGTTCTAGAAACATTCCGACGTTTTTTAAGTCTTGTTTGGTTTACGTGAATTAACCAGTGTATAATAATAAAACGGTAAAACTGACCTAAAGAATGTTCTCGTACAACCAAATCGATGACGTCATCTGCTCCTAGACACATTATACAATAAAATTATTATTTAAATTACTGTATTGTGTGTGAGATATAAATTACGGTAATCATAACTTATTATTTTTTATTTTTAGAGGAGATTTTTAAATTATAATTTATCGTAACTTATGTTTCATATATTATACAATAATTTAAACAGTGATTTAAATAGTGATTTTTTGTATGCAATAGGCAAAAGGAATACGAGTGCCTTTAAAAGTTGAGATAAGATAGGTGTGCTTGCCGATGAACAACTCGCCTCGTGCGTTTGGTATTTTCATTTTTTATTTTTTTCTAGTTATTTCATGTTTTATGAAACTCAAATAAATAAGCGTACGATAAATTATTATTTTTTAAATAGTAAAAATTATATGCGGAGGAGTTTTTATTCTTTTTCAAATGGTAAAAATTATATGTGGAGGAGCTTTTATTCTTAGACGGGGTTTTAAAATTATTATTTTTTTAAAATAACAACTTACCAACATGTTACATGTGGAGGAGCTTTTATTCTTAGACGGATCTTTAAAATTATTATTTTTTTAAAATAATAACTTACCAAGATGGTGGGGGTTAGGATAAACTCTTATTTAAACCAAAACTTTCTAAGAGAAGCAAATGATTTAGTAATTAATAAATAGATAATCCAATTCAAGGTGATTAATATTGAATGTACAGAATGTTGAGAGTATATAAATGAAGAATGCCAAATAAACTAGCTAAAAGGTCCTTAAAATTGAAAAAACATAGATGATAACAATAGATAGGTTAAAATCAATGTCTAAGCTCATCCAAAGAGATAAAACAAAATCTCATCGTAGGGATACATTTGAAATAAACCGAGAAGACCTCAAATCTGATATAAAATGTAACTCTTAATTAACTTCTAATGCATATATGACAAAATGTATTCTCAATTTTATTTTAACTTTTAATTAATCTCTTTAAATTAATCTACTAGACGTTTTAATTGTTTAAGAAACAATACCAAAGCGCAGCATAACAACTTTAGTTTGTTTCTCTCTGGGTTTAAATTATTATTTTTTCTTTAAAAAAAAAAGTAATCACCTTTTGTTTTTTCAAATTGGCACACTTACAAATCTCATTAGGTTTTGCGCAAGATTATCATTTGGGTAATGCTAACAGATACAAAGAGAACTGCCTTTTCAAACGCATCGGTGGACGGTGAAGGTTTTTTCATTTGAGATATCATAACCATATGAAAACTTTTTGCGGTGTTAATCAATTTCAGCATGCTCATCACATCAACGGGAATCTAATCTTTTATTTGATAGGGCAGTGCAGCTGTCTTGATTGCGAGTGTGCAGACGTGGAAGTACACTCGGGGAACAGGCATGGATCCTATCATAGTTGCCGATTGAGAGTACGTGTATTCTAATCAATTTTCTTAAAATTTGGACTCCAGCTTATGAGAGAGATTTCGTACTTTCCTAATATCATTATCTTATACTTCTATGTTGCAAATGAAGGGAAAAGAAAACAAACGTGTCATATTATTGAATTATCCATGTTATAATCCAATTCAGTATAAAATCTCATGCTTTTTATTTCTTTTTTTTTTTTAATAAGAAAAAGGTTCAATAAACTGCGTAATCTTTTTCTTCAATCAAAACAAAGTTGAAAAGCGTGACCTCCGTTGATTGCCACTTTTTCTAGCATGGAAAATGCTTCAAACTTTGAATGGCACCCACTTTGCACTCAACATTCGGTGAATCTATCAAATGAATGTATATAGAATACTAAAAGATACGTTGCACGAATGATAACATCGACATAAAATAAGAATCCAACGCAATTTATTTGCTCTTTTTATGCACCGTTTCTATGGCTTGGATAAGGCCGACTGCTGGGCTGTTCGAATTGCCATTAACTTAATTTTAGTTAGGGATGTTAATTTTATCTGTGGGTATTCGATCTGAACGGGTATTTGCAGTAAACAAGTTTAATTTTATTATTTTAGCGGGTGAGGACACAGGTACATTAAGAATTTATCCTCCGTTTAATTAATGAATATGAGTTTAATAAAATATTTCACTATTTATTTGGTATTTGAGCTCGACTCTTTTGAGTATAAAAACAAATTTAACATGCCAGTATCTATCCTACATTAATTTTAAATCTAAAAAATTATTTTTAATTTAATTTAAAAAATAAACACTTATACTCTGCACAATTATTTTATAAGAGATTTTTTTAAAGTCAATTTTCCTTCATTCTGTAATGATGTGACAATTGAGCCTAATGTGTAAATAGTAAATGGTTGAGGGATTATGATTGCATGCTATTTAGATAATATAGATTACTCAAATTTATTTAGTGGAGTCGGTGATATATATTTTTGTGTACATTTAATTATTTATTATAATTTATAAATGATGTGTAAATTTTGTATGACAAATTTTGAAGAAGTAAGCAGTGAAACTTATCCTAAATATCCACTGTTGTTTAACGGATTTGATATTGCTAAAAATTTAATAGATAATGGGTAAGGGCTTGAAAATATTACTATTCCATTAGAACTTACTCCGTCATTCTTACATATCAATTTTTTTTAAATTGAATTAATAAAACACCCATAAAATTATTTTTAAAAAGTTTTAATTTTTATTTAAAAAGTTACATAAGTATTAAATATTTCAAAAGAAGTGTTATCTCATTTGAACAATTTTATTTAAAAAGTTAAAATAAAATTATTCAAATGTGATAATCCTTCTCTCTCTAATATTGAAGAGTGATTTCTCTATTAATTAATATTATATTAATTTTTTATCTCATCATATTGAAGAGGGAGATGTGTTACATCAACTTTTTTTTTTGTGGAAGAAAATATTTAATTAGAATAACATTAATTTATTTTTTATTTTAAGAATCTTTTAAAGAGAATTTATTTTTTTTCACTCTTTTGTTTGTTGTATAAATAAAGAGGTATTTAATTAATAAAATGAATGGAGCAAGGCTAACAGAAGCGGAATTGATAGAGTAGAAAAATTAGATATCGTTCTGATACTGGACTAATCCAACACGATTAGATTACATTCTAATAAAAATGTGATTAGATTTCATTTTAATCCAGAAGACTCAATGAGATTTTTAAAACATATAATGTGAGATTTAATGAGACCCTAATTCAAACGACTTTACAATAAAATTTTTAATAAATAATCTCAAAATAAATTATAAAAGATTTTATTAAATAATTGAATTTGGTTACAAAAATAATGATAAGACCTTTTTATTTATAATAGAGAAAACTAATTTTTTTAAGTTAACTTAACAAAAAAAATTAATCATGATGATAATAAAAATAAAATATATTTTCTTTAAATTAACTAAATCTCATATCTTAATTGACTCTAATAAAAAAATTCTAAGATAATAAAATAGTATAACTGAGTTTAATTAAAATAGAAAGTCCTTGCTACTCATGATTTGCCTTTGCTCGTTGGAGAGCATTTTTTAATTCTGTCCCTTCAAGATTGAGTTCTATTTTGTATTTGGATATGTATGAGGTGGCACACCCTCCTTTTGCGCCCCTCTAGCTCTTCTCCATTAGAGCCCTCTTCTTTAATAAAAAAAAAAAAGTCCTAAAATAATAAAAATTCTAAAATCTTAAATTAACCTAAATAACATCCTACGTAAAAAATGAGAAGAAGGTGTTGGTAATTTTATAATGTTTCCATATTAACAAGTGAAAAATAACAACCAATTCTACTTATATGGCAACAAATTTTCTGATCAAGCGAAGCTTTCCAACTAATCTTTTAATATCACTTGTCCACCTGACAAACAGGAGAAATTTGACCCGAAAGCGCTGTATGATTCGTGTCCGCTGGCTCAACACTTCAAGTGTAATTACTTACGTAAACGTAACATTACATTCTTGACTCACATACTCTGCAAAAAAACCAACTTTCCTTTTTTTTCTCTCTTTCTTCCGAAGCACCAAAAAAAATTCATCTCGTCTCATGGGGGACACAGCAGATCAGAATCACCGACCCTTGTTAGCAGATAAAGATGATGATGGTGAAAATAACAATAAAGATTTGACATCAAGGGTGTGGATTGAATCAAAGAAGCTATGGCAAATAGTGGGTCCCGCAATATTCAGCCGGATTTCTTCTTACACCATGAACGTCATCACTCAAGCCTTTGCTGGCCACCTTGGTGATGTTGAGCTCGCTGCCATCTCTATAGCCAACACAGTCATTGTTGGGTTCAATTTTGGCCTTTTGGTAATCACTATTACGACTGTTATTATTATCTGTTATTATTATTTTTTCTCTTTATTTCAATAATTAGGAACCTGGCTAATCAAAACTACAATTGAATAGCTGGGAATGGCAAGCGCACTAGAGACACTTTGTGGGCAAGCATTTGGAGCCAAAAGGTACCACATGTTGGGCATATACATGCAAAGATCATGGATAGTACTTTTTCTGTTCTGCTTCTTGTTGCTGCCGTTTTACGTATTTGCCACCCCGCTTCTGAAATTACTGGGGCAGCCGGATGACGTGGCGGAGCTCTCGGGGACAGTGGCTGTGTGGATGATACCACTGCATTTTAGCTTTGCGTTTCAGTTTCCGTTGACGAGGTTCCTGCAGTGCCAGCTGAAAAATCAAGTGATTGCGTGGGTTTCACTCGTGGGTTTGTTGGTGAATGTTCTGACGAGTTGGCTATTCGTCTATGTTCTAGATTTTGGTGTTGTTGGTGCAGCTGTGGCTCTCGATATCTCTTGGTGGCTTTTGTGTTTTGGGCTTTATGGATACACTGCTTTTGGCGGCTGCCCTCTAACTTGGTCAGGTTTCTCAACGCAAGCATTCTCTGGCCTTTGGGAATATACCAAACTCTCCGTAGCCGCTGGAGTCATGCTATGGTATCGCACTGTCACTGTCATTGTCATTATGACTGTCCTTATCATTCCTCCGTAGTTGGTGTGGTCATTTCCACATCACAAAAAAAATAATAATAATGATCAATGTATACGAATACCGTTGGATTTCGGACGCCACCAGTGCCACCGCCTAATCCAGTAACTAAAGTCACTTGATCAGATTTCATTATTTTAATTTTTGTTGTTAACTTTATAATATATGAGATTTGTTAGAGTATATCCAACATAACTGGCTCATTATTTATGCAATTGTCGGTGGCGTAATCTTGTCTTATCTTTTGTGTTTGTGCAGTTTAGAGAATTGGTATTATAGAATATTGATACTTATGACTGGGTACTTGAAGAATGCCACGTTAGCTGTGGATGCCCTATCTGTCTGGTAGTATATTATTTTTACTCAACTGTTGCCTTATCTTTTTGTTTTTTTTTTTCCCTCCTACTCCGGTTTTGTAGTTTGTTTATTAGGAAAACAAATCCACATTTAGTACATGGTTTAACAATTTTACGACATTTTGATGCAGCATGAGTATCAATGGATGGGAAATGATGATTCCTCTAGCCTTCTTGGCCGCCACCGGGTACTAAGTCTCAATCATTATTCACATTTTACATAAAATTAATAAAATGTGCGTAAGCATTTTAAAAGTTTATAATAATTTTTACTACTTATTTGAAATTAAGGACAAACAGAGTTACAAATTTTTTTTAAAATATCCAAAAAGTACCTTTATTTTTTTTTTTTAATTTTTACTTTTGGTGATCAAGACGTTTTTTTTTTTCTTCAACTGATAATTTCTGTGGCATAACATTTGCAGAGTAAGAGTAGCAAATGAGCTAGGAGCAGGGAATGGTAAGGGAGCACAATTTGCAACCATTGTGTCTGTGGCACAATCGACATTGATCGGTCTCATCTTTTGTGTAATCATCATGATTCTCCAAGATAAGGTCGCATTAATATTTACATCAAGTGATGATGTGCTTGCGGAAGTTGATAAACTCTCGTTTCTCTTAGCCGTCACCATTCTCCTTAACAGCGTTCAACCAGTTTTATCAGGTGAATTTCCATCAACATATATACGTTGTGTTTAACTTCATCAACTTTTTATCAGAAAAATGGTTTATATTTTTATCAGTAGTCACACTAGCTAGTAATTTCATTGTGGCAGGAGTGGCTATTGGGTCTGGATGGCAAGCAACAGTTGCATATATAAATCTTGGCTGCTATTACATTATAGGACTCCCGCTTGGATTTCTGATGGGATGGGTCTTCAAATTGAGTGTTGAGGTAACTTCAGCTGTTCTTTTTTCTTCTGTTATTACACCACAATTCACATGAATATGCTACTTGGTATTGACAATGCGGCAGCATAGTCTAAGTAATCGTTCATTAATGCACCAGGGTTTCTGGGGTGGGATGATCTTTGGTGGGACTTTTGTTCAAACAGTGATTTTGGCCATCATAACGGCACGATGCGATTGGGAAAGGGAGGTAAGATTTAACATTGTTACATTGCCGTTTTCCTTTTTCTTTTTCTATTGAAACGCATGTCTCTGGGAGGTTTCTTATCATTTTGGTGGCTTTACAGGCTGGAATGGCTAAGCAGCGTGTACAGAAGTGGTCGAATTCCAAGCCAGATGATAAAAGAGAAGACCGAAGCTGACAATATACCATAATGGGATTTGCACCAGCGGACCGCCACTTATTTTACGAATTATTGTTTCTTTCTCCAGGTTACTGTTTGATGCAATTTCATATTGAAAAGCAATAAAGTATTCCTTTCATCCATCATCAGCTTTTTGCCAATTTCGAGTTCAAATTCTAATGTCAGAACTGTTAACCCCTGGTTATTCCTATCCTGCGTTGGCTACTGTGACTCATAATTTGGAGGCACTAAAACATTTAATCATAGCTTTCGATTATAAAGCAAAATCAACACTTTTTGGTAAGTTCGATGGCTTCAAAGAATCACCAGGTTATATGAAAATCTCAATACTCCTCAGTAAGTGCAGGACATACCATAATTTGGAGGTACTATAAAAATTTAATCATGAGCTTTCGATTATAAAGCAAAATCAACGGTTTTTGGTAAGTTCGATTACTTCAAAGAATCACCAGGTTATATGAAAATCTCACGACTCCTCTGTAAGTGTAGGACATGCCATTCAAGGTGAAATTCTTAACTTCTCATTCAAACCCAGTACATTGCTGCATCATATTATCTATATAAAGAAATATCTGATGTTCGGTTTGTGAGGAACTCTCAACCGTAAGATCATTTATGTCAGGCGTCCACACTTGATAAGACGAGAATTGCAAATGCAACAGTTCGCATCTATACACCATACTCGCCCAGTGCCCACAAAACCACTGTAATTCAAGCAAAAAACAGATACATCACTACAGAAAAATATGATTATCAACTTAAGAAACGAAGATTGACTTAAAGCAATTACAGGCTTGGTAGCTGGAGTTAATAATCTAGAAAAGAAAATGCAGCCATTTCAGCTATTGATAATACAGTGATAAACAATTGGCGCACAAAAGAGGAAAATAAAGAAGGGATGCTAATATATTTTTTATTTATATGTATAGTAGGAATCAGAAACTTCCCTCACTTTCAATTGAGAGCTCATAAATTTTCTTATGGTGCTATAATTACTCTTTGTCGGACTAATAGCACTCTAAGTCCCTCCTTGCTTGATAGAATTGGAGTACACCAAGGATGAATGTACAAACAACCCTTCTCTCCCTCCTCCCCTCTGTATCGATGTGCAAAAATTGTTGGATGGTACTTGGGCTAAAAACATCAATGATATTATTTAGACTACGACACATTTAGATAAAAGTGAACACACCTCACGCATCATATCCCAAAAAATCCTATGATAAAAAGAATGGATGTCCTCCATTACTAAATCCCCTGAATTTATGTTCGCACTATAAATTATTTCTCAAATAAAGCCTCTTTCTCAATTTTCAGAAAAAGAAAAATCTATTTTTAAAGAAATTTCAATACCCTTGAGTGTGTCTAAATTAAAAGGAACCTTGAAAAATGAAAGCGAACAAAGACAAGGGAAAAAAAGGAATTAGGAACTATAATAAGAAGTGACAACTTAAAGTGAAATCTTAACAACCTATTCTATGAAATTTGTAGACAGGCCTCGCTTGAATACAAAAATAGCCTTAAGATTTAAATTTCAATGGATACTCCAAGAAATTGCTTTACATGAATATACCAATGAGCAGAGTTAGTAAAACAGATCATCGAGTTATATTCGTATCGTGTCAGTTTTGTATGGTGTTAAACTTAGGTTAAACCAAATCTAACCTATTTAATAATCGTGTCAAAATATTGAGACCTAAACCCGACATAAAAAAATAATGGGTTACCTAATAATCCATTTAACATCTATATATGATACAAAAGTTATATCAAATATTTATACACTGTCATATATATATATATATATGTATATATATGTATATACATACATACACAATTTATTGATATTATAAAATATACATATTTACCAAATTATTATACATTTACGCTATTGTGGTTTTAATTATATATGTAAATAATATTGTACATTAATATTATCAAATATACATATCTACTAGTATTTTACATATTTATGCTATTGAAGCTCTAAATGTATTCAAACTTTTATAAATAAAACACTGTATTTGTATTTATTCTTTTAAAGAATAAAAATAAAAGAGAAAATTATTTCTAATATTTGAGTCTTAATGATAATAACCTATAAATTATTTTAAAATAAAAAATATAATCGGGTCATTGATCGAGTACATGGGTTAAAAATTTTAACCCTAACCCAACACGAAAAAAAATTATATCGACCCGGATCGGATCCATTTAATAATTATGTTAAATTCAATGACCCATACTTATTTATTCATGTTGTGTTTGTGTCGAGTAATTAAGTCGTGTCAAATTTTGACAGCTCTACCAATGAGTGTCAAAATCAGCTTTATATAGAAAGCTGACATCCCATGGACATGGAGCCTTCAATTGTAGGAATGAAATACTAACTTCTTCAGCTGATTCTTGAAATCTTATTTCTTTTGGGCAAACAACATCAGCACACAAAGAGATCCTCAAGCAAGTGAAATTTGGAGATAAGGCAATGAAACTGTTATGCAGAAATTAATGGTACGTAGCTTTTTCAGTTTTTGTTTGGCTTTGAAGCAACTGTGAGTCTCTAAGGCTTCTAAACTCAAGATTATGCAGACTTACTCATCTGCTGATGAAATTGAAATTGTTGAAATTGTTGTTCCAAGTCTTCAACAGTTAATAAAGGGCACTGACTAGTAAACTTTTGGACCATTTATTCATTTATACACACTCTGAACAAGTTAACCGTTAGAGAGAATGTAACCTTAGAGTATCAGAGGTCTGCTCCAACCTACATCAAACTAGCTATAAAGTTATTTCTGAATTACCATAAAAGATTGTCTGAGACATAGTGTACAAAGAAATTTCATGTGACATGACCTGAAAACGTAGCTCTATCACCTCATTCCCTACGGCTAATCCTATCCATTTATCAAGGATATTTCAACATCCACAAGACTTACTAATAGTCTCTACTTCCGCATGAAAAGCTTAAGCTTGCAGAACCGAACCAGGGAAGGATCCAGAAATTCCATGAATTTCTTTATAGTTTCAGGAAACTTTTCTTGTTACATCCTTGAACTAAAAGTTGGGTAATCCAACCTGCTTTCTTCCATGAAGACGTAATTTACATTGAAAACCAAGGTGGGGAACGAAATATAAAATCGGCTCCATCTCCTTGACAAAACACTAGGTCAAGCTACCTGTTTGGAGGAGAGGTAGTACATCATATGATGGATGATAAAAGTCGGCAGTTCTGATATTCGATCCATGGCAAAATGGCATCAACTGTGTCACCCACAATCTTCAGCTCCAGAATAACGTACTCGCATTCATCACATTGAAGGAAATAAAATTGAATCATATATATATATATATGTATGTATGTATGTATGTATAAAAAGAAATAAAATTAGTTCAAAAATGTTTTGAACATCCTAAAAAGTAAAAACTATACGGAGCTGATAAATAAAATAAACAAGCCGGTCCTCAAAAGATTTTGATTAGAACAACCAATGGACTCAATTTCATTGCTTAGCCCTACTTTTTTGCAAAACAAGGGAAACAATTGAACAAATAATCAAATATGATGCCATAGGAAAAATAAAAATAACAAGAAACTAAATTGAACTTAATGAGTAAAAAAGTTTGGGTCGACCTAAGTCCCGTTCAGTTGAGATCCATGGGTTTTGGCTTAACATTCATACTTGAGGGTTTGGATAAGAGCTTAAGAAAAAAATTTGACTAGGCCAAACTCACTTTTTTTTAAGAAAATAAATTAATAAATTAGAATAATATAATTAAAATTTAAAATAATATAAAATAAAAAAGTTAAATTCTTAATTTATAAATTAATAACGAGTAAAAGAACTAAAATTATAATAAATTATAATATTAAACTCTTTTTTATACTTTAATTAATTAATAGAGTACTTGAATTAGAAGATCAAGTATTAAAAAAATAAAATTTTAAGCTTCTATTTACTTCATTTATTGTTTTACTTTGAAGTATTCATTTTCTTTAATTTATTTATGATTATAATAACTTATTGATTATTAATTCATTTTAAATTTATAATAATTAAAAAAATTAAAAAATAAACAAAAGCCCGAGTTTAGCCTTCATCCTTACCTTAAAACTCAGTTCAAACTCACTTTTTGCCATTCCTAACTAAAATTTAGGAATTGATAACAAAGCAGTAATAGTAAAATATGACAAAACAAAACATAAACAGTCAAATAGTAAAATATAACAGAACAAAGTATAAACAGCCAAATAGTTTATTTGCAGAGCATATGAAAGGATGGTCACAGTCTCATTCACATCAAACAGGGAGAGAGGGAGAGAGAGAGAGAGGGCTGAATGAACAATTAAGATTGGACATGAAAAATTGAAAAAAAAATGTGAATGAAATGTCATACAATTCATTTGATTTAGTACGACTTGTCATATCATTTATTAAGATGTAAACGACTGATCATATCAATTTTTTACCCTGGAGTGGAGAATTGTGCGACTATTTTCAATATGCTAAAATTATAAACAAAACGCCATATATGTTGGACAACCTGGTACCACATATCATCCATACAATCAATTAATAAAGTCAGTTCTTATACAAACTTTTGTTTTCTTCTATTTATCCTCTTCTAAGTTGATTTTAAATTAACAAACCACTCATTAGTTAAGTGGTGAATATCTCTTCATTTTATTTTTTAAGTCTGCTCTAACAGTGCTTCACTTTGGCAGGAATCTGGATTGAATCAAAGAAGGTACGGTGCATAGTCGGCCCTGCCCTCCTCCGTCTATTAGCAGCCGACTGTCCGAACATCTTCCTCCAAGCTTTTGGCTGTCACTTTTTGATGTTCAACTCGCTTCCGTTTCCAAAAGCCAACACTGTCATCGTCGGCCTCAATTTCGGCCCCCTGGTAAAACTGGTTTTTATTAATATTATTATCACCCACCTCTCTAATTCTATACAGCTTATACACACACAGACAGGCTTGAATCTTGTATTCTCCAATATGCCATCGCCTGTTTGATATTTCTAGACTAGATGGGAATGGCAAGCGCATTGGATAAACTTTGCAGACGAGCTTTTGGGGCCAGCAAGTATCAGATGTTAGGCATTTACGTGAAAGATCTTGGATTGTACGACTCTTATGTTGAATCTTGGTAATACGTTCTGGCAGCATCAATCTTGAAATATCTAAGCCAGCGAGATGAAGTGGCAGAGTTTTCGGGGTATGCAGGGCTGGCTGTAATAGTTTGGAGACCTCGAGTGTACTTTCTTTTAAAGTCGTTCTATTTTAAACAACATGACTCTAAAAATAATAGTAAATAGCTTAAATTTTAACGATTTTTAATAATATCTTAAATTTTAACGATTAACGACAAAATTCAGAAAAATCAATAATATTAATAAAAAGACATCTATTTATTTTCAAATAAATTTACTAAGTTCAGCATGTTTATTAAATCTTATTCAATTATCAACATTTATGCTATTTAATCATAAAATTCATAGCTAATTCAAGCCATTTATCATTACAACAAATAAAAATAAAAATTTAAGAATAATATTAATTTAGAATAATTTAATGATAGCACAAACAAAGTTGGCTAATTAAAATGAATAAGGTGGTTAGATGTCAAATAATGACATTTAATTTTGGAGAAAAATTAAAAGGATTTTCTTTATAGATGCAGAAGCAAAAATATATTCTAACTGAGTATCGTTGACTAAATGTCCATTATTTTTGTAGTTTTAATTAGAGTTAATAGAATACTAAAGTTATAATATCTAACATAAAATAATTTTGTAGTGTAATTTTTTTTTTTGAGAAGCATTGAACTTTTTTCGTATAATTATTAATAAAATAAAGTTTCAAATGATTAAAATCATTATGATACCATAAAAATCATACTTTTATTTAAAAATTACTTTTAAGGTAAAAATTATCAAACATGGAGATAATTATGAATGAAAGTGATAATAGGGAAATGCCTAAAAATTAAATTTTCCTACCATATATACATAAGTTAAAAAATTTAGAATCTTAGAATAATAACTATTATTGTATTAACAAATAAATTTTCAAAATTTGTAACCTTCCTCAATATGAGACCCTGAACGACTGTCTAATTCGCCTAGATATTCAAAATGTGGCTGTGTTAGTTATACCATCCATTTCAACTTTGCATATTTGTTTCCACCGCATACATTCTTGCAGAGCCAGCTCAAGAATCGAGTGATAGCTTGGAGTTTTCTTGTTGCTGCTCTGTTCAATATTCTGTCCTCTTGTGTGCTTGTTTATTTACTAGATTTTGGTGTTTTTGGTGCTGCTGCCGCTTTGATATCTCAGGGTGGGTTCCAGTATTTGGGATGTTAGGATACAGCGTGTTTGGTGGCTGTCTTTTAACTTGGAATGGTTTCTTGATGCAAGCCCTTTGTGGGGTCTGGGACTTTGTGAAACTCTCTGCAGTTGCTTTGTCATGCTCTAGTGTGTGTAGAGTTCTTTTCTAGTGGGGTGCCTTCATCTTGTTTAATGCAGAAATACTCCGCATTAAATAAAATGAGGGTATCTGCACCTGAACGTAATATACGCACACACAAGAGGATTTCAAATCACGGTATCATTTTCTGCTTTGTCCTTGTTGCATTGCACTTTGGAAAATTGGTACTGTAGATCACTGATAATGATGACTGAGTATTTAAAGAATGCCACTTTAGCCGTGGATGCTTTGTCACGAGTATGGTATGTGCATCATCTTTATTCTTTGTTTGGTGCATCATCCTTTTTCTGTCTTTTTTTGGGTATATAGATTAGTTAAATTATAATGTCCGCATACTACACGTTTAAGTAATTAACTATTTTCTAATTTCTTTATCCTTTACTGCTTGTACGAAATTGTAGTGTAAGTGGATGGCAGATGATGATTCCTATTGCTTGCTTCGCTGGTACAGAGTACAAATTTTAGACTCGAACAAATCTTTCTTTCCGAATTTACTAATTGACGGTTATTGATCCACGGATTTCATTTTCTTTTATAAGTTTCATTGCACTAATTTTGCGGAGTTTGGATAGCTAATGAGGTAGGTGCTGGGAATGGCAAGGCTGCAAAATTTGCGACCAAAGCGACATTTATTTCATTTAAATTTGCAACCAAAATTTGTTTCCCACGAATGAAAAATTATGAAAATTCTTGTAATTTATTTAATATTGCATATAACGATAACATAAATCAAAGCAACATTTTTTTATCAAGGAGATGTAGCTGCATTCATGGGATCCCGATGCACTCACGTCATTTTTCATTCATTGGATTCACTTGATCTAGAACTAGTATTTATGTTTCAATAATCACATGTCAATTTACATTAAAGTTTTAAGATTTATTATTATTCTATTGTCTTCTATAGCAAATTTTTTTACTTCAATAATTAATAATACAAACGTCCATTTGATATCAATATTAACATCAATAATTAATAATACAAACGGTATTACGTTAATACTTGAATAATTATACAATAGACATGCAGTTTTTTTATACTAAAAATTTCAACATATGATGATAATACAATCCACATCCAGAAATACTCAACAAATTAAGCAATATGGTGCCACAAAGATAATGCTCACACATACACATGATCATTAATTACGTAATATCAAATACTATAAAAGAACAAAGCTCTAGCCACTGCCAGCTGGATGAAATTGGCCCCTGGGAATACCGTGGTGGTTAGTCAGATCGATTTCAGGGGCCCCAGATTTCACATTCTGGTCGTCCTTCTCCGCCAGTATCCGGCCACTATTCCACTGCCCGTCATAGGAATAGGTTTCGGCATTTAAAGCCCTTCCGTTTGCAGCCAAGCAAGAGTTCAGCAGTATTGCGAGCACCACAGCAAGACCTAGAACCCTCATTCTTCCACACATTTGATCCCTTCTCCGGTCCCTGTTATATAAATTTCGAACAAAATTGAAGTTTGATAATGCATCTGAGTCTCATTTATATATACCATAAGCTTCATGACAAATAATTATTTTTAAAAAGAAAAAAACAATAACAAGAAGATTATAGATGGTCCAGATAATAACAATATCTATGCTTAGTTGGAGATGCGTTTAGAATATTTACTTACCTAGCTAAAGATCGAGAGCTAACAGTTCGGTGATGACTTCTGCGGAGGAATGAGGAGATTGAACTCTTTATATAGAGGCACATGCTAGGGTTTGTGTAATCGATGGATATAATATAAATTAACTTAGTGGAAAACATTTTGGGTGTTCCTGGTGCATGCTCTCTCATGCGTTGATTATTGGTAGGAATGCAATTGCTCCGACGTAATTGAGAAAGAGACACACCTGTTAAGAATCAAACAGAACACTGAGTATAAACAAGAGTCAAGAAATACTTAAGAGTTTCTCAATTTAGTGATGGATTTGTCCACCAAAAAAGGCAATATTAAGTGGGATATACGGCCGTGTTATCTAATAAAAATTCTATTTTTAAAACTATTAGAATGATGACGTTAAGCAAAACGATTTCTCCATATCAGCACTATAAATAGGAAATTTCCACGTTTGCAAATAGATAATTCTAAACCAAAAGTCAACTAGGCACAATGGAGAAGCTGTTCCATTGTGATGTCAAACCATACTAACTCTTACCTCTAGAAACCTGCCTGAGAACTTAACATTTGTAACGGCTTTAATTGTGGCGAGATATTTGGAGGTGGTTTTGGATTAAAGATTAAGCACTTATTACAAGACTTGTCTAGAATTATATTTGAATAGTTGTAATTTAAAAGTTACTATTTAAAGTGTTTGACAGATAATCATTATTAACGTTTAGAAGTTTGGTTAATTTTATTACAATGTGATCTTTAAAACTTTTGTTAAAACATTTTTTTTCATAGCAAATATAGATTTAAAAAAGTGTATCTTAATTAATCTTGAGTATTTTTTAATGCCCATAGCCATAAAATCAAAATTGCGAGTCCATTTGACAACTGATCAATATGCTACAACATATTTCCTCAACCAAGGGATTATTAATTCTTTATTTGTTTATTTTTCCATTATAAGATTAACTGCAAAGCGAAAAGACTTAACATTGTTAGCTTTCTCTATCATTCGTTTGTAATTGCTGGCATTAACTTTGATAAATTTAGCAAAAAGCCGCTGAAAGTGCTGTAGGAAGATAAACTTTCAGACTGAAAACTCTTGCTCCACTACTGGTGAATCAAATTCAATTTCTAGTAATTGCAAATGATAGCATTCCCAATCTGATAAATATCTCTTGCATATGCGTGCTTATCGTTATCGAGTTGTGTCTTCGTCCTTTGTTAGTACCACTGGATGGAATTGGCAATGTTAAGCACCCAGCTGTCAACTAATTATTATGGTTCAAATTTCATGCCACTAATTATGATTTTAATATTTGACTGTTTACGCAATTATTATAGCTGCATCCACCAATTGAAAAACTATTAAATTGCTAGAGCCGGTTTGGAAATGTTGTAACTTTTAAAATAATTATTGTTAGTTGTGTTATAGAAATAATTAATTGTGATAAGAATCAGTTAAATATTTACTTAATTTTATTTTTAAAAGTATTGTGAGTTTTTAAAGTATTATTAATATTTAGTAAATTTTACTATCAAACTGTTGTAAGAAAATAGATAACTAAAATGTATATAATGTAAGATAAAATTTACTTACACATATAATATATATATATATATAAATATAATAATTTTAAATTGTGTATTATAATAATTTTAACTAAAAACAAAATTTATACTCTGTTGATTTTAATTGTGTATTATAATAGTTTTAATTAAAATAAAATTTTATTATATTGCTACAAAGAACTTTGCATATACTGTAAAATATAAAGAAGAAATAGGGTGAGCAAAAGGAATACATGAATTATAATAAAAAAAATTAAAATATTTTTTTATAATTTAAATAAGGATAATTTTGAATTTAAGTAATAATTATAAAGATATTTATAAAATTATATTAAATGATAAAATTAATTCTCAAAATCAGAATTTAAAAATTATTCTTTTTTTACTTTTCAAAAACAATTATAAGAGGAACAGAGTTTGATAAAAGTGATTTCAATTTTTTTACCAAAAATTAAAATCAACTTTTAGATTTTTAAAATCACTTTTAAATTTTTAAAAACTTATTTCAAATAAACCCTTAATATATAATAAATATTTTAATACTGTACTTTTAAATTATAACTATTTTTCTTCAATTCAAAATAAGAACACAAAGAATTAAAAAAAAAAAAATAACCGCATCATCGAGACAGCCATGCACCCAACCAATCTGTTTGGAAAAAAAATCTAGCCAGTCATCCAGCATCGACGCCACAACTGCACACCGATGACGTTGCAGCCAACAGCCGCTGAGCCTGTGAGCCGCATGTTGCCATGCTACCGCCCGAAGCCGTATACAAACTAAAGCCCCAAACCCAGCCGCTGTCTTTGTTTATTTATTGCAAGTTCTAATGGAGTCAGATCCATAAAGCTTGTGAGGTGCCGAGACTATAAGAATGGATACTTTGACTTTGGAAAAGTTGCACAGGTTTGGGTCTTTTGATTTATTTATGATTTTTTTATTCGCTAATATGTCATTATTTTTGAGTAATTGTAAAGTTAACTGTTTGATTTAGCTTTCTTGCTTTTAGGATACAATTGTTGCTGAAGATCTTAATTAAATAGTTGATGGTAAAATGAATTTTCTTTCTTTATTTTTTCTATTTGCTGGATTGTTGCATTTGTTTTTTTATCTGTGTGATTTCAATTTTGCATTGCAACTTGAAATTGATATGGATTCATCTAATTTATTCGAACATATATTACTGATATAAATCCGAATGCAATCACACTATTCATCCAATCCGAACATGATTAAGTTTGGATTACATTTGGATGCCCATTTAGATATCTCAACAATCCGAAATCCAATCCGATGGGTCCAATTCTGATTTTACCCACCCTTAGTTTGGATTATGGTAATAAAAATCATTTAATTTCATTCTATATGCATATACAATTCATATATAGTGCCAGATTGAGTGCCACATGGCATGTATTTTAATTACTAGTATCTCAATTTTTAAAAATTGAGAAAATGAGAATCTAAAACTTGAATCACAATACCATGGTTCTGTAGTGTTGCATTTCAATATCTTGTAATTGACGTTTCTTCCTTTTTTTTTCTAATTAAATAATCCTAGCTATCCAATATTAGAATCTCCAATAATATATGCCACTCATTTATTAAATGAGGAGTTCTGTAAATTGTAAAATTAATATTATGTTATTCAAGTAAATGAATATTACATTAGTTGACATTTAAATATTAAGATCCCTAATATTACTCTTTTTGTTTTGGCAATAAAATTACGTAATCATGTTCCCTTAATTTAAATCTTGAGGTTCAAAATTTGTTTGCGATTACTTTTAAGAGAACCAAAAGTGACTTTAAAAAATTAAATTTTGATATTTGATAAATTTTTTAAAAAATCACTTTTAGCAAAATTATTTATTTTGCAACAAATTTTAAAAAATAAGAAAGAAGTCATTTTTTAAAATATAATCTTTGAAAATCAATTTTATAATATAATTCTATATATATCCGCACATATATTATAAAAAGCCAAAGTTATCCTCATTCAATTAGGAAATAAAATTATTAAATTTAAAAATAAAAATTTATTTTAGTTATCAAGCATTATATATTACAAAATTAAATATAATACATACATACATTCATATATACATACATATATGCATATATATATTTATATTTATATTTATAATTTATAATTTATTTATTTAACATTATGCTCATTTTAGTCATTTTGATTCTTACTGTAATTTAACAAAAAGATTTATAACTTATAATAGATCAACATATATGATTGTTTTTAAAAAATACAACGCTTTTAAAATTAAAATTTATCAAATTTTTAGTTAATTCTCTTCATAAATAATTATTTTTTCTTTTAAAAGTAACATCATTACAAACTAAACCGATGTGTTGCTAGAAACTCTACGCTTGTCTTACAAAAAATCAATATATATTAATTAATGCATATGGCTTTTTGAGTTTAGATGGAAGTCAGTATTTTAGTTTTTTATTATAACCAAAATCTTTAAACGTGAAAATTTAACCGGCAATGATCTTGGAGGGAAAAAGGGCAAAAAAAAAAAAAAAACCTTGGGCTATTTCTATAAACCAATCAAATAATCAAATGTTGAAAGTATCTACAGGAGTTGGCAAAACCCTGGATAAGGTCAAGCCGGAGCCACCCTAGCCCAGGCTCACTGTTTTTAAGCCTAATTTGCGGGATTAGGTCATAAATAAGAGTTCACAAAATGTAAAGTTCATGTATAATAGGCCTGATTGAGCACCTTTAAAAAAAGCGAAGGTCTTTATAATATATTAAAAAAGTCAAATTGAAAAAAAAAATAAAAAACAAAACGGCAACCTAAGTCCCTAATGCCTTTCTTCAGCCGCTGTCTCTGCTCCCTCATACGAATCACGCTCACCCACCTATACCAAGTGAAGCAACAGCCAACAACCGCTGGCAGAGGCACCTTCACTGCCTCATCTCATAACCTGCAGAAGAAAAATTCTTTATGAGGAGAGCTATTAGCATCCCTGAAAGTCTCTCATCAAACCCTTCTACTTAAAACACCCCCCTATATAATTCATAAATAATATTATTCAGCCAATGAGCGAGCCATACACATCAAGATTGTCTGACGCATAGTGTACAAAGAAATTTCATGTCCCTCATCTCATTCCCTATGGCTAATCCTATCCATTTATCAAAGAAATTTCAACATCCACTAGACTTACTAATAGTCTCTACTTCTGCATAAAAAGCTTAAGCTTGCAGAATCTTACCAGGGAAGAATCCAGAAATTCTGTGAATTTCTTTATAGTTTTAGAAAAATTTTCTTGTTGCATCATCGAATTGAAATTTGGGTAATCCAACCTGATTTCTCCCATGAAGAAGTAATTTACTTCGAAAACCGAGACGAGGAATGAAATGCGAAATCGGTTCCATCTCCTTGACATAACATTGGTTCGAGCTACCTGTTTTGGGGAGAGGTAGGACATCATATGATAAATGATAAAAGTAGGTAGTTCCGATATTCTATCGATGGCAACATGCCATCAACTGTCTCACCCACAATCTTCAACTCCGTAATAACATGTTCTTATTCATCACATTGAAGGAAGTATAATATGACCAGGACGACGAATATGGGAAACAATTAAACCAATAATTCGTATATGATAACGCAAAAATTTCAATAGACTGAACTGAAATTTCAAGAGGATGTAGAAGAATGGTCGCCATCTCATTGAAAAAATTTTGGGGGAGGGGGGATGAGAATCTGCCGAATGGGAAGTCTAAAACGGCCTGAATGAAAAGTTTAAGGCCCGATTCCAAGAAAAAGGAAAACGGTGTGAATGAAATGTCATACAACCTATTTGTATTGTCATCTAGTTTATTAATATGTAAACGACGGGTCATATTATCTTTTATGCTCTGGAGTTAAAAATTTGTGCGACTATTTTAGTAAGTTGAAATTACAAACAAAATGTCATATATGTTATACGATGTAGTACAATGTATCATCTATATAACGAAATCTGAATATCAACTCATATATCAATGTACAAACATTTTTTTCTTTTTTCTTTATCCTCCTCTAAATTAATTTAAACTAGCAGCACATCTCCACTTTATTTCGTAAGTCTGTTCGAACAATGCTTCACCTTTGATGAAACCTGGATTGAATCAAATAAGGTATGGAGCATAGCCGCCCTGGCCACTTCAGTCTATTAGCTGCTTATTGTCCAAACATTTTCCTCCAAGCTCTTGGAGGTCATCTTCGTAATGTTAAACTTGCTGCCATTTCCATTGCCAACGCTGTCATCGTCGGCTTCAATTTTGGCCTTGTGGTAAACTGGTAATTATTAATACTATTATGACCCACCTCTCTAACTCTATAGAGATATATGCGCACACACACTCACACACACGTTTGAATCTTGTAGTCTACAATATGGCATCGTTTTTATTGATATTTCTACACTAGTTGGAAAGGCAAGCGCATTGGATAAGCTTTTCGGACAAGCTTTTGGGGCCAAGAAGTATCATATCTTGGGCACCTACATGCAAAGTGTCAAAGAAATGGGCTGTCAAAGCCAAATTCAAAGCCAAATTCAAAAAGGAAATTCAATCTGGAAGCCATATATTTTTAAGAAGAAAACTTAGACAGTAATACCAAAATTTCAATAGCGTTGAAGAAAATAATATTATTTAATAGCTAATTTCGATTATAAAAGGAAGAGTTTTCTATGTATTTATTTATTTATTTTTAAAAGCGTCTCTTCTCTATTTTGTGAGAGAAAGTTAAGAGTTTTGTTATTTTTGTGTTATTAGTGAGTGAGAAATTAAGTGTATTAGGATTTTGGGTAGTGAATTAAAATATTACAATATTTGTAATTCTCATATTATTAGTAAAATTATTTCATTTTATTTTCATCCGTGGACGAGGCTAAAAGCCAAACCATGTAATTTCTGATATTCTGTGTGTGCTTGTTCTTTATTTTCTTCTAATTTTATTTTAACTGTGACCCTGTTTCACCCATTAATTTCCTAACAGTGATATCAGAGTTATTAATTGTAATTTTAGAGTCGGGGTACTGTTTACGTATATGATACTGTACACGTATATAGTTACTGTTCACGTATATCTTTACTATTCACGTAAAACAGTGGGAGTGATCCAAGAATTTTACAGTGTAGAGCAGGGAATAGTGGTGTGAGTAGAGCAAGTGTGTGATTTTGTACATGTCTAGGAAAGTTTTGTCACAAAGGCGATAAGAGTCAAAGAAGTCTAAATTTTAAGTGGGACCGTTTATGACTCCTTCATTCTTTCTTGGAAACTTTTCTAGTGTGTATTTTCACACATATTCACAACTATTCAAGGACGTACACTAGCTTATGTGCAATAAAAAAATGAAGACAAAATTTGAAATTGAGAAGTTCAATGGAAATAATTTCTCATTATGAAAAATAAAGATGCGTGCAATTTTACGAAAAAATAATTCCTTGGCAGTAATTAGGGAAAGACTTATAGAAATCATTGATGACAAGTGAAACGAGATGGAGGTAAATGCAATTGCTAATCTACACTTGACGCTTGTAGATGAGGTATTTTCTAGTGTGACAGAGAAAAAAATAATAAAGGAAATTTGAAATACTCTCACAAGACTGTATGAGGCTAAATCCTTGCGTAACAAAATTTTCTTGAAGATGAGATTATATACTCTTCGAATGATAGAATCTACAATGGTAACCAACCATATCAACACCTTGAAAACTCTATTTTCACAACTCACAATGTCGGGTCATAAAATAAAATAAAATGAACGTGCAGAGCTTTTACTTCAAAGTCTATTAGATTCGTATGATCAACTTATCTTTAATTTAAAAAATAATACTATATAGATAATCTAGACTTTGACGATGTTACAGTCTTCATATTAAACGAAGAGAGCAGGAGAAAAAGTAAGGAAGACAAATTAGGGAGTTCATAGCAGACAGATGTATTATTGGTGACAAGAGAGAGATCAATGGAATGTGGTCCCAGTGGGAGTCAAAATCATGGTAGATTAAAGTTAAAAAGGAAAAAGAATGTTAAGTGCTATAATTGTAGCAAAAAATGATATGTCAAGAAAGAGTATTAAAGTAACCAGAAAAGAAGAGAGGGCAAAAACCCTTACTCATCAAATGCTCAAGAGTGTGTAGCAAGTACCTCAGATGATGATGAAATTCTCTACAGTGAGGCAACAACAGTTATAAAAGGCAAAAAATGACTATCTGATGTCTGGCTTATAGATTCATGAGCTACCTGGCACATGACCTCTAGAAGATAATGGTTCCACACATATAAACCTATCTCAGGAAGATCTATATACATGGATAATGATCATGCCTTAGTGATCGTTGGTATTAGTATTGTCTAAATTAAATTGTTTGATGGTACGGTTTGTACAATTAAGGAGGTACAACATGTTAAAGGCCTGAAGAAAAATATATTATTTTTAAGATAAATAGATAGTTATGGGTGCAAAACTCATTTAAAAATGAGATTATAAAGATTGCTAGAGGTGCACTTGTATTAATGAAGGCAGAAAAGATTGGTGCTAATCTATTCATACTTAAAGAAGAGACAGTACACGAAGTTAATATATGTGTTGTGTCAAATAGAGAAGATTCAACAATAATGTGGCATCTTAGACTCGGGCACATGTCAGAACAAGATTTGAAGATTCTCTCTTATCAAAAACTACTTTCAGGGCTTAAATCGGTAAATTTATATTTTACGAACATTGTGTTATAAGTAAGTAATATAGATTAAAGTTTAATAGATCTATTGTTAGAAGTAAATGCATTCTAGACTTAGTTCATTCTGATATTTGGGAATACTAGATATGTCCATAAAAGGTGCAAAGTACTTGGTAAAATTTATAGATGATTATTTCAGGAGATGTTGAACGTATCCAATCAAGAAAAAGTCAAATATATTTGCAATATTTAGGCAGTACAAAGCGTGAGTAGAACTTGAATTCGGAAAGAGAATAAAGTGTTTGAAGATAGATAATGGCAGAGAGTATACAGACAGTGAGTTTCTTACTTTCTGTAAACAAGAAGGTATATAGAGACAATTCATGATGGCATATACTTCTCAATAAAATAGAGTAGCGGAGCAAATAAACAAGACTCTTATAGAAAGAATAAGAGCTATGTTGAGGATTATTAGTCTACTCAACTCATTTTTTGTAGAAGTAGTCAAAACTGTTTGTTATGTGATTAATCAATCTCCGTTAACATTAATTTGGTTAAAGACTCCAATAGAGATGTGGACTGAAAAACCAGCAGATTATTTTCACGTACATGCATTTGGATGACCTTTATACGTGATGTCCAATTCCCAAGAAAGAATAAAGTTAGATCCAAAATCTAAGAGGTGTATCTTTTTAGGGTATGATGATGGAGTAAAGGGATATCATTTGTGGGACTTTACTACCTATAAGATTATCATCAGTAGAGATGTTATCTTTGTAAAATATCAATTATGAAAGAAAGAAGGGGATGATAGTACTGTAAAAGAAAAGTCAGAGATTGTACTAGTATATATGAAAAATAATCTAGAAAAAAAGATTCAGATTCTTCAAAAGCAGCACCAAAGCATGAGGAATAAGAACCAATCGAATTTGGGGCTCCAAAAGTTCGTCGATCAACTCAGAAGAGATGATCACTAGTATGGCATTTGGATTGTGTTACAGAGATCAATGTTGTATACTGTCTTCTAACAGAGGATGAAGAACCATCAACTTCCTATGAAACTTTGAACAGTTCGAATGTTATTTTATGAATGATAGCAATGCATGAAGAAATTAAGGCTATACATAGAAACAAGACATGAAAACTTGTACCATTACCATATAGAAGAAAAGTCATTAGAAATAAATAGATCTATAAGATCAAGTGTGATGGTAATGACCAAGTGGAGCAGCATCGTATAAGATTGGTGGTAAAAGGATATGCTCAGAAAAAAGGTATTAACTTTAACAAAATATTTTCTCCAGTGGTTCGACTTACTATAATTAGAGTAGTCTTGGTGATGTGTACTACATTTGACCTACATTTAGAGCAGTTAGATGTGAAAACTGTATTTCTTCACAGAGAACTTGAAGAAGAAATATATATGCTCTAACCAGAAGGTTTTGCTGAAAAAAAAAAGAAGAATTTGATTTATAGATTAAACAAATCTTTATACAGTCTCAAACAAATATTGAGGTATTGGTATAAGAGATTTGATTCCTTCATTATAAGCTTTGGATACAGCAAAATTAGTTTAGACTATTGTGTGTAGTTTAGACTATTGTGCATATTACAAGAGGTTTGAAAGTAATAATTTCATCATTTTATTATTGTATATAGATGACATATTGACAGCAGGCCCCAACAAAGATCGAGTCTAAGAATTAAAAGTACAATTAGCTAGAGAGTTTGAAATGAAGGATTTGAGACCAATAAACAAGATTTTAGAGATATAAATTTACTGAAACATAGATAACAGGAAAATTTGGCTTTCTTAAAAGAATTACTTGAAGAAAATCTTGTGACACTTCAACATACACAATTATGAGTCAATTTCTACACCACTTCTTGTTAATTTTAAATTATCCTCAAGTATGTGTCCTAACAATGAAATAGAGAGAAAGGTGATGTCTCGAGTACTATATGCATTAGCAGTGGAAAGTTTGATATTCGTCATGGTATGTACTAGACCAAACATTGCACAAGCAATGAGAGCCGCCAACGGATACATGGTGAATCCTAGTGAAGAGCATTGGAAAGCTGTAAAAAGGATTCTGAGATGTATCAGAGGAACCTCAGATGTTGCATTATGTTATGGAAGATCAGAGTTTATTGTCAGGGGCTATGTGGATTCAGATTTTGCGAGAGATCTTGATAAGAGAAAATCTACTACTGACTATATATTTATACTTGCAGGAGGAGTTGTAAGCTGAATTTCAAAATTGTAGACCATTATAGCTCTATGTATAACAGAAACAGAATACATGACAGTTACACAAGTTTGTAAAAAAACTATTTAGGTATAAAAGTTATTGGAGGAGCTCAGACACAAACAACGAAAAATTTTTGTGTTTTGTGACTGGTAGAGTGCCTTTCACATTGCAAGAAATCTAATTTTTCATTTAAGAACAAAGCACATAGGAGTTCAATATCACTTTGTTCGTAAAGTGGTGGAAGATGAGAATGTAGATTTGTAGAAAATCCACACTAAGAAGAATCTAGCAGATGTTTTGATTAAGTCAATCAGTATTGACGAGTTTATATAGAGTAGATCCTTCTGTGGCCTAGTAGAAACGTAAGCAATATGGAAATGGCGAAGCAGAAAGGATGGTATAGAGATTGATTGATTCTTAATCTAATCTCCAAGTGGGAGAATGTCAAAAAAATAGGTTGGCAAAGCCAAATTCAAAAAGGAATCAAAGCCACCAATCTAGAAGTTGTATACTTTGAAGAAGAAAGAAGGAAACTTAGATATCAATACCAAAATTTCAATGGCGGTGAAGAAAAAAAATTATTTAATAGCTAATTTTAGATATAACGAGAGAGTTCTCTATACATTTATTCATTCATTTTTAAAAGATTCTTTTCTCTATTTTTTGAGAAAAAGTTAAGAGTTTTGTTACTCTTATATTATTAGTGAGTGAGAAATTGAGTGTGTTGGGATTCTGGATAGTAAATTAAAATATTACAATATTTATAATTCTCATATCACTAGTAAAATTATTTCCTCTTGTTTTCGCCCGTAGACATACGTTAAAAGTCGAACCACGTAATTTTTAGTGTCCTGTGTGTACTTATTATTTATTTTCTTTTAATTTCATTTTAACTGTGGTCCTGTTTCATTTATCAATTTTCTAAAACAAAGATCTTGGATTGTAGTGCTCTTTTGTTGCATGTTGATAATACGTTCTGGCCACACCAATTTTCAAATATCTAGGCCAGCCATATAAAGTAGCAGAGTTTTCAGGTTAAGTGGCATCACACTTCAGCTTCGCAGTTTTGCTTCCGCTGCAGACATTCCTGTAAAGCCAGCTCAGGATTTGAGTGGTAGCCTAGAGTTTTCCTGTTGCTGTTCTATTCAATGTTTTGTCACGTTGCATACTTGCTTGTATGCTAGATATTGCTGTTTTTAATTTTATGCTGCTTTTGAGATCTCGAGTGGGTTCCGATATTTGGGATGTTTGGATATAGCATCTTTGGTGGTTGTCCTTTAACTTGGAACGATTTCTCAAAGCTAGCCTTTTTTGGGATTTGGGATATTGTCGAACTCTCTGCAGCTTGTGAGGGCATGCTTTGGTGTGCGCGCGTGTGTATCTGTTAATAGTTTCGAATTTTCGATTTCTATGCTAGAGGATTTCCAACGACAGTACCATTTTGTGTTTTGATGTTGTATTGCAGCTTGGAAAATTGGTACTGTATAGAAGAATACTGATGCTGATGACTGGCCACTTTAGCTGTGTATACTTTTTCATAGGTCAGATACATGCGTCATAGAGATTGATTAAATTATAATGCACGTGTACTACACGGTTAATTAATTAGCTATTTTCCAATTTCTTTATCCATCTCTGCTTGTACGAAATTGTAGTATGAGTATTAGTCGATGGCAGATGATGATTCTTATTGCTTTCTTTGCCGCTATAGGGTACAAATTTTGGACTCAAACATATCTTTCTTCCTGAATTTACTAACAGTTATTGATCCATTGATTTCCTTTGCTTTTATTAGTTTCCTCGCACTAATTTTGCGGAGTTAGGATAGCTAATGAGCTAGGAGCTGGAAATGGTAAGGGTGCAAAATTTGCTACCAAAGCGACATTTATTTCATTTCAATTTGCAATAAAAAATTATATCCTGTGAATGAAAATTATGATAATTCTTTTAATTATTTCATTTATTTCATTTTGCTATAAAGATAACAAGAGCCAAAACGATATTTTTTTTTTCAATCAAGGAGATGTAGCTACATTCATTAGAATCCTGAAGCACTCACTTTGTTTTTCATTCACTGTATTCACTTAATCTAGCGATTTAAAAGTAGTATTTCTGTCTCAATAATCACATGTCAATTTACATTAAAATTTTAAATTTTATTTTTAAGAAAATTATCACTCATATATATTTAAATTATTATGTTATCAACGTACTATAATACTTTTGACATATATCAATCACCCACCATAAATTGAAAAAAATATATTTATTATCTTGATATACTTAACTGATATCCGAATGATATAATATAGTAGTTGGGTCTTTTAATATAGAAATAAGGAAAATTATCGCTCAATATCCTTAAATTATTCTATTATTAAACACAATACAATATACTTTCAAATTGTATCATTCGTTCATCCAATGTTGAGAAAATGTATTTGTTATCCACTAAACGATTATTACTATGATGTGTATCTGCTGACATTCATGGCCACCACCAATCCACTCCTCACCACCATATCTACCAAATTTGACAATCACCACTCCAAGTCATGGGCACTAGCGCTGGCTATTTGAATGAAGCCTAATCTTCTTAATTGTAAACTTTGTAGATAAAGCAACTAGGAAAGCCAATTATTGGGAAGAAGAAATCAATTAATTGGCCAGTCTTTTTTTAAAAGACAAATGCTTGCATGCAAGCTTTCTGAGTTGAAATATTTTTGGAAGCATACGAAAAACATAGGATGGATGCCAAAACTGGGGTTCTGTGTCTTACTTATTTAAGCTTGTGTAAAAATTACATCTTAAGGGTCATTTTAATGTTTAATTGATTAGAGATATTTCTATATTAAAGGACTAGATTACCCCTCTTAACATCATTACATTTAAATAGTAACTAACAATTTAGTGGTGAGAGATGCATAATTTCAACTCAGGTTAATCAATGATATGAACTGAAAATGTTGTAATATGCTTAATAACATGACAATTAAGATGTACAAGTGATAATTTTCTGTTACTTTAATATAATTTTAAAGGCCAAAATTATCAATTTACTATAGTTATGAAAATATTCAAATGATAACTAACAGTTTAGTAGATGATAGAAACATTTGGTTACTTAAGATAGATGATTGATACATATTAAAAATGGAGTAGTAAATCTAATAATAAGATAATTTAAGAATACATGAGTAATGATTTTACTCATTATTATTCTGTTGTCTCATACACGCAAATTTGTGACTCCAATCATCCATTTGATGTCAAGATAACATCAATAATTTATAAATTTCAGATTGACACTTCAATAATTATACAAGAGACATACAGACTGTTTATAATAAAAATTTAACCAATGATGGTGATACAATCCACATCCAGAAACATTCAACAAATTAAGCAACATGATACAGACCATAAAGATAATCCTGACGCATACAACATGATCATTAATTGCGTAATAATCAATTAATATAAATGAACAAAGCTTTAGCCACTGCCACCAGCATCATATTGGCCCCTGGGAATACCGTGGTGGTTAGTCAAATCGATTGCAGGAGCCTCAGATTTCACATTCTGATCGTCCTCTTCCGCCAGTACCCGGCCGCTATTCCACTGCACGTCATAGGAATAGATTTCGGCGTTTAAAGCCCTTCCGTTTGCAGACAAGCAAGAGCTCAGCACTATCGTAAGCACCACAGCAAGACCTAGAACCCTCATTCTTCCACTCATTTGATCCCTTCTCCGATCCCTGTTATGTAAATTTCGGGCAAAATTCAAGTTTAAAAATGCATCCGATTCTCATGTACATACACGCACTATAAAATTCATAATAATTTAATTTTTTCTTTCCAAGCAAGAAAAAAACAACAACAACAAGATTATAAATGGTCCAGATAATAACAACACCTATGCTTAGTTGGAGATGCATTTAGAATATTTACTTACCTAGCTAAAGATCGAGAGCTAAGAATTTGGTGACGAGTTGTGCGGAGGAATGAGAAGTTTGAACTCTTTATATAGAGGCATATGCTAGGGTTTGTGTAATCGAAGGATATAATATAAATTAACTAGGTGGAAAACATTTTGGGTGTTCCTGGAGCATGCTTTCTCATTCGTTGACTCTTGCTATGCGTGTATTTGCTCTAACATAATTAAATGAGAGATGCATATGTTAAGAATCAAACAGACAACTGAGTATAAACAGAAAGCACCCAAGATTTTCTTATTTTATTAATGGATTTATCCACCAAGAGACGCAATATTAAGTGGGATGGCCATATTGTCTAATAAAAATTATTTTTAAAATTATTAGAATGATAGAGTGAAGCAAAACGATTTCTCCATATGAGCACTATAAATAGGAAATTTCCATATTAGCAAATAGACAATTCTAAACCAAAAGTCAATTTGGCACAATGGAGAAGCTGTCGCATTGTGATGTGGCACAATGGAGAAGCTGTTGCATTGTGATGTCAAACCATACTAAGTTAACTCATACATCTACAAACCTTCCTCAGAACGTAACAACTGTGAAGCGGGTTAAATTTTGGCGAGATATTTTGAGGTCGTTTTGGATTAAAGATTAAGCACTTATTATCGACTTAACTAAATTATACAAGACATATAGAATTTGTTGGGTATTGTGATTAAGCAGCTATACTTTAAAAGTTATTATTTTAAGTAGTTTAATAAATACTTACTGTCGAAATTTGAAAGTTAGGGTAATTTTATTATAATATCTTTACTTTTCTTTTTGCTAAAATTATTCTTTTTTTTTTTTTTGTTTAACAGCGGCTTTAGAAAAGTGTATCTTATTTAATCTTGAGTATTTTTGAATGCCCGTACCCATAAAATCAAAATTGTGCGTCTATTTGGCAACTCAATATGCTACAACATATCATATTGCCTCAACGAAGGGTTTCTTCTTTATTTGTTTAACTACAAAGTTAAAAGACATGACTATTGTTAACTTTCGTTATCATTCGTTTGTAATTGCTCGCATTAACTTTGATAAATTTAGTGAACAAATGGCCGCTGAAAGTGCTTTAGGAGGATAAACTTTCTGACTAAAAACTCTTGCTCCACTACTAGTGAATCAAATTCAATTTCTAGTAATTACAAATGATAGCATTCCCAATCTGATAAATATTGCTTATCGTTATCGAGTTGTGTCTTCGTCCTTTATCAGTAACACTGGATGGCGAATTGGCAATGTTAAGCACCAAGCTATCAACTAATTATTATGGTTCAAATTTCATGCCACTAATTATGATTTTAATATTTTATTGTTTACGCAACTATTATAGCTGCACCTACCAATAGAGGCCTGCGGTCAGGATCATGGTAGTAAAAATCATTTAATTTCTTTCTATATGCACATACTAATTGATATATAGCGCCAGATTGAGTGCCACACGGCGAGTATTTTAGTTATTTATACTTGGATTTAAAAAAAAATGAGAAAATGAAAATGTGAAACAGCTTTTTGAATCACAACACAATAGTTTCCTGATCTTGGGTCTTAATATCATCTAATTGGTATTTTTTTTCTTATTTTTACTTTTTGATTAAATAATGATTAGGACTCAATATTTGAGTCTCAACTAGTGTGTGCCACTCATTTATTGGATGACAAAATTTATAAATTATAAAATTATTATTCTACTATTTAAATAAATGATGAGACTCAAATGTTAAGATTTCTAACGATATTGATAGTAGTAGCTTTAAATATTGGCAAACAAGATAGTCGCCTAAGGCTCATATTTTGGGAAGACCTCATCTTTTGAATATTTTTTTAATAATTCTCAAATTAATAATTTTTCTTTTTTATATTACATATTATAAGAAAACCTATATATATTTGTTAGTCTTAGTGTTAAAGAGATATAATCAATAATATTGTCTGATCATTAGTTAATTTATTCGTTATTGGTCTTTCCAAGAAAAAAAATTTACCTTTATATTTTTCTAAGAAAACATAATTATTTAACTTAGAATCTTTGACTTTTAGTATTCCTCTTAAATTACTATTAAAAACTTTATAATCGCAAAAATCAATAGATGAAATAATTTATTGATATCTTATTTATAAAGAAAATTATTATTGGTTCATTTAAAAGGGAAAAAATTAGTTTATTGAAATATAAACAGCACATCCGTTATTTGATCATCAATTCATCTTCTCAACTTTCTATGTACTACAAGTATAAATATTCTAATTTAAAGTAGGATTGTTCTTTTTTTTTTCTTAATTTTCAAAATGGTTCTAATTCAAGTAAAAAATATTCTTCTCTACTCTTTTTTTTTTTTAGGTTTTATTTTTAAAAAAATTGATAAGATCTTCTTAATTATTGTTGAAATTCAAGAAATAAATATAAAACAAAATATTTCTTTAAGTATTGAAGTTGCAGAATAGAAATTGGACTCATGGGAAAAAAAAATTCTCTTGAAGTCCTAAAAGCTCTAAAGATGACCATACATTACTCTTTTTATTTTGTCAATGAGATTATATAACTGGCTTTTCGTAGTTTAACTCTTGGAGCTTGGGTCTATTTGAGATTACTTTTAAGAGATTCGAGTGATTTTAAAAATTTAAAAGGTAATTTTAATGTATGATAAATTTTTTAAAAAATCACTTTTAGTAAAATCATCTATTCTACAACCAAATTTGAAAAGCAAATAGATAATAACTTATCAAAATGTGATTTTTAAAATCAATTTTTATAATTAATAAAAAAATATCTCACATATATTATAAAAATTTAAAATCATCCTCATTCAATTAGGAAATAAAATTATTAAATGTTAAGAGATTATTATTACCAATTATATATAGATAACAAAATAAAAAATAAAAAAATATTTTTGTTATCAAGCATCACACATACATAATAAAAAAATTATATATACATATTTATAAATGTGTAAATAATTTTTTTAATATTATATTTATTTTAGTCATTTGAATTTTTATAGTCGTTTAACAATAAGATTTATGACTCACAGTAGGTCAACACATATGACTGTTTTGAAAACTTACTGCACTTTTAAAACAATAATATTAGAGATCCCAAATTTAAGTCCTAATGTCATGTTCCCTCATTTCTTGGATAATGTATTTCATAATTAGTGAAATTATTGAATTGTTATTTAATAGATAAATGTCACATCAGTTGAGATTTAAATATTGAGATATCTATCATTACTTCTTTTAAAATTAAAATTTATCAAATTTTTACTGATTCTTTTTTATATTTGATTATTTTTGCTTTAAAAAATTACAACATTACAAAAAACTCTATGAATTAATTAATTGACATGGCATTTTTAGTTCACATGGAAGTCAATATTTTAATTTTATATCCTAATCAAAATCTTTATTGCATACAAATTTAGCTAGCAGGGGATCTTGGAGTACATTTTAAAAAAAATCTTCAACTATTTCGGAAAAAAAGCAGGGGAGAAGTTAAAAAAGAAGGTGTTACTGTTAGTTTAATATTCTATATTATAAGTGATAACGTCCATGCCGAGCATCTTAAGAGAATTCCATATGATTAAAAAAATGAGCATCCTTAAGTTTAAACTTTTAGTTAAACTTACATCCATCAAAAGCGAGAGAGAGAGAGAGAGAGAGAGAGAGAGAAGAAAAGATATTGGGTCTATCTGGCCCAATTTTACAGCCTTGGACGTTCTACATACTTTCAACATTAAATTATTTGGTTAGTTTGCATCGCATAAAAGCGAATAAAATTTGTGTGAGACAGTTCAATAATATTTTATCATGTAGTAAAATAGCGAATCTCGTTGTAGGATCTATTGATATCTTAATATTAATTTTTATTCCCTATAACGAAACGCATTGTTGATTTTAATAAAATTCACCATTCTACCTTGATAAAATATTATTAGATTTTCCCATTAAGTAGGAAGCACAGCCCACACAAATAATTACCGCGTAAAAGATATCAAATAGATCGATAGGGCGCCAAAAGTCCATCTTGACTTTTGGCTACCATGCTGTATTTTTGTTAATTTCTTTATAGTGATAGTTCAATCCATACTATGCTTCACACTTGGTTAATTAGGTATTAGTCCATAAAATTATAAACACTACAATAGTTTCTAACATTTGAGTTTCAGAATTACTTATTAATCTTTTTTATGATATAATATATGAATAATACGTAACACTTGAAATACTAATTAAAAAATACATTTTCTAAAACAAGTGGTTAATTTAATGCAAATCAACTGAGACTTGGATCAATAATTTAGATCATTATCTTAATTTTCAAGGAGACTTTTTTTTTCTTTTTAATGTTGGAGTAGGCAAAATATAAAATTAATTTTTTAATCCCCTACTCCTTAGTTTGAACGTAGATGAAGACATTCCCCAACTTCTTAATTTGAACTTATTTGAAAACCAGCAAGTTAAGTCCTCGAGGGAAAGAAGGCATTTGATTTCCAATTTTATTTAGTTTATATAACATCAATTCAAATATAATAAATTCGGATGGAAAATGCATGTTGGATATATTTTAGTTGAGGAATGCTTGGTTCTTTTTTCTTTTTTTTTTTTTTTTGCCTTCTTCTTGTTCCTCATTTTCTCAAGCCAAGACGTGCGAGACAGCTATTTATCTTAACGGAAGATTCTGCTCCTTCAGACAATTTCTGCTTCGTGTTCCATAATGCAATAATTGATTTTGTAAGGGTGCATTGCCAAATACAAAATTTACAACAACTATATCATAGAATATCTGCATCAGCAACATAAAGAGCACTTATCCGGGGGGGTGGGGGGGACATAAATAGTAAAGTTCAGCAATACTTAAAAGAAAATATGGGAGCCTTAATATGGTCAAATTATGACCACCATCAATATCAACTATTAAACAAACTTAAATTTGGTCATTTAACCAAAAGTAACTCACAAAAATGGTTGAAACAAATGGGACAAATTAAGGCATTGTTTTATAACTCTCATCTTATTACTCACCATATTAATAATATATTAGTATAGCTAATTTAATATTTTTATGTATTTCGAGAAAACAGATCGAATAAAAAATTTTCAGAAATCAAAATAAATAAGCTCAATTTTACATTAAAAACAAAACCCATAAAAGATAATGACAAGTGATTATTAGCCTGCTGAATTGTATTGTTTTATAATACAAAAACGACCAGGACAAACGTCAAAATTTAGATTTTTCTTGCGTTCTTTGTGCGACATGTGATTTTTATTTAATTATACAAGATTTCACATTTCCTTCAAGTTATCGATCTTCAATTACCTTATTCAAACGGTCGGGGATGGCAACAATGAAACTGATACTGCATCCACTTAACAAACAAACTGATATCCAAATTAACTTTCTAATGTTGTCGTTTGGTTCAACCATAAATTTATCATCAGAGACCTTAGTCAATTGGACGGATACACAAGATTCTTTGTCATAATACGGTAAGCCAGCCACTTCTTATACAGCTCTCTTGTATCTAAAATTGCTAGGTGAAATGGTTTCCCTTGAAAATAATTACTCAGAAAATTCTTTTTTTATTATAATAAAGAAACATTTAGTGCATTCATGTCGGAATGCAGGCTATATAAGCAGAGAAGCTCTGATAACTAGTGCACACTTAATCAAATACATGTGTTAATTAAGTCTCGAAGAGCTTAAAGAAAAAAAAAATGGAGAAACTTGCAACGCAGCTTTTGTTTTATCGTTTCTTTGCTGTTATTCTTTTGCTTTCAGGCTCATCAATATCTAAAGAAGTTGGTAAGAATTATATTGGCAACAAAGTGGAAATTAAGTTTAGATCAATTCTTTTCTTTTCCTTTTCCTACAATTACTAATTAAAAAATATCAACTATCGGACAACCTTTATTGATCATTTTGCTACATGCAACTGTATGCAATGTGAATGCTGATCTTTGTGTTTTAGTAGTCTAATGCATACATGGCGCATATATACATGAAGCAATTCTCTCATCCTCTCTCTCTCTGTCTCTCTCTCGCGTTCTCTCTCCTGCTCATAATTGTTTGATTTTCTTTCGATAATTTAAAATGATTTTGTGATGCGCATGCAGATGATGAGAAGGAGTTCAATTATGAAAAGGGAGGTGAGCATGGGCCAGATCGATGGGGAGAGATCCATAGCGAATGGAGGGCTTGTAAAAATGGAACAATGCAGTCTCCCATCGATCTGTTGAATGAAAGAGTTGAAGTAGTTTCCCATTTAGGAAGGCTTAAAAGAAGTTACAAGCCGTCTAATGCCACTCTCAGGAATAGAGGCCATGATATTATGGTAATATAAACTAAATTAGAATGCACAAAAATGAAAAACATATTTATTTATTTATTATTATTTTAATTGAATTCGGTGCAATAAAATAAATTATAGCTAGGAAGGTTAATTAATCCCTTTGAATTATTATTTCTGGATGCAGCTACAATGGAAAGGTGGTGCAGGAACTATTTTGATAAATGGAACTAAATATGTACTGCAACAGTGCCACTGGCACTCACCTTCTGAGCACACCATCGATGGCCAGAGGTACCTTGAAGAAGTAAAATAAAAAGGGTCTAAAAACTTAAATGCTTAGATTATTATATATACATATATGTATATATATAGCAGCCTCAACATCAACTAGTTATACGCTGCATAAAATGGGAGAACAATTTTCTTTAACATCTTCCAATATAATTAAACTGCAGATTTGCTCTAGAGGCTCACATGGTTCATGAGAGCCATGATGGCAGAGTTGCTGTCGTAGGAATCATGTACAAGATTGGGAGACCTGATTCTTTCTTGGCATCGGTAGATTACCAAAGACCCAATTGCCGATGCAGCTTCTTTTGCTTGTTTTCTCTTTCAATTGTCGGATCCTTATAGGCCCAATTTGTTTTTCATTTTTAATCAGATATCGGATCATTTAAGGCACATTTCGGGTTCAAATGAAAGAAATGCAACAGTTGGTGTTATTGATCCAAGGGCCATAAAGCTAGGCAGCACAAATTATTACAGATACATTGGTTCTCTTACAATTCCTCCCTGCACAGAAAATGTTACGTGGACTATTGTAAGAAAGGTTTGCCACGATTAACCTTTTCAAATTAATTAATCATCAAGATTTAGTTTGTTGTTAAAAGTTTAATCAATTATAATTGATTATTTGCATCTTATTTCACCGAACTCTCATTTCAGGTGAGGAGTGTCACAAGAGAGCAAGTGCAACTACTTCGTGTAGCTGTACATGATGTGAGTTCGTTCTGCGTAGCAAGTTAAAGTTTACCCACTTATATTTTATAACTAGTGAATAAAATTGTATCTACACCTTTAATACATAAAAACTTTTGTCCCTCAACTTTGCAGGAATCAAATACTAATGCAAGACCGTTACAGCCTATAAACAAGCGATCCGTGAAACTTTACAAACCAGATGAAGAGAGAGAAAATTGTTAATGCTTTAAAGCTGAATTAGCTCATTATAGAGTGGATGGAACCTGGGGCGGAGATATTTTTGAAAATTTTATAAAAATACCATTGAGCAAAATTTATAAAATTGTCACTGGTGTACACTTCTATTTACAACTTTACCATTCTATTAATTTACAACTTCGCCATTTTTTTTTTTTAAATGTGGGCATTTGTTTTATTCTTCCAGACATGCTCTCTTTGTTTCTTGGCTTGTTCGTGCTGACTTCTTCGTTAATCATCTTCTCTTAGTAAGCATAAAAAACTTGTTTATTTTTTATTTAATCATTAACAATATATTTATCAATTGTAAATAGTAAAGATTAAAAATCATATTCTTTAGTTAGTTCATGGTCTAATTTTATTATATAAGATTAAATTATTGTTAGGTCAAATCATTGAATTCTAGTAATTACATGTTTTAAATCGATTATTAATAGATGGTAGATTAGAAATAGTTATTTCTGTGAAAGAGAAGAAGAAATGCAAGAGCTTATAAAGACACCAGTTTTAAATAAGATAAAGAAGGAGTTTACATCAAATTGTTTGGTTATTTACATTGAAAAAAAAAATTATAAACACTATCAATTCGAATTCGATAATAAGTGAATTAAATTCTCAAAAGTATAGTAAAGCACAACTTAAATAATATTTAATTGTAATCAAATTACTTGTTGTATTTAATGTATTTTCTTATGAATTAATGAACTTTTCATTACAATTTATATTTTTAATTGCGATAATATTTGGACTTGAAAAAATTTAGCCCACACAAAAAAAAAAAATTCCTAGCTCCGGCTATGAGTGAAACCTCCCTAAGTTCGTCCTCTTAATTTATTAAATGTTAGTATATACACATCTGTTTGAATATTAATCAATTACTATTTATTACAGTGATAGTGAAAAAAATAAAAATAAAAACAGGTGATACGATTTTATTAAATTGTCTCACATGTTGATGCCGTTTCATGTAAACTTATCTTTACAAAATACAATTGAAAATTGATAAGCAGTGTAATTAATTGAGTGAAGCTTTTAACACCTCTCTAATCCTTATAATATTCTTTTTGAACATTATTTCCCAAAATATCTTCAGTTTTATTAATAAAATATAAACTCATATATTAAAATTAATTACCTTGTATAAAATTTTATCCAAACAATATTTCTTTAAATTACATACAAATTCTAAAACATTGAACTTATCTTAAATTTTTTCTTCTTACTATATGGTTTCTATCTTCATAACTCTAAACTTAATTTTTAAAAGAATATTTTTAATTAAAATTTGAAATATAAATACAAATTATAAAATTTGGTGGATTATTAAAAAAATCCTAAAAGAACAATATATTTAATGTTTAATTAAATTCTCATTAAAAATAAGAAATGAATTAATTTGTGTTAGGTTATTTAAGTACTTTTTAATTAAAAGAGAGTTCTAAGTGGAATATTGAGGAGTGTCAAAAGACCTACTCGAATTAATTATTTGTTGGTGGGCTCGTTGTTTGGGCTTTTTGTCCACAATATGTTGGGTTGGAGCCCTTTGACATGGACTCGATTCTAGAGGCAAGCCCGTTTTTGGGATCAAACTCCCTGTCTCAGCAGGCTTCGGGTCCGGCGTTTGTGTATATCAAGAATGAACTAACCTTTTTGCTGCTTTAGTTATCGGAGATGAGAATGACGTAAAATGTGAATGAGAAATAAAAACAAAAATAAATTATATATTTAAATAATAGGAATAAGAATTAGAATAGGTTGAAATTCTATTATGTATTTATTTTATTTTAAAATAAAAATTAAAATAAATTAAAATAAATTGAATTGTTTTAAATAACTAAAATATCCTTAATTAATTGTAATAATAACTATTATTATTATTATTATTCATCATACATTGTTAGTATATTAATTAATTATAATTTAAAATAAATAATAATAATAAAAATTCATCATCATCATCAACAAATTAATCTATTTTCCAAATAATCATTCTCAACAAAAAATCTATTTCCCGAAAAAATTAATAGCAATAATAAACAATCGAAATTGTCATCATTACAACAACAACAACAAATTATCATCGTTAGTAGCACCACCATCATCAAATTGACATCATGGCCATCAAAGACTAAATGAGATGGTGGCGAAACCGAGATGGTGACGAAATTGACAGAACTACCAACAGAGACGAAACTGGCAACCAGCTGTTGTCCACAGCTATTGAACCACGACAACAATGATGTTGGATGAGTTTGGCCGTGACAGTGATGGAAGCAGCTCCGATGGCATTCGATTGGGAGGCTCATGCGGGAGTGAGTTTAGGCTAAATTTTTGTTTTTGTGTTTTAATTTTTTGCTATTTACATATTTTTTAATTTAAAGTGAGGGTATTTCTAGAATAAGAAAACAATTAACGGGGGCATAATTAGAAATGTTGGGAATCTCAAATTATTGTGGGGCTGATTACAATGATTCTCATTCCTCCCCTTACTTCACCAAATAACACACAAGTTTTATTTTGATTATAGACTCCCATTCTTAAATCTAGCAAATAAATGTAGCCTTAAGAGTAATTTTTTTTAAGGTGCCGCCGCCGGGGGGGGGGGGGGGGGGGGAGGAGAACACAAATAAGAAAATATGGGAAATCGGTGATATATCAAGAACTATGAACAAATTCTGATTGTATAATATTAGGGAAACCTGATTCCATCCATACTCTATTTTCGATTAACAAAGTATCATTTTTTCACACATAAATTAACAAAACAAAATAACCAATCTATGCAACAACAAAATGAGAAACCGGATTCATTTGAGCAGGTCATCTAACTGTAGATATAGATAAACAAACCCGGCCCAGGCCCAACGATGAACCATCGGATGCGAACCGGAACGGCTGTCGTCCCCACTCCCTTGTCTCGCCCCTTTTCATTACTCTCACTAACGCCATCTCATCTGCCTTTTGATTTATCATCGTCTCGATTCTCACCTTTGTTTCGCCAATCAGGTCCCACAGTCTATCATTCTTCATCCTATTCACAAACAACAATGACAGTCCCTCTTTACAATCTTCAAATTTCTTCAAAGCACTCACGAACAAAGTCAACTCATCAACGCTCAAACTCATCATTCTCTCCCCGAGTTCAATTACTCGGAGGGAGATTTCACGTTGTACTAGTCTGTAATCTTCACCGACCAATCTCACAATCTCGTACACCAGATTGTTCCTTTGAACATGCAACGAGTTGGGCACGTTGCTTATCTCTTGAACAAACCCTACAAGAGCATCTATCTCTATCAACAAATCTGAGCCTAACAAAGCAAAAATCTTCTCTTCTCTGTCCATATCATTCTTCTTGGAATCAGAAGAAGAAAGGTAATAACCTAAAACCCTAGACACCGTTAAATTTTGCTCCAAAACGGTCGCGTACCATCTTATCCATGCGGACAGCTCCCAAGTTTCTGGGTCCGAATCATCATGAAACTCAGACAAATTAAGAAAGTTTCGGCCGCCGAGAGTTGGAAATATGGAAAGCTGATCTTTTAAAATAAACGAATCCTTTATAATGATATTATGGATTGTGTACAGACACTTTAGGGCAACAAAAGTATTGTGTGTGCCATGCAGGCGGTCCATGAGAGCTTGGATGCATGCGCATGCCCTCGGGCGGGACCCGTTGGCGGAGGATATTACAGCGTCGATGCGATTACAAGACGGTGGAGACAACGAGCCGTGGGTGGTGGCTTTGAGGATTGCACGGCGGATGAAGGAGGTCTGGCATTTGGTTGATAATGTTGTTTTGATTAAGGAGGCTTTGTCTTTGAGGATGCCATTGAAAATTCTTAGCTGCTTTAGGTGGCCCATCAATTCAACGGAGATGGGTGGACTTGGGAAAATTTAGAGATCCAAATGGACGCAAGTGAAAAGAAGATGCTTAAAGGCATATATGTTCAACATTACTTTTTTTTTTTTTTTCTTGTTTAATTTCCTATTAGCATTCAAAACACACGCGTAAGAAACGTATGAAGATTGCTTAACAATGTCGGCTATGGTTGAGCCAGTCTATTGTCAGGGGTCAACTTCTACACCAGTTTAAAGCAAATTGCAAATTGAATATTAAAGAATAATACTAATTATTGACCTTTTGTTCAATAATTGAGTAATATAAGAAAAATATAGTACACCATGGTTCAAATATGGTGTACATGATTTTATACGTGAAAATACAAAAAGATCTAATATATGTGTATTTGAGAAATTATTATTATTATTATTATTATTATTATTATTATTATTATTAACAACAATAATTATTTTAAAACAATAATCATCACAATTGTTATAATAAATAATAACAATAATATGTCATTGTAGTAATTTATAATAATTTCTTTTAATTTTAAGAGAAAATAAATACATTAATGGCTCACTCGGATTCTAATTTTTATAAATAAAATAAATAATTTATTATAATTTTTATTCCCTATTCTGATTTTAACCCATTTAATTTCCATTTCAACTTGTTTCAATTATTGTTTGATAATTACACCATAAGTGTTCTCAATTTTGTTTCTTTTTGTTTAAAATTAACCTCGACTGACAAGATAATTTACAATAAAAATGTCTCGTGCGTTCTTAGTGTATAAAAAACATATAGAAATAAATATACGTGTGAAAAACTTCTAGAGAAAGTATGTACTTAAAAAGCGCCTTTCTACAAACAATTTCTTAATTACTTTTAGAAATCCTTGAGATGGATCGCGCACAAGAAGCATTTTGACTGCTTCAACTATTTATATATATCAGACACAATCATGTGTGCCTCAGCAACTTGATTGAACCCCTGGAAAATTAAAGAGACGAAAAGGCCGAGTACTTTTGATGCAATTGGACAGTGTTAATGGCGTTGTTGAGATTTCATTTTTCGGAAGGAAATGGCAGTATTGCATGAGTTAGAAAAATAAGGGAGGGGAAATAACAAATATGACAAAATTAAAGCTTTGAACCGACCACATCCAGTTATATGTTGAGTTTAATCAATTGTCCTTCAATAGCATAATAAGTAATAGAATTTATTTAGTTTACTCCTCTTATAATAATTAAACTATAAAGGCGAAATTATAATCATCTCATCTGGAAAGTTAGAATTAAACAAATCTATTCGCAACAAGTACCGTTGATATTGACTTTGACGTGGTCCAAGCAGGTTTTCCCATTAAGTTGATTGCTCTGTTGAAGCTGCAAATACTCTCTATATTTGATCCCACGGTACAGCGCGGGTCGGTTCTCATTGTCAAGCAAAAACTGGGCAGGGCCGACAACCGCGTCAAGGGGGGGCCCAAGAGCTGTTGCAACGGAGATTCTTGTTGCTTGGCCGTTCACTACTGCTCTGTGCAACACGCTCTTGTACTTTCCGTTACTTAGTATCTATATCCAAAATACAATTTTACTATACAATTAGCCATCATTAAATGCTGCTTTGATTTTCAATACACATATTATTGGATTGTTTAAAATTAATAGCTCAAATTTTTTTTCAAAAATTAAGGTGGAAATAACTCCATCCCAATTAGAAATTTGGACAGTTGCTCTAATAAAGATGGTACGTAAGTTTTGCTAACTTGGGTATTTTATACCATAGTTAATACTTATCTTAGTTACTTTAAACCGTTTAGACATATCACAATTTGAATATTAAAGCAGGGAGATTGCTAATTTCTCCTTATTGTAATCAGTATATATCATTTATTATTTTACTATTTTTATAATAGTTAATAACTCCCTCATAGTATTAATTTATAATATTATCCCTATTTTTAAATACACTTCTATTTATATTGATTATAAATTAAATAAATCATATGAATAGAAACTGAGTAAAAAAAAAATAAGTATTGAAGATAAGAAATATAAGTTTTGATATGAATAAAAAATTAACAATAAAATTTTTCCTTGTACTTTTATTTTGTAAAAATTTTCTTCTAATAATATTTTAAAATATTTTAAAATCAAATGTAAAAAAATATAAGAAAACTATTTTATTATTTATTTTATGATATTTTTATTTATCATTCAAGTTTTTAATAATATTTTTTTATCATTTTATAATAATTTTCTTATATTTTTATTATAAGAAAAAATATTTATAAAATAAAAAATTATAAGAAAATATTTTATCATTAATTTTTCACATAAAATATATATTTCTTATTTTTAATACTTAATTTTTAATTATAATTGCCATTCATGTGATTTAGTTAATCTATAATAAATATTAATAAAAATATATTTTAAAATAAGGGTAATATTATAAAATTTTATTGTCAAGGGAGTTACTGATTATTATAAAAATAAAAAAGGGAACAAATAATATATATTGATTATAGTAAGGGAGGAATTTACAATTTTCCTATTAAGGCACCTCAATCACAAGGAACTAAATTGCCTTAAATCCTATTGGTTACTGTAACTATAAAAATTTGTTTAGAACCTTAATGAAACAAAATGTAAATGATAAGAAGGCTAGCTTAAGTTGAGCAATTTTAGAATATATCATAGGTAATATAATTAATCAATGAACAAGTAATTTGTGTAATTTAATCTAATATTATAATAATTTTTCAAAAATAAATACACATCTATCATAATATAATTAGTTTGTTGTATGACTGACATATCGCTTCAGATAGTATTATAGAAGTTCTCACTTAAAAGATATATATTTCTAAAACTATATGCCTATTTAGTTTCTTTTTTCAAACATCAATGCCTTGGGAGATTAAAACCCTAAATAATATTGAATAATTGATGTAAAGTAGAAAATTGAAGATATCCCAATTAGATTGAAATTTATAATATTTAGTAATACCTTAATTAATTTATATTATAGTTTAATTCGATACTTCATTGATTAGGCATAGCTTATTTAAGTTGTATTAATAATTTAGGTATTAGTCTTATTTAAAATAATTTTTCAACCAAATTAAGATAAGTTATAGTTAGTATAAATAAATGTTTTTTTTGTAAATTTTACAAAAGTGCCTTGATGATTTATTATTGACTATTTCTTGAAATAAACTCTTGGTTTGAGTTCTTTTATTATTATTTCTCAGTGTTCTGTAGTATTAATGAGTTTTAACACCTAGAGTCCTAGGTGTTTTTATAATCAATGTTAATTTAATTTATTTCTTTATTCCAATATTCTTAAGAATTAATGAATTATTGAAAATATCTCTATCTATCTATCACCTACATCTTTTATTCTTTCACTACATTAGTTTCGTTCTAGAATTTTTTGCTTTAGATCACACTGTATTAATATTAGTATTAACTTTTTTATTGTTAGATATATATATATATATATATATAGAGAGAGAGAGAGAGAGAGAGAGAGAGAGAGAGAGAGAGAGAGAGAGAGAGAGAGAGAGAGATACGCAATCGCACAAAAAATTATGTTGAGTGAAGATATAAATAAAAATGTTTTGAAAGAACTACCTCCATGTGGTCTCCTATGTTGACTACGAAAGAGCTGGGTGGAGGATTGACGGGAATCCATTTGCCATCGTGCCGTACGTGAAGACCTACAAGGTCATTCTGCATTAGGATGGTTAGGAGGCCATGATCGGAATGAGGAGGCAGCCCCATAACTGCTTCTGGCTGTGGACAAGGAGGGTATAAATTGATGACAAGCAACTGATGAGAGGCTGTTTCGAGATCCACTGCCTTTTGTATGTAGCTTTCTTCCAATCCTAAGCTTTCCATAATCCCCTTCAGTAATTCACTGGCCAATTCTCGAACTCTTTTGCAATATTCTTGTATGGTTTCACTGTAAGAAAATAATAATTAAAAGAAAATCATGAATGATTAGAAAAACAAATTAAATCAACCAAATTAAGTAACCTTTTTTTAAAGTAAAAATAAAACAGAAATTATATAATTCCCACCAATAGGTACGGAGCACAAAAAATTTCATTTAATCACATATTTTTAATTACATATTTACTTATTTTTTTAAATAAATTCTTATTGATTTTATATAAGTAAATAATTTTGTCATCCACCTCTTCTACATTTATTTTTAAAACTTTTTAAAAAATTTTTGAAATTTTTATAAAGATTTAATTGATTATTATATTCTTAAAAATCTACAAATTTTGAATATATATTTACAGCTATTGAATATATATTTACACCTATATTTATAATTTCTTGTCTCTCTTAAGATATAGACTAGATTTTTTTTCTTCTACACACACATACACACTTGTATCTAATCTATTTTTGTGTCATAAATACATATTATCAATGCTTTGATATAGATTTTGCAATCTAAATTTAACATCTTGAGTTATAAGAAATATTATATGTCATTAATATCTTATAAATCTAATGAATTATTAGAAAATTTGTAAAATTAATAAATTACTAAAACCTTTAATAATTTCACAAAATATTGAAATCAATAAGTTACTACATTCTAACTATAAACAAGGAGAATTTTCCCCTAGAAGATTTCACTCTATTGTGATCAATGATTCAGACATGTGAGTAAATAATTAGTTAAAATTGAGTTTCACTATATGTATAAAAATAAATTAGGAAACTCAAATTTATTTATAATGATATAGAAAGTGCAAATGAAATATTAAAAATTAATAATTTCAATGAAGAAAATATAAAACAAATTAAAAATTTAGGAAATCAAATGAGTAAAAAATTTAATAAAGTTAAACAATTAATAAATGATTTCAAACATTGAAGATTAAGATGTATTAAAGTAAAAGATCATTAGTTATAATGAATAAAAATTTAATAGATATAAGATTAAACAAGCCAAAGATTTAATTAAATAAATAAAAAATATTGTTGAGTAATTTAGTATTAAATTTACTATCAACATAAATAGAAAACTTCAAGAAAATTGAAGTACTAGCAGTGTTTTTTTGTTGGAGCTTGGAATTTAAAATAAGACTTTAGAATTTATTGGCTTTTTTCATAATTATTATATTTTTTAAGGATTTAAAAATTTTTAATTGTAACCTACAACTAATGTAAGATAAGCATTATCATATGTATATCTATAACCATTCGATTTACTATACATCAATGTTCAAGATTGTGAGAATTCAATAATGTAAATACTTAATAATAACACCAATTAATGTACTTTCTTTATCTTCATCAGTTTCCATGAAAAATATTATTTCTCTCTCCTAAGTTTTATCATGGCTGAGCCTTAACCCATTGAATATCATTAAAAAAGTTCTACATTTTGATTTTTATTACCAATGTCTAAGAATCCATCTCAAGATGACAATGGAGCATTTCAAAGTTATGATTTTTTTCAAGAAATTTAAATAGTTAAGCTAATAGAGCTATATGCGGGGCTTTTAGGCCTTTTATTTTTATTTTTTTGTTACGGTGCGCATGATTTTTTTTGTTTCTGTTACTTGGATTACTGGGCAGTGGAAAAAAGATACAGAGTTCTGGGCAAATCAGAGAGGGTCAAGTGATCGAAAGTTGATGGAGGATTAATGGTGGATAAGAGGAGAGTTGAATTTTTGAGTAAGAATGGAAACGGGTGTGATTTGTTTGATGGTAGTATCGAATAAGAAGGACCATTTTTATCAGTATCACAGTATGTAGCTGTATTTTTTTTTTTTTTTTCCCGCACGAAGGATTTCGATGTATTGAAACTGGGAGGCCTAATAATTTCGTAAGCATGCCATTCTTGGCTGGGATTTTTATTATGTTACATTAAAACACATTAATTATTGTTGTTATTAAGTGTTTATATTTTAAAATTCTCAAATTCTTGACCATTAATGTGTAGCAAATCTATTGGTCATAAATTAGTGTAAAAACAAATATAATTTGAAGGGATATATATATATATATATCGAACTTGAGATTATTGTAAATATCAAATTGAAACCATTATTATTAATGATCCGTAAAATTCATCTTAAAAAAGGAAGGGGGAGGGATTTCTTTTGATGGTAAAAAATGCATTCATCCCAATTAGGGTTCAAGAAAAAAAGAAAAAAACAGCAGATCGGATGAATTTCAAGTATTTCGTTTCACCAATAAGATACATAGACTTACTTCACATTTAAAACATAAAAAAACTATTCATCTTGAAGGGTGTACATAAAATTTTAGAAAAACGTCAACATCTACTAATTTATTTGTCAAAGAAAAATGGAGTAAATATGCTCAAATTAGTCCCAATTGGTATGACTTTGGTTCGGAATTTGAACCAATCAATTTCGAGTTCTTACTTCACATTTAAAACACAAAAAAGACTATTTATCTCAAAGGGGTCTACATAAAATTTTAAAAAAATATCAACGTCTACTAACTTATTTATTAAAGAAAAATAGAGTAAATATCCTCAAATTAATCCCAATCAGTTTGACTTTGGTTTGGAATTTGAACTAATCAATTTTTAGTTTGGCAATCACGTTGAGAGCATGACATTTGCCTACCCATATTTGTAAATTTAATCAGTAAAATAATTTAATATTTTACTCATATTTACATGCTTATTTTAGATTTCGGGCTTCGAAAGTTTTATCCTTATAACTTTTTACTCACAAACTTGGATGAGGATCATCTCTTAGCATTCCCCCAATAAATATAGTGAATAGTTAACTTAATTGTAAAAAAACTAAAAAAGAGACTTGATTTTTAAATATCAAAATTCAAAGTATAATTTTATCCATAAGAAAGGCTGGAAGAGAAAAAGAATTAGGAAAGGATCCTCACTTCACAAATTCAACTTTGGCTCAAACTACCCCACCAAGAAATAAAGAAGGACCCTCGAACACTATTACTATTTCAAGAGATCAGGCTAATGGTCCCATCCCTTATGGAAGATGGGAAATATCTACCTAGATATGGATATTATTCATTCACGTGTCAATGCATAATTATCCTTGATAAACACGTCCATATCCATATCTAGTGGTAGATACGGATATGAATTTTATCCATACGAATATGGGTGCTGATGGACATTAAATCGGTGCTTTTAAAATTAAAAAATAATATTATATATTGATATATTAAGTTAATTTTTAAAAATTTGTATTAGCATGTATTAATATTGAATACATTTAAATTTTAAAATATAATTCATTAGTTACAATTATTATACACTAAATGTAAAAAAGTAAACAGAAAATTTGTAGCAGGTTATTGTCGCGATTGACTCGCCAAAAAAATTAAAAGGTGGTTGTGGACAAAGCAATTGGCATTGTTGAACTCTATTTCTCGCAATAGAGTTCACAGTTATTGGTATGAAGTTTCAACATAGAGGCTTGACAAAGCCTCAAATACGTATGAAGGAATTCGAGATTAATTTTGAGATATATACCTGAAGCCAAGAGGGTTTTGAGGAGCATTGAACTGGGGATGGACGTGGATCTTCAGATAATCCCTCCAGAATAATGTCTTGTCAACATTAACATTGAAGCTTGTCCCCCATCTTATTGGATCGAACAGTTTCTTTCCCGCGTACTCTCTCTTTTGCTCGTCCGACAGATCGAAGAAACTTTCACTTGCCCTTATCATCTCATCTCGCAATGTGTTCGGTACTCCATGATTAATTACCTAGTATTAATCGTAGTATAAATATTACGAAACATAATTATATATGCATAATACCTGTATTAACACACATACTTATATACTTAAGAGCATCCATATCTATACCGCTGCTGAATAATTGACAATAATACATATTTTACCTCAAAGAACCCCCATTTGAGGCATGCATTGCCGATGGCTTGGATTGTCCTGTAACGTTGTTCCGGAGAACCAGCAGTAAGCATGGAAAAGTCTATGACGGGGATTGTTTCTGCTTCTGAGATTATGCAATCATCATCAAGATCCTTTTCAATGGAATAACTAGAGGGAACAGATGTGAGACGACCTGATTCGATTAATCCTTTCACACAAAACATTTTTCACGTATATGAATTTCAAGGTGTGAAGGCTTCTTTATAAATATTATGAAGCTATCTATAGAATTTGTTAGTCCTGTATAATAAGAGGAAGCAAGTAAGAGTGGTTCTTTCATTTTACAAGATGCCCTTTTAAAGACTGAAAAATGTGGCACAGCTGATGCCAAACATGTGGATGTCAAATTTTTAGCAGACTACAACGATTAAAGTGCTTAGACGTTTCATAAAACTCGCCCTGTTCTTGTTACCTCACTCTCCATCTTCAGCCACATTAATAAGCTCTGATGGTCAACCTCAACAATTTAATATCACCTTTACCTTCACTATCCTACTGCCGAACGACAATTTTGCTGCACGTCCATGTGGGACCATGATGGTGGTGCGTCATAAAATTGACCAAAAGAAATTAAAATAGTCCTTGTGAATTTGTGACCACTGGACAGAATGGTTAGGAACTTGGGATGATATCATCCTAAACCATTGAATTATATGAAATCAAGCTCACAGTTATTGGTATTGGAGTATCAGTCAGGCTTTTGCTCTCATATTAATTAATTTGTAGCAGTATATTTGCATTTTTGCTAAAGTCTGAGCACATGTTATTTAATGGTTACTTTTTCTATGGATGTATTTATGTTTCCATTGAACTCTTCCAAATTGAGAGGATTATTAATTATTTCAAAACAAGCTACGATGATTGCGCAGAAAATGAACAAAATAGGCCAGACACGAAAGGTGACTAAGTCCCTTGCTTGTTGCATTTCTTTCAGAGAAAACGTGAAAAACGAAACTTCTTGTCTTTAACACAACAAGTTATCTGGAGTTTTTCTTCAAAAAACAAATTCAAAAAAGGCACCTAGGACTATGATTCTGGCCTCATATATCAAAAGCATAGTTAACGCTGAAGTTGTGTCCTATTTAGTAAGCAGTAGCCACATTTTTCTGTTGAAAGGCCTTCATCAAGTAGCGGTAGGTTGCCGACATGCAACAGCATAAAAAATTGTGGTGATGATTGATGATTGTTATGGAGCTGGGAAGTGTGTCCACAGGACGATGCACATTGCTTGTAGTTTGTGACGCTAGCTGTTGCTCTTGTGTGGACCCCTCATGTCCGAGCCTGGGTACAGGATATTAGCGCCAAGGCAAATTTTTAAGGTGGTTGAAGTTTTCTGGACCACATTGGTACCCAGGACATCAGCAATAACTAAAGAGCTGAATAATTATTATCATCGAATTAGACTTGACAGATCTTGAGGAAACAAGAACTAGCACAAGAAATATGTGTGAAGCGGAACAGGAACCACAAAATATGTTTATGGACTTTGAATTTTCGTTTTTTTTTCAAATTTTTTGACATGTGTCATTTATTACTTTGATAATAAAATCTATTAATTTAATGTTTAATTTAACAACCCCACTAAATTTTATTCTAAAAATTTGAGATATCTATAATTTCTTTACTTCAATAGGTTGACTTTTAGTCTCTTTCCTTCATATGCACACGCGTGCGCGCACTCTCACTCTCTCTCTCTCTCTCTCTCTCTCTCTCTCTCTCTCTCTCTCTCTCTCTCTCTCTCTCTCTCTCTCTCTCTCTCTCTCTCTCTCTCTCTCTCTGGTTCCATTCTCCATTTTTAGTGTTAAAATCAAAAGGGGAATGGAGATTTTTGCTAAATTGTGAAGAAGTTTTGGATGCAAGATTTTTTTTTTTTTTTGGCCAAAATTCTTGAAATGCATTTAGAGGTGATCAAAGTTGTTGAAATGCAATTAAAAAGTTGGTGCAATAGTGCACACTTGAAGCCTATAAATAAAGGGCATTTTGTCATTCCATATCATCCTAAAATTTAAGAGACATAATTTCTGTGAAAAATTATTGAGGGTGAGCAATTAGGGAATGTGAGTAATTGAGAGGTTTTTTTCTTTTCAAGTGAGAATATTGTGTGTATTTAGTCATGAGAAGTAAGGTTTTTTTATTTAAATAATTATTAATAATATAATTATTTTTTATTACTCCTGTCAATATAGATATAATTACCGAATCACATTAAATTCTTAAGTCTTTTATTTTTTTTATGATTATTTAATGCATTTCACATATAACAAGTAAATCAAAACTGACAATTCATTCTTAGTATAGATAGTACTATTCACATATATGATATTATTCACAAATATAATAGATTAACAGTTCGCACTTAGGAGAATCAATAATTTGTGTAGTAATGTAGATTTATACATGTTTAGAAAAATTTTGTTATAAAGGCAATAAGAGCCAAAGAATCTCAATTTTAAGTGAGATAGATGTGACCCCTCTAATCTTTCCTGGGGAATTTTCTAGCGCATTTTTTCATATATATTTATCTCTCAGGTGGGAATAATTTATTGAGAAAATGGTAGAAAGTGAAACTTCTAGAACTAAATAAAGATCTACCCAAATTATTACAGGAGATATTTTAAGTAGGAGATGAGATTTATCATATTGCCATTTAACACTTGTTATATATGGCAAGAAGATCGATTTTGAAAGTTTGATGGGAAAGTCAACTTTGACATGTGGAACACGAAGTTATAAAATGCTCTTATTTAAATTGATCTTGATGTTATTCTAAAAAATAAAAAAAAATACTTGTATGACAAAGAACTTAGGATCATGTGTAGGTGAAAGCCTATGGTATGATCAGATTTTACTAGACTAAGGAGGTGAAATATTTGATGAAAAATTAGGAGTGTGTGATGACTTGGTGGCATGTATTGGATGAAAAGTACTTGCTGAAAAGTCTTAAAATTTGTCTTTATGCAATGAGTTAGGTAAATGGCTTTCAAATAAAGTTTGGGGTATCAATATACGATCATGTCTTAAGATTTAAAAAGCTACTTGTAAATTGATGAAGGTATCAAGGATAAAGGCAAGGTTATAATTCTACTCCACTCATTTCTAAAAGAATATAGTCATTTTGTGACTGTCTTGCTATATAGGAAAAGCATAGTTATCTTTAAGGATGTTCGCATAGTATTGATTAATTTGAAAATTTAGAATAGAAATAAATATTTCAAAAGAGTATCATTTAAAGTTTTCTTAGCTAGAGAAAGGACAATAGAGAAAAAGAAAAGGTACAGTAAAAAGAATTCTTAGTCTAAATCAAGAAAAAGAAATATAACTCGAGATGAGCATGCCTTTTGTCACATAAAAAGGGTCATCAAAGGAAAGATTACCTAAAAGCTCACAAGAAAGATGGGAAAAAACTAGTAACAGTGAATATGACATGTAAAATGAAAAATGTAACTATTTACTAAGTATTATGCCTACGGCATATGTGGCTAATTCGAGTGAGAAGATACTTAAGACTAAAGCAACCTATTATTTATGTCCTATAAGGGAATAGTTTACAAATTTTCATAATTTAAAAGTTAGTCTAGTTATGATGGGGAATGATTAACTTTGTCGCATGATGGAGATAGCTAAAAAAAATTGAAAGAATAGTCAGAGAACTAAAAGATGTTATCTATGCTCTAACATTAAAGAAAAATCTAATTTCTATATAGGCTACAAGGTTACCATTGAAGATGTCACAATGAAGTTCACATATGAGCTATGGTCATTGTGCAAAGAATTTAGTGTCATAATTTATCCTATTTTAAAAGAGGTACAACTAATAAAACTAATGTTTCTCAGGCATATAATGACAGCACCAAGTTATGGCATATATAACTTAAAACATGTTGAAGAAAAGTCTTTATAAAATCTAATGAAGTATAAACTTTTGAAAAGTACTAACACCTATAAAATAAGTTTTTGTGAGCATTATGTTATAGATAAAAAAACAAAGATCAAATATGGCATAACTAATTATGATACTTGTGAGATCCTTGAATAGTATAGAGATATCTTAAGACCAACCAAGATTATATCAATTAGTAGAAGCTATTATTTAATTTAATTTTTTTATGATTTCTCTAGACATGTATGGTTTACATGAGGTTCTAAAGATTTTCATGAAAATGGAAGAAACTCGTAAAGACTCAAAATGGTAGAAAGATCAAAGTATTATGATTTGGTAATATGGGTGAACATACTTCTAATGCATTCTTGCAAGTATGCAAGAGTAAAGGTATAAAAAGATACTTACAATGAACAATGAAAGGGTATAGCTAAGTATATGAATCATACTTTGCTAGAGAAAATACAGTATATGTTATCTAATATTAGTTTGGATAAAAAGTTTTGGGCTAAGAATGTAAGCTACGTAAATCATTTGATAAACTAGTTGTCTTCTACTACAATTAGAGGTAAAAATCTTATAAAAATTGGTCTGAAAAGTATGTACAAAACTATAACTTTGTTCATGTATTTAAATGACTAGCTTAGTATTATAGAAGCTACCTTTGTGGGACTCAAAAGTAAAATTAAAATTTTTAAGATTTGGGATCCCTAAAATAAAAACTTACTATATAGTAGAGGTGTCATCTGTAATGAATCTTATATGTTGAAATATTTGAGTTCTCAATAGATGTAGAAAAAGACCAACAAAATCTTACGATAGGTGGAATTCGGCGTAACTCTACATATACTAATTAATTATACATCAAAAAATAAGTTAACTTTGAAGGTGAATTTAGGAGTTAAAGAAAAGGTTATGTTGATATTCTACAAGAGAAAGAGATAACTGAAGATATAAAAGATGATAATAATAACATAGCAATAAGTAGACCAAAAGTGCTAAAAAACATGGATGACTTACTAAAGACATAATGGTAACGTATGCACTTTTAGTTGTTGATGATGATATCCTTAACACTTTCAATAAAGATATACATAATAGGAAAAGTGGTTATTAAAAGTTATTCATAAAAGAAAAAAAAAGAAGTATTTTCATCAATTTATTAGTTTACGCCAACAACATACTTATAGTTTCAAAGAATAAAAATGAGATTGAAAGATTAAAGAAGCAGATAGCTTTTAAATTTGAAATAAAAGACTTGGGTAATGCAGAGAGAATACTTGAGATAGAGATTCATAGAAAAAAAAAAAAAGAACATAAGCGTATGGTTAATATAAAAGTCTTATTTGAAAAAAGTACTAGAAAGGTTTAATACGAGTGATAAAACTAAATCAATTTGTACTCTTTTAACTCTTTATTTAAAATTAAGTTTCTCTTCATATCTTACTTTTGAAAAGGAACATAACTCCATGCTCATGCTCCTAATGATAGTGGTGTAAGTAGTCCTATATATAAAATGATATACACAGGACCTAATACATCTCAAGCCGTAAGTATGATTAGTCGATACATGCATAATATGAGCAAAAACTATTGGCTTATAGTGAAGTGAATTCCTTGATATCTATAAGAAATAATTAATGTTAGATTATTATTTAAGAAGAATTGTGATCAACCACGTGTTAAGTATTGTGATTCTAATTTTGACAAAGACCTTAAACAAGCAAAGATTAATAAGAGGCTACATATTTACATTAAGTAGAGGTTTAGTTAGTTGGAGGTTGATTCTACAATTGACAATTATTCTTTCCACTACTAAAATAGAGTATATGGCAACAACAAGAGTTGTAAAAAAAGCTATTTGGTTGAAAGGATTGTTACACGATTTAGGAGTAATTTAGAATAATGTTAAGGTCTTTCGTGATAACAAAAGCATGCTATTCTTGGCAAAAATCTAAAAATATAATGCTCAAACAAAATATGTAGATGTAAAATATCATTATGTAAGAGAGGTTATTACAAGTAGTGTTATGCCTTTGAAAAATCTCGATATAAAAAATAATCCATTAAAAATGTTGACATGGGTGATTTATGAAGTTAAGTTTTAACGCTACTTGAAACTATTTCAAATCATTCGAATGTGTTGAGTTTGAAAAATTTTTTTAACTATGATTAGCTTGGTTTAAAATTTTAAATATGTAGGCAATTTTAGGTATGTAGACAATCACAAAGATGTAATCATTTTTGCAAATGAAGTATCATGGTCTAGTAGCAATCTACTCAAATTTTAGTAAAATTTTCACCAAGGTAGAGATTTGTTAAAATCCCAAGGGGCATGAAGACTTTTGCAAAATTATAAAGATTTTTTTTTAGACGCAAGAATCTTTTTTTTTTTTAGCGGAAATTGTTGAAATGCATTTGGAGATGCCTAAAATTATTGAAATGAAAATTTGTTGAGAATGAGCAATTGAGAGATTCTTTCATTTTAAGTGTACATAAGAGTACTAACTGTATTTAAGTTTTAGAAAATGAGGTTTTTTTACTTAAATATTATACTTAAATAATTATTAATAATATAATTATTTTCTCTTACTTCTATAAATATAACCATAATCGTCGAATCAAGTTAAATTCTTGTGTCTTTTATTTTTTATTTTTTATGCGTTTAATTCTATATTTCGCATGCAACAAGTGGTATCAAAGCACAATATTTAAATCCTTTATCAGAATGTTTTCTTGAGAGTTTTACGCGTATAGACAGAGAAAAAGGCTTTGATCATAATTGAGATTCTTAAATGAAACAAAGATGCACATTTTCTAAAGTGTTATTTTAAGAATAAATTAACCTCTTTTTTTTCAATTGTGTGTGAGCTTTTTAACATGTTAAAAAATAAATGTTAACAAGACTGATCAGTAACGTGTGTTTCTTTGTATCTGTTTTCTCAGTTCTCATATTTACCGTCATTGCCATTACATATCAATCTGTTACAACTCCTTGGATTCAAACGTAAATAAAAATAATTAGAAGAAGGATTAGAAAAGGAATTGTCTCTTCGAGAGGCCAAACTCTTCCAAGACAACAATATGCTACCAAATTTTGTACGTTTATCCACTTCTTTATTCACTATTGGGTGAGCTGTATATAACAGCTGTGCCATCAGATTACAAGTCATAAAAAGAGGAAAAAAAGCAAAAAGCAAAACAAACTTGAGCGTTCAAAAAACTAAAAGAGAAATAAAAGAGATCCAATTGTAACCGCCTGGACTAAGTCCAAAGCAAGTCATAACACAATCTCTAGATCCATGGCTTAAATCTACCGGAGCTTTAACAAAATTCTTCACCAAAACCAAAAATCCAACCTTAATTAAGGTGACAATTCCATCCTCAAAAAGCTAGTGAAGATTTTCCGTCTATGCCAGCTGATAGTTCAATCACTGAAAAAACAATTGAAAAAGCTTTGAAGAAACTGAAAAATTTGGCGGTGAATCTGATTGTGATGATTTGAGCGTTCTAACCACCGAGTTTTGCTAGCTATTAAGAAGGGTTGAGAGATTCAATCTTAAGCAATTTACTCCGGTTAATGGGTACGAAGGAAACACACACACAAATATAAGTATTTGTAGACCAAAATACAAAGTTTTGGGACCTGTTCGGTATCGTTTTGTAACTACTACCTTTTTTATTTTTTATTTTTTATTTTTTATTTTTAATTCAAGTATGAAAAATGTTCGATGAGTATTTCCCAAAGCAAATTATAGAATAAACTATGAAACACGTAAAAAACAGAAGACATTTGACAGTAATAAACGAGAAAACAACTTTGACACATTTTGGCCATTGTATAAAATAAGCTGTAGAATAAATTATGAAACTGACTCTGTTCCTTTTCCAACACATAATAAACGCGATCATCTTTATCTATATTTTCTTCCTCATTTATCAGCACATATCCTTCTTCGTCTCCATATCTCATCTTCTTCATCTTTCAAACTAAATTTTCACTCCAATTTCTGTCTTTCCTCGTGCATAGCTTATACTTAATTTTTTGAGTTTATCTAACATTTTCTCTCATAACCCCCCTTTATTTTTTCAGCTCTTAAACAAGAAAGTTTTGAAATCAGTGCATGCAGATCCGCACTACTATTTATAGATTACCTAAATATATATTACTTTCAGCATATTATCTTAAACTCTCTCCCAAGAAAGCAAGTTGGATCTTCATCTCAAGCCCTGCATATTCTTAGTTTTATTTTTTCTTCTTTCCCCTCTCCTTAAAAGCACGTGGGTGAGAGTTACGGGGTTCTTGCATTTGACAGTACGCCTGCCTGCCTATCTGGCCATATTGAGTTGCTGCACTTGTTTTTCAAATAATGAAAAATATATGAATTGCAAGCAAATGAAATTTTAATATATATGTTATTTGATTGTTACGGAGAAACATAACAACAAAAGAATTGGAGAAGACGACGTATAATTATGGTTATATTATCTATTTTAAAATCTTATTAATAAATTATTCATAGTAAATATACATTTATTTAAAATTCAATTGTAGCTATGGAGATTAAACAAATTAATTTTGTATTATTTTTCATCATTTCAACTTTTTATCTAGAATTATGACTCGCAAGTTTACTAAAATTATTTCTAAAAATTATTATTTTGGTTTTTTTTTAAATATAAGATACAGAAAATAATATAAAAATTCACTCAATTTTAAAATGAAGTGATTTCAAAATACTGTTTTCATTGCTATTTTTATATTATGAAAATGTTATTTGAAAAATACTCCGAGTGTGCCCTTAGTTATTAAATTAGATTAAAACTATATGTACTGAAAATGACACAAAAATGATATAAAGAAAACAAAACAAATAAAAATGACTTTTTTGTCCCAACAACCACCGCCGGAGTGCCGATTTTAAAATAAGTAAATAACTCTTCTTAATATCATTTAATTAACTAATAGGAGGACTCAAACAAGTTATAATATAGAACGAACCAAAAACTCGAAAATACATTCAATTAAAAGCCATGAACCAATACATTTTAGGGCGGATAATGCCGAGAAAAACAACAACAGGTCCAAGCATCAATATGAACTTCTGCAAAATTTTATTTTGGAGGATCATCACACAAAGTGTAGCTCTGTGTCGGCAACCCAAACCAATCTATGTTACTTTCACCACAGATGAGAGAGCAGCAGAACTGCAATAAGCAAGGCATTTGGTAACACGAGTATTCTGAGCCAACAGGGTTTCGGCCATGAATTTATTATTTCATTGGAAGTATTGTTTCGCTTAAGCTTCAATACGATGGATAACTAAATACTTCGAAAAATGCATGTTTCGCTCGAGGTGATAGTGTACTATAGTATATGAGCCAAATTTTCAATAAACCCCTTAAAAGCAATAATATTGTCATAGAATCTTAGCACTGCGCATAATGTGCACGGAACAATGCAAAAATCACGCCATTGTTTTGTGTATAAATTCAGTACAAATTTCATTACTGCTCATTCCTTAACACACATTTAGACCAAGAGATCACATATTTAAATAATTCACGGAACCCCTACCTTGCAGCTCACCGCAAGGTGCCATTACCCATAATTCACAGGCCAAAGACAGCAGCTTTAAATGACTCATCAGGGGGGTGAGCAGTTCATGGAAAGTGTCAGACACGTCCCGAATTGCTTAAATCTTGAAGGCCAGCACGCACGAGTCTCGTGGTGGGCCGTTATAGAAAGAGATTTTACTCAAATTAATCATTCATTTACTCCCAAAAATAAATAAATAAATAAATTACAGGTGGTATCTGAAAAGTGTTGTGCGAAGAAAAATTTATTCTCACGCGATACCATGCGGCCTTAGACGCAAATTCACACTATTTTGGCCCTAAATCAGTCTTTCACTCAAATTCACTACTAGATCAAAGATCGAAAAGTGAATTCACTCAAAAACACTCAAGATCAATGGAAAGGACTTGTATATTACTCAATAAAGTTTACAAAGCTTAAGGTTGTTATGTTTTTGAATGTTTTGACCCAAATGAAATTCCTCCTATATATAAGATACAAAGAAGCATTTAATTATGACAACTACCACCTACCTCATTAATATTTACAAAAGTTCGTAGAGTTTTTAGAATCCTCCACGGATCGAGTTATGTGAGAAGACTTGAGTCGTGACACTTAGCAGTTTGGAGGAAATTTTTATTATGTACCAATCCCAAGTGTGTGTTCTCGAATTTGAGAAAAAGTCTATCATACATTAAAAGTATTACAATCAATGATTGTATATATAATATGTGTAATTAATTCAACATAATTACCATTTGTGCATTATTTTTTAAAAATAAATAATCACATAATATAATAGCATTTACTTGCTTATTGTATGAGTAGTATAATACTTCTAATATATTTTAAAATTTTTTCTTTTAGAATTTTTTTCTCAAATTCTGTGAAAAATTTTATGGGAACTACTACCGGACTTGTATTTACAAACTATGTCATCCCCTTTTATTTTCTGTGAAAAATCAATCCAAGGGATGTGGTCGGATCTATTTTTGAGTTACCAGGGGAACCAAAAAAAAATTGAAGGTAAAAAAGAAACGAAAACAAAACTATATACATAAAAATCTCAGCGGGTCGAGCCCATGTAAACGAAACCCAAACGAGAACTCAAACTTGATTATCGGGTCGGAGCCTATCAGATGATCGCTCACCTTCTCTGTCCTCTTTGAACGATGATGACTTTACAGAATTGAATAAATTTTTTGATGGAAGACAAGATACCTCAACACCATCACCCGTTGTTCTTGGAGTCCGAACCGAACCGGTTCTTGATATAAAAGGCGGAGTCAAACTAAGCCCCCAGTTGCCGGATCGAGACTGTTGACCGAACCGCTCGTACAAATGGTGATTGTGATTCCTTCCAAGCACAAATCCTCCGCTTCCACTTCTAAAACCCCTTCTCGAACTGCTCAGACTAGGAAACGCCACGCAACTCTTGCTCCTACTCAAAGAAGAGTTCATTAGTTGGCTCCGTACCTCCGCTGGTAACCTTAGCGTAAACCTTTCACAATCTTGACCCGGTTGGACCCACGAGTGACCGGTCGAGTGTGAGCGTGGAAACCAACCGGACGGCCTCCTCCATCCTATCGATCTCGATCTAGGTGGCCTATTCTGATTGGTCAGGATCATTTCAGTTGCCTCTTCATCTCTCCTCTGCACATCACTCGGTGAAATCTCTTGGATATTATCTGAACCTTGTTCCAATTGACTCGAGTCAGCATCCGGGTTAAGAACTGGCATGAAGCTGGAGGGAGTTTCGCCCGGTTGTGGCACCAAATTTGCGCGGCAAACGGGACACGTATTATGAGCAGACAACCAAGCGTCGATGCAATCCATGTGAAACACGTGGCTGCACTTTGGTATCAAACGTAGCGTTTCCTCATCTGCAAACTCGTTTAAGCAAACCGCGCATTCTAAAGACCCATTGCCGATTTTAAACTCTTTGACCGCCGAGTAGAGGAAGGTGGGAAAAGTGTTGATAACAGAATCGTCAAGCCCGCGCGCGCCTCTGCGTGACCGTTGGTTGATTCCTCCAATTATAGTGGCAAAAGCTTCGGGGCTGTTTCGGCCTAAACGCCGATCAGTGCACTGACGGATGTAAACAGAGAAGAAGCCCAAGATGAAGAAAACGCTGACCAATACTATTGTTACTATGGCCATAGTACCGTTGAATTTCGGGCCCGTAACAGAAAACGCTCCCGGTGGCGGCGGTGGAGCTTGTCCGGTGACATACGGTAAGGCGTGGAGAAAGAGAAAGAGCAAGAGAAATTTGAACACGCCATGATCGCATATCATAGGATTGAAAAGTGAACTGCTCGGATTAGGCGTTAGAACAGTCATCACTTCAAGTAAAGCATTCGTGGTTGTTGTTCATGATCATGAGTGGTTCTTTAGCTCTCAACTCTGAAGACTTGCTTCTAAGACAAACCAAAAATATCTGCAAAAACGAAAGAAAAACAATGAGAATGAAAATGGCAGGTTGACGACGGGCAAGCCACGGCGTGTTATTGTTGACTTTGAAATGGCCGACGGACCCACAAGAGAACAAAACTCGACGGAGGAGTAGATGTCAAAGGATTTTTTGTATAATTATGACGTGGACGCCAAGTGGCAGTTAGAGTATCCGTGATTGGTCGGGTTTTGATTATTAACGAGGGTCTTGAATGAGTGTTGTGCATGTGTGTTACTTTTCTTTTCTTTTTTTAATGGAAAATAAATTTGACAAAATGTCAAAAAAAAATGAACTATAATTTTATGCAATGTTAAAGGAAAAAAAAAAGGATAGAATAATTTATCAATCTCGTGGCACCACCACATGTTGTTATAGTTTATTTTGTCAGCTTAGTCTCTTTAAAATTTTTCTTTTTGTTCTTTATTTTAATTAAGATATGTGATCCCATCAATCGGTTTACATCAATAATTGTGATTTAAAGTTATTTTATTTATTTTTTATTTTTCATTTTTTATTTTTTTGAAAGGGACTGAAGCTTGTTAAAGAAAATGCAATTTCACCATTGAGCTTCTAGACGTGCGATAGCATACCTATTGTTGCAATTTAAGCAAGAAAGCAGTGGTAAAATGTTATTTAATAAGTAAAGAGATTCATAAAAACATCCTTGAGGTGTTGTCGTGCGTGTGGCTTGCGGTATCTACGCGGTGTGCGCGCGGAGGTGCGCGGGTGTAGTTCTGAACTTCATCATCTGTTGTGTTGAATGGTCATCGTAATTTAATCTCTGGTAGTTTTCAACCATCTAGAATAATCCACGTTTATCCGTCATGATGTTATCATTTATGAAGAAGTAGGACTTTTTTTTTTATTTTTTAAATGAAGGGGTTCTCCACAAAGAATTAAGAAGAAATTAAACGAAAGTAATTTACTTTGTATATATCTTGAAAAAGTGGAAACGTAACACTTTTAAGAGAATTAATAAACATATAGAGACTTAATGAGAAAAATACATCGAAATTAGTCAAGCTGTTCGTAGTAAAATTGGCCACGCTAGACATGACTAATGCGAATATGCCAACCACGCTTAAGAAGGAAAGGAATAGGACCTTTAATAACCAAAAAAAAAAAGGGATATCATCATTTATTTCATTAAAATCTAAGGGGAAAAAAAAACAATATTATAAGAATTGATAAGGATGGCTCATTGTTCGCGCCTTCGTGGTATCCTCAAATGTTCACATCTCACAGTGGTACACAACAACCTAAAAGAAACTAAAAGGATTATTTAAGAGCAGGACCAGGGAGGAGAGAAGAGCCAGAAGAAACTTAGTTTTGATTTTCAGTCAATTATCACATCTGTATCGATCACTAGTCACTTGTCTTATCAATTCAAGAAATTAAGCTTGGATTTTGTATAGCTGCAATGACAAGTCTTTTTCACACACATTGGATCATGGATGGTTCAATTAATTTTAATTCCAAGAAATTTACCACAATCAACAGCACCTAGACACACAACGCACACATATACAGTTATTCTCAAGTGTGGTATCTCTCAAAATTTTTAATATACATATATTATTAAATTATGTAATTTAATAAAATTAATTTTTAATAAATTATAAAGTCACGCAATTTAATAATATTGAGAACTAATTCTACCATACTCCACAACTTAAAGGTTTATTCATATAAAAAAAAATAGATGCTCATACTAAAAAATAACATTATATATATATATATATATATATATATATATATATTTTAATGAAAGTATCTTCAAATAAAAATGCACACTAAAACATAAAAAAAAAAAATTTAATTTACTAAAAATTATTTTTTTATCTGATAGTGGTCTATGAGAATGACTTTTCCTAAAGAATGGTTATATTGTATATATAAGATTTATTCACACACAGAAACATGTACAGTAAATAAATCTCCAAAACTCATCAATTTTATCTCGATTGCCAATCGATTTTCATATTTTTATGTTGACTGGATAAGGGAAAACATGAGTTGACTTGTTAACCTCCTCCATCAAACTAATTAATTTCTTAAATCTTCGCCCATTAACTAGCGTGAATTAATTTAAATATGATTTACATACAATATTTGAAGAAAAATAAACCGAGGAGGCTTTGATAGAATGTAGACATGAAAAGGCTACGAAGCAAACAAAGAAACTCCTCGCGCGTAGCGATCATTAACCAAAATTTATTCCCTATTCTCCGCGTGCGGGCGTGCCTCGGTTTATATGTGTGAAAACTATGAGCCTGACTTTGTCAACTAATTAATGCATCTTAATTTCCATTTGCAAAAAGCTGATATTCCAGTCCTCCAACCTTTTTATTTTATTTTATTTTTTATTTTTTTGAGAAGAGAACGCTTGTCTGAAAGGATGGCTTGTATTCTGTAGCCGTTCCGAAATTTGAATAACAATTTCGGTGCGTAAAATCTTCGGAAATAGGCGGGGTTGGTTCATCACTTAATTTCGTTCACGTGCAATCAATCCATTAAAAAAAAAAAGAATAATAGCGAACATTTTAAATTTTTTTTATTTTAAACGATAAATATATTATTTATTGAGTAGTTTGTAATTTTTATAAGATTTAAGTGTATTATTTCACTAACTAATTGATAAATGACTTATTATTTAAAATAATTTTAAAAATAAAAAATTTAAGATGTATAAATCTATTCTTAAAAAAAACTTTTATTTCTTGAATAATATTATATTATTTGTGCCGCCTCCAGACTTGTCTATATATTCAATGCAGGTTATGATTGAAATTGGGGGAAAAAAAAAACTGATAATTAGAAAAGACTTTGAGCTAGTTTGAATAAGAAAAATCTTTGAGTGCGTTTTGGTACAATTTCATTTATACAAAGCACTTTTCACCCTTTTTTTTTCTCCTTTATTTGGAAGGATATATTCTTGCTTGCTTTTAAAGCACAAATTCTTAGGGCAGGCGTTCTCTCATTTGACTATGTTTTTTTTCATATGATTGAGAGAAATTCATTTCAAGAGAAAAATGGAAAGAATAGAGTACATGATAAGGTGGAATTATATAAGGAATCAGAGCAACTTTCAACAAATCTTATCCGATTGTATTGGGCTATAGCCAAACGTGAAGAAAAATCCTATCTTGCAATACAATGTAACTCTATTAAAATAAATAAATATACTACGTACACAGTTCACTGGTTTAAATATTTAATTCTAATGTAGTGTACGCGATTACATTGAAATAAGTTACGTATGATCTTACTTTACGGGCTTACATATATCACATAATCTCTGACGTTGTGCATCACTAAATTTTAATACAATTAAATCATTAACTTGTACGCTGTTACATCTTTATGTATGTAATTCTTTTCCAGCAAAGTAACCTTAATGGTTTTATTCCATTTCGGGTAAGTAATATTGTAAACAAGATCGGTTACTGTCCATCCATTACTAAATATGTAATTGCCCAAACCAAGGTAAGAAAAGAAAAAAAAAAAAAACAAACAAAAAGGTTATGACGGGCATAATGGAAAATTAATGATTCAAAGAGATCGTCTCTGAAAACAAGTGGTGTATAAAAAAGTAATTAGGAATGAATTTAGCAATAGCAAACCAGCATCCAGTCATGTAGCCCACCCAGTCGAGGGCCCATATTTCAAAATTGAGAAAAGAGAAGCCACGCCCGCGCGTAAGTCGTTGTAGGCTACTTCCACTACATATAATGAGTTTCTTCGCAGAAAACGTCCAGGGCGGGCAGTATACGGTTCAGCTCGGTTTCAAACCAATCGGTTAACTGAAATTGAACCGAATTGAACTAAACCGAACGTATTTTGGTTCGATTTGGTTGATGGATGTGCGAGGTTCAACTAAAGTGAAATTGTGAGACCAGCAGCACTATCTCCTTTTGAGTTGGGGAACAAATCAGGCCTTGCATAGCCCAGCTCTGCAAAGAGAGCATCCGGCCATATTAAATACAAGACAACCGTTGAAAAATTCAAGCTTCCTAACTTGTAAAATAAGGACACAAATAATTAAGGTTTTCCAGATTACTTCAAAAGCTAATAAAGTAATTTCACTCTGATGATTGATTATAAACCATTGATTTAGAGCTGTACTAGATGAGTAATATATAAGACATGGATCAAGATCAAACCGGTTCGATTCTAAGGATGCCAAAATCCTTTATGGGTTTAGAATTCACAGAGCTCCACCTTTAATGAGATAAATTTTAAATAATTTTTGAAAAAATAAATGAGAAATAGAGAAAAAATAATCTCCAAATTCTTTATTAGATACGGTTTAGTTTTGTACTCTCTACCCACCCCGACCCCAATCTCCATTATATATAAATATTTTTTTAATTTTTATTTTATCAATTATAATATTAGTTAATAAAATTTTTTATTTTTACCTAATATAAATAGACTATAACTTAAAAAAAAAACTCTACAATACAATTTTTATTCAATCTTAAAACATTATTATGATTTATTTTCTCTCTTACGAATTGTTTTCTTCGAATATTTTTCAATTTTGATATTATTTCAAGTATTTAGAGATTTTTTAAAATAATTTAAGTATTTTATAATATAATAATAATTTTATTCAAGTATTTAACTTTTAATTTATTAAAATTGTGTGTGTGTATAATAAATTAAGAAATGAGGTGGGGATAGAAAACCTATTCTCTATGTGAGGATTTCTCATCCCCACCCCACTAAATTTATTAAGAAATAGAAGCGAAATTTTTAATGGAGTAAGCGATGAGAAAGGGCCTCCCCACCCTCTCCCCATCCTATTGCCATCCATATCGATTATCTAAAAACTAACTTATACATCCATCCCTACTTTTAGTGATAACTTATGACTATTACAAAATCAAAAAGCTAAATTTATTAATGAAGGACTAGTTTGGTAATGTCGTAGTTTTTAAAATAACTATTATTAATTGTGTAGTAAAAATAATTAGTTATAAAGATAATCAGTTAAATGCTTAATAAAATTTATTTTTAAAATTGATATGAGTTCTAAAAACTATTATATGTATTTAGTAAATCTTAGTTTTAGATTATTGTAAGAATGTAAATGATTGAATTGAATAAAATTTATTTAAATATTTATAAACACACAATCGAACCATATATAATCATGGATAACTAAAAATAACCATTTTATATTATTAATTTTATTTTTATTTTGTTATCTCAATAAAATAGGTAATAATAATAATCTTTTTAAAGTTATAATTTTGTTTCCTAACTAATAAGGATAATTTTATATTTTTATAATATATATGAGGGCATATATGAAATTATATATTAAATATAAAAATAATTCTCAAAATAAAACTTTGAAAAGTTACTCCTCCCTTTTTCCCAAAATCAACTATAAGATAAAGTGATTTTACCAAACTTGATTTAAAAAAAAAAATTACCAAACATTAAAATTAGTTTTAGTTCTTTAAAATTATAATTTTACCTTCCAAAAACGACTGCAAATAGGTCCTAAATCCTTCGAAACCAATGTTAATCCACTGTCAAATATTTCTTTTGGCCTTGGCGGCTAGACTAGCAAACCCTAAATACAATCTTTTATTTTTCTTAACAGCTTGTGGAACCAACCGAATATGACATTAAAAATCACCAATCTAAGAATAAGATAAGACGTAACAACTGGTCATAAAACCATCAATTCTAGGGGTAAAAAATATTAATCTTAAAATTCTTAGTTAATATTATTTAATTAAACTGATCCTATTATAAAATCTTGTACCTGGGACTCTCGAAAATAGATAATTCAGATCGCATGTCTTAGTGTCTGCGCTAATAAGAACATTAATTCAGAAAAAAAAGGTAATAATAATTTCAATTATATTTGATTTATAGTTGCTTCTGAACAAGGAATTAATCAAATGCGGCCCCCGGTATTGGAAGGAAAGCCGCGGTTTCATTGCGCTTCAGTTCCTGACGTTGACAGGAATCAGGATTCTTGTAGTTGGGCTTAGAGAAACACGTGTACGGTGTCTAATTGCCAACTTGTTCCCTGTCCAACCGAATTGGACGAATCAGATGTCACACCAATTCTTCTGCTTCTGCTTGTAGACTCTTTCCATACTCCTTTATATTTTTGGGCGGACGTGTTTGTTTTTTCCATTTTAGCTCGACCGCAAATCAGCAAATAGCTTCTTTCGGCTAAAAAGTAGTAGAAAACAAATTATTTGATTAAGAAAAAGTTATTTTATTTAAATCTACAAATTGACTCACAGAATTATGTATTGTCCTTTTTGATTTATTAAATAGAGCCTATTTAATTTTTTTTTTATTGAACATTGAATGCCATTCAGTTTCAATAATTAAGTTATTTTAAGTTGTTTATTTTTCCTACAAAAACAAAAAATACTTTTATTTTAGTCAAATTTATATTGATTGAAATTTAAAACCAAAGGCCACCTAAACGATAATGATCCTCTTTTAAAGTGTATTCGAGATTAAGATTGAGCAGCTATAACTATAAAATTATAGAATCAAAGTATTTAGTAAACACTTATTAATATAACTTGTGAACTATGTTGATGTAATTTTTTACTTAAATGATAAAAATTCTATTATATTTTTAATAATTTTATTAAAATTATTACTTAAAATTTATATTTATTACATACTATAATTTTTGTTTCATAACTATAACTTTTTTCTCACAACAATTGTAACCTTAGAGCTACATCACTTCAGTCTCGAATAAAACCTTAACAAATTATTTTCAACTCATCCACACGACGCAAAACAGTAGTACACGTTCTTTTCTTCTTTTATTGGTTAGATTAATTAACGGATCAATTTCCTCTCAAGAAAGAAAAAACTAATTGATTAATTTATATGAAAACACAAAGATCACTGGAATTTTATTAACATGCAAAGCACTATGGAAAAAAAAAAGATTATTTAGTAGTACCGGATAGCATTTTTCTATGCATCAAAATAAAATAATAATTATTAATTTATTTTACACGTGAGAGAATTTTTTTTCTTACCAAACTGAGGAGAAACTTAGAAGCAATGAATCCAGGTGTTGAATAAATCTCATAAGAGACAACAAGCATCCTATAAATTTTTGTACAAAAAGCTTTTTGGTAGCTACCATTAGATAAATTAATATTTACTTATTGAGTTGCTTTCGAAAGAGAGAAGGAAGAAAAAGTGGATCCGGCTAGATGAATACATTTTTAATATTTAATGGATTCATAAAGCCAATGCGTTGTTGAATATCAATTTCTTTTCACACTCCACACAATGACCCAAAGACAAAACACCTTTTGGAAGTTTGAAAATGTTTGTCTTCTAAATGTCCTGTTCCTGACACTAAACATGCACTAAATGCTAATCAAGATTATATGTAATGAAATAAATAACTATGATCGTGCCTCTTTTGCACTCTATTGCTTTTGCGCTACAAGGGTTTAGATTCATTGCACTTAATTAGTTAATTTGCAGTTTCGATTGTCTTGTTTTGAGGAGATGACGTAATAGTGCACGTTGGTGTTGGGATATGATTGCGAGTTGTGACAATGCTCTCATAATTATTATCATAATCATAATCATAATCATTTGAGAATACGCGCCAACAACAACTCAAGTAATACTGTGGGCATGTAAGATTAATAGGCACGGTCTTTTAATTCAATGGTGATAATTAATTAACAAGACAACGTTAGAGCTGTGATTGAACAACATAAAATTGTTCGGGTTTGGATCATTTCAAGTATCATATGGGAATGTGGTTTAGTTGAATCATCGTCGTAACAATGATATCGATATTTGTTAGATTATATGCTCTTCATCATCACATGAGTAGAATAAGAGGAATCAATGCTTAATACTCATTCGGTATGATTTCTCCATTGACCAAATGAGTTTTTTTTTTTTTCATTTTCTAAAGCTTTTTTCAATATGTTTTTTTACCGTTTGGTTTTAATTGGAGGGGATTTTTTGGGATTAAAATAACTATTGTTTCTACTATGAGAAACTCAATTGGGGTTTAAAAGTTATTCTCAAATGCTTATTTTTGTATTCATAATATTAATTTTGAATATATATTTAAAACTTGTTTACATTTGTTTTATATCAAATTACATTTTTCTCTACTTAAAATTTATTCTTGGATGGCATCCTTTTCACTGTAAGTTAATAGCTAAAAAATTTTCCAAACATCTATTTGACCTTTAATTTCTCCCAATCATTTATGACAATTCGAACAACAATATTTAGAAAATGCTCTCAGTAAAAGCTAAATTTGATGAGCAATTTTATTTTATTTTGTTAAATACCTCTCACCCTTCTAAAAGCCCCTTTATTCATGTAGCTAGCGAAATTAACTTTGTGTCACCTCACTTGCGGCGAAAATTCATTTTGTTACCACTTAACAAGAAAACTTTAACAATGGCTACGTATCACCTAAGTTTTGCTTTTTGACTTTTTTATTAACCAACTATTTTGTCCTTAACATCATTAGAAGCTATGAAAGAATATACGCTCTAAAAGATTATTTTACCCCCGAAACAGTTTCTTAATCTCTCTATGTATCCATAAAACTTAGAAAAATTTAAAAGAACAAAGCAAAATAAAGAAAAACAAAATCAATTTTGGATCTTAATTAAGGAAAACACTAAGATACAGTCAACTGTATCTTAAGCCTGTTCCTTAATTAAGGTTTAATTTGTTTAAACTATGAAATTTTTTATTTAGGGTTTAGGGTTGTTGAGAGGAGTGAAGGATATATAGAGCTAGAGGCTACCATGGCGCCTGTAGAGTTTGAAAAAAAATTGGGATGATTAAATAAAATATGAAAATTCAGTGTAAAAAGTCTATATTAGCCTTTGGAAGGTAATGTATAAACTTTTAAGGAATTTAGTAGTTCCTACTAAGCGCATTAATGTTTGGTGGACATTGTACTTTAAGGGTTGGAAATTTGTATGGGTGGGGGTTTCTTTTGCTTGTAACTATTTATTTTCCTTGATAAATTACAAGTACAATTTCTGTTTTCCTATGGTACTGACAGTAAATATTAGTCTCGGTATTCCTTTTAAAAATTTTTTTTAATGATTCAATTTGGTACTAGTTTGTTATTTTTTGAGAACTTGAAAATTAAAATTAAATTTGATCCTATAGAATTTTACTCTGAGCTCCACCCCTGATTCTTGAAACGACATAATTGATGCTGTGACCACAACAAATTCTTAATGGTATTAACCATACAATGATTATTAATCGATATAAAATGTAAACTTATAAGCTATAGAGTCATTGGCAGAATTCTTTAGCGAACACATGAACTTTTGCTAGATTGAGGTGATGGAAAATAATTTCCATTAGATCTACCTAAAAGAAACAAAATGCCCCGGCCCCGTAAGGACTTTTGGTTGCCTTCCACTAACTAGTTGTTTCCATTGTAGAAGGCGTCATCAACTTGGGAAACGAATTAGGGACAAACTTGAATAGGCCTACAGGGACCGGACAATCTTGGAGTTGACGTAACTCCAAGCTTCAGAATTCACGAACACTTAAAGTAGAGAGTGAAATCCTTCATGTCTGAATGCAGAATTGCATATTGAATTATTGCTAGTCATTGTTCATTAGTTTCTATCTTTTGTTTAATCAATGTCCAAGTTGGAAAGAAGTTGGATGCAGATGTTAATTGGCCCATGCAAGAGGACACCGGGTGCATGTCCGGGGTTCGCAAAATTGTGCTAAATTCAAGGCTCTGAAATCTGAATATTGGCCCATCGGCTAGCTAACTTTGCGTTCACGGGTTGTGCAACCCGGATCTTTTGTGACGTGGCACACGTAGATTGGTGAAGCTCCCCAGTTTGCAATGGCTTTACACTATGCCGACTGTGTGAGAGCAGAACTCATTGTGAGAATCTGAAATATGTCAGATAGCAACAAAAGTAAACAGTCAGCAAGTTCCCAGAATTTGAGGGCCATATCCGCGGTTTCTTGAACAAGTCAACAAAATCGACCCAGTTCTTGTGATATATACAATTGTAAAATTTATACACCGAGTCCACATGACCAGGTTAGAATTTTTAGTAGCGTACTTCGCGCTTTGAATCACATGCTACGATGAGCGACAGAATGATTGTTAATTATGTACAAATCATTCGTTAAACATATTTAATCAAAGACTAATCTTGGTGTTTTGCTAGGTGATGAGCTGTGAAACAAGCTACGACATAAATTCTTATTTGCAACTTGTTCTATTTCTCGACAGCCAAAGCCTTCGGCATCGAGAGACTTGTATACTGCCATATGTTATTCTCATTCTGTGAATCAATCAATTGATGACAAGTCAATCAATTAAGGTGTCTTCTTCAAAATAATAAATAATAATTAAATAATTAAGACACATTAGGTGAAGTTAATTAATTTTCTACACATCATAGATATACGGGTTATATATATATACACACGGTCATTCTCTAGCATGAATATGGTGCACACAGCGAATCCGTATTTTAAAAGTTACAGTCATTTACGTTCACAGATTGCTAAATGCGAATTATAAAATTATACAATCAATTTCACTTGCTTGAGGAATTTCTTCTCGCTACCTAATGAAGAAAATTGGAGATAGAAACCGTCATGGGTGAGTAACGTGTTAAAATTGGAGTCCGAAATTTTGATACTAAAAATAGTGAATTGATTACAAATCTATTTTAATATATTAAGCGAACATTAATAATAGATCCACAGGCGAGCTATATCTTTCCGAAAAGATCTTAAGGAAGAAAATGAATGGATTAAAAAAATAACATTAGCCAAATTGCATTTCTAAATTACACTTAATCAGTCATAGGAATCTCGTATATATTAACTACAATTTCGGTGATACATTCAAAGGAATGCCAGTTGGCCCTCGATTTTCCTTCTATTTTAATCCTTGCATCGATACTTTCAAATTGCACATTAATATAGAAATTCCCAAGCTCATTACTCAGAAATTCATCGCATAGATAAAAATAAATATATAATAACTCACTGTAGTCAATATTCCATGGGAAGTAGAATGCCCCAGAAAGAAGGGAAGGAACCCTAGAGAATGTCTTTTTGATGAGAGTTAATTATCATTTTTAATAAAAGTTAGGTACCGTTAAATTAATAAGAATAAAGATGAAGATTATTCCACCCGATTATTTTTGTAACCCCACCTCACTTCTATAAGATAATTATAATAAGTTCACAATATTTTATGAAATTAAAAATTAACAATAAGTTTAAATAAATAATTAATTAAAATCATTTTTTAATATATATTTCTTTCTTTTCTGATTTAGGTCGTTGAACAACCCTTGACCATTTGAATTACCTTAAGATAAGTTGAATTTGATTGGTTTATTGTTATAATAAAAAATAGCCAAATTGCCCCAAGAAAAATATATCACTGAAAATAATAATTTAGACATGTAGTTTTATGCTTTATAATCTCATATGTTATAAATAAAATTTAATAATTTTCAATGTGCTACATTTCATAAAAATATTTTGTTAGCTTACTTGAATATCAATAATCATGCTAATAAAGTATTGTTTATGAATACATTATTTAGAAATAATAAATTTTGTATTAAAAAATTATTGAAGTTAAAATAAATTTTAATATATTTTGATACTTTTAGCTTATGAAGTTAAAATAGTCATATTAAATTTATGCTAAAAGCAACCTCAATAGTCAGATATAAATTAAAAATATATATGTCTTAAAAATATATATGTCTAGTAAAAAATGAAGGTGGATTTAATTGATAAGTTATCTAAATTTATTCTTTATTTGAAATTTTTAAAAATAATATAAACTTACTATAATAATGTTTTGAAAGTGGAGTCGGTTTACAGAATTTGTGGGTTGAAAATATGACCGTCCGAAAAATAACAATTGATTATAACATTAGTGAAAGTGAAATTAACCAAAACCACCTTCTTTTTTTTCTAAGAAAAATTAACCATTCTTCTTCGTGTTTTAAAATTCATCTGAATTCTCTTATGCTATGATATTAAAGAGACCAATACTCGTTGTGGAGGACACTTCTAAACCTTACACAAATTTAAAAGTGGGAAAATAAATGAACTTCAACGGTAAATTGGCAGCAAAATTATTGACATTAACGTCCGGAGGATCGAGGCGGATTTGAAATAATGGGAGGAAAATATGATTAAATTTTGCTAAAGATCAAAGAAGAAGGGTGTGGGTCTATTTTGCGGTGAACTTAGTAGGAAGAGGATAAAGAGGGCCGTAACAGTAGTATGTCTTGGGAAGGAGAGTTTGCGAGTAGGCACATAGTCTTCATCGTAGATGATTACAGAGTGGCTGTTTGTGGAGCGTCACATGGATTCCTCTGAACATGTACAGACACCTGAACTCGGCTGAATCATCAATTGTGTAGACAGGCACTCTCACTTTTTATTTCTTATACATCTTCCATCAGAATCTCAATGCTGCTAGCTACTTTCACCTTTTCGTACCCTTTCTCCTTTTAGCGTCCATGTGTCCTACCCAGGCAGTTTTTAAATCCATTATTAATTAATACCCAATGAAACAACACCTCTCCACCCGATCGTCACATTAAATTAGGCATGATGCCCCTCTTTATCAATCGTAAATAGTAGAATATCTTTTAACTAGCCTCCTCTCTTAATCTGTATTTTAATACTAATGTGTGTCTAGAATTTAATTATTTTTATTTTTTTATTTATTAACTAGTAATACTAAACACGTTAATGAAATTTACTAAGAAGAAAATCAAATCACGAGGGAATTCTAATCAATTTTTAGAACCCTAATTAGTAGAAAGACAGCTTTGACCTCTATCATATTGCACCAACAAATGTTTTTCACCAAGGACAAGACTGTCATTCCACTAAAATTGACGCTCATTTCACCAAATGGGATACGCCTTTGGACCCATAAGGCCACTTCCATAATTTTCAAGTTATTTTTATCTTTTGCTTCATTTTTTAAAATTTTTTTCCCCTTTCTCAGTAAGGACTTGGCCATTATGGTGTATGTTATTAATTTGTAAATTTTGAGGGAGGACAATCCTGAAACAGTACGAGTAGCTTATAGCTCCAATTGCCAAGAGAATCTCTCTGTCTGTTTGGTCTAAGTGACTGCTGGTCTACAGTGCAATCTCACGTGCAACACGCTGTAGCTTGTGTTTGTTATCTCGCTTAGATTAAAACATCTATAAAGTCGCTTAATCTTCCTCACAGGGAGAGATCTATCATACATAAAAGGGCGACTTTGTTTGGTCCTTTGGGAATGTAGTGCTTGCCTTGCCAATTAGCTTATCTCAAACTCAAAAAGCCCAGTTTCTTTCATTGGGGTTTCTTTAAAGGAAACAGTTTCACCTTCAAAAAGCTTTTATTCACTACAACTTTTCTCCTCTATGGCTTTAGAAGCCGTAGTTTACCCAAAACCACAAGACCCATTTGGTTATTCTTGTAATAAGGAAATTTACTCTTTACCAGGAGAAGGAGGAGGAGCTTGGGGCTATGATTTTTGCTTTCGCCAAGAAGACAGAACTCTTCTTGGAATAATTGAGGCTAACATCACAGAGCAAGGCCTCCATGCAAATTGGGACTCGTCATCATCTCCTTCAATTATGCAACATGCAAACGAATCATGGTGTCCCAATTCTTCTCCTGACGCCTACGCAGCTGACCAAGCTCTCTCCGCAGGATCATTTTCTCCAGCAGCAGCAGCCGCAGCAGCAACAACGACAACAGGAGGTAGACGAAAGCGAAGGCGCACGAAGAGCAGCAAAAACAAAGAAGAAATTGAGAATCAGAGGATGACTCATATTGCTGTTGAGCGCAACCGCCGTAAGCAGATGAATGAGTACCTAACCATCCTCCGATCTCTTATGCCTCCTTCTTATGTTCAAAGGGTAAGTATTTACCATCTCTTAACAGGAATTCGGATCTAGTGCTGATTTGAACAGTGTCTGCTGTTCAGTTTGTTGTATATTAATCATCAATCACAGTCCTTATAAAATGATTAGCTCTTTAGTTAGAAAAAGTTTTTTCACTTTTTGAATTAGATGCAAATAATTTTATCATGTCTGCAGGGCGACCAAGCGTCAGTAATTGGAGGCTCCATAAATTTTGTTAAGGAGCTTGAGCAGCTCTTGCAGTCCATGGAGGCGCAAAAGAGAAATACCATTCAATTATTAAAACCAGGCGATAATGGCGTCTCATCCCCATTTGCCGATTTCTTCACCTTCCCACAGTACTCAACACGTGCAACTCAGAGCAATAATTTGGCGACAGATCAGGATTCGAATATGACCGAAAATGTAGCAGACATAGAAGTGAACATGGCCGAGAGCCATGCCAACATTAAGATACTAACAAAGAAACGACCTAGGCAGCTCTTGAAAATGGTTGCTAGTTTTCAAAATCTCAGGCTCAGTGTTCTTCATTTAAATGTTTCCTCCGTTGATCAAATGGTCCTGTATTCAGTTAGCGTGAAGGTCAGTGTTATGCTCATATATACATATACAATTTTCCTGCTCTATAGTAATTTTTCTTTTTTCTTTTTTCTTTTTTTAAATTAAGATTTTCTGTTGATCTGAATTTCTTTTATGCAAAATTCACATGTAGATTATCAACAACAATACAAGAACAGTTAATTCTCAATTATATACTAGTACTAATTAATGGACATGTGACTCAAAATCCTTATAATATCATGAAAGTTTAAATTAGAGAAGGATCTTAAATTATTATTGTTGTTGTTTTTTAACTAATCCTTCTTTTGTGTGAAATTAATAGATTGAGGAAGGGAGCCAGCTGAATACAGTAGACGAAATTGCAGCTGCTGTTCATCAAATACTACTGGAAATTGAAGAGGAGGCAACAAGCTTTTAGCTAGCTGAAACTCAAACAACCCTAGTTTCATAATTTGTGTGTGTGTGTGTGTGTCTGCGCTTTAATATTATGTGAATGGGGTTATTCCTCTATCGTACAATTAAACGTAATGTTTCTCTTTCATTGTTGCTACGTGTCATCTTGGGTCCTTTTGAGAATCTTGTGTAGTTGTAGTTTTGTACAACATTTGTCCAAACTGACAAATGGTCTTGGAGACGTGGATATTATTTCAAAGCTTATGCCGTAAATCTATATGGGCTAGGCTATTTTATATTGTAGACACCTCTCAAAACTTGAAGTTAATTACTAGCAACTTCCTAATTTTATAATTAACAAGACAAAAATGTTGAAATCATCTGGGTTATGATAATTTTTCTTATTATATCTTGAAGATTTCTTTTTTTCCTTTGTTAGTCTTTTCCTTGAAAAAGAATTACTTTTCAATGTGTCCAAAATGAATGAATATCCTTATTTAAAAAAAAAATGATAGGGATTCTTATCTTAAAAAAAACAAAAGAAAAGATTAAGGATCCTCTTCTTTTTTTTCCCCCTTCTCATGACTTTCATAATCTAGTAAAAAAATGGCTTGATTATAATTAAAATTAAAAAAAAATAGTTTCACTCTATCTTAGCCACTCGTTACATAAGAAGAGACAAGAAGAAAATAAAACATAAGGAGAGTATCCTAATGCATTCAGAAATAGTTAAATTGATTGATTCTTTCACTACAGTATTCAAGGCGTCTAGTAACAAGTATATTGGTGACAAATTTGTTTTCGTTGCCTTCAGTGAGTTATGGCAACATAACTAATATTCTTTGCCAAATATTGAAGAAATAAACTAATGTTTAATTAGTATTTTTAACTTTGAATATTTTGTAGCTGAAGACACACATTAGCTACGAATTAAGTTTTTGTTACCAAAATATTTAATGCAAAACTAAAAATTTAGCCACGAAACATTTAGCTATAGAACCTTCATTGCTAAATAGCTTCATCGCGAAACAGTGACCGCTGGCGACAAAAAATAATTTGACTTTTTTGGCTTTCTGTGACAAATTTCAAATTCCATTTCTAAATGTGTATTTGTAGCTATGAATTCTAATTTTATCACAAAAAGTCAAATTTTAAAAGTGAAAGGTTTTCGGTTCTCCGACAAATTAAGTTTTTATAGTAAAAGTTTTAATTTTGTCATTAAAAACTCTAGCTCTCTATTTGTATCTCATGTACTTCATTTCTTACACTCTTACATTCTTTCGTTGTCCAACTTTTTTGTTTTAATTTTCTCATCTATAAGTTTCTTTAACTTTTATTCTTACATCTCTAATGGACCATCCTTATTCTTTTATTCTTTAACTCAACCTCTATCTTCTTATTTCTTCTACTTTTCTTCAGTACGGTGTAATTTCTTTCTATTTTTCATTTTTTAATCTTTTTTATTACAATCTTACATGACTATACTTAGAAGTTAACTAATTATTATTTGGGTCTATCTATGAAAATTATTAAAGTTTAATTATGCTGCGAGATGACGAAAGTCAAGAAAGTTTTATTCATTTGTAATTTTTTTAAAAAATAGATATTACATCTTGTAATGGTTTTTATATAGCTGTCATCAACAAAAATAATTCTTTTAAATTAATTAATTCTTTTTTCTCATGACCGTTTTAATTATCATTGTATTTAATTTTAAAAATTGTGATGCAGTAATTTTGTTGCCAAAAAAAAAAATCTACACTTGTAAAATTATTTATTTTATTTCTTAGACAAAAAACTTTCGTTATAAAAAAACAATTACCGCAAGTGCAACAAAGTAAAAGAATTTGTTATTGTAAACTGATACTTAGAGCAAGAAAACTTTTGTTTTGTAGTATGCTAAGCGGATGAACTTGGCCGCAAATGTATTTTTGTTGCAACAGTGTAATACAACAAAAATTTGTACTTTGAGCAACAAATCGTTGTCGTTACAAAAGGTGATTATTGTTGCGGTGCTATGATTTCGAGCCAAGTTTATAGTATTATTATTTTGATATTTATTTATTTATTTTTCAAATCGTAAAGTGTTAATTAATTTCATGCCGCAGGTGAAGTGAGCCAAGAATCCTTTATTTATTTATTTTTTTTTACCATGCCAGATATCTTTCTGAGACCGAAAGAGAAATAAATTGTGGAGGGGCTATGTTTATCCGATCACGTCACTAAGTTTAAATTAGGCATGGCCTCATGGCATCCACGTTGTTGTCAAATTTTATCCATAATTACTAAGAACTAATGCATTCCCCTGGATATTTGTCTATGTTCTTTTGCGAGTTCAGATGCTTAATATTTAGTTATTTCCACATAATATTACTTAATAACTACTGTAGACAACACATACACTTGTATTTGGCTAAAACGAAGAGTCAAATTATATATTAACCCTAAGAAAATATGCGCTTCAAAATATCAATGTTCAAGCCAATCTCACTGCCTTTAATCTTTTCCCCACACAAGGAGTATTTTATTAAAAAGAGTAAAAGAAAAAAAAAAATCAAGACGACTCAATATTCCACAGCCCCCGATCCTTATTGTAGGGTACGAATGGCTCACCTCATGCAGAGTCCGAGCCTCAATTATCAGCACGAAGACCACTTTATAACTTTCTTTTTTTTTTTTAAAAAAAAAAAGAATTTAGTTCCCAATAAATATTCAAATCAGAAACATGCAGGGTCCAACCCTCAATTATCAGCACAACAACCAATAATTTGCTAAAAGTTATTAGCTGTACATGCAACTAAGGGAACTTGAACTCTCAAGCATATGCATTGAGATCGTTTATTGAGTCTCTATATGTATATAGAATTGTTTGATTTTATGCTCATTAATCGAGTTATCAACTAGTTTACCCGATTACTCCCTTCCTAGTCTCGCCCTGCAATAATAATCTCCATGCATTTGTTGGCACCGTGAAGTAAACTATGTATGATTAGATTCTTCTGTTGGCACTCAAATGGGTCTATAATATCTATTCTTGAAAAGACATAACCAGCCCAAAAAGAAAACCATAATAACAAAAAAAAAAAAAATTGATGAAATGATAATCTTGATGACCTTTCTGGCGATTCCTCTAGCTAGTAGCTGCTTAGAATGATGCACAACGTTGACAAAATGTGAGGAACATGTGGGCTGTAACGTATCTGCATGATGAGGCACAATACGAATTAATTTTAAAAAATCCGTGACAATTTATCCATCACAAGGATCCATTAGATTCTGGCTTACACTTTAGGGGAAAAAGAGAAGCTATAAAAGGCAGCTAGAGGACGAAAGCAGATTAGCTAACTATTCTCTCATGGAGAAATTTTTTAAAATGCATTTATTTAAATATATATATATATATATATATATGATATAACTGATTATTATATTATATTTAATTATACATATTTTACATACATTAAATTAAATTAATTGTGATCTCTTATATTTTATAAAATATTCAAATTTTTTTTTTATTGATAAATAGTCTCTTAGCTCCAGAATTATTGGCATTAATGATTCATTCATGGCCCTACTTTCTGATATGTAGAGCTTAAATTTCTTTGTGTTAAATATAAGATAAAAGAGGTCTCACTCTCAAAGACAGAGACCGTTTTAGAGGTGACATTTCCATTACGTCTGATAAGCAAATAATTTATCAATTGTTAATCCAAAATTACGGGTACATAGGGTGAAATGACAAATATAATTCCACTCTTTGTAAAAGTAAAGGGTGTGCGTGTTATCTCCAACCAATTAACCAAAAGACAAAACTCCTTTCACGTGGAGTGCTAATGACAGTGGCACCATCAATAAATTTCATGAATGGATAGGAATGATTGCAAATCGAAATAATAATCATGTATTTTCCGTTATAAGATAACAGATAACCCCTAGAAAGTGTACTGGGTTTACCATTATCATTTCATTTGCTTATATAATTAAGGGGTCATGTTAAATTATTCATCAGTAACTTAATTTAAAGCAATTCAAAATCAATGTTTTTTCATATGACTTAGTTGTTGCTTGTTAAGTAACTGTAAGTAGCTGTCATAATTTAAGAGTTAATTATGTTTTTTTAGAGGACACTGTTTTTGCCATTATCTAAGACATTTATTTATTTTTTTTTCTTATTATAACAATAATTAACCCTGCCTTTTGCCATTCAACATTATCTTTTAAAGTTATGAAATATAATTCTTCGGACAATTAATTGATTTATTTTTGAAGACACTGAAATTTGATTGTTATTTTAGGAAACATATTAAAACTCATAAGATCTCATGATGAGGATTTTCTTTGTTTAATTTACAGAATGTTGTCTCTTCTGTTGCACCAATTGATTTTGACCGTCAAATTTTTTTGGAAGAAAAGTTTTAGATTCCTGATCAACAAATGGTTTTACGAGCAATGACTATCACGGAAGACAAATCACGTGAAGAAAAAGATTCTCCAGCGGATTAACCATTAATTAATGGGTCTATAACCTCTAAATTCTTAATTGAACGATGAATTTGTGACTCCTAAGAAGTACTTGGTGACATGGTGACCACAAGTCAAAGCACCAGACCGACGTAGAAGGCTTTGAACCCGTCATTGTTTACTTTTTGGGGCTTTGGCTACTCATTTTGTAACACCGCAGCCCAGTACTGAGTTCGCTTTTTTCAGCCTTAGATCAAGCGTTTTTGTTTTCTTTTTCTTTTTCTCTTTAATATAATATATTCGAGAAATTCTTAAACACATTGGATTATTGTGATATTTCACCTTTTTTTTAACATGTAATTTTTTTTTTGGATGAGGATCACGTAATTACACAGTACGTAAAATCGACTTATGAATTCATTAAAAAAAACTTTATTCGAACGTAAAACGGGTAGAGTTTATTTTGATTTATCAAAAGTTTAGCTCAAAAAATCTGTTGATGCGGGGGATAAAAAATATACACCCACAAATGTATGGAAAGATTTAAATTCTCAACCTCAACGTTAATTATAATAACCCCAATACGTCAGGATTTATTATTGGATTTTGAAACCCAAATACATCCATCATTTAAAGAGCTCAGCTCATCTTGCTAAGAATATGTTCTTAGTTTTGCTCATCATTGAAACTTAACTGTCGTGCGTGCTCTAAGGAGTAGGCTATAATTAATATTTAACTTGGTTTCATTTGTTGGTTGATGCAGTATGCGAGACAATTAAGTCACTGTCGACTTAGACTTGAGATAGCGTTAAGCGGCTAAGGTAAGGTAAAATATCCAATCTAAAAGGTGGGGGATTTGGCCATCATCTTAAGAGTAAAGATGAAGGATATGATTGAAAGATATAATTGATTGCTTCCATATCACATCAAAAAACCAAACTCATCCCAATTTTGAAAAGTGTTTGCTTGTTTCTTGGCACTGCCATCTTCTGGAAGGCCAGAGATGTTAGCTGGGCTTTGCAGAATCTTGCTCAGCGTCCAGAAAGGGTAATTAAATATATATATATATATCATAGTAGAAATAAATTGTTGTGCAGATCATCACTATAAGTTGAAATAGCTGGTCATTCTTTCTCGCCGTGGCATGAGAAATTACTATAAGTTTTGCTGAAAGTAAGCTCGAACGTCTTCAGTCAAAATTCTTAACATGATTCAAGACGAGATAAAAAGTTTTGCTGAAAATAAGCTAATACGTCCTGAGTGATTAAGATCACCAGTTTCATTGAATAGAAAAGGGCTGGAAGGTACATTCTTATGAAAAGAAAAATAATTGCAATCAAAGCTGGAATCACATGTTTCATTTGAGCAAAAACATTTCTTACATAAACACCAACTCTAAATTTCATTCAACCATCGATTACATAGCCAAAAAACAACAATATGGCGTAGTAGGGTTCTGAGTGGAGACATTACCTTTCCCCTCAAGGCAGGCTCAGCTGAGAGATACAGAATCTTATTCTAGTTATACTTCACAACTTGAAACCATTTAAAGCCAATAGTCTCGGCTTATATATTCTTCTGATGTAGGATTCTTCATCATAAAATAAACCTTCACTTCTTGGGTTAATAAGCTCCCAACTTATGAGGACAGAATGAACCATCTTGGTCTTGAAGCTATATGTGCAAAAGAATTTAGGCCTTCACAAGGGAAGGATTGCATTCGGGTTCCTGGTGCTGTTGCATAGAGGCGACAAATACCTCCCACTGCATGAGAATGACCTTTTCATAGACACAGAATCTTTATGAAGGCTTTGCACAATCGAAGAATTCCTCATCAGCCTAAACGAGCCTGAATATGCACCATCGTGCTTCGCAACAATAGCCGAATTAGAATGAGAATCAGATTTCTCAGCATCTTTTGTAATTTGATCCCACGAAAATTCACCAGACTCAAGAAGACCGAAATCTGCCAAACCAAGGCATATGGTCTCAGCCAGTGAAGAATCCAGTGAAACAGACCTCCTTATTGTTTGTGCTTGTAATGCCTGATTATCATCACCCGAATCATCAATTACCTGTAAAGCTCCATTCTCATTTGCATTCACATTATCCTTCAAAATTCTATCAGCCTCTGGTTCTGTCCTGTTTTCACCATCCTCCCGATTTCTCTCCCCATTCTCACCCAACTCGCGATCATTTCCCGTTTGCTCATTATGATTACCCACAGCTAAAGAAGAGCCGTCCGAATTCTGGTTCGCAGTAGTAGCCAAAGGGGCGGTAGCAGTCTCATGAACTATATGAGCGCGACACATTGGGCAATTAATGTGAGAACTTAGCCAAGTATCAATACAAGAAATATGAAAAGCATGGTTGCACTTGGGCAGCAGCCTAACAGTCTCATCTTCTTGAAACTCATTCAAGCAAACAGAACACTCAGTTCCTTCAATCAACCCCTCGCCTTTCTTGTACCTGCAAATCGTAATTGAGTTAATAACCGACTGCTGCAAACCAACCGTGTGAATCAACCAAATGGGGTGATCAATTCGATTTTCATCAACAAAGTCTTCATCTTCACCGTCAGATTGAACTTGTTGGCGTCCTCCGTCGGTCTCTGAATTGCACCAACCAGTCTTGGATTTAATAACGTAGAAAGCAAGAAAAAGGATGAAGCTGAGTACTAGTGTAACAAAGATGATCACATAAGGAGAGATGGAATGGCTTTGATGAGAAGGCGGAGGCGGAGGTGGTTCTAGGTAGTAAACGCCTGGTAAAGGGATACAATTGTAATTAAAAGCGCAGTTTGGGTCACAGTAATATGAGCAACTTGTAGTTCCATTTGAGTCTGAAGCTGGGAAGAGTTTCCTGTGTTTCATTGCTGGGGGGGAGAAAATGGAAGAAACTGAGAGAAATTTGAAGAAAATGCAGAGAAATGAGGTGTCTTTGGTTGAATTACAAGAGAAGAAATCAACGAGGCTAAGACATTGTAGTACTGTGTCACTTTCAGAGGTATAGTTAAGAGTGAAGAATCGTGTTTGACATGGTTTGGCACAAAGGGATCTGGAAGTTCCATTTCCGTCCACATTGTACAATGAATAATCGTATTGCAACAAAATATTTTCCCGATTCAAATTATCAAATTTATATTCTAATTGATGTAGCATGCATCTGAGATAATATACTGAATTTTTTAACACATAGTTGTCATTAACACGGTAATCATTGTTATTACTATAGGTAAATAAAAATTTATGTTATGTATACAAATTTGAATTATTATGTGACATCTGTAGTAAGTCACTGCTTCTGATTAAAATAACTAGGTTTCGTTGACATCTCAGCCGGAATCACTCTCTCTTTTTTTTTTTTTGTTTTTTTTTTTGGGCGAAGGACCTCCTTTATAGGCATGATAAATTTTACATCAATATAAACAGATAATGCGACAAGTCAAACTCCTACTATCATTAAAAAATGCAGAGGGGGAAAAAACAAAAGAAAAGAGCAATGAATAATGGGCATGCAATCTGAAATGATTAAAAAAAATGTGTTCGAAAGTAAATTTTCAGTAAAATATTGGAATCAAGCAGTGAAGTTGTCCTCTACTCCTATAGGACATTGCGTTGGAGATTATATATATATATATAATACTGTAAAAATTAAGGCACATTTGGGTTTGGTAAAAAATAATTTTAAAAAGTTAAAAAAATAATTTTAATCTTTAGTAATTTTTTTTTAAATCACTTTTACTAGAATCATTCACTCTTATAGCGGTTTTTTAAGAGCAGGGAGAGTGAGACAGTGAGTAGCTTTTAAAATTTAATTTTGAGACTTAATTTTATATTTAATACAATGCCATAAATATCTTTATATATTTTTAAAAATAAACAATTATTCTTATTAATTAGAAAATAAAATCTTTAAATTTAAATAAATTATTATTATTAAAAATTATATTGAGATAATTAAATAACAATTAAATTTTTTAATATAAAATATTTATTTTCATTATCAATTATTATATAAACACAATAAAAAATATTTTTTATATATTTTATAAATGAGTAAATAAATTTTATCCAATAAGATTTATCAAAGATAACAACTGTTTTTAAAAATTATAAAAATAATTTTTCCAAATATTTAATTAATTTTTCTGAAAACTATCATTTTTATAGTACAATTAGTAAAATTATTTTAAAACTTAACAGTATTATTAAATTAACCCTAAAGCTTGCACATTAATTAAATATAAGGCTTTTACATCTAATCATTTTTTTACTGCAAGTGGATGAAAGCGTGTACAAATACAGTACAAAAAGGAGGAATTATCTTGCAAATATTGGTAGTTTTTGTTGTCCCAATCGTGATGATATATCATACCTTAAAAGTTGGTGAAATTAACATTGTCTCTAATAGGCTGCCGTGGAGTCACAGTCGGGGTAGCATTTATTTACATATCCTTCTGTCTCTAAGAAAATGAAATGGACCTCGTATCAACTATATTTTATTAAAATTTTTATATTAAGTTTGTTGGAACGTTTGGTGGATGGGCAAAACTAGGTAATTATACCGGCCTGAATAATAATGTTATACTTAATTAATTCAGCTTAGATGCGAACCTATATCATACTTATAAAAAATTTGTAAATCTAAATCGAGGGTGTTTCGAATCAGAGTTGTTTATTATTATTGGAGCGGACAACGTCTCTTTAGGTAAAATTAAATCCTCTGAGGCAGAGAGATTTATGCCTCATCATATACTGCAGTAGTTTAATAAAATGATTTAAGCGCATTTAATAAGTATTTTCTAAATCTTGTTGAAGACGTTTTTCAATAATATTTTCTAACTGATTTTAGATATATTCGAATATATTATTCATGTTATTTGAGGAAAAGGTAGCATAAAATATACTTAAACAACTATCCACAATAACATTGGACATAAAAAAATATAATATTTTTGACAATTACGTATTATCTTATTCTACGCACCATCTTACTCTCAAATAAGTTCATCTTACTCTCAAATAAGAAGTTGCAGTATTATTCTTGGGTTGATATGGTAAACAGTCCTGTATTCAGATCTCATTAGAAGAGCTGTGCCTGTCGCTTATCATAAAGTGAGTAAAATTATCTACTAGATTAATTCTCATCATACTTACTTTTAATGTTATGATTTGTCTTAAATACTTTTGTTAAATCCTTACTTATCAGCTTAACTTTTTAGCCAAACAAATTTTTTAACATGACTTAGTTAAGTTCTTAATTTTGATTTCCCATATGTGGAAATTCTTTTGACTATTTATTCAAATTTTCAACTCACTATTGAGCTCTGTTATGTATTCAGTGAAGCAAATCAAAAGGAGCTTAAAACGACAGCTTTGAGCTGCGTTTAGTTGCTGGCATGAATTAATCAAGACGACATGAGAAGCTGACATTTTGTTAAGTGTTCATTTTACTTGTTGAAACGACATGCATTTTTGTCGTTTTGGTTTAATAAAACACAAGCTCTACACGTGACTAAAAAACGCTGTTATGAAGTCGTTATTGCACAGGCGTGTCACAAGCAATTCTAGGAAATTCCTGGGTTTATTATAAAGTTGTTATTTACAGCTTATTAGTGTGGAATGTAGAGAGAATCGAGAGCCTTCTAGAGAGAGAATTAGCCTGGGATTAAAGAAGTTTTCTTATTCTATGTTAAGAGTTATGTGATTTCTCTATACAAAAATCTTGATAGAATGAATGAAGCTGATGAATTTGTTCCCTCATGGATGTAAGTCAATGAAAATTGGTTGAACCACATTAATGGTTGTGTTCTGATTTTCTTATTTTCATTCATTGTTCTTTACTTATTTCTATATCTGTTATTGTCTTGTTCATTCTTATGATCTTGTTAAGCATTTTAGATTCTCTGAAAAGTATCTTGTTGCATCTGATTTAGATTTTTTAGAAAGTGTTTGTGATAAAGTTGAGGAGAATAAGTTACCAAACATTACAAGCTCTTATTTATTGGTCGGACTACAAGTTTTTATCTTAAGTTTTAATTAATAGTTCACTTTTAGGGTCTATTAAAACTTATTTTAAATCAGTATGATAGCTAAACTTTTATGTATAACATGACATATTTTATCATAAAATCATATATCATATAATCCAATATGATTTGAGAAATAAACATAGACAAAGATAAAAAAAAATGACTTCATAAAATAGCCGATGAGCAAATCAAAATACAGGCTCGATTTTGGCATATGATTTTGACGTCAAATTTGACAATAGAGACTAGTGGACACATGCATTGAGTCTAAACAAACTTTTTTGGTTGTTTTTTTTTTTCCTTCCCATAAAATAAGCCTTGTAAACTTAATATTTATTCTTTTATCTAGTTATCGATTTTTTGATGTTGGTATATTTTGAAATACGTGTTATGCTCTGTGTACTAATATATCAATAGACGCTAAATAACGATGCATGACGGTTAAACAACGGTGTATAAATAATTAAACAACAATGTATAAGTCACTTAAACATGAAATGCGGACAATTACATTTTGTCCAAATACGAACATTTACATTTTGTCCTAAGCACTTTATTCAAGACAAAATGCTGACTATGTATCATGATTCGCAAATCTTGGTTTTATAACTAATTAAGTATTTATGTAGCATTTATGTTTTATGTGGATTGGATTCAAGGTTTTTAAGTTTTATTATTATTTCTTAGTATTAAAGGCAACAAATGATGAGCTATGTTATGCTATTCTGAAATCTGAACTGGGTCGACTTCTTTGGACTTAAAACCTTTGCTTGTACCACGACCTTACATTCTTTTTTTTTCTTTTTTCTTTTTTTTTTTAAACAAACAGCAAAACGGTGGCTTCACGTACTCAGACGAATGAAGTTTTGGAAATCTGTTACAAACACATCAAATTGGGCTGGGCTTTGATTGGGCCGAAACGACCAACACAAGACTCCTGTATCTGCCACGTGTACTCAACGCACGAAAATCACATTTATAAACGCGCCCAACGGCTAGCCCTCCTCACTTTTAATTTCAAATCCTAAACTGAAATCCTGCGGCGAGGCGGAGCACAAAGAGCGAAGAATAAAGAATTTCCCCTTCTTTTTTGGTTTCAAAATAAAATCGAGGCTAGGGTTTTGAATTTGAATGGCGATCCCTGAAGAAATCGACAATTACATAAAAGAATCAATCGATCACGCATTAGGCCTCCCAGTCTCCACTAAAACCCTTCAATTGAAACTCCTTGCCTACGAAGAATCACTTCAACGTGTTCGCAATGAGTGTTTCTCTTTACTCTCCAAAAGCAAAGAAAAAGATGCAATCATCGAGCGCGCTAGGGTTCGTATTTCTAATTCTTCATCCGTTATGGTATCTTGCTTCAATTTTTCCAATTTTGATTTGTGAGTTTTGTATTTATAGGCAGAGGCGAGTATGAACGCGCAGGCAGTGAAACGATTTGTCGAGGAGAACCAGAGACTGGCGGAGGAGTGTAAGAGATTGCTGAGTGATTGCAGTAAATGGGAGAGAGAATGCTCTTTGTACGATCATGACAGAGAGGCGTTGATGGATTTCGGGAACGAGGCCGACGAGAGAGCTAAGGAGGCCGAAATTAGGGTTCAAGAATTGGAAGTTGAATTGGGGAAAGTTTTAGACGAATTGAATTTCTACAAGCACCAAGACGATACTTGTGCGGTAATTAAAATGCTTTCTTTTCTTCAAACTTGTTTTTGCTTGTTTCATTTAAGCTTTTCTCGCTTGTAAGTTATGATCTGGTTTGGTCTGAATTTATTGTTTGCTTTCTCTGCTTTATGAGTATCTTATGAGAAGTTATGGAAACTGAAATCCAATCATTGAACGCTAACTGATATGGAATTTGTGAGCCTAATTGAAAATGTATATGCACTATCAAGTCGTAGCTAACAGTGTTTTAGTATATTGAATAAGAGTTCATAACTGAAGATGTGACCTTTTTATCAATCCAAATGAATATTTTTATATTTGAGGCAATAATGCTTATGCATATTGATTCTTGGAAGTTACAAGAAGCAGGTCCAATAGTGAAATTATTAGCAGAATTACAGTGGTGTATAAGATTGTATCTTCATGCTAAAAGTTGTTTACATAACTTTAATGTAGATTCCCTTCCATGTTCGTTCTGTGACTAGACAGGAGAGTAACCGCAGAAGCTGGTCCAATATTGAAAATTGTCAGCAGAGATACAGTAGCTGATCCCATAGTGAAAATTGTCAGCCGAAATACAGTGGTGTTTGCGATTGTATCTCAATGGAAATGGTGGTTTACACAACATTGATGTAGATTCCCTTCTAGATTAGTTATGTGATTAGATAAGAAAATAATCATATCAGATGCTATTAAGAACAAATTTCCTTTATTTCATGAACTCATCGCATATAGTTGTTAGTTGTGGAGAAAGTTTTTTTTTTTTTTTTTAAATGTTTATGATTGATTGAAAGCACTTGCCGTGTAGACTTTAGTTGTCCTTTACATTTCTTCTTATATCTCGTTTTGTTGATAACGAATTGTGGTAATATTATTGCATCTGGTTAGATTGTGACATTTTTATGGAGCTTTATAACTATTCTTCTTTACTTTAAAGGTTGATTCTTCTACCGAGGGCACATCTACTGAAGAAACTTTACTTGAGTCCATTTTGACATTGGTTTGTAAAGAGGAAGTTATGTCTGGCCGTGCATTCTTGGAGGCAAATAGGGGACACGAGCCATGTCATTCACTTCTGAGAATGTGGAATAGGTGAGGAGCTTTTCCCCACATTTTTGGGCATTGCCTTTACTTAGCTTTCTTGTTTGAGGGTGATGTGTTAATCAATTACCAACAATTTACATTCCCACTTATGAAACCGTGTGTTGCAGATTCTGGTTGGAAGATTTGTTGATTTATTTCTTGAAATGTTTTTATCCTTTGTTGTGGCAGCTTGAAGCCATCGACTCAAAAAGTTCTATCTTTATCTGCTGAATTCAAGACCCTTGAGAAGGATAAGGAACATCTTAGGGTGAACCTTGACAGAGCCGAAGAGGAGGTGAGATTGCTCTTCGAACAAAACAAAACATTGGATATGGAGAACAAGAGGTTATTGAGGCAACTACAGAAAGAAAGAAACTCTAATGGTTCTGGTGGAAAGCAAAGCAGCAGTGCATCTGCAAAGGTAAGAGGGGAAAATAGTCAAAGAAAGACATCATTGCTGGAAGCCACTTATGCTCTGCCTGTGTGTGTATACATATACACATACTGCATCTGTAATTCCAGATGTACACATTAAATCATTTGCCAGAGTAGACCGTTAATATGACTTTAATTCTAACTCTCATGCCTTTCTTGCAGACAAACAAGCGAAAATCCAGTCCCAAGTTGAGCAGTCCAATTGAGAAGAAAATTGATTTTGATCTAGATTCAGCAGCAAGACAGCCTCTGTCGCCCTTAAGATGCAACTCACCAGACTCTAGAATGCATAAGAAGTGATGGCTTTTTTATATTCATTGTCCAGATTTCTTTCTTTTCCTTCTTGGAAATCATTGTATACATGATGTTGTTAGAAACAAATTCAAAGAGAGCGTTTTTGAAGCCACAAAGTCTAAATTTGTAATCTTGTAACTGATTGTGATGACTTCATGTAATACAAAATCATTTTAACTAGTGACAGTGGGTTTACATATACTTTTTAAGTCTATAATTTATATCCTCTTAGGATTAATTTTTATTCTAAACTCTCATATTAGAAGAGAATTCGAAATCGAACTCGATTGAACGATTTGATTATCCTTTCTAACGTATATGGAGTGTGTTACGAGTTATCCATTTATCATGATATGATATGAGTAATGGTAATACATCTAGAAAGTCCAACGCCTATGAACGACGTCGTTTACTACATCCTCCGGACTCGCAGACACAGAACGGCCAAGGTGGAAAAATCTCCAACTCAAGCCTCTTCTTATCCAAATTGTTCAAACAACACACTCTCAGGCTCGGTCTCTCACTTCCAAAGTGGGTAGTGGCTATGTCTCTTTTTCGTCTTTACTGTTGTTTCCCTTCAAGCTCGTACTTGTACACTGAACCACAGCAACAACAATTACGTGTAGTATCCCTCCTTCAAAAACAACAAAAACAACATTACAACTATTTTTTCCCGCTTTCTTCGTCCCGCTTTCATGCTTACACATTCCCCAGTACCCCCAAACAAGTTAACCCTTTTGTTTTCCATTTCTCAGCCACCACTCAAGACCCAATTGCTGATTCGTCTTCTTCTGCTGTTGCAAATACTGAGCAACGGGAAGAAGAATATTCTAAGACCAGATTGATTGCCCAGAACGTCCCTTGGACTTCTACTCACGAAGATATTCGTGCTTTGTTTGAGCAGCATGGGACAGTTCTAGACGTTGAGGTTTCTTTTTGCGACATCGGAGTTTATTTTCTGTTTTGTGATATGGGTTTTAGTTTTAGATTGGTTTGTTGATGTGGGCTTTTGTTGTTTGGTTCTTGTGATTTTAGCTTTCGATGCATTCCAAGAACAGGAACAGGGGATTGGCTTTTGTTACGATGGGTTCCCCTGACGAGGCTGTTGCTGCTCTCAATAATCTCGAATCGTATGTAAGCATATAAAAGTTTAATTCTTTAATTATTTTTTTGTGTGTTCGTAAAGCTTTTGATCATTATATTGGAAATGCGTGGAAGTGAAGTAATGATTTAGATGGCTTTAATCATTTGGGAGAACTCCCTGTTAACCAAGTTTAAAATAACTATGTAGCTTATTTATCTGTTTGTTCTATGGTTTTGAATTTATTTTCTTGGCATGTATACAGTGAGGATGTTAGTAAAGGGAATGCATATGATCGATGGAACATAAATTTAATCTTCTTCATTTCTTACGAACTATGCGCAGGCTTAGTTTTTCTGTGTTTCATGCCATTTTTTCAACTTGGAAATGTTCTTCCTATGATTAGTTTTACTTTTATTTCTTAAGGAATTTGAGGGTCGTACTTTAAAGGTCAATTATGCAAAGATAAAAAAGAAGAATCCTGCCCCAACTGTTCAGCCGAAGCCAGTTCCAACCTTCAACCTGTTCATAGCAAATCTGTCATTTGAAGCAAGAGCTAAAGATCTTAGGGAGTTCTTCATATCAGAAGGCTGGGATGTTGTTTCTGCTGAAGTTATTTTCCATGATAATCCAAGAAGGTCCGCTGGCTATGGATTTGTGTCCTTCAAATCCAAGAAAGTGGCTGAGACAGCCATTTCTGCTTTTCAAGGGAAGGTAATCATGTGTTTAGTGATTGCACTTAGTTATTTGTACTTATAATATGTTTTTATTTTGGTGTTTATCGATACTTTAGTTAATTTTGCTGTTTGAATAAGACAGTTTTGAATTGAAGAACTCTGAGAGGTGTTTGTCTTGCAGTTATTTATGGGAAGACCTCTTCGAGTGGCTCCTAGTAGACAGTTTGTTAAACTTCAAACAAAAGAGAGTCTGCATTCTGAGGAAATATCAGAGGACTTGAACATTAATGCAGAGGAAGCAGACACAGCAAATGGAAGCTGAAAATGAACTGCTTCTGCGGGCAGCTAAACTTCATTGCTTGACTTGTAATTTCGGAGGTAAATTTTCTTATATTCACACAGATTTAAAAGATTTGTGATCATTAAGGCAAAAGAAAATGCTGTATACAGCTATATTTTTGTGCAATCTGGATGATGAAGTACTTCTGTGTGTCCCTCCATCATTGTGCTGCTACTCCGCATCACTGTTTAAGTTAAAAAAAAAAAAAAAAGATACTCATTTCTATGCATTGCACCAACTCTGATGTAAGTGTCATTTGATCTCGAGACCTGTACTCCTAGAAGCTCTACCTTTACCTGCTAAGACAGCTAGTACTATTAGCTTATCTGAGTGCATAATAAGATTCTCATAAGTCTGGCATAGCGAATAAAGTATTTGACAGTTATGAGATATAGAATTTACATGCATATTAACACTTCTTAGCCCAAAGGCACCTGCTGGTGATAAAGCTATAGACTTCAAGTCTCATTGTGGTCTTCAGTATCATCCCTTATTGGAATTCTGGTTGTGAACATATGGTGAATGTGCTGGCTTTCTAACTTCAGTGTGCTTCATGAACATTCTAGGGTGACTAAGGCCTGGCTTCTGACCCAGCTGTGACCTAACATTGGACATGAGAGAAATTTTGGTTGCTATTCTCCCGCACATCTTGTTAAATTTCTATGTCTTTTGTCCCTTGTTTGATTAAATGGTTTGGCTACATCCAGTCATGTATTTTATTGGTGATAGTCACAAAACCTGGGAAGAGATGGTTAAATTCATTATACACATAAGACTTTTTCAAATTTTAAACCTTATTATCACCAAAGATGTCAAGCAGTCAACTGAACATACAGTAATGCTTAGGAACATATGCCAACAGTTGTCTGTTAAGTGTCAACTTTTGTGCATTCTGCTTCAACTGCTTTTTGATACTGTGGGATGATTATTCTCCCTCACCCATGCATGGCGTCTGCATCTTGTGCTGCTTGAGTGTGATCCTTGCATCAATGGTCAATCAGGTAAAAGTAGAGGCAAGTTAGAAAGAGACTGAGTTTGGACAAGCCTGCGATGTCTAATCTAAGTGGGTTGTCAACTTAAACCTGTTCTTTTATGTGCATTTTGTACTTAGGTTAGGGAGAAGTTGCTCCCCAGGAAATAAACCATGACTTTAGAAAATGGTAGAAATGTGAAGTGGGTACATAAACTGAATTCTGTTCTATTTTATGTATCCTCTGTTACGGCTTACGACTCAAAATCATTATACTCGAACATGTTCAGAGCCCATAGCAAAATCTGTCTCTTATTTCTACGTATCTCATCTCAAATCCTTGTGTATAGATTGCATGCTTGAAAAGATACCTTTATCTGTTTTATCATATACTTGATCAAAGTAGACGAATAAATTGTTTAATCGGGAAGCATTTTGAAGTATTGTTAGGTAAGAATGCTATTGTAAAGAAAAAGAAAAAATCAGAAACTCACCATTCTTCATTAAACGCTTGAAAAAGGGAGAGGAATATTTGCTTTCCACTCTCTAGAAAGGCGGTGAGGCGCACCTACAGGACCCCTCTTAAATCGGCGTAGTTGGTAACAGGTGCAGGATTGGTTGGGCAGAAACATTAGGACCCAAAACGGCCCAACTAAAACTCAACTGATCCAAATCTAAAAGTACACTATATCTAATATGATTCATGACTCTGTCGAGCTTGTCGTGCGACGGGAGTGGGGCCCTACTTACTTTGCTTTCACCCGTGTAATAATGAATCATTTCAATTTAATCCATTCATTGACTTGCTATCCTAATTCACCTGCTGATAATCATGTGCATGATGACTCTTTGTACCAATTTTGTTGGGGGGATGTTATGTATCAAAGTTGAGACGTTAAAGTCCTGGGTGCTTCAGCGATTACATTTTTACTGGCTCAATTCTTGTCGCTACCTCTTAAGTAATACTGAAATTGTAAATAGAGGCAAGAATGGAATTTAATAATAAATTGAGGACACTCAAGATTTTCTTGATACCACTTTAATTTATGGGATATTATTACTTTCCTACTAAAGTTTTTATGACATATTAAGTCAATATTATAATTTGGTGAAAATTATATTTTATTATCACGCACTTATACTATTAGTACTTTACTATCATTCAAGTTAACATTTAACGAAATATGAGTTGAAAGTTGGTTTTGTCCCTTGAGCATAAAAGATAATGTATTCTTCAAAAATAAAGAAATTAAAAAAAGATAAATTTATCATTTGTCCACAAAATTTTTCTGACATTAATTTAGTATTAAAATTTTCTAAAAATAATATTTTACCATCAAATATTTAAATTGCCATCACGCTGTCATTGAAATATTAAAAATAATTAAATATTTAACCTCAAGTGTAATAAACAATTTTGTCATTTGAAAAGAAAGAAATTATGTAAGAGAAATTATTCTAGAAAAGTAGTGATTATATTAAAAAAATAATGGTTACTTTTTCTACTATATAAACATGCTTTTATGCATTTAAATATCAATTTTTAAGTAGTACGAGCTAAAAACTTTAGCTTCGATAATATCATTCAACACTAACAATCCTAAGTTATTTCAAACACTGCAATGGTAATCAAATACTTTAAATTTAACACTTTATCATTCAATAATTGTGTTAATGTTTTGGCTTCAACAAGAAACTTCTTAAATGCCCTTATGATATTAATAAATTTTTTTTTATGTTAATATTTTGGTAGTAAAGTGATAACAACTAAATAGCTCAAACATTAGGTGATAAAATGTAGCTTTTAGGAAACTTGAGTATTGAATTAATAAGTTAGAAAACTTTTGGTGGATAAATGATAATATCTCTTTTATAATTGGACAACACATTTTAGCTTTAATGTAAAATTCCTTCAATATTCTTATGATATCAATAAATTTTTAACTGTGTAATGAAATAGTGGTAAAGTACTAATAAGAATAGTTGTAAAGTACTAATAATGTAAACATTTAGTGTTAAAATACAGTTTCACCAAACTACAATAGTAACTTGCTATGTCTGAAAAAACTTAGGCAAAAAAAATTGTAATATCCCTTAATTTATTGATTTCACATCACCGAAAGATATTAATAGGCATAGCTTCTTTTCTTTACTCCACTCTGCATGGTATTGGCTTGGCCAAACCCGACGAGTTTCTCCATAATAAAAAGCTTCTATTTTGCTAGTTCAAAAGAATTAATATTTGAAAAAGGAATACAAGTTTCCCTGTTTGCATTGAGTAGGCTTTAAGTAAATAACGTCCTTTGTCTCCATGCCTATATATTGAGTTGTGATGTTTATAGACTCCTAAATTTGACAAATTTTCGTCTTTTTCAAGAATTACCAAGCCTACTACAACATCAGCGTCGCATGAACAGGAATTAGCTTTTACTTCATTTGCAATCCATCATTGAAAGGGAGACAAATAAGGGACAACTAACAAAAACATCACTTGCAAATTTTAAAGCCATTAATAAGACATGCCTTTTTGGTGCCTCCTAATGCTTATATGAACTGGCAGCTGTCCACTATAAACACATTATTGATAACAGGAAGACTCATTCAACGTAACAACCATTTCTATCTAATTGAAGCAATTAGAAGAAACAGAGAAGAAAGAATCCACTTTGTATTGTATTAGGTATGGAGTTTTGTTGAAGTAATACTCATGAGATAAAGTCCTTTTCCGAGTTTCAGAGATCACATGATAATTAAGTGGACCAGACTTTACTTAAACCAATCCCTTTACATCATTATATAAACAACCCCTCCTCCGTCTAACAACTATCCCCAAAGCATCTTGAAATCATTCTGCTTTCTCTTTATATATCTCTCTGAAAATGGCAGGAGTTTTCTCTGGGGTGGCTGTTTTTGCAGTTTTAGTCTTTTGTATGGTAGTTCCAAGCTTTGCTACAGTTTACAATGTAGGGGATTCCTCAGGCTGGACAATGGGTACTGACTATAGCACTTGGACCGGTAGCAAGACCTTTGCTGTTGGTGACAGCCTTGGTGAGTTAATTTCATCCAATGTTTGATGTTTTTCTTATCCTTAACATGGCTATACAAACTTATGGTGTTGAATCTTGTTTGATAGTCTTCAACTATGGAAGTGGGCACACTGTTGATGAAGTGAGTGGTAGTGACTACAACTCATGCACTGTGGGAAATGCAATCACATCAGACAGTTCAGGCGCCACCACCATCACTCTAAAGACTGCCGGGACTCATTACTTCATTTGTGGTGTCCCTGGCCATTGCGGCAGCGGCATGAAGCTTGCCGTCACTGTGGGATCAGGGTCACCAACCACTTCTCCATCAGGCTCTGGCTCAGGTTCATCATCTCCAGGTGGCTCTGGCGCTTCTTCTCCGCCTTCTGGCCGCAATACAACAACCACCACAACTTCACCTTATACACCTGAATTATCCGCAGGGGCTAATTTCTCTCCATTTGTTGCTCTAGTAATTACTTGTGTTGCATTCTTCATGTTGGTCGTCTCATAAGCTTCTCCTTGCTGATGACCAGGATAGAGGCAGTGCTTTTTCTCCTTTGCGTTATGCATTTATAGTTTGTATTCTTGAGGTCTGGTTTTATCAAATAGTAGGTTATCTCCTAAAAAAAAAAAAAAACTGTTTTTGCGTGTGTGTTGTTGTTACATGGCCATTGCTTTTCTGTTCACAATCACAGGGGATTTGATCCTTAATATTATGAATCAAATCATTGAAAAGAACTCTAACATAGTAGTAGAATAAGCAATTGTTACTCCAAAATGAAACAGAAAATTTCATAGGAGAAGAACCCTCAACTTCATAGGAGAAGAACTCTCAACTCTGTTGGACTTTTGACATATGAAGAATCTGTGAATAAGGCAATTCACAGTTAAACTTGCAAAAATTTTAATTTTTGACACACATATAAGTCTATAACTAGACTCTTCCCCTCTAGTTTCCACCTCCAGCGAAATTTACACATACTTCGGCATTTTTGGCTGAAGTTAAAAAAAAAAAAAGAGAAAAAAAAAGAAAAGAGCTTTGTTTAATCTCAATGTCTTCTGTATTTTCTTGACTTGGATTTCAGTTTGTTTCCTTTCACAAGTCCATTAACGTACGTAACAGTACGACAACTGATTCGTAATTCAATTCAATAACATCTTTGCGGCAGAAAATCCAATTATGCTTTAAGAAATTTTATAAAACATGTCGGTTTCTCCACCATTTCTGTACGAGCACTCGGATACCTATTTGAGTTTGGTGCGACTTGTCATACAGGATTTAGTCCGCTGCGAAACGATTGCGAGTGGCGGTCACCTTTTTGACATTGTACTACGTGTCAGTTTTATATGCTATTAAGATACGACAAGTATCCTAATTCTTAAAAATTTTGTAAAATTCATCCTAAAATTTTACCTGCTGATCCAGATCTTCGAAAGTAATAAGACAAGTAGGTTTTATCATTTTCTATTGTACGACTTGTCAGAAAAAAGAAAACCCGGACGAACTCCGGAACTGCAAAGTTTTTCTTCCCCGCTGCCCTGGCAATCAGTGAATCACAGCATAGTAATAATAAGGGTAGTGAGGCTAAAACACAGAAATGGAAAACCCAGGGTTCCAAAATGCGGGGAATTGCATGGAGTTCACTGTTGCCTCTCATCTTAGTGACGTCCCTGATCATCTACGACGAGTGGGTTTCCACTCCTTCTTGCAAAATCATACCTTCCGCGGATCCTAATGATTACGACCCGGGTCCAAATTCGGGTTCATTGGTTGATTTGAGGATTATGATGGTTGCTAATTTGTTACTGGTTGGGTCGGATTCTGGTTTCGTCTACCGCCATTTTAGAGACTATTACATGGCCAAATTTTTCAGAGTAAGTTGGTAAATCTGCTTATATATTAACATATGTTTGCATTAATTTCACATTTTATCTGATGAGCTTGAGCATGAGCTGAGGCTGGAAGCAAAAATGAATTCAGTCTCCTTAGAAGCATTATAGGCTTCAGGATGTTTGTTTGGTATTCATTCTAAAAACAATTACATAAAGCTGCAATTGAGCACATGCAAATAGGGGAATGAGATATAGCTGCCAAGATTGGAATTCGTTCGATGTGAATCTGTAACGTAGATATTCCTTGTTATTTTACTGAAATAAAGCATCTGTTATTCTTATACGTGAAGCAGAAATCTTTTCATTCTCTGAACCCTGATATGCTGCTAGTCTTGGGAGATGTTTCCGCAAGAGGGTCAGAGTTGACGAGAAGTAATTGGTTGCCCGTGTTGGATCGATTTCATCAAATGCTGGGACCCTTTCTCAATGTTCCTTTGCATGTGCTTTTAGGTGATATGGATGTAGGAGAATGCAGTGGACTTGACACTGGGTCTGTTGATTGGATAGCTGGGAACTTTCCTGGTCTGGATTCGTCTGGTTGTGGTGCATTTGAAATTAGTAATATCAGCTTTCTCTCTCTTAATGCTGTGGCGTTGCTCTGCAGCAATAATAAACTAAGGTTTAGTGTTGAAAAGGTCATAGAGACGGAGAGTATAGATCTCAGAATGGAAGCCAAAGGCTCAGCTGAAGCAGTTCATGAATTCAGTAATTTTGCTCAGAGAGAAAAAGTTATGCCTTCCAAGTCTGGTCCTGTCTTATTACTGCATTTTCCTTTGCACCGAATAACCAAAAGCAAGTGTGGATCGCAGATTTCAATTACACATGAAAACAGGTAGATGTGCTTATCTGTTATCCATCATCACTGTTATATAAGATTGATTTCCATAACGTAGATAAGTACTTAATCTCAGTTTTCAACATTAAGAAAGCATATTTCATATTTGTGTGGGTGGCTGAGGGCATGCTATGAAACCTGTTATGTTAAAGTCAGGTGGCAAGGGCAGGTCATTTGACTTAGGCCTGAATCCTCATGTTCATCGATTTTATTGATCCATGTTCCTTATTATTTTTTTTTTCCAACTTTTGTTTTGATTTGTTTTCTTAGAGTTGTCGGAACTGGAAAATTATATTTGTATTCAGTAATTTGCATCAGTGTGGCATTGGTTCATCTTGCCACTCGAAATTCTGATTCACGTGCTTGATTTTATGGTCTGAACTGTTGAATTTATTCTTTCAGGGGGTTTTCTGAACCTGGACCCTATGGTTTACTGCACACCATCCCCCTCAATACTACAGAATACATTTTCCAGGCTCTCAAGCCAAAGTAAGTCTATGTTCCTTTTTCCTGGTATATGTGGATGATTTAATACATACTTTACTGCTTTTTATAGATTCCAAAAAGCACTTACATATGCAAACTGCTATAGGACAGGAAATGAACAAAAGAAGACAGAAGACGTTAATTAGGATTTGCTAGGATAAAGAGGAAGAGGGGGGAAGGCAAAATAATCTGTTATCAATGTTTAGCTGATGTTTTAGCCAGGTTTGAGAAACATGAACATACACTATTCTACGTGATCCGGTTTTTGATCACCAGTCTTTGTTAGACAAACACAAACATAGTCAAACATAATAAGACCCAATGAATCCTCAAAGGCATAGGATAGTGCAAATTGGACAGATGTTTGTTCCAATCTTGCTGCTAATTCTGATATCACAGATCCAATATATAACAATTTTTATCTAAATATCTTGTAATCTTTAAGTCTCTTTTCCCTTTATTGTAGAAGTTACTTAGTAGAGTAATAAATAATGTTGCTACGTCTAGTTGCAATGTTTCTTCTCGGCACAATTCATTTCTCCAATCTGCTGGTTTATTAATGCACTTTTTCCCTATATTTGCAGGATTATTTTCAGTGCCCACACCCATGAATTTTGTGATTACACACACTCAGACGGAACTCGTGAGGTAACTGTCTCAGCCATGACGTGGAAGGCAAGGGATGATCCAGGTTTTGTCATTGCGAATTTCAATGGGAACGGAAGGGGAGTTAGTGTCAGCTATTGCTCTCTTGCTAGAGAATCTCATGTGCTAATGGCCTATAGTTCTGTTCTAATTTCGTTACTGTCGATAATGCTCGTAGCAAATAACACTCAATTGAGACGTTCAAGATGATGATTTTGGAATACCTCCAAAAGTCATAACGTGTTGTGCACTACTTGTAAAAAATTTTGTTGTATCGCTGATGGAGCTATAGTTTTCATTCTTTCCACTATAAGACAGAATTCTAGTGTGTATATATGTATTGGGTGGTTGCTTTTATATATATATATATATATATATATATAAAGTGCAGAATTATCCGGAGTATTAAGGTATGGAATTATCCGAAAAAATGCATAAATCACATGATTTAAGAGTTTTATGTTTTAAATTTTTAAAATTCTATGATTTTAAAAATTTTTTCGAATATTTTCTGCATTTTAATATCTCATACCAGAATAATTATTTTTTATATATATATATATATATAGATAGAATAATTTTATAGGGGTTCTATATAAGATTCCTTGTTGAATTAAGATCGCCTAAACTCTTATTTAAAGTAAAAATAATAAATAAATCTAAACTAAATGCTTTGATTTGTGGGCAAACTAGATTTGGGAAGAATTGTTCAAACCACAATGCCATCGAGAAATAGAATGACTTCGTGTATTTCCGGTGCGGTTCGTAACAAATTATGTGATGAATAATAGCAACGAACAGTTTGCTGTATTAAGAAATTTTCCCTTGTGATGGTATTACCCCAGACCAGAATACAAAAAAAAAAAAAAAAGCCCTAGTTGATTAAAAAAACGTAACGTAACCCTAAAATATTAACATAATTTGCACAGAATTTTAAAGTAACATCATCAGCGAGCAACTCGTTTTATATCTTAGCAATCTATCAAAGACGCAACATTTTCGACTCACTCTTAAGCATTTTTAACATTGTATTTGTGGTAGTATCTGTATTTGTAGTAAACCATTGCAGCCAGAGCTTACCTGACGTCTAGACCCGAATCCTGATCGTTCGGCGTCACAGTAACATCCGAGTACTACTGGAATTTAGCCCAATTTAATGGGCTTATTTTTTCTTATTTTGGTGTATGGCAAGGCCCACGCTTATCTCTGTTGTTCCTTAAAACTTTTATTCTCCACAAACCCATTGATATTATTAACAAAGTTTTGTGATAGTTTCCAAATAAAAATGGGATCTGATTGAGCGTAAAGTATCCTAATCTGATGACCTTTTTCTTTTTCCACCATCATCTCTAATCTGATATTTCTTGAGCCTTTAGATAATCGATGACACGCATACCTTATTAGGGAAGTGATGAGCAATTGCATGCATTACGCATTCTCCAAAGATAACAAGTGTTTAACTATCATATTGGGATCTAGAGGTCATAATCAGTTAGCTCTACACGGATGCTCTCACTTCTCTGGACCTTACGAGAGAATGTGTGGGGTTCAATTTACGGATCCAACCTCGTCTTAGAAAATTAAAATTCTGGATTCATTCTATTTCTTTTTTTTCCCCACTGTTATTGTTTAGTCTAAAAAGAGAGTGAGCAAAATAAAAGTTGGATGAATATGTTCGGCTTTAGGACGAACGCAACTGTGGTCAATACAAGCCACAAGTAATTTCTTAATTTTCGCACTAAATCTTAGAAAGCAAAACTAAGATCTGGTGTCTGAACCTTTAAAAAGAGCCAATGTCATCAGCATCGGAAAAGAAAGAGACGCTGCCTATTCGACAATTGATATCGAATTTAAAAATGAGCTATTGGCTCATCTCACCCGTAATAATGAATTTGCTGCCGCATTTTAACTAGTATGTAAGTGTCGATCCATCAACCGAATCTCTCATATTAACATCAACTACGGCATTCATTTTGCTTAAAGTAATATATTAATTAGTAATTTAACTAGGCTTTAAAAAATATATATATATGAGGAGAGATGGAAGAGTCTCTAAGACTCTAAGACTCTTTTTTCTTAAGAGTCTCTAAGACTCTTTTTTCTTCTTGTGCTTGTGCCTGTGAAAGGCACGCATGGGGTCTCTCTGTAATGAGAGGTCCGATAACAGCTGTAACCACGTAACACCTGTTAAAGCTAAAAATGCCTATTCTATTCTCCACTTCTACTTTCCTCCCCCTGCATATGTTATTCTATTCTACTCCACACTGACAACAAAACCTAATCCCGCATCCTTAAAACTGGAAAAAATAATAATAAATATTGAATACATCATCAACTCAAAAAAAAAAAAAAACAAAAAACAAAAAAAAGGACAAGACCGGCTCCAGCTGTCCTAAAAACACGTTACAGCAATTCCTCGCAAAACGACCGCACAGATCTGACAACACTCCTCCTCTCTCACTCTCGATCTCAATCTCAATCTCTTTCTCTCTGTGTCAGTGACCCGTCTCTTCATACATCGTTTTAAACAACTTAAACATGAATAAATTTTATTAATGGGAACAAAAAGAAAAATAGTACGCAGATGAAATTAATTATACGAGATTATAACTCTTGAAATTATAAGAAAATTTAAAAACAAATAAATAAATAAATAAACAAAACTAGATATACTGCTAAATCATACGTCAAACCGTCAAACTATCATCATCACGATCCATCACAATCAAATATAAAATTAATTAACAAAATATAAAAAAAATAAACTCCTAAAGGAAAATCAACATAAGACGATCAACTATAGATCTACATAAACAAAGCAACAGCAGCAACAAATCCTGACAAGTAACCGCCAACAGCAACTCTGTTTAAAGCGACGCCGTTCCCAGGAGTGGAAGCAGGGGCACCAGTTGGAGAGAGAGGGGCACCAGTTGGAGAGAGAGGAACGCCGGATGGGGAGACGGGAGCGTTACTGGGAGCCTCGGAGACAGGCGGGGACGGCGGTGAGAGAGTCGGTGCGGCGGCGGGAGTAGGAGTGGCCGTGACAGGTGATGGAGACTGAGCATGAGCTTTGGATGGAGAAGGAGCTGCAGCCTTGGGAGCCGGAGAAGATGGTTTCTTGGGTGGCGAGTGAATCGGCGCCGGACCGGGAGCCTGGGCCACTGCCGTGCCGGCGATGAGAGCAAAAAGCACGATAACGACGAAGCTTGAGCGGGCCATTGCTGTCGTCGTTGATGCCGCGAGAGCCTTGAGCGAGAAACGGAAAGCAAATAGACAAAAGGGCGAGAAGAGAGAGAGTTTGTTTGAAAGAAAAAGAGAGAGGAAGTAGATATTTATATAGTGGTGGAGGGTTGGGAGAGATCACTATTACTTCTCTCCTTGTTCTTTTTGCATTGCCCTGGTTACTTTTGTTTGTTTTAATTTCCATTTTTGTCCTTTTTAATTAATGCCTAAGTTTTTAATTTTTTCTTTCGATTACCCTTTTTAAGCTCTTCTTTTCATTAACTAAACACTCATTTTCCGTTTTTTGTAATTTCTCGTATCACAGAAAGAAGTGTTATTTTGGGAATTTCACAGAGATAAAGGAAGTGTTTGATATTTAATTTGATACGATTCTTGGATTTCCAGTAATATATAATAAATACACAATTTTTCCAAAAATAAAAACTTTTTTCTTTTATTTTTTTTAATCTATATGACTAGTTGATTGTTTTCAAATAACTTTTAGTTTCGTTTCAAAACGTTTGAAAAAAAATAATCTTAATTCCGAATTATATTTATTATAATTGTCTTCTAATTAGAATGCACTTGTGCTTCTTTGTGATGAAACACGTAATAGACTAATATAGCAAATATTCACTTTGAACTCTTACCGTGGCGAGTTGTGTGATGCAATGCAACTCTAATGTTAGATATTTCTTCCTTCTACACTCATAAATCTAAATAAATTATATCAATAAGTGCGAGTATCATTTAATATAAAATTATTTTAGTTTAATAAAAATTTTTAATTTAAAATTTGAGAATATATTTATATTAAATATTTATTAAAAGAATTTTTCAGTCTTGATATCTACCCAACTCAAATCTAGACGGCCCAATATAATTTTTAAATAGAAGATGATTTGATATTTTAAAAAAATCGGAATAAATTATATGTCGTTTTCTGATAAAACATAAAAGTACGAGGACCTTGTTGTTATGCGCACACTTTCACAAGGGGGCCCAGAATTTGTCCATGTTACAAGTACGCACATAGTTGCGCTTTACAGAAAAGATCGGCAAATGCAACAGCTGGCACTGAGGATCATGAGTTTATGTGATTAAAGAAAATCTCGGCCGTTCAGTGTGTGACAACTCGAAACATGTTGAATTTGAAGGCTATGATTATGACTCGACAGCGTCTGGTGGTTTATTTGTTTTCTCGGACAGATTCTCGCTCAACTATGAGGTCCATAATTAATTTAACAAAAAAAATTCCACTAACCGTTATGATTGGCACGTTGTTGCTTCCGATTATTTTTTTACTTTATTTTATTTTTTTAGAGTGGACTATCTTTTTCATTATTGAAAATCATCGGATCATAATTTAATTAAACATTAACTTAATGTATTATTAATATTTAATTATAAAGGCTCCATCTGACATCGTTGGGTGATTAGCTTGAGCACTTTGGATTCCAAGCAAAAATTGCTGTCGGGAGTTTTGTGTAATATTTTATGAATTTTACTTTTCAATAATTTAAGACCGATCATTAAGAGTCGTTAAGATATGACTAAATTCACTATTTTCGTGCTCAAATGAACCTTTGTAATTATTAAGTTAAAAACAACGATTAATGAATCATAAACATAAATGAATTATTTAACAACACAAGGGACATGTGATGTGTTTGATCGTTGGAAACGGTTAGATATTTTAAAACTTGATAGATCAAGCCAATAGCCATCACGTAGGTAATAGATGAATTAAAAAGAACTTACAAACAGTTCATAAACATGAACGTAAAATATGAACTTCAAATTACTGAAAATAAACAAACAAATCATATTTTTAAAATCTACTTATTTCCATTTGGGGATTATATAAGTCGGGTTAAAATTTAAAAAAAAAAATTGCTCTGATTCGATAAAATTTCCACATAAAAACCTGTCCACCTCTCAACGGAACTATCAAGCTGAATTTGGTATGAAAATAGAAGACACCGGGCCCGCAGCGACCCGACACTCTCAAATGACCCAAACAAAATTTGCAATTTGGCACCAGCAAGCCGCGTAGACGCACGACCAACAAACAAAATGGAAAGCTAATGTGCTCTTTTACCTGCTATCATAGGATCAATTTCTGTTTTCTAGGCGGAAATTCATATGCAAATTTTTATCTGGATGACTGGCACAATAGATATAACACCGCTTTGGAAAAACTTCAGGTACTATGGCTCTCGTATTTGTGGCGCATTCGACAACATATTATTGGACGGTTTCACCACGTGGCGGCTTGATAGTGTTGTCTCCTTAAGGTCTTCTCACTTATTTTAATCTCTTTTACGCAAACGCCAATAAACATAACTCAAAAATTACCCCCGTCTTCACTCCCAAAAACAAAGCTTTAGAAGTCCACTCTAACATTACGTTCTCACTACGCTTAGTCTCTGCGTGGGTACATTTGATTAATCCATTTGAAAATACCCAAAAGTTAAAGTAGTTAAATTTTAACATAATTCATAAGGAACTACTAAATTACAACTGTCATACCCTACAATTCCTTCAAAATCACTTGATCAGTGTTAACAAATGATAAAACCCGTTCACTTTTTGAAAAAAAAAAACAGTTATATCTTAACAAAATCCTAATTCATATGTATATTTAACTTGTTGACATTACTCAAATTTAAAATATTAAGATTTTCATTTCCCCTCTTTTTAAGTTTTAAAGTAAAACAAAATTTTATTAAACTAGATCATAAAGAAGGCTATTTCTATTCCATTTCGTTCTTTGAATCGCTCAATTGACCGTTAAGAACAAGCTACGGTTGATGGGGAGTAGTGCGTGGTCAACTGAAGTTACTATACGCTCCCTTAGATATTATTTCATAAAAATTATGCTCTTATACTATCTTTTCCTATACGTTACTTTTGACTCATTTGCAGCTTCATCCGCTCTTCCCAGGTCACCAGTGGATGGAGTACGTGGGTTCCGCGTCTTTAATCAGACTGCGCTACGCACGAACTTTATGTCTGGTCATGTCCTGATAAATGTAACCATGTCCTGGAAGCATAGAACATGAACACTCTCCAAAGCTCCGATTTACCTGCCTCATAATCCCAATTTAGCCATTTAAGAATGTTCATCTACAGGCTGTTTCTGAGGCTACTGTTATTTTATTTAGCTTCAAGCAGAATTGAAGAGTATGGAGACATATTGTAAGTGCTTCCAATGCCCGCAACACCATCAGGAACAATGTCATCAGGAGACGCAAGATTGGTGTCCACCTGCAATTCGACAAATTGACAATGGTTGTGACCTCTGAATTGGATGTAAGAGAGTGAAATAGTCATAGAATGAATGAATAGTGAAATTAACAAGAATATCAATCAAGCCATTAATCCGAACACACATTTTTTTCCCTTCTCAATTTCCTAATCATAATCAATTCACTGATGCAGCTCAGTATTATAATTGTTCATCTGACTTTGTCAGGCCCCTATATAAACAGTTCTGTATGCAGGTGGTTTTAGTTTTACAGTGGGCACACGTAGCAAAATCAAGAGTGCACAGAAAGGGTTAGGAAATTAATGTCAATACAATGAGAATTTAAGCACACAAAAAACAAAAAAATTCACATGTAGTGTCATCTCCCTCTTGAATTCTGGTCTACGGTGCCCACCTCTTACTAAAATATCAAAATGTTCAACATAAGTGTTAATGATTGCATATGCCGATGCAATTCCAGTCAACAGATCTAGTTAATATCGCCAACTAGAAGTCATCAACTTCACTAATAAACTGAATTTCAAAGACAAATCTGAAAACTCGAATACACAGTTGGCATGCACATTGCTTGAACAAACACAATATGTAGCATCTAAATTGCATTTGTAAGCACAAAAGTTATCAAAGAATAAAACTGCAAACTCCCGCAAACTTTAGAACAGGGAAATACTAACCACACGAAACCATTGCCTCTTCGGAGGTAGTGGGGGTAGTGAAACTTTAACAACGAAGTCATGAGCGTTGAATGCCAGATAGATATCATCTCCATCGTTGTCGTGAAGCCTGCAAAACAGATATATCGATAAGCATGCTCCTCATGGAGCCATTGCACATTCAATGTTATAAGTCTTGCTACATTAGGCCTATATTTCTTGGGAAAACAACTATATTTTGTTAAATGTTGAGTTTATTGGATATTCATTGTATATCACGGAACTGGTTAGGAAAACTACTGGACACAGAAGATGACAGTGTTGATTAGAACAAGAAGTAGCAAAAAGCACTCTTAGGGAAGTGCCCCTCAAAAACAAAAGAGAGAGAGAGAGAAGAAGAAGAAGAGAAGAAGACAAATCTACATTGACCATAAGAGCAATGTACAAGCATGTCAAACATTTATATACGATTTAAATCATCACAAACTGCTGATATAGTTGTTGCAATATCTCTTACGTAAATGCAAGGAATTTGCTGTCATAATTGTCCCAGTTGTCCTCATGCCATGTTACATCATTCTGCATCAGTAGATTGTGTGAGTGCTGACTACTTGTAAAGCACATTTACTAGATGAAGTTCATTCTATTAGGGACACAAGTAAAAGAAAATTTACTATATCAAGAAAATCTTCACGACCAAATACTCTGTGAGATTTTCGGAACTTTATGACCTCAGAGAAAAACCTGTAGTGACTGTTCTTCTTTGTTTCCAACTGCCACCACAAAAGATTTAGCCATTCAGCCATTATCTGAATAAAAGCTATCAAGAAATAAAAGCCCAAATAAAAAACATACCTGCCCCCACTGGAAATTGTTAATAGCAGTATCATGTCCATAACTGTTGTTATTTCCATATCGAGTATGCCCATATTCATCTCCCATTAGCATCATTGGGGTTCCCTGTTTGTAGCACTTGAAAGAATTAACACTGCCACCAGTTTCATAAGTTGTATAAAGTAAACAACTGAAATCTTATGGCGGATACGGCTATGAAAGTTCTATTTGGTCAGAAAGAGAAGTAGGAGTTTTTGAAACATACTGATCATCTATTGGAAAAACGAAGAAATAGTGAAATACAACAAATTCTGTAATGCGCAAAAGATGACAAATGAGATTTCCAAACTTAAAATAGTCAGTGAAACCACAAAGTTAAAAGTGAAAATAGCAGTGAAACTGTTTGAAGTAAACAGTCTCAATCTCATTCTGTGCACACTAGCAGGTAAAACAAAGATTTGTTTGCAGCATGCTATCATAAAACAGTTACCTGAGATATCATTAATGCTAGATGGAAGTTTTTCATTTGCCGGGAACGCAACGCTTTAATACTGGCATCATCAATTTCTCCTGTCCAAAGAGAAATATTCTGCATTTCAGGAATGAAAAAAGATCATAACTAATCCTTCACTTTCTCATAGATTATTTCCTTGCAACTGAAGAACCCAAATGAAAGAAACCTTAATCATTTTTCATAAACCGCTATAAGTTTTGACATCAATTTAGGTTTCAAGATCTGCATCCATCAAATTAAGAAAGCCTAAAAGAAATAAAGCAAACTACACCCATGACATGGTGCTTGAAGCACATTAAATGAAGTAAATTCGTTGTAAAATTTTCTAACTTTTTCAAAATGATATTTGTTTCAACATTATCTTGAAACACAGGGCAATAATGGCTAATAAGTTGCACTAGCACTCATATACATTGATCAAAACAAGCTTGGTCATACAAGCATTACTACCGTACAAAAAACACTACCTTCAAAACCACAATTCCAGCTAAAATTATCATTGCACCCATCATTTCCTCCTTCTCCATTAGCCTCATTGTGCTACAAAAACAACAATTTTAGAGAATAATTGAATAAATATGATAATAATGAAATTAAATTGATGGCAAGAAATTATTCTGTACCTTGTAGTTGTATGAAACCAGATCGTACAGTGTGAACCCATCATGTGCAATTATAAAATTAATACTATGATATGGCTTCCGCTTATTAACCTGAAAGATGAGAAATTTTGAGAGGAAAGAAGTATTTTCACCAATTTCATCATGTGCAATTACTGTTTACAAATTACTAAACCTAGGCCTACAGCTTTGCTCATTCAAAAATGTTTCATATTTCAAATCAATTCAAGTATTTTGTGTAGGTGTAGCTTATGATCATGTTGTTTAACTAATTTCAATTTTGAGATGAGGTCATAATCATGTTGTTGTTTTTTTTTTTTTTTCTTTTAAGCAGCTATTCAACAGTTTCGAACCTTGTTTATAAGTTCCATAACCTTGAACAAATGATTGAAAGTATAAAACCTTAAAACAAATGATTGAACATGACAAAAATAGTTGAAACAGAAATATATTGATGCATACCCTGTAAAGGTCGGAAGATCCAGAGACTCGAGTAGCCAAAATCCCCTTCATCCCAGGATCACCCTAATTATGATATTTAATGTCAAATGTGTGGTTCCTCCAAAAATAAATAAATAAAAAGAGCACATGAGTTATCACTTATTAAACAAAAGTAAGCACAAATTATCCTATTTGGACACTAGCAGAAATACCAATAAAATAGACATTCTTAGCATCCATCCCTATTTAACTCACAATCATTTATACACTGAGTTTAAATTGTGAACTGTTGACCCCAATATCGTAACATTACAATAGCAATTTCCATCACAGGTGGTTCAGCTATTTTCTACATTTTAAGCCCACCAGCCCATTTTAGGGTAAGGCAAAATTAAGAGATCACACCTTTATAAACTTTCTTAGGTCATCACGGTACTTCCCATTCCACTCGGCCCATCTGCACAAAATGGATCTCATAAGTGATGGAGGTAGGGTAAGCATGTTTCCCCAAGAAACTTTCCAAAAGAAATAAGTGATGGAGGTGAGGTGACCATGTCTCCACTAGAAACTTTAAAAAAGAAATCCATATTGAAAAAGAATGCCAACTATCAAGCACTCATGCCTAAGAATCTGATTTTTCTAGTTCAACAAGCTCATTCAACTCAAAATAAAAATGTGAAATAGAGTTACCTATCCCAATTTGGAAATTGTCCAACAAGATAAAACCCTCTGCAGTCCCAAGGTTCTGCAATTATTTTACACCTGGATAGAATAGCATCTTTGGCAATTGCCTGGAATTTCAAACAATAATAAGTCACTAGACCAAACAATTTCCCCCTAAAAAAAAGCTGGCGTATTGCCCCGAAGAAAGTTCATTTTTCTGATTACCAGCAAAAATTGCACAATTTCTTTACGTTAAAGACTACATCTGAAAAATATTTAGTCAGCATTACCAAAACTCTAAACAACCTTACAACAGTTTGTTGAATTCAATTTTTTCAACGGTACAGCATTATAGTAACACATATTTTTTGTTGCAAATATTCTGGTGCGCAATTATTTTCTTGCATCATAGAATAATTCTAAGATTAATGAGGATTGCAAGAATAAAGGACTTTCTTCATCCTGGTGAGGCTAGAGATCCTGTCTTTTAGCCATATGAACCCACTTAATACAAAAAGAAAAGGGAAGCAATGATTTCACATTGACAGAGCCATAAAAATAATTGACTTTGCATTTATTCTTTCAACTCGATAGTTCTTCAAATTCAATGTTCCAAGAAAAGCTATGTTATACACTCAATATCTGCCTATATAAATCCAGACACATATAAATTACTCACCCGAATCAGTGGTGGAGCATTAAGAGGAGAACCATCTGTTCCGCGACACAGTACACTGGCAAGGTCAAATCGAAAACCATCCACGTGATACTCAACAACCCTGCAATTTGAGTCAAAGAGAAAAAAAGAAAATCACAAATCTTCATTAAAAAGCCATATGCAGAAGCGGAACAATACAATGATACTAAACTAGCATAAAGTCTTCTTTATAATATCCAGTAAGAAACTCGGTTAAAACAAAGGTTACCAACATCAGTGACATACATCTAATTAAAAGACAGTGGAAGTCAAGTCATCCACCCCCTTCCCAACCCCCGCCCCCCCCCCCCAAAAAAAAAAACCCAAAAAAATAAAATAAAATAAAGCAAAGCAAGTAGAGTCATCTAATTCTCAGAGATGAAGAAGATTGACCAACTTGAATCTAAAACATCAAGAATATTTTTCTCAAACAGTTCAAACCACAAAGAGAATCTCAATATAACACATGCTTCCTGATTTACAGTTAACATCAAAATTCCTGTTTATTAAATGATTAAAAATATCGTTCCAGCTGACTTTTAAATAACATGAGGACAGGATAAATTCAATACCACATAAAATGCTATTTCTTTCTAGAGACAGTATAGCTCTTATATGTTTGCCCTAAATTTTTGGCAGACAATTTAATCCATACCAGTGTCTTAAGCTATCCAGGATGAGTTCCATGACCACTGGATGATTGCAGTTTAATGTGTTTCCTGAAGACCAAGAAATGCAAATTAGAAACCTTCAATATCAAATTAAAAGATCAAGAATTTTATAAGGTAAAAACTGTTTATAGCTGACACATTGAGTGGTGCTTGGGATCACAAGAAGACTGCTGTAAGTTCCTACATTACATTACGTGAAAAAAATTCTTCAGGAAAGTAAACAAGAAACAGTTGATGGCAGAAGGAGTACCACAGCCAGCGTAGTTAAGCAACTGGCCATTACCATCCACCATGTAATAAACCTGCAAAACAAATTGGAGGATAATATGACTAACTGAAAAATATAAAAGGAGAAAGCCACATATGGCTGAAAAGAAATTTTTGCATCATGCATAAATTCCCAAGCTACCAGATTAAAATTAAAACCAGAGTAGTAATTATGGTAAACTAAGTTCTAAAATAATTAATTATCAGAAAATAAATAACATTAGAAAGATAGAAAGAAGAAAGAAGAAAGAGGGGGGGGAGGAATCCTTTCATTCTGTTTTATTGTTGATTAAATAACCCTTATAAGATCAGTCTAAATATCCAAACACAGAACCTGCTCTTGCCTGACTTCTATTATCTCACGTAACTATAAAAGTGGAACTTCACCTTATTATCTATTCCACGGAATGAGGTGGTATAAGGGTTAGCATCATCTGCCTCATTTGTATGATTGTAGACAACATCCAAAATGACCTGTTGAAAATAAAAGCTTCAGTGCAATTTTTTAAGTTTTCAAAGTTTTAAAAAACGAAAAATTACTTCCAACCAAGAACATGCAATACTAACTCCAAAGTCAGAAAACATACAATTTACCTCTATGCCAGCACCATGCAATGCTTTCACCATTTCCTTGAACTCCCAGGAAGCTTTAAGAGGTCCTCCACCATCAGCGGCATAGCGACTCATAGGAGAAAAGAAATTTATTGTTGAGTAGCCCCAAGTGTTGACCTTTCATCAAAAATGAAACATAATAATCATTAATGGTCTCCAGTAGCACCAATAAAAGCATCAGAAGGGAAGAAATCTGTCAAACTGTCATTTTACCATGGTATAAAGAACTTTGGACTTCCCTTCCCCCCCCCCCCCCAAACAATCCAGGATACCATATTATGCATGCAAGGCAAACAACTAGCATGTCCTTCAAGCATTGACTTGATTTTAGTTGCTACACTAAGAACACAACTCGTAAATCATTTATGCTTAATTATTAAAGCTCAAATTGTCGATTCTTCTGTTCCAAATATTCACTCCACTGCATACCTTCTCAGACTTCCCAATCTGATCATCTCTCTGTTTCTCTCTCTATATGTATGTATGTATGCATGCATTAGCAGTCTAACAACTTGGAATATGGACAGAATATTATATTTTCAATTAAAGAATTGAAAGGTAAAATGAATTTCATACAAGGTTCCTACAACTTCAGTGACTGAGAATGCAGTATAGTGTTCTGCTGAAAGGAAATATTAAGTCAAGCAAATAATTAAAAAGTAATAAAAGAAGAGAAATTTAAGAAGGGAAAACCCAAAGAAATGTAGTGCAATATAACTGCAAGAAGAAACAGTTATAAAAAAAGCAAAGCAAAGAATGAAATTTTATGTGGTGAAAAGTTTATTAGGTAAGACAACTAGAGGCTTTATTGCTCATTAGGGACTTTGATACTGTACCATGTGATCTCTAGGGTTACGGCGCCTTTGAAACTCCATCTCATCAAACTCAAAGACTGGCAATAACTCCACTGCATTGATACCAAGCTCTAGAAGGTGTGGGATCTTCAATGTAATTCCAAAAACAGAAAAGTTATTTTCAGCTATATACAATAAATGTTGATCATTCAACCAACCCCAAAAAAAAAAAAAAAAAGTAATGACAGAATTCTGAAAATGTTGGATTTTCAAAATTTTGATAATTAATGCATACATATCATCAAGAATATCAAAAAGAATGTTAGTCTGTTCGCATGTCAGAATCAACCAATAAGTCAATTAACTGCTTATGTCAAATTTTAGAAGCATTAAGCATTACACTCCATCTTCTCTTTTCCTTATATCTCCATACTTCTGGGTTTCTTTAACATCAGCAATTGATTGTTATGTTAGTTTATTCATTTGTCAAATTTTATAAAAGTCTAAAACCACAGCATTATACTCCACTCATGTACGATTCTTATATCTCCTCTGCAATTGATTTTTCACAATACAATCACCAAGAAGAAAAGCCTCTGATCCAGTATATATTCACATAATCAAATTTATACAAAGTCAGACCTGATTCATCCAGTGAAGCGAAAATTAATTATTTTCCAATGCCACTATTACTTTTGGCACCACAAAGAAGGTCTTTTTTTCATTTGCCTGCATACTTACACTTGTGGTCATTGTATTACATCTCTTTTGGAATCTGGATGATGAACTTTAATACATTGGCGATTGGTATCAGAAAATTGTGGTTCTATGCTGTGAAGTGTTAATTTAAACTAACCTCACAAAGGAAAGTCCTATGGCATCTGAATTTTTCTCTTGCAGAGAAGGGGGTAGTATATCACTTGAATTGGGAGATGAGAAACCATTACATCTAAACCTGAAGCTCAGTGTTATCTAACTGTTTTTCACTTCATAACTTGTCCGAAAATCTAAAGGTTTTCAGAGATATATATGTCCACTAGGGACCAAAAAACCTTAGGACGCTCATAATTTTCCAGTGCAGAACCCCATGTCCTTCCATGAGTTAGTTCCAATCTACATCCAAAATCATAATCCATTAAAGACCTTATCTCCAAAATGAAGATATAAACACACTTGTACCACCATTAAATTAGATCTCTTGATCAGTCTCATCAACTGAATGATGCTCAAGTCAATGGAATCCTTATTAAAAATCAAAATGAACAAAATCTGGAACTGGAACTTCCAAAAGGAAATTAAGAGTTTCCATCCAAAATTCTAAAGTTTTTGTCAAAGATAGAACGTTCAAAGCCCATCTATCAGACATTGATTCAGTTTAATACCATGAAGTATCTACCTTCTCTATCAAACCTCGGTAGCTGCCACGTATTTCTGGATCCAGCCCACTAGATTCATCCACTGTAAATGCTCGAACATTCATTTCGTATATAACAAGATCTTTCTGCAAAGACAGTTACAGTTATATAAAAAGTTGAATTGCAAATGCAAATTAGAAGCATGACACAGAATCTATTTTCGCCTAAACAGTAACAATGAAATTTTAGAACCATCAAATACCAGAAAAATGTGCATTGGACATATAGCAAATAATAGAAATGAATTCCATTATGATACAAGGGGAAATCAAAATTTTAATCTACGTGATAAAATGTACGAAAATTTTGGGGGGGTGGGAGTGGGGGAATCCTTCTCATAACCATACACCCACGTAAATGACCTGCGTACCTCAGGTATATTTGGAAGCTTGTAGTTATCTCCCCAATCGAAAGGCAAGCTTTCGAAATCATAAGTTCCAAGAAATTTAGACAATTTAACACTAGCATCTCCGAAATGCCGTCGACCCTCAACTAATTTTGCATAAGGATCGATAAGCACAATGCTACTGTCAAATCGATGTCCTTGATGCCAATCTCTAGGACCATCAACACGATAACCATAGAGAACTTTGCTCCGGGGCAGATCCTGCAATTACAGGACCATCTTAATAGCTTGAAAGAAGAATATGCCCAGGAAATAACATCATAATGAGACATATTTGGTTAGCTATCGAAGTTAACCGCAAAAATAAAGGTTGTCATATAAGTAAACCAACAGCAAGACTACCTCAATACACATGTGCCAGATGTCTCCAGTTTTATTTACACGAGGATCCAAAGGTAGCTCAATCATTCCACTATCTTGCCAGTCAAGCTTATCTCTGGGGAAAACATTGCATCATTCGGTATTCAAAGAGAGCATTAACTAGAGGGATTAACTGCATAAGCATTCAAACAAATTTATACCGTGCATTCACATGCCACCTACCAAATTCCTTCTATAGTACCTCAATTCCGTCATAACAAAACCATAAAACAATCAATCACATGAAAGACATGCATCAACTCCATCCAAACCAATTTGTTTAAAAAGCTTTAGCATACAACAAAGGTTATCTGAACACCAGATCACTGGTCCTCATTAAAGACTAATCATTACTCAGAAATATCCATGATTCAAATCCAGAGTTCTTCCCAAGATGCCTCTACTTGGTCATACTACTATTTCGTTCCCTATTTTGATAATTCTGCTATCATATAAAAATAGGACATTCAATTTATTTCTTTCACTGCTCTCAGCAGAAGATCTCAAACTAATGTGCCTCCAAGGTAGTATGTATGTTGCATGTATAGAAAGGAAATAGCAAATCTTTTATATAAACTAAGAAATTTTTTTAAAAAAAGACTGTTATAACTAAAAGAACACAAACCCGTTTCAAATACATCACAAATACAGAATCCTGTTGAAACAGTATGCTTAATAGATAATTCCCAATAGCACTTTTAGCTATAAATGAGAAAATGAAATGCATCATCACCTCTTGGGAAGTGATAGGCAAAGTGTGACTGCAGTGGCATGCTGAGAAAAAATTGCAAAATTGATCCCATTTTCAACTTCTGATACACCTATAGGAAATGCCCGACCTTGGGAAGTTTTCAGTGGCACAGTGGTTTCTGATATTTGAGGGGTTTCTTCCTATATTGCAAGCAGAGGGTACAAATTCATGAGAATTAATCTCAAACTTTCGATGCAGAATATATTTACAAGCAAGCACTTCTTGATGCAATGCAGTTCAGTAAAAAGAACAATATTAACCCACATATAAGAGAATAAAAGAAGCGCCAAAATGTTTTTTTTTTAAAAAAAACTACACAGCCTTACTTCCCCTCATTTTAGAACCGTTTCATTCCAGATACAAAACGAGCGGCGGAGATTGTGGGATAAGTAATAAGCAAACATAAAGAAAAGAATCTATGAAAACAGGCAAGTGCATATGATAAGCAAACATAAAGAAAAGATAAATATAAGAAGAGATTGAAAACAGGCAATCACCTCGAGCACACGATCTTGAGTTCGCTGATTATAAGCATTAGGTGTTGTACGCTTGACGCTGCTGCTTGTCTAACCCATGCAAAATTCAAAAATCATATCTCTTACTGGCAATAAGAAACTCAAAACAAAAATAGAAAATGATATTAACATGCCTTATTGAAATTGCCCGGAGTGTTTCCGCCTGACGCCTTTTTACACAATCTCAATCTAATAGAGGATCATCACGAGTCATTCAATTAGCCGAGTAAATAAATGACATGGAAAATAGAGTTGACAATGAAATGTACCCCATCTCGTGAGCTGGAGAAGCAGCGGAAAACGAACGGCGGAGATTGTGGGATAAGTTGGAAGCGAACAGAAGTAATTTAGTAGAGTTGGAAAGTGCAGGAAGTGGCTGAAGGATCATCATGGTTCCTCCAAAGGCTTTCATGGAGAGCAAAGTATAAGATTCAAAGTGAACTTTTTTTTTTTTTAACTTTTTTCCTTTAGACTCAAAGAGAGTACTTTGGTTTTGTTAATTGATTGAGTGAGAGGGGTACGTAAGACTTGAGAGAGACTTGCTACTTTCAAGGAAGTGAAGTGTGAGACTTTTCGGTTATTGTTTCGAGTGACTCGTGATTCGAGACCGGCACTCGCAGCGGGGGCTGCCTGCTTTTTCTGTCTGCCACGTGAACGAACATACTCGGTTTAAGTCTTGACATTACACGTGTCAGTTTCTGGGAATTATATATCAGTCAGTCGCTAGATAGTGTAATAATATTTCTCGAAAGTCTGAGGCCTTTTCTTTTTTGTAAAGGAAAAAGAGAAGGATTTTAATTAAAGGCAGTTGCTCACGGCAATTCAAAAGAATTATTTAATATCAAAAGGACGAAAACATGTAACTTAAAGGAAGTTAGTTACAAAACAATAGTAACATGCAAAATAAGGTAGAGGTCATAAATTATTTATAATGAAAACTAATAAGATTTTATTTAGTATTTTAAAATTATTTTTTATTAAAAAATTATCCTTCTAATACTTGGATCTCTTCTCTAGGATTTAATGTGTTTACATCATGGGTCTAAGAATTTATTTAAATAGAAATAGAAAAATTCCATCTCTGTAACACAAAGCAGCAATCTCAAGCTACATGAACATTGCATGTAAAACGATTCTAACGGAGGTCAGACTCAAGTTTTAATATTACTTTCAGTTAAATTTTAAAATTTATATTTTGAAACTAACATAAAAATTTATGAGTAGAAAAAAATACATTAAATAAGAGGGGATATTAAAAATTTCATTCTTATAAATATGTATCATATACAAAAATAATTACAAAAAAGTAGAAAATAAAAGACAATTGAAATATCAAAATATTTTTTTAATTTATGAAATATGGCATTGCAACTCATAATAATATTTAATTATATATAAATTAAGAAATCAATTAAGAATTTCAAACCAAAATAGATCAATATAATTAAAAATTATAATTAAAAATTTTATATTTGAAATCAAATAGTAAACCACCATGATTAATAAATCAAGCAAATAAAATTCATTTATTCATTCAAATTATAAAAATATTATTCATTAGAAATTTTAATAATAGACTAAACTTTCTTGAGCAAAAAGATACTTGGGTGTCATTGTTTCTCTATCGGGTACTCTATCTCTCTTTAAAGAGTTAAACATTGATAATGCTTCTATTATAACCTCCTTAAAGTATTCAAATTTTATTTCTAACTTATCCTCTTAATTAATATAACTAAAAAATAAAATCTGAAAATTTACATAAAAGTTTATGAGAATGCTGATAATTATTATTATATATTTTTTAAGTATTTTTAATACTAGTGATAATGTTATATTACATTGATAGATTTTTTTTTAATTAAAAGTTTTTTGAAATAAATTCTAGCAGTAATAAAATTTTAGCTTCTTAATGGTTACAATCTATTCAATAAATCTATAATTTAATCATTTTATAAAATAAGTCACTAATTTCAATTGAAAGTAATATAATTGAAATGGGGACAAATTTAAAAATAAATTAAAAATTCTGCTGTTATATAAAATTGATGAAAATACAAGGATAATTGAGTTAAGAACATATTTAAATAGAAAATAAAAACTCTATTGTTGTACTAAATTGATAAAAATTTAAGGGTACTAAGTGAAGAATATATATAAAAATAAAATAACAACTCTATTATTTTGCTAAATTAATATAAATATAAGGGATATAAAAGATTTTGTGAACTAATCCGCGCCAACCCACGCATTGTGCTTCGATTGAGGGTTCTCAGAAATCCCCGCCAATCTTTCCACAATTCAAAGGCCTAACTTCTAAAATTTCAATTTCAAGACATGCCGGTAGAGGTGGGAATAATTTATAACTTCATACATGCACCAAAGCCAGAAATTCAAAATGCATAACCAATTAACCATCTATAAAAATATTTCTGTAAGGCTAAACCCTAAACGTAACCATTTAACAATATAGTGAGCGAAAATGAATCTCCGTTTAATTTCTTTTACAAGCTGAAATTAATTCCACTGCAATTTAATGTATACACAATCAGTATAATTTAACAAAATATAACAAATAATCACCATTGCATCAAAATGGCGAACCGCGATAACTGATACTATAATGTCAGTCCCTTTCACTTTGACTGAATCAACACGGGATAAAAAAGGGAAAAAGCTGAACTTCCTATTCACTTTTTTTTATAACATTTCAAGCAATGAGTGTTCTACTCACTCGTTGCATAAGTGCAGGCACATGCCCTCCAGTTCCCTATGTACCTCTCACATTTTTTAAAAAAATTTTTTTAGGTCCATCATTGTTAGTATTGGACAAATTCTTCTATACAAATCCAAGCAAGATTGTCAAAATCCTATTTACTGGCAACAGATGCAGAGGCTGCAGCAGCCTCGGCTATCAAGGAAATTGGCTGACGAGCCTGCAGGCAAGCACCAATGTCAAAGGGGTGCAATTCAGTTCCGTCAAAAATAAGATTAACGCCCGGAAGGACTACTTCTTGGCTCTCAGCTTCATCCAGGTCAGGTTTTACCACACCCACAGAAGAGGATTCTTCAACAGGCCTTGTTGCAGCTTCATACACAGGAGTTAGAGCATATGATCTGCAAACATGATAGCAAAATTATGGATTTGCAGACTTCATTTACTGCAGGTTTGAATCAATCACATCATAATAGAAGCAAATACATTGACAAACTGTAACCAATATTTCAAAATAAAAATAATAATAACCATTGATTTTCACCATCATAGATCATATGAAGTTTCAAATCGGACACTCCGTTTCAACTTGAACACTAAAATTAAATTTCACAATCTTTTCTGTCATAAAGCCAGTAATTCTCGTTTGTTGAAGTGACTGAAACAACAATCCTACTCATATCTTGACACTTTTAAAAAAGAAATATATGTAAATTAAAATCAAAGTTAATCCAAAAGTCCCTAACCATGAATAAAATGGTCATAAGACAGTTACAATCACAAACTTCTTCCATTTTAGCTAATGAAAATTGGTTTTGGCAACAATGAACTATTTTGGAGAGTGTTGAAGTGTAATTAAACCTGGTTCAGCTTAAGATATCTATTCCATGCAAACCTATGTGAAAAGGGTACATCCAGTTACACATAACCAACCTACACTTCCTTGGAAATCCTACCTATCTGCTAACTACATCTTTTTAGTTATAAAATGGATTGTGTTAGAAGAACAAGTAAATACAAGAAGTGGACAGGAACCGTATCTGCTTCATTGACGGATATAAAAGAATGAATAAAAAATGGGAAAAGCTTATAAACAAACCTCCCCACCAAACATGGTTTAAAAAATCAATCATTAACAGGTAAAAAGCAGTTAAACACAAGAGGTTGAAGGAAACAACCTAAGGATGCACACATGTGATAAAGACGGACCTGAGAATGCTACCATCAAAGCTCAGAACTTCAGTCCTGCAACGCTGTCGATTGGCAAGCTTTAATCTCTGATACTCACTTGTGGCTCCCGATATAGGAGAAGAAGGGTCTACCAACGGATTCCACCTTCCGCTAGCATAGTTCATCAGTTGCCAGGATGAGTCCTTTGATTGCTCTTTCTGGTAAAGAAGTTTTGCTGCAGGACCTGTTGCATGGTACTCTGCACAAACATCCCGCAACCTTTTTCTTAAGCCTTTCATTACATCATGATGATCAGTAAGAGAATCAGCTTGAAGTAATTGTGATGAGACAACCCTTTCACAAATATTGTTGCATAATTTTGGACTAAAAAGTGGCATTCCAAATTCAACACTTAGTGGGACCCAGTCATACTTCTTACTGTCAGGAGAAAAGGATTCTGATTCGCTTTCTTTAAAAAGTTTTAATAGGCGGATATAGCCAATTGTCCACAATTCTATCTTGTTTGCCAAATCAGTCAACAGACAATTCAGTCTCAAACTTTCTTCTTCACACAATCCCAATTCATTTCCTATTATAGCAATTGAGCCATCAGAGTTCTTTAGGGGCAAGGGTATATCCAAAGTAACAACCCTTCCAGACTCATCAAGATCATACTTGCTCAGGGGCTGCACTATCACAGCTGAGTATTTGAGAAGTGAATTTAAACAATGTAAGAGAAAACATCCTTTAACTAAGTTTCCTTCGAACTTGCCTCCCAAACCACCAATTGTCGAACCATCCCACGACCACATAAGGGCTTTTTCACAACCAGCCAAAGGTGCCGGCAGCATACGCAGGCATTGTCCTTTCATCAGAACAACTGTTATAGGCCCACTAGAAACAGTTGAATACAGTACCAATTTCATCCATGGTGTCATAGATGAATGTGAGGGAGGACCAAAATGGATAGGACCTTTTGGTCCAGGAAGAACTGATGAACAGGGAAGAGGAATCATCGAGACAACAATATCATAGTCACGAAGAAACAACCGATCTAAAGTTGCTGGGGCCAGAGCAGCCAAGCTTTCACAGCGGAGAATATCCACTTGATATTTCTTTTTCTTCCTCAAAGTACCTTTACTAACATTGGATTCTTCAATAGGTATCTGTTTCTCATCATTCAGGAAATTTGGGTCTGGTTTAGAGACCTCATTTAACAAGCTACTATCTTCTGATAAATTAAGAAAAGATGTCTCATCACCAGTACTTCCAGAAAGGGGTTCATCCAAAATATGCACATTCTGAAGCTTCGAATCTATGGAATCATCAATAATGTGTCTGCCTTCATTGCTAACAAAGGGTTCCGATTTGTCAATCAATGTTGTATCAGCTATCAGAGAAGTAGCCTCGTCAGTACTTGAAGCCGACATGTCCAATTTATCACAAATTTCCACTGCTTTAACATCAGTGGAAACACCGCCTGAAAGAAGGCATTCCAAGACACAACGAAGACTAAATGCATGATTTGCAAATTCCTGCAGTTCCCCCTCAAATTTTGTTCCCTCTAATGTACTCAGATCCTTGCATAGATCTGCAATGCTAGCATGACCCAGCTTCCCTGCTTCGTACAATGTTACAGCATGAGATTTCAAGCCTGAAATATTACATGAAATATACAAGTTATTTTTAGATAATAGAAAGAAACAACGTAGACTTGCATAACACAAGCAATTATATACATGAAAGATGACATGGATAAAATACAATTCCAAATCTTTAACATCCAGCTCCAACTATTTTAAATTTCCATGCACAATATTTTGATTAAAAAATGTGTTTGACTATTTGTTCCCTCTTACTACTCTTAATAGGAAAATAAAACACAGTACCGTAACCCAACTTCAAAAACAGCAATCAGGAAATAATAGATTCGACTCTAAGAGACCAAGAAATACTTCATATCTAAATTCTCTCAGAAGATGATTATGAAAAGGAAGTTTGACATGCAGCTTATAACAGGTATACTCCAATCGTAGTTCTCCCTTATACTAATCTCCTTTGGTCTTAATCTGTCATGGTAATTGAAATGTCACATGCTAGTCACATGACTATCCTATAGAAACAGAATAAAGGAAAATGAAGATTAAGCCAGACATAAAGATAAAATCCATCTAGAGTTTGCTTGAACTATTCAGTCCGAATCGGAATCATGGAACAGCTTTGCCTAGGAATGATGCTTAGATGCTCCTGCTCCATAGGAGATACAAACATACAAAAGAATAGTAATAAAAGTGAATTGAAAAGGGTATTTGGGACAACAATCATAAGAGTTCCCACAGGATTAAAAAGGCCACTTAGGAGGAGGTGCTAAACATGCAGCTCAACTTGCTTCCACTTACAGTTACCACTATTGTGATAACTAATCCAACTCTTTTGAAGAGATGGCCAGGTCATCCTACCACTACCATAAAATAACAATTTGTGCCCTTGAAATGGAGAAGTAATTCTCCTGGGACTTAATCCAGTCCTGAAAATACTTGCATTTGTGAAATGGCTTCGTTCCTTCTGTCTTTTTTTTTTTTTTTTTTGACCTCTCTTGGGGAGTGTCCTGAGGACCCTGATCTGCGAAAGATGTGGGATAGGGTCCTTTGGTACAAGAAGAGCGTCATAGCCATGGTAAGGCTGTACAAGTGGGTAAAGGGTCAAGAAGAGAACTCTCCATCTGCCCATTCCATTATAAACAACTATATTTAACGAAAGTATTAGTCTGATTCTGGTCCAAGAATTATGAACACAAGAGAATTGGAGTTTTTTCAAATGGCTGGAATGTCAACCACATGAAAATGGTTGTACTTGACAGTAAAGAAAAGGGGGGACAAAAATGAGGAGGAAAAAGACCTGGTGAAACAGAACCCATCATTAGATAGGATGTTATATTGGCGTCTACAATAAAAGCAACACGGGCGAGGCCGGCACACGGTCCATAGTTTTCTGTCCCTGTACTATCTCCTTGTTGACTATAATCACCGTCACCAGACATGACCCCTGAGCCTATACTAGCACGATATGCCTCATCTTCATCACTGAGAATCACTCTTGGTGAATTAGGTACGCTTGTATCTTGAAGAATGGAAGCAGGATTGATTACTTTTATTGCCCATCCCAATCGACAAGCAAAAGAGGCAGCTGCTTGCAGTTGAGAAAGGTCAGCCTGTAACGTTGCTGCCAATTCAGCAACAGTGGCATTCTCACTTGAAACGACAAAAACTGCGTACAGCAACCTGAATAATGCATTTAATAGTGTTAAAATCTTAGTTCTCTACAGCAAGTAAACAACATTGAAATGACAGACAATGAATCATTAACCAAAATAATTTCCTTACTCCTCAATTGGATCTTCATAAGACTGCTCCCTGTTGGAAACAAACCCTTCAAGCCTGGAAACTGAATCATCACAGATACTTGTTACTTAAAATCAAAAGCAAATGAGGAATGCATAGAAAGGTTGGATCAGTTACATCACCATCCAGAACACAAACAAGTAAGAACAAGGAAAGCAGTTGTATCTAATTGCATTATACAATTAAGAAAATTCAGCTAAGTGGACAATGGAATCAACTCTAATATTCCTGGTACAGCAGTTATTCAGAAATTCAATTACCAGAAAGGCAGACAAAAATCCAAAAAAAGAACAAGTCCAAGAGAATCAAGTCATTATAAACTCAACAAAAGGTTTGTGAAACCTTCTACTCCTCCAGTATTTTATTTACCCCCTGATAAAATGAAATTCACCCAGAAATGAACCACATACTTTGTCTATTTATCAGAGAGCATTATTTGGCAAGAAAATTCTGCACATAAACAGCCTACCCTTAAATCGGTCATCAGGATATACAGGAACATCAAAGTAGATTAGTCCCCGTCGATAAAGACCCTTTATAATGTCAGGATCAAACAGGATAAATGAATTGGCCTCCTCTTTACATACTTTATCTATCATTGCCATTTCTTCTTCTGTGAGTTTCTGTAGCAGGAAGGGAAAACAACATAAGCTCATGTAAACCACTTGAAGCTTCAACAGCAATTATACGGCTGCGTATCTGTGTGTCTCCGAAATATGCATGCATATAAAACCAAAGAGGTGAACACTGCTTATAGTCATAAAAAAAAATAGGACTTTTGATCTCTTACCTTAAATTCTTCTAAGGTAAAATTGACCAGACAAACTCCCCACCATGGTTCAATTACAAAGTCCACTGGTTGAGTCGGCAACAGCTCTTTGGCAATTGACTTGTTAAGCTTCCACATAATTTTCTGAATAGCTCAAGGTGAGTAGATCATAAGTGCCATGCTATAACTTTATTTCATCTTTAAAGATGAATTGCAAATTACGCTGAGACACTATTAAATCTACTGAATCTTTACATGGATATATGAAGCCGGAAAAAGTTTACAAAGCAATATCTATCTCATTGGATAACAGAATCATGCCTCAGGGAAATCACCAACACAAAATGTTACAACAAGATTGTCTAAAATTATATTATGTCCGTTAGACATGACTTTATCAACTGATTCTGATAACATTTATCAGAAATCAAGTAAAGACTATTCAATTGCTTAGGTTTGGATTTGGTTTTCAAGTCTTAATATTCTTTTCAACTTCGTGGTGCTATTATGAGTAGTCAGAATAATTTCTTTATCCAATTGCAATATCAGTCACTGAACAATCCATTGCATTGATGAAACACCCAAACACATGCACAAAAACATGTCAACATACAGACAGACAAGCTATAAGAATATGTGATGACTACGCAGGCAACTGATTCAGTACCTTAGATCTGCACTTGTTCATGATATCAATAAATTCGTTTCTCCCAATTCCAGTAAGCCGCAAGGCATCTGCTGCACTGAAGTTTGGTATGCTGTCATAGGGTTGCTCTGATAACAATAAAACACAAGAGGAGTTCTAAATATTATTAAGTATACAATAGTGGAAAATTATGTTAAATTCAACGGTAACAGTGTAGCATACTTAAATTTGATTTCTCCTAATAAGGCAAACTATTACCATTTTTCATAACCTCAAATATCATATCACAATAATATCTGAAAGGAGATAGCCTCATAACACGGCAAACATACTCTGCAAGGTGATAAGGAAATAACTGTAGAAAAGGAAGTCAATAACAAGTTAATAGCACAAACACGAAAAAGAAGACAATAAAACTTATAAACTGCAGAAGTGTTAACAAACGAGCAACTCTGTAGCAGAATGAAAACTCTTTTGCAAAATGCAACCTGTATGTTACATATAATTAAAGAGTTTGCCAAGTGTTTTCACATAACACGCACCGCCAGATTTTTCCGCAAGTAACGCATCATGTCTTCATAATATTCACCTTCTTTGCATACTCTGCGTGCAAAACATTTGTTCCAAGGGAGTCTCTTCTTAATGCAATGCTCAATGACCCTGCATGTCACTCCCATAGAATAGACGTCACTTGCATATTTGCAACAAGTTCATGACAAAGAATTTTAAAATTCACCTCCACAAATGACCTAATTCACTCTAGTCAAACTTAATACCCATTTAACATAGTCGGAAAATAAAGCAAGGATAACAAGTAGAAGCAACTAATAACCTTCTGTGCCATTCTTCCTTAGAAGTAAGTGTAGCTTGAAGCCGCTTTGGGAGATTTTCCCATGGACATTCTTCATTAATTGCTTTCAGGAGCAACTGTTCCTCGATTGTAGTCGGAACGTGCTGCATTTTTTTTTTTTTTTTACCTAGTCACTTGATCCAGTCACCAAACAGCTGCTTCTGGAACACTCAGAGAATGAGTGTTTTAACAAGAATTTCGAAATTGCGATCAAACAACGAAGAAGCATCAACTAGGCTACAGGGTTTACGAAATCAACAAATGAGAAGCATTGTTGGTTGCTACACAAATCCTACAGTTATTTTTATTTTTTTCATTGTAGGAGCAATTTAGAGGACATTTTGGAAATAGCTAATGTCGATGAGTAAAATTCAAAGTGGAAATAATTGATCGGACCTGAAAACGCTTCTCCAGATCCTGGTGGCACTGGTAGGGTTTTAAACGAGGAACCAGATCTACAAGAGAGTTTGAATTGCATGCATTACTAATGACTTATGAGCAATGACAGCTATTTTTATTACTACTACTTGCTATAAGCCTGACCAATCCGTTTTTTATTTTGTGCATTCGTTACTCAAGAAGAAGAAGTTTTATTTTCTTTGAATGGGTTATTTGAGTAGTTTAACCCGTAACACAACTTGGACATGATCCGGATCCGCCAATATAACCCTTTTTAAAATTTCAACTTAAATGCTAACACTTTTTCTTTCTCTTAATTACAGAATTTAATATCTAAATTCTTTGCAGGAACATGAAACCATTTTTTGGCAACTAATTACACGAAAAGGTTTAGGATATTTTGAAAATATTACATCAGCTACATCATAAATAAAATTTTTATGTCATTCATTCATTTAGTTTAAAAAATCGGTATATAAATAATAATGACTTTAAATTTAACTACATGTATCATAATCATAATAATTGGTATTACCTTTTGATACCATGAGGTTTCTCCTCGGTTATCTCGTACCAAAGACTGATTTTCCGCTATGTCGGAGTGTGGGTTATTGAAATCCGATAATGGAAGAAACAGGTATGGGCTTGACCCATTTCGAGAGAGGCCCACGCGCGAAAGGTAAACAACAAAGGAAAAACCCCGCTTGCCGGCATCATCTACAATCAAACGCAGCCACTAAGGAAGAAGACTTAAGTCTCAGACTCGGTCGTTATTCGCAGGTTCTATTTTCTGTCTGTCTTTTCTTTTATATCATTTTTTCTCTTTTTTGATCTTTAGCTCCTTTTGTGTCATTTTTAATGCCACGGATAGGCTGCTAAAGCAACAGATAAAAAGGAAAGACTTAGTATAATGGCTCTTCGTTTTGAGGTAAGGCGTTGAATTGTTGTTGTTGCTTTTATTTTCTTTTAGTGAAGTTTATTATATCTGCTTCGCTCAGACGCAAACACAGTCACGTAATGCACAAGCTGAGAGTACTTTAATGGAAGCAGTGTGCAATATCGTAAATAATGAGAGAAAAATTGAACGTACATGTTTTAAAATGTTAACATTTGGAGCTATTTTGATGTGGAAGTTTATTCTTGGAGCTTCTTTGTTAGCAACTTAGCATTATATGAATTCATTTATTTGAACATCCTGTTTATGGAGCACTGCTTTCTGTAGTGTTTCCAGTGTTTAACTCTTCGCTACTGATTCAGTGATTTATATATGCTTGTTACTTTTTAGATTTTGGGGAGGTTTAATCGTGCCCGTGCAGCTCAATTGACACTTCCACACTTTGTATGCCAGACACCTTTGTTCATGCCCGTGGGAACACAAGGTTAGAGTTTCATTTATTAAATATATACTTAAGACAGCAGATTGCTGAGTAAGTTTCTCTTTAACTTTACTTGTTCAAGCTCAAAGAAAAGAAGACAGGTCAGGAATTAAAATGAAAAACACCATTTTGCAGGACATTGTTCATGTCATACTCCTTCCAATTGTTCATCACATTATTTGGCTTTCATTTAGATGTTTTCTGGATAAAGTAATGTATTTTTCTACGGGTTTGAGTGCATACAGACAATTTACTTTCGTATGTGTATTTAATTGAATATTTTTATAAGGCAAGGTCGGTCTTGCTGATCACAGGGACGATAAAAGGTTTGACAACTAATCAGCTTGAGGAGATCGGCTGTCAAATTATTCTTGGAAATACATATCATTTGGCGCTCCGTCCTACTTCCGAACTTATTGATGAACTGGATGGTCTACACAAATTTATGAACTGGCCTAGAGCACTGCTTACTGACTCTGGTGGCTTTCAGATGGTTATCTTAATATTCCATATAGTGCTATGGTCTTATTCTTTTAATAGTTGTATTCTTGGTTTGTTCCAGATTTTCTGCTTTAGCATAGAGTTGGACATGTTTGGTTTATTTTTATTAGCTTGCACATCTTCTATGTTTATTTTAATTTGCTTAAGGTCTCCTGCATCACGAATCTATATGTAGCAGGAATTTTTGACACTCAGTGGCACTTTGCTAATATTTTTCAGGTCTCTCTTTTGCATTTAGCTGATATCACTGAAAAGGGAGTAACATTTCAGGTAATTATTATTTCTTTTGTTAATGAACTGACTTCAAACCTTATGAAATTTGGTTTGGACTGTGATATTTTTTTCACAAGACTCAGTGTTGAATTTGTTCAATTGCTATCTTGGAGAGAATTGAAACTATAGACTTAACTTATATGCTTAGGTGTCGATTTGTGTTTGTGATTGTGGATGTGCATGCACAAGCCTTTGTCTGTGCTGCTGGTAAAAGGGAAGTGACTAATATTATTGCTTAATTCCCAATATTGTTCTTTTGATCTCTCTACTTGTTTCTTTCTTTGTGTCCCTGCAGCTGCCAGGTTTAATTGGATGTTGACATTTGTAAAACTACACTTTTAATTAACAAATTAAGACCATGTTCTATCTCAAATTCTTTTTAATAATTGTTTCTAGATTTAGGAAACATTTTTTTTCCTTTTATCACACCAATTTCTCTTTTCTTAGCCAATAACATTTTGTCCGCAAGTAGTACAGTGTGCCCTCACGTCAATGCCCATCTGCTGTCCTATTTTGTATATTTGTGCTCTTCCTCTTAAGCTTATTCTGTTTCTTTACTGTTAAAATATTGAAATATGTTGATATTTTCTTGCTGATTGCGATTCAGTCGCCAGTTGATGGAAAGCCTATGCTCTTAACACCAGAGGAGTCAATTCAAATTCAAGTATGTGCATTCCTTTTATGCAAGTTTATTATTCTCTTGCCTTGCTGTAATGTCCTGGGTTTCCCTGTTTGCAATGTAATTTTCAATATTATGTTTACGATAATTTATAGTTGGTATATATGATCTTTTGAAAGCCTTATAATTTTGCGTTGAGTACTCTTTTTTTGTTAAAACAGATGTATGGTCTCCCCAAGATCTTATCATTTGATGCAGTGCATTCTACAATTATCCTCCAATAAAAGATAATAAATAAGTAAAATAATGCATATGGATAACCAGGTTCAAGAGTACCCATTTGCTTTTTCAAATCTCATTTACTTCTCTACTTCTATAGGCAAAATATCCTTTAAGTTGAAGCATAGTGTGGTCACAGTATATGCCTTATTTTAACAGAATCGGGTGTTTGTTTTCTTTTATTAAGTGCCTTTTTTCTTTTCTCTTGCTAAAAGAGCCTCTTCTACCTATCTTGATAATGGCACTGAGTAGGCACGAAGAGTCAGGTGCAACAACAGGTGATGCCGGATAAAAGAATAAATTATTGTGCTTACCCCATGTATCTTCTGGTCTGCTTATGATTCTGCAGAACAGAATTGGAGCAGATATAATTATGGCTCTTGATGATGTAGTCAGAACCACCATTACTGGTCCACGAATTGAGGAGGCTATGTATCGCACGCTTCGTTGGGTAGACAGATGTATAGCAGGCAATATATCTAATACTCAATGTCTCATGCGTTTTGTTCTGATGGGTTTAAAATGCAAATAAACAAGTTATAAATTTGTTAATGAGGCAGTGTCCTTGATGCACTCGTTAGTCTGAGCTTGTTGACTTAGAGTTATTCTTAGCCTTAGTAGCTTAGGTTTAGTGTATCATTTTGTGTTAATTGACTAGTAAATGGGAATGATGCAGTGTGCCATGCTTGATGTTAAAAATATTCATATGGCATTTGTCATCTGAACTACCTGCAATCATGCATCAGCATTAATTTTTTTGATCTAGTTGCTTAGAACTTTTTGCTGTTTATTCTTTTCCCTGGACAGCTCACAAAAGGCCGCAGGAACAGAACTTATTTGGTATTGTACAAGGGGGTTTAGATCCTGTGCTAAGGTGAATCTCAATTGAAATATCATTTTGCTAATTTTAATTTCCTGCATATGAATGCTTCTTTCATGTATTAATAGGCACCTCTGTTTACAGACACTAGTTGTTTGTCACCATTCTTTTTTCATTTAATCAGGGATATATGTGTTAGAGGCTTGGTGGATCGAAATTTACCTGGGTATGTATGCTTAACGCTCACATACTTAGATTTAAGTTTCTTTTTTTTTTGCCAGATAAAATTTTATAAGGTTGAAATTTTCTCAAGATCATGAATAATTTTCCATCGTTTCCATTATTAGAGTTTGCGACATCTAATTTTCTTCAACCATTTTGTTTTGTTCTTTCCCTGCAATTTTCCTAAAGGTTCATTTTTTCCCTTAATATGTGAGGTTAACTGTGAAAATAGTTAAATAGTTGCAGTCTCCAATTTAAATCTCTTTTCGTTTCATTTAAGATTAGATTGATTCTTATGGATTTTGCTTTCAGAGATCAAGGAGTTGAATTGACTGAGTTTACTTCTGTGACAGCTATGCTATTGGTGGTCTTGCTGGTGGTGAAGATAAGGATTCTTTTTGGCGTGTTGTTGCTCAGTGTACTGCTGCGCTGCCTGAAGATAAACCACGATATGTTATGGTACAAATGGCTTATGTCATTTTATCTCTGCATCCTTCAAACCACCTCATATAATGAATTGTGTGCTGCCTCTCTTTGATAGTCCATATTATAATGTGTGCATGCACTATATTTCAGGGTGTCGGTTATCCACTGGATATTGTAGTTTGCAGTGCTTTGGGGGCCGATATGTACGACTGTGTTTATCCCACTCGAACTGCTCGTTTCGGCACTGCTCTTGTACCTGAGGTGATAGATTCTGCTTTGAAATTATTTGAATGCTTTTTGGTCTCAATTGTTTTAACAAAAAACTTTTCTAAACCGTAACCTTTTCTAAAAAAGATCGTGATAATAAAATGAAAGAAAGAAAAGAACCTATGGTATTGTTATGCACAACGTAATTCACTTGGAACATCCAGGTTAATGTTTTAGTTGTAACATTTGCTTGGTTTAAAGTAGAGACTGTTCAACATGTTAAACAAGAAATTGGTTCTATGCATTTTTTATAGCTGCGTGGTATCTTTGGGATTTTTTTAGAATTAGTTTATCTTTCTCACAATTATAATGACAAATGAAGTACTTTATCATGAATTTTGACAAAGCTACAGGATATGTTGCTACAAAATGGTGAAATCCGCATAAGTGATTTACAGAACCTCACTACATGCACATGTGAATATTCGATCCCTTTTTTTTTTTTTTGGGGGGGGAGGGGCAATGAAATGGAGGCATGATTGTGTAGTCTGATCACTGGAAAGAATCCCATGTATTGCAACTTAATATTAAATACATAATGCAGGGAGTGCTAAAACTCAAACACAATGCAATGGTTAATGATACTCGTCCTATTGATCCCACATGTTCTTGTATGGTATGCTTCTAACTGGAAGATCCTTTTTCTTAGATATTAATCTAGTATTTCTCTTGTATTCTATCTCTGCGGTATTCGGTTTGTCATTGTAGGTTTGTAAGAACTATACAAGGGCCTACATTCATTGTCTTGTTACAAAGGACGCTATGGGATCTCAGCTTCTATCATATCATAATTTGTATTATATGATGCAGGTACAAACTGTTTGATCTATAATGATGATATTCTCCTAAACTTTTCTCTTGTTTTGTTTGTGATTAAAAGTTATTTCTCTTACGAACACAGCTTAGCAGAAATCTACATTCATCGATAGTTGAAGGAAAATTTGCAGAGTATGTTTTTGATCAGCTTTGTTCATATTACACCCCTCCACTCCCCTCCCCCAAGCTGTTTTGCCTCTCTTATTTGTTTTGAATGAAGAATTTATGGCTGATCAAAATGTTATGCATAATTCCTGACTCAAATCTATGAGCTAGCAGCAATTTTAATGTTGTTCCCTTTTTTCTTGGGCAGGTTTGTCTGTGATTTTCTGCAGAAAATGGTAAGTTCTGCATTGAAATTGGCTTTCGAATCTCACCTAGTATTAAAGGGAAACAGTATTGAGCTATCACATGGTGAATATTAACTAAGCTGTTGAAACTTATGGTGGCTTTATTGTCTTGTAGTTTCCCAACGGTGATGTTCCTGAATGGGTCTGCAATGCCATGGATGTTGCTGGAATTGACATCTCTTCCTGCTGTTCATCCTAGTATTAGAGTTAGAAATACACGCTTACCAAATTATTGAGGTTGGACCTTACACATCCACCCCAAAGATTAAACTGAAGAAATCTAATTCACAGGTAACAACAGGGTGGCATAAATTTTGTATCTCATATGCTCCCTCCTTAGAAATTATATATACCATTGGAAAATCTCTTTTTGTTTCGCTTATCTCAGTTGTTGTACAATAGCTCGGAATTTTGATCCTGTGGAAAATCTCTTTTCTCATGTTACTTCTGCCTGCCGCACCCCACCCTGGGGCCCGATTTATTTGTGTGCGGTTTACAGGAAAAATTTTGGTGTTACTTCTACTTAATCATTAATGAAATTCTTCCACTGATAATTTCATTTGTTCATGCCTTGTATGTTCTTCAGCAATAATATTTCATTGTCATAAGTCAATAACAGTGATTTTATTGCCCATCCTATTTAGCCTCCTTGTTTGAATCTTAAATTATTTCTTTAGTAATGTTGCCTTTATGATGGTACTCACAACTATACTTGGGCAAAGCTAATGCCTTTTGGGAATCCATTTATCATGCCTGATTTATGGAACTAACATGAAAGCGAAGAATCTGTAAAAGGAAAACGAGTTGATGACGGTGAAAAAAAGGGGGGAAAAATGCCTGCTTTGCTCTATTGGTCATTGTAGCTTTTGTTATTGGCTGTAACACATGACGGTAAAGATAAACAGCATTGTGTTGCATCTGCCTAACTTTTGTGGAGCAGCTGTAGAAATAACTGTAGGCAACCAACCACAAAGGGAGGTAAGTGCCATAATTGAGGGTGATTTCTGCAGAATCTGGAGCACTTTTTCCACTTAGGACAGCAAAGTCTATTCAGTCATCAGATTCGGGCAATGTGAAATGTGCATTTATATTCCACCTTGTCAATACACACGTTTACTTAATAGTAACCAATCTTTTGAAACATCAGATAGGTTCACACAATCCTACCAATCATGCTTATTGTATGTGACAAGCTTGGAGAGCACGATAAAGTCAAGAGATCCGCAGTTCCGTTTACTTTCCAACCTATCCTCGATATTGCCTTCCGAGATAGAAAAAGAAAGACGAAAGCTTAAAGTAAAGTTGCTTTCTCTTGGGAAAAGACTCAATAGCCTAGCGGTGAATCACTTTTTCTTATTGCTAGAAAGAAATTTGAGTCCTTCCATTTATTTAGGGTATGTTTGGCATGCGGTACAATCCTGGCCTGTATTGCATTATTTTTTTGTGCGCCATGTTTAGTGAGCGCAAGGGTCTACATAAATTGGCCGCCTTTCGGAGCCAAAATGAGACTTGCGCTTCTCTCGGGCCTCACCCAGTCTATATTCTTTAATTTTTTTTTCAATTTTTAAGTTATTTTTTAAATTATTTTATTTTTTTGGTTATTTAATTATCACCGTAAACGATTTTTGCCGCCATCAATGCATTACTACCCACCGTCATCTGTCACCATCAAAATTTTCCCTGCACAGATAACATTTGTTTTTTTATTTAAAACTTGAATGGCTTTCAATTTTTTTAAAATTTAAATGGATTTGAATATAAAAATTTAAGTAATATATTTATTTTTTAATATTTAAATATAAGTAATATTTTATTTATTTTTTTAAAAAATCTTATATTTGATTATTTAACATTTTTATCCTTATAAATTAAAATAAAAAAGATTAAATTTTATAGTTTATGAAATAAGTTATTTTATAGAGATATTTTTTTAATATAATATTTACTTATCATTTAAATTTTTTTTAATTTAGATAAAAGTCACAAAAGTTTACTTTTTCTGTTCATATGTAAATATCTAAAAATCAGGTATAAGTTTTAAAAAACAAACAAGCAAATCAAATATAAGTTTCAAAAAACAAACAAGCATATTTTATAAAAGATCTTAAATTAATAAAATTTCAAACTTCGGGCATTTAGTAAATAACCTCTTAGCACCGTTAGATTTTCTCGGAATCGACACAATGATACTAATATCACCGGCAATAGAACTTAGATTTATAGATGAAATTTTGAATGTCAAAATCTTATACTTATATATATATGGGAAAGGAGAATTTTGTTTATGGTGTTATTAGTTTTGTTCTCTAGAGTTGAAGATGAGGATTCTAATGATACTAAATTTAACTTAAACAAAGAAAGTTTATAATTTAATGTGATGGTTGGCAGTGGTATTCAGTGACCACATGTAGTTATTTAATTCTTTTGATAAATAAAAATAAAATAGTTTAATCATATAAAATATTATATTAAATAATACAATTCATGTCATGACAACACACCATACCATATTGAGTAAATCATACAGTAATAATATATTAAAATCTAATCTAGTTCCATCTAATTTATCACAATCAGGTGCACCAAATGCACCCTTATACGGATTAGATGTTTGGACCGCAGCGTTGCCCTAAGCTCTCTTGCCCCAAAGTCACAAGGACAGTTCCCCACCAACTCGACTGGGAATCCTTTTTCCCAATTACTTTATTTCGACACCTATCTCTTTTTTCCATTTGTATTAGTGTCCCCGAGGCGCAAGTAAAGAAAGCACCCGTCACTTTCCTTGCACAAAACGGAAACTTAATAGACGTTGCAAGCAATTTAGTATGTTTGTTATCCGTCAATTTTTCGAACACGCAACTAAAATTTGTCGATACCCTTTGACAAAAATTGGGCATCAAGTTCCTAACAAAAGCCATGTGATGATATTGCCATATATTGATATGGGTTGCCGCTCTCTTGTATGATCTCCCTTTTGGGATTTGGAAGGTACAGAGCTGTGGGCGTGCCTTTCCTTGCGAAGCTAAAACAAATGGACGTATACCCACAAAAAGCTACATGCGTAATTGTTTTTTATCTAGTTATGCTTTAGATATCAAGATCAATGAGATTGTGAGAGCCCAAAACCCGCAACACGTATCCCCATCAACATCATGTACTGAAATAATTGAACGGCTACGATCGTTGCAGTGGAAGAAATCGGATGGCTGGCTTTCACTGGCGAGCTTGACCGCCGACATGCTTGAGTGATGCCAAAGTCTCAAAATAGTGATCCTTTTTGCTATTTGCTTTCAGCTCTCAAACCAAAAGGTCGGGACAAGCTACAGAGAAGCTAATGCCATTTAAAATAATAATAATAATAATGAAGAAATAAACTTTCCAAATCTAAATTTAAATTTAGACATATGCTTTGGATCATTGTTCAACTGCTCAGGAATCATTAGCCGTTAAATGAAAGTACGTGATTGATAAACTCTGAGAATCAAGTTGTACATAGTGCGTTGGCTTTCCAGAAAAATTGAGACACGTGACAAAACGTTTAAATATTCTCACAAAAACACTGGCTAGTTTATGTTATAGCCTGACAAGTAAAGTGACTGCCTATCAAACATCTTTTAACGAATTTGTCATTGCCAATTTCTATCATTCTGTTAAATAATTCCATCTAATAATCAGGTCATTTTTTTCCTTTATGCTGCATGGGATGAATCGTTCTTTAAAAAAGTTGCTGATGTATAATAAAAGGGTGCATTTTTCACGAGGCTCTTTTTCGCCCCGAATTCTTTGATGTTGGCAAACCTGTGATTAAAATATCCAATATAATGAATTGAAGGATTTTACAATCATTATGTTTCAAAAGTGGGGTTCTGTACTTCTCCCGATGAAGGGGAAGGGCAGCGAGGTAATAAATTGAATGTAGTCATTATTCGATTTCTTATTGTTTCTTCCTCCAATCACCACCTTTCTAATTTAATGTTGCACTAACTTAATAAATTGTGAAGAAAAAAAAAAGGTGTGATTTTATCAACACTAATGTACCAGATTCTATCATAATTCTACAGTTAACTTTTAAAGTTGTGATCGGATTGGTTGCAGTGCAATTATAGTCATTTTAAAACTCGTATTTAATTCTTGAGGATAGTAAAAGAGTAAAATGTATTTAGATTTGCTCACTTTCCTTACCCTTTTTTTTTTTAAAAAAAAAAACTTAATAAATTGTGAAAACTCCCATCCAGATTTTTTTTCCCGGAAAATTCTGACAACGCGCGCAGGTGACTTTTCCAGCCAAGTATGGTCTAGACGTGATTTCCTGTTTCTCGCAATCATTGTGAGATAATTGTTTAGTGTTAAGATAACTTATTGCACGCTTGACTATGGCGTGCGTGTGTGTTTGTGCGCGTGTGTGCGCGTGTGTGTGTCTGTGGAGCACCTTTCTTGCAACAAAATCACACCATCCAAATGTCAACTGTTTCAAATTTATTTGCGGGTTGAATTTTCCTGAGTACTATTCTCACTATTCCCCGTTCAATGTTTCTTATTCTCTTACAACTCATTTTTAGAATTCTTTTACCTACTCACTTGATGATTCATTTCTTTTAACACTTAAATATCTCAATATTTATAAATGGCCTTTAAATTGTTTTCCAAGGGAGAAAGTTTCTTCGACCTCCTTGTTGCTTCGGTATATGACTGAATACTTTTGTAGAAAATAAGTGGAACAATCATACACTCCTAAATGATGTTATATAATCTCTTGATTAAATGTTTTTAAATTGAGAAAAATCTTGAGCACTCATAATATATTTTTATCATCCATTGAATTTTTATCTTTTATACTTAATTGGTTGAAACGTACGCGTGTCAACAATCAAGTAAATGGAGAAAAAAATTTGAGATCAATATTTTTTTTTCTAATATGAATACCCACAGTTATGTAACTGGAAATTATTAAATAAAAATAAAACAAAAAAGTAAATATTGATCTTCTATAAATAAAAATACGCAAGTGTCAAGAAGATTTTTCAAAACTCAAAAGATAGGCTGTGTTCCGATTCCAAAAACTTGACTTTGTGTCACGTTTTAATCCCTTGACTGTTCACATAGGGTTGGCGCGTTTATAAATAACTGCTCTTTCTGATCCTTAACCAAGAGCACTGTGTGAGATTCTTTCCCTACTCTCCATCTTCTCCTCTTATAAATTGATTCAAATAAAAAATTTATAAAAAAAAAACTTAGAAGGGATTTTGATTACAAGGGTTTGGATGCTGAACTTCTTAGGCAAAGCTCAAAAGCATAAATAAAAAACCTCTTTTATAGCATTTTAATTTCTGGGTTATCTTGTAAACTCGTGCAATTCTGTTCCAGTAAACCTAAAAAGCTCTGCTTAGTGTCTTAGCTTTAAACATGAAGCGTTTCAGCACTTCAGATGCCTTTGATGCTCTGATCACTGTCTATAAATCTACAGGTAAGCACAATTAAACTACAGATTTATCCTGAAGTTAAGTATTTTTGTTTATGGGTTCTGAGACTGTTGATAATTTTCATGAAGACAAGACGAGTACAAAGAGAAAGCAAATTTACGGTAGAGAGTTCCAGGCCATGATGGATAGCTTAGAAGAAGAAGACGGCAGAGAGGAAGCTAGCCAAGCTACAGAAAAGAAACGGCGATTAACTGTGGACCAAGTTAAGGCCTTGGAGAAGAATTTTGAGGTCGATAACAAGCTAGAGCCTGATAGGAAAGTTAAATTAGCTGAAGAATTGGGACTGCAACCACGACAGATTGCTGTTTGGTTCCAAAACCGGCGCGCTCGTTTGAAGAGCAAAGAATTGGAGAGAGACTATGGCCTTCTTAAAGCGAACTATGATGCTCTAAGGCTTGATTGTAATAATCTTAAACAAGAAAACGAAGCACTAACCGCTGAGGTACTATTTACTGTTATGTTAACTTTAGTCGCAGGTAGTTAACAGCGTTAATTGATTTCACATTCATCAAATTATGTACTGTTGGGGGTTTGATTTGCAGTTAAGGGAATTGAAAGCTAAGCTTTGCCAAGAAAATGAAGAGACTAGTCATGCTGTCGAGGCAGACGCCCCTGTTTCAGAACAGAGCAAAAACCACGTTTCAAGTGAAAATGCAAATGCCCAGCTATTGACATCCCCACCTTCCTTTTGTTCTCTGTTCACTGGCTCTTCTTCCTCGTCGCATCCATCGATGAACTGGGTTCAGTTTTCTGATTCGAGAACAATATTGAGTAATGTCTATCAGCAGCCTCAACTCGTGAAAGTTGAAGAGCAAAGCCTGTTGGTTAATCCTGAGGATTCATGCAATATCTTTTCAGTTGATCAAGCTCCTACTCTTCAGTGGTATTTCACCGGGCACTGAAACTATTGAACTTCCCAAGCTCTTTAAAAGGAATAATTAAGTTTCAAGTTTTGTAATTTGGGCTTTTTAAGTTTTTTTTTTCCCCCTCCACGATAGGCAATGAAAAAAGAGCGTTCTTCATTATCACTGGTCACTAGTGAACTTATTGTAGAAACTACTATTACTTACAGCTAATACCAAGCAAGCTGGCATGTAATGTCTCTCATCGGACTGAGTAAAACTTGCTTCACCTATATGCTAAGCGAACTGACATTTTAACACTTTGGATGATTTGATCTCATAATTAATTTTATGATCTCATTCAGACGTTTTATATTTTAAGTTATAGACCTTTACATGGTTGTAGGCACCAGTACGACACTGAAATGCTCACAGTCGTGTGGATAATCTGAATTGAAGGATTAACTCCAGCACGAGGGAGGGGGTGCATACATCGAGAGCATCTAAGACTTTTCCTTAAAATATAAGAACATGGATTATAATTTGCCTTTTATTTGCAGAATATCAATGCTTTAAAGAATGATACTGAAAGAATGCGATTGGCAAAAATTGCTTTTCCATTTGAGTTCAGAAATATTCTGTTGTGGGTTTTGGTGCACCTTATCAGCCCATGTGGTCGGTAAAAAGCAGAAACTGAATGGCAAGGCCATAACCGGCCAAAGAAATTTGCCAGGCTACGTAACAATTGAAGATCTTTCAGTGGTACCACTCTCCCAATTCACGTGTCTATCAAGGTGCGCCTAATACAAGACATCACCGTCCGTCCCCAGCTTTATCTTCTCGTTGCCCTACCGTGGTTCTATTCACTGCTGAACTTTAATGTGCTTCTGGGCATATTAGTAACCATATAGACACAAAAGCTATTTCGGGATCGTAAAAATATCAAGTCAGGCCCACCATGTAAGCATATTTTAAGGCTTTGTTTATTTCCGCCGTTTGAATTTTTCTCTCAACAGCGAACGATGCTTGCTAAACAAGCCGCGAGGTACCAACTTTCAATGAACAGCTAAGACTCTCTCAATTCACAAGTAAAACTACAATTTCAAGTTCACAAGGACCGCGCAACACTAAACGGAACGTCGGAACCTCGGCATCAAAATCAAACAACCGGCGAACAGCCGATAAAGCTGGAAGCTGAACTGTAGACTAACAACGCGATCAAACTTCGGTGTCATGAATTGAAATAAGTGGAGGCGAAGAGGAGGCAAGTCCCTATCAAAATTTCATAATTATCTGGTGGGAAAGAGACAGGGCAAAAAGCTGCAGAGACTCTTAGCTCATTTTCCAAAGTCTTTTGTTGTGTCAGAAGTGGGACCCCCTTGTCATCCATCTTTGACTCTTTTACTGCCCTAGAGGGAATCTAGCTGTAGCCATCCTTTTCCTTTTGCGTAAATATGACGTTTGCTTTTTGTTCGTGTGGGGTAAAAATCCCAAAAAACCTATCAAATCTTTTCTTAAATCAGGAATCGTTTCTTTCATCAATCATCAATCCTTTGTTTATGTGAAAGCTCCAAAAGCACGGCACCAATGGACCAATTACCACGTTTGCATGCGACAAGTGCTCATCGGGATCATTAAATTCAGTCTTTATTATTCGATGATTTTGTAACGAATGGTTCGTATTAGAGGTATCATATTGCTGCTTCCATGTCAAATTTGAAACGGGATATTTTGGATTCCTGATCTAAAAGAAGATGGGCTATTAACTGTCATAAGAAACTTGATGTTGTTGAGATGATGGGGTGTAAAGAGATTTGTTTTCAAGATAAAGAAACTTCATGCTCGCGATCCACACAAAAGGATTCAAACTCTCTGAGATAATAAGGTGAAACTATTATTGTTATTTGAACATGTGACAAGTGGGAAATCATTAGATTTATTCTTCTGATTCTATGAACCATTTTCTGGTTTGTTTTATTGTTATTATTACTATTATTTGGCTTGACTTGTTGATTGGGCTAACCAGTGGGTGTTTTAGTGACTCAAGAAAGCTATCATTTCTTGTCGATTTGCTGTTCTAATGCTGATAACGGTGTTAATATTGATGGTGTTGGAATAGAGATGTGACCTCACTAGAAATGAGTTGAAAATTGTAGCGAGGCTGTTCCTGACCAGGCAACACATTTTGTGGAAGACACATTAGTTAATTAATCACATCAATCCTTAGTCGTTCAATTATTATTATTTTTAAAAATAACTTTTAAGGACCGATTATGGAATCCTGAAAAAACTTCTTTAGCAGGCGATTTTCAATAAAATTTTATATTAATAAAATATCACTAAACTATTTTACTGTCAAAAAAATATTATTTTTTTAATAAGAAAGAATTATGTTTAAGAGTATTGATATTTGAACAGGCAAAAACTATTTTACAGTAGACTGTAAAGTAGGGGGTTTTTTTAATACAATCAAAACACTATCAAAATAAAAAAAAAATGTTTCATATTATAACATTATAGTACACAAAATAACAATACTATTTAAACTTCATTACAAAATATTTTATTGGTGGTTAGATATCATTTTTTTTTATGTTTAAACAAAATTTTAAAATAACAACTTGACCTTTGGTTGGTTAGTTGGGTTGTTATCCTTCAAATATGAAGTTAGGAGTTCAAACCCTTACAAATGTATTGCAGGAATAATTTTTTCTTTAATTGTAATGTGTAATTAAGTGAAAGTAATGGATAGTTATAATCTTATTTAAGATGAGCTGTAGTATAAATAATAATCATTTATAAAAAAAAAACAAAAACAAAAACAAAATTTTAGAACAAGAAAATCTTAACACATGTGTCTAACATGGGCTCCACTGTCTTAACAAAAAAGCAAAGGGGCTTCACTGTAAACGGTGATCCGTCAGGACGAAAACAAGCAGACTTCTATATAAACCCCATATTTGATCTTTTCACTTCCGTCTCAACTAGGGCTATGAAGGCCAACCAAGTTATTGGGCATTTCTGTTTGGAATCATGAAAATTATTTGGGGAAAACTAATTACACACTGTTATACCAAATTTTTGTGCATTTCTCTACTCTTCTTGTGGGGCGCGGACCCAGCTTCCGCACCGCCGTCGATTCCCCCCGTTATCGCCTTTGAAACGAGCAGCGAGTTCTTAGAACGTCTTTGAATAAGTAGATTTCACTGGTGAAAAACGGCATTGGGACTTTTATTTAGGATAGTAAGAGCATACCGCAGAAAGCGTACATCATCACTTGTCGTTCTATCAATCAAAACTCACCTCCAGATGATTACAAGGGAAAGAAATTGCAAGTCCACTGGCTTCCATACTCTGTCTCTTCAACTGCCTATTTCCCCCCCACAATTTCGACTTCCTTGAGCATTAATGCATGTGCTATCCATAGGAGGTTTAACTAGATTAATCGCGTTCATTATGAAGAAATGCTTTTCACTTGAATCGAGGTTTTGGGCCCTCAAGAGTTTCCAATGATTCAGCTGAGAGTTGAGTATACTCAAGTGGTAGAGACAGAATCGTCCATTGTGTGAAAGATGTCTAGTACGTGATTTAAGCGTACGAATGTTAGCTGCTTGTTTATGAATCAACTAATCAATCAACCGCAGTGGCAATGTCGTGGTGCAAGAGAAGCTGCCCAACTATGCCGTTCCGTTTTTCTAATTTTCCTTTTTTTTTCCAGTTTTTTTGTCATTCTGTTTCTTTTCTTCAAATTTGCACTTTGACTTAGGTTCCAACATATGTGTGTTATCAGGGATATTTTGAGAAGTTTGTGAGATATAATAGTTAAATTGGAGAGACTGACAGTAACCAACCAGTTGCGTTCGGTCACATTAAGAGGTGAACCGATTGAGAAAAGTTTCAATTCCCCGCCAACATATGGGGGTTAAGGATTTGCTGCTTTCTTACCTTCCCTGGCCTATAAGAATTTCAAAACGTTTATCGATCCCGATTGTTGTTTTTAAAGGTTAGCCAGATGTATGTGTACTTTCACGGGTGGTATGTTGGTCCCCTGTTTTTAGCTGCTGAGAAGGAGAAATGCTTCGCAAAAGCCAGTGTAAACTTTTTTAGTAGTTCATCTTTAATTCTTTAAGGAAAGATTTTGTAAAATGCCCGAAGACACATGACCCGCTTGGTATTAGGGTGCTGCAGCATTTAAGTTACACAGTTTCTGGGGAAAAAATAAGTAACTTAAATATAAATATATATTATGTCTGGTAAATATGATTTATAAAAGGAGTATTCTTTTAACAAACCTAGTAAAAGTTATCTCAGTGGCTGAGAGAAGTCAAAACAGCTGAGGCTGCTGAATCAACAAAATTGTTACGGAAAAAGATGGGTACATGATCTTTGTCCAACTACTGCACTCATTTTGCAAGGCACTGAAAGTTGGGAGTGACCTTGCAATGTAAAACTAGATGAGAGATTCAGTATCACTAGTTTCAATACTTTTTTTTTTTCCTGTTCTGCAAACCTGAACAATTATCGGTTGCTAACTCGGAAGTATGCATGTTTCTTATGAATGTAAAATGATTGGTAAGCTTGCATTTTTCTGCCTTCCCCTCAGGTTCAACATTGATGTTCCACATTCAGGAATCACACATAGCTTGTTTATTTTTTGACGTTCTATGATAATGAGTAGGCAATAGGTGTTTGGTTACAAAGTCATTCCTGGCCTCGCTAGCTATTAACAAGGAAGAGTCCACATAGCTTCTACCGCATGAAACACAGGAAACAAAAAAAAAAAAATTAGATATAGAACACGTTGAGAGTGCGAGACAAAGGCTTCGTTAGTCATTACTGCATTACAGATGGGGTGTCGGCATTCTGTGGCTGGAGGAAGCTGGAAGGAACTCAAAGGCTGCTATAAACTGTCGAGTTTCCGCTTTTTAATAAATCTCTGTCCGAAATTAGCAAGATTGCTGCTGGTGCTTGTGTCTGCCAACTACCAATCTTCAGTTATGGCTTTCATTACTCTTCATATATTTTACTTTCGTTGCCTAATTCTTCTTTTGCTCTATCGTTGCTCGTTTGTGATAACATATGTTACTTATTCTACGTCGGTTTCAATTCCATTTGGAGCTAAAATGTGACCCGTTGAAGTGTTGAACTGGTGCGGCGGTGCTCTCCCTGGAGGCCAGGAAAAACTAAGCATTCTGCCCAGAAGATTTGGTTTCAGTTGTAAATAAATTTATCGAGAAGCTAGACAAGACCAATCGACGTTAAGTCAAAAGTGCCTTCATCAATATGCAGTAAACAGTAACCCAATGTGAAAGTTGTGTGTTATGAGACCATAGTGGCGGTGCTCAATAAATTAATATATTAGATAAAATAGCGAAATCGATGCATTTTACAAGTGCCATTTTATCTTCACATTATTGTTTTATTTTCCATTACCGTCAGTTTATTATGCACTTGTATTTTTTAAAAGCGATTGACTTCAATAATACATGATAATATTGATGTTAATTTATTAAAATCTAAATACATACACTTATAGCACAGTTATGAGGTTTATTAAGACTAGGTCAGAAATCTGTTCCCAATGACTCGAGACTTTAGTAGAAAAAAACAAGTGGTTAATATGTATTTATACTTCCGAAAATGCTTCATTTAAATTGGCTGGTGTAGGTCAAATCAATTGAATTCTATTGATTTGATTTCAAATAATTTCAATAATAATTTTAACAAATGGCACTGTCTATTTCCGAATTGATTTGATTTATGGCTTCTTTAAGAGAGAAAAAAAGTTGATTTATGACTTTAATTTGAATATGAGTAAGCAACACGTGCATTCAGAAAGAGTCCAACGCCCACAAAATATCTCCAATTTGAGTCTCCTTTCATTTCGTTTTACCGATTCTTTTTTCTTTTAAAATTCTTCTTTAATTTTTTTCCCCTTAAAAGGAAATCCAATGAGCCGGGGACGTCACGCAAGTTTGATTGCTGCAAAGCGTTCAAAAATGTCACCCCCACAAGCGTGTGAACCCACCTCCATTTCAAAAGAATAATTATAAAGAATTCATTTAATTTTTAATAATTTCAAGAGAAGATCTTGAACAATCAACCTTTTTTTTTTTTTATAGTAACAATTAACTAATTAAATCCTCGTTGCTTGTTTAAACTTATGATACAAAAGCACATGATTTGGAACATTTAGTTATTTTATTTTACAAAGATAAAATAACAATGTTAATTATATTAGTGATAAAAAGTGATCAAGTGTTTTGGAATATCATCAAAAGACTATTTAACTGATATTTTACTGTTTATTTAAATAATTAAATCAATAAAAAGAGTTTCAAACTTATTTTGGAAACAAAATTCTCCAAATAAAATTATCATTCTCTCTCTTTAGCATAAATAAAGAAAAGTACTATCTCTTTTTAAAAAATCTTATTTAAATAAGATTTTTAGAATTTTTATCTCATTATTATTAAAGAGAGAGAGTTGTTATAATTTCTGTTATTTTGGTAGAAGAAAAAAGTTGATTGAAGCAATATAAACTTATTTTTATTTAAAACATCTTTTATGATATAATTATTTTTTTATTTTTTTTATCATGAAAATAAGTAAATAAGTATTTAAAGAATTAAATAAAAAGAGATTTTGATGATACCTTATATAAATACAGCATAAATGATCGTTAAATTTTTTCTTTATTTTAGATTTTAAAAATAAAATATCTTTTTTATTTTACTTTTTAAATGAGGTGGATATACCCACAGTGGGAAGAATATCTCAACCTAAAAAAAAAAATACTTTTTAAAAATGTTTATGCTTGACTAGGTATAAACTAAAAAATTCCCTGGTTTATAACGTGGCAAAATATTATTGGCTATACAGAAAGAAACCAGCATGGAAGCGTGCGTTTAGGGACATTTCCCTTGTATCCCGTGCGCATCCCATGATAGAGTGAACCAACGTCCCTCTTTTGTATGTTTCCAATAAGATTTGTCGCCAAAACGTCGCCGTTTTGTGGGTCTTGACGGTGTCCGCCCTGTCCTTTTTACTAATTTTCAATGTGAACGCTTAGTTTTCCGCGCCGCCCTTGATTATCCCATACTCCAACTCCACACTCGAAGCCTTGAGCCCAATTGCTCTTAACCATCAAAGCCACTAACTCAATCTTCACTCTTGGCCCCACGCTGCCCCCTGTTCCTATCAAAACCGTCCTTATATACACAAAGACACACACACGCGTACTAGCCAACTAACTTTTGAAACTTTTTCAGGAACCTGTCAAAATGACTTTAGTTTTTAAAGAAAACTCAAAGAAGCTCCCATGATAGTTCATGGAAATGAACCTTACAGACTTACACCCACCGTTATAAATACTGCAACCAAAAACAAAAACAAAAACGAAAACAAAAGAATTTGTTTTCCCAGATGGCTACCCTTATGTTCAAAAAACCACCATCAAAATCGAAGCACGATACTACGATGATCAAGTGCAGGAAGCATCCTAAACACAAGCAATCACCGGGGGTTTGCTCTCTTTGTTTGAGGGAAAAGCTCTCTCAACTAGCAGCAATTTCAAGCTCATCGTCACGCAATACATTAGATTATTTCTGTTACTCTTCTTCCTCGTCGTTATCGTCTTACTACTCTTCTTCTGAAGCTTCTTCTTGCTCTTCCCCAACGTATAATAAGTATCGTGTTACTATTACGGATCATGGTAAGGGAAAGCATTCTTTGTCAACTTTGTTGTTTGGTGGTCGCAAGAATATTAATAATGTGTTAACTAAAAGTAGATCATTAGTGTCTTTTGTTCCAAGACTGCGAAATCAAGAAGGTGAAAGCAAGAAGAAGAAAAATGGGCTTTTTTCTAAGTTACTTCGGCCAAGAAACAAGAAGAATGCTGATCAGGGTTTGGTTCATTCAAGAACTATGAGAGCGACCGTTATTACTAGCTAATTGCTTTCATTATTAATTGATTTCCTTTGTTATGATCATTGTTTTTTCTTCTTTTCTTTTCTTGATAGATTAGAATGTAGCCCTGAAGCTTTTTATACCCAACAAAAATATATACATATACATATATAAAGAAAAATTATGAGATTTTTTATGTATGCCTTTATATATGTGTACGGATCTTTAGTGTGAATATTATGAAGGAAAAGTTGCTCATTTCCTGTTAATCTCTTCAAACTATCCCGATGGTTATAATTTGTACGTCAGAAAGTCTTAGCACAAGATACCCTTTTTGTCTGTTTATTTTATATTTTGTTCATTAATAGTTAGATTCATGCATAAAGGGTTGGTTAATATTGTCTGTGTCAAATGATACGACAAAAATTTCCAAATGCAACAGCGAATAAACGTTCTGGCAACCGGGCTGGCGTAGGACGTGTGACAAATGGGTCTGGGTCTGACCCCGGATCCAAGAAATTTCGTGAGGTTGAAGTTTTCGAGTTTGTGACTTGCGTACGGCTTCGCGTTCCACAAAGTCTAACATTGAACCTTTGGTTGTCTTTAAGACTGAATCAAACTTGGAAAAGCCCGTGGCTGTGGGGCAGCACGATTAAATAAATCAAACCAAATTCTCAGCAGCTTCCTAGCTTGCCGCGGAGCTTAAAAGCTCACACCGTAGTCACGCTGGCACTAGAAAATTTATAAAATCAATTGACAGCTGGCAAATTGCCCGGATCAAGTTGCTGGCAAATACATTTTTTTAATATTCTCGATTTATATTTGTTCAGACTCGTGCGTTGGAACTTGGAAGAGGGGGGGGTGGGGGAAGAAAGCATTGCGAGAATTAAATAAGTTTACAGGTTGGCCATAATTACTAGTACACACGATAATGATCTTGAACTCGCACCGATCTTTTTGAAAAGAAAAATATCAAACGATGTATTTCATGGATACTTCATGCACTTGCCATCACCAATGTTTAACAACAACATATTTATAATATTACACACTCGATCAAACTCCTTGGAATGGCTATCCACATATTTGAATTTGACCATGCGAGATTGGCCAGCTAGTTAATTCCACCACTGATTCCAACTTCTCTAAATGTCAAGTTGGTTGTTCTTGTAGGTATGATGCGGTATATCTCGGGCATATACATTGTTGAGTTCTCGTTGAGTAGGATTTTACATAAATAACCATTATTTTGATAGCATGATAATCGATAGTATTCAAGATGCTGGTAAATGGGCTATCATTCTCGATAAGATCTTGATCGTCTGCTATTTCATTTGATCACTTTTTTATAAGGTGATATTTGCTGCGCGGTATAATACAACTGATTTATTGTTTAGGATTTAGTTGGTGCCGTCTTTTGTTCTTTCTACTTTTTGTTGGTTGCTGCCTTATTTGGTCCGCGAGCTACGATCACCGTACATCTTATCTAAATTTATATTTGATTAATAAAATTATATCATAGGATGAGGGGGAATAAAATTGAGTGTTGTGTCTCAATCTCACGTCAGCAATTGGTTTCATGTTTACATATCAAACAAAGAAATGGAATGTGGTGCATGCGTGCGAATCCGATATGGGCTCTCTAAATAGTGGGCCTAGTGGCCCAATGGAAACTACAGAGTTGAATGCATTTGGGCTGGATTTAATGCAATATAAGCTGAATCGAAGGTCTGACAGTTGAGATTTGATTTGTAGTTTTCTTTCCGCATTTCTTATGTCTTAAATCTTAGTGATGTAGACGGCCCAACTTGCTGCAGCTGGGGCATTGCCTACCCTCCGTGGAGTCTACTTTTGTCTTCAATCAAATTAATTTTATGCTTAGTATCCAGGTGACAGATTGAGATACGTTGCAAAGCGGAATCAAAACGCCTCATCCCAAAAGTCTGCTTTACATTTTTTTTTTTTGTAATTAGAAAATAAATCTTTCATTTCATCACAACACATCAAATACAATTTGAACCTCTGCTGGTATAATGTTTAGCTTTTTGAAAATCCCTTCTATCTTTTTGGATTTTTTAAATTGTCTAAAAAATTTCTATTCTACTTTACATCTAATTGAGATAATAAAAACTCTTGTGGTAAAACATAGATTTGAAATTTGAACTCACACACACAAATTTGGAAGAGATTGGATTATCCTTTGATTTACAAAAAAAAAAAAAAGAAAAAAGGGCGCATCCAACTAAGAAGCTGTATGGCGTAGGAGTCCACTACGGGTCCTTCAATAGTTCAGCAGGATATTAGATGCCAAATGCTATGCACACACTACAGACTCCTACATCAAGTCCAACAAGCTGAAAAGCCCTTATTACTGCACAAGGACTGTAACCCCACTTCTTGAATAGTGAAGTGACAGTAATTAACTATAAATCAAATAATGCTCAATAATACAGCCGCATTACATTATTTGGGACTCATCATTTCAATTCATAAATGGGTTTGGTCCCTGAGCTGTTGGCAGCCCACAGTTGGCTGCCGAATCCACACCACACCCGCAGGGCACGGGCAATGCAACACTAACAAAAGTAGACGTTGAGATCTTCCAATGGAAAATAAATAATTAACCCACCACCACCGCACTCTCATTGTCCCAACTCCCATATCCAAAATTCTAAAGCCCCGACTCCCACTCCGCCACTACCTTTGCTGCATGTAACTGCTTCTTCACCAAGTATTTTCCTTTCGTATTTTCGTTTATTATTTCAAAGTTCACTTGTTCTGTGATGCTTCATAGTTTATTCTTTTGTTTGCTTAAAGTTAGGCGAGCAAAGCCTATGGGTTTTTCTAGTAGTCTGAACAACCTCTAATTATTCTAAATGAAAAAAATTAAAAAAAAAAGTTTTTTGCACATTGGTCTTGCTTGTAATCATAGATTTGTTTAATGGGTCTGTTTATTCCCACTGATCAAGAGCCTAATCCTTCCACTACTTACAACAACAACTAACTTGCTCTCTCTCTCTCTCTCTCTCTCTCTCTCTCTAAACAGAGAAATTTCTTCGATTTATATGAACGGAGTTTAAATCTCTTGAATCTTTTTTTTTAATTCAATTAAATCAACACATAACAGTAATCTTTTAATAAAAGCAAAAGATGATTATAGAAACAAATTATGACGAGTACCAATGCTTACTGTTGCATTAGTACCAATACTTACTGTTGCATTATGCCAAGCTTTTGGTTCAAGGTTTTAGTACTCATTTAGAAAATCTGATGATGATGCTGATTTCTGACTTTCGGGTGTCCATGATTTTTCAGTTGACTCCCTGCTTAACGTGCGCACTACGCGAGTGGTGACTTCAACTTCCAGTTCTTCAAAATCGATCTCTTCACTTTCGGAGTCTTTAGTTTTTGCTGACCCCTCCTAAATCATCGTCAAGGACACCAATTCCACCGGAAGTAATGGGGTGATCTCACTAATGCCCCCATCACCTATCTTCAACCCGCACATAGACTGGATAAAAATGATGTTTGTATGAGTTATTGTCTTACAGTATTTAACAAAAAAAAATAAAAATAAAAAAATTTAAACATGAGGCAGCATAAAACACAAGTCTTATAATCTTAAAAAAAGTACTCTTTGTGCTCATTTTTTCATGAAATTAAATTTTAATTACATGCTGTCTTCATTATGCGAGAGCTCGCATGATGATAGACCCAAAAAAAAAAAAAATGTTACTAGAAAAGCATAGAGAAGAGAACAATTTGATAAAATTTCCATTAACCAAATATTTAATCATATATTCAAGCCAATTTCAAGAAACTTGATTAAATTTTATTAAGTTACGAAATTATCCTTGATGCTAACCGTCAGACATTTAGTCGGTGGAAGATTAGTATTATTTTAGATATAAAGTCCATCTGTACGTGGGCTGGAAAATGGAAATAGTCGAGGAATATCAGTGAAAGTCACGCAAAGCAATGGGCAATGGCAGCATCGAATATTATTACGCCATTAATTTCACAAAATTTAACCTAAAATACCGACCGTTGCCCTCCACACATCACACGGCATCATAATGGAATTCCGTTTGCTCTCGCATGTGCCTTTGTTCTTCTCTAGACGGCAATGTTTCGCCTTGAAAGGAGGAGTGACAAGTGGGTGCGAAGGGCAAGGGACCCGCACGATGTTCATATGATGTTACTACGATATGCGACAATCACCTGCCACGTGTGACGCCACCATAAAGTGGCTCCACTACCTCCGCTGCCGCATGACTCTTCCATTCGAGCCAAACACTAGTGACATTTTCGCAAATCACAACTCGCTTGGCCGTAAATTGCAAGCCACGTGGCTCATGTTGGATGTGATGCCTTGCCTATTAAACACGTCAAAAGTGGCCACTGAAATGAACATAATAAAGATAATTAGAAAAGAAACAAGGGTAGTTGTGTTGAATAAAGGCGCAGACTTGTGATTCTGCAGGTCTACAAATTTTGGTAATTTTTTTAATATTAGAAATTTTCTGTGATGATAATTTTAATAAAGCGAAAATGTTATTAATAAATAAAAAAACTCCCTTTATGTTGCAACCGAGGTACTATACCTCCCATTTTGTCTTTCTGCGTGTTAAATTTCGTTTGACCCCTTGTTTTCCTTTTCATCTTTAATTTATTTATAAGTATAATTGGATCTTATTAATACGTCCGACGGCGGCGAGCAGCAGTAGTAACAGCACCGAGGATGTGGTTCTTTGTCGGTGAGCTTGTCGATGAAGCGAAGTGGTGAAGGGAATGCTGGGGAATCCATAGAAAGTTGGAGGCAAAATAGGAATAGTAAAGTTGGGCAGGAGGAGGATAAGCACCTGACTCCAGCCCAGACGCTACGATAGTCACTCTTGAATCTAATTTTAGTTTATTTTCTTTTGCTTCGGCAAAAGTTGGTTGCTGCTGTTTTGCTTATTTATAAATTTGAAATAATTCGGAATTATGATTTAAAAGTTTTAACTCTTTTATTATTTTAAAAATATATAGATTTTAATTCACCGATACACCAAAAAAAAAATTATTGTATATTAAGGATGTCAAAGTAACAATATCTTAATTAGAGCAAAATTTTATGCTTTCAAGATACTTATATTATAGTTTAGAATATTTCACAATTCAGTTGTTGTGTAGGATTTTACTAAATTACATCAACTCATAATTAATTTTTTATATGACTCAATTATCATAAGTTAAACAATTAAGGAGTTATGAAAAGCTCATTAAGTGTTAGTGTAAGTTACATATGTTATAACTTAATTATCGTTTATTATGGAATATGCGATCTAAATATATCGAAACTTTATTGAAATTCTTTGAATTAATAAAGAAATTAATACTAAAAAGTTAAATTTATTTTTAAATATTTAACAATTAACTTAATATATACGAACTCAATTTTCTTTCGCCTAGTTTGTCATCGAACTACTATTAAATTAGTAGATGATAGCATTAGGTCAGTATTTGGTTTCCCTACCATTCTCCTCCCTTAATATAATGGTTCATCATCAAAATAGTTAATAGAGCGTGGTCTCCTAAACCAATGGTAACTTTAATAAATATTTTAAATTTATTACAAAACCTAGGGTATCAGAAATCTACACATATATTTTTGAAACATACATTTCAAGAAACTAACAACCAATATTTATCTATTAATTGTTTTTAAGTGATGGCCTGGGGTAACTGGGAATATAAGGCTGTCTATGATGAGATAAACCTTGATAAATTGTATAGTTATTGTCGTAATAGATAATCATCAAATTACAGTTTCGTGTGTTTTTGTCTAGTGTTATCGTGTTGTGACAAGAATTCTTTGCATGTAAACATCTAAAAGTAAAAGAGCAGTGTGATTAGAGCTTTCGTTTAAGTCAAATTTGGTCACCCAATTTAAACCGAGGAAGCTTAACCAGATAACAATGTTCACCGCACAATATAAGCTTTCGTGCTAACAATTAATCCATACTAACAATATTTTTAGCTTGCACACAGTTGATCAGAGATAAGGGTGAAAAAATGGCTGCCAAGCCCGTGCCAAGAATTGGGTACTAATTAATTATTTATTGGGAGGTCGCTGAACTCACAATTTTTTAAAATTGTAGTGAATGTGACAAAAATAGAAGACGTTCGAACCTTACCAATGTGTAAGCTCACGGACACAAATTATGACCTTCGTGCTTCACTTTCAGATAAAAAAAAAAAAAAAATTCCAATGATTGGCGATTACGAGCTCAATCAACGAGAGGGTTTTAATTTAATAAAAATATAACACGTCATTAGGAGAGGAATGAGATAAAATTCAATTATCCTCCGAGATATAAATGAAGAGGGGAAAAAACATAAACAAGAAGTACTTAAAACTACAAATAAAAGTACCATTCAACCAACTATTCTTTTAATAAAAATAGTCACTAACAATAAGGAAAGTATTTAAATTTAAGTTAGGGCAGCAATTTTATATCACTTAACTACTATTAATAAATTTTTGGTATCATATGAACGAAATCAATAATTTCAATAATTTTCTTTTATATGGCTCATTTTGTGCCTCACTCATAGTACTCTTACGAATCTTTTGAGAGGACAATGTGAAGGCGATGGGTGGAATATTTATGAAATTAATTTACTATACTTATTGTTAGTTACCTAACTTTTATTAAAAGAATAGTTAGTTGAATACTGCTTTTATTTTATTTTTTAAAGAAAATTATTATTTGTATATTCTAAATTTATAATTTTATAAAAAAATATTATAATATTTTTAAAGTGTATCAATTACTTACTATAAATTGACAAAATACATATATTATTCACCAAATCATTACCTGTTGTTTGAAAGTTAACGAAATTATAGTGAATTGATAATTTTATCTTTAAAAATTATTACTTGTATACTCTTAAAATTTCTTATTATTACTCATATACCTTTAAATTATCACTTATATTATATGAAAGAATTATATTACTCTTATGATGTCATCATATTTAATCGGCAACTAACAATTTAATGGACGACATATATATTTTGTCAACGTATAATGAACGATTGATATACCTCAAAGATTTTATAGTAAATTTGATAATAAAGTAAACTTACAGTACACAATTAATAATTTTTCTTTTTTAATCACCTACATAGGTAATAATTCTATAAATTTATTGAGCTCCAACGTATATTTCAAAACACTGTATATTTTTTGAAATTTCATAAAATGTTAGGAAGCTACGTCATAGTTCCCCTTAATTTCATCCCTCAATGTAGACTATTTAATGTCACGAGAGAGTCGTACTGGTACCTTAAACTCGTCTGATTATTCGCTATCTTTTCACCTTTGGTATTTTTCTCTACACATTTGTGTTTTTCTGAGCTGGAAGCTACTAAAAGACAGGGAAAAAAAATGAGATCGGTGTCACGGGAAATGAAAGATCCATTTGTCTTCTTCGATCTTCGACAATTCATTGCTATCTACCTCGGCATTGAGAGAGCCGTCGGCTGCGTATGCTCGTCTTCACCATTGACGCAAACTTCACATTTTGCCATTTCGGTACCTAACGCAACAAAGCCAAATCTATTGCTCCTCACGTATTTGGCTCAAAATAAGAGAAAGAAGAAAGAAAAATAGAAAAAGTTAGCTTTTCCATAGATAGATAGAAGATGAATTTTAGCTAATAAAAATCCTGTTACAATTGCGTACACAGCCACAACCCAACCCTTAAAATTGTGGCCGCACTGCACGTGCATGCTATCCTTTTAATGAACGCTGTTCCTCTTGAGATCCACACTCCTTAATTAATTTGCTTCTCCAGCTTTGGATTAAGACTGTTCGCTGTAATTAGGCCGACTGTCAACCCATACCCCTTCAAAATCTTATATTGTATTAATGTAATTTAATTTTATTTATTTACACGAAAGGGTAACCTTAGAGTCAAAAGTACACGGGAATAATTTCGGTATTTTAATAATCCATCCACAAGAGTCATAAAGTCTGCTGCAAGGCGAATTAACTTAATCACTTCTTAGATTTTCTCTTGCTATCCAAACAAAAGAAAGAAAAGAAAAGAAAATCAAAACCCGTTTTTGGGTTGTTTTCTTAAAATATCCTCATACAAATTCTAGTCAGATCCAATAAATATAAAAGGTTGGAAATGACAGCTACATTTTCTCTCAATCAAGCCTCACATGCAACTCGAAAAATTACTTATTTAACCATTATGCTAATGACTAATATTACTAAAGGGCGTACTATTTTTCAACTAAAATGTTAAAACTTATCTTACCATTACTGCCATTTTTAACACAGTACAATAAGTTTAATCCCACGAAATTGCGAAAGATCATACTTTTTTTTTTTTAATCGAGAACCAAACAAGAGGGAGATTCACAGCGGGTTCAAACTTCAAACCTATGAAAATGACGGTGACATTGGTCCGGGGCCCACTCGCACTCTCCAGTACGAGATGAGTATTTTTTTTTTTTTTTTTACAAAATGTTAATTTAACCTTTTAATTAAATCCGCTGGTTCGAAACTTAATTGCGCCCGCCTCACTAATTTTAATCCGCAAATTAATAAATTCCATTTTGTTAATTTGTTATAAGTGGAGACCTCGTAACTGAAACAAAACAAAACAGAACCAAAGCAAAGTGGCAACCGTCAACAAGGAGATACATATAAGATACAGGGACAGCCGACCGCTCACTTTCATCTCCACTGGAAGCACAGAATCTGGAGTCGAGAGGAGACACAGACACTCCGGCTCGGTTGTGATCTCCTATATTCTCGCTTTTTTTTTTAGAAAATTTTGTCCACGCGTCGTCGTTTAAACTTCACTCGCTTTGCGTTGCATTTCATATCAGAGAGCGTGTGTGTGTTGGTTAGTTGTCAAATTGAAGAGAAGAATATGCAGCGGCGGAAGAGACGAGTGGTTGTTTTGCTGAGGAAACTGCTAACGTGCGCCATATGCGTAATAGCGCTGGTGGCGTTGCTGTCGGTACACGTACACGTGCCCGTTTTTCCTTCCTCTAAAGTGCCGGACTTCACTGATCCTTACAAACTCCCCACTATTACTCAGGTCTCTCTCTCTCTCTCTTTCTTTCTAATTAGGTTAATTTCTCATTTCTCTCTTTCCGCAAATTAAAAAAGATTAAAAAATTTATGTGTTTATTTGTTGTTTTCTAATTAGGTTAATTTCTCATTTCTCTCTTTCCGCAAATTAAAAAAGATTATTATCGGTGTTTGATTGTGGGATTTAATTTATGTGTTTATTTGTTGTTTTATAAAATTCTTGTAGCAACATGAAATCAAGTACCAAATATTGAGCACAGAGCAAAGCTGGACTGAAGAACTGGCTCCGCCTCATTTGTCCCAAACTCCGCTACCTTCTCGCAAGGTTTTCATATTTAATTTGTTCTACTATTACTTTTTTTCCTCTATGAAAACAGAAAACAAAAAGGAAAGAGATGATAATTGGATAATGAACGTAGGATTATAAATTTTTTATACGAAGCAGTCATGCCTCTTTCATGTTTTCACTCCTTGAGATTTGACAGTTGGATGTTTCTAGTGGGAATTCAAATTCAAATATCGTTAAGCTGTGGAAGCCTCCTTCAAATCGCTATTTTGTGCCATGTGTGGAGCCTAGTTCTAATTATACATGTAAGCAAACAGTTTTTATTTTAATGTTTTTGCTTTTGGTCTGTGTCATGTCTTATGTGATTATTTATCAATTTACTTGTTTGTTATTAGCTCCCGCGGAGTCCCGTGGATATCTTCTGGTTCATACAAATGGTGGACTCAACCAGATGCGTGCTGGGGTTTGTATTTTTGTTTTCTTCTATGCATAAGTTTTCATTTTGTCTGTGTAATTATCCCATGGCTAGAAAGCTCTTTATTTTCTGATTGCTGAATTGAGAAGTTACAAAATATACACCTGGAATGCTTCAGTGAACGATTCCATGTTGACCTGTTATGGTGCCAGATTCTGATTTCTGTTCTAATGTTTATTCATTTTCATATTTTTGGAATTTGATTCAAAATTTGGTTAAAAGAGAACGGTAGAAACTACTGATGCATCTTTTTATATTTCTTCATTTCAGCTTAATTTCATCTAGTTGTTACTATTATCATTGTTACTAAAAGTGTGAATTTATTGTATTCATATTTTATTAGTTACGCATGCATAAGCATAACCTGGTGTCCTATCTGTGAGTGTCAGATTGGATGAACTACACATGTTATTTGGTTGTGCTCACTCAGACTACTTTTCTCATTAACCATCTATGTGCTTACCACTTGAAATTGCGTTGCTTTTCCTGCTGCATTTCCTTCTTCTGTTGATAGTATTTTAGACAATTTTAAATGTAAAAGGTTAGTTGATTGGTGCGTGTTTGGTTCGATAACTGTAAAAAATGTAGTTTTTCTAACTTATGTTTCTGTTTCCTCTTGCTTTGTGTCAACTACTTTGTTAAAAATATTTTGTGGATCTTATTGGGTGCTGAGTTAATAGTCTAATTGTCTGAGTTGCAGATATGCGACATGGTAGCAGTAGCTCGTATCATAAATGCTACTCTTGTAGTTCCAGAGCTTGACAAACGGTCATTTTGGCAAGATTCTAGGTTCTCCCTTTCCCATTTTGGAAGTTAGCTATTTGTCACTGCACCAATTTCCTAATGATTGAAATCTGTGTTCTGTTTTCTACTTTCGTTGTCTGCAGCAACTTTTCTGATGTTTTTGATGAAGATCATTTTATTAACTCTTTGGCTAATGATGTGAAAGTCATAAAAAAGCTTCCTAAGGAACTCGGTACGGCTGCCAGAGCAGTTAAACATTTCAGAAGCTGGTCTGGTATGGATTACTATGAGGGTGAGATAGCTAGCATGTGGGAGGATTATCAGGTGTGTTTATTGAAATTCTTCACCACTTTTCCGCTTGCAACTTTGCATAGAATTCCAAATGCGATTATCTTGATACTCACATGATTCTTTGTAGATTATTCGAGCTGCAAAATCTGATTCTCGTCTAGCAAATAACAATCTACCTCTGGATATTCAGAAGCTTCGTTGCCGTGCTTGCTATGAAGCCCTCCGTTTTGCCCCTCAAATTGAGGCAATGGGGAAAGTAAATAAATTGTCCTGAATTTTCATTTGATTATTTTTAGTGCTATATTTCTTGTGACATATGCAATTAGAAGTGGGAAAATTTTATTTCATTGTAGTTGTTGGTGGATCGGATGAGGTCTTATGGTCCTTATATTGCACTGCATTTACGATATGAGAAGGACATGCTTGCCTTTAGTGGATGCACACATGATTTATCTCCTGTTGAGGCAGATGAACTAAGGACAATAAGGTCTGAGTTGACTAGTGATGATTTAAATGCTCACTTTGATGCTTCTTCACTTGATTAATTGTTTATGTTACTTGATGCATGCTTTTCATTTTAACTTCATTCTAAACTTTGTAGAGAAAACACTGTCCACTGGAAAGTAAAGGAAATTGATCCCAAGGAACAGAGATCCAAAGGTTATTGCCCCCTAACTCCAAAGGAAGTTGGAATATTTCTTACTGCTCTAGGATATCCACCAAGCACTCCGATATATATTGCTGCTGGAGAGATATATGGTGGTGATGCTCGTATGGCTGATCTGCAGTCTCGCTATCCTATAATGATGAGTAAGGTATTACATGTATCTTTTGTTGTGTGTGATTCTTGCCTTAAAAGTAAATTCTGGTGCTTGATTTTGGTAAAGTCCTAGAATAATTTATGAGGTTTTTGGTGAACATTGACCTTGTGAAACCTCACAATAGAGACTTAATGCGGTAGAATGTTCATGTGTGCTTTTTTAAAACATGACGTGCAACTTATATAAGATTATGATCCAGTTAGCCAGATGATCTTGTGCTGATGAGTTTAGCCCATGAGTCTCATAGCCATGCAAGTAATGTCAGTTATAATACAAGGACTTCTGTATTCAACTTCAGTCATTGGCTTATTGTGGAATTCATTGTGGTAGTGTTCAATTTCACCATTTGCTTCTGATCATTAACAGATTTTCTTTATCCTTTCTTTCTTGCTTGCAATAAACAAGGGGGATGAAGTAATTTTTATCTTGTTATAATTTTTGCTGCTCAGGTTTTTAACTTTTTATATATTTTGGCTGATAGTTAGCATGTTGATTTGGTTTTTTGATTGCATTTTTGTAGGAAAAGTTGGCATCTGTTGAGGAGCTGGAACCATTTGTCAATCATGCATCTCAAATGGCCGCACTTGACTACATTGTATCCGTTGAAAGTGATGTGTTTATTCCATCATACTCGGGTAACATGGCCAGGGCAGTGGAAGGTCATCGACGTTTTCTGGGACATAGGAAAACAATTTCTGCTGACAGGTTAGGCTGTGTCTTTTAGGGATGAGAAAATGTCTAGATTCAAATAATGACTTCCATTGACTGCTGTTTTCTGAATGTCTTTCCTGTATGCTGTTAATCAGGAAAGCTCTTGTTCGGCTGTTTGACAAAATTGAGCTGGGAACAATCAGAGAAGGAAAAAGTCTATCAAATAAGGTCATTGAAATTCACAAAAAGCGGTATGTCTTTTTTTTTTTTTTTTCCTTTTTGGTATATAAAACAGTTTGTCATTAGTTGTACTTATTACGTGAAGCGTCTTATCTTTTGGTCAATAATCTTGACTGTCTATTACTAGTTTATTTGGAAGATTGGTAATTAACTTATATTATTTTGATTCTCTGAGGATTGATTTTTAAGCCATCTTATATTTCATTAGATACATATTTATTGTGATTCTGGAGTCTGATTGTCAAATTCATATCGATCCCGTTTGTCTCCCCTTCTGGTATTCAGTTATTCAAACCATAAACAATTACCATTGAATCTCTAATGAATTAGTGGAAAACTAAGAGGGGACTGCTATTGTTGAATATTTCTATTGGTGACCTGAGTAGATGTAGGCTTATAGATAACCTCAAGGTCAATGCTTAATGGTTGTGAGGACCCCTACTGCAGCTGCTGTCCTGTCTCTGCTCATATTTATTGGAGTAATCATACAGTCAAGGTGTTCTATCTTTTCATTTGTTGAAAATTGTCATATGTTGAATCACCAAGCGCCCAATTTAATTGTATTTCATCTTTCGGTCTTACAGGCAAGGGTCACCAAGGAAAAGGAAAGGCCCTATCTCAGGAACAAAGGGCATGGATCGGTTTCGTTCGGAAGAAGCCTTCTATGTTAACCCATTACCAGATTGTTTATGTCGGAGGCAACCACTAAATGTTAACACATCACTTACTATTTAGTAGATCAGATGTGAAACAATTTCCTTATACAAAGATCCCCTAGCTGGTTGGCTATTCGAGCTTATTGTTGCTTAACTATTTATTGAAGTTCTCAAGCTGGCTGTGCCATTTTTGGCATCGGGGACGCGGACTGTGTATATCTTGAGTTTAGGTAGCTTCAAAATATAGGCGAAGAGACACACCTTTGTGGTGCGGAGCATAGAAACATGATCGTGAAGGTACTGAGATTTCAATTTCGTTCCATCAGAAAAACACATTAATGCGATTGTGCTTTAGGAAGCTTGACTACGTTTCAAAGGGAAGTATAAGGCATGCATTGCAGCATTGGGTATTTGGGTATACGAGGATAGTGTAAAAAGCTACTTGGAGAAATAATGTTCATTTACACGAATGTATTTCCATTGCGGTGACTGAATGCAATAATAGTTGAAAGAATTATTTCTGTTTGTTGCACTAAAATTGCGTATGTTTCTTGTCAGCATCCCACTCGAAGTTATCAAAACATGGATTTGATGAATGTGATCGCTTATATATCTCTTGCGCCCTAGCATATTTACATTATTACATACCGAGAACTTTTCACCAAAATATGGGCGACATTGTGTGAAACAGTGATAATCTCTTTGACGATCCGTATTAGGAATTGGTTCGAGGTAATGGGCCTAATGGCTCCCAGTACGGATCCAAAATCGGGTCAGTCGTTAATCTTAGCAAAAAATTTCAGGAATCCATCCAGCATTCCAGCTCAGCCGAAAAGAATCAAAAGATAGGATAACACAATCTCATAAACTGCCATGCCGCCTCCACACACATAGCCATACTTGGCTACTTGCTCTTTCTCTCTCCCTAGTCTGCACGGTAACAAGAAAGACAGAGGCTTCCATTTTTCCTTTTTTTTTTTAGAAGAAACAACATTATGGGCGCTTCTTTTCTCTCTACGGTTCCTTCTATGCCTCCCATTGTTCCTTCTCCATCTCGCAGCGCTTTCTCTACTGCAGCCACCAGATGCTCTGCTCATGCTGTAAGCTTGCTGCAGTGTTCATTTTGATATGGCTTGTTTGTAACTTCACTGAATTATGTTTGACGTCTAGGGTGCTGTACGTTGTCATAAAATTGAGACTCAAATTACTGGTGAGGATGGTTTTGGCAGAAGGAATATTCTGAAATGCATTGGTGCAACCATTGGCATGGTGAGAGCATTCCCTATCTTCTATCTATCTTTGTATCTAATGCATGAATTGTATGTAGCGCTAGTTTTTTGTTACTTGCATCAATCGCAAATAGGAGGAGCATCTCCTCTTACTTTTTGGCCAGCACTTGACGAAGAAGACTCTTTTTTCAAATTTCAATCGTAATTATGCTGTCGGACAAACAATGTAGACTCTGTTAGGGTGTGGAACCGTGAATAAGAATGATTTGATGATGAGTTTCTGCCAGTTGTGTTCTCTTCTTAGGAAATAATATCAAGCTCAGGATCAATTGAAATGGCAAGTGCTGCTGATTTGATACAACGTAGACAGCGTTCGGAGTTTATTTGTAAGTTCCATATACAAATCATCCTTGTGCTTAAACCAGCAGGAACTGCTGAATTAACAGCTTACATCCTTTTCCTACCCAGCTAATATCAAGGAGACTCTCCAGGCTGCTATAAAGGTATGCATACTCCAATTTCTCCTGGTATATAAATATAAGGACATCATATGTAGAAGAAAATTAGGCTAACTATGTTGTCAATGTGCATCAACACTTCTTTCAATGTACCTGTTTCAGGGAAATCCAGATCTTATCCCATCTATACTAACTTTGGCACTCAATGATGCCGTGACTTATGATAAGGTCAGGAAAAAGCTGTCATATAAATGTCATAAAATTCCTTTACTTGGTTATGGAGAAAGGAAGGATATAAACTGACGTCCTGCTGGTTAAGTTTGTAGGCTACAAAGTCTGGGGGCCCTAATGGATCCATAAGGTTCAGGTACTTGATACATGAAGCATTATCGCAGAAATAATTTTGACATGAAATTTCACACTTCTTCAAATGAGTATGGAATAATGTATGCACATTGGACAAATCATAGTCAAATCTTTATGATATTCTTCTGAAGATTCAGAAATCTATGCTTTTCCCAGATGTCAGTTTATTAAAAATCAATTTTTTGGCATTTCAAATACCAATAATTAGTAACTGTTGTTCGATCAACATTTTTCAGCATCTTACAGAAACATTTGGATGGAAAGAATGGAAGTTATGCTCACGTTATTTATCAAATATGATAATGTATATTTCATGAATTTTCTGTTGCTTTATCAATCAAACTTTCCCTTTTCCTGTGATTATGTATCAGTAATTTTGGCTTGGTAAAAAGTTGCCTTGTTTTTCTTCTGCTGGTTTTGTTGGCTGAAGCTCAGAGATAAGCAGACCAGAAAATAAGGGGCTTTCTGCTGCCATGAATTTGGTAGAGGAAGCGAAGAAAGAGATAGATTCATATTCTAAAGGTGGACCAATATCCTTTGCTGATCTCATCCAGTACGCAGGTTACAATATTAGAAATGCCAAGTTTGAGCTATGTAATGTGTTAAAGACCGTCTACCATGAGTTTCTCTGGGAGTCACAGAGAGAAGCCTAGAGCGTCCAACTCAATTTTCTTCCCTTTTTGCAGCACAAAGTGCCGTTAAGACAACATTTTTGGCATCAGCCATCCGCAAATGTGGAGGGAATGAAGAGAAGGGGCGCTTACTGTACACTGCCTACGGCTCAAATGGTCAGGTTTGTTTCTCAATATGCTAGGCTTCTTGTGGTATATTTAAATCACGTGTAGCTTGTTGATCACAAGCAGTTAGCTTAGACATATCCATCATAAATTTTTCTTCCCAGTCTGTAATGTAATCATTAAATGCAATTTTCTGACCTTTGACTGGGATGTATTAAATGCTTTGGCAATTTTCTTAAACACCTCATGGTCAAAATTGGTAAACGTGCAGTTGCTTCAACAGGGCATTTATTAGAAAGCATTAAGTCCTCCTTTCGATCTTTTGAATCATAAAGGTCTACATATGCAGCTATACCTATAGAGAAAATTGGTTGTGCAATCAGCATGATGCTTTTAGAAGGGAACTTAAAATCCTGTAATGGCCACCTCAGCACAAGTGAGTAAGGGAACTTAAAAATCCTATAATGGACATCTTCGGAGAATAAGGGAGTTAAACCTGAATGAGTTATGAATGCCTGTATTTCTGCTGCCATAGATCTTTATGGCACTTTAGCTTTCTACAAGAGGAACTTATGGATAATGCATAAAATTGTTCTTCTGTCAACAGTGGGGCTTGTTTGAAAAGCAATTTGGAAGGACAGATGCCCAGGAGCCAGATCCAGAAGGAAGGGTTCCCCAGTGGGAGAAAGCTACTGTCCAGGAAATGAAAGATAAGTTCTCAGCAATTGGCTTTGGTCCCCGACAGGTATTTTTTCTATCATACTTTCTGTTATAATTGCTCTTCTACTGTGTTATATCATCATTAAATTGACTGTAAAACCAAATTCCTTGGGAGCTGAGGCAAGCTTTGAGAATCCCTTTGGTCAAACGTATACCTGTCATATCACACTTGGTTAAAATTACAACTGGTTTGAAGGACGTTGTAGTCTGGCTTCTGAAATATTTGCCTCCTACACAACAAAAGTCATCAGAATATTTTTTCACATTCAATGTATTAGTTCAGGCCACTAATTCAACTCTTGTTATTCAATAAATTTATACAAATTACATCACTTGCCAATATAGTCCATCAAATGGTCATCTCTGGCGCTGAGATATCCCATTTTAGATTTTGATACTATTTATGTCTCATTACATGTTAAGCCTGCAGTATCATTGATAATGGATATGTGGAGGAAAATCCTTAACTACAATATGACTGTGTAGAGGGAACTCCTGCATTCTTACTTTTAATTGTGTCGTGATTAATACTCATGGATCTGGTTCTTTTCAAATCCTTTGTTGGTCGGCAGCTAGCTGTTATGTCTGCGTTCTTGGGTCCTGATCAGACAGCAACAGAAGCCTTGTTGGCCACCGATAAAGATGTTTCTCCTTGGGTTCAGAAATACCAACGCAGCAGAGAAACAGTGTCTCAGACTGATTATGAGGTTAGATTTCTTCATTCCCATTCCCTGTTTTAGAGGAACTCAGACTATTAAGAAAGGCCAACGTCGTGTTTGTTTAGGTTTATATAGAAAATTAAACCGTGATGCATTTTCTCAGTTAGCATTTTAATTCCTAGTCTCAGTTTTCAAGTTTGATTCTTTGACAGGTCGATCTGATAACTACATTAACAAAATTAAGTAGCCTGGGCCAACAAATCAATTACGAGGCTTACACATATCCTGTTCAAAAGATTGAATTGAGCAAACTCAAATTGTAGACAGGAAGTAGAGTGTGTTCTGAGAGCAGAAGTGCCAATGATTCCGCCAACAGCTTCTGGTGGAGCAGAGCTATTCCTCTACAAGTTGGAGATTGAAGTAGAGAATTGATGCCGCAGGTTCTACATGTCAATTTAAGAGTGTCTAAATCAACCTCAGTTCTCAGTAACCTTTTGCATCTTCTATTTTTGAATTCAACGCTAGCAGCATGATTTTGTATATCCCCAATAATTTGCTTAATGAATACAACTCCCGAAAAAACAAAGGAATATTATTGGTACAAGTATATTAGCTGGATTTTGCAGCAATACTCTCGAGCCCGTCCATGAGTGGCCAGTGGCCTCCCATAATAATTGAGCCGTCTCCTTGCAGTAAATTCTCCAGCATGCAGCATATTATCAGCCGAGCATATCATAAATTGACTACCGCAAAATATCAATTCCTCGCCACGAAAGTAATGCAAGTATAATAATAATGCAATCATCTAGCTGGATTTTGGAGAGAAAGGCTCAAGCCCAACCATGGTGGGCCTTAATGGCTCAGGAATAGACATCTTTCGGGTAATTCTCCGGTCCGCATATTGTCATCCGGCGAACCGCAAAGGCCGTTGCTTTTAGTTTGAACAATTTCTTTACGGCACACTAACCCTCTTTAGAATTTGTTGACGACGGTTCTGAAGGGCGATACCGAATATTTTGCCGCCACCCGCTGTTGAAAGTCATGCACTTGAAATCTGCCGACATTAAAGCGTTACGTGAAGAGGGTTAAAATAAGGGACTGTGCAAGAATAGAATCATCTCGAACATTCATAGTAGAAATCTCTAAAGTGTGATTCAGTAATAAATCTGTTCCAGTCCTATAGTAAACCTGCTTGTGGGAAATGTATCAACAAAAAATGAGCTCTTAAAAACTTGAATACGAGTCTCTACTTTTTTAAGGCTGCGGGAGACCCCAGAAGTTCTAAGTTATTATTATAAACCTCAACTCGAAATGGAAAAAATCAATAAACATTGTGTCTGTCATCAAATTAATACCATAAAAGCAAGGCTGCGGAAAGTCTCCAGGGAGGAAAACTATTTTGTGACCTAACACAAAGGTAGGTCCGAATTAGTTCTTTAACTTTTCAGATTTGCTCTACAAATTTCACTATTTCAAGTTAAGCCATGAGTTACTTGAATCCAACGAAAAATTCGTGAACAATAACAAAGAAAAATCAGAGACTTGTAATTAATAAGAAAAATTTCGTGGATTATAAGACAGTGATAGTCCTCCCATAGAAAACATTCATTAAATTCGAACGAGTACCTTTAGAGCCATGTGATTGTTTAATCCTCCAACAAGTTAGTTTATCAAAACACAAACAGTTGAAATTTGATGAAGACAAAGAAACCTAGACTTCTCCAGCTTAGCATTGGAACTCCTATTTATATATCAACGGCAAAATGTCATGGGCGCTCAAATCTACACAATTAAAGGGTAATTCTGCCTCATGAGTATGTCTATTAAAAGTCTGTTTAAACGTGGGATATGCTTAGAAACAATATATATTTAACACTCAAGGTGACATGTATTTAGAAGTGAAATTAATTTAGTACTCAAAATGCATTTAGGAACTGGCTACCAAACACAATGGCTAGCTATGGTGTGTTTAATAACTAACTAAGCCTGACCCCAATTTTAGACTTTTCTACAATTATAAATACTTAAGAAATATCTAGAATTGAACATTTAAGTCATTTATCCATTTGCCTAAAGAGCTCATACTTCTTTCTAGTATTTCTATAGTGTCTGTCTTTGACTAGTTTGAGAAATATTATAAGTTTATTTAAGGACTTTGCATGCTAGAAGTTATCTAAGTGCCGCATAAAGTTATCATACAAAACTCTCATCTTGTGACGAACAACTTCCTCATTGTTCTGTCTCATCGACTTGAAGATACAAATTTCAGGCTTCTTTGGCCGCTTTACAAATTCATCATCTTCAAAATAATAAGTCATCGGTTTTGAACTTTTAAATTATAATAATGAAATGAAACAGTGCTGTGGTTTCGGTGTTTGTATGGAAGATGCGAAGAAAGCTCAAGCAAGAAGAGGAAACTGAGGTCTTTGAGTAAAGATATGACGAGGAACTAAACCTACAGTTGGCAGCTTCACTGTTAGCATTGGAGTCCCAAGTACAAAGTGGCTGCGCAGACCGTCTACGAGATCGTTGTTTCCAAATATACGTCGTGACCAATTAACAGAAGGCGTATCCTGCAGGCTAAACTCGTCCCCCTTCAGCCCCCAGCCGGGAAAAAAAAATTATCTATTATCACTGGAGTAATATAACCGTTGTTTGTTAAGAGAAATGAAGAGAACAGAAGTTAAAGTGAATTTGCAAGGCGTTCTCCTGAATATTCTGACTCGAGAAAATTTTCCTGTTGACAACACTTTAGCTTTGGCTTCGATACGGCTGCAAGCCGAACTGGCTGCGTGATTTTTTTCTATGGCCCCGACTAGTGCTACATGACCACGCGAATCCCGCCGCAGCAAAAATAAATTGCTCTAGCTACATTTCGGAGATATTCGCTCAAGCCCACCCATGAAGGGCCTCAATGGCCCTGGAATAATAACCGAGCCGTCTTCTTGTTGGTAATTCTCCAGTAAGCATATTATCATCCGTGGGATTGCGCAAGCAGTTGCATTTAATGTGTGAACAAACCGTGTTGGCCCTTTACCCTTTTTCGTATTTGTTGACGGTTGTGAAGGGCGATAACGAATTCCCAGCCTGCGGCTCTGGTAGTCTGTACAGTTTGATGCACTTGATATCTGCTCCCATAAGCACATTGGATGCATGATTAATACATCTCACTTATTTGAAAACATTAAAAAGAAAATTACAGACAAAAATCACTCTTGTGCAACAGGGTTTTAAATAAACAATGATATCTCGTTGCAATACCTCGCCATACCGTCCCAAGCCTGGCATCCATGCTTCCACATCAAATTTTCGATAAGCAGGGGCACCCAAATCTTCGGTAGCCATGTCTACAGTTCTGCCAAGAAAAGTAAAATCCTATCACAAAAAGAAGATGAAGAAAAAAGGACAAGAAAAATCATGTCCACTCTGAAAGACAAAATAGTGAAGACTATCCTTACTTGAAGTGCAATCCTAGTGATGAGTAAAGGTCTTCTTCGATTCTAACGAGCTCCTCATGGTATGAATCACTCTCCTCTGGTTGGCAAAAGATGAACATTTCCAGTTTGCTGAATTGGTGTACTCGATAAAGACCCCTGCTCAGGAATTCCATCAGATTACAAATTCAGATCTCCATTTGACCACCATAACAAACAAGCTTAAATTAGACTAGTTGTTTACAAGTATAACATCACAAAACCAGTGTTATTGACAAATGCCAGGGCTGAGATTTGGTTATACATGAACTTAGACAATATGGCAGCAATTTCGAAAATTAGTCAACATGGTAATTAATGAATATCAATCATAAAAATTTCAAATCATACAGTACCATGATAAACCTGCTCAGCAGTCACCTATGTAAACAACCTCCACCTCCAAAGAGAGAAGCTTATAGAAGGGAGAGTCATATGTAATCATGCCAAGTAAAGGTTTACATAAATGAAGAGCTTTCTGCCAGGAGTTCACAATGACCGAAAGCCAGTAAAATAGACACAGTGAGAGTACAATCCTGTTCCTAATAGTCCTGAAAATCTTGACACTCATTATGTAATACTAGACAGTTTGACTGGGTTAGATGTACCAAGAATTTACTGACTTATGGCCTGTATTTAACAAAAGTTTTTAAGATAGTTTCATGAAAAAGTAAAATAAGTCTAATGTTGTTATGCCACTTCTCCGAGGATTAAAATTTTGATTATCAAGTTCATTTCTTTTTGTTATTCAAGGGTACCAAAGATGAATAGCACCCTAGTAATTTACCTTGTAGCTGTGCCTGCAGCACCTGCCTCAGTACGGAAGCAATGGGAAAACGCTGCATATTTTAAAGGCAACAATGACTCAGAAAGAATAGAATCCATATGAATCCCTCCAACAGGAATCTCTGCAGTGCCAATGAGGCATTGATCAGTTCCCTCGATAGAATAAACCTGTTGAGTGTTGTGGCAAAAGTATCAACAAAATTGATCTCCAACAAACTAAATACACCTTCGAAGAATCTACTTTTCTATGGCTGGGCTCTTATCACATGCAGATATTAAGAACTAAAGTAATAGTGAGGTTTTTCACAAATTTAACACCTCAACTCAAAACCATTTAGGTTGAACTACCTAGATTGACCAGTCAAAGGACAAAATGGTTCGAACTTTGAATTTGTCATCGGATTCATAACATAAAACCTTGCTAGAGAAAGTCTAAAGGAGAATAAATTATGACTAAGACTCTTCATAAGTTGGCATTTCTCTTTGATAAGAGTATACATGAGTAAAATATATACAAACCTGGGTATTTGCTCCACGAGGTTGGAAGCCACACTTTTCAACAACAGAGGATCTTACAATTTCAGGAGTAGTTAGAGGTGTAAATCCCCTTTTTATCACTTCTGAGAGTGTCCAGTTAATAAGACCCATCTCTAGCATAACAGCTTCATTCTTCAGGTAATAGAATTTTGAACCACTGACCTGTATGAACAAGGAGAATATTGAATCCTATTTTTTGAATTGATGCACAATGCAATTAAACTTCAATAAAAAAGAAGATAATGTACTCAGCTACAATATTACTAAAAGAATTCCTATCAACCTATTAAAAATGCAACTCTCTGGATCTTTGGCCATATTATTAAACTTGGACTTGAAACCTCTCAATGTCTAACTAGATTTATGTGGACCAATCAGAGTTGCTTTAAAGCCTTATAATAGATAGAAAGGGTACCTCTGCAGCTGCATCAAAATCAAAGATATCAAGTGCTTTCCCAAGCTCAATGTGATCCTTGACTGGGAAGTTAAACACACTGGGGTTACCAAACTACAGGAGCGCATAGAAAAGGGAATTAGTAGTGTGAACCTAGCATGCATCAATGCCTCCTCAGACACATGACCATGGATAAACGTCTGCATAGATTGAGACGAGGAACAATAAACCAAGACGGAAATATGATATTACATAACAATTGAGATACCATTTTTTTAATTATAGAACAATCCTCCCCTCCTACGGGAACATCTGGATGAGTCATATTCGGTATGCACTGTGCTTCCTGCTGAAGCTCATCTGTGAGTTTAACCAGGTCTTCTTCCAAAGACACAAGTCCTTCCTTCAAATTCTTTCCTGATTGAAAAATATAAAAATGTCTAAAGAGTGTAGCAGAATACGTGGAAATGATAAACCCATGACACTAATTCAACCATACCTTCTTCTATAAGTTTTTGACGCTCAGATGGTTCTAGTTTCCCTTTCATCTTGTTTGCAACAGCATTTCTTTCCTCACGAAGCCTTGCAACTTCCTGCTATCTGTGAGTGACAATTAGATAAAACGAAGAAGAAAACCAGTTCATATTTTTGTTTCATACGTTTGACTTAGTATTAGTGGTTTTTGCTCCTGAGCCAAATCATAAAACAAATCTTATGAACTTCAGATCATAGCCACATTGGTTTTGAATTTAGGGTAATGGAGAAACTAGCCAACTAATACTTCTCATCATGAATAATAGAGGAACTTCAAATTACATCATTAGGACATAATGCTCAGGTTCTAAACAGTCTTAACACCACTTTATAAGTCATATTAACAAACTCATTCTAAACAGTTTATAAATTTATTTAACAAAAACGAAATCAAAACCTAGCTCAAGTCATGTAATAAATCTAATATAGAGCCAATTGAACTCCTATTCAAATCTTCAGAGTGGTTCTTTAAGCCAAGAAAATCCACGTATTACATTATACTTGCAGAGAATTTTCAAATCTAGTGAGTTACATTTATCAATAACTAAAGAGTTCAAATATGATTAACAGAAATATCTCCAAGAAATGAATAATCAATATAGTCAAAACATTTGATTATATAGAAACCTAACCTTTTGAACATTCAACATTTTCTCATAGAGCTCCAGCACAAGTTCCAAATTTGCATTGGAATTCCTATTTCTTATATTGGCGGAAACAGCTTCTTTGTTGTCCCTTATCCACTTGAAATCAATTGCAGCCTTCCACTGCGGCTTCACAGCCACGCCACCTTCAAATCAACAAAATAAATAAAATATCATAGTCCATTTCAATTTTAAAATTATCTTAATAATAATAATAATAATAATAACCTTTGTTATCTGTGGTGTCGATTGTCTGTAGGGCGGGTGCAGAGAAAGCTCCAACGAGTAGCCGAAATGGAGGTTTTTGAGAAGGAATATGACGGGAAATTAAACCTAGCGTTTTAGTTACTGGCCTGAAAATAAAGCATGAAGAAGAAAAAGCGGCAGGAATTGCAGCGAGCTTCACTGTGTGCATTGTAGTCCCCATGGAATAGGTCAGGCTCATTTTCAGTGCAAGTATCTGCGCGCAGAGAGTCTCCGATAATACAACTGTGAGAGTTCCCTTTCATCCTTTTCAACACAGGCATTTTTACTCTGACCAGTGTAACGACGTCGTTGTGCATTTCCTCCTTTATTAAATTCTTTTCGCTTTCGCGGTTTGCTTTAGCAATAAAAATTTTCTTCCTCAAGAGTTTTGTATTTCCTCTAATTTTTAGGTTTACTTACTCTCATGTCTTTTTTTATTTATACTGAAAAAATAATTCAAGTTAAAATTTTAGGTTAATAGCCTCTGCGTGAAAAGCCAAAATGTGCACACAAGAACGTCCGAATTCCCCACATTTGCTGTTTTAGTCTTTTAGCATTTCCCGGTTGAACAAATCCTGCCACATGGTATGGATGCATTCACAGCTGATATTTAGGAAAGCAAGCGTCACAATGCAAGATAAGGATACCAATTATCGGCATCAAGCCAATCCAGGGAATTCCCAATAAAGCTAGCAAATCCTTCATCTCTTGAGGCTAATGAAGCCAAGCACAAAACCCCGGCCAAAAAGCATACATCTTTATTACGGTAAACATAAATGGTACAGATTGAGTTGGGTTCCATCTGATAACCTTATGAAAATTACACAAGTAGTCACGGCACAAATATAAGTTGGACTGTTGGAGGAAAGAATTCATCTTAAGAGATGATTACCCTGTGTTATGAGACTTGAACAATAACTAATAGGCAAGTCAAAAAAAATTTATTAACTCATTGGTTTTAGGAAAAGATCCCTGAGAAATCACTTCTCAATCAAAAAATTACTCCGTCGGATTTTGAGTAGCAACTTTGATTTAACAGCAGGATGCAAATCACACCCATGTTTGCAAAAATGGCACCACCTACAGAGGACCTGGAAAGGTTCCGTTTTCTCTTTGCTCATTCCATTTTTCTATCTGTAACACATACATAACATAAACGTTAGCTCAAAGAGAAGCAGTCACAAAACCAAGTTAGCCATCAAAAGATTGTAAAACTAAGAAACAAAATAGCAGCAACCCAACCTTAAGGTATTCATTTTAACCAGAGCAGAAAGTTAAATTTAAGGTTGCAACATACAATATTTAAAGGAAAAGAAAAGCTTTGACAGTCTCTAGTGATCAGAAAAGTAATTTGCACCATAGACATCAGTATCTACAATCTGCTTTCAATGCAGAATAATTACACAGACAGATGCCAATCAAGCTTTCGATGAAATGGCTTGGCTAAACAAAATGACCACAATATCTCGGAACACAAGGCTAGGAAAAGCATTACGAATATGGCCCGGACAAAATGGCACATCTTGAAACAACAGGAGTACGGAAAGCATTAAAACAGTGTTATTCAAAAAGCCTTTTTCGAACACAAGTTATATTCAATTCGGCCAAATTTGTAGAGGAAAAAGGAAAAGAAATTCCATAATAGTATATGGTTCTATATGTGGAAATATGTGTATTGGGAAATGAACAAAAGTCCCTTCGATCACCATGCACACTCACTAGTCACCTCAGATAGGGAGTTCTTCCTTTCTATATCTTAACAGTCCAGGAGTATCCATGACAGATCATCCAAGACCCACTTTGCTGTGGATACTTCTGCTTACCGTATAGCTAATGCTTTATAATTTCATCAACCAGAAATATTAGTATACATTTTCTTCAATTTTGTTTAGAAATCTTACCTCTATCTTTTGCAAACTGGGAGAAAAGCAAAAGGTAAAAGACTTTAGAATTGAATGGAGAGCAACCAATCCATTTTTCTCACCATGTTAGTTGTGAAATAAACTAGCTTATCCCAATCCATTGAAGCCTAATCATCTTTCCTTCATTTTAGATCAGGCATCTTGAAAGCAAGCAAGCCAGCACTTTCACTTTTTGAATATGAAAACCACCCAACTTTTTTCATCACTTCCACATGTATTAAAATAAATAAATAAATAATGTGACATTTCATTTCGTACAGCATTTTCAAATCAATTATTATTTTATTTTTTTATCGAAGTGGCTGAGTCCAACATTTATAGTCGAAAAGAAGAATCACGAGGTTTTTCAAACAATAATAAATAATTCTCTACCGCACATCTTAATAAGATTTTGGCAATCCCATCAACTGCCACTAATATTTATATGTCAGTAGCAAATTTAGCGGCAAGCCAAGGGGGAACTTCCCTAATAATACAATGAGGATAGTAGAGGCTTTTACATTAGATAACTTAATTGGAGATGTGGAAGCACTGAACATGAAAAAACTGACAAATACATCTGAATAGCCTAAAAGATTTTAACATAGACTTGAAGTCAGACTGCGAGCATAGAAGTTATTAGAGCACAGGAAGTTTTAGAAAGACATACCCAGTCACTAGGGCATAAAGAACGGTAATATTTTGCAAACTTATCACACTCTGGAGCACCTTCTCCCTTAGCAGCTACACACCTGTAAATGATAAAATCATCCATAATATGCCACTGGAAAAAACTTGGATGCAGATTGACAAGCAAAAGCTTCAAAGCCAATTTAAATAAGTAAATGATGACTCACCGGTGATACTCAATATATCGGGTAAAGCAGTGCCTTGTTTGATTTGTGGTTGGGAATCGGAAATCTGCCGGTGCAGTTTCCAGCTATAAACCAATTAGGGATCATAACAAATGAGCCATCAGAGCAAACATAAAGGTTTAAAAAATAAAAATAAAAATAAAAAAACTCTCTGACAGCAGGCCAAAAATAACATGTTGTAATTAGATTCACTTACCTTTATTTCTGGTGTCTCTTCTGAGGCTTCCTGATCAGCTGAGTTTTCCTCTTCAGTAGTTTCACTGCTTTCCTCAGCAGCAGCTGGAGCTGTTTCGCTAGTGCTGTCCTCAGGAGAAGCAGAACTGGTGTCAGTGCTTTCTTCAGCAGCATGAACGGGGGTGCCTCCTTTGGTTTTTTCAACAGTGGCAGCAGCAGGCGTTTCTTCAACTTTATCGGTGGCAACTTCCACAGAAGGGGCAGTCACTGCACTCTCAACTTCTTTTACATCCACAGGTTTTGTAGCTACATCTTGCTTCTCTTTTTCCAACAAATAATCCTGTCCGCATTATACACATAAAACAAAAATCACAACAATGAGCTCAAATTTTAATCAGGGAGGAATAAACGATTGTTGCACGTGTGAAAAAAAGAGAACAGAAGCATGATCCATTTCCTTTTGGTCAAGCACAACCTCAAAATCTAAATAATCCTCTAGAGAAAATTCTACAAAGTTAACATTGAGTTTTCAAAATGCAACACAGGCAAAAGTACCAGATACATGTCTCAAAGTTTTACAACCACAAAACTTAGCAACTACCAATCCAATTATATTAAATGACGAAATTTTAAGATCATCATTCAAGCTTGAGAGCTGACTCGATTGCTACCATCGCACTAATCTAAGGCACAATCAGCTGTCAATAGAACTCCCAATCAAAAATCAGACAAATGCCATCAAAATTAAAAATATTCCAAGCAAGGTCTATCGTAGTCAAAACTCCAATCCATCACCTACGAATATCCAGGGCTTCCAAAAGAATAAGGTCAGCCAGTATACTCACGTCTCATACTATTGGAACAGAAACAAAGATCCATAACGAGCAACACAGATCGAACTTAGACTCAACTGATTATTTTCTTAAGCTCTTGTTATAAAATTGACGGAGACAAAAATAAAATGAAGAAGTACCTCGGCTAGGGAAGGAGTTTTGTCGCTTTGGGCCTCCGCCATTGATGGGCAAAAACCGATCTACTTTCTTTGGCTGCTGTTGGTTCAGTTACTAAAAGGCGGCCAAGACCAGGATATGAGGCTGAAAGACACAACTAGAAGAGCTTGGTAGGTCAAGCTACGGTATTGTTACAGTTTTACTGTGATGGTCAAAAAAATATGTAGACACGTGTGATATTTTGGAACCCCAGTGACACATGGCAACCGGTCAGGATAACATTTTAGAGGCTGAAATTACAGCATGGGCCGGCTGGGTTGGGCCAAGCCCTTTTATATACCGTTTTTGAAGATATCGGCATATAGCCGACGTTTATGAGATTTGTGCAGCTGCGGCTCGTACAAATTGTTGGGTAACAAACTATACATGACATGGCATATAATTACTTGATGTATTTTACTTTATGATATACTTACGTCTTATACAAATCCCACACTGAAATAAAAATTACATATATCAGTTTTATATATATATATATATCTATATATATTAAATAGATACTGTATTTGAAAAACAAGCAAACTGTTTTTCCAAAAATATACGAACAAAAATAAAAGTCCAATATTCGAAACTGAGGACAGTAAGAGCACGCAGAAGCTTACTTCTTCCAGAAACTAAATAATAAAACCTCGCTGTATCTTTTACATTTATATTTATGAGCAATAAAGATAGTTTGGACTCATTTCTTTCCTCAAGTGGAAAGCAACATGGTCGCCGGTGGGCCACCGACACAAACAGCTAGAAAAAAAAAATAATAATAATACATGGTCCCTGTTTTTAATAACAAGAACAATGACGGATGACGTGTTTTTGAATTTTTTTTTTCCCCACTAACGCTCATCCCAAATTAGCTAGTTAATTTAGTTTATGCATCCATATGGCGCAACGCAGGCTTTTTCCTTCGAGAAGCAAGTCGAAAGCTTTGTTAATATCGTGGAAGCACACTTGGTGTGTTACGAACTCGTCCAGATTAAGCTCCTGCAAATTAAATCAACCATAATTAATTTACCGCCAAGTTTCACAAGAATACCAAAAGACCAGCCGAATCAGAATTATAATCGCAGAGATGGAAGATGAATGTAAATTAACCTTGTCTAGGTACTTCTGGGCGAGAGTAGCAATGTCGGATTTGGGCTTCAGCCCTCCGAAAAATGTGCCACAGATGCTTCTGCCCTTCAGAATCTCGATGGAATTCAAAGAAATTGGAGAGCCATGCATCTCCACTCCTAGTATCACTGTCTTGCCCCAGCCCTGAAACTCACAACTTGTGAACTTAAATATTTCAAGACCAAGAGCAAAACAGTATGAGCTTTTACATTACCTCTCGGCTACTGTTGAAAGCATCATTCATTACGGACGTTAAGCCAATGCACTCAAAGCAGAAGTCTGCTCCCCCATCTGTCATTTCCTTTATCACCTGCCCGCAACCCATAAGCCGTTTTCATTTTTAATATGTTCATTTATTTCCTGAACCGAATTAAATAATAAATACGTATATATAGTACTAGACACTACTAGCTACTAGTTAGCGACTAACCTGGCTGACTGTTTTGTCACCACATGCGGCAGGGTTTATAAAATCAGTGATTCCGAATTTTTTCCCTGCCATTATAAAACATATAATAATATAAGCATGAAACCTCATTGAAATTAAAATAAGTTTTATTGAACAAATGAACGGAAGCTTGATGTGAATCAACCAACCTGTCTCAAATTTCTCAGGATTTAAATCAACCCCTATGATCTTGGTAGCTCCGCATATCCTTGCTCCTTCAGCAACCTGAATGTGCATTAAGAAAAATTGCCACGACACAATTACTTTCACTCTGCACTAGAATAACTAAATACTTGAAAAGAATAGTATTAATGCGTGGCTAAACTAATAAAATATTCGGTCATAACCCCACAACTGAATAAGCATCTCCTGAATTGGAAGCATGGGTCGGATGTGTTTAGTCAATATTAAATGCGTTCAGAGGAGTACCGCAAGGCCCACGGCTCCAAGCCCAAAAATTGCAACAGTCGACCCCGCTTCGACCGCTGCCACCTTCCACGCTGCACCAAACCCTGCCGTTCACATGGCGTTGGGACCCGTTAGCGTCAACCAAAACAAAAACAAATTTTCATTATTTCTCGGTTGGATCAGGGATCGAGGAAGCTTGTAAGCTTTTTTGCCAAATAGAAAACAGAAGACTTCGGACTCAGGTACCCAAATCAAGCCGAGTCAACCATATCAAGACTTATAAGATTCAAAACTGGGGCCATTGTTGACGTAGACAGTCGAATCTTAGGGCGAGGGATCCAAATGATCCGATAAATTTGAGTCATAATTAAATAGAACAATTCGTTACGGTAGGTTTTAGGATCAATGTTATGAGCTGTCACCGTTATTTTTATTACAAAAATAATGATAATTTTTTTAATTTTATTATTAATTCTATATGTAGCGTGTGATATAATTTAAAGTAAATTAATTATAATATCTTATCATTTTATTAATGAATGTTGTATTGCTTAGAGTTGATTTATACTAAAGTTCCATTTAATATAATTTATTAAATAGAGTTTATAGAAGTAGAATTTATATTAGTAGAGTTTGTGATAAAAAATTACTAGGTGTATGAAATAAATTTTTTTGCATATCCTTTTTCGTAATTTAGTTACACAAAAAGACTATTAATTTTGCAGAATCAAACAATTTAGTTGTTCAAAATTCATTCAAGCTATCAACTAATAAGAAAAAAATAATTAACAATTTCTTCAATGTTCAAAATTAGAAACACATCAATAACATATTCTTCCAAATAAAAAATACTATCCAAATAAAAGTCTTCATCAATGATGTAACTAAAATGTTAACGATGCATGAGAATAAGATAGTGGAAATAATTTATATTGTGGAGGTTTTGTATATATTATGTAAAGTGGCGGCAATGCCATTTAAAAAAAAAAATGAAGTGGCAGCAATTAGTTTTCTATCAATGATGGCAATAATTTTTATTGTGTAGGTTTTGTATGTAAATAAGGGTATTATACTATTAATGGAATGTCCTCAAGGTTTTTTTTTTTATTAAGTATATTTTGGAAAAACTATGTAATCTATATTCTTAGAAACTCAAATTTTAGGCTGTTGCTAATATATGTAAATTAGCTTATTTAAACTTAAAAAAATTTTCTTAATTAACAATCAAACACCAATAAAATTTTTAAAAAGAATTTATGAGATTAAATAAGCACTTATACTATTAGATGAGATATAACAAACATGTAATAAAAGTAAAATAGGGTATTAACAGTTGTATCCCTATCTATTTAAAACAAATTAATGATGTAGTTTATTATTTGTATCATATATATTATTGAAAAAGGCATCATATAAGCCCCCTGATTTTAGTTAAAATGACCCAAAAAAAAAACTATTTGCTATCATATTATAATGGTTAAAGTTAAATCATTAAAGTGTATAGGGATTCATATTCTCTTTTCACTTGTTGAATTACCAATAGATGTCTCTTCTATTAATATAGGTAAAGTAGATATCCATATATTACTAATAATAGAAATATTTGTTATACTATATTAGAATTGATTTAAGGTAAAGCTTGTGTTACATTTATGGTATGTTACAGCAATAAAGTTTTAAACCTTTATAAAATATAATAATTATTAAAAAGATCATAACTTTTAAAGTTTCATTTTTACACCCTAGACTGCAAATAAATAATAATGATGCTAATATTTCAATTTTGTTAAAATTCTTCATTTATATTTATAGCAAATTTAGTATCAAATTACTCAATAATTTTTTTCTACTTTATTTAGTTGAATATATAACTTATTTAATCTTATATTTATTGAGTTTTTATTTATTATATTAATGATCTCTTTCTTTAGTATATCACGATTTTCAATATTGAACTCCTTTATGAATTGTTTAACTTTATTAAAATCTTTACTTATTTGATTTTTAATTTATTTTATATTTTCTTAATTTAAATTACTAATTTCTAATAATTTGTTTACCCTTTTTATATCATTTATAGATAAATTTTAATTTTCTAATTTATTTAATAAATATAGTAACATTCAATTTAATTGATTATTTCTTCATAGGTTTTAATTATTGACCAGATGAAATGTAAAATATTTTATTAGAGGTTTTAGTAATTTATTTATTTTACTATTTTTTAATAATTCATTAGATTCATAAGATATTTATCACATATAATATATCTTATAATTCAAAATACTAAATTTAGATTATAAAATCTATGTGATAGTATTGATGGTATATATTTAGGATGGAAAATAGATTGAATGTGTGTGTATGTGTATTAGAAGAAAAATCTAGTTTATGAGAGATAAGAAATTATAAATGTAGGTGCAAAAATAAATTTAAAATTTATAAACTTTTATGAATATAATAATCATTAAATCTTTATAAAAATATATTAAAAATTTTATAAAGTTTTAAAATAAATGTAAAAGAGATGAATGATAAAATTATTTAATTATATACAATAAATGAGCATTTAATTAAAAATAAATAAATACGTGATTAAAAATAAAATTTTTCATAAATTACTATCATACCTATACTTCATTTTATGTTAGAATTATTTTTATCTATTAAATTTAAAAAATATTAAAATAATCTATATTTATTAGTTGTTTGTTACATTATTCATAACAAAAACTTTACCTTGATCTAAAGTGGACCTAATAAATTGCAGTAACACACATGTATCATTGTTCAAAAAGTTAGAAGTCAGCAGTCTGTACAATCTGGAAAGTGTCAAAAGGCATATTTACTCGACATGAAAAGTTAAAGTACGTCCATTTTTTGTCTGAGAAAGCGTGGAAAACGTTAGGGACTCAGACGTCATTACCGCAAAAGTAAATGTATGCGCATAATTCAGTCAGTGATTCAAACATCTACTAAATGTCCGAAAATTACCGGTTGATACGCCGCAGCTGAGAAGGCAGGCCTTATCGAGTGGGACATCCGGAGTAATCTTGACGACGTGGGTAATGTCCACGACAGTATACTCGGTGAAGCTCGATACATTAAGGAGGTTGTGTATGACCTCCCCTTTCAGGTCCCTGAACCTGTTCGTTCCATCCCTCGGCATGCTTTGGTAATCTTTATTGACGAATTTTGAGCAGATGTTGCTCTTTGCAGACTTGCAGTCTCTGCATTCTCCACAATCTCCTTGAAACACTGGCAATACCAAATCTCCTTCCCTCACTTCTTCCACTCCTCCTCCTACGCTCTCCACAACTCTTTTTTTTTTTTTTTAACCAAAGAATTAATAATAAATATTAATTGCATTTTAGTCATGTACCAACACAGAAATTAATTGCTCAAGAATGATAATATAGAACCAAATCATCAACATTTCTATCTAATCTAAGGTTGAGTTGATTTTTTACCCGACGGCTTCGTGCCCGAGAATTCTTGGAAAGACTGCCATCGGTGGCTGCAGAAACGTCATTTCGGTGATTTGATCAAATCAGAAAGCTTGTGCATTTTAGGTTATTACTGAAATGTTTGAAAATAATAATGAAGATCAATTAAGAAGGGGCTGCTTACTTCGGTTGATCTCCAGAAAGTAACGTCGGTGTGGCAGAGGGATGTGCATAGAATCTTGATCCGAACCTCCCCAGCTTTGGGTGGGTCAACTTCAATTTCCTCTATCACCAGTGGCTTTCCGGGGATTCTGGAGATCGCAGCTATATGTATATGCACAGCCAAAAAAACAAATTGTAAAAACAATAATTGTGATTAAGCTAATTAGGACCATGAATCTATTAAGCTAATAAGTATCATGAATCTATGGTATAGGATAGTTATTGACCAATAATATGAATATGATATGAACAGAGAAAGAACCTTTGCATCTTATAATTTTCCCAGCAGTTGATGATGCACTTTTGTTTTCCATGACGAGTTCAGATGAAGAAATGGTAAGGCTTGAATGAAAATGAAAGAGAGTTTTAGATCTTTGTTCTGAGCTTACATGCCAGTGACCTTTATAGACATGCGTGTGCGTATATATGTATATTAAATATATGTGGTAGGCGTTAGAGTCAACCACATAAAATAACCGAGACATTTTACGATTACTTTTGCTAAGTGTGACAGACTATGTATGGTTAATTGGGAATATAATTGGGCCTTTATCGTCTAAATTACATTATGAACACCATTTCTACATAATAAGCTACAGGCGAAGGAGTTTCGTCAATGAAACAAATTAAGATGGCCACCTCCCCCCCACCCCCCTCCCAAAAGCCAATTACGACATAACTGGCTTTATTGGAAAGGAACTTACGTTAGGACTAATCACTAAGGTTTAGTCCAATGACAAACTAACTGGGTATCACTGTAGATGAATTGTATAATATGCCAAAGGTAATACAACATATGATATGTACTGATATGTATTGATGAATTTAATATAATTACTATTTATATGATAATTTTTTAAAAAATAAATATATATGTATTATATTTTATTTATTTATTTATTTTATAATTAATATGATGCCTTTAATCTATTTTAAAATTTCACTTCATTATGAAATTGACTTAAAATCTCATCATAGGACTATTAATTTTACTAAATGACAAGAACTTTAGTAATTTATCGTGGCTGAGGTGATAAAAATTAGCCAATATAAATTTTTCTCATTGTAACTGATGTAGGGAAAGAAAATGATCTGCGCCTCTTGAGTCACCTCCACGTGCTCTTTGCAGATGGGGTGGGCTGGACATCCATTCACTCCGATTCACAATTAATTGACTTGTAATTAATTTAATTGCCACTTGTATGCACAATTTGGTCTGCTTCTCGGGCTGATGATGCTCTGCCAATCGTACGCTGTTTCTCAATTCTTTGAATTTGGTGTCGAAACAGATGTAGTCGAATTAATTATTAGCCAAACCATGAGATTGAATTAGAAAAAGAAAATGATTTTAGATTACGGTAGAGTGCGTTGGACATATAAAATCATAAAAAAGTCAGAAAGAGGGGGAAAGAGTAGCTGAGACACAATTTGGCAAACAAGATTAGTAAGTTTTTTATATTCAATAAGTTTGATCCAACTTTAATTATAAAATAATTATTAATATGCTGATTTACAATTCTATCCGTGAACTATACCCGAAATGTGAAATGTCACGTATAAATGTTATAAAAGAAAATTGTTAGTATTCGTGTTTCAATATCCAAATATCAGCAATACTTCAAATATTTTGTTGTTGAGTAAATTTATTATTTTATTATTTGGGATGAAAAAGTCTAGGATGTAATATCTATTACAAGTAATTTATGATTTAAGATTATGTGTATATTTATTTATCATAATTACAATGTATCAATATATTTTTATCAACATACATACATATATAAATACACACATACACACACTTGTGCGCATGCACACACATATATAAAAATATTATAATTCAAAAATTTTAAAGTGTGAGATTGTTTGGAAAAATATATAAATTATACCGTCTAAGTCTTTTAAGTTTTAAATATTTAAAATCTTATAGTTTTAAAATTTTTTAAATATTTTTCATATTCTAAGATTTCATATTAAAAAACTAATATAATATCATTTTTAATACAACATGAATTGTAAGTTACCTCACTATATGTGTGTGTGTGTGTAGAGAGAGAGAGAGAGAGAGAGAGAGAGAGAGAGACAAAACTTATCTTACAAATAATATAACAAACATCCAATAAATATACACTATTAATTTTGATATTTCTTAAATTTAATGGATAAAATTAATTTTAACATAAAATGAGGTATGGGTGTAATAGTAATTTGAAAAACTTTTATTTTTAATCAAATTTTATATAATTAAATAATTTTGTTGTCCATCTATTCTACATCTATTTTTAAAACTTTATTATATTTTTAAATATCTAAATAACTATTATGTTCATAAATATTTATAAATTTGAATGAATTTTTATTTTTTATTTATAATTTCTTGTTTCTTTTGAGATATAAACTAAATTTTTCTTCTAACACAAACTTCACACACACGCTTAGCATATTGAATTATAAGAGATATTATATGTCATAAATATCTTATGAATTTACTAAATTACTATAAAGATGGCACAATGAATAAATCACAATAATCTCTAATAATTTTATAAAATATATAAGTTAACAAGTTACTATATTCTAACTATAGGAAATTTTTTTTTTAATGAAAGATTTCAACCCTTTAATCTAATAATCATTCAAACATGCATGAAAACAATCAATTAAATTAAATTTCACTCTATTTATTCGATGAGTTAGGAAACACAAATTTATTTATAAATAATATAAAAATACAAATAAAATATTAAAAATTAATAATTTAATGAAGAAAACATAAAGTAAATTAAAAATTTAGGAGATCAAATGAATACGGAATTTAATAAAGTTAAATAATTAATAAAAAACTTAAATATTAAAAATTATGATATCTTAAAATAAGAAATCATTAATATAATAAATAAAAACTTAATAATATAAGTTTAAATCACTTAAAGATTTAATTAGATAAAATAAAATTTTAGTATTAAATTTAATATAAATATAAATAAAAAATTTTTAAAAAAATTAAAGTGTAGCTTGGGAGTAGTTTTTTGAAAAATTAATATGTAAGGTAGGGATAATTTATATTTTAAAATAAAAAATTTATAAGTTATTAATTATATATATTTTTTAAGATTTGGTTATGTTACATACAGATACAGTTGATGATGTAACATAAGTTTGTCGTCTACACACACACACACATTGTGATTTTATTAAATTGTTGAATCATTTATCTGTGGCTGTGCGGCTTAGACGGATTTGGATGTGGTTACTTCAACATGTGGATCTGATGTCGCGAGTACATTTACAGACAAGAAAGGGCCGAAAAAACAAAAAAAAGAGTGATGTGACAGCGCTCATTAAATGCCGAGTTGTCTCTTTTGCATAATGCGTAGGCAACAACACTTTTATTCTTGAGTTTCTAAATAAGGAAAACCTAACATATGATTTTTATATGCTGTGTCACATATATAAATATTATATGAGGTTTACATCACATATTATTTATACGTGTGACGTGATATACATGTTAGAGGCCTCCGATAACACACGATGTCATGAAACGTGGCCATTTGGGTCATTCGCGTTCAAAATGTATCGGTGAGATAATGACAAAGAATAAAAGGACCTCTTTAAGAGAGATGATAAAAACTAAGATTGCTGTCGGCTGTATCTATAGCAGTGGATACCGACCTTTACCCAATTTGATTGCCAGGACTAGAATTCAGCATGCATCTGCTATCAACATGTTATGAGCCCCTGGAGTGGTGATAGACATGATGGTGGTGGAGATAGCTACTGGGAACTATGCTTGAGTGAGAAAAAAATAAATAAAAGAATTATTATTTTTAATAAATGTAATAAATTGATTGATTAAAATGTAAGTACGGATCAAATAAATTGAAAATGCCAAAATATCATTACTCATTTTTCCAAGGCAATTAGTTTGGTTCCTTAACTTAAATCGCTGTGCCGAAACCCCCAACTTTATAGTCCAAATTCATCAACAGCTTCTACAAGTCGGAAATTATTTATAATTTATATAGGGTTTGAATTTCATCAAACCACATGTCATAAGAATAAGTTCTTTATGGATTAAAATTAGATTAGGCTTTATTGAAAATTCGAGCTGAGTGGTATGTAATCCCTTTGACTTAGTTTTATGGTTTAGAAAGTAACGTCCAAAAGCACATTCACGTGTTTGTATGGCCTAAATAAACTCATTTTGTAACTTTGACAATGGTTGTTGTGTAGTCCAATCGTTGAGTAATCGACTTAAGCTTAAACAATAATTGAATAATAATGGCACCTATATGAATTAGTGATGTAAAAGTGGAGTACGCCAATGAATAATGGAGAATCACTAGCTTAATATAAATGTCGTAGGATTGTTATTGTTTAAAAAGTGTAATTAGAAAAAATGTGAGAAAATAAAATATTTCTAGAATATGAATATCGAAATGTGTTTGGAAATTGTTTTAAGGAAAAGATTCTTGAAATGAATTTAGGAATGTTTATTGTAATAGTTATGAAAACATTTTCTTAAAAATGTTTTTAAGGAGAATACTAGTAATATATATATTTTTTATTTTTTAGATGAATACAAAAAATATTTTCTCTGAAATTATTTTTCAGAAACATCTTCAAATTGAATCCAAAAAATAATTTTTTGGACAAAAATGATTTTGGAAATCGTTGGAACTTACTTTTAATTTCTCTTGAATTACTTAACTAGAAGGATGGAAGCCTGAATGATTTGTGCAGTTTACTATTTATACACTTCATTGCTTCATTTGCATTTATTTGTATGCAGCCTTGCGTTTAAATTTCTTGCATGCTTAGCCATTTTTATTTTCAATTTCATAAATATTGTATTAGTAATTGACTATGCCTATAGTGTATTGACTTTCACTTCTGCACTATTTACATGCGTGCTTAGCTATATTTGTTAACAATTTTATAAGCATTATTATAATAATCGTTAGGTTTGTTGATTATAATAATTGTTAGGTTTGCATCTTTTTGAATGATTAGTTCTTTATTAGTTTGTTTTATAAGCCATTCTCCTATGGGGTTAAAGCCCCCCCAAGATTAGTTAATGATTTAATGCGAATTAAACCTCAATTTGATATATTCATACCTTCTAACTACAAACCTTGGCTGAGTCCTTCTATCATTATTAGAAATGTCTTCAGGGAGGCTATATCTACTGCTAACTTCATGGCCAATTGAGTCTGTACTCATCAGAATTATTAGCAATTTTTCAATCATAGAGGACTTTTAGATGGTTTGTTTGCATTTTTCATTTTGATACTCTCGAGATCTCACATGTTCAACATCAATTTTGCCTTATTGACTGGAATTTTTTTTTTCTTTTACTTCTTTTGGGAGGTTTTGCTGATTTATTTCATAGATAAGGGTTTGGCCTAATCCCTTATCATCTTGGTAATTTATTCCAAAAAAAAAAATATTAGTTGTCGTAGCACGACAACTAGGGATGGCAAAATTACCACCAACCCTAAATCCACCCAAATCCACTGGTAAAAACTCATTCACTACAAGTTGTAGTTGGGTTTAAGATTAAAAAAAAAAATTATCGGGTGCCAACGTAGGTATTCACCAATCCGTATTCTTTATTTTTATTATTTATATTTGTTATTTTAATTATACAAAATTACATAAAAAAATTGTTATTTATAGATTTTTAAGCTATTATTATATATTTAAAGTTTGAATTATATAATTTAAGTTTTTATGTATTATTAAAAATATTTTCTTTATATTCGTGACTTTAAATGAGAAAATCCACACAAATCTTGCCGTGAGTTGGCGGTAGACTTGGTAATTGTTAAAACACATGGTAAGTGGGTTTTTATAAAAAAATAAACACCCATTGCGGGTCTTGCACAAATTTAATAATTTAAATTTTTTATAGGTGCACATTTGATAATGGCAAATCTCCAATGAACGGTATCCGTCGTCGTCGTCCGTAACAATGACTTAAGACCACCATTGATTTTTAAGTAGTAGCAAAAGTTAACTATAAAAATAGAGGCGCAAAATTGAAACAAAACACGAAAATAAAAGACACTGCTAAAATATAGAAATAATAACAATGCTTACTAATAATTATTAAATTTCAAACCAATCAGAAAACCGGATAGACGGTAACAAATTTATAATATTCAGTGATTATTTTACAATTTCTAAAAATTATTGCATAGACTAAAAAGCACACAGAGCATGACTTTGTGGGGAGGCTCTGAAAATGTCAGAATTCAGAGAAACTGAACCATTAATCAATTTACTTTCCACAGCCGTACTACTCCATCCCTCCATTTGAGCATAAAAAATCAGAAAGAAATAAAATACTAATACTATAAATATTATAGACAATCGATGGAGGTGACGATGACCCCGAAGAAATGTGCCGCTGTGACCCGTCTTGCAGTACAATCAGGTGGCTTTCAGCGTCAAAACCATCGCTAGGGATTAGACCTGTGAGCGGCCACCGAATAATTAATTGAGGGAGATACGGAACCTTCTTCGTTAGAATTATTATTATTTTATGTGGTAAAACCGAGAAGGTGGAGGTCCAAACGATTATTTATTGAAAAAAGGGCCAACTCTCCATTTTTTTTTTTAAATGGGAACTCTCAATTAATTATATGTGGTTAGATGGCACTCAAATTATTTAGCAGTTTTGTATCTCCGTAACGGAGAATGGAGATTGGCCACGTAATTTCTCTCTCCCTCACCCTCTCTCTTTAAATTGCTCTCTCTCGATTTTCTTGTGTTATTTTTTGTATTCTTTTAAAATTTTAGCTTCACTTGGGCCGTATTTCTTTGGTTGTTTCGATAACTTTCATGCTTCTCAATCGGCTTGCGAGTCGCAGACACAGTCGATGCAAAAATCTTTAGCTTATGGCATTCTTTCATAATAATTTCTCAGAGCTTTCGTTACTAGTCGCGCAAAGAACTCAGGTTCCGTGTCTTCCATCACACACGTATCGTGCGCAATTGTGCTTTGAAGAAGAGTAAAGTGTGCGGACAGTCACGGGACGTGAGTCTTACATAGTAATTCTGTGCGATATGTAAACAATTTTCTAAACATCTAAGTCGCTAAGTAATTTAGAACACTTATCAATTTAGTCAAGAACAGATATTTACGAAAAAATTAGAGAGAAATATGAGCAATTATGGTTAATAAGTGTTTTTATTACACAAATATGTAATTTATAAGATATTTTGTACAAGAGAGTTTAAGAACTTGTGTATAATGTGTTGTGTGTGTGTTGAAATGTACTTGTGTGTGTACAGAGGTGTTGCACAAAATGAGAAGATTCAACTTTATTTAAGTGTTGGTGCCAAGCATGTGAACAAAGAGACTTCATTGCTTAAGTTTAAAAAATTCTTGCAAATGTGTAATTGTAGAGAACTCTAGAACTTAAGTTAGACTTAAGCTTTTTATTAAGTGCACTACAATTGACTTAGTTATATTAGTGATTCATTTCTAAGCGCACCCGCTTCTAAATGCACTCTACCTTAAATGCTAATCAAACCCTACTCCTAATTGCACTCTGAATTTAAACAGACTTTTGCTTTGTAAGCCTGCAAACACAGAATTAGCCTCTGATCATGGAAGATTCTAGCCGCCCGTAATAGAACACTTAATTTGTTTTGAGCTTTCCAATTTCCATTACACATCGCAGTCCATCCAGAATTTTCATAATTTATTGTAATGTATATATTTCTCTAGCCTGAATAAAGCCTTTTCTGAATAATTAATCGTAGAGCTACGCAAATTTTATCTATTTTAACAGTCCAGGTCTTTTAATGGAGGTATCGCAAGGGAGGAATCTCCAGTGCACTTCCGCTGGTCTTTGAATGTTATAAATTATCTGTAAACCAATTTTAATGTGGCCTTAATGGATTATCTTAATGGAAATTCTGCTTATGCTCAACACTTTAGGACTAAGTTACTAATCATGTAAAACAAATTATTTTAGAAGTAATTGTCTCTTATTTCAAATTTACCAAACATGTTATTCAATTATTTCCAAACTTGATTACTTCAATAAAGTCTACCATATCAGATGAAAACTTGCCGTCCTATATCAGTTTATCCATCCATATGATGCAACGCAGGCTTTTTCCTTCGAGGAGCAAGTCGAAAGCTTTGTTAATATCATGAAAGCTCACTTGGTGTGTTATGAACTCCTCCAGATTAAGCTCCTGCAAATTAAATCAACCATAATTAATGTATCACCAAGTTTCACAAGAATACCATAAGGCCACCGAATCAAAATTAGGATCACAAAGATGAAAGATGAATGTAAATCAACCTTGTCTAGGTACTTCTGGGCGAGAGTAGCAATGTCAGATTTGGGCTTCAGCCCTCCAAAAAAAGTGCCACAAACGCTTCTGCCTTTAAGAATCTCGATGGAATTCAAAGAAATTGGAGAGCCATGCATATCCACTCCTAGTATCACCGTCTTGCCCCAGCCCTGATCTCATAATTGTAACTTTATGTATTTCAAGACTAAGAACAAAACAACACGAGCAATATCAGAGTTCGTGTTATCCATCACCTCTCGGCTACTGTTGAAAGCATCATTCATTACGGACGTTAAGCCAATGCACTCAAAGCAGAAGTCTGCTCCCCCATCTGTCATTTCCTTTATCACCTGCCCGCAACCCATAAGCCGTTCTCATTTTTAATATGTTCATTTATTTCTTGAACCGAATTAAATAATAAATACGTATATATAGTACTAGACACTACTAGCTACTAGTTATCGACTAACCTGGCTGACTGTTTTGTCACCACATGCTGCAGGGTTTATAAAATCAGTGATTCCGAATTTTTTCCCTGCCATTATAAAAGAAAATACAAAGTGTGGAATCTGCTTTAAAAACTCGTTTTTGTTTATTATTGCAGAACTGACGTTTGAAATCAACCTACCTATCTCAAATTTTTCAGGATTTAAATCAACACCTATAATCTTCGAAGCTCTGTTTAACCTTGCTCCCTCTGCAACCTGTATGTGTGCATGGAGAAAAAACAGCCAATATCACTTGGATTTAGGATTAATTTATAACTTGAAAAGAGAAGTATTATATATATTGGCTGCGTGATTAATTTGCAGCTGAAAGGAGAATCATCCTAGTTGAATGATAAATCAATTCCCTTTTCCATTGTGCGAGTGGATGTTTGAATCTCTTGCCCACATTATCGAAAGTATTTTTTTAAATAAAAATTTAAATCAAATGTTTCTCTTTTAAACAAATGGGTGATTATTGTATAGTAGATATGTAATGCGTAGATTGGTGCATTGAGTTAATTTTATATAAATTTTAAAGCGATACTACTTTGAAATTGCTTTAAGATACAACATAAATTATAATTATATAGATAAAGTAATAAATAATAAAAAAATACATTATAACTTTTATTGCGTAGTTACTAAAGTATGCTGTGTTTTAGAGCGGTTATAACCAAATTTTAATTAGCATGTGAGGTGAGAGTTACCGCAAGGCCAACAGCTCCAAGCCCAAATATTGCGACAGTGGATCCTACTTCAACCCCTGCCACTTTCCATGCAGCTCCTACGCCTGGCTTCCACATGGGAATATTTTCGTATCTTTGGTACCAAATTAAAATTTTAAGTAGAATTTTCGTAAATTAAAAAAAAAAAAAGTTGGGGACTCAGCTGTCGTGTATCATCACAAAGAGTCCTCCTATCTGTCAACAGAGGTTTAAAAAGAAAAGAGAAAGAAAAGTCTCTGAAAGATTGAAGAAAAACACGCACTTACCGGTTGATACGCCACAGCTGAGAAGGCAGGCTACGTCGAGTGGGATATGTGCAGTAATCTTGACAAGATGGGTGATATCCACAACAGTATATTCGGTGAAGCTGGATGTGTTAAGGAAATGATGTATAACGTCTCCCTTGAGGTCCCTGAACCTGCTTGTTCCATCCCTCGGCATATTCGGGCGATACCCGCTGCCAAATTTGGAGCAAGTATTGCTCTTTGAAGACTTGCAGTCTCTGCACGCTCCACAATCTCTGTGAAATATCGGCAGCACCAAGTCTCTTTCTTTCACTTCTTCCACGTACTCTCCCACACTCTCTACAACCCTTTTATTCAAATAAATATACAGCATCATCAATTATTAGTCAAGTCGACGGGGTTAATAATTAAGCAAATAAATTTCAATTGGAAAATTTGAAAAAAAAAAAGAAAAAGAAAAAGAAAATAAGTATAGCTACGTTGATCCGTTGAATTACCCGACGGCTTCGTGTCCGAAAATCATGGGCAGAGGTAATTTAGGTGGCTGAAAAAAAAATATAACGGTCATGGGGTGATCAAATGAACGGACAAATTAAGGTTCTTTTTTGTAAGCAAATCTTATTTTGAGAGTTGAGAGATTTAAATTCGATTACATCAGTTGACGCTTTCCAGACAGTAACGTCACTGTGGCAGAGGGATGTGCACAGAATCTTGATCCGGACCTCCCAAGCCTTAGGTGGTTCCACTTCAATTTCCTCTATCACTAATGGTTTCCCTGGGATTCTGGAAATTGCAGCTACACGTACACACACGCGCGCGCGCGCACGTGACACAACAATCGAGCGATCAACATAAAAAAAGAATTATATCAATGAATAATCATGAAATTGCAGCTAGGATTTAGTTATTGAGAAATAATTATATAAGAACCTTTGCATCTTATGACTCTTCCAGCCTTTGGCGATGCAGATTTGTTATCCATGATGATGATATATTTCGGAGGCAATGAAGGCTTGGATGAAAGACAGCTCTTGCAATTCAGTTTTGTGATCTGTGCGCGCTTGTATGCTCGATGATTAAAGTGGTAAACCTGTCATCGTGCATCACGTTTTCTTTATTAAAATGAGATTATAAAAATAATAACAATGACACGAAATAAGATAAAATAAGAATCCTGCCAACAGAATCTTATCTTTTAGTATCGACTCTGCCATTTATTTAATCAAACTTTTCGGCTCTTCGTCAGCAAGACCAATACTTTCAACGATGCTTCCTCCAGTACCCAATTCAAGTAGAGCTTGCTTAAAGGTAGCTGTTGAATCGAATGATCAACATCTTAACGAGACACAGATTCCACAAGTAAAATTTTGAGTAATTTTCTTCACACCCCACCAACTTTAGCTGCCAAAAATTTTCAATGAAATTTGTGTCAGGAAAATGCATAGTCTTTTAAATGTCCAGTCCCCCGAGAAACTATAGCTAAACTAAAATAATCTCTTAATAAAAATTGTTTGTTGAAACTACTAAGATGTTTTTTTCAGTTATATATGTATGAATTGTTGTTGGGTACAATAATGCGATAAAGAGAAGAAGAAGAAGAAGCTGTCAACAAATAAGGATCTGCAGCACTGTTATACATTTTTATTTTTTTAGTTATTATTCATCCAAGCATTTTGTAGTTTTGATACACACATATTGTTTCAAACGTTTGTAATTTTTTTAATAATTTAAATATTATATAATATGATAATAATTTTATTTAATTTATAATTTATTAAAAATTTGTGTATCTATACCTATTATAAATAAAGTAAATAGATAATGGAATAAGAATGAAAAAAATTATCTAACACGTACGGATTGCTTATTTCCATCCCACTAAAATATTAATGAATGAAATAAAAAATATAGATAAAATTTATAATAGAGTGTGGAATGAAGTAGGTCTTTCCATGCCTCCCTCACCCCCATTGCTATCACTAGGAGTATTCGGATTAAAAACTTTGAATGAATTTTATTTTGTGGCTGTCTTCTTAATTATTATTGTCTGAGTGTAAATTATTCATTTTCTAGCAAATGTGCAAAAGTATTTGAAATTTTTTGAAACTTATCATTTTTTTTATCTCATGGTTGAAAATTTGTCAGTTTTCTATTATACCATAAACCATAATATTTGTTTATGATAAAATTATTTTTAACTGAAAAGAAATAGTGGATTTAAAGTACGATAATAAGAGTAAAGAAAAAAGCAGCTAAAGTATACTTAATATCAATAATAGTAAATTACTTCATAAACGTCTAATAATATAAAATTTAATTAAAAAATGTGCTCAAAATATTTTAAAGGGTTAAACAAATCCTAATAACACAAATTGTGTACTTGTTAAAAGTAGTGAACGGCATATCTGGAGAAGCCTTTCGAGAAAGGGGTTTAAAGAACATAGTTAAGTGGCGTTAATGAAAACGAGTAGCCTACTTTTCTTTTCGGCCCATCTCTCAGAAACTCGATATCTCTTTATTGGGTGGAACGTCGGGGGCCCATAATCCTCGTTCAATTTTAATAACTATTTCGGGTCTATAGATTAAATATATGCAGATTACCAATCCGACTTTCGCTTAGTTTTTAAAAATATTATATGAATTTAGAGTTTTAAAAAATATTATATGAATTTATGGTACCTTTGATATAGAAGTTAGATAATTATATCTTAAAAGATACGTCACTAAAATATTTGATAAATATTAATTATTATACCTTAAAAGTTATATTGATATAATTTTTTATTTATATGATAAAAATTTTATTATATTTTTTAAAAATTATTATTTAAAATAATTTTTTTTATATTTATATTTTTCTACAGTAATTATAATTTAAATATTACAGTACATCAATTTTAAATAAAATCTTAATCGATTATGCCATTAGCGAATTTCTATCAAGAATTTTTATGTGCCTTCATTTCTCACAATTCCCGTTGCCACAAACAAATTACCTGCGCAAAAGATTTGAGATCAATTGCGGGACATTCGCAAATGACAACAACAACTCATTTATGTCATTTCCTCTATAACGAGCTTAGATAGGCCTAATTACACAGCGCTTTTAAGAGAAGTTGAGTGGTCAACAACCTTAGGAAAGCGATTTTTTAAGCATGCTTCGCTATCAGCCCATTTATTTAGTAGCCGCAGATAAGATGAACGGCATTAATAATGAGTTGACCATTGTATCGCTTTTTATATTCTTCTTTACTCACTCCATTAAATAATATTGAAAAATCTTTTACTACTAATATAACTCACCTTAGTTGTAAAATGACATTCTTTTATACAACAATTTTTCTCATTCAAATAAAAGTCTATCAAACGCTCCCCCCCGCCCCCCCAACAATGCAGTCTTGCTACCCACCATAATCTGTAGATTTATTGGTGATAAAAGTTTTGTTAATTGATAAATACAAAGTTTTTGCTTTTTGTTCCATGTAATTCTTGCTGCCCACCACTTTCACTTCTTTTGTGCCATAACATTCCATCAACATTTCTCTTTATCTCTCGGTTTTTCTCGATTTGCTTCTCAATCTTCTCAAACTTTCAGGCATAATAATAAAACCGATTTTGTTTTGATATGGAGGCAACAAAATAAATGCAGGAGTTAATTCACTGCAAGGTTCTTCTTCTACTCGTGTCAAATACCCTGCAACTTTTTAAATTGTGTGGGCGTGTCTAAAGAGTTTTGTGAGATATAAAACATGGGGGTTTAATCATTTAGTTTAAATTTATATTTTGTACTTTATTGTAGTTACAAGAATGAGGAATTTTATAAGATTAATGAAAGGGTGCTAATGGATCTACTCAATAATAAGTCAATTTATATTTTATGCTCTTTTCGAAACTCAGAAGCGATTGGCATCGGTCCCCTTGATCATAAACAAACAAAACTCTCTATCAAAATACAGTTTAATATTGAAAAATGAATGCGACAGGAAATATAGACTTAATACGTTTAAGTTTGAATTGTTGTGTGCAACTGTTGCAGAAAATAATATGAACTTAAGTGGTATAAGTCATTTATTAAAAATTATGTATAAAGAGAAATTCTCTCGACTTTATGAAAAGTTATATAAATATTTTTTAATTTTTAATTTAAGAAAGTCACAATTATATATTGAATAAATAATCTGCAAATCATAATACACATTCTATTCGATTTTATTTTTAAAAAAAACTCAATGGCAACTTAATTCCCTCCTCATGCATGACGTTTCACCCCGCGTAACATTTGGAGGGATTTCATTTTTCAAACTTATAAGAAATTACAAATTATTAATAACTTTCAAATGTTAAAATTAAATATGTAACGACTAACTAAAACAATTATTTCAGGTATCAATGGATGTCCCGTGTGTTGTGCATGAAATGATATGAGGACTGGATTGTAATATAACCTAAGGTCGTAGAGGGCCTTGTGGGGTTTGTAACTCAATATGTTGTTGTAAGGTGGGTTCCCGGAGAAGATAATTACGATCAATGCGGTAGATGAGTTATTAAGATTGATCCTCACAGGACTCAGTGATCTTGATTGATAATTTCGGAAAAAGATTTTAGAAGTTCCTTAATCATGTTCGTTCTGATTGAAAGATTAATGATCGATGCTTTCTTTTATCAAGTTTTCTCCTACTCATTTTTCAGTCTCCTATCAACATAAAACCCAAGTTGGGACTTTTGCATGATATTTATTTACGGTTAATTACTAGAGTTGTGTTTCTTATGATATTGAATTTTTTTTTTTTTGCGGGGGGGGGGGGGGGGTATGATTCCTTTTATCTAAGTTTATCTAGGGTAGCGAGACTATTATAGGACGATTGTTTTATATGTTGCTGTTGTTGCGAATTGAACCTTTATAAATCATAGTAAATTCGCGCCAAGACCTAGTTCTACAAGATACAAGATTAATAGATCAAGAAATCCACATTCTCACTTATCGATCAAGAACATAAACAAAGTAAAGACAAACACATAAGAATTAAGTGGTTCGGCATCTGTTTATTGTACCCTACATTCACTTAGAAACAATCTTTCCGTATATTTAATCAAAGAGCAAAAGAACAAGTGATGTATTTAGAGATTATAAGCAACTAACTTTCTCTGTCTCTTTTCCTCTCAAGTTTTCAATTAGATCTGAGAACAACAAACCAAAATCAGCCTTTATAAAGTCTTTTTCTGGGTTTGTTAGTCTCTAGCTCGTTCCCGCCGAAATTAACAACCATAATTGCCAGATGCACGTGACTCTCGCGTGTGTGCTTAAGTAACATCAAAACGACAGCAACGACGGCATACGTTATGCACATTGACTGACTTAATGGCCTTTTACGACGTTAACATAAACGTTAGTTTGGCTTTGGCAATATCACAAACGACAATGCATATGAACATTTTTCCTTAAAACGACGTGCCGGTCAATTGAGTTTGAGTACATATTTAGCAACTGTTTATCAACTTTAAAGCTTTATTTTTTATTATCTCTATCAAATTTCCACTACATTAGAAGGTATGTCTCCATATACATCTAAATTTGTGAAGATTTTCATCGGTACAATTCTACCTATGGTAGTGACAAATAATGATCTAATTGAGATTAATATAATCATGCTTTATTTGTGTATGCATTGTTGTTAATAGAAGACATCAATTGGGAATGTTTTGTCAAGTAAATACATTTCCTCCCTAAATGGTTGCAAACATATAATCATTCAGTTGGCTATCAAATGCAATATATTATTTATATATTAATCTCATTGACACGAGTATTTGAGTTTTCCTCGCCTAGCATACAATTTTTTTCTTAAAGGAAACTAAAAATTGAGTTAGTAAAATTCAGTTGTTTAAAGTAAAACCCTAAATACTATCAGAGTAAAAGATCGTCAGTAAGGGCGTTCTAGTGCATTGTAGATTCTTATTCAAGACTTGTATCATTTGATGATGTCATGTGAATTGCTAGAAACACGTGAACTGTATGACTAACCCAATAACAAAAATTTCGTAAAGAGATTGGAGCAGGCTACCATGAGAAATGAAAATTAACTTTCTTTTTTTTTTCAAGACATTTTAGTCTTTGAATACTTTTTGTTACATATTCGTAACCCCTTTTTTGAGGTCAAAATAACATTTTTTCTCAAATTTATTTAGTCACTGTAAGTGAAATATTTCCCGTCACATACACCACAACGAATGCCCCGATCAAAAAAAAAAAATGTAAATAAGGCTGCAAAATGTGGAAGTCAAAGCTCAGTCAAAGCCTCTGGCAGTTACACAAGCGACTCTGCAACAAAGAGCGCAATAGCAAACCACTCAGAAGAGGCGCGTCAAGTGTTACACTTAAAGACGCATATAACACGCAACGTGGAAAAATATACACCTTTTCATGGGGGTGGACGATACAGGTTATGTCTCTCACCGAACCTAAATGGTTCATAAAGAGCGCCTGCAAGCACTATTTTGTGGCCTTTACTTAAAATAAAATCTTCCCACAATTTTCCCTCATATTCTCGTGCAATCCAAACTGCTTGAACGTCAAGCTATCTTCATAAGTTTTTTTTTTCCTTGATTTTTTTTTTTTTAAATTTTAAACCTGAGTGAACAAGTTTAAATTGAGGCGAATTTAACATTGCACACTATTTAAAGCTCGGATAAAGTTTAACTTACAACGTAGTCAAATTAGAAGGCCGCCTTATCCTTAAGACCTTAACCGCAGCTGATCAATTATGTATCTAACTAGACGGTGAAGTTACAACAATGGTAACTTGGCAAAGAGCCGGAACTTCAACGTAACAAACACACCTTCAATTTCAAATTGGAAGGACCATTGTCGAAATCAATGAGGTAAGCCTGGCAACACATCTTTTACCATTCAACCATTCACGTCTTGAAATGCTTTTTAAGAAAAGACTACGACATGCTTCCTAGCAGAACTCCGGGACTTGCAATCTAATTGCTTTTATTCAACAGATTTACAAATTACAAAACACGAAAAAAAGTTTTAATTTAAATTAAAAAAAAAAAGAAGGAAAAGAAAAGGAAAGAAAGGGTCGAAGACGTAGAAAAAAGGAAAAGTTAATGATGGATCGATGTCCCTGTTTTTTTAAATTTAAAAAAGTGACCCACAACATGATAATTGCTTCGTTGATTCTTGTCACCCATTTCGTACAAGCTGCTGTGTGGAATAATTAGGTGATGTTGTTAACGGGCAACAACAGCTGATGCCGAGCTGAGCTGAGCTGAGCTGAGCTGAGCTTGGCAATCACAGTCTTTTATGGTCTTTTCCTTTTTTTTTCTTCTTTTGACCGAAATAGTAACACGTCAGATTCCTGTGCTCTTAGAAACTTCCATTGTGCTTTTAAGTTTTAATTAACAACAAAATTATTGCCATCTATGATTAACAAATTTAAAAAGTAACCGTAAATCTTTGATGCAGATAATTTTTTTTTTCTCTTTTAAAAGAAGAAGAGAGAAATAGAGAGAAAAGGAAAAGCAGATGATAATATATGGAGAAGTGAGAAAGTATTAGTTTTGGGACCAGGGAAGATGAAAAAGAAAATTAAGAAAATAAAAATAAATGGACAGTGCAGCTGATGATATGCAGGACAAAACCCTTTTGGCAGCCTTGTCTTGCGACTAAAGAAGAGCAGAGGGTACAACAAAAAACCACAATGAATTATTGGACGAGGCCAAATTTCATTCAACTCGTGGCTTTGGGGGTGCTTTCAAATTGTACCTTAAACACCAGTTTGACCAACTTCAAATTTCCATTTTCCGAGAACAGCGCAGTTATTATTTGGGTTGGAAATTGGAAATTAATTAATTACACAATTAAGGAGATTTTAAACTTCAAATCATGTAGTAATAAACACTCACTCCTAGTAATTTTTCTTTATTTTTATTCATTTAGTACTACTAGTAATTCTCCGGAAACAAACAAAACAACGCTGACGTAGACACGTTACCGTGCCGCATCACCAGTTAAACTAGTTTAGATGAGACTGAGACAATGAGAAAGAGGGCACCGCGAAGTGCGTGCCTTCTTTTAGGCGTCATGTATTGTCTTTTCTCTTTCTTTTAAGCATGAGCTGAATTTTATTATTTTGTATATCAGAAATTGAAAATTCCAAAACACTCACAGCCATATTCTTTCTTTTATCTATCTAATAAATAAATAAATACTATGTATCGTAGTATCCCCGAGGAGTCAAGTCCAGAACACCCCATCACTGTTACAGTCTCGGTCACTCTTCACCTCAGTAATTAAATATTAAATTAATTTATAAAAGCACAATTTATTAAGCAGTCTGGTCACTGAGTCTCGCTCCTCGCCGACTTTATCCCCAGCTAAGCTAGCCATCCGTCAGACAGATAAGAGATATACGTAGCGGCAGGATTTGGCGCACAGGCTTTAGATCGAGATAGAGAGAGTGAGAGCCTAGCCTTGTTTGGTCCTGTCTTCTTTTGTTTAATGGATAAAAGCTGTCTTTCAGGTGGTGGCGAATCCACCACCACCAATAGTAACAGTGGCATCGTCTCCAACAGTAACAGAGATCAATACCTCAAGCAGCTCAACAAGCTTTCTCACAAGATCTCCAAACCCGCATCGTCCTCTTCCTCCTCCTCAGCTACATCTTCGAATCCAATCATCAAGAAATCTAACGCTTTTGACCATCAGAACCAGCCGCCGCCGCAGCAGAACCTCCAGCAGCCGCCGGTCTACAATATCAACAAGAACGACTTCCGAGATGTCGTCCAGAAGCTGACCGGTTCACCGGCTCACGAGCGCTTCTCCGCGCCTCCTCCTATTCACCAGCCAAAGCCTCCCAGCTCCCGTCTCCAGCGCATCCGCCCTCCTCCCCTTTCTCACGTTAGCAACCGACCGCCTCCCATGCTATCGTGCGCACCCGCTCCTCCTCCTCCTAACCCTTCCGCTTCCACCTCCACCACCGCCGTCAGCAACAGCAGCTTCATCCAACGGCCAGCCGCGCCTCTCTCTCCACTCCCGCCTTTACCCGCTGTACACGCGGCGGCCGAGTCTCCTGTTTCGGCCTACATGCGGTACCTTCAGAGCTCGATCTCAGCTGCTGATCCGACCTCCAAGACGCCGCAATTTTCGGGATTCTCTCCGCTGGCTCCACTTGTTTCGCCTCGATGGAACAACTCTAATGGGCAGGGAGTGATGCCCCCGCCATCATCATCACAACAGCAAATGCCGGGCCCGGAGCCACAGCCGCAATCGCAGTCGCAGTTTCCATTTCCATCGTCACCGCTGCCGTTCGGTTGCTTGAACTCACCTCGCTCACCGTACCCTTTATTCTCTCCGAGTTTGTTGATTTCGCCGACGTCTGGTCAATTAAATTTTCCGCTCTCGCCGACGGTGCCTGTGCCCAGCCCTAGATGGAGAGGCCTTTGAGGTAAGCAAAATAAAAAATTGGATAGAACGGTGTCGTTTCTTGGGGCTTTAGGGCATTAAAGTTGTTACCTACTTTTTGTGTTTGTACATTTGTTTCTGGGGTTAGGGGGTTTAGAATTAAAAATATTTGATTACTAGTTGTTGGATTGGGAACAGATATAGTCAGGTACTGGTCACTTAGGGCTTGTTTTGTAAATGTTGCTCTCAATCAAATGAAAGGTGTGGGAAAAGAAGAATAGACTTCCGATACTACCATCACAAATTACAAGGAATATCTTCTTGTTCTTGTTTTCTTTTTTTTTTTTTCCCTCCAGCAGTGTAAAATTTTAGAAATGATTACTCTATTATAAATTTGAGTTAGTTTTCGACTTTTGGGATGCATTTTTTGGCTGTGAATTCATTTATTTCTTTGCACTTCGATATGATCATTTTCATGTGGGAAATTTTCCCTATCTATATTGTTAGTATTTGTAGTCTGATGAATTGATGTACCAACAGATTCTTGGATATCTGATCCATTCTAGCAACTTGCCTCATTTTAGTATCTTCAAAGTCTAAATCTAAAGGTGCCCTCAAAGATTGTGGGGTAATGGTTCGCGAGTGACTTGTTTATGTGAACAGTGAACGATGGTTGGTAGCAAGTCTTTCTGACAGTTTTTTAAAAGATGGTTTGAAGGATGTCCTTGTCATCCTTTTTGGGTGGACCATATGAAGTTGTGAGTGTGTCACAGTATGAGATAAACCTGCTTCTTGCTTCAATTTCTATTTTAGCTGTGGCTTTCTCTGCGGAATAATGATCTGGAGTTTTCTCCTGTTTTCAATGTTCTGGTCTATCAATTGGAATATGCATCGAGTAGGTGTACTCATTTTGTTTAGGTTGTTTATTTATTGCTAATTTCAAATATTCATGCTCTTGGTGGGGTAGAAGGCTCTGACTTCTTTCCCCCCTTTTAGAGTTCCTTGTTGGGTGATTTTGAGTATTATTATAAGGTGTTTTTGCGGCTGCAAATCCTCGATAGATGTTATTCTATCGGTCTTCATCCACAGTTAGTCATTTGTTAGGCTATAGGATTCATTGAATTTAGGCTTCAGAATTCATATCAGAGGTCTGTTGATTGATGATGAGGCCTGTGCAAGTGTTTGATTGAGCGTAGGGGACATATAACATCCATTTAGCTCCTCATTTAGGGTTTGACATATGCTTCAATAACCGTATCATATTATATTGCAACTTCGGTGAAACGACCTTTTGTTGAGAATTTTTTAATTGTGGTAGTGAAGAAGAGTCGGCAGACCATTCTCTAATTAGATGATGACTGGGTGTTTGAAGTAAAGGTTGAACTTGCCATGTCGTGTTTTGACGATATTGATCTAATTTTGAAGTTCATATAGAGGATTAATCAATTGAATGGTTCAACTTATTACGGCCAAATGATTAAACTTACTAATTGTAGGAACATTGACTGTTTGAATGAAGGGATGATTAAAACCTCTAGAGATTTGGGGTTGAATTTTGAATAATTTTTTAAAAAATATAAAAAATATAATTTCTAAATTCTTAATGTGGTGAGGTTTAGTTTTGTACTCCCCACTTGAGTCTCTTACTCGAGTCCCGATTATTTATAAATATAGTTTTTAATTTTTAATTTATTAATTATAATATTAGTTAATAAATTTTCTTTTTATTTTTACTTAATAAATGGGCTTTAATTAAAAAAATTATAAGATAATTTTTATTTAATTTTAAAATATTATTATATATATATATTTTTTGTGTTTAAAAATGTTCTCTTTAAATATTTTTTAATTTTAATATCATTTAAGATATTATTTCAAATATTTAAAATTTTTTTAAAAATAATTTAAATAATTTATAATATGGTAATAATTTTATTTTAATTTTTAATTTTTAATTTATTAAAATAGTATATTTATATTTATTATAAAATAAATAAATGAGAAATGAAATAGAGACGAACAACTCATTGTTCACGTGGAGATTTCTCATTCTCATTACACTCGATTACCATTCCTATTTGATTGATACTTCCCTTCAAGTGAAACATGGGCTTCAATTGGGGCTGGTATGCTTTAGTCACAAAAATTTCCTAACCGATGGATCTCTTGCTCTGAGAAGTGGTTTTGCCCGCTGACAAGGATGCATGCAAGTGTTTTGGAAGTGATTTCTCTTAATTAAAGTTTACCACGAAGACGGAAGCATCATAAATTAGATTTTTCTGCTGTAGCCAACGGAATTGGTTAAACCATTTCCGGGCTGTGGCATCTATTGTGGTCAACCAATAGGAACTCTGCTTCATGGTTATACATACTTGCATCTCGGAAGAATGAGCATTCCTTTGTAATGGCCGTTCTAGCCAGTTCGACAAAATCAATCATAGCAACTATAGATTTTTGTAGGAATGCCATTCCGGTTTGGTTTAGATCATCTCTTTTCAGGACTATTATAGAAGATCCGTGGGATCTTTACGCCAAGAGTAACGGTAGTTGTTCTAAATTTTTTATTTTAAATAACTATCTCAAATGATATAATATTTATTAATTAATTTATAATTTTTATAAAATTTAAATAAATTAATTATATTATTTAACTAACTAATTGATGAATGTTAATATTTAGAATAATATTTGGTATAAAAAATTTAGGGAATGAGACATTATCTTTAAGTGAATAAGAATTTTAATTGTTTATATATATTAAGTCAAGAAAAAATCTTTAATTAATATTTAACTAACTAATCGATGGCGTTGAACCACCCTTGAATTGATCTGCAGCGGGAGGGCATGAAAGGAAGGATCAGATGCAGGAAAACTGAAAAAACCCACCGCATCACTTTATTTAGATAATTGGTTGCATCATGGATGACGCACTAGAACCCAAGGACACAACCATGCGGGATGCACCCTTGGATGGCCAAAAGAAAATAACGACCAAAAAGCAAAGCCAACTACGATCTCTTACTAAGAATAATTGGTACAACTTTTCCACTCTCGATCCCCAACTGAGCATTGGTCAAAGGATCTGCCTAAGTTAGGACTAAGAACAAGATTTCATGCCACTCCATGGGGTCCCACGTCACCGACAACCTAAGAAACTGTATTTTGTAACATGCCGATGAAATTCAATCTCATATACCACAATATACAGCAATCCATACCCATGGGAGAGAGTCATATTACAAGAAAGTTGCAACGAAACTTGCAAAAACTAGCCAAAAAACACAAACAAAAACCGTATGCAATCAGTACCTCAGAAAAGTCAGCCAAGTTGATTCACCAGCTATTAAATTGAAGACCAATCATTCGTGCATGTACACACTACAGACACAGATGATGCAAATGTCAATTCCAGGAAGTAATGATCTCAAGTAAACAAGAACCAAAAGTTAACATGCACAACATAGATATAATATTTCAATATCTTGATGAAAAAGAAAAATAGTGGAGCATTCAGAACACAGAATAAAAGGGGGGAAAAAGGAGAAAAGAAAAAAGAAAACTTAGTACATTCATGATTCAATAACCAAGAGAAGAATGCCTAAATATTCAAAAGCACGAAAACTAGCAACAAGCGTCTTCTCCCTTAAAAAACACAGAGGAGAAAGTTCAGTCCCATCTGAATTCTCACTGTTGTTCGCTTTCAGGCTTGGATGCTTCTTTAATCTCGTCTGCTCCATCGTCCTGATCAAAAACCAGAAATTGTTCAACATCAAAACAAACATCATTTCTGCACATACAAAAGTGAGTCGAAACACAGACTGAATCTACTACCTGCATGTCGGAGGTCCACAGAGTGAGGTTGTCACGAAGAAGTTGCATGATCAAAGTGCTATCCTTGTAGGACTCCTCACCCAGGGTATCCAACTCAGCAATTGCCTCATCAAAAGCCTGGTAAAAACAACAGAACACAACAAAGCAAGCAAGCTTATCAATTTGGAAACAGTAAATCATGCTATTTAATTGCTTCGTACAGAAAGCTAGAACTTATAAACAAAGGTTATATCTGGTAAGAATTTTAATATCCACAAGCAGTACAAAGATCAGAATTCAATAACTAAAACAGTATTCATTAATGAACCAAATATGATAAAATCAACTTGCTATTCTTCTTACACTTTTAGTATCTAACAAATTACTAGGAAATCTACCAGCCAATTGCAGTTGCGAAGCATCTTTTGTGTCCCATGTTTCAATAAACAAACAAAGTGCATCATAATGTAAAGCTAGAGAGCCAAGGTTCTTTCTGCTAACGCTATTAGGTTATCCAACACATGCACGATGCAGCTACCTATTAACTAATGCAAACCACGAACAATTAGTTTTGGTTCAGGTTCCTGTACCTGCTTGGCCAAATTGCAAGCACGATCAGGAGAGTTCAGGATCTCATAGTAAAATACAGAGAAGTTTAGAGCCAGTCCTAAACGGATGGGATGAGTCGGAGCCAATTCTGCATTTGCAATATCCTGCAACACACAACCCAAAATGAATATACCACCCCAAAATTATATCACACACAGGAAAAGCTTGAGCAATATTCTCGAAGCATAATTAAATTCCATATCTAAACTATATCTACTAAACAGCTAAAAAGGTAGCTATTAAATCTAAACTATAATCAAAATATGCATTAATTAGAAAATAATATCAATCTACCCCCGGGTTGGGGGGGGGGCTTAAAAAGCAATAAATATAAAAAAGAAAAAAAATTGTTTGAGAAAGAGATGATAGATAACCTGAGCGGCTTTATAAGCAGTGAGGGTACTCTCGGCAGCTTCCTTACGCTCGGCTCCGGTCTTGAACTCAGCCAAGTACCTGTGATAATCTCCCTTCATCTTCAAATAGAAAACCTTGGAGTCGCCAGAAGAAGCGGAAGGAATGAGGCGGGAGTCAAGGAGCTTCAAGATGCCGTCGCAGATCGAGGAAAGTTCGGTCTCGATCTTGGAGCGGTAATCTCGGATCGTGGAGACGTGGTCCTCGTTACCGCGGCTCTCCTCTTTCTGTTCGATGGAGGAAATAATGCGCCAGCTGGCACGGCGGGCGCCGATGACGTTCTTGTAGGCGACAGAGAGGAGGTTGCGTTCCTCAACGGTGAGTTCTTCGCTGCTCTCGACGGAGGCGGAGACTTTTTCCATGAACTCGACCATTTCCTCATAGCGCTCGGCCTGCTCAGCGAGCTTCGCCATGTAGACGTTCTCTTCGCGAGGCGAAGGCGTGGGTGCGACTGCGGCGGCCATTTGTCTATTTTTTTCGGTTGATGTGGTTGTCTTTTGAATGAATAGATCTGAGAGAGAGAGAGAGAGAGAGAGAGAGAGAGAGAGAGAGAGTTTGTTTTGAAATTGGGGGAGAGAGGGGGGATTAATTTTGGGGGTGGAGTTGGACTGTTGGAGTGGGAGTGGAGAGAGGAAGCGACGATTGCGTTGATGAAGGGAGAGAAATGGGGGAGATTGATTGTGGGCCGTTGGATTCCTGAGAGTGATGGCCAGGTAAAAGTACTTCCAATCAAGCTGGCATGCACGGGATTTTGATTTTGATTCTGGCAGGGTAGGCTTAAAAGTTGGCTTTACTCCTTTTTGCTTTCATTATTTTCATTTTCTTTTCTTTCTTTTAAAATTTTAAATTTTGTAAGGCAGGTGGCTCTGATCGTCTGGGCTTCCACTTGGAACTCTGGGAGCGGGCTGGCTCTCGAGGAGAACGGTCCCTTCCTCTTCTTTTTTTTTTGGGGGATACCGAGACCATGGATAATTTCGTAAATCTACCTCTGACATCAACGCTATAGTGGCACAAGGATGAGCTATTACGTTGTTTTCACTAGTTTTGGTTTGAAGTTTATCCACTTGGTTCACAACTTTGTTAAATGCCGTGAGCTATGTGCATGTACATGTACAGCCTAGAAATTTAGATTTATTATTTGATTAAGATGAACCGTTTGTTTGTCGAAATGCTGACTCGGTGGGTTATATCAAAGACTGAAGCAGAAAATGTTGAATTTTATAGAATATACAATGGCTAAGGTGCAAGTTCGAGACATGGCTTTTCGAACTAAGCATGCACAAATTGTGGAGCATTTCGAGAAAAATGTCCTCTTATTTATTTATTTTTGTTTTTTTTTTTTGAGGGAGGGGGCGGAGAATAAATGCATGAATACGTCAGTGCCGCCAAACACAATTAGTTGCTTGCCCGAATTGTCCAGTGATTTGTAATCTACGCTAAATGCCAAATTCCGAATTATGATTGTTGAAGTCGTTAACTCAAGTGTTTGATATATTCCCAAAGGTATTTGATGAAACGTCCGAATGACTAGTTTTAGAGCCAAAAGCTCACCTTTGACGAAAAAGCAGTGAATCAGAAAAATAATTGGTGACACAGAATTGAAGATTACAGCCAGAAATCAGTGGTTTGAAAGAATAAAGGATTAGAAGGATAAGAACAATGAACATTGTCCACGCAGGGACAGTTGCTCCAAACCAAAGATCAACTTGTAGTGGCCGTTAATTCAATCATAGTTAGATGCAGCTGTGAATTAATACAATGTTACTTGTATTAAACCCTACAAAAAAAAAAACTGATATATTTATAACATTGCTCTTCAGTCTCTTTCTGTATTTATATTTTGTTTGGTTTTTCAGTGCTAATATCCAGCCCAAAGGATAGTTGCCTGCGAAAATAATCGAATGCAACTACGATGACTTTATAACCTTATGTTTATATTAACACGTACACTGGAAATTAAACTGATTGAGATGAGCTTGGAGTGGGCCACTAACTATATGGGAAATGGCTGTTTTCGCGTCATTGGTTGCACGCTGCAGTGCCGAGCCAACTGTGGATACTGATTCCGAACATTTTGGCAACGCTTAATGCGTGACTGCTAGTGCCTTGCTTCCCCTTTGACCTTACCCCACTTACACATATTTCTTTTCTACAATAAAATATAGACTTGGAATAACATCAACAGCTCTAATGATAATAATAAAAATTCTCCAAAAAATAAAAAATATCCTCAGTAAAAACACCACAAGATTGTTCAGGGTTCTTTTATTATGTCAAATAAATGCCCATGTTTTGGTTAGCGCAAATGCAACGTAAGCGTGGTGCGCGGATGATTGTTTTTCTTTTTGAATGGTTGGTAGTTATGGGTTTGAACTCTGAACTTTTGAAATGGCCCAAATATCATAAGACCCTTCCACACTTCGACATGTCCCAAAACTTAACCCACTTTTGACTAATAATTGTTTCATTGCAGAATCTTAACAAAAACTGTCCAAAGATTAAAAGTCGGTCCATTATATTCCTAATCAAAATACAACAAAATAAAGAGTGATGCTCACAAGTGGCAGGTCAATGAAGTAGCAGCTATCTATCTTATTTATTGATTTATTATTATTATTTTTTAATAGTGAATCCCACCGCTCAGATTTGGAGCTTAGCCGTAGCCGCTGCCCGCTAGGCCCACTAAACAGTTTATGTAATCTATATAACTAAGACTTGTTTAAAAGTGTTAGTTGTGTTGGTCTTGGGCAGAAGAAGAATTTTTGTGCGCCTTCCACACCGATGGTCATTTTTCACTAACATTTTTTTTTTCTATTTAAAGTAGGCTTGATGTAAGACTCTCTTCGCCAATCTTTACACGTGCCAACTCTTTCCCAATGGTGTAACTGCAGTCAAAATAATCTTAAATCTTTTGCCCTTGTTCTGCTTCCAAGACTTTTTTAACTTGATAATGACGGTAACTTGTAAGCGACGCCCTCTATTACGGGCTTGAGTTTCAGAAGCCCCCTTTTTTTTTGGTATTTAAATATTGCCTTCAAGTTCAAGCCTTGCACAGAAGAGGAAATCATGGAGAGATACGAGATTGTGAAGGATATAGGGTCTGGGAACTTTGGGGTAGCCAAGCTTGTCAGAGACAAATGGACAAGGGAGCTTCTTGCTGTTAAGTTCATTGAGAGAGGCCAAAAGGTTTGTGAATATTGAATTGGACTAATTTTGCTATATGGGTTTTCTTTTTTTTCTTTTTTTCCTTCTTCGCTCTCTGTTTTTGGTTGACTGAGATGTTTTGATGGTCTTGCAGATTGATGAACATGTGCAGAGAGAAATCATGAACCACAGATCACTGAAGCATCCTAATATTGTCAGATTCAAAGAGGTGTGGTTTTGGCTGTCTATATTTCTGTAAAATGCTAATTTTCTTCTGTTGGGTGCTTAGATGTTGCATGCAATAGCAGCCAATGTTCTGTTTGCATACGCAACGGTAACCTCTCTGGGTGTTCAGCTGGCTGGACCTAGTTTCCCGCTATATTTGTAATAACCATAAAATAGCATTTTCCTCTTCCAAGTTCTGTTGCATGTTTATTTCTTGATAATTAACTTCAAACTACAAGCCTGTTTTAAGTTACGTTATGGAAATGAAGCTACATAGCTTGTCAAAAATGCTACTAAATCTATATACCAAATACGACATGGCAGTTTGAAGTTAGTTGTCTTGATGTTTCCCCCTCATTTTTAGATTACACGGGGTTGAAGTTTCAGGGTTTTATTATTGGACAACCTACCTTCATGCCAAACTGGATATACTGCATACTTTTTCGTCTTTAGCATCGGAAAAGGCCAAGATGAGAACCAATTCAACAGGTTGAACAACCCCCATAGACCTCTATGCTCAAATTAATACGAATCATTGCAAATTTAGTGTGTTTATCAAAATCTGTTTAGTTCAATAGCAAAATAGTAATGAATATGTACGTTGCATTTTGGGAAGGAGGATTCTACATATGATTTTTGAGGTCACTCTTTGTAGGTTCTGCTGACCCCTACTCATTTAGCCATAGTCATGGAATATGCTGCTGGAGGAGAACTGTTTGAGAGGATATGCAAAGCTGGCAGATTCAGTGAGGACGAGGTAAAGCATAAGGAGAACGGTTCATTTGGCGTATTTGCTTCACAGAATATTTAGTTTTCTGGCTCTTCCACACAGCAATTTTCATCCTAAATTCTTTCTGTGTGGCATTTGTAAAGAGTGCTTATGGTTGTATATTTTCTAAGAGTTTGTTAGTAACTAAAATTCAATTCATACTATTTTCTTATAATCTTATTTGTTTTTGCATCAGGCAAGGTTTTTCTTCCAGCAACTGATATCAGGAGTCAGTTATTGCCATTCTATGGTACTAAGTTCGATCCTTCTTCATTAAGTTGTCTTCCTCTCAAAAAATTGGAGTGTCTGACTTAAGGAGGTCTATGTTTTGCAGCAAATTTGTCACAGAGATCTCAAGCTCGAGAATACACTCTTGGATGGCAGCTCTGCTCCGCGTGTTAAGATATGTGACTTTGGGTACTCAAAGGTAATTATATTTGCTGATGCTAAAGAATCACATCAAGCTAAATTAATAATCTTTACTCACTAATTATTCTTGTCTTATTTTGTAGTCTTCTGTGTTGCATTCTCAACCAAAATCGACGGTAGGAACCCCAGCTTACATTGCACCTGAAGTTCTATCTAAAAAAGAATATGATGGGAAGGTAAAATCCCATCTATCTTTTGCATTTTACTGGTGCTTGATCATTTGATTTCATTAACAAATAGAAAGATGTCTCTAATCTAATCCTAAAGAACAACAGATTGCAGATGTTTGGTCTTGTGGGGTCACATTATATGTGATGCTGGTCGGGGCATATCCATTTGAAGATCCTGAAGATCCAAAAAACTTTAGAAAAACGATTGGTGTGAGTATTTACATGGACCGTTCACTGCTGATCCTGACCTGCACTTTCATTTTATTCTTTTTTTTTTTAACATTTCTGTTAATAATGTAAATAATGTATTGCTTATTGCAGCGAATTCTCAGTGTCCACTATTCATTTCCAGATTATGTTAGAGTTTCCCTGGAGTGTAAACACCTGCTCTCTCGGATTTTTGTGGCAAATCCTGAAAAGGTAATTTAGCATTTGTGAAACGGAAGATGTAGTCAGAGGATTCCAATTTAACATTGTAAGCTAGTCCAGCAGGCGTGGAGAAGGGTAAAGCAATGTCTTACTAGTCCTTTGTAACTGCTATAATTTCGTCTGCAAGTCCAAACACACAGTTTAATGCCGTTCATTATATAAAGTTTACTCACTAGTTACACTACAAATTTTACCACTTTTGTTGTAGGTATCTAGGATTTGAGGTATAGATGCATTCGTACAATTAAGATAACATGCATTGTTAACTTGAGTCTGGTTATTTCTTTGCAGAGAATAACTATTCCAGAAATCAAAAACCATCCATGGTTCTTAAGAAACTTGCCCATAGAGCTTACAGAAGGAGGGAGCTGGCAAAGCCATGATGTAAATAAGCCATCCCAAACCCTTGAAGAAGTGCTGTCCCTAATACATGAAGCCAGGAAACCCCTTGAGGCTCCCAGAGTGGGGGGACATTTATTTGGTAGCAGCATGGAACTTGATGACTTGGATGTTGATGCTGATCTTGAAGATACGGAGACAGGTGGTGATTTTGTGTGCCCATTGTGATCGAAGCATATAAATAATGGCGTACTGTTTTCACCATAGGAAGAATCAGAATTTTGTTAGTGAATGTGATTAAGTGATTACTGTATCATAAATCCTTTGTTTTAACATTTGGCACATTTATATATGATCTTTGTGTAACACCCGTGTTGTATAGATATTAATATAATTTTTTTTTTTTAACTACAAGTATCTCCTGTTGGGAAAAGCATATCGCAAAGTGACCTGATATGTATATAATACAATGGTAGCACCCTGCAAAACGTGTTGACGTGTAGGATTATTCATTTAGACTCCATGGATGCTTCTAGAGCCAGTTTCCTTTTTCATTTGTTGAATAAAGAAGATTTAAAGTATTTGTTCTTGTTTATTTTAACATCATAATTAATATTCTACCAAGAAGTCGCAAACCTGCCAAACTAATTATTGTTTATTAGACGGATCATCAAAAATGCTACCAACAGCTTGGAGAAGCGACTGCTCTTTATCCTTGCTCTGGTTCTTTTGCATCGGATGGGCTATATAGAGTATGAGAGGTTTTTTCTTTTATCATTTTATTCTTTTTTACCTCTGAAATTTCTTTCGGGTTTTTTTTTGGGTTTTTGTGTGGGGGGGGGGGGGGGGTGTGTCAGGCGGGGGCGCGCTGTGGGTTATCTTCTATAAGAAGCAGGATGCCCTGTTACAGTTGAATTTGTATGCTGAAAAAAATTTGTTAGAATTTATAAAATATATTGATTCATGGTCACAGCCAATAATGATAAAGTAGCCATATTTTGAATGTCTCGCTAGTGTCCCTGTGCTGTGAAAAGCGTGCGCCTTCAGTTTTATGCAAGTTTGAAGTATTAAATTAACTAGTGCCACGGGTCAGTAACCGAATTTGAATCAATCAGACAATACATCACGTGCCTGCAGTCCTTGTTGACGATAATTGGTACTGTGGCAAAACAGAGCATGAGAATTCAAACACGGAAAATGAGAAGCTGAACTCGCCTTTCTGTGGGTACATTCAGTAGCGTGCTTGACGATTCGAATGCCTCTGAGCTGAAGAATCAATAATACAAGACAGTGGCTCCAGCTGGTTTATTACAGTACCTCAATTCAAGCATTAGATAATGGTTCTTTTAAATTCTTATTTTCTTTTGAATTGATATTATAGAGTTCATGTATAAGTGTAACCCCTAAAGGAAAGGAAGAAATAACAAGGACCAGAGAAGCAATGTTTAGGCAAAGCTTGAACATCATCTAGGTGTTACGTACTTTGCCCCTTGAGAGGAACAAATTTCAATGCAATTTTGTTTCAAGAAACAAAATATTTTTCCTTTTGAAAATACATTAATATCACAATTATATATTGGGGAAAATTATATATTAATTCCTTTTTTTTTAATTTTGGGATAAATTTTAGTTAATTAGTTGTTTGGGGGGGGGGGGGGAGAGGAAGAATGTTTGCCTTTGATATAAAAGTATATGGATGATTTGCATAAGAAAAAGGGTTAATTAGTCGTGGGTGATACATATTTTTACATATTTTAAAAAATTGACACATGTTTTAAAAATAATCAAGCGGGTGATATTCTATTAATTTTTTGTTTTATCTTTAATTGGTCGAGAGTAAATTTAGAAAAAAGTAAATTTTTCTTCATAAAGCCAAAGAGATAAAAATATAGGCTCTATATTTTGCTTTAAAAATCACAAGAATTTTGTATTTTTATGTTCACAAATTAGTTTGATTCAAAATTTTTTTTAAAAAAAGTTTAATTTAACCAAAAAAATACCATGTCAATTGGACCTAAATTTATTCTTTTATATTTGTTTATTTCAAAATAAAAACAAGTGAATTGGAGTAAAAACATTATTTATAAAATTATAGGTATAAAAATATTATTTTATAACTACTTGTCGGAATAAGAAGGTTATTTTGTAATTAAACTGTAGAAACAGAAACATTATTTTGTAAACAATTTAGTATTCCTTAAAGTTAACAGCAAACGTTAATGAAATACACCCCACTCAAGTACTTTTAAAATATGTGTTATTTTCTTAAAATTTGTTAAAACATACGTCACCAAGGAATAATTAAGAAAAACTGAGCACGCAGTTCATTTTCATCTGTGTGTATGTTTGTAGGAACAATTGAAATATGAACTTATATGCGAGACTCTGTTTCAACGACTACCGTTAGAAGTACAATTACAATTAGCTGAGAGATAAATACTGCCTTTTACATAAAGCTAATTAATCTCATCACTGACTGCCCAGTGTTTCATTTTATTACTTTGTGTTGCTGCTGCATCTGAATATTAGACGTATGTAGATATTTTGACGATAATGTCCTGCGTTTTAAGGAAAATTATTTTGATGGTATTTAGATGTCATCAGCGTCTGGCAAGTTACTCTTTGCTTGATGCCTACGTTCATATTTAAACATGCCCTAGATGGGATCATCAGCTGAATGGAATTGCAGGTGATGCATGCGCCACTACTATACGGTAGCAACCACAGTGCTGCCACCATAGCGAACGAAATGAAGGCTGACCACCATCAATAACTGATTGATTGGCAAACTTTGACCCAAAATCAGGTTGTTTTGCACCATGAGCCACACCATTAAACAACTGCTCCACAGTTCCTACACTGCGACTCATACTTGGACAACGTGCCCTTCCACTAAGCCTACATCGCTGAAAAATTCACCATTGAGCAGAACACAAGATTCTCCATTCAATGGTGCCTGTTTGGCGAGCATAGGTCAACAATTACCATCATCGGCAACCAAAATTTACTTTTTAAGATATTAAATATCTATACTAGTTAATAAAAATATATATTTTTATTTATTAAACAAGTTCTTATTTGTTAATAAAAATATTCATTGTTATGTTTTTGGTAATTATTTGAAATTTAAAAAAAAAAACCTATTTGTTAATTTTTAACAAAATGTTGAAATTTTAATCATCGTAAATGGACGCTACGCTGCACACTCGGGATTATGGAATAATGACTTTTTTGCAAGTTTGGTATACATGTTTGGTAAATTGATCCCAAGTGTGTAACCACACTTACAAAAAAGGTAATTATTCCATAATCCTTAGACTAAACATTTTATGAATGAATTAAAAAAGTTTATTAGTATGAAATCTAATTTAGAAGTGATTAATTGAGAATCAAGGCAATCCCAAACATACCCCAAATCTTATTACAACTGAAAATTAGTGGCGACAAAGATGAGGGATTTGCGTAATGTTAAACCTGGAACTCAAAGAATGACAAATGCAAAAATGATCAAGGGTAACCCTTGTAGTTATTCAGTTCTCCCCATACTGTCATCTCAATTTCTTCCCACGACTTAGCCGTCCTGAGTTCTTTCCATGTACTGAAAATAGTTCCCAATATGTTATCTTCATGCAAAATGCAGTAGCACCTGCAGACATGAAACCATCCAAAATTACTTGTATCAAAACGATGAAAAAGCAATTCAATCCTGATGTAAATGAGAACATTCATAGGTATATTATGAGCTAACTAATAATGATTCATTATTGAGACCTTTATTTAGCTCCTTGAGCCAAGTTCTACAATATACTTTTTTGGACCTATGAGCGAACTATGCTTCACGAGCCTTGAAATGCACTGAAGGGCAGAAATTTTTCCAGGACTTGGATTTGTTTTTACAAGCAAAAATTTCCACAAACAATAAAGCACTTATCACTACATTTACGATACCAGTGATCTGATGACCATTCCCAACCAAAACCAGACTTTTGATGTGGACCAAAATCATCCTCATCCAAAAGTCCTAACTTTGATCTTGGTTTTCATCCAAGATGGGAGTAGAATGCGCAAGTCAAGAATTTCTCACCATACAGAGCCCAAATAGCACATGGATCCACAATACTCTTTTAATAAATGAATGCGTTTGCTTTTTCACCATACGACACTGTAACACTCATAAGCCTAATGACCGTCTCCCATGCTGCAAGCTGACTTCTCCCTCAAACACCATTCAGGAGCACTATCCCAAGTACTTCTGGGGCAGGATTTGCTCATAGACCCATGCTACAGGCACATCATCTAAAACTACATATGATAGATTTTTTACATTTTCCTTACCTGAAGAATCCAATACCTAGTATTCTGGAAACACATTTCAGAGGCAAAAAAATTGAGTTTGTGGTAATACTTCAGATTGTATATCGATTTTACTCATGATCTCCCAATAAATTTGTATCAATAACCATGCTGGTTTTTTTAAATCATGCAAAATGGAGCTTGAATAGTAACTACTGATAATCTTGCCATTACAATATCTTGTACAAGATAAATCAACACAATCGAAATTAAGCAATGCTACTGAAGAGATGTAGACATGAGGTTACAAAAGAGAGTAACTGAATTAGGCCAATACTTACATTGCATGGTATGAAAGTCGTGCAAACTTGCTGCCACCTGATCCATGCTGTTGCATTCTTCTCACTAATGGAAGTTTGTAACTTTCTAAAAATTGCTTAAAGAGAGAAGGGTCACCTCTAAAGATATCTAAATGTATAGGAATCACGTCATAAATGGGATCACCTGCAGAAAAGATAAAATTGAATTAGACGGTGCAATGTCATAATGTAGTTTTGATACCTTTTGGTTGACAATAAATGATTACTGTCCTAGTGAGTATACATGAATCCACCATGTTTCAGATACAAGAATATTCATCAGCCAAACAATTAGTTATCCTGTACAAGATTTTAAGAGTTAAGGATGAGCATGGTGCTACACAACATTCAGTATGGCAGTAATGTGAGAGACATTGCAACAGAATGATGGATGCAGATAGATGTAGATAGAGGGAAAACAGCGTTTTAGTCTTTTAGTGTTTTGTAGTTTGTAGCTTAGCTGAATCTGCAAGTTATGCTTTCATCTTATGCCTGTCTGGCGTTTAGTGGTCTTCCTTAACTCCTGAATCTTTTTGGTCTTTCTGCTTTAATCCCTGATGAACTGAATTTTGTACTGAATAAGTAGAATATGAAACAAAATTTGAGTTAAGCAAAAAGCACTAACCAATAGAAAGATTACTAAAATCAATAATGTGGCTACAATGCCAAGACTTTGCTTCTCCAAATTCATCATAGCCATTTGTGGAACCATTGACCATTGGGCCAGTATCTGCAGCATTTCCATTTGAGCATGAGCTAGCACAGCATGGTTCCATATAAACGTTGTCATCCATGATATCCGCGTGTATCCAGGAGCAAGGTTTGCAAACTTTATTCAGGCCGTTCTCATCCTGAAATCATATAGAAATGAGATCCTACCATGATTTAAAAAAAAAAATTACTAGTTAACAGCTGTTCTACAATAAATATCTTTACCAAAAAATAAAATTAAAATGGCAATGAAGTACGGAAGAAACCTGGTATACGTCAAGCAACTTCACAAAATCATCTGGGATGTATTCATCAACTGTGTCAATCAATGTTTTAGGAATTGGATGTCCCCTACAAATTACAACAGCATCTCAGAAGTGTCACATTGATACAATTGTGCAATTTTAGACACAAAGTTTAATTCATATCTGTAATAAATGTGTGATAACAAAAAACCATATTTAAAGCATCTGAGATATACGAACCAGCTGATAGAAGTACGATATGCATTAATAGCAGCACCCAGGAAGGACACAAAAAGGAATCAGAAGCAAGATTCTCAATTTCTTTAGATTGATAAGGTGCAACATTGGCACATAACATGCTGCATTGACTCAATTTAATAAGACCAGATTCATCAGAATCATACGAAAGATTGTTCACCAGAAGCCACCAGTAATCAACATACAATTCCTAGATTTCAAAAGTATAATAACCCTAGTGGTCAGGAAATGTTTACATAACCAAACACTATAGCTGTCTCAGTACTGAAAGGAGGCACAAAGTACAGAAAAAGATACAGACATACCAAGCAGTCAAGCGGTTAACAAGATTCTCCTTCTTCCTGGCCAGAGTTCTGACAAAGATTTCCCATTCTGCTGGAACGCTTGATTTATCCACAACATCTTCCACAAAACCATTGTTAAAGGGTGGGTCTGTTTTCGGTTTATCTGACAAGGATGACTCATTGAAAGGTGGACAAGGCAAGAGATGAAGGTTGCGCAACTGTTCGCCTAAAAAGGAAGCCAAGTTTAGCACATCCTCCCATGAGAGTGCATCTCTTCTGCAAAAAAAAATGAAAATGGATTCGATGCTGGAAACTTCACTAATGCTAGCTACTACCAGCACATCTGTAATTCTAAGCTGAGCTGCATCTGAATTAAACAATAAGAGCTTATGTTCAGACAACTTACAACTGAGCAAACATCTTCCCTTTGCATCGTTTTGTTATAATATATGGCCATATCCTATTGCATCCATCTGAAGTGCTTAATTTAGTTACTGACATCCCAGCACTTCTATATTCAAACTGCTTTTTGCTCCATATTCCAAAAGGGAACTCTTCTTGTTTGCAATCCCGCATAGTCAGATTGCATTTACCAATCACATCAGGCACTCCTTTACCATCCCAAGGCACAATTGTGTATGACCCATTTTCAACATAAAGAACACCACTTGCCAGAACATCAGGAATGTACTTTTTCAGAGGGGAGTTGACTTTATCCAATAAATTATAAAACTCAAGCTGCAAACAAGCAAAATAAAGTTACAAATTCCACAAGCTCAAGGCTGTGGGTTTAATGGCTGCTTAACAAGTAGCAAACTCCAATATGACCAATTTTCCCTATGAATGTTAAAAACCATCATTCTATTGATTTAATTACAATCAGTGGCTTTCCTTTGAATGCTTAGATTCATGTGACAAGCTTGTTAATTGCATTCAGTTATGGATTTGAATTGACATGTTTGGGGAAATTTTGAGTGGCAGTCGGAACGGTTTGTGGATTCCGAACGGCTATAAAGGCTGAACCTAATAAGATAGCAATTACAACCCAAGAAGTAATAAGTACTTTAAAGATTGTTGTCAGGCCCTTTATTAGCTTAATCTATTAGAATTAGAGGTTATTCAGTGCAAGTTGTGAGAGATTTATAAGAGAAGAAAGACAAAGTCATACCTCAGTTCCCAAACCATAAATTGAAGATTCAAACCCGTCTTCAACAAAAATTTTTACTACACAGTCGGCCATGAGATAAACCTGTCAAGAGCAATATTGGAACAATTACAAGAGATACAACAACACTCAAAACTATAAAGCAATGTGTTGCTTTTAGAAACAAATTATACATTTTTGACATAGACAGCCAACTGATATAAATCAGATACTTTTGGCTTTAACAGTTAATTTAATCTAGCCCCATAACTTGACAGATCAAAAACCTTAGGATCTCCTAGCCTGAACTGAAACTTAACATTCCCTACCATGTAAGTTTAACCAACTGCACCTCTAGGAAACAGGTTGCCTAATCCTACACCCGTATTCATGCCCTGATAGTGGAAGCACACAAGAGAAGCACCAGAAAAAATGCAAAATAAGAGGAAAAAGATAAGGCATAAGTGAACTATGCAAGGACCGATGTCTAAAAGATCATCATTCCAACTATCTAACACTTCCCTTATCCTCTACGGCATTTCAGTGGCAGCCATGCGGAATCAGTCAGGAAGAAACTCCTTTTAGCACATATCCCAACAATGAATAAGTACCCATTAAAAATTAAAAAAAAAAAAATCTATCCTCCACAATAATGTAAATATCCTTTGCAAACCATCCTGCCAAGTGAATACATAGGTTGAAAACACAAAAACTCTAAGCATGAATAATGATCCAACTTTGCCTTTCAAGAAATGAATGTTAAAAAACAACGCATTTCAATATTTGAAACAGTAATATAAAGAGGAAGGTGGAGTGAAAGATACAATTCAGGAAAATGTATAATATCATAAAAAACGCCGAACTCACAGGATTGCTACCATTGCCAACCGGCAGCTTTTCTTCAGCAGTTATGGTAGGCAATTTGTGGAAGTTACAAATTTCTTCAAGAAGTTCCAACCACTTACCTGCATTTAGAGCAAGACATGCTCCCTAAGGCAATAAAGGACATAAGTTAGGGGGGGAAAATATTGAGCATAAGAGTTTAAGAAAGAAAAATATATATACATTTTGCTTATTAAATTTCTCTGGCTTATCAACTCCAAAAGAAGAAAAAAAAGAAGAAAAACAAAGAAAAAGAAAAAGTTTCCTCATTCAATGCATCAAACTGCCCAAGTTGACAAAAAGAAAGAAAAGGTAATACCTTCCATATTAGTTCTCTCATTTCTGGTTTCCCAACCCAAAGCCTGTACAGCCATTCTCTCATTTCTCGCTTTCCAATGCAGTTACCAGAGCTCCATGGAAAATTATAGTGGTCTCTATCTTCATCCAAAAACTTTGCCAAGAAATTTATATCATATGAAAAACCTTGCTTTGAGGAAGTATAAATTTTAGAGACACCATTAGTATCTTCTTCATGGTTTTGCATCTCCCCACATCTGTTCACTCTTACTCTCTTCTCTTTCCTTGTCAGGTCTGGGTAACTCATATCATCATCACCAGCAAGTGTATTCTTTCCACCACCATCAAGACTTTCATCCTCAATGGCAAGCAATCCAGCACGGCAAACTCCTTTATGACGATAACCAGGAGCAAAATCCAAACAAACAAATTCAAAGTTTTTGGAATCGACAAAATTCTGAGTAACAGCAATAGTTGTTTCCAAATTCAGGACACAGTGCCACCATCCACTTGGAACAACAATTGTCTCCCCAGGTAGTTGGGTACACTCAATTGGCTTCTCATCATCAGCAAGAAGAGGGTAGAAGTCTAGCCACCACTTTACACATAAAAAGTGTCTCAATAAAGGTAAATTGTGTGAATGCTATTAGAAGAGAGATGAAATATGTCTTAAATACCTCCAAGGATGATGGAGTCTCAATATTGACATCACCATCATCTTCATTTACATGTACTGTGACACCTAGAGGTACTCGTCCAGGAGGATATAATGCCCACCTATCAAAGACAAAGGAGACAATGGCCCTTAGATACGAAGCTCTTTCAATCACATGAAAGCAAATATGAAGGGAAAAAGATCCATTGTCAACACATCCTTTTTGCACGAGTAAAGGCACTTCTTAAGTTGCAGTTGTATAAAAAATAAAGCTAAAACAGCAATTGAGTAATCGCCACCTTCTTTTTCCTTGTTACCAACAGTTGGTATTGCTACTTATTTAGTGGGGACAAGGTTAAAGTTTAACCTCAACACCTACTATATCCAAACAATCAAAGGTATATAGGAATGTATCCAAAAAAGGAGCAACAAAAAAATAAATTAAATAAAGACAAGTAGCCTAAGGCCTTTATATAGGTAAGTTATTTTCGGAGTACAGTTAAATATTAGCAGTCAACTCTAACAACCCAAGGGTTACACAGGTGGCCTGCCGTCAGCACTAAGCCGACCACATAATTTTTGAGCATGGATGAGCCAGCGATGTTAGAGAAGGACAAGAAAGCAGAAAAGAAAGGTACAAAACATCTGCAACAAAGTATCTATGCCAACATGCATCTTCACATACACCATGGGGGAATATTTCACTCATTGCATGATATAGTAGACACCGTAATGAAGAGAAAGCTCACAAAAAGGAGATAGAAAAATCTAGGATATTCTACAAGACAAAATATTTTGTATTTATCTATTTTCCTCTGTAACTGATTTATGAAACAATTACTAATTAAAATTAGAACTAGCAGAGGTCAAGTGATTGTGGGCAGGAACATGGACTAAATATGCAATAGGACGCATTTTTGTTTCTAAACGATTTCACGGCCAATGCTATCAACGGTAAGAAGTAAGAAATTACGACGACAGATTCAGTAGGGAAAAACCAAAACCTGAAACAAACTATTTCCAAGTTCATTATTTACCTTTTACGGCCGCACAATAAAGTATTCCAAGCGCTGGTAAGAGCTGGATCAACATGCCATGAAGCACCAGACCTCTGTGGCCCAATAATAACCCATCTATATGAAGGTCGCATATCTCCATCTAAAACATCAAATAAGTCTTCTTGAAACAGATCAGGCACTCTGTAATCCTCCAACAATCCCTGTGCATTTTCCCCAAACTGCATATGCAGAAGTTGATCTCAAAATTCCTATTTACCAAAAAAGAATGCACGAATATCACTAAAACCACAAGGTCACCTTGTAATCAAAAATATATAAAGGATCTTCATCATGCTGAACATTCATGTATACAACATAATCCTTAAATTCCATTGAAACACTCCGAACACTCCTTTGAGAAATCCTAAAAGCTGTATCTCCATATCTGGTCAATAGCTGGTCAATAGTCCATGTATTTCTCGCAGGCCAAGTATCCGCCAATCCACTAAGCAAAACCTGTCAACAAAATAAATAACATCGATTAGTAACTCAAATTTCTAAAAATCTTAAATCATCCAATGAAAAATTTTTCCCAATATGGTGGGTATATAGACACTTTTTTTTAAGCTATAGATTAACCAGAGAGTGCCATTTGTAACAGTCACGCACCATAATGTGAGAAATGTATATATATAATGTTTTCAGGACAAAAAACCTGTGTGCCATAAATTGTCAAAATGATGACATCAAACATGGTGGTGGTACAAGCACCAAGCGATTAGTGTAGAAACACAAGCAACCATGATTGCATGGTATCAGGAGGTTTGCAGGAGGATGGTTTGTAATGGCAGTAGTGGAGGCATTCTGGTAGTGAGAGAAGTGTGGCTGCATAAATATAGCAAGGAGGAATAGGTGTTGGTCTAGATCGTATGGTTGAAACAGAGCAGCAGTTATGCTATCGCATTATTAACCGAGTAGATCCATGGGTGATGTTTTGTCAATTGTGTTGGTGATGAAGAGGGAGGATTGAGAAAGGAGGAGCAGCATACACATTCAGTAGGGTATCATTTCAACTTCAAATGCTGTAGATGATGGCACATGCAACACAGGATAACAAAATAGAGATGAAAGAACTATTGCCGTAGGATCATTTCAAACAGAGTAGAAAATCATTTCCCATATTTCGAATAAAGTTATTCATGGAATCTAAAATCAATAATTAACATCATACCGGTTCTTTAGCACACTCACGATCAAACTCCTCGCGTGTTAGAATCTTCTGTCTTTTCACAAGTTGACTATCAAAAGAGAAGCCATCCAATACAGTATGGCACCTGTAATATCTTTTGTATAAGAATGGTGAACAGAATCCTGCAAAATGGTAAATGTCCGATAACTTAAGATAGCTAAGAACACATAATTATTTTATCAATAAAATCTATGAAGAACATCTGACAAGTATCACTATTAAGAAGAGCCTCTACAAGAAATAATAATCAAATTAACATTCTTAAAGCTATGGCATCAGAACTGTTACCATCAAAATGCAATGGCCTCATGCATGATTCATCATATTCAATTTTTGGATCCTCTCTGCATTTCAAAACACAGAAACAAATTACAATGTAGTATTTAAAACTGTAAAAAAAAAAAAAACAAAAAAAAAACTGAAACCAATGCAAAATTTGTAGCTTGAATGGAGGAAACATACAAATGCAAAGCTGTTTTCTTCCAAGAGCCTTTGTACTGAAGTAGACCACTTGCCTTCTTAAGACAGAGACTCATCCACAGAGGCTCTTCATTACAAAATATATACATCACACTGCATATTGAACAAACAAAAAAATAACATAACTTAAAAAAAAAGAAAATAAACCATAGAACAATGAGGAAAAGACCATTAAAGCTCCTTTGAAACTGATTCTATGAAGTAATAGTGAAAAAATGACCTAAAAAGAAGAATCATAAAAAAATTCAACAAAAACTGACCATCGACAATCCATTATACTGAATTCAAATGTTCATTAAATAATATGAAATTAAGATTTCATAAGCTAACCGGTTATTCATACTTTAACTCTCCCTAACTTTTCCAAAATTGACAAATTAATCAACGTGAAATCAAGAAAAAAATTACAATGATCAATTAGAAGTAATTAAGATTAGGCTGTTATATATATATAAACTGTTGGAAGTAATTAAAGAAACAGAAATAAACAAAATAAAATAAAACCTGCTAACGCAAGCGAGACGACCGACGTCGCGAGGAGTGAGATGTTCCAAAATAGAGCAGATGATTTCATCAGGAATGATTTTAAGATCGCCGAGTGCATCAGGTCGACGATCTTTCACTGGGAGTGCTTGATCAGAATTCTGCATTGGTTGCTTTGCTTTGCTTTGCGACGCTACCGAATCGAATCAGTTTTATCTCTGTACCTTTTAGTTTGCGCTCTTTTCAAATGTTTGCGTAGATAAAACGCGGCGTTTTTCAACGTGCAAAGGTGGCGGGCATTCAGCAAGATTCGCGTAGACTGTAACGATGATGATGGCGCGTGGAGATTCTCTTAACCGCGATTTTTGCACGTGGACCGCGGCTGGACCGTTTCTTGGGACCTTTTTAAGATTTTTTTTCCTTTTTATTTTTTTCTGAAAATATTATTTTCCTGCATTAAACCTAAAAAAGATATATATTTACAGTATCTTCTTTTCGGCACGAACAAAACAACCTTCTTTTCGATATTCCACATTCTATAACCAATAACAATAATACGATTATAGAATGAAATATAAAATTTATATTTCAATTAACGTGAGTAATATGTTTACAAATGGATATTATCATTTTACGAGATAATATTTCTTAATATATTGTTTTAGTTTCTTGATATGTTGTTTTAATACTAAAATATTATTTTACTACTAAAATTTTCTAGCTCCTTTTTCTTTTTTCTTTTTTTTCCACCGAATGTTTTAGTTAGTAGCCATGGCCAATGGGACAGTTAGCAACTTGTTGAACTTTTAATTAAACAAGGCTTTTCTGTTTAAAGCGGTGTGGACATTAAATATTGGATTCGATTGTGAAATATGCCCTTGAAATAATGTGCGCATAAACAGTGATTCTGCACCTCCATTGTCTTTACAAATATTGACCGAAAAATATAGCGGATCCTTCTTTTGTTGACCTCTCCTGGCATTTTCCACCCACCATGGCCGAAAAAGCCATTAATCAAGGAAAAAGGAGGAATGAGCGATGGCAAATTCAAGAACACAGCATAAACTTCATGGATGAACGGAAGAAATTAAAGTTACAAAGTCAATTAAAGTAAAAAAGAATGGAGCCAAACAATGTAAGCGCACAGACCCTGACAAGCTTAAAATTGGGGCGGGGAGAGCAATGAAACACAAAATTACATTAAATTTAATTATGATGCTGTTCTCTGTTTGATTAGTTTGATTTATTTTTGCAGTTAATTTCATTCAAGAAATCACTCATGGATCAAGGTAATACCTTCTCTTAATTATATTTTGTGAAAATCATATTTTTCTAAGATTTGGGGTAAATAATTTATACAAAATTAGAGTTTAATTTGCATTGATTATTGAAGTTTAGCCAACAGTAGGTTTGGTGGATGATAAGGAGAATTCTTTTAATCAATCTAATGCTTTTCCTTATTGCTTTTATCAAGGTTTGAGTAAGTATATATTCGAACTTCATGATGCATCCGATGTGGCTGTAACCATGGAGAAGTATTTGTTCAAGGTAATATTTTCTCTTAATTATATTTTGTAAAAATCATATTTTTCCTAAGATTTGGGGTTCATAATTTATGCAAAATTGGAGTTTAATTTTCATTGATTATTGAAGTCTAGCCAACATTAGGTTCAATGAATGATAAGGAGAATTCTTTTTAATCAATTTGTTGTTCTTCCTTGTTGCTTTTGATAGGGTTTGATTAAGTATGTATTCGAATTGCATAATCGATCCGGTGTGGTTGTAACCATGGAGAAGTATTTGTTTAATTAATTATTAGTAAATAAACCTACATATTTGATTTCACATGCTGTCTTGTGGAACTAATAAATCTGTGTTAGGGTGAAATTTATTATTAACCCCATCAATGTATACAAAAATTATTTTTGTGTACAAAAAATAATTTAATTCCTGCAAAAAAAATAGAAGGCCATGCATTTTAAAGGACATTAATGTGCCAAAAATCTCTTATTGGGTGGTAGTTGCCTAGTTGCAGCCGTCCGACGTAGGCTTCATGTGAGCGGTTATTGCGGCAGGTCCCACGTCTCCTGTATCTATTTGAACATTTGAGGCCCGTTTCCCCGACCTCGGTGTTGTAAGTTGAGAGATCCAACGTGACAGGGGTGAAAATCTCGATTATAATTTATTTATTTGATCTGATGTAAATTAAATAGGTTTAAATTTATTTATTTGATTTAATTTGACAAAAATTAAATTGAGAGACCCAATAAAATAGGGGTGGTAATCTGAGTTATAATTTATTTATTCAATTTGAGTTGATAAAAATCAAATAGGTTTAAATTAAAAAAAAATTAATTTATTTAATAAATGAGTGAAAATTCGATTCGACTCACTAATTAAACAAATTAAGCGGTTTTGTGGATATTAATTCATTTATTTATTTAAAATTCGTTTAATAAATAAGTCATAAACGAACAAAATATGATTTATTCATTTAAAATTTATTTAATTAATTATTTATTTATACTTCAAATATGTATGAAAACATTTTAAAGTTTCAAGACTAATATAACAATTATAAATGATAATAAGTTTGTATTTTGTAGGCAGTTAAGTTTGTGATTTTTTATATTTTATTTTATTTAATTTTTGTTATTAATTATATTTTTGTAAATAAATTTATATTCAATTTCCTCATATGATAAATAGATTGTAAACAAATTCATATTTTATTCGATTCTTTTATTAATTATATTAAATGAATTAAACTAATTAAATTAAATATTTATTTAATAAACGAATTGAATTCAAATAAATAAAATTTTATCCTAATTCATTTACAATTTAATCTAATTATAATTTATTTATTCGTTCTATCATCTCTATATTGTTGGGTCATTAGCTGTAAGTATCAATAATGATATGATTAATTAACTCATATAATAAGAGCACGTGGCAGTTAAACAGACTTTTAAAATGATTGAACTAGGCGGTTGCAATCTAGCTGCATCAGCCGTCAACGATAAATCGCTATATAATTCCCTACAATATGTAGTTGAATTAGTTAGCCGCAGAAACTTTCAATATTTTATTTTATTTTTTTGGCCCCTCAATGCATGATCCAAATTAAATGGTTTCATTATTCTCTAAATACTCCATTCATAATTTAAGTTATGGCCATCATTTTAATTTTTTAACAGAGAAAGAGGAAAAAATACTAAAATAATTTTGAAAAATATCTATTTAATTACATATAATTTTACGGATATATTTATATAACTTTTGATGCCTAACACTTCAGTGCATGTTTAGTATTATTTATTTAATAATAAAAATATTTAATTAATCTGAAAAACTTATAAAAAAATGTTTGTGTTGTACGATTGTATTTTAGTAAGAGCTTTTAACAATTAAATCAAAAACTGAAATTTTAGAGAGTTTTAAAAAAACGTTAACTTACCTAAAATACCCTTAATTTATTTCTCAATCTTATTTCATTTCTTTTATAACATACATAACTTCAAAATTTTATATATTAAAGAAATTTTATAATTTTGAATAAAAATTTTCATTAACAATGCCAACTAATTTTTTTTTAAGCCTTTAGTAAAAATTCTACCTAGATAAACTTTATGAAAAATTATATTTAACAAAGCATTAAATAAAAATTAAATCTTTGGAACGAATCATTAACCACAAACTTCATAGAAGAAAGCACAATAGTACTTACAAACAAGAAACAAGACAATAATTAATATTGATTTTTATCCTGCATACAATATTTATTGCTCTCAGACCAGCACAATGATAGTTATGGGTAAGAAATAAAATTATAATTATTATTTATTTTTACTTATATATATCAATTCTTTTCATGCTTTGCTTTGTTTTCTTTACCATAAATAAACTGGTTTAAGTTCCTTTTAACCACGACTCATTACTCTTAAATTATATAAAGCGACTTAAGTTTTCCTTGGCACTGGTGCTCATTGGCAACATATTTTTCCTTTCCCTTTTAAAAATTGTTAGCCAATCAAGGATTGAGTATCCTTGGCCCATGTGCGGCATAAGTAATTAGTGGTGCACTAATATTTAGTACGAGAATCAACGTCCTTATTGTTTCTTATTGTCATCCCTATTATTCTTTTTCTTTTCAAATCCTACCTACAGAAAAAGCTGGAAATTACTTTTTAACCAATAAAAAAGAAATTTGCTTAGATATTTATTCTATGGAACCATTAGCATTAATAGTAATCCAATTTATAAATTAGTATACATTATGACACCGTGACAAATAAAGATGGAGATACATGCTCTGTAATCTATACTTTGATTTTTTTTCCCTCTTTAAATTTGATTAGTGGCTATCCCGTTAACTTATAAATTTTTTAAATTTTTTTTTCAAGTTTTGCCTCAAGTCCCCCCCCCCTGTTTGAAATAAACTTGGCTTGATGAAACCTGTGCTCAATTTTATTTTGGGTTAATCTCGATCTATATCCATTGGATTTCATATTCTCAAATCCAATGATCAATCCATCACCTTTTTCTTTTTTCTTTTTGGAAAGAAAACGTAATTTTCACTTCTATTTTGGGAATGTAAGTATCATATATAATTTTTATTTCATGAATCAAATTTAATTATAATAAGACTTGGTTTGATATAACTTTTTAAGTAAAATTTATTTAAATAAAATTTTTACTAGTAAAGTTTTTACTTAAAAAATTTTATTTATTTGATTATCCATAAGAACTTTTATTAAAAATTGATGAAATTACTTTAATATATAAATTTTTTAAAGTTATGTTACGAAAAGAATAAAATAAAATTGTTAAATAACTAAATAATATTTTAGATATTTTAACGTTAAAAAAAACTTTTTAAGCTCTATTCTTAAAAATTTCAAATTTAAATTTTTTAATAGAGGCAAAATAGTTTATTTAAACTCAAAAATCTCTACTAGAAAAATAAATAAATAACAATAAAAATTATAATGAGCGCTTATTTAATTAAATAAATATTTATAACCATTAAATAAGTAATACTAAATAGACACGAAATTTTAATGGGTCTGGTTGTTGATAATTTCATTTATTTAATACTTTATTGATAAAAAAATATTTTTAAATTAAATTGTAAAAAAAAAATTACAAAGCTCATTTTTTATTTTTTAATGAAAGCAACATGGTTATAAATTCCAATTATGGCTGCTCCTTGTCCTTTCGGAAAAGAAACTAGTTTATCCTCTACCAAACGATTAGCTTATGCAATATGTGTGTGTGTGTGTATAATAACTAATGTGATAGTCAAGTAAATGGACAGCTTGTACAAAATAAAAAAAATTTAATTTTTTGATGAAATCTATTCACATACTAATCTTATAATTAATTTGTGAAATTTATTAAAAGTTTCTATTGAATCATTAGTTCCACAAGAGAACCTTATCAATGTAAATTAAACATTTACATTTTTAAATAAACAACTGGTTTATTTTGATGGCGTTTTTGTGTCCTGTGAAGCCGCAAGTAACATTACCGGATATTGTGAATTTATTTCAGAAAAAAAAATGTTTAACAAGAGAGCATAATTAACCTATGTGTATGGAGAATATAACCAATATGTCCACACGCAATTATTTTTATTCATTTATTTCTTTTTTCAAGAAAACACTATACTCAAAAGTAAATGAACAAAAACTCAGGTGATCTTGTAAATTGAATAAAATCTCTTATATATCTCAGGAGATCTTATAAGTTAAAATAAATGAGAGTGAGACATTAACACGATTGGTAGATAACAATATACTTATTATTTATTTTATTAAATATAACACAAAAAAAAATTGTACTTAACCAATAAAATCAGGATTTCTTTCTATATTTAGAGATAATAAGGAGATTGAAATTGTCATCCATAGTATCGTCAACAATAATGGATTAACATAAAACGAAAGGGTTCCCCTCTGACCACTTATTACGTGAAAACTTCATATTAGAAAATTAATTTGTAAATGCATATACTAACATAAGAATTATAAATGATATATATAAAACCACTAATTTGTAGTTTCCCACTTTTAGTTTTTATTATTTTACCACTTAACCATTAAAATAAACAAAACTTTTAATAAAAATTATAAGAACAGTCTATTTTACCCCTAAATTGTATACCTGTAATTGAACTCTCTAAGTTAAAAAATAAAATTACTTATATACAAAGAAATAATACTCTTATCGATTGATTACTTTATATATTTGAAATTATTAATTGATAAATTATAAATATAATACCTTGTGAGACTCTTACAATAATGAATATGCCAAATTTCTCAAAGTACCCCTACAACATCAATAATTTATTAATGGAGTTAATAGTCTGGTAATAAAATGATAAAAATTAAAATATTAAATGGAAAAAATAATTGTCAAAAAATTTTAATAATAGAGTAATATGTCAAAAGCATTAGATGGTAAAATGATAATATCTCTATTACAGATTTATGCATAGATGTGGATTGTGACGTATGTATATAATCATTCTCTAGTAAGAGCGTTCTCACTGTTAAAGTGAATAAACCAATTAAAAATAAAAAACACAAGTTTTAATATGCTAAAAAAATTTATTATTTTTAATTACTAAAATTTGTGTTTTGCTGTATTTTAATAACATCATCACTTTAGCAAAGTAGGATATCCTTATTAGAGAACAATAAATATATAATTATTTTATAATAAAGACATCTTTACTTTATTAAAATGAAGATGTTAATAATAAAAAAATATACAAATTTTTATTTTGTAAATTTTATCTTGTAATGTATTATAATATGTATGTATATATTTTGTTTTTTTTGTTTATTTCAAACTTTAATATAATTAAGAATCCGTTTATATATAAAGAATTTTTTACCGAATTAAAGTTAGGATAATTTAAAAAAATTAAATTAACATTTTTCACCTAACTATTGTATTGAGCAAGGATCATTTCAGATGTATCCATATTTGGTCGTCGACTTAATTTTACTTTATTTTATGAACTTCGTCAATGTAAATTACCGATCCAGATTATATAAATGTGGTATTATCGTTTATTTATTAGTAGGCTAGGTCAGTCAACCACGGCAGAAATATCTCAACAAACCACCAGTCGCGGCACAAGGCTATGCTGAACCCTTCTGTAGTCAAGACTGTTGTTAACTTTTAGATTTGGTAATGTTAATGAAGCTCACTGGCTACACCAAACTCCAATGTGAAATCGCGACCTAAATACAACAATCCACCAAATACACGACTCACCAATTCTGGGAATGTAATCATAAATTCCATATTTTATTCCTTTGTTCCTTAAGTCCCACGCCATCATGTTCTCTTAATATACACATTCAGTACTCAACATAAATTAAATCAAAAAACCAAAATTAAAATATTAGCACAGCTGCTAAACTTCAAGAAAAATAATAATATTTGCCATTAGTACTCAGGCCATTCTACAGGAGAGAAGAAGAGGCAAGAGATTGCTGTGAGCTAATCCTCCTCTTCCTGAGGCGCTCAGCAATGATGAAGGCAAGCTCAAGTGACTGCGAAGCATTAAGCCTAGGGTCACAGTGGGTGTGGTAGCGTGAACTCAAGTCATCGAATGTCACTGTTCTTGACCCACCAATGCACTCTGTCACATTCTGCCCGGTCATCTCCAAGTGCACTCCTCCTGGGTGACTTCCTTCTTGCTCATGCACATCAAAGAATGCTCTCACTTCAGCCTGCAAAAACAAAGTAAAATATGTAAATAATAGGGCAAGTGTTTTTTTTTTTTTTTTTTTTTGGGGGGGGGGGTGTGAATCAACACACTTCGGCTAAATATGTAATTGTTATTACAAGGAAAGGAAAATTATGCCTTGCGTAACAGTGGGCCCCAATCTTGACGTGTTCTAGAGATGTAAGTACCCATTTCTTTACCAAACTTGCTGTCCTCTCAATTACCATCCAACCACAAGAAATGCCAAAAGAAACGTTTCATATAGCAACATATGTCCTGGCTTAATCCAAATGATAAGGGGAAATATAACCACCTACCTGCCAAAGCCTTCTCTTACTTAAATTAGAGTATGCCTCCCTAAAGAAACCCTCAAGGAATCTTACAACCTGTCCTTTTCTCACCTACTACAACAACCCAGTTTTGCTTGCCTAAATATCTTTCTCACTAATATAATGTAAAATATGTCATATATTTATGATTTCTTTTTAAGTTACAGAGCACTCCCACACAGGATAATTGAGCTGTGAATGATAAAGAATTTTGTGAGCCGCCCAAACATTGCCTCAACTAGAAACAGTACAAGAATTTGGGTGGGGGGCAGTTAAGACAGCTCAGTTTACTTTGAACAGGATTTATGTTGCATTGCTCTTTTACGAGAATTTCAAACAAATCCACTTGTGAGAGCATACTAGAGCAATGATGTTCAGTTTAATAGTATTTTCATTAATTAAACTCATCTGTAAAAGAAAACAAAATGACTTCAAGTTTATGTAATCAAGATGTTTAAGTAAAATATAACCAGGATTACTAATGATCACTTCAAAATCATACCAATAATTCCTATGCAATTAAATTTAAGGAAAGAAAACCAGTAATCGGTATTTACCCTGATAGCATCGAAGGGACGAGTTTTCAAGCCGCATGGAGCCTTGATGGTGTTACCATGCATAGGGTCACTGACCCATGTGACAATTTGGCCAGAGCGGCGGACTGCCCTAATTAGATGAGGAAGCTTCACTCTCATGTTCTCAGCACCCATTCTAGTGATAATAGTTATCCTTCCTGGTTTATTCTGAGGATTCAAAATCTCAATAAGCTTCACTAGCTCATTAGGATCCATCTTATCACTGACCTGCAGAACATAAGCAACCATATTACTCGCAATGGCAATTACTGTTCAATTCTGTGCAAATAACTACCGAGATTATTTAAGAAAACTACACACAACACATTCGGCCAACATGTAAACCAATTTCAGGGTAGATGTTTCATGCATGGTTTGTCAAAGTTATAGGGTATCATTCCAACATGTAAACCAATTTCAGGGTAGATGTTTCATGCATGGTTTGTCAAAGTTATAGGGTATCATTCACATTTATCACGACGAACATAATTCAATCACATTAAATAGGCAAACTGAAAGCTGAATGTAATTACCTTAATGCCAAGGGGATTTGCTACACCTTTCAAAAACTCAACATGTGCACCATCCAGCTGCCTGGTACGTTCTCCAGCCCAGAGAAAATGGGCAGAGCAGTCATAGTAAAGACCAGAAGTTGAATCCAGCCGGGTTAGAGATTGCTCATATGGCAAGAGCAAGCACTCATGGGATGTCCAGAACTCAGTAGTTGTCATGATAGGATGGTCAACAGTGAGTCCAGCTGCAGCCATGAATCCAAGGGCCTCATCAACCCGATGAGCAAGTTCTCGGTACCTAGAATACCAAGATAGTAGAAGATGTTTATAGCTTTGAATCAATTGAAAAGGAAAGAGAAAAAAAGAGCAACAAAAACAAAATGCATAACTAAAACTGTGAAGTCTCAATTACATGGCCCCATCCGAGATAATTGTAAATTATTACAACCCCAGATTTCCTCGGGCATGAAACAGTTATGATGATTCAGATATTTTGGAACAGCATATTTTGAGCTCTACACATGGTATCAACAGAATTGTAACTTGGATTTAGGTTCCATGATTCCTCAACACAAAAACAAATTAATAATCAAATTCAGAAAACAAGTGAAAAACAGAATTACTGATTCCAAATAAGCACATTCTCTTACAACCAATACTAGAAAAAACAGGTTAAGAATAGAAACAGGCCAAAACTATCTGAGATGTATTGATGTTGATGGATATAGCATATTCTCAATGAAAAAACACTTGATAAGTCTTTTTACCATATACAATTGACCTCTGTACAAATATGAAACATGAAAAAAAAGTGAAATAAGCAATTTTCACAAGGCCTCCGCCAAAAAAATCCAGATTCAACCGCAAAGACTAAGTCAAAACATAGACAATAAAGCTAGGCACAGCAAGTTAACCAACAAGGACGAGAAATTAAATAAATAAACAAAAATAAATAAATAATTTTACCTATCTCCCTGCTCACTGTGCTCGGTGAAATCCAAATTCCATTGGGTAACCCTCTGCATAGCAGCATAACCACCAGTGGCAAAAGCCCTGAGAAGATTCAAAGTGGCAGCCGACTGACAATAAGCTCTAATCATCCTCTGCGGATCAGGAATCCTCGATTTCTCATCAAACGCGTCTCCGTTCACATTGTCTCCTCTGTAGCTTGGCAGCTTCACTCCGCTCTTCTCCTCAAACGGATCCGATCTCGGCTTCGCAAACTGTCCTGCCATTCTCCCCACCTGAACAAAACAAGACAGACCCAGTTAACCAAAACGCAAAACAAAACAAAACAAAACAGGAGGATCAACACGTAATTAATTTGACCTTAACGACAGGCATTTGACCGCCGAACATTAGCACAGCACCCATTTGGAGAAGGATTCTGAAAGTGTCGCGAATGTTATTAGCGTTAAACTCCTTGAAACTCTCAGCGCAATCTCCGCCTTGGAGCAAGAAAGCTTTGCCCATGGCGGCTTCAGCTAGCCGCTCCTCCAAGCTCCTGGCTTCACCAGCGAACACAATCGGCGGGAAGTCCTCAAGCGTTTTTAGCACGGACTCGAGCTCCTCTTTGTCCGGATACTCCGGCAGCTGCAAAGCCTTCTTGGATTTCCAGCTGTCAACCGTCCATTTTTGGGGACCCACATTGCTGGTCTTGAGAACTGGCTCGGGTGCTTTTGTCGTGGTTTTTACGGCAGACGGTGGCTTGGCCGAGTCAGGAGCGTGGACGGCGGAGATGCGAGTGATATTTGACCTGGGCTTGGTGATGAACGGCTGAGATTCTGGCTGAACGAAGGATGATTTTGTCGGAGTAATTGAAGTACTGCCAACGAGAGCCATAATGTTCAAATTAATTTTTGTTGAAATGTAAAATGAAACGAAATTTTTTTTTTTGCTTTCCCCTTTTTTTTAAAAAAAAATAAACGGAGGCTCTTAACTCTGTATCGCAAAAGAGGAACCTGGAGCGCTTAGCGGAGATATGAAAAGGAATTTATAAGAAAACAGGGTGTCAGCGTCTGAGCACGTGGGAGATTGGTGAACCTGTTGTGCGGTAGTTAAGGGTATTTTCGGTAATTCATCTGACTAGGGTATTTTCGGTATTACGGATGTCTTAAGTCGGTTAGATGATGGTTTTCAAGTCGGTTTTAGCGTCTACTAACCAACCAACTAATGGCGGTCATAGTCGGCGGAAATGGAATGGAAACGGAGCCGAGCTGGACGCATTCAGAAATTAAATTACATAATTTTGGTGAATATTCCATAATCCTATTTAACTCTTAATTATTAGAATTTGGTTTGGCAAAGAGAAAATTGTTAGGATTACGTGATTTTTTTTTATTTTTCTCAACCAATATTGTCGTATATATTGGAAATTATTTTAACTAAAGTTTATTGAGAATCAATAGTTCCGCTCAAAATAATAATTAAAAAAAAATGCAGCTTGTACTGTTTTTTCCAAGTCAACCAATTGAAGTGACCAGCAACCCTCCTTTCTTGCCCAGCAATTGAATAATGGTGCCAAACCGTGCAGATAATGTTATTAATTTCATCATGGTTGGTGTGTGGCGTTAACTTTATATCATCTATTTTGTTTTACTTTGCGAAAACACGTTTGGAAAAGGCATCTCTCGGTACAATAATGAAATTTTAAATTTACTTACTCAGAGATTAGTAAAAAAGTCGCCGAAATGTTTGGTGATGCAGCTTTGTTTTGACTGAGAGCTGATTTTATTCAAAGTTGATTAGCGAAAAAACTTCATTCATACTAATTTAATAAAACATAATCGATTAAAAAAATATTGTGCATTTTATCCTTTTAACTATTAATTTATTGGAATTGAGTAAAAAAATAATAATAAACTAAAAGGGGAGTTTATTTTTCAATAGTTAGTATCAACAATCATGATAATTTTTTAATAATTATATGAGAGTGTCCTTAACACCATGTGATTTAAATTTTCAATGTCTATGATTTAAATTTTCAAGATCCATGGGTCGTGAGTTGGTGCAATGATAAATAAATAAAGTATAAAAATATTAACTTTTTGAGTTAAATTATCAAGTTAACTTCAATAACGTTTTCATTGAATGATTTAACTGATGAAAATATAACACGTCAAATTTTTTATTGTTTAAGTTAGTATTGTTAAGATGTGACACGTGTTTAAAATTAGTCTCTCAATTATTTAATGCATAAATAATTGGAAGAAATAAGAGGCAGACCCCTAAATAAAAAGAAGAGGTGAGAAAAGAAAATAAAGAAAGAAATTTATTAATCTCAATTTCATTATTTTATTTGACATGAAATTTTATATTTTTATTTTTTTCTTTTTCTCTCTCCTCCTTTCCTTTTATTTTATTTTTTTAAAATCAAACATGGCATTAGATCTTATCAAATTATTCGATGACATGATTAATGTTTTCATGTTGTCATTACGATTATTTCATAATTATTTTGACCAAAGTGTACCTATTTTTTTTAAAAAAATTTAATTTAAAACTGGCATGGTTATCAATTAATTTTTTTTATAAAAAATGCAATATAATTTTATATTTATAAAAGTGGCAATTTTTTTTAATTTCAATTGGTGTTTAAGAAACACTTGCCAACAGTCAATTTATATATGACTTAAGTAATTTATTTTAATTCTTTCGAAAAAGAAAAGTAATCAATTTTAATAATTAAACTCATCTCAAGTTCAATTTATTTACTCTATCTTATTATTTTATGTATTAAACTTACGAAGTTTCCAATTATTAAATTGGTTGTTGAGATTTCATTTGAGACCCATCCTTAAATATATTAAAATGAGTTTTTTTTTTTTTTTTTTAGTTTCCCAATTGAATTGAATATTTCGTGTGCCAGCCAATAAGCCAAGAAAAATAATGACTCGTGGAAACCGCCTGATTATTTCATTAGGTTCGGAACCCAGCGGCTCGGCAGAGAGCCGGGGAAGTTGTCCATAAATGAAATTACGAAAAAGCCCTTGACTTTAGATATCAGGAAAAGGAAGGAACAGTAAGTCATCCCACCGACCCCCTCCACTTGTTCGTGTAACGTTCTGAAGTCCACGCCCTCCTACCCCCAACAATTGCAACGTTCTTCAAACGCCGACACGTGTCCACACGGACATTGGCATATTCTTTGTAATCTCTCTTGCTTCTGAAGCAATATAAGGTTTATTCGGTGTTGTCGTTGAATGCTGTAATTTGAAAATTTTACGCGTAAAAGTATTTGATAAATATTTGTTGATAATGGTTTTTAAATTTTATTAAATAATTATAAGATATTTATTAATTTTATTAAAAATAATATTTAAAAATCATAATACTAAATATGATTCATTTTTATTTCACATTTTTTCCCCAATAGCAATCATCATCTCTATGCTAAACATATGTGCTGAATAACTATTTTGTTTACTTTTCTTTAAAAAAAAAAGTTGTTGAATTCTATAGGTAAAAATGAATTATGAAAGCGGAACAAGCCTATAGGGTAATATGAGTTAGTTCTAGAGCATCTATGTGGCATTAGAGTTAGTTTATATAGGGAATTACAAGACCATTAGTTTATATAGGGAATTACAAGACCCTTTTATGTGATAAAAAATTGATCAAGAAAATTGGTCTACGTGTGGTGTAGAGTCTTGGGCTAAGTACTTAAATTTGATGTGACCTTGACTTAGAAAATAATTTTTCAATATGATTTCTATATCTATATATAGAACATGAGGCAATGGTTAGGATGGAGTTATTTCAGCATGCAATACATCTTTATAACTACATAATTATAACTACAATTTATCCGAATATTTATCATTTTAAATTCATGGTTATTAAGAGTATTGACTTTGGTAGCATGACTCTAACATCGTTATATTACTTATACATTTGTTATAAATATTGTGGGTACAATTATCCCACGGTAAACCTATTAAGTTTTGCTACAATTTCATAAGCAACAGTACTAAATATGTGTTAAAATATTTATTAATTTTGTTATCAACTATTTAATAAGCTAAGACTATAACATATCAACGAATGATATGTTAAATAGCACCCCAATAATACTGCACATTATTAATGTGGGTCCTATTATATGTTTTTAATTTAATTAATAATATATCCCACCAACTTGCATAACATTGCACAGGCTATATTGCAGTAACTTTCGTAAGTACCTCATAATAATGAGAAAATAAACGCGAGACACGTGACACAGGGTGTCGTTATATTGAATGATTGACCATCGCAATGCGGTCAAGGTTTTCGAGCTTGACTGATTGTAAATGATTGGTCCGAGTATGGCAATATTCAATGGCGAGCCGCTGTTCGATTTCCTAATGAAATGTTGGATCGAGGTAGGTGACCGTGCGGCCAAATGGTAACTTTCACTCTTACCCTTTCTCGTACCAAACGCAATGAGAGTCTCGGCTATCGGCGACTTGCTAATTTTTTAAGAAAAATATAAACAATCAAATGGATCAAATCAGACCTTCTTTTGTCCACCCTTCTGTTGCGATGACGGAATTATGACAATTAGTAGCTTTTCGACATTTTATATTAATTAGAAAAAAAAAATCATACAAGGCAGCGCCCTAGTTTATGTTTACCCCGAACGTGGTGGCTCAACAAATTCACCAATTTGCTATTAAAAGAGAGTTTTCTCAATTAAACCTCTATTTTTCACCCAAAAAAAAAAAAAAAAGAATCATGGTGTTCCACGTACAACTAAGTTTTGAATACCCATTTTAGTTTTGATTTCAGATTCTTTGTTACGTCTCTGCGTCTTTTTCTCCATTTGATAAGACAGGAGCTTTCCCTTACTTTCCAAATTTCCGTATTCCCATATGTATATTTCAGGAAAGATGATATCATAGTGATAGGCAATGAGCACATCGAACATGCAACGCCAATATCTTTTTCCAGCTGGGTGGCTGTATGTTTATTCTTTAAGTTTTAAAAAAGGGGGAAAAAAAAAAGAAAAAAGAGAAAAGAAAAAAGTCGCTTGCTGTTGCCATTTTCTTTCTTTCATAGGAAGGCTTTTCTGTTGCTGGTCATGAACAGTTAGCGCCGAATCTCCAGAGGATCCCAAACGAAGACGTGGGCCTCTTTTAAATTTTGCAAGAGTGGCAGCATTGAGGCCACGCAAACCCTTCGGCTGCCACTTGCCAGGAGCCCAGGACCCAACCACGGACCACCTCATTAAACCCAGCACGAATCACTCCCACCTCACCTTCATCTGAAAGCCACGTATCAAAAAATGTGTATTTTAAATCACATGCTATATTGTTATGTGATGTGAAGGGCAAATTATTTGTGCTGCAATTTCGTTTTCAAGCATAAATAGTATTTTTTCCCTCTCTCCCCCTAAAGGTCAGTTTGAGATTATAGTTAAGATTCAATAAATTATTTATTTTATAATTTTAGATAAAAATAATGTTTAATAAATTTTATAAAAATAATTTATTTCTTAATTATTTTATATTGTCAACACATTTTAAAAGTAAGTAGAGAGTTACATTTTATAAATAATTCATTCAATTAGTTAACATAATTTTTTAAAATTTCTATTACAACCCTATATTTTAATAAAAAAGACAATTGTATGTGGATGTGTATATATATAGACCTGATACTTGACTTGAGTACCTTAAAACTTTAGTCATTCATACAAAGAAGGTAAAACTGGACACGGTTTAATTTGTTTATTGGAAAATAATTTTAAAAATCGAACCTAACCTTACTTCTATTGACCTTCAATCTCTTTAGCATTTTTATTTAAAAAGAAAAAACAAATTACAAATATATTAACAGTGACTCAATAATGACATAACAAAGCGACGTCAACTCACAACTTAACACGGCACAGACAGCAACAGAAAGTCAGGAACGTGATGCTGCAACCCCGGACAAAAACCCCAACTAGAGACGGTTTTGGTGGCGTTTGGTTTCAAATTTCAATCAAGCCTTCAGGACAATTCGTCCACTCAATCTCATAATGGGCCCATTTGTCTGGATAGAATCACATGGCAGTAATTTCGTCAGAAAGCTGAAGAACTCGGCCCATTCCAAACATCCAGTCAAGGTCTTTTCATTTTTGTAAGGCTCACTCGTGAAGATAATAAACATTCCATGTGCCAGATTCTTACAAGGCTAGGATGCAACCATCGAAACGTTTATCAACACGTGACACGTCCATAATTTGAACCAATTAATTTCCTTTGCTTTTAACATGTTAAAACTTACCCGCCTAAGTCACGTCTAACGTATCTTACTGCCGTTTTGTCTTTTCTAAATTATAGCTATAAAATTTCTTTGACCCTCATATTATATTTTATTTGGTTAAAAATTCTTTGGCTATCAAATTCAGCCCCTATAATTTTTAAATTCTCAAAATACTCTTTATTTAATTAAAAAATATAATTATTATTGAAGGAATTATAATTATAATTATGAAATTTTTTAGTATAATTATTAAATAGATTATAATTATAATTATAATTGTTAATACTAATAATAATTAACAGTAATTATTATTAATAATTACTCTTTGAATAATAATAATAATAATCATCAAAATAATTTACATATTAAATAATAATTATAAAAAATTAATTAAAAATTTTATAGCAATTTATTACAATTTAACTCATTATAGCAATTAAAATTAACTGAAAATATAATTAGTTAGAATCGGAATAACTATAATTGAAATAAAGAATTAGAATCAGAATAATTTATCTACTTAAACTGGAGGAATCATAATTAGAATGAGCTATATTACCATTTATGTATTTACTTTATTTTAAAATTAAAATTTAAATGAGTTATATTGTTATAAATTACTATAAAATCCTTACTTATGATCATTATTTTGTATTTTAATTATTGTGATTATTATTATTCAAAAATTAGTTATTAATAATGAGTATTGTTTATTATTATTATTATTACTATTATTGTTAACAATTTAACTAAAAAATATTATTAATCATTGTTAATAGATTAATTAATTATAGTACTTTTTATTATTGTTAATAAAATAATCCATTTAAAAATTATGGTTATGTTTGTTATTATAATTAAAAAATAATTATAATTGTAATTATAATCCATTCAATAATAATTGTACTTTTGAATTTAATGGAGGGTATTTTAAAAATTTAAAAATCATAGGGGCTGGATTTATTACTCAAATAATTTTTAATGAAATAAAATAGAATATGAAGTGCTCAATGAAATTTTATAATATAGAAATCTTCATTACTTATGGATTAATTTTAGATAACATAGCGTATAAGGGGTTCAAAGATATTTTAAAGCAATAATTCAGAAAAGACAAAACGGCAGTAACATAGGGTGGTCCTAAAACTTATAGGTAAGACTTATTATAGTACTAATATAATGATCTAACTAACCAAATATATATACAATTTTTTTTAGAATAATATTTTATTTTAATAAACTGAAGATATTAATTAAATTTATAAAAATACATATTTCACTATTCTTGTAAATAAAAAAAGTATAATATATATATATATATATATATATATATATATATTATTTATTTAGACTTGTTTTTAGTATGTTTATTAGGCCCTATTCTGTTACTGAGATTGATTAGTGTTCATTATTCTACTAGAAAATGAGCATCAATTCAGTTCTCAGTTGCAGCGTCATGCTTAATCTCTCTCCTGCATATAAGGAAAAAGTTTTTCAAGAAACATAAGGCGGACATTGTTTTGCAGTAATATTTTTAGCAAACCTTCTTATCAAGATATGTCTCAATTGATTTGAAGAACGTCCACGTGGGGTTTTGTAACCGAGGAATAAAAAGTTACTGCCGAACAGGAAAGGAGTCTGGTACTTTGATCACCATAAACGTAGACGACTAATCGTCCGTTTCAACGTCGAGAAATGAATAATAAACGACGTGCCGTCTGAATTTTCGTATCCTGGCTGGTTTCTCGTCGAGTCGAATAACTATTTCTCCGGAGTAAAAATCTAACGACAATTCGTCTAGGAGATGAATGAATAAACGGCATGTCGTCTATCACTAAAAGTAACGCGAACGTCTCGTCTCCTCAGGCTCCTTCAGTGCTGTCGGCCAAAATAGAATCAGGTTGAAACAATGCTGCAACTAGGGGTAAAGTGGCTGTAAGTTCTTCGAATTTACTTCTAACCAAAGTTATATGTTCCTGCGGAAACTGACTAGAAGAAATAGAGCACCTGCAGTCCTGCACCGCACGGTCACATTCTGAAATCTGAAGAGAGAATAGATGTCCCGATCGAGTAACTATTGAACAGGAGAGCTACTGTTGTCCTTGATTGGAAAGCCATTTAACTTTTTAACATTGATGATATGCAAACAATCTGCAGCCATTACCCTAATATTTACTTTGTGCTTTTTTATTCTTTTATCCTAGAATATTCTCTCTCTCTCTCTCTCTCTGTGTCTATATATATATATATGTATATAATTTTTTTTAATTAGCGTTGGCATGAAAGTAAAAATTGTCATGGCACAACTTAAAAAAAATAATAATAATAAAGATAGTGGTAAGAAGAAGAAGCCAAAGAAGGTCAGTAGACGTAGGAGTTGGTAACGAGTGGGGTAAGTTCGGTATCCGGTCGAACTGAGTATATATTTTGGTTCGGTATTGAATTTTAAACTCAATAAGAGCTGAACCATCCAGTCAGCATTGATAATTTTTATTTGGTTCGGCTCGGATTCATCTTTTAAATATTTATAATTATTTTTTATAAAATTTGATATTTGTTGTATCCACTTAAATTATATTAGGTATACTTTAAATATATATATATATATATATATTTATATATTAGGTGTCATTATACACAGCTATAATATATAAATATCACTTGAGTATTATAAATGTGTATGGGTATAAGCTGTAATTTAAGATTTTCCTAAAAATAATACTAGGCGTCGCCGTTTCGCTTCCACGTCCACGTTCACAAAAAGAGACAAATCAGAAAGATTTTAAAAATTTAAGAAAAGCAAAGGCGTGCGAATCTTACCATTCATGATTGCTTCTTGTCTTTGAAAAGGGGACCACTGACCACAAACTATAAACTAAAAAAAAGGAAATGGACCCAATTAAAGTAAGTATGGAGGCGTGTGTGAAATTCCAATTTTACCCATGATGACCCCTCAAAAGATAATGGCAGAGAAGTAATCTCAAGTTCAATTTGCAGTCCTAAGTTAGTGCACGTGGCTGATTTTTGTTTGATCCTTCGAACCAGTAATGAGAGTGGACGGAGGGAATTGAAGAGCCGGGGCCACTGATTGATGATTGATTCCAATCGTTATCGCGATAATTAATTTTGAGGCGTTGCAGTCAGTGGAAGACATATCTAATCTGCGATTATCTAATTAAATTAGGAGGAGAAATAAATCTTAATAATTAAAACTTGTACTCCTGATATGAACGGACGTTGACGATTCGTGTGAGTGTACAATTAGTTTAGCGTTTTGTGATGGAACTATAGAAGCGGCATCTCATAAAAACGAGGTGCATGGACCACGGTAACTTCAAAACGAGGGAGATTGTCAGTTTTGTTTAATTTAAAATTAAAATAAACAATTTAAATAAATATAGATTTGTGGTATGAAATAAAAAATTAATAACAAAATAAAATAAAATATATATTTTTTTCTAATAAATACATACTTTATACGATCAAAATCAAATATCAAATAAATAAATGTTTACTCTTCTTTTTCCTTAATTCAATGTTGTCAGCGAATTATTAAATATTGCCTATCTTCCTATACCTTAAATAATCTTAAATAATTGGAACCTAAACTTGATTGATATTAATCCAAACGAGGATGATTGTCCGATTTATATATAATAACAACGATTAAAGAGACAACTCTGTGTGTGTGTGTGTGTGTGTGTTCGTATTTTTTTTCCGTCGTTTTCCGTAACGGTGGTTATATTTATGTCACGTGCAACACTAATTTTGAGGGCAACTTGTTTGAGCCAGCCAATAGGGGTCAAAATTTCACATATCTCGAGACAAAGAAATGAATTTGAGCAGAGTAATAAGAACAAGATCCAAAACACGAATCACATGCAATCATGTGACCTAACTTGGGTAGTTGTTAAACTAGAAATCTAGTCACAAGTGCTCGTGATTTCATAGTGTTTTATTTCCAGGACATGCAACAAACATTTAGTTTTAGAGATACATTTTCATCTAAACGATGTTTCATTTTAAATAAATAAAATAAATTTCCAAACATATTTGATCATTGCATCGTATATTTATTAATTGCTTATATATATATATAAAAGAGATTATTTAATATTCAAAAACTACATTAATTTTAATTAATTCAGATTCGAGTTATATAGAAACCTTTTTTGTTTTAGATACGAGAGGTCATCTAATATTTAAAAGTTATATTAACTTTGATTAATTCAGATTTGAATTATATAAGATTGTAAGGACGATAAAATTTTTTTAATAAATATTTAACATAATTATATCCTCAAATTTTAAATTAAAAATTTTAATTAAGATAAAACAATCTAGTAAATGACTTAAAATTATATTTATTAAATAACTTATATGTTCATAACTTTTCTACCTCGTGATAGAAGGCATCATGTTAGAGGTTACTTTGACAAATAATATAAAACAATAAAAGAACCCAATTTTTTTTTTCTTTTTAAGGATCCAAGTTTCATTCTCCCAACATTTGTTTATATTTACGATTACATTCCTAGAGGATATATGTTACGAGCAGTCGAAAGCACTGTGAATCTGGGTAACAGCTTAAAAATTCTCTATTTCTTTTCTTGTGCAGTCCAAGGAATTTGGTCTCACGCGACACATTTTAAATAGTTTATGCTGATAATCTGTGGGCGCGAAATAGTTTGTCATCAAGAAGGGATCCTTTTAGTTTCTCAGTTCTCACACAACCTACCAACCAATTGGCAATTAGCAATTCCTTTCAGCTTGGTGCAAAACAAGACAAGCACTAGTAAGATTCATGAATTAAGAAGGCCTGGGCAGACAGGTGAAAAGCAATGCAAGTGAAATTTTTGTCATTGCATGGTAAGGAACCAGCTGGGATTGCTTGCATATGTAGGTTTCCAGTGTGGGTTTCACAGCAAGTGTTCCCCCTCTATTAACATGGCTACAAGGGACAAAACTCAAAAGGGAAAAAAATAATAATAATAAAGGAGAAAAGAGAGAGAACCCGAAATAAAAAAAAAATGCCGAAGGGTTAGAAGTTGCCTTCCTTTTAGTAAAGAGGCAACCAGATAATCATAAACAATCACTCACAGGCTTTGAAGTCAAGTGTTGCTTTACCCAAGTGTAATTATCATGCAATAGTGACTGATACATAACATTAATTATTTTCTTTGAGAGGAATCAAATTCAACCGTGTATAGCGACAGAATATTAATGGCGGGCCAGTGTTTGCAAAGTGGCTGGCAACCTGGCATTATTTTACGGTTACTAATGACTTTGACACATCCTGGAGAAATATCAATGTGCGTGGGCCATACCTCTTTTCCCAGAGATAGATTGGGTAAATTGCAAGATATTTTCAAGTACATTTTACCTCTCACACAGGAGTGTTAGTTACGCAAAGCTAAAACATACAAGGAATATTTCACTTGGAATAGATTATGAGTAAGAGATATAAACAACAACAGTTCATTCTTACTTGAAACATGCATGCACTACATACTAACTCCAGCATAAAGAAGAGGCTCCGAAGGGAAAAGAAGCTAGAAATGGAAACAAAGTTTACAAGGAATAACAGAACCTAAGGTGATGGAGGCCAACCATAGATACCTGCATCCTCTTCGATTCCATCATAGAACCTTAGCTCAAGCTCTTCGAGCCTGCCTTCGTCATCCCACATTCCCTCGTAGATTTCATCATCATCATCATCATAGTCACCCATTTCACCAGCTAGGAAGTCCCAGGCTAAATAATCAGAACTATCTGAATAATCCGAGCAATCATCCCAGTCATTTATTTCATAGTAGTCCATCACAAAGGGCCCCAGAACCTTCAAGTTTGGGAAGTTCCCTTTCATGAACTTGTCGTCAAGTTTCACATCCCAGCACCCTCTCAAATCCAAAAACTCCAGTAGGGTACAGCTCGAAAGGATCTTAAGAACAATTTCTGTGCTGATAACATGGTAAGCCATCTCAAGTCGTTTAAGTTTTGGCATCGTTGAGGCAATGGCATTGGCCTCATCGTCTTGTGAGAGCTTGTCAGCAGTATCTAACGGATGCATGTTTCGGCATAGAACCACAAGCAATTTACAGCGTTTTCCTATGGCCTCCAAAGCAGGAGCACCAATTTTATTGCAATAGCTCAAATCCAAGAAAGTGACCGCAGACAGCCTCCCAGCTATCTGATCCATTATGGAGTCACTCATTTCACTTCTTGGAAGTCGCAATGTCTGAAGCGAACCAGCACTTGCAGAACCAGAAAAAAGATCCATATCAGCACATAAAAAGTCAAGCAAACAAAGAGCCATTAAATAAAAGTTAAATTTGGAATAACATGGAAATATTCATTCTGCAGTTATCTCAAAGATTTAAGAATAAATATAAGATCAGCTGATCTAACTGACATTCATGGCCGTTCAAATAAGTAAATTTGGCCAGAACACGGTTGAATACTTGAATTGATAGGCTTATCTGATTGCATTCTTGACCAATAAATTGTTTGAGCATATCAAAATTTAAAACAGCATCACTACAGGATTCATCTGTGTAATACCAATATTTGTAGCACGCGCTACAGAACAAAATTATAAGAACTGAATGAAGGTGCAGCAAGAAACTGCAATTGTGCTTACTTTTCTGCAATTAAGGAAAACATCATATCATTGTGCAGGCCGGAAACGCAGAGCTTGCGCAGAGATCCAGAACTTCTTGTGATCAACATTTCAAGCATCCGATCAAGGTGGTCGGGTTGGCACCGATTACTCCATTCCTCGATGTCAATCTCTTGCCAGCAATATGGGCCAGTTACTGCTCTACGCCATGATTTGCAAACCCTTGGTATCACAGTTAATACCTCCTGGAGTGAGAGATTTCTAAAGACTAGCCCAAGAGCATCAGGTATTAGTTCATCCCAATGCCTAAACTCACTTTCTCCCTCCATATAATCTGCCTTAAGGTACTGAATACACCAAAAGTAGCAAAAATATTCACAGTCAGACTCGTTCTATAAATGTGCAGATGAAACTTATATGGGACACTACCCCAACAGTGAACATTAATGATAGCCAATTATTACAGAGAGACCATGAGAAGTAAGAGATGTCTATCGCCTACAAAAATATCACCAGTTTTTACATTCCATTGAAACAAAGTGAAGAATTATTCTTTCTATAACAGGAAAGCTTAAGGAAACTGACAATTTGACAACAAAATAAACACACCTAGTGAAAAAAGGAGAATTCGATATACAAAAAAGGGAAAAGAATTGCTAAAAGAAAAATTCTCAGATAAATACAGCAAGAACAAAAGGGTGAAAAATGGGACTTCTTTTATTTCTCCGATAATAACAAAGCAAGGACAAGACTTGGGAAACATGATAGGAAGATCCATGGCCTAGTAATTTGGGCAAGAAAAAAAAAGGCAAACAAGTAAAAATTCATGCTTAAAAGACACCAAGTAAAGCAGCTTTAGAGATCCAACGAAACCCACTCGATAAAATTGCCTAGAAAGCTATTACGCGCATGAGGATCAAAACATATTAAATTACAAGAAAAATTTTCTAGAGAAAGTGAGCAAAGGGCACTAAAATTAACTAATCAAGGTCACAGAAAAATGAACCTAAAGCAAATTATCACTGCATGTAAATTACAGAATGCTTGAAGGGTACCCAACCCCACAAAATATGAGGCGGTAAAGCAGAGATGTTTACTAATAGATAGGCTTTCATAACCAGAGGAGCAAAACAATCCATAGCATTCATCATAGCCACAAAATCACTTTCCTTTAGCTCGGTTTCCCCAGTTTCCCAGTAACCCGACAAAAGGCAAGAAGAAAAATGATAAAACAAAATGTTTTATATCCATACAAATTTCGTGGGAATATTCTTGAAAAGACAGAGGCTTTCCTGGTTCAGATGAAGAGAAAGAAAAAAACTCACCGGTTCGTCCGCCTGAAACGAAGTGCAAACGCAAAAGACGAGAGAGAGAGAGAGAGAGAGAGCAAAGAAAGGCAAAAGGGTCTGTAAGGGAGGGAGAGAAATAAAAAGAAAGAGAAAGAGATAGGAAAAGAAAACTACAAAAACCAGTTCTATCTTCCCACCTAACCAAAGCTAACAATGCAACCAACAACAAGAACAAAGGAACAAGAGTAAAAACAATTGAGTGAAAACGCAAAATGCTCCTAGGTAGTACGTTTTGGGGTTAAAAAGAAAATCAATTTCAGGAACGGTACTTGCGCAGTGTCCTCAAAGAAAAAACGATTTAAAAAAAAAAAAAAAGCTCTTCGGTTTACATTACATTATTTTATTTTATTTTAACATAATATAGAGAAATCAGGAGTGTCAAAAGCGAAAAATAGGTAACATTTATTTTGTATTAATTGCAGGCTACCATGGTTTTGTGAAAGATACGTTTGAAAAAGAGAGTGGGACTGCAGATGGATACGTGTGTGGACTACGTAAAAATTCGAGTACTTGAGGCTACTCCACCGAGAAAAGGACTAAAAGTGCTCAAAGAGATTTGGCAGTGGCAATTGGGGAAAGGGGAAAGAGGTGCGCACCGACACGAGCTTGTGGCTAATTGAAAGGCCCATTTGAAATGGGCTGAGTGGGTTTTGTTTCTGACGGAGTTGGAAAATTTTGAGGAGTTTACTTAATGGTCGGCTTATTATTTGTCAACCAAAAAAGTCGGTGCAGTTTGAGTTGAAGAACCATCTCTGTTTCCGATGCTAATGACATTGAGCTATTCCATTCATCTATGGAGATTCTGACACCGGAGTTACTTGGAGAATGGGTTATTTGAAACACACGGTGATTTATTTTCTTTAACGTGGTTCGAACATTATTAAATGGCTAGGAGCCTAGGCTGGCAGCTGGCCCATCACCCATGAGAGACGTATACGGTATGTCGATGCAGAGGTCGCGTCTCTATCTCATACGCATGGTTTCAGGGAAATCATCCTGCCGCTGACTCTTGTGGCCCTTTTTTTCTCGTTTCCACGTTCAGCTGCTGATTGATCGTGTCGTTGAACGTCGTAACTTAAATATTTAATAAATATTATTTATTATGGTTTCGAAGTTAAATCATTAAAGAACCACCCGACAAATAAAATACTTTGTAATTTAATGATAAGTGTGTTATTTAATAATTTTCGAAAATTAATTTGAATCTCAATAATATTTATGTAAATTACTTAAAAAAAGAATTATATTTTGCGGATTACTTTAAAAAAATATGGCCACAATGACTTAAAATAAATACATTGTCATCAAAATATTAAATAAAAATAATAAATTTTGAGTTTTTAATACTTTGAATGTGTCTAATGACCACTAAAAAAAACTTTAAATTAAATTAAAATTTTTTAAATTAAATCCTCCTTACTTTTAAGTGTTTGGGTCTACCACTGAAATAAATTAATTTTTATTCCACACTTATATAATAAAAAATATATAATATTTTTATTAGTTTTACTAAAATTATTATTTCATAATCGTATTTAGTATACACTATCAACGAATATTTATTTATATCCAGTATGTGCATACATATTTTTTCCACTGCAACTTAAAAACGTCAATATCAGACGGGCATAATTTTCATATTTAATTCCGAACATGCTCATTCCCACACTTCTTTTTTTCAACTTTTGCACATATATGTTGGTTGTTCTTCGCAACTTGGAATTTGAATTTGATGACCATGGAGAGTGGGTTTTGACCAATATAAACTTGCATCATAACCCATTGAAAAAAAGAAAGAAAGAAATGATTCACATATGTCAGCAATCAGCATCAAGCCAAGAAAAGAACTGACAACCTCAACATGTAGCCAGTCCTTGCAAAGATTCATTTCCTGCAAATGGGAATGATACAGCAAAAAGCAAGTAAATTCTCCCTCGCCCCCTCAAACATTTTCTTCTTATGTTATGGCTCATGGCATTAGCCAATTCATCGGAAGGATCCATCTCCATCAAATCCTAGCACAATCTAACATCAGGACTAATTGTCGCTTCACACAGTAGTGCTGAAAGGTGACCCGCTGAGGTACTCATCCCCTTGTGCCAAGATTCAAGAGAACGGGCGATGACTAGTTACATCCTACATCCAAAGGGGAAAAGCTACTCAAAGATGCCACAGTCTGATCCCTTAACTAGAAGAAGAGCCAAGATTTCAAGCAGAGCATCCTTTGATGTAACCCTACACTGATGAAGCCTGCTGCCTACGCCCTTCAATAAAAATTTCCAGCAATTTTTTGGGCGTGATTAACCTGATACAAAATATTGAGATCAAGTCCCATTGTCCCACAGGACAAAATAAAAGAATAACGAATGAATTGGCAGGTGCCTTTCCTTTTCATTTTTCCTTTTGGGGGTCAGCGGCAGATACACAGAGACACGGCAAAGTGATCAGCTTGTCTCAATATTCAGAACAGCATTTGTAAAAGTACCACCGGTATATATTACATTCAATGTTCATGAGAATAAGATTTCATTTCATTGACCATCCAATTGAAAACCCCTGACTTACAACAAATGCAATATATCATCAAGAAGTAATACAGATATAACACCATGTTCAACAGCCAACTAGCATGGCAAAGCCAAAAAAGGAGAACGCCGCCAGCAAATTCATACTCCTCAAGTACGTATATTGAATTTCATACATTCCTACTGATGTTACCGTGCGCGAAGCTTCTCAGAAAGTGATTCTTCTGTTTCCACTATCATGAATTCATTTTAAGGCTGAAACATCAAATTACTCCCTGACAAAAAAATAAAGCAGAAATGCATTACTAAAGCATCAGGAACACACAAGGATAACAGTAAACTCTTCTATGATAAATTACAAGCTGTAGCTAAACTAATCATAAACCACCACCTGTTGTAGGTTTATAAAAGCTACAGACATAGTAGGATTCTGGAAGTTCTTTTCAAAAACAAGGCAATAAAATGAAACACTCAATCTAATCACTTGAACTGAATTTATAGATAGTTAAAGCCATGGCAATACAAATATAAACACCGTTGATCAATGATCATGCACGTGACACCCAAACTTCTGGAAATTTTTATGACTGCCCAGAATATTGATTGCAGGATAGCATTGTCAATGACCACAGCACGTTGACGCTAGGAATCACTTTGAACAGCATCCAGAAACATTCATCCCATAAGCATTATAATCACATATGGTTCAAGCAACTATAAACCCTACCTCTCTGTGTCTGGAGTCAATTCAATATTCTCAGAACTTAGATTTAGATAGTATCACTAACCTCAGTCAACATAATAAGAATGATGAATTCAATACTTTTCCTGGGGTTGATCAATGTTTATCTAGTTGTCAGGGTTTAAAGCATGACAAGATACGGCCACAGACAGGATATGTGGTTAAGTTCTACAGCCATACATGAATATGATGGCTGTCCGCCTGGTTGTAAGAACTTCAGGCCATTGGCAGCCACATGTGTTTTCTTCAAGAGTGGATTTAAACTGATCTATGGAAAGCAAAGATTAAGCTCTGCACGGTATTTTACAGTGACAGGGTGCCTAACATTGCATGCATTTCACTGCAGAATAAAAAATGCACAGGAATTCCCCCCCCCCCCCCCCCCCGGCTTCTTTTTCTGGGCAGCTTCAACAAAGTATCTGCAATTTTAGAGACCGAACGTTGTTTCTATTTATGTTGTTTTGGAGTTATAAAAACTAACCTTCAAAAGACCTTGTTTAGGAGAAATAACATCTAACAACTTAGTAAATAGCAATGACAAGCAGATAAGACAAAGTTGAGACCTCAGCCTGGCTGAGAAGGGGAAAGAGTGGCAAGCTTCTTAATGCCAGGTGATTGCAAAAGGTATTCTTTCCTTCATTTTCACATTTTCACTAATTCTTTACCCTGAATAAGTGGCTACCATGCCTTATTGAAAAAACTATATTCCGCACCCCCCAGAAAAAAAAAAAAAATTGTCACTAAATTTTCAAATTTGAATACTGTAAACAAGCATAAAGCACAGAAGCCAGCATCTAGGGCTTCAAACTTAGAATTATGTATTGCATCATTTTCATAGAATTTAGCGCACCTCAGCCCATTATCTTCAAAAGGTTAACCCAATAATATAAAGTCTATGTATCAAGTGAAATCAAGTAAAAATTCAACAATAAAAAGAATGGAGGCACATATTTGAACTGAAAATCATGCAGAAGCATATATCTAGTCATCATTAGCAAGTGCATTGCATCGCAACCATATTTAATTTTGTTTAAACAAATATGCCAATAATCCAATTATATGTTAATCAAAAATCAATTATTTCACTTCAAGTACGACCAACTTAACAAAGTAATATCACCCAATATGACTAAAGAAATCAATCATAAAATTAATTCACAAGAGGAAAAAACATCATACCATCTAATGAGCGACCCAAACAGAAAATGCTGCATGATGGGCACCTTCTCAAGCACCTCGGCCTTGTACATTTTCAGCAGACCACTGTTAACCTTGTTCCAATTAGGCACACCACTAATATCATCCAACAACGGTGAGTGTTCAGCAAACAACCCCTTTTTCACCTTCTTCACAAAGGCAATGCACGAAAGGTACATATACTCATTCGCAAAATTATCTAAAATATCCTGATTATGAATTGACTTGGGCTTCATATACTTGTGATCAATCAACTGCGAAGAACCAAATATAAAGGGCAAGAAATGATAATCATCTAACCCCCAAACACCATGAGACCCCGCCGGCTCCAAACAATACACTAACTGCAACTTCCTCATTAATTCTAAATACTTAACAAAAACCCTAGACACAACACCTTGATAATCCTCTTCTTTAATTACGCCCACTCTAGCTAAGCAATATAACCAAGAAGCGAAATTAGTTTCATGACCGGTGCCGTAATCAATACGACTCGAATTACCGAAACTGTCGTTAAAATAGGGAACGATCTCGATAACGGCCGCCTGAAGTTCATTTGGCAGAAAACGGAGCATTAACGACTCACTGTTGTCCGTCAAACGGCTATGCCAGGTTCGGTACGCGAGGTTACCGTAACGAGCAGATTGTTGAACCGGAGGGATTTCTTCGACCCATCTAAGTAATTCGTTAAGGATTGATACGATGGTGTTGATCGTTTGAGACTCGTGACATGGATCGGAGATTTTGTGACCCCGAATGGATTCGGAGAGGGCGACGACGAAGCCGAGGAAGTTCCTGCCGGAATCGGAGTCGATGAAGTGGCGGATGTCGTTGGGGGATTGGATTTTTTTGGAGGGGATCTGGAAGTCGAAAGGGAGAGTGATTGGGGGGACTTTTTGGGATTGTGGAACCGGGGCCAGGATTATTGCCTGCGAGTGGTTGTTCGGGGGAAGGTTAATGGCCGGGGCGCGGATTGGGCGGTAGTTTGGAGGCGGGGATATATCGGAGTATAATGATTGTGGAGGTGGCGGGAAACTGGTGGGGCCGCCGCACTTGGCGCAGCATTTGGCCGGTGGCGGGGTTTCGGGAGATCGGTGATTGTGATCTTGCGTTTCGGGTTCCATGTTTGCGAGGAGACTCAGCTACGGGTAATCGAAATGGAAATGAAATTTTATTACACGTATGTTTGGAGGATGAAGATTGTTCGAGAGAAACGGGCCGGACCTCTGGGCTTTGAGCTTTGCTGGGCTCGCTTGGGCTTTAGGTCGAATTTATCGTTCCGTGCTTCATACGATGAAAATAAATGAACGACGTTTCGGTTGACTAGCTTTTTTTTTATGGACAACGTGTTGTTCTTAAACTTAATTTTAGGGCCGTAGATATTTGAGAAATGAAGGCTTAAATTTAAATACAACTGCTTTGAAATGAAATCTCTAGTTGTGAAGGGAAAAATTGATTTAATTTAATACATATAATTTCATTATTGATGTAATTTTCTCGTGGAACCGTATTTTCGGGTTTTTTGGCACGTTATGAGGAAAAGCTTCTTCAGAATATTTTCTTTCACTGGTTGTGCTCGAACCAAGAGCCAAACTCACCGCTCATATTACCGAAATATCACGTGAAAAACAAAAAGGTAATTTTGATTGATTAATCTATAAGAGCAAAGATGAAATTCGTAGACGACAACTAAACACAATGGTTGTAGCAAATTTACAACAATAATCTTGCACTGTTTATTTACATTTATGACGACTTCTATGTCAAAAGTAAAGCTGCGAAATTTTGACAAAGTATTTAAGAAAACTAAAACGTCGTTGACTTTATATGAGCTCAACGGGTCCTCAGATCGACAGACTGGAGCCAATATAAATATAACTAATAAAATTTACATGCATTTATCCATCTTGTTTTAAATTTTATTGACTACACGAGTGTTTTACACGTGGATGACTTTGGGTCCCACATCGCCGGCAGCAAGTATTTACGCCCATTCACGCCGTTGGCGTTGTAGTTAGCTCCGGTAGTTTTGTCGACCAAAACCTCCCCAGGATAACCCGGGTAAGCTCCTTTGCCGAATTTAGCCGGACACGCGCTCACGGCCTCCAAAGGCGCGTCGGAAGGCCCCTGATAGTAACCATCGTTAAACGGGTTAGTCACGGTTCCCGCCAAAACCGTGGCCAGATTGATGACCATCCCGTCAACTCCCACGTCTCCGTTAGGGGCAACTAACGGCGGAGTTTGGGGGCCGTAAATGGGTTGGTGAAACGGCCAAGCGCACTGGCCGGGGCACTGACTCTCCGAGTTCCCGACCCAGGCGTAAGCGAACTTGCTCTTCTTGCTTTGACCAGACCCGTGGGTTCCACAGCGACTCATGCAGAACCCGTCGACCACCACGTCGGATGAAGTTAAAACGACGTTCACAGCGTTATCTTTAATACCGGCTTTCGAAGCCAGAGATGCAACTTGTGGGGTTTTGAGTGATTTTCCAAGCGTGTAATTCTCGTCCAGCACTTGATTCCCAACAATGATGGAACGTGGGCTGCCTCTGTAAGCCTCAGTGGTCTGCCACCATGAAGAGACAGAAGGTGGCGGGGTCTTAGCAGAGCTTAGAGATTTGAGAAAGTCAACGATGACAGACCTCTGTATCGGAGAGAACTTGCCATACCAGACAAGATTAACAGTCACGTTGCCTTTCAGAAGTTGGCCGTTGTGGTACTTTAAAACAAGGGGCTGTTGTTCCGCGAGAGCTGTGAGCTTTCTCGTAGAAGCAACGCGTGAAAAAGAGGAGAGCAAGAGAAGCGAAGAGAGAATAGCAAGATGGTAAATAGAAGCCATACTGAAGCGAAGAGAGAATAGCAAGAAATTGTGCAAGGAGAGAATCGGTCATCAATTGGTTGATTTTGTTTCAACAGACTAAGGACATGCTGAGGAATTTATAGCGTTGAGGGTAGTCCTTGTGAAGACAGCTGGCTCAGGCTAAGAGCAATACTGTTAAAAAGTGACGCGTGTAGTTGACTTGCTAAGAGTGTTAACGCGCTGAGAATTCAATGGTTTTGTGTACTGATTGACGTGACAAAAGGAGAAAAATTAAGGTTTTGGATATTAGCGGCTGAGCTGATCCGGTGGCCTAGCTCGCGGGAGACATGCACGCTGCTTGTTGATCCCCTGTTTTCCAAGGTTAAGCACGACATTAACCTTTTCTCCAGGGTCTTGTACTGGCTTGGTCAATAGAGAAATTTAAAGCTATCAATTTAATTCCAGCTTCCACGTGAGTGGCTAAATGCTAGCCACTGAGATTTTCTAGTGATTGGTCTTAAATGGGGAATCGGCGAGGCTGTGGGATATGCAAGTTGTGGCCATTAGTATCATCAACTTGTGTTGAAAAACAAATGTATCGAATGAGTGAGAAGATGCAAGACGTAGTAATAATAACGCGGCTTAGCCATCCCCTATTTCGTCTTTCTTTTTAACTTCTCGGCTGTCTTCTTCACTGCATCGACCGAATCGTGCTTAATGAATTGTGTAATGCGTACCAGTTGTTAAAAAGTGACATTTTGTCAATGGCTGTCGACTTACTTATGGCGTTGTAGTTTACGTTACCGCGGCATGGAATCCTGATAATGCTAGAGAAATTATTGTTTCTATTTAACTTGAATGATCTAGATTGGTCATTGACATCAATGCGATGCAACTCTCCATGAGATATTATAGGGAAGTGCTTTGGAGATTGATATATTCATATGTTAATTAAAATCGATGTAATTTTTGAAAAAAATACTTAGGTGGTGTTGACACCCCCACATCAGTGTACCACCATCCAATGAAATTGCGTTGTACACACAAAATGTATTTATGCTAATTTAAAGTATAATGAGTTAAATCACTTATTATTCTCCCTATTGTAGCTCAAGTTGGGGATGCTTTCAATTGTGGAATTCAAGCAACTTTTCTTTGAATCGGATTGGCCAAAATTTTAAAATGCCAGTTAGCTACATGTGCTCATTGAGTTACTATTATCGTTATTAACGATTATAGGTAATACATATAAAAAAAATGATAAATAATATACTAAACAAGAAATCAATCTAAATATGACACAGCACTATTAGCTAGCAAAGAGGGTTGGGGTGGTGATATATGTTAATGGCTGAATAAAATTAAGTCCAGTGCGGATGTTCATCAGTTCAGTATTCTTGGAAGCAAATATTGATGCCGTGTTATTGTATTTTTAGGCTCCATTTAATGTTATTTTTCAAACAGATCTTTTATTGATAGAGATTTTACTAAAAATATTTTAATTGTTTGGGTGTTAATTAACAGTTTTTATAAATAATTATAAAGTTATATTAAGACAGAAGATTTTTAAAGTTATGTTATGAAAAAAATGAAATAACATTGTGAAATAAATAAATGTCTTTAAGAGATTTTAACTCTTTAACAAAAAAAAAACTCTACAATCCTACTCTCAAAAACTTAAAAATTAAATTTTTGTAAGTAGAAGTAAAATGAGTTATTTAATCTTAATACACTATACTCAAAATATAACCAAACAATACCAATAATTTTAAAATAGTTTATAAGATTAAATAAATATTTTTAACAATCAACATACATCTATATAACATAATATTATTCTTACACTGAGTAGTTTAGATAAAAATATGTTAATATACATTCATTACACACACACACACACCCCCTAATTTATTCATATTCACTGCATGAGCATACTCCAAATGCAAAATTGAAATGTTGACATATTAAAATCTGTGATAGGCTGAGAGCAAAGAAATGTACCACTAGTGTTGGGCGATAATTTCTCGGTAAATTGAAGTTAAAAAAAAATAAAAAGAAAAAGAAAAAGAGAAAGAGAAAAGAACTTCGAAAGAAAGGATCCATTTTAAATTCTTCCAATCTTAAGGTGATTTGCAAATTCAGAGCCGTCGAATATTCAAATTCGAAATCTCAGTCGCAACTGGGGAAAACAGGACAAAAAAAGCCGATTCCCATTAATAAATTATAATGGTAGGCCCACGGAGAAAATTCTTGTGTCCCAAGTGTCAAACAATCCTTTATCCCTCGCGGGATACAATAACAATACAAGCAAACACAGCAAGCCAATCTCATACCAAGCGCCGCCCATAACTAAAACCCATCAAGCAGGCAGCTTCCGCGAAATAGTAACCATACCTTACCAGTCACGACTTCCACGCCAATTTCGGACACAGTGAGAATGTTATCTCTTCCATCACTCCAAACTCTCACAAGCAAACACCGACCAGGCGCGGATCGCGTCTCCTCTCTCAAACTCAGCTTCTACTTTCCGAAAAGTTTGTTTGGTTTCAGTGCCTTTGCTTTCCGACTTTTGACTTCAATTATTCTTACAGATGCATAACTGACGTTATGCTAGCTGCTATACTCCTTGGGAATGATTAATTAAAACTAGATTAATGTTTATCAAGCCCCATGATTGATTGTTTAGCTTAATGCATTAATTTTGAAAATAAGTTGAAGAGCCCACTGCCGACCAACACCCAAAAGAAAAAGGAAAAACAAGAAGTTGCTTATTCATGTTCTTGCGACCTACTATGAATTTTGAGATGTTCCACCAACCCACAGAGTAAAAAAACAAAATTCTTTTGAAATTATATATGTTGTAAGCTTTTCTAAAGAATATGTAATATTTTGCCATCACCTAATGCTATTATATCTATTGAAGCATCATCATCTTATCTCTAGCCTTTCCATTAAACCCGAGCATACACCACTAATATTGTTCAGTAATGATTAACTTAATTGAGAAGTGTGTCTATCGAACCCTAGCCGATAGTTCCGCGTCAGCTTTAGATGGCCTTCAAGTTTATATGTAGGTTAATTATAACAATCTCTTCTCTTCGTAATTTGTTAATTAATTAACTTGCAGTTGATTGGAATTTTTAGGGCTCGGCTAATTTAATTCATTGATAATCGGTAGCTTTATCTCATCCCTAGATATTGCGGAAAATAATTATATACGTTCTCTAGAATAAAGCAATATATTAAAGTGTACGGTATAGTTAATTTGTGAATGGCCTGGTAAGCACTAGTGTGTCGGATTGTTAGTAGGACCGAATAATATTATCTTTAATTAGTATTGTAAATAGTTCCTGGATTCCGTGCTAATTGTATAGTCCCCAGCACCAAGTGAGGAATTTTCATTTTGTAAAAAAGAAAAAAAAGGAAGAAAACGTTGCGTGATTAATTATCTGTGAGTTAAGGCTAATGCATAGATTCATAATTCGTTTTACATTTTGAGCTCTTCTTTTCATCTGTGGTCCTGTAATGATAACCGCTGGAGCCTATACAAAGAGCTAACTTTAAAAATTAATTTATATTACATTTACTCAAATATGCTCTCATAAAGGATCCTCTGTACACACAGCGATTGGAAAGATGTCGCACTCTAACAACTGGTATATGCAAATTGCATTAAGCACATAATTCAATTTATGCATGAAACTAATTAAAGAAGACAGCTAGCTGTGAAGTTAATGATAGAGGAAATGTTCACCGGGGCCAAAATTAATGGACCGCTGAGCGGCGTTTGTATTAAATATTATATCAGGCAAACGCATGGGCAGGCCAATTATTCATGAGAATTGCTCTGCTGACTTTACAGTTCATACTATCATTTTCAACACAACTTTAACGTGCGAATCGTATCTTTTTGTTTTTCCCCCTAATTAATCCAAAATGTGAAGTAGATACCTTGTAAATGCGAAATTAATTAACTTCGCAGTTACATGGAAAATGTGAAATCCTGATAATTGGACGCCAGAAGGCTAGGCCCTAGAGAAAATGACAAATTTGTAACCTCAGAAACAGGGGAGGCGAGTAAGGAGCTTGCATCCTGTCTACTGCTACGGCGAGGTTACCGGATCGGCTGCAGCAGCTGATAAGATCAAATTATCAAAACCTAGAGAAATATTTCTTCCCTTCCCCGCATAGCCCTACAGCTACAAGTCAGCTAATGGCTAACTAAAGCATCTTCGTTAATACCCAACAAATCAATTCCACGCGGCATTTTTTTAAGCCAGCTGTCTTCACACGTACTGCCCTCATTTCTCCACTATAAATATCTTAGTGCACTTGTCACTTCTTCTACAAAAGCAATGCTCTTTGCATCTACAAACTGCTCAATCAAAAAAACTCCCGGCATGGCTTCTATATACCGTCTTGCTATTCTCTCTTCGCTTCTCTTGCTCTACTCTCTTTCACGAGGTGCTTCTACGACAAAGCTCACAGCTCTCGCGGAACAACAGCCCCTCGTTTTAAAGTACCACAACGGCCAACTTCTTAAAGGCAACGTGGCTGTTAATCTCGTTTGGTATGGCAAGTTCTCTCCGATACAGAGGTCTGTCATCGTTGACTTTCTCAAATCTCTAAGCTCTGCTAAGACCCCGCCACCTTCTGTCTCTTCTTGGTGGCGGACCACTGAGGCCTACGAAGGAGGCCCACGTTCCGTCGTTGTTGGGAATCAAGTCATTGACGAGAATTACTCGCTTGGAAAATCACTCAAAACCCCACAGCTCATATCTCTGGCTTCGAAAGCTGGGATTAAAAATAACGCTGTTAACGTCGTTTTGACGTCATCTGACGTGGTGGTCGACGGGTTCTGCATGAGTCGTTGTGGAACCCACGGGTCTGGTCAAAGCAAGAAGAGCAAGTTCGCTTACGCCTGGGTCGGGAACTCGGAGAGTCAGTGCCCGGGCCAGTGCGCGTGGCCGTTTCACCAACCCATTTACGGCCCCCAAACTCCGCCGTTAGTTGCCCCTAACGGAGACGTGGGAGTTGACGGGATGATCATCAATCTGGCCACGGTTTTGGCGGGAACCGTGACCAATCCGTTTAACAACGGGTACTATCAGGGGCCTTCTGACGCCCCCTTGGAGGCAGTGAGCGCGTGCACGGGTATATTCGGGAAAGGAGCGTACCCGGGTTATCCCGGGGAGGTTGTGGTCGACAAAACGAGCGGAGCCAGCTACAACGCAATCGGTGAGAATGGGCGTAAATACTTACTGCCGGCGATGTGGGACCCTAAGACAGCCACGTGTAAGACACTCGTTTGAAAGCATGGTGCTTACGTGTAAATGTAAAAAATTGCTACTTCCTGCAGTTGTAGATATGATCGACCTCCTCGCTTATGATATAGTTAATTAACTTAATTTTGTTTTTTTTTTCCCCCGATGCGATGTAAGTTTATCTTGTTTAAATAAACAGGTGCGTACGTATTCTTATCGAATTTTGTTTAGAAGATGGTAAATACCGCTTTGATAATCATGTTTATTTGTTTGTTTTTATAAATGGAGAGCGACGGTTTGGGGTGCTATTATTCATTCTGGTGTTTGCGGGTACCGAAAATTATCCATTAAAAGATAAAATTACTTCAAGGTATGTGTAATTAAAGCGCGGCCAATCATCATTCAAGGACCGTCAGTTGTTCGAGATTTGAAATCTGAGTACAGTTTACATTATGTGAGATCAACTGGTTAAAAAATCGTTTTGTGGAATTTAAAAAAATAATAATTATGCGGCTATAGTGCAGGTGCATCGGATACCTCATATTATTATGGAATTCAATTCGTCAAAAAGATTATTGAAACTTGATTTGGGAAGCTGAGAAATTGAGAGTCCGCCAAAAGATTACACACATTTTTATGATGAAAGAAACAGTGATCTGTCTTTTGCATTCGGCCTCGCCGTGTCCTTTTCGTCTTTATAAGAGAAGGCAATATATAATGGCTGCATTTTCAGTTATCAGCAGCGCAATGGGAGTTTCTTATGTCACCTTGAATTGTAGTAAATTATCAAGTTTTTTAAAGTAATAGAGTGTTTAGGCATAAAATACCTAAGGTAGGCATTTGTTATTTCTATCTTAGTAAAATGATATCAACCTATTAATTGAAATTCCTAAGTTAATTTAAAGGAATTAAACCACCTGAACTTTTATTTTCACTTAAAAAATGTGTAATTAACTAAGTTATCCTTTTTGAGCGCTATTAGATATTTAAATAAGAGTAAGATTCCCATAATTTGAACATTGGACTTAATTTGATCACTGTGTATTGCTAGCTAAGGGGAAATAGGATAAACGAGTGAGGCAAATTGATGACGGGAAGTGACAGAGTTGAGTGCCTGTGTAGTCCGGCAATATGCAAGGTCAGATTGGGGTTTTAAAAATATTTGTTATGGACTTTATGATCATTGAGACATTTTTGGTTGGCCTCTACCTATATGGAAGCATCACTTAGATCTTCTACTTGCCCCCTTTTGTTAATTAATTTAAAATTGCGATGTGTACAATTTACAAATGAATGAATAATTAACAGCAAAGTCATGATAGTGCCATGGTGGTGGTAGGTTTCATGTATCGCATTTTATATAAGCATCACGCGAGCTACATTTGATGGCTTGAAACTCTTCTTTCTTTCTGGCTTAATTCTTAAGTCCAAGATAGCTGCCTTGGTTCAAATTCCCTGCTTCAAGTTCTTGAGTCCAAGATAGCTGCCAACTCTTGAAGTTGTAACACTTTACTCTTTGGCTCCGTTGCAGTATTTTAGCGTTTTTAAATGGAAAGATAATGTCCGGTATTTATTAAAACGACAAACAAAAAAAAATTACAAACATCGTTATTCTTCATATCTTATTAAAAATTTCACACTCACGTTAATTGCAATTTGCACATCCTTTTCTTATTTTCGGTTGCAGTTTTCTACAGTGATCCATAAAAGCCAATAAGGCACTTAAAATTCTATGACATAAATCATGTGAAATTAATTTCTCAAGAAAATTATTGGCCATAATCATTTGAAAATGGACCATTGCTCAAGAGGGGTCCATCTTGCTCGGGATTTAGGGATTTTAGCTAGATCATTGTGTATAGGGTAACGTATAAAAGTTAAAAAAAAAATCTCAAAAGAAATCATTTTAAGAAAAGCAGCAAACCAAACCAATTTGCTGTTCTATTTTATTATCCGCAAAAAGGAAAAGAAATAACAAATTAAAGAATTAGTACACTATCTATAATCTCCTTATACAATCTGCTAACGATAAAAATCCTAATAACCCTTCCTTTTCAGACCAAAGTTGAACAAGAAGATGTAGCAGGATCATACAAAGCAGGAAGCAAATACTTCCTGCCACCAGCCCCATTAGCATTGTAGCTAGCACCAGTTGCTGAGTCGACCAACAAGTTTCCAGCGTACCCAGGATAAGCACCTTTGCCATAAACTCCAGGACAAGCTGAAGCAGCCTCTAATGGGGCCTCTTTCGGGCCCTGAAAGAACCCATTTCCAAATGGGTTGGTGGCGGTCCCTGCCAAGAGGCTAGCCAAGTTGATCACCATTCCATCAAGACCCACATCATTGTTTGGTGCCACCAAAGGTGGGCTTTGTGGTCCGTAAATCGGCTGGTGAAATGGCCAGGCGCATTGGCCCGGGCACTGAGTCTCTGAGTTACCAACCCAGATGTATGCAAACTTGTTGTTCTGGTTGTGCCCACTACTCTTAATGGATCCCGAAGCAGATCCGTGAGTCCCACATCTGCTCATGCAAAACCCTTCAACGGCTACGTCAGATGCTGTTAACACAACATTAATGGCATCTTTTTGGTCGCCCTTTGAGGCCAGCTTTACAATATCGCGGTTTTTGAGCGACTTGCCAAGTGAGCAGGTCTCGTCGGAAATTTGCCTTCCCAAAGAGAGGGAAAGGGTTGATTTTTTGGAGATGAGGTGGTAGTATTTCTCTGTTGTTTTCCACCATGCGGCGACAGATGGTTGGTTGGCCTTTGATTGGGTAGAAGATGAGGACAACGAGGTGATGAAATCTGAAATAATGGCTTTTTGGGAAGGCTTGAACTTGCCATACCATATGAGGTTGATTGAAATTTTGCCCGAAAGAAGTGCCCCATTGTGGTATTGCAAGAGCCGATCAGGCTGCTGCTGCTGCGCTTGTGCTGCCTCGTTAAGGATTCTCGCATCCGTAGAGATTTGTAGTAGAGAGATCACTACTAGTAGCTTCAAGAGACCTTGAGGAACAGGTAAAGCCATATCGAAGACTAGTAATTAAGGAGAGCTTTCTTTTCTTCAAAGCTGAGATTGCTTTGTTCTGGTGTGTTTGTGCATTTAGCTGAGAAGCAAGCGAATGGTATATATAGGTGCAAAAAGTGCTTTTTTTAATTTCTTTTCTTTTTTCTTTTTTTTGTGGGAGGATATTTTAATTAATTTATTTATTACAAGGAAAGTGAGGTTTATGTGAAAAGCATAAGCAAGGGAACCTGCTAAGAAGGAGACAATAAAGGCATTGTAATGAGATGGCTTCGCTTTGCCATTTACGAGTTTCGACTTCGCCAGTAAGTAAAAAGGAGACCCAACGGTACGCCAAAGCGTGTTCTTCAATCCAAAAGAAAAATACCAATCCCACGCTCGTCTGTTCACGCGGTAAGATCACTGCGATCGTGATATGGTCAAATGAGGAGCGTGACGGCCAAACATGGGTCGGCCTCGTAACTCCAAACTCTTTGTCGCTAGAGAACAAAGTTGCAATCCAGCTTAGTCACAATCCGCCCCCTTACGAACTACCCAATCTGCCCTCATTCCTGGGAGTTGTTGATAAAATTAATAAGGGCGTATTAGGGAAGAAGAATAAACAGGCTTTTAAGACAGGCTGGATATAAATAGTATGGGGAAGCGTGGGAGCTCCAGCTGGCAGTCAGCAAATGGGCGCCAGAGGATGAGGGCCAGGGTATCCTAGGCGAGGTTAGCACGTGAGGTGACGCGCGCACTGCTACCGAAAATGCTACACACGCAAAGCTCGTGATTTGAGAAAACCTGATTTTCCTAACAAGCCTAGAACTCCAGCTGGAACAAGCTATGAAAATTTAACGCGACAGCTGTTGTGCCACGCCAGCTCGTTCGCCCTGTGGTCCTAAAATGTGCTTTTCTATTGCATTCCTCCAAGCATTTCAAAAATAGGAGAGTCAAACGAACGTTACAAATTACAACCCATTTGTTCAAATTTGAATTTGATTTTTCTTATTTTCTTTCTCTTTATTTAGGTTTTATTGCTTTTTCTTCACGGCGAAGACAAATTTTAACTTTTTAGCGTTTCTTGTCTTTATATATAAACGCAGCCAGAGCGGGTCGTCGTTTTGTAATTCATATGCTCAAAGTTTCACTATTAGAAGGTGGCTGCCAGCAAACAACTAATCAATTGGTTAGTTGAACCAAATTTTTACAATAATTTGGCAGTGGGGCTTAGTGGTTTAGTTGTGGCTAGCTTTGCAAGATATTGCTAAGAATAGGTTTTAGAATGAATTTAGCTAGACAACAGTATTGCGTAAAGCTGTAAATCATGTTTGGCATTTTTCTCTTTATACACACGGAAAAAAAATTGAGAACCCATCTTATTGAAACAATTGTATCATTAAATACACATTTAAATTGGCAATTCAATCTCATAAAAGTAAAAATTAAGCGTCGTTTTTGTTGGTGAAGTGAAACAGAGTATATCTCATTTTTACTGATATAAATTTCTAAACTACATATGCTTGATGTGGATCTCCAATTGTGTTATTATTGGATGCATTTGGACTCCTCATAGATTATGAATTTAGGGTCCCAAAATTATTAAAAAAGAAAAATCAAACATTAGGTATTAAACTTGTTGGAGCTAAATCATTATAAAATAAAAGAAAGAAGAAGAAGAAATTAAAGACTCTATTCTAACAGCTAAATCTGTAAATATATCATATATGCATATTGTTATAATATTCAAAAAGAATTATATGCATACCATTATAATAAACTAAAAGAGAATAAGATATGAAAAGAATAGCTGTGCGTTATTGAAAAATTGGATAAAGACAACATTGTACGAAGGTGAATTCAAAATTTTCTAGCAGTTACAACTTGTCCAGAATTAAAATAACTTCTAATTCTCGACAACGCCCGAGGATTTGCGAAATTTTCATGCGGTAGTGTTATCCTGTGATTTATAAGAGGCTTAAACGAGAGACTCAAAAGAACTAACATCCAATGCACTGAGATAGATGCCTCGTTCCTTGAGTCCTTACTTTATTTGCAACTGGCATTTACAAAATAGAGCATTCGACAAATCGATGAATAGATAACTTGGATAAAACCAAACGGCTATCGTCACCCTACCTAAACTCTCAATTCACGAGCTTATGAGAAATTATATGCCTTGAGCATTATCCAAAAGCTAGCATTCTCGAGGGACACAGCACTAATCAATTGTTTAGATGCTTAATGAGTTTAATTTTTTTTTAAATAATAATAATAATTAATGTTTCAACTATCCGGCAATGCGTCCACCTACAATGCCCTATATTCCCGATAGACGCAAAAGCTACAGAAGAGAACTCCAGCGTGTTTGATGGAAGGCTTCTTTCACTGGATGTGCTAAATGAAAATTAAATACAGCTGCCTTGTTTCGTAGTCGCAGGCATGTCATTGCCAATAATTCAATTTAATATACGCTTCTCTGTAGCTGCGTCGATCAGAGAATCCAATACTCGTCTAATTATTCAATTCTGTTTACATTACGAACTCTGACTAATTTTTTATATATACATATACTTCATGGGTTCTTTTTGTCTATGATTTCCGTTTCTATTTCATATGTACAGCTGTAGCTGTCTTTGTGTCGTTTAAGCAAAATTTTCTCCCGTTAATAAGAAGAAATCAAGTAGCCGATTTCCTCAAAACAATTACTTGATCAAGAAATTGAAAACTGATAGAAATGTAATTGTGAAATTGTGAATCTCATTTTAAATTATAGTAGAAAATTGGAAAACGAAGTGAAATAATTTCATTATGGGATGACAAAACAATGAAAGTTATGTGGCGCCGTATATACGAGCCACAGTGCATTGCATTACTTGTCCTTTGTCGCTACTTAAACCAACAAGATATAAATGGCCTGTTTACTGCCCCCATTGACTTTAAGTTATACATTAGCCATGTGCGCCAACTTGCACAGCATTGTCTATACTTAATTTAATCTTACGGCACAAAAACATATTGGCAGAATCTAGCTTGCAAGCTACGTACTGTGTGTCTGCTACGTATATATAATATGAGGCAGCAGCTAGGTTATAATAGTTGCTTTGAAAATCAAAGAATCATTTCATTTGAGCCTCAAGTCATGAAGACTTATTATAAGACTGCAGTTCATTATTCGATCACATGGCTAGACGATTATCTACTTATAATTTGTATTCCTACAGCTAGGAGATGAGAGCCTCTTTGAGCCTCGTATGAATTGGAAATACATGCTGATACAATAAATTATTCATATCAGAAAAAAAAAAAAAAGTAATAACGGCCGAGACCGTGTGTCATGTTCGCATTCAAGCCGCCTGCATATTTAAGCAACGCACGCATTTTATCAGAATATGAGATGGAGCCTGTATGGAGCATGTCACCAAGTCAATACTTGTCCCCTTGGCCCATCTTCCTGGAAGTACCTTCAAATAAATTACGCTTGTAATCAACAGCTTTAGCATTGTCAAATATCAATTGTTGTTCGAGAGAAACGTTTCCTCAAAATGTTAATTATCAGGAGCATTCGTGATCTGTAAGCTACTGTTCCCATACTTGCAAACATGGCCAACCTTCAAAACACTTCAAATTTGCAGGAGGGGTACCTTTTAAGTGTGTCCTTGCGTTTGACAAAAACGCAGTGACTTGTCCCCCGTGCAATTTGAGTGTATTAACCTCATATATTACAACTTCATAAAATATATTATGGCTAATTTAAATTTGTTCTAACTAAAAAGGAATGATAACCCATCCCTTAACTAATAGCAAGTTGATTATTTCATTGATTGAATAGTAAGACATGCGCCTTTATCCATTGAAGTGTAAATAGGTAGCATCGCTCACAGTCGTTTAGTCATTCCAGGCTAAGGAAACCGGAGTGACAAAACAGAAAGTATCATGGTACGTCGTCCTTCCCTGAAATGGAACTTTCATGCTGGAACAAGAACTAGCATGAAAGTTGATCTATTACGACCAGCGCGGTTGTTCGTATTTCATTTTCTTTTTCCAAGCCCTTAAAAAAATGATGGCAAACTCGCTTTTTATTTGAGAACCCATTTAGGTCCAGTCCCGCAATATTGAGAAATGAGGTAATTTTCTCTAGGGGATTGTGAATTTCCTCTATTATTTTTATAATATTCAATAGTTCTCCTCAAACCATAATTTTATGATATTATGTTATTTACAAATATACTTTTATTTATATTTATTTTAAATTAAATAAATTATATAAATAAAAATAAAAGAAAAAATTTAAATAGTAAAAATAAAAAATACAAGTTTTAGTGTGAATAAAAAATTAATAAACACAGATGTTGGGACTTAAATTATAAGTCAAATGTTGTGATAACTTGTATATATATATTTTTTAGTACAACTACAATTATGATTATTATTATTCCATCTAACTATTAGACCACAAACAAACTCTTTCTTTACTAAAATAATTTGGAATTCAACATTTCAGATGAAGCATCGTTTGCCAAGTAGCAAAGATCAATAACATGAAGATAATGATATATCATTTTTAGTCTAAGACATAAATAATGAATCATTTAGAGTAGGATGACATGTCAGTTTATTCAAAATGATAAACGACAAGTCATCTATAACTTGTGTACTGATTAAAGTATTTTTAATATTTATTATTGCTGCTGTTGCTTTTGTTGTTGTCGTTGTTGTTCTTAAATAAAGTAAATATACAATAGTGATTTAGGCTATTCTAATTTTGATTCTATTCCATTTTAATTACCAATTGATAAATGTATCATTAAATTATTAAAAGTAATGTCGTAGAGAAATAGATGATTTATCATCTTAGAACTAAAATTTAGCATTTTTCTTTGAAATAACATTAAATGCTAAATGTAAATTAGGGGTGGGCAATGGAACTATTCGATATCTGGCCGAACTAAAAATCTAGGTTTAGTTTCATACTCAATTCTAAATCAACCAATGAGAATAAGAAAAAAAAAAAGGAATCAAATTGAAACTAAATTTTTCAGTCAGGCCTTTCAAATATTTAAATCATGCCGCCTGGCACTATTTTAATATAGAAAAATGTTAATTTTTTTTTTCATCAATTCGGTTTTAGTTATAAGGAACCAATAGCAAACAAGAACCTGAGAATCAAACCAAACCCATTTTCTCAGAACCGTCCGGTGCTGTCCTGTCCTAGTGCCAATTGTATTATTACTTTTTTTGTGGTTGGCTCCCAAAAGGATTCTATACTTTTTCTTTTCATTTTGCGCCTAGAACTATCCTCACTTAATTGATAAACATATTTTTTTAATAATAATTTCAGAAATAACATGTCATATGACTTGTTTTTCTCTTAAGTATAAAGCATTCTTGAAGAGTGTGTGTGTATATATATTGAAAAAAAAGAGGTATAAGGATGTTTAGTCTACAATGTTATGATATAATGATATATTTGTATGCTCGAAGTTTATTATCTTGTTAATTTACAATAATCATAATTATAACTTTAATTGTAATTAATAGTTATGTTCAAATTGATATTATAATTATTATTAAAGTGAGTAACCCATCTATTAGAGGATAAATAAGTAATTTCATAAATTATAAAAGAGTAGTGTTATTTGTACTCTAAAATTTACTTTAAACACTCACATTTTAATAATGTTTTATATTACTAAATTAAGGAAATTTTAATAAAAGTAATTTGATAAATTTTTTTCCGATAAATAGCTATATTTTATCCACTATAATCCACACCAACAATGAAAAATTGAGACAAAATCTCTGCTGCATCTCAATTTCATTGGAGGTTATGGCTCCTAAACAACCAAATAGTAGTCTATTTGTTGGATTAAGCAAGGGTCACACTATAATCAAGAAGGCACTGCCGCCATGCCCAGTAGATATCAAAGGGAAAACAAGCTAAAGGGTCTACTTTGATAGGAACGTGATTACGGAAGTTGCGGGCTTTGCACCCTATGAGAAAAGGATCAATGTGCTTTTTAAATTCGGCAAGGACAGGAGGGCACTGAAGCTTGCGAAGAGAAAGCTCTGCACTCGCAAGAGGGTAAAGATGAAGCATGGGGAGATGCCTAACGTTCTCCGCAGGACGAGGGCCACTAGAGGTGGAGAGAAGAAGTGATGCATTGCTTTGCTACATGTCTTGTTCATCTAAACTTGCGTTATTAAATTAGCACAGTCTGGTTTAGCTTATGTTGCTCGCTTTTTCTTTTTCTTTTTTTATTCTAATCGAAATTTTTATGAGAGGAAATAAAAGTTAATAAAAATGAAAAAATAGATATTTTGTTTGTGATGAGTAATACTATATTGCGTATAAAGAGGTAATAAAGTAATTAAATAAATGGGTTACAAGGACAGTATAGGAATTTAAAAAAGTGTTCCAAGTAAAAACTAATATTTAAAATTATTACTTGAGTGTGTAAAATAAGTATTCAAAGTAGATTTTAAAGTACAAATTATCCTATCTCTTATAAAATTTATCATCTAATAGATAAGTGACCCACAAAAATTGACTCTCAAATTCAACTACAAATATTATTGTCACTCGTATTTTTATATATATTTTTTTAATTACAACTTTAATGATTATTATTCTATGTAACTGTTAAAAAATAAATAATCTTATACTTTTATTATAATTATTTTGAATCAAATTATTTAGATGACACGTCATTTATCAAGTGCAAAAAGAGACGTCATGTCATTAACTCGTCAATTAATTTAATGATAGGTCGTTTTTAATCAAGACACAAAAGACGAGTCATCTAGTGTATGCATTGGCACATATTATTTTACACATGCCAATTGGGTGAATGATAAAGAAGATATTTTGTCCGATTTATTCTCTCAAGAATGACCCATCGGTTGCAATCAAAGTGATAAACAATGAACCACATGAAACCTACTTTTGGTTTAAAATATTTTAAATATTTTAATAATAATAGTAGTAGTAGTACTACTACTAGTAGTAATAATAATAGAAGTAATAATAAGAAGGACAATAATTAATTAAAGACATTTTGACAACTTGTAGCAATCTATTTTGATCCTCAGATAAAGTAAACACACTAATGAGAATACAATATATTTCAATTTTGATTCATATATGTGGTAAGGGTGCACAAATTCAGGTCTTTATTGAGTTTAAATCAAATTGACTAGGTTGAAAAAAAAAAAAGCAATCCAAACTTGTAATATGTATTGAAATTTATTAGTATTTCAAAATACTAATTTCCCACATTAAAGGGAAGTGAGAGTAATTACTTTTATATTTAATTTGAAATTGGTCATGTGTTTGATTTAATTATAAATTATAATTGAATAAGTCAAATCTAAATGTGATTTAGATTATTCAAATTGATTAAATTGTGAGATTCATATATGACTAATTCAAATCAAATAAGAAAAATGGGTGACTAATTCAAATTGAATTAGGAGAAAGAATTATAAAGAGTTTCTCTATATATAAAGGAGACATAAATACCTCCAAGGGTGGAAGAAAAAAATAATTATTATCTCTCCTCCTACTTCATGTTTCCTTTATAAAATTATTTTATATTCTATATTGTTATTTGAAGTACAACCTTATAACAATATTATCATTAAATCATAGAGATCAAATTACATTACTTGTATCCTTATTGCATCGGAAAATATTCCTAGAAAAGTGAAAATTAGCCTTAAAAACAGCACATCGTGTATGCCTTGATGAATTTATAACTGTTGTAAGATGAATAGTGACGTGAGCAGTACCTGTGACTATTATTTTAGAAGTTCTCTTTTTCGAGTAAAACTCACTTATTCGATTGAATTTGGATTCACTAAAGCAATATCAACTCATATTTTCTAATAATTTGTTTGAATAAAAAATTCAGATAGTCTAGATTGAATCCAGTTATGGTTATATGTGTACTGGCTCAAGTATGCATTAAAATTAGATTTGTGTCAATTAAGATGGATTCAGATAATGTTCGAATTGTGGTAATTTTGAGTTTTTTTAATAAATTATTTTAGTTATTTGAAGATTATTTTAATGTAATTATTTAATACGATTATCTCATTTTAGTCTTTTCTTTTTCAATTTTCAATAAAAAATGAAAACTAATACTATGAAATCAAATGAATAAAAATTAAAATAAACTATTATTATTAGATCGGATTAGATATAATTATTTACTCACCAATATATCTAAAAGATTTTTTTTTAAGTTATGTCAACCATCGAATTTTTAGATCAGATCAGATTAAACATGACATGACAGAGTTGGCCAAAATCTCACCCGACTGGAGTGGAGTGTCTAAAATATTTTGGTAAATGTTCGCTTCAATCTAAACCCGTATTTTCGGATTGGAGTCAGGTCGGCTCCTTTGCCCACTGCTATGATGAGTTGAGAATCTACCTCAAGCGGAATTGAAAATATACCAAATTCTACGCATATTTTACGTTTGGGTCATTAAGTTTGAAAATTTTGTGGATAGCTCATTCAAGTTTATAATTTCTGTATTATGATCCTCATTGTTGGCTAGGGCAGTTTTTACTTTTTTTCCTGTGTTAACCAAATAAAAAAAAAAGAAAAAAAGAAAAAGAAAAAAACAGCTTCCAAATTATAGAACAGCTTCTCCTTGTCGGCCCCCCTTTATCCGAAATGGTAATTACGCCTTACCCTGGCCATCTAGGCATATTGGAATGTACATTTACTGTCTGTGCTTTCATAGTGGGTGAATTTAAAGTTGAGAGCTTTGAGTTATGTGTGGACCATTCTTTTCGTTCTTATGTCATGAGTTTAAGTGCCATAAAGTTGTATGGTAAAACGACTCCAAATAACAAGCATGGAAGCGTCGCCACAAGCATTGCCTACTATATCTTTTTCAACTGATCATCAAGTTCGGAATCACAGAATGTGTGTTAGTACACTGAACCCTGTTTGAATGTTGGGTAAGATTTGAACCTGTAAAGTAAAGCTTGAACCTACCCACTATAAGTGGCATACAGATTCTTTTGGTCACGCATTTTAACGTCTAGAACAGTACTAATAACGAGGTCCTCCATGGCAGAATTTTAACTAGTAAACGAAACCAATTAAACATGCACATGGACACGGTCCCTTTGGTGCCTAACGGATAGATATAACAAAGTTTCCAGTCCTATTGGCAATACTTCATTTGCTGTCTTGAGATAAACTAGATTAAGGTATATGGAGAAAAACTCTAAACTTGATGTGGAAATGCACAATAGCCTTGGAAAAAGCAATGAACACATGCAGCCCATATCTCTGGCCATTGTCGATCAATATTTCAATATTAAAAGCAACTTTCCTGGCCATTTGGTTAGCCAGGAAACCGATGGGATGTTATTTGCAAAATCTTTAAATCTCTCCACACAAAACATAGAAGAAAAAGGAAAAAGGCACTTTAAAAGAAAGAAAGATTCTTGCTTGATTTCTCCCTTTCTTAGGATCCCCTAACATACAACAATTGTATGTTAGGTAATTCCCCTTTCTTATCTTATTTTACTTAACTTCTCTCGTGAACTATGTATATTAAAATGCAAATTAATCAGTCCTAAAAATTAAACAAATAAATAACTGGGGAAGTTGCTATATAAAAGCTACGTGGTAACCCCACTAACTATGCTCGGTTCATGCATCTAGATGCCAATGTGTGTGTGTGTGTGCACCCTCGCCACTCAAGTCAAAATTACACCTCACTCTTCAATTCTCTGAAATGGGCTACTTTCAATTTTCCAAGAAAATGTCTCTTATAATTTTCCTTCTCCACTTGAACTTCAATAGCTCGTGTCTTGCAGCAAGAAAGCTAACTTCACTTAACCGATCGTCTCCATTGCCATGACTTACCACAACGGGGCTTTACTTGAAGGTATCCTTCCTGTTTCAATTCTTTGGTACGGAGAATTTTCCCCAGCTCAAAAATCTATTATTGCTGACTTTCTTCTTTCTTTGAACCGACCAAAAAATCAACTTAATTCTCATTTTACAACAACACAACCCTCAGTCTCCAACTGGTGGCACACAATCCAAACCTACATGAAAAAAGCCGGCAGCGAACAGACACGTGTAATCATAGCAAGCCAGTTCTCTGATAAAAATTACTCACGAGGCAAAATCTTAAAGAAAGTTCAAGTATTTGACTGGGCTAATCAGAAACTTAACTCAAACATACCACGTGGGCTAAGAGTACTAACTCTTGTTTTAACAGCTAAAGACGTGACTGTCGAGGGATTTTGCATGAGTAACTGCGGTTTTCATTGCTCAAACTTAACTTTATTTTTTTATTGGGTACTTTAAAATTAGATTGGTTAGGTCTAGATTCTAAAACGTTAGCCCAAGATTGTAAGCCCAAAAGTTACTCCTGTTCCTTGCGCGCCTGCTGGTGGTAAATGTCACGACACAGCGTATTAGCACCGCGCTTTTGTTCCTTTCTTTAAAGCAAATTTAGAAATATTTCTGCAACTCGCATTTTTTCAATTGGTGCATTATGTAATTCTTCATTGATGGGCGGTCAGTTTCATGCATAGATTCATGGAGAACTTTGAGAACCGCATTACGTGGGAAGAGTTTGCTCGTCCGTGGTATATAAAATACTCCATTTACAGCTTCAAATCCTTGTTTTAATTGCATCATCTTTTAGCTCATACAAGAATAATGAGACACACAATGGGGCAAAAAGAACCGGGGGGGGGGGGGGGGCGGGCGGGCAGGGCATTTCTCAGTGATTCAGTCATTGACCACGTACTCCAAGGTGTGGTAAGGTTTTTATTAGATTCAACAACTCGATGGGTCAAGAAATTTGTTATTATTTTTTATATCAAAAACTTCAGTTTAGCCCTATATTATTTTTGCAGTAAAATGAGCTGTATTCGTTATTGATGCGAACGCACTGTGTGTATTACGACTGCTACAATTTATAGTGCAAGTTACTGAAATAATGTTTTCAGTGTACCTAAATCTTCCCAACTAGTCACCATCTTATACGAGTAGGATTTATATATTGGAAACAGGGCAGATACTGGATATTTGTTTTTGTCAAAGTAAATTATGAATTTATTATGCATGTTTATGTGTGTATCAGCGTAAACAAAAAAATATATATATATAGATATGTATAAAGTAATGCGACATCGTGCTTAATAAATAATTTAACAAAACAAGTCTCGCAAAGATAATAAATTTTGGACTAAACCAGGCTATATCCGCCACTATTTAGAGCTCTTGAGAATCATTATTTATGTTATTTTTTACCCAACTTTCTGCCTTTCCATTAAAAGGGTGCTTTGCAATGCCTTTTAAGTCATCATTCATCATTCGATGCTAAAATTTTTGGTGTTGTCGTGGCTATTGAAGAGTCAGCTCATAATGGCGGCTGTATGTTTGGTTAGAAAGCAACTCTATGGCCTACATTCCATCGTTTTGTTAAGCCTTATCTTTTGATAGGCTCGTTTCTTTCACCAAGAAAGAAAGAAAGAAAGCGACTCTAGTGCTGCACTATCTTCTCTTCATAATACTAGTTTGATTAAAACATAGTTGTTGGCTAAGTTGTTAACTTCATGCTGCATTCATAATAGATAAATTAATTATTGCAGTTTAATTAAAACATAGTTGTTAAGTGCTCTCATATCTTTCAAGAAGGAAATTCTATAGTAAATTACTTGGCTAATTTGGAATTTTCTTATTCTATATCTACTTAGTGGAATTGTCTACTAATAACTATTTGAAAAAAGTTATTAAAGGTGTATAGGTAATTTTAAGTATTATTTTATAATTTAACCTCTTGTACATGAAACTTTTGTAACTCTTCTCTTTTCAATTTAATTTATTTTTAGATTTACATAAAAAAATATATTAAAAATATAGTAAGAGTCAAAAATGAAAATTTAAAAAAATTTAACCCAAAAAGAATTGGGTTATAATGCACTCATGACCTTACAATCTTTTTCATGTAGTGTTGAGAATGAACTTATTATAGTGTCCCTGAACAAATGATCTGTATGCATATGCGCACAAGTGCGTATGTGTAATATGATAAGAAAAAGTGATAATATTGGGACCATAGTACCTAGACTATAATGAATTCATAATGTTATAATATTTATGTATTATTGGATTCTTTTTAAATATAACAAAATTTTCCTATAGTCATAATATTAGGACCATACTTATTTATTATTATAAAAATATTATAGTTTAACAGTGGTGTAGTTATAAATCATTAATATTACACATCAAATCAATTATATAAATATTGGTAGAAGAGGTATAATTTTTAAAAAATAATACATGTAATGTTGTGACTATGAAAAGTTATTTAAAATTTTTTAAACTTTTATGTTTCTTTTAATGTTTTTCTCTCACTATATGAAGATAAATCTTTTAATATAATAAAAGATTATATTATTTATATAATTATTTATATGCCAAAGTAAGTTTCTTAAAATTAAAATTTATTAAATTATTGTAATCGACTGTAATATAACATTTATTCTTATTTATAATACGTGAAAACAAGACTAAATTTTTTTATTATTAAATAAAAATTTATCCTTACATAAAATATCTTGACAATATCGTCAGTGTCGGCGCGCAAATAACACGTTTGAGACACGCAATAAGGATAGTATCTGACGTGATCGTGGAACTTCCGCCAAAATATATTGGGATCCGCAAAGCATTCAATGATATCCGCAAAGCTGAGAGATAATTCAAATCTTCAACGATTTGTCATTTGATAAATAAATAAAATTGCCGCTCCGGCGGCCAAATCCACGCGGCTCATACGGAGTTACAAACACCTCAATGGTTGAAATGCATCGTCTTCCACTGGTCACATTTTGACTCATGGAACAATTTTTTCCCCTTTTAACAACCATTTCAAAATACTACATCCAGTCAAAGTTAATTCTTTTTTTAGTAATTAATTAATAGAAAAATTGTTAGTAACTTAGTTGAGGGTCAAAACCGGAATGTGAAAATATTTTAAGATACTATATGATTTGAATTTTCAGCCATGCAATTTACGTGGGCCATTGGTGATTCATATAAAAATATAATAATAGTTAGATTTTAATTACACGTGCTGGATATGGCTATGTTCTATTATGACATTATCTAAATTTTCACATTACAAGTATTAAGAGTAATACCTGCTTCATTCATAAATTAGCAGGAGAGATACCTAATTTTACTCAATTTTTAACTGGAAGGTGCATATAATGAATCCCCGAAAGTACTTCAACCTATGTCCTCACATCTCGGTTATGGGCCAAGTGGTAGATTTATTTACTTTTAACTGAAATATATTTTGTCTTTTTTTTGAAAAATTATTATAATTTATAAGTACAATATTTACAACCAAATTTATTAGAATAAAGTGGGAGATTTATAAATTTTATGTCCCAAGACATAAAATTTATGTACATTAAGCTGCCACACATATTGTTTATTTTATTATTATTATAATATATAAATACTTAAACATTTATTGGAGTGTGAATCTACACATTTTATAGTTCAATTCAAAGATCCCTCTATAATGTTGTAATTTTTTACAATATTATTAATGTAAGAAATATATACCATTAGATCTAATCAATTGTACATATTATCTCTATTAACAAAAACATTTTAATTATGTCTAAACTAATATAGCCAATTAACAAGCCGAACTAAAGGGTGGTTTTAAATTTAAAAATAAAAATAAAGAGATACGATAAAATACAATATCTCAATTTCTTTTTTTTAATCAAATTATAACAATATTTTTTCTATTTGAAATTAAATTCTTGACACATTAAGCAAGTATGTTTCAATGCACAATGCTTATGTTTGCATCTTCTTTGAGATAGAGATGCTATTTTAAAATATAAAGTGGTTTCTACTTTTTCTTTTTTAATATTAATGTCCAAACATATGATTTTTAAATATGAGAGATGTCTCTGCTCAACTTCACGTTACACAAGAAATAAAGACTTATAAATTAACTATACACAATTAATTTTACTTAATTAAAAGATATTGAACCTATGAAGGATTGAATTCTTATCCTTAAAATCTTTCATAACTTTAAAAATAAGGATCTACTACTAGATTAAAGTCCCGGTGTCTAGTGGTTTCTAAAGGTAAAATTTGTAATTAAGCAATAATTAGGCACATGTCATGTTTGCACAATAGTAAGACACTTGTTTCAAGGTTTGCGATGGGAGAGGAACAATGGAATCCATTTCAACGAGTAAAAGATGTTTTGTGTCAAATTATTGTCATAAAACTTTAGTATTTTCCCTCTTAGTTGCTGAATTTTAGTTATTTACCTCTGCATTATTCTGAATGCATTGTTAGATATTGACATGTTATAATTAATTAAGTTTCTTTGTATTAGTAATATTTATATTGGAAATTATCTAGTTATTGTATTATCTAAATGATAAGGAAAAATTTTTCCAATTAATGAAATGTTTCTAATAAAAAGCTGATGTACCCAGTTTAGTTAAAGAGATTAAAACATTTTAAGGCAAGCATAGAACATTATAACCCACAATAACATTGATCGACCAAGCAAAAGAATTGTTGTATAAGATTTTACACGTATTGTACAAGATTTATAAGCTTCGAAAGGACTGGGGGTAACAATATTTTAAAAAAAGAAAGGCTAAAGGGCTTTTGCAGCACTTTTCACATGTTGTCATAATACAGATTTCTTGTAGTGAAAACTTAGCACAGCAGCGACCATGGATCATAGTAATCAACCAACGACTCACCTCAGATCTTGGTAATCTATCAGGGGCTCACCTCTTATTATCGTTGTTTTCTCTTTTTCGATTTGTTTAAAGCTTTTTTAAAAAATCTATTTACCTCCAACTTGAACATTATCGGTTATCTTTTATTCAATTATTTATTTTATTTATTTATTATTATATTGAATCATATTAAATAAATAATTAAAATTAAAATACTTAGCTATAAGAATGTATGACAATTCCACTATCAAAATTGTAAAATACACACACACACACACAACATCTTACCAAAAATCTCAATTCAGATTTTTATAGAGTATAACTAAAAATATTTGGCGACTAAAAATGATGAGCCCTGTATATAGGGTCCGTCTAAGTTACGACATTTTTCTTGTGTAAAATTTTATTAAATCTCTTATATTTTATTTTATTTATATTTTATTCATAATATTATTAAATTTTCTATTTATGTATTTTATTAAAAAAATTTTGAAACCCTTAAAATTTTTTATTTTATTTAAATTTTTAGAGTATTAAATTCGGCCCTATAATTTTTAAATTTCAAAAATACTCTTTATTTAATTAAAAATATAATAATTATATAAATGAATTATAATTATATAAATGGATTATTATTATTAACAGTAAAAAAGTATTATAATTAATTAATACATTAAGTTAAATTATTAATAATAATAGCTAACAATAATTATTATTAATAATTAATTTTATTAGATGAAATTTTAATTAATCTCTTTACACTCTTTTTCAGTTACTATTAATACATTACCCTCTCTCATTCTCTCTGTGTGTAATAAGTCTAACGGTAGTTTTAATTATCGATAAAGGTTGCTGAAGAAAAATTAATAATGGAGAGGGATTGATTCAAAGGAAAATTATTTTTTATTTTGTTAATCATTTTATCATAAAAATAGAAATTATTATGAGATGATATTACAAAGAAGATGATTGTAATACTCCTAAAAATTTTGTTAATAATGAGTCATGGAAGATGAGATGTCATTATTTTTCAAGAGCGTAAAGTGCTTTTTTTAATACTAATTTAAGTAAAATTTTATCTTTCTATTAATAGTAATGTTATAATAACTAATGTATCGTGATTGTAAACAAAAATTCGTGTGGCACTTACAAAAATGTAGTAAATGAAAAACAGTGTAAAGAGATAAATTGATGAATTGAAATTTCATCTCATAAAACAATAATAAATAATCATTATTGTTAGTTATTATTATTAGTGATTTAACTAAACAATTATTTTTAATTATTTTTATTATATTAATTAATTATAATGCTTTTTTGTTGTTAATAATAATAATAATCTATTTTTATAATTATATTAATATTTATAATAATAATATAATTATTATTATTATAATTCATTTAATAGTTATTATATTTTTAATTAACTGAAGAGTATTTTCAAAATTTAGAAATTATAGAGGGCATATATTAATACTATGAAGATTTCAATAAAATAAAAAAGTATAAGGGTTTCAAAAAACTTTTAATAACATACATAAATCAAAATTTTCATAATATTTATGAAATAATATCATAAAATATAAGAGATTTAATAAAATTTTAGGCAGAAGAATGTGTTTTTGTTAATGTTTTTGTTAATGTTTGACATAAACTTAGGCGGACCCGCCCTGTATAATATATAAAGTATATTCTGGACACCTACAGCATATACTATGTAAAGACAGATGTCGTTGTTAATGTTTGACATAAACAAGAAAACAAGTTGCGTGAGCAAATGAATTCAGAACATTAGACGCCCAAGTTTAAATTTATAAATAATTTTAAGGTACATTATACCATACTTGATACATCAGCTCAATATTTATTATTAGTAACACAAAAATAAATCAATGAAACTACACGTTTGTAGTAACTGTAAAATTGATGTCCCACGCATGATATTAGACAACAATAAGTTCCGTAATTTTAGCTGAGATATTTTCAATTTAGTATTTTGTTTGACTTTTCGGCCTTCACATTGTAAAGCCGAAAAATAATATAATAATCCACTAACAATTGACACCACCGAGTATTCGCAGGCTATAAATGCAGGAGCATGCAGTGTCTTTCACAAGTCATTAGCGGAGTACTCATTTAGTTTTATTGCAAGATAGAAAATCAATGGGGTCCCTTGCCGCCATGGAAAAACCTCATGCAGTTTGCATACCGTTCCCAGCACAAGGCCACATAAACCCCATGCTAAAACTAGCCAAAATCCTTCACCACAGAGGCTTTCACATCACTTTTATTAACACAGAGTTTAATCACAAACGTTTGCTTAAATCTCAAGGCCCTGACTCCCTTAACGGCCTCCCTTCGTTTCGATTCGAAACGATACCCGACGGCTTGCCGCCTACGGATGTCGATGCTACACAAGACATCCCATCTCTATGTTACTCGACTCCAAGAACTTGCTTAGCTCCTTTTAAAGATCTTCTTCGTAAGCTGAATGATCCCTCCTCTAATGTTCCGCCGGTCACTTGCATAATTTCTGACGGAGTCATGAGCTTCACTCTTGATGCAGCAGAAGAGTTGGGTGTCCCGGAGGTGCTTTTCTGGACCACTAGTGCTTGTGGCTTCTTAGCTTACCTTCACTTTCGCCAACTCATTGACAAGGGCTATACACCATTTAAAGGTACTTTAATTTTCCAAGTGGTAGGTTCGGTTTTGGAAGTACGATTTGATTTTTCCTATCGGGTAGCGCTCCTATTTTACAACAAATATAAGTCAAAAGTTGCAGCAGCAAATTTACATCTATCTTTATATATGTGAGCTGTCAATTTCAGTCAGTCACTGACTGACAATGTTGAAAAACATATTTGGGCCAACCTCTACCGTTTACCCTTATAAAATGGAGCCTTCTTAAAATATATTTTTCATAGTTATATTATTATAGTAGAGTTTATAACACTGTAATTATAAGTAAAATAACTTATAATAAATTATAAATTAGATATTTTTTTACAAAATATGTGAAATATCAACTCTAGATACTGATATTTTTTTAATTTTATTTACAGATGAAAGTTACTTCAGAAATGGGTACTTGAATACTGTTATAGATTGGATACCTGGTATGAAAGGTATCCGTTTGATTGACATCCCGAGCTTTATCAGAACCACAAACCCTGATGATATTATGTTAGATTTCGTTTCCTCCGAAATTGAAAGATCGAAAAGGGCTAATGCAATTATTTTGAACACGTACGATGAGTTGGAGCAAGAAGCTTTGGATGCTCTTACTTCGCTATTACTGCCACCTGTATATTCTATTGGACATCTGCAATTTCAAGTGAATCAGATTCCAAAGAATGATCCGATCATGCAGATTGGATTCAGTTTGTGGAGAGAAGAAACAGAGTGTCTCGATTGGCTGGACACAAAAGAACACAACTCAGTGGTTTACGTGAATTTTGGTAGCATCACAGTCATGACGGCCAATCAACTCGTTGAGTTTGCTTGGGGTTTAGCAAACAGCAAGCAAACATTTATGTGGGTCATTAGGCCTGATCTTGTTGCCGGTGACTCGGCGATTCTGCCGCCCGATTTTGTGACGGAGACCAAAGAACGTAGTCTCTTGGCAAGTTGGTGTCCCCAAGAACAAGTTTTAAACCACCCTGCCATTGGAGGATTCTTAACGCACAGCGGGTGGAATTCAACGCTAGAAAGCATATGTAGCGGCGTTCCATTGATTTGCTGGCCATTTTTTGCGGAGCAACAGACAAATTGTCGATATAGTTGCAGAGAATGGGGCATTGGGATGGAGATTGATAGTAATGTTAAGAGAGAGGAAGTTGGAATACTTGTCGGAGACTTAATGGTAGGAGAGAAAGGCCAAGAGATGAAACTGAAAGCTTTGAAATTGAAGAAAAAAGCAAAAGAGGCAACTACTGGTCCTGCTGGATCGTCATACGTGAATCTTGAAAGGTTGATCAAACATGTGCTTCTTTCTCCCACGAATTAGGTGTTTTTTTTTTTTGGGGGCTTAGTTTTCCACGAATTACGTTTTTATTATTAATAATTTTAGTTATCAGACACTCCAATTTCAATATTCTATGTCTTTTTTTCGCTTCCTTGTGTTTATCATTATCTCTATTGTTGTTGTTGTTATTATTACGAAATGTAGTTTAATTTGTTCCATTTGTTTCTGTTTTCATCTCTTTCTATCAGAAAATGATTATTTTAATTATTTAAGATATGGATGTGGACATATAGAAATTCCACCCACTGTAATATAACTCTTCTTTCTGACTTCTATTCGAATTTTGATGAAGATTGACGGAAAAAAAGCCTCTTATTATTGGACAACCTCGTTGACGATTTATCAATCAAATATTCATTACTATTCGAGGTAGAGATGAGAACAAATAAAATCAGAGCTTTAAAGCTTTACGAGTATACTCTCAGTTAAATCCTTTACGAGATTAGGAACATAATTTTGTAGGGCACTATTTAAAAGGTTAATTATTACGGCAGAAAAATAGTTAAATATCTGAATTCCGATTAGATGCTAATTCCTTCAGGAGAAATTTCAAATTCCTTGTATGTATCTGCTCTTAAATTATTGAGATGCTGTTATGGTCAATTGTGGATAATTTGGATAGTGCTAGCACAATGGTTTATTGGGTCATGTTCTTGTCGTGTTAACGTTATATTCTGTCAAATTTAGATCAATCAAAATATAATTTATTTAATAATCTTATTAAAATATTGAGATTTTAACTTAATAAGAAAAATAAATGAGTTATTCAATAATCCTTTTAATATCTATATTTTCAAGTGCGAGCATTCTTAAATTTTTTTAATGTAAATAAGTTGTTAAGACATCTACTTTAATAGATTTTTAGTGTACTATGGAACCATGTGGTTTAATAGTACGTGGACTCTATTAAGTTGTGTAATTTAACATGTTTGTATATATATATAAAATAAGGGTGCTCATGCTAAAAAATGACATGTTACATGTTTCTACCATTAAAGTTTTAAATCTATATAAAAATTTTATAAATAAAACACTATGTATAGGTTTATCCTTCCAAAATGATAAAGTAGAGAATCATGTATAGTATGTGAGTATTAATAATAATAAACTATAAATTAATTTATAATAAAAAATAGAATCATGTCATTGGTTAGATAAATAGGTAAAGAACTTTAATATTGGTTTATATAGACCCTACACATGCATATTCAGTATTCACTACTTGATCACTCCATTATCTCATTTTATTAATTGGTTGGAAACCTATGCCTGAAATGAAGCCTGGAGAGTAATTGTTTGATTAAAATTAATATATAATTTTGATAAGAGTTGAGCTACTAAAACTTATATTAATACTCTTTACACTCTATTTTTAATAAAATCTAGAGTTGAGTGCTTTTTATTAGATCCAACTCAAATATGATTCAAGCAAATAAATTTATATTTAAGGGAAGCTTGCGTTAAGTTTGGGTTTAAGTATATTTTTCTAATATTTAGGATAGGTGGTCTAACTGAGATACCTTAAGTGGTGAGCTAAATTAATATAAAAATTGAGTAAGCTGGTCATATGAGAAATAATATAGGAGAACTCAATAGAGCCTCGTAGGAGTTAATTTAGGGAGTTGATGTGATGGGACAAATATATGCTTAAGTGTAGTTTAGGTGTACTCGAGGGATATTTTAGTTAATCTTAAATAATACTTAGTGTAATTGAATTTTAATTTATTTATTCACTAGCAATACCACATTTATAGATTTTAAATTTTTTGTTTAAAATTTATATATATTGTGAATTCATGGAGTTTTATGAATTTATTGAGGCAAATCATATTAAATCCCCAAATGCTTCAATCCAAAAATTAGATATTTTATGGATCAAATTTTAGGGAATCAAATGTACTGAGCATATTAGAATAGATTTTGAACACCCGTATGACGATGGAATAAAAAGAAACTAAATATTGTAAATTAATTTAGATTTTAGATTTTATGTTGATAAAAAAAATCTTTAATTCTGAAAAAAGAAATTTAAAAAATATGAAATTTTGAATTGTGCATGGTAAACCAAATGACGTTTTTTTTTAAAAAATTATTATTATAATATCCCAATAAATTGTTGCTGACTACCACTTTGATTAGAGCATGTAACCTTGTTCTTTTATCTTATCTTACAAGAACACAATTTGTAGGATTTCATAGTTTGCATCATTCGAATCTACAAGGTTCATCTCCCTAGGCAATTGTTACCGGAAAAAGAAAACAGAAAAAAGAGAAGCAAATAGAAAAAAAATTCTTAAATTTTAATCCTAATGGCAAACACTAATTGTTCCACTAAAATTTAAGGGTTTAAACATTTATGATATTTTAAAATTTTAAAAGAAAAGAAAAGAAGAAAGAAACAAAAGGTTTACTTACGTTTACTTCTATCTTTTTATGTAATTTTAGTGAATATAAAAGTCATAAAATATTTGGAGTGCGTTACATCTCTCAAAATTTCTTTTGATATTTTAATATTAAAAAGTGCGGCTCAATAATACCATTTCAAACGACATATAGCCATAAATTTGCCGACTCCAAAAATCCTGATATTCTCAAAACATCATTAACATATCACAATATTTTGGTATCATTCATACATAGATTTATTTTAATATTACACCGAGACTGGAATTGCTTCCACCTCATTGATCGGTATTTAAGTATTGCATAAATTTGACAAGGACACTGCATTGTTAATGTAAATCAAGCTTGTTGCCGCGTAGAAAATGACAACCCGTAGGCCCGCACATGGACATGTGTGCGGTGATCAATTAATTATGTATTTTTTCCTTCTGACTTAATCCTACCCCAAAATAAATGCTCTAAGGTCTCATTAAACCTACTAATTCTCAGTGTACTTATCAAACTTTTTATATAGAAAACACTTTGAACTTATCCTTGAAAAAAAAAAATTAATCATTAATTATCAGCCTTTAAATATATTTTTACAAAATGCCAAAACAATTTATCAGGTTGTCCAACTTGATATAAGATGACCCATTAGGGCCAACAGCGGCCTTTCGGCTAATAATTTCCACTCCGACACTTTCTCCTTCACTGCTTTCCCACTCTCTCACGATTTTCTATTTCAACTCTATCTGCCATAGGATTTATTTCAATGCCAACGCCCCACTAGGTCTGGCTAAACCAACAGTTGGTTTGCTAATATGAGAAAAACGGCCAGCACAGCATAGCCACACCACCGCATAAGCTTTCAGCCGTTGAGTTCCAACCACAGTGCGTTAGAAATCCTCCAACCACTGGGTGCATTAATATTTGTTCTCGCAGGTACCAGCTTGCTAGGATACCTCTATCTTTGGTTTCTCCAACGAACTCTTGTGTAACAACGACTATTTCTCCATTGAAAAGATCAGGCCTTATTACCCATAAGAAAGGCTCCTTACCATTAGCAAGCCTCCAAGCAAACTTAACAATTTAATTTTCTGCCAATGCTGTGATGCTGCCAAAGTTGACATAAAAGATTCAGTTTTGTTTTTTTAAGTCGAGTTAGTCCAAACACCCAGGGTGTTCTTTTTATAAATTAGACCCTCTAAGACTCAAACCATTGTCATGAGAAAGGACCTCATTATTAAGTGTTGAGAAATTGATGGGTGAAATAAAGTTATAGTTAAAATAAAATTTAAATAAAATAAAGAACAAACACACATAGAAGATATTAAAAAATTACATAGTTAAGTTTTTGATCATATACACTTGCAAAAACAAAATAAAATAATTTTATTAGTGATATAAAATATATAAGTATTGTGATATTTTAACTCATTATTCAAAATCCTAATCCACTCAATCTCTCATTTATTAATATGTCTAGAGCTTTTATTTTAAGCTCTCAAAAAATTCTCTGCCCTTTAAATAATGTTTTTCTCAAAAATTAGATACAGAAACTATGTGAGGAGCTCCCTTTTTATAGCTAAAAAAATAACTATTAAAATATCAATTTTTTTCCTTCACCACCATTATCATTTTCTTCATGTTTCTTGTTTCTTCTTTCCTCTTCCTTGTCAAATTTTGCTACAGCATTTTTTTGGGATTAGCCATTGGAAAGTCCCCAGTCGGCGGTAGTTCATGGCGTGGTACTTATAATGCAAACGTATAGTTTTTGGATTCAGGGGGAAACATAACCAAACCAAAGATTCATAAAAATTAAGAAAATAAATAAATAAGTGCTTGTGATACACTGACTACAAATGGCACAAAAATGAGAATTTGAGCGGGACAATAAATTGACGTTAAATGGAAAAGACCAAATCTTCAGTTGTCCCCGGCGATGAAATTAATAATGCCTACACATAAGGCATTTGGATTCGCCAGGAAACATGTCCATCCTAACGAACGCTAAAGAAATCGAAATTTTGGACTCCCCAGAGGTCATCAGAACTCACCGATTCTTTAGTATTTTTGTTTTGGTTTTGTTTAGAAAAGTTCGTTACTTCTGGCTTATAATTTCAATAGAAAAAACAAATTGTGTAATGTATAATTCCATTTAAAACCATGGTTATTCGGTATAAGAGGAACGAGTCAATATCTAGTTATTTATATTAATTTGTTCTTTTAATTGGTAACATGTCTTTTAAAATCACGTAAAAAATTTTGGGATTCAATTGTCATTGAATTAAGGCACTGTTTGTGTTTGGTATTGAGATTGTATAATTAGATTTACAATTAAAATATCTCTCATTAATATTGTTATTACATAAATTTATTTCTTATTATGTAAATTATTCTTTTATTATTTTTTATTTATCCATTTTTTTTATACATGTGTATTCAAACTATTATGATTGGTTTTTATTTTTCTTTTTTTTATGAGAATTTCAATAAGTGTGTTTTATATTATCTTCGTCTCTTTGTATATATGTTTACTATTCTTAAAATAGACTTTGAACTTTATTGAATACATTAATTTTAATTCAAATGATCAAACAATTCTTGATTTGCTTAGGTAGTTAACAAGAAGAAAATCAAAACTAAACATAAATTTATAAGTATCACATATTAATGCAAAAAAAAAAGCATGTTTAACATATATTTTATTTTTCAGATTTTGTTAAGATAAGCATTATTATTTTTTTACTAATAAAATATTTATTTTTGTAACTTGTCATATGCTTAACACTAATATAATATAAATATTGTTAATATTTATGAGATTGTATATATCAAAAATTATATTTCAAATGTTTATTTTTTAAAACAAATAACTTAATACTTATATTTAGATATTGAAAAAAGAAAAATAAATATATCATTCAGATATATTAATTCAAACCTATTCAAATTTTAGCTAAATTTAAACCCATCTAAATTTCAAAAAAAAAAAAAAACAAATGCTGCCTAAGTCATAAATTTTAAGTTTCATAAGCATATTTTCATTTTATTATCCAATATCACTTTGTTGACCATAAAAAAATTAAATTTAACGTATATTCTTAGTTATGTTTAGTTTATGAGTCATAAAAAATTATTTTATTGATGCTTAATAATATTGAGATGAGAAAGTTATAAGCCAAATGGAGCCAGGATGACATCCCCTAGAAAAAAATTGTAATCACATATTGTGACATGTAAATTATGTAAATTAGTAATTATTACAGAAATCATATGGAGGCTCAGTCGTCTAGATCCTAAAAGAAACCTATCAAAATTATACATACTTTCTACTTTTTTTTTTTTTAAATGCTGGAAAATAAGTTGAGCTGGTTGTTAAATTCAAGCCCGTACAGAAGTTAGTGTTTTACACACTTCTCTTAAAAGCCCATGGCAATCACGGCTATCAAGACCAGCTTTTTATCTCATAGCCTGTATGTCAATTTTATATTAACCCTTATGTATACGTGTGTCTACGTATATATGTTCTCCATGTTGCAATCCGTTAATATATCTTCTTTAGCTATGTTGTCTAGCACATTCACAGTATATTAATATTAGACATAATGAAATCCCAACGAAAGAAATATTTTTTTAGAGTTGTGGTATTTGACTCTTTGATTATATCTCACCATCCCCGGTAATTAGTTTTGTATTAATATTTATTTGATCCTTCTATGAAATAACTTAAAAAGGTAATTAACTTTTAAGTGCACCCACATGATAATTTCTATTAATATTTAATTTAGTTAATCTCAGTTACTGCTTTTAACATTTTAAATTATTTTTTTTTAAATATTACATACTTTACTTTTCTAATCATAGAAGAAATTTACTTATAGTACTCAATAGAGGATGATGAACAAAAATCAAATATTTTTTTTAATGGTTATGACAATGATGGATAAAACCTTTAAAGAAAGAAAGAGAGAGAGAGAGAGATTATAGTGATTTTGAGAATTTTGTTAAAATAGATTTTATAAATTTTTTATATGGTGATTGCTTTAAGAAAAAGATAAAAATTATAATAAAGATAGATTTAGAATTAAATGGAGTATCACGAGAGACAAAGATTATTTTAAAATTTTTAATGAGATTAACTAAAAAATAAAGACTAGTAAAATATAATGAGGGGTAAGATATTAGCATTACCACTAATTTTGTCATTGGATACTTCAAAATTGGACTGGTGAGATCCAGACTGTAAAGATCAAACCCGTTAGCCCAAGATTGTAAGCCCAAAAGTTTCTTTTGTCCCCTACGCGCGTGCTTGTAGTAAATGTCACAACACATCATATTAGCACCGCGCCTTTGTTCTTTTCCTTAAAGCAAATTTAGAAATATTTCTGCAACACGCATTTTTTCAATTGGTGCATTATGTAATCCGTCATTGATGGTGGTCAGTTTCATGCATGGATTCATGGAGAACTTTGAGAACCGCATCAAGTGGGAAGAGTTTGCTCGTCCGTGGTGCGTAAATTATAAAATACTCCATTTACATATTCAATGTTATCCTTATTCTGATTGCGTGACCTTTTAGCTCATACAAAAATAACGAGAGACTTGGGGGGGGGGGGGGGGGGGAATTGCATTTCTCAGTGATTGACAATGCACTCCAAGGTGGTAAGGTTTTCATTATATTTTCTTGTTTATTCCTACTGGGCAATGGCTCCTGTGCAAAAACTGAGATTCAACAACTCGATTGTTCAAGAAATTTGTTATTATTACTTTTTGACATCAAAATTTTCAGGTTAGCGCTATATTGCAATTGCAACAAAATGAGCAGTATTCGTTATTGATGCAAATGCACTGCGCGTATTACGACTGCTACAATTTATACTGCAAACTAACGAAATATTTTTTCAGCGTACATAATAAATCTTCCCAATTAGCTACTGTATTATATCGGTAGAATTTATACATTGGAAACAGGAACAGGTACAGGATATTTGTTTTTATCAAAGTAAATTATGAATTTATGATGCGGATTAAGAATCCATATATTACTAGAATTAGTTTCCGTGGCTATTGAAGAAGCAGCTAATAGAGGGTAGTAAAACGTTTGGTTTGAAAGCAACTCTATTCCTCACCTTAGCTTTTGATAGGCTCATTTCTTTTACCAAAAAGAAAAAAGAAAGAAAGAAAGAAAGAAAGAAAACAACTCTGTTGCTGCATTGTCTTGTCTTCATAATTTTGGTTTTGTTAATACACGCTGCATTCGTAATAGACACTGATAAAAGAGATACTTATTTGTTATTACAAAAAGGTTATAATTTAATAGTGGCATAATTATACATCATTAGGGTACATCACATCAAATATATAAACATTGATAAGATATGTATATATATATAATTTCAAAAATTAATACATATAATGCTGTAAGTATGCAAAGTTATGTTAAAAATTTATAAATTTTCGTTCTCTTTAATATTTTTCCCTCATTTTCTTGTTGTTTTATGTAAAGATAAATTCTTTTAATGTAATGTTATTATTTTTTTTTTTGGGTAGTATATGAATAACTATTTATATGTAGAGGTGAATTTTTTAAGATAAAATATATAAAAATTATAATTTGAGCCTTATTTTTATTTATAATTTATCTAAATAAGGACGACAATTTTTTATGATTAGATAAAAAAATTTCCTCCATAAAATATCAATTAAAAAAAATTACCCTAAAATTATTTGTGCGTGTGTACGCAAACACTGGAAAAGCGTTTGTCTCCGCTCTACCGTTGGATTTCTTCTAAAATTCTAACATCATCAGCGTCCGCGCAAATGACGCATTTGATGCACGCCATAGGAACAGTAAACGCACGCGATAGTGTTGCTTCCGCCAAAATATTGGAAATCGTATCTCATTCAATGATCTCGGCTAGGGGATAACATTCTTAAAATGAAAACATAATTTCCTTCAGAAAATGACATCACCTCAGTTGACTGCTTGCGCGTGTCGTTTCCTAATTCCCTTGCTTTCATAATAATAAAGATCAACACGCCTCTACCGTTCTTCTTCACTTAGAAGAAAAATAAATTATAGATAGTTTAAGCTGAGAGATAATTCAAGTCTTCAATGATTTGTCAGTTGATAAATAAATAAATAAATAATTGCGACTCCCGGGGTCCGATCCACACTGATCATATAAAATAATAATAATAATATCTCCATGCTTGAAATGTTTAGTCTTCCACGGCTCACATTTCAAGTCTTCAATAATTTGCCATTTGATAAGTAAATAAATAATTGCGACTCCGGGGTCCGATCCACACAGCTCATATAAAATTATAATAATAATATCTCCATGTTTGAAATGTTTCGTCTTCCACAGCTCACATTTTGACGCATGGAATTTTTTTTTCTTCTAAGAATCATTTCGACATGTTACATCCAATCAAATTTTATTCTTTCTTTAGTGATTAATTAATAGTAGAATTGTTAATAACATTGTTGAAAGTCAAAACTCGTGTTCAAATATTTTTAGATGACTCCAGATTATTCGGTGATTTGAATCTTCATCAATACAATTTATAAGGGAGATTAGTGATTCACGTAAACATATAAAATAGTTAAATTTTAATTACGCGTTTTCACAAAAATAATCCTTTATTAGAATCCAAAATTTTTTAAAATTTAATAGAACTCAACAAAAAATCTTGATTTTCTTTTTTAATTTGAATTTGAATTCTTAACAATTTCTTCTATTTGAAATTAAATTCTTGACACATTAAACAAGTATGCTTTAATGCAAAATGCTTATTCTTGCATCTTTTTTTAGATAAAAATGCCATATCAAAATATAAAGTGGTTTTTGAAAGTTAGAGGTTGCAATTTAGTGGCACTTTGGCACATCTCGCGGTTGCACAATAATAAGAGACCTATTTCAAGATTTACAAAGTAAAATATCTGCTCCAGCAATAGGAGAGGAACAATGGATTCGATTCGAATAAGTAAAATATATTTTGGGTGAATGTCATTGTCATAAAATCTTAGTACGGCATTTTTGTTTGTACATTATGCTGAATGCATTGTTAGATATTGACTAGATGTAATTAGTTAAGTTTCTTTATATTAATAAATTTTATATTGGCAATTATCTAGTTATTGCATTCACTAAATGATAAGGATTTTTTTTTGAACTAATGAAATGTTACTAATAAAAAGTGGATTTACACAATTTGGTTAAAGAAATGAAAACTCTTTAATGCAAGCATACAAAATTATAAACCACAGCAACAATTATTTAACCAAGCAAAAGAATTGTTATATATGGTTTTACACGTGTTTTACAAGATTTACTAGCTTCAAAACGATTGGATCTAAAAATAATTTGAAAAGGGAGGTTAAAGGACTTTGCAACATTTTTCACGTACATGCTGTCATAATACAGATTTCTTGTAGTGAAAAATTAGCATAGCAGCCAACCATGGATCTTGGTAATCTGTCAACGGCTCACCTCTTATTATCTTCATTTTCTCTTTTTCGATTTGTTTAAAATAAAAAAAAAAAATCTCTTTACCTACGTCTTGAGCATTATCGGTTATCTTTTAATTAACCAATTATTTATTCATCATCATATTAAATTATATTAGATGAATGGTTGAGATTAAAATACTTAAGTTTAAGAATGCATATTATTAGTAATGTAAAAATTCTTATAGTATGATACAAAAATTCTCAATTGGCAACTAAAAGGCAAGCCCTTTATAATATTAACATTTGAAGATAAATCCCGGAAAACTACGGCATATGATACATCTGTTATTTTGACACGACGGCTTAGGGTCAGAGTTCATCTTTGATATAAACAAGAAAACAAGTCACGTGAGTAAATGAATTCAAAAGATTAAGCAGCCTAGTTTAAATTTATAAATAATTTTTACCAGACTTTCAAGCAGCGTCGGCTACAGCTCTCTTATAAAATTGTTAAGGTACACTGTCCCATACAATTAACGCAATAATAATAATATTAATATTTGTTGTTAAACCATTTCATATTTGAAGACTACATTAAATTTGGACGGATTTAAATTTGAGTCGAGTAGAATATTTGGGTCCAAAGTTTTCTCAATAAATATTTAAAAACTGCTGTATTTTCAAATTTCAAATTAAAGACCTTAATTAAAATAAAATAATTTCATATCAATTTATCTATGTGCTTGTTGATTAACTCAATAATTATTATTAGTGACAGAAAAGTAAAATCAATAAAAACTATACGTGTGTTAATGATATTAACTGTAAAATTGAAGTATATAATAATATACGACAAGAAGTTCCATAACTTTAGCCGTGAAATTTTCAGCTAGTGTTTGTTTGACTTCTAGGCTTTCACATTGACAAAGCCGGAAAAAATAATAATAATTGACACCGCCATATTTTGGCAGGCTATAAAAGCAGGAGAATGCAATCTTTTCGCAAATTACCATTTAGTTTTATCGCAAGAGCGGCTAGACAGCAATGAGCTCCCTTGCCGCCGCCGTAGAAAAGCCTCATGCAGTTTGCATACCGTACCCAGCACAAGGCCACATAAATCCAATGCTAAAACTAGCCAAAATCCTTCATCACAAAGGCTTTCACATCACCTTTGTTAACACAGAGTTTAATCACAAACGTTTGCTTAAATCTCGAGGCCCTGACTCCCTCAATGGCCTCCCTTCGTTTCGATTCGAAACGATACCCGACGGCTTGCCGCCGACGGATGTCGATGCCACACAAGACATACCATCTCTATGTTACTCAACTACAAGAACTTGCTTAGCTCCTTTTAAAGAGCTTCTTCATAAGCTGAATGCTCCCTCCTCTAATGTTCCGCCGGTCACTTGCATAGTTTCTGACGGAGTCATGAGCTTCACTGTTGATGCAGCAGAAGAGTTGGGTGTTCCGGACGTGCTTTTCTGGACTACTAGTGCTTGTGGCTTCTTAGCTTACCTTCACTTTCGCCAACTAATCGACAAGGGCTATACACCTCTCAAAGGTACTTCAATTTTCCTACGATTTGATTTTTCCGAGCAGGTAAAGCTCCCATTTTACAACAGATTTGAGACAAAAGTCGCAGCCGCAAATTTACATTTATCTTTCTTATTATATGTGAGCTGTCAATTTTATTTTGTCACTTGAGTTTAAATCCTAAAGATGGCAATTTTAAAAAATATAGTGGGCCCCACTTCTTTACCATTTACAAAACATGTGAAGTGTCGATGCAAGGTACTGATATTTTTGTCAATTTCATTTGCAGATGAAAGTTATTTAACAAATGGGTACTTGAGTACTGTTATAGATTGGATACCAGGCATGAAGGGTATCCGTTTGAGTGACATCCCGAGCTTTATCAGAACCATTAATGCTGATGATATTATGTTAAATTTCCTTCTCTCTGAGACTGAAAGATCCAAAAGGGCTAGTGCAATTATTTTGAACACGTACGATGTGTTAGAGCAAGAAGCTTTGGATGCACTTACATCACTGTTACTGCCACCTGTATATTCCATTGGTCACTTGCAATTTCAACTGAATCAAATCCCAGAGGATGATTCGATCATGCAGATTGGATCCAATTTGTGGAAGGAAGAAACAGAGTGTATCGATTGGCTGGACACAAAAGAACCCAACTCAGTGGTTTACGTGAATTTCGGTAGCATCACTGTCATGACGGCTAGTCAACTCGTTGAGTTTGCTTGGGGTTTAGCAAACAGCAAGCAAACATTTATGTGGGTCATTAGGCCTGATCTTGTTGCCGGTGATTCGGCGATTTTGCCTCCCGAGTTTGTGACGGAGACCAAAGAACGTAGTCTGTTGGCAAGTTGGTGTCCCCAAGAACAAGTTTTAAACCACCCTGCCATTGGAGGATTCTTAACTCACAGTGGGTGGAATTCAACGCTGGAAAGTATATGTGGCGGCGTTCCATTGATTTGCTGGCCATTTTTTGCGGAGCAACAGACAAATTGTCGATACAGTTGCAGAGAATGGGGCATTGGGATGGAGATTGACAATAATGTTAAGAGAGATGAAGTTGAAGTACTTGTCAGAGACTTAATGGTAGGACAGAAAGGCCATGAGATGAAGCTGAAAGCTTTGGAATTGAAGAAGGCGGCAAAAGGGGCAACTACTGGTCCGGCTGGATCGTCATACGTGAATCTTGAAAAGTTGATCAAACATGTGCTTCTTTCTCCTGCGAATTAGTCGTTTTCTTTTTTTGGCTTAATTTTTTTTGACTTTATAAATTAATCTTGTGTCTTGTACTCTTGTGCTAATTAATTTGCTTCCATATATTTCTTTATTATTAATAATTTTACCATCAGGCACTCCAGTTTAAATATTCTATGCCGTTAATTCGCTGCCATGTGTTGTTGTTCTTATTATTATTATTATTATACAATAATTTCAACTCACATTTCAGAAGACTTCAAACTTAGTTTGACCTTTTACTTTTATTTGTTCTTAACAAAAAATGGTGGCTTAATGTAAACTTCAATTTTATAACGTTTTGATGTAATAATAAAAATAATGTTTTTACGAATATCTTCAATTTCTGAAGATAGAGATGTCACGTGGTAATCATTAACCTCAATTGCCGACCATCTGATTCATCTCCTCTTTCGGTTTTGGCTGCAAACTCCAATTTTATATAAATTTGGATGACACGAAATATAGTTTATTCTGTCCCATTCGTTTCTGTTTTCATCTTTTTCTATCAACAAATTATTATTTTACTTATTCAAGATACGGATGTGGATATACAGAAACTCTTCTTTCTAACTTTTATTCGAATTTTGAAGAAGATTGATGCAAAAGAAAGCCTCTTATTACTGGACAACTTCGCTGATTATTGATCAATCAAATTTTAATTACTGTTTGAGGTAGAGATGAGAACAAATAAAATTAATTAGAGCTTTAAAACTATACGAGTATACTCTAGTTAAATTCTTTAATAGATTAGAAAAATAACTTTGTAGGCACTATTTAAAAGGTTAATCACAACGAAAAATTGTTAAGTAGCTGAACTCCGATTTGAGGCTTTTATGGGTAATATGGTTGGAACTCACAAAACAATTTATTAGGTCATGTTCTTTTCATGTCAACTTCGTATCATGTCAATTCAAATCGATCAAAATATATTCCATTTAACAATCTTATCAAAATATTGAGACTCTAACCTGACACATAAAATAAATTAATTATCTAATAACTCACTTAATATCTGTATATTTAACAAAATTTGTATCAATTATTTATACACACATAAAAAAATCATTCTCAAGTGTAAGCACCATTTTATTTTTAACGTGAATATGCCATTAAACCATATGATTTAATAGAGTTATTTTTTAGGTTTAAAAATATGTCTGCACTAACTTTATTAAGCCACACAACTTAATGTCTATACATATATGTATCTATCCAAATATGTGTATTGATATTATATAATTTATAAATCTATCAAAATGTTACATATTTCCACTATTGAAGCTTTAAACCTATATAAAATTTTATAAATAAAACATTGTATATATGTTTATCATTCAAAAAAATTAAAAAGAGAAAATCATATCTAATATTTGAGTTTTGATGATAATAAACTACAAGTTAATTTAGAATATAAAATATATTTGTGTTGCTAGTCAAGTAAATGAGTGAAGAATATCGATCACATGTTTTAAATACCCTACATATGCACATTCAGTATTCGTTATGTCAATCACTCAAGTACCCCCTATTACTATTTGGCTAGAAATCAATGCCTTAACTAAATCTTGGAAGGTAATTGTTTAATTAAAATCAATATATAATTTGATAAGAGTTGTGCTATGGACACTCATGTTAATACTCTTTCCACTCTTTTTTTAATAAAATTTAAGAGTTAAGTGCTTTTCATTGGATCTAGTTCAAATTTAATTTAAATAAATAAAGTTATATATGACGGGAGCTTGGATAAAGTTTAGATCTAGGTGTGTTTTCTTATGAGCAGACAATTTAGCTGAAGGACCTTAGATTGTAAGTTAAAGTAATATATAAAGTAATCAGATCTTAGTTTGTGAGTTAAAGTAACAAACAAAGTAATATGAGTTAGTCACATGAGGAATAATAGTGGAGAACTTAGAGTAGTTCCGTAGGAGTTAATTTAGGGAGTTGATGTAGGAGAACTTATATTATTAGGTGTAGCATAGGTACACTAAAGAGATAGCTTAGGTGATCTCACATAATACTTTGTGTAATTAAATTTTATCTTATTTATTTACTAACAGCACAACATTTATAAATTTTAAATTATATATATAGTGTGGACTCATGGAGCTTTATGAATTTGTTGAAGCAAATCTATTTTCAATCCACAAACTAGATATTTTGTGGATAAAATTTTAGAGAAATTGAACGTATTGAGCAGGTTGGAGTAAAATTTGAACATCGGCATAATGATGAATAAAAACAAATTAAATATTGTAAGTTAATTTAGATTAATGCTTTGGATTTGCTGTTGATAAAAACTTTTTATTTCTGAAGAAAGAAATTAAAGAAATGTGAAAATTTCAATTGTATTAATGTGATACGCCAATAAAGTGTTGCTGACTTTCACTTAGAGCAGGGGATGTAACCTTGCTCTATTATCTCTTATAGCTATTTTATAATAATATAATTTGTAGGGTTTCATAATTTACAACATTCCAGTCTACATGATTCTTTTCCCTAGGCAATCTTCACGATAAAAAGAGAACAGAAAAAGGAGAAGCAAATAGAAAATATTTTTCTTATATTTTAATCCTAATTGCAAATACTAATTGTTGCACTAAAATATAAGGGTTCAAATGTTTACGATTTTTTGAAAATTAAAAAAAAAGAAAAGAAAAGAAAAGAAAAAGGAAACGAGAGGTACGAATATATGCAGAGTGTTTAGCAAAAGAATACCATTTATGTTTAGTGCGTGGGTTTAATTGAATATACTTCTTTTTTTTTTTTTGTAATTTTAGTGAATGTAAAAGTCGTAAAAGATGAAGATTGCATTATGTCTCTCAAAATTTCTTCTGATGTTTTAATATTAAAATGTGCGGCTTCAATAACACTGTATCAAACGACGTATAGCCATTGATTGGCCGACTCTGAAAAGCCCGATATTCTTAAAACATTATTAACATATTACAATAATGGATATCATTTATTTATTTTTATTTTAATATTACTTCTAGACTAGAAACTGCATATAGACATACTCGCGGCGATCAATTAATTATGCATTTTTGCCCCACAATTATTGTATGGGTAGGCAAGAAGGGGGTCCGCCTATGTTGCCACACTGGTATGGTACTCCGCTTTTTGTCTTTTTGTGATCTTATAGTTGGATCTAAGGTAAGAATGGCAGACGTAAATGCAACGACAGGATGGATTTACTTAGGTCATTATCATTTCAGTCATTATCATTTCAGTTCCTCTTGTTTCCTGAAATGTCAAGATAAAGTATAATAATTATTATTTTATTTATTAGCTAAGTTGTTAGCTAACGTAGTGGATAATTACAATGTATTGTTTAGTACTCTTTTATAAGAGCCACAACCCCTTAAATATAAAATAAAGTCTATGTTTGCTATCTAGCTTTAGAAAGAAAAATCTTTTGATTTATTTCACAAATTCATAAATATTTTATAATTCTACAATTATTATTATCATTTCTAGATATATTCTCATTATTTAAATTTATTAAATCAATAGTTAATATATAAATATAATATGATATAATAAAATAATTTTATGATATTATTTATTTTTATATTATAGTTATTATAATAAAAATAGGAAAATAATTTAAATATATTCAATTTTTCAATTAGGGCAAAAGATGACACACTGTAGTTGTTGTTGTTGTTGTTGTTGTTGTTGTTGTTATTATTACTATTTATTTTAATAATTATTATTTATTATTATTACAATCATTAAAGTCATTATTATTATTTCTATTAATAAAGTTTATTACTTTTATTATTTTAAGTGTTATTATACCCCAGTGGTTTTATTTTTGTTGTTGTTGTTAAAATATATTAATTTTAATTATTATCATTATTAATATTATTCTTGCCATTAATTTCATTGCTATTATTATTAAATTTTATTAACTTTTTTAATTAATATTGTTGTCATTATTATATTTTTTATTATTGTTTTAATTATAATATATCCAAATAATAAGAGGGACACATTTAACAAAGGACATTTCAATATATTATGAATTTAAAATAAAGTAAATGCATCAATGAAAACGTTGTTTACTCAATTTTGATAAATAGCCTATTTTGATTCAATTTTTTTATAATGATTCTAGCTCATTTTAATTTTTATTTAGTAAACGCACCGTTAAAGTATGTTTGAAACATAATATTATATAGTATTATAATATTGGTCATATTAATTTATTGCTTACCTATGTTTGGACTTTTTGAAAGCTAGATTGTGGTTTATCAAATAATTCACTACAATGTGCCATCTTTTGCCTTAATTGAAACATTGAATATATTTAAATTATTTTCCTATTTTTATTATAATAACTATAATATAAAAATAAATAATATTATAAAATTATTTTATTATATCATATTATATCTATATATTAACTATTGATATAGATATTATTAATAAATTAAAATAATGAGAATATATCTAGAAATGATAACAATAATTGTAGAATTATAAAATATTTATGAATTTGTGAAATAAATCAAGAGATTTTTCTTTCTAAAGTTAGATAGCAAACATAGGCTTTATTTTATATTTAAGAGATTGTGGCTCTTATAAAAGAGTACTAAATAATACATTGTAATTATTCAATACGTTTGTTAATAACTTAGCTAATAAATAAAATGATAATTATTATATTTTATGTTGACATTTCAGGAAACAAGAGGAACTGAAATGATAATGACCTAAGTAAATCCATCCTGTCGTTGCATTTACGTCTGCCATTCTTGCCTTGGATCCAACAGTAATATCACAAAAAGACAAAAAGCATTTACGTCTGCTATTCTTACCTTGGATCCAACGGTAATATCACAAAAAGACAAAAAGCGTGGTTACCATACTAGTGTGGCAACATAGGCGGACCCGCAAGAAGGACGTCGTTTATCAATTTGTCCAAGTTGATATAAGATGACCCATTAGGGCCGGCAGCCGCCTTTTCAGCTAACAATTTCCACTCCAGCGCTTTCTCCTTCATTAGTTTCCCACTCTCCCCCTCCATCAATTCCCTTACACGCTTTTCTATTTCAACCCTGTCTGCACGAGGATTTATTTCAATGCCTACACCCCACTTGTTCTGGCAAAACCAACAGTTGGTTTGCTGCTCTGCGAAAAAAGGCCAGCACAGCATAGCCACACCACCGCACAAGCTTTCAGCCGTTGAGTTCCAACCACAGTGTGTGAGAAATCCTCCCACCGCTGGGTGCCTTAATATTTGTTGTTGCGGGCACCAGCTTGCCAACATCCCTCTGTCTTTCGTCTCTTCAATAAAGGCTTGTGTGATAACGGTTGCTTGTTGATTGACAAGATCAGGCCTTATTACCCATAAGAAAAGCTGTTTACTATTAGCAAGCCCCCAAGCGAACTCAACAAGTTGATTTTCTGTTAGTGCAGTGATACTGCCGAAATTGACATAAACGACCGAGTTTTGCTCTTTTGAGTCAAGCCACTCTATACACCCCGGCTGTTCTCTCCATAAATTCGATCCTATAAGATTTAAAGCACTGTCGTGATCTGGAACCTCATTATTAAGGACTTGCTGATTAAGAGGACCGATAGAGAAGATATTAGGATAAATCGAAGAAAGTTCTTTCAAGACCTCAGGCTCTAAATCATCAAATGTATTGAAAATGAGTGCAGAGGCATTATGCGCATTCTCGACTTCTGTTATGACAAAATTAACCATGATGTCATCTGGATTGGTGCTTCTAATAAAACTTGGCAAGTACTTCAATTGTATCCCTTCCATGCCTGGTATCCAATCAATAACAGTGTCCATGTACCCATTCATCAAATAAGTGATATCTACATGCATATCATATAAAGAAAGGTGACAGTAATCAATGCCAATATATTTAAAAAAAAAATACAAAATCTACGAGAATATATAAATAAAGTAAATGGTTGCAAAGACATTAATATATCTTACAAGATTACCTTTGAGAGGGAATATACACTTTTCAACTAAATGGCGATAGTGCACGTAGCCCATAAAGCCACAAGCGCTTGCTGTGAAAAAAAGAACGTTGGGGATGTTTAGTTGTTTGGAAGCTTTGAGAGTGAAGCCCATGGACCAGTCAGAAACTATGCAAGTCACAGGAGGATTAACGTTTGACGAAGGAGAGTTGTTGAGTCTAGTTACAAGCTCTTGAAATGGAGCAGAGCAGGTTCTCTTGGTGGAATCGCAGAGAGATGGGATATCTTGCGTGGTGTCGGCATCGGACGGCGGGAGGCCATCGGGGATTGTCTCAAAACGGAAGGTAGGGATGATGTTCAGAGAGTCGAGGCCTTGGGATTTTTGCAGGCGTCGCTGGTTGAACTCTGTGTTCACAAAAGTGATGTGAAAGCCTTTGTGGTGTAGTAATTTAGCCAATTGAAACATGGGATTTATGTGGCCTTGAGCTGGGTATGGAACACAGACAGCATGAGGACGACGAGGGTGCTGTGTATCGATTAAGGAAGTCATCTCAGCTCTCTGTTTCATTCCTTCTTTCTTTCTAAGACAAGTGTGATTATTTGTAGGTGGAGTCTTACTTAGATTTTTTTAAAGAATATTGGTGGCAATCTATATATAATATTGGTTAGGGAATAATGTGCATCACAAAAAAACTAGAAGAAAAAAACAAAAATTTTCAACTGGCTAGATTACTACACCACAAAGGCTTTCACATCATCACGGTAGAATTATATCATATATATATATATATATATATAGAGAGAGAGAGAGAGAGAGAAAGATTTTAATATAAAATTTTAAAATGTAAAATTATATTAAAAAATATATCAATTACGTAGTTTAAATTATTTATATTTTATATCTTTAAAATCTTATAATTTTAAAATTTTTTTAGATATTTTATGCACGAACTAATAAACTATATATATATTTGGTGGCAATCCATATAGTATTGCATCAAAAAAAAATTGAAGAAAAAAATTTTCAACTGAATGAATAAATTGACTTGATAGTGAAATTATATATATATATAGATGACTAATATAAGATTATTTGTATAATATTGGTTAGGAAATAATATGCATCATAAAAAGATAGAAGAAAAAAGTAAAAACTTTCAAGTGGCTAGATTGCTACATGTCGTTGAGCCCTACCCAGACTTATTTTTATGACTTGTTATTGTAAAATACCATTGAGTCCCTTGCACTCTATATTATTTACAGTTTATTCATAAATATTATGAAACTTGTTGTTTACCTATATTATAAAAATTTAATTTATCTCCTTACACTTTTTTATTTACTATTTTTTACAAGTACCAAAAGAATTTCTATTTATAACCATGATACATTAGTTATTATAGCCATTGGTATTAATAAAAAATAAAAATATTAATAAAAGTACTTTTCTCTCTTAAAGAATTATAATATCTCATCTTCCATCATCCTTATCAATAAAATTTTCAATGATATTACCATTCATCTTCTTTATAATATCATCTCATAATAATTAATATTTTTATGATAAAATGATTAACAAAGTAAAAAAAAAAATTCCTTTGAATCCATCCATCTCCACTACTAACTTCTCTTCATCAACAACCTTTAAATAATTGAATTTACAAGTAGACACATCAGCGAAAGATAGAGAGAGAGTCAGAAAGGGGAAGAAGAAATTGGAAAAAAATATATGAAATATTTATAATTTCATAGTGCGTCTACTAAATGATAATCGAAATTAGGTGGAATCAAAATGAGTTAAAATCGGAATAAATAGAATCAAAATGATGAATTATAATCAAAATAATTTTTTAATTGAATTGTAAGAAACTTGATTAAAATGAGCTATATTACTATTAATGTATTTACTTTATCTTATAATCAAAATTGAAATGAGTTAAATTATAATAAATTACTATAAAATTTTTAATTAATTTTTATCATACTTATTATTTTATATTTTAATTATTGTGATTGTTCTTATTATTTAAAAATTATTTATTAATAATAATTATTGTTAACTTTTATTATTAAAAATTTAAATAAAAAATTATTATTAAATATTATAAATATATTTTAATTAATGATAATACTTTTTACTCTTATTGTTGTTGTTGTTAATAATAATAATAATAATAATAATAATAATTTTATTTTTAATTAAATAGAGAATATTTTGATAATTTAAAAATTATAAAAACAAATTTAAGACTCTAAAAATTTTATGAATACTAAAGACAAGAAGCTTTTGACGGGCCAATGGCCATCATAACCCACATATGCTTTAGCATTTTGTTTCGGTTTGTTTAGAAAAGGTTGTTGCCTTGGGCTTTTAGTTTCAATAGAAAAGCCCAATTTTGTGAAGGATAATTTTATTTAAGATCCACGGTTTCTCTTTATAAAAAGAACGAGTTAATACTTAGTTATTTATATTAGTTAGTTTTTTAATTGATAATGCATTATAACCTCTATAAATTAATAACCTCTATAATGTAATAAATTTTTTTAATTTCAACTTAAATCGTGAAATTAAATTAATAATTTTGATGAATTAATAAAATAATAACTTTTTTGAGAATTCCTATATAACTCTGTGGTTCTATTTATGTCATAAATTAATAATCATAAAAATTAAAAATAATGTAAAACAAATATAACTGATATGTCAATTTATTAAAATATGAATATATTGTAACTTATTATTATTTTTTGAAGTTTAAATCTAGTTGAATCTCATCTCTAATTTTTTTTATTGCATCTAAAATTTTAGGGGTTGAATACACTTAGATAAATTGATGTGAATATATGAATTTAATTAATCAATTAAATAGGTACATTAGATAAATTAGTTCAAATTCAATTAATACAATTTAATAACTAACATTTAATTTAGTTCATTGATACATTTTGATAAATTTATGTAAATACATAGATTTAGTTAATCAAGTAGATATATACATTAGATTAGTTCTAATTCAATTTATACAATTTAATAATTAATATTTAGTTTAGTTCATTGAATACAATTAGTAAAATTCATGAATTTATTTAATCAAGTATACATTATTTATTTGATAAATTTATTTAAATTCTATTGATCAGATTTGTAAAATATAATGAATTTTTAGTTAATTAAATGTTAATTATTTATACTGTAAACATACTCTATAAATTAATAAATTATTAATTAATTAATATCTCTCTAAATTAATAAATTTCTATGGTCCCAACATTATTAATTTATAGAGACTATATTGTATATATTTTAAAATCATGCAAAAAAATTTTGTATTGAGATGCCATAATTAAATTCAAAATTACAACATCTCTCATTAATACCTCTATTAGATAAATCTATTACATATTATATAAATTATTCTTTTAATATTTTTTATTTATCACTTTTTAAAGGTGTGTATTTAACTGCTAATATATTATTGTTGTTGTTGTTGTTATCTTTGTTGTGAAGGAAAATTTTAAACACAATAGAATTTTATGTCTTATAATTAATCTATATTTTTGTATTCATATTTACTATTTTTATAATAGATTTTAAATTTTATTTAATACACTAATTTTAATTCAAATGATAAAACAATTCTTAATTGGCTTAGGCACTTAATAAGAAAAAATATACTAAAAATAACATTATAAGTATCATATATTAATGTAAAAAAAATGTGTTGTGTGTGTGTGTGTGTGTGTGTGTGTGTGTGTGTGTGTGTGTGTGTGTGTGTGTGTGTGTGTGTTAAGGTAAACATTATCATTTTCTTTTACTAATGAAATATATTTTCCGCAACTTGTCATGTGTTTAACCTATAAAATATAATATTGTTAATATTTATGGGTCATATATGTCAAAATGTTATACTTCATATGTTTTATTTTTGAAAAATAGACAATTTAACACTTATATTCAAATATCATATATCATATATATATATATGATATTTATTGTCCAATATCACTTTGTTGACCATTAAAGTTAAATCTAATGTATATTCTTAATTGTTGTTAGTTTATGATTCATAAAAGATTATTTTATTGGTGCTCCATAATATTGACATGAGAAATTAATTAATGTTGATTGAAGTTGAAATATTGAAGCCGTAAGGAGGTAGGATGACATTCTCTAAATGTAATCACAAATTGTGATCTGTAACAAGTAATTATAGCAAACAAATCCAAAATACACCAATAATTTTTTTCTTATATTCAATAATCATATCGATTTATCGTAAAAAGAGTACTAGATTAATAGTCTATACTATTAAATTGCTTCATAAGACAGAATTGTCTTATCATAACTATCAGGATCGATTAATCAATTCTCTTGTATGTCTAAGTTCTTTATTTCTCTATTTATTATTTCTTCTTCATTTTTCCCTGCAACGAAAAGATATGCATGTGATATTGCGATCAGCTTTTATTGATTTCAAGTTTCAACAGCATAAACTTTTCACTTTTCAAGTTTTGACAATAAGATGTGTAACATAATGGATTAGCTCTTCCACAGACTTACAGGATGCAGAATTTTTTTATTAATTAATTAAAAATATAAAAATCTACAATTACCTGTAACCTTTTGTTACATGTTACTTTGAAATTTATTTATTTGTCTATTATAATAAATCAATGGTAAAGATTAAAACACTTATATCTAACGGTTCACAACAACTCATTATCAATGTAGAAAAACTCATATAATATTATAAAAAAATCCTGTGAAATGTGAAAGTTTGTGAAGTTCATCGCTATGAGATCGTGTCAATATAAAAGAGTAATGATAAATGGGTTTTTAGAATTCTTATTTTTTTAATCAAATAATAGAATCTAAATCTATAAATTGACGAGAAGACAAATTTTTTAAGATGGTTGTGTTCCTTAATCATTTTTCATTATAAATTACACATTCATGTAGCAAATTTGAACCAAATGGCATTTTTTTTTTCACAGTCTAGACAGCATACGCTTGAAGCAACATGTTTTGGTAGGTCTTGATCTACAAGCAAATCAAGAAACAGAAATCAAGCAACAGTACAAATGTTCTGATTTATTGCCACTTATTTCTTACGATATGTTCTTGTCTTCCCATAAGAAATAGAGCACGTACCCTTCGTGACTCGTAGGAAGATACATTGCTCATTCCTAGCAGGTACGAAATAGCAATGTTACACAAACAGGGAAGAGGAAGCATCGTCAAGTACCTCAACGCCATCAAAAGGAGGAGAAAACGAACAGTGGCCAGAGCCAAATGCTTTAATGTGGTCTTTGAGTGATCTCTTGTGTTTAAAATCGGACCCACAAACACAAAGCCAACGCTTGCCGCAATTCTTTTCGTGAGTTCGCCAGTCCCCTTTAACAGCCAAGAATTTCCCACACTTGCGACACATGAAAGGTTTCAGCCCATGTTTCCTCTTATAATGTGTTTGCAATGTACGAAAATCTTTGAGTGGCTTTGCCTTTGGATGGTTTATGCTGTTCTTGCACCCTTCTGCGCAGCAATAGCATGGAATCCCCGGTGTTGCACGCGGCTGCGTTCCCTTGAGAGATTCAGGTCCTTTACGATACTGCGATCCATGACCCCACATGTGCATCTGCCAAAGAATAAACAATATATGATAATAATGGCTGCCAAAAGACTGTTGCATAAACCCTAATCATTAACAGAGCGATTGCATGCGTGCATGCACCTGAAGATTGTTATAGCGGTTGAAGGTTTTGAAGCAGACATGGCATGAAAAGTGGGTGAAGCCAATGAGTATTTGTTCAGGAGTTGGTATCCAATATTGTTTAGCTGCTGCTACATTTGCATTGCCCTTTGCATTTGGATTATTGGAACTATGGGAATAATTAGGAAGACCAATGCGTAAGGCCACGGCGACATCATCTTTTTCTTCATTGCGTGCTTTAGGGTTTTCATTCAGTGGTGGTTGAGGTTCAGTTGATCCGCCATTGGAATTATATGTTACACTAGGAAAGAGATTAAGCGGTTCGATTTGTATGTGATTTGTTGAAGAAATGGCAAACACATTACGGGAGTGGCATGAGAGGTCTCGAGTCTCCATGACATATAAGAACATGAGATCCTTTTGTATTTTAAGAGGATTATATTATATGTTGATCATTGATCACAAGAAGGAATTAATTAAAATTAATTTAACATGAGAGAAATGAGAGAGTCGATGCACGTAGGTTCGCTGGAGAATAATGTGGTTGGATGAAAACAACCTTTGACAACTGGGTCATAAATCTCTGCTGTTCGTTCTGTTCATCAAATTTGGGAATGGAAGGGAAATAACTTAAATTATGTGGGCCGTGGCTCCTTAGTTGGGCAAAACTTGTCTTACAGATGGTTGAAAATTTATGGCAATATATTATATAGGCTGGTTAACTCTCTCAACTGTCACTGCAACGTTGACATTAGATTCAGAGAGAAAGTGAGAGATTGCCTTTGCTGGGATAATACAATTAATTGCTAGCGGAAGATGTGATCATGACCTTTCAGTTATATCAAGTATTCATTCGGTTAAGCTTACGCCTTGAACAATATGTGATTTATGCATCGTCCTATAATAATAAGTAACAATTCTTATAAAAATTATAATAATAATAAGTCTCTCTTTCATCGATTTATATTAGTCTTTAATATGATTTTCTTGTGTGAAATAAGTATTCTCTTAGGTGAGAAGTATGTCAAAGGAATTGGCATAGCAGATCGAACTCGCCGTACGTGCATTTGGTGTCCCTCGGTCATCTTATTTCGAGTAATAAATAATGCGGTGAGGATTGATGCTTGCAGGATGAGATTTATCATACTTATACAAACTTAAAAACATAAAAAGTATATATGTTAAGAGATAAAAACATTGGGGTTTCTTGACTTATCAAGTTTGTTTATCTGTATCAAATAGATCCCTCGTCCCTGACGCAGTAACCGCTATTGAAATGACTAAGTTGCCATCATAAGCTCGAATTTAGATAACATAATAACAGAGCATTGGGTTCTGATTAGAGGGTATTTAGTCATTTCAATAGGATTAGGAAACTCATTGGTGTAAATGTACAAACCATGCCCATGCATGAATGTTTATCAAAGATTGGGTTGCTCATGTTATTACCACACCGATTAAAATTATACATGACCTACAATATAACTTAAAAGCAGTCATTGCCGTGCTGTGTGGCAGCAGTAGGCATAATAAGGCTATGCAACAAAATGTACCAGCACGTAAGAGATTACTTGCAGCATAAAAAAATTTTCAAAATTTCTTATTAAGGGGAATGTATTCCCCGTTTTGTTCCACAGTTCATACAAGTTCTTTAAAAAGATGTCAAATTATCAGACTTGGAGAAAATATAAAGAACCGCGCAAATGAAATTGAAAAATAATAATAGAATAATGTACCGTGAGAATTTTCATAAAAAAGAAATTCTGCATAAGATTGACAATTAGTCTGTGTTGTTTTCTCTGCGGTAGCTGTGGAGAACACTAGTGATTTGAGACTGTAATCACTTGCCACCACAGCTTTAACCAAAAGAATATATTAATTGTTGTGTATGAGAGTGATAGTGAGTGAATGTGATAAGAAGGCATAAATAAATCAAGATTATACAATTGAAACTTTTTTGCCAGACCAAGTATATGTTGATGACGATCAAGTTGTACTTCCCCCTTAGGTATTTGGACCCTCTGAAGCAACGGCTCGGGCTGCTTCTGTTTCTGCAGAGGTTTGCTGAGGCGTTTGTGAATCTGATACAAGCAATCACAGAGAAATTAATTTGATTAGCTTATACATCAACTTTCAAAGAATGTCTAAATAATATCGTAACAAGAATATTATTTTAGTAATCCCTTCAAAAATTACAATGCTGCACAGCCTTAAGGACATCTCAGGTACTACGCACAATCATAAATTGGACGTATAGAAGTGGTGCACTTTTCGAGTTTGATTATTCATCTCAGTCTAAAAGCTAAAAAGCAAAAGCTTATTATTTGAAAAATATTTAGAAAGCAGTAAGCTATATAAGCAGAAAAAGAAAGAGCTATCAAGCGGGTCATGATAAATCTCCAAGTCTATCAAGTCAAAATAAAAATTAAACTATACTACATAATGTTGTAGCAATAGCCTTTCCATTCTTCCAATGTGAATATCAATATTAATTTTATTTTTTACCTAAACCACTATTGGTGATGGCAGTGCATAACATGGAATGTGGGCCTTTGCATTATGACTGCGTATTCAGAGTGAAGCATCATCTTGACACTGGAACCACATGCAGTTCACTATTAATTTACCCTTCATATGCTCCTCTGTCGTGACATCCCACTGACCCAGCACTCGAGTCATGGCAATTACCAGACAGCTCACTCACATGGCCACGTGGCCCCCACGTCTCTCTCTTGATACCCACACCAACAATAGCCCCTACTATATAACATTGATAATAAAATCCTTTTATACGTTATACTCACACATATATGTTATTGGACAACGAATATATACATATATATCTATGATACATGAGTATTCTATCATTATATGGCGTAGTGAGAAAGTGAAATTACCGGGGGAAAAGGGGAAGGGTTGCCTTGGAAATTGAAGAGTTGGGGGAGGAGGAAAGATTCCTTCGGCCTGGGTGTGATAGTAGAGATACGAAGGTCCTGCTGGTGATGGTGGCATCCGTGGTGCGTGCGGAGCAGAATATGTTCCCCTTGGTGATTGCAATGAGTAGCCATAGTAATATGGTGAGCCCATTGGGGTTGATGTAGTTCCGTACATTTGCTGATAGTATTGTGGCAGTTGAACTTGCGGGTTATACACAGCCTGCACATGTACAATAATCAATTTGACAATTAATGACAATAATTGTCTCAACTAAAAGATAATCATGTGATTAATTTTATAAAAATTGAGAGGTTGAGGCACTAACTTGGTGGTAACCATAATCAGGGGGGTATGTTGGGTACCTGGAAAGGTAAAACAAATCAATGAATTGAAAATTTGAGCATAATAAATGGTAGAAAGATAAGATAAAATTAGCACCATTTTCGAGGTAAGCAAAGGTAGCACGATGAAATTATTGCAACGCTTTCAATGGGTCCAGCCATGATAGCAACTGCTACCAACGATAATCTTGGTTATGTTAGGTTCTAAAATTAATTCCGAGGCAGACGTATAATAATAACAATAAAAATATACACTAGCTAGGACCGAGAAGGACAATATTGTCATAATCCGTTACTCATTTTCTATCGTTATTGCCGGCAGCTCCCCTTCATTAGGCTGTATATGAATGTTATTGCACGACGTTGAATGTTGACCAACGTCACTACCCTTTTCAATTCAACAAAACAAGATCATGTGCATGCTTAAAAAATTTAAAACTAACCATTATAATGCATAATCCACTTTGCAATTGAATAAGAGACGCATAATTTGGCTACTACTAGAATGCACGTAATCAGAGACGCATTCATCATCAATTGAGAGTATCATTTATTGTACCAATGAGCTTACATAAATAGTTGATAATTTTTTTTTCCGAAATATTTATTATTTTCCAAAATAGAATGGAAATTGTGTACTGTGTATATGAGAGATATATTGGCATAATTTAGGACAGAATATGCCACTCTGACCATTCCATTTTTCTTTTGTTTCTAATATTTTTGTGGCAACCGATTAATTACCAAGTCAACACTCTATATATATAAGCATGGACCATTTTTCTACTAATAAACATCATTACCATATACAGGTGCTGTGTCAAGAAAAGCAAACTCACCCAAAAGATTGATAAATGACTGGTGGTGGCGGTGGCAATGGTGCTGCAACTCCACCGTATGATGGTACGCCTCCCTGTTGTTGATGATAAGGAACATTGCCGCCTTGATTTCTTCCTGTATCCATGTATCAGTATGATCACCAGCAACAAACATATATATTCAAAGAATTAATTAATTAGTTGTCATCATATACATATCATCATTAATTTAATTTCCAATCTTCAATCTAAAATCAAATGTAATTCATGTATTATCTCTTAAATTAATACAAAGTATATCTGTACCTCGTGGGGGCGAAGGTCTTGGCCGTCCAAGAGAGGCAATGTTACAATTTGCTCGTCGTCCATCAATCACTGGATTTGGATTATCACAGGCCCTTCTTGCCGATTCCGGATCACGAAAAGTCACCTATAAATTTATTTAAAAAAACAAATAAATAACAAAATATGTTATATATTTATATCGACGTTACAACAAATTAACTGGAGTGATCAGAAATTAATATTGAAACACACGCAAGGAAATTAAAACCAGTTATTAATTGTAGAACGTTATGATATTGACTTACGAAGCCGTATCCTTTAGATTTTCCAGTGTTCTTATCGGAGATGATAACAGCTTCAAGAATGTCACCGAATTGCTCGAAATATCTCCGCATTTCTTCAGTGGGTGTCTCCCATGCTAATCCCCCAACAAAAACTTTTGTAAACGTTGTGTCTCCAAATTGTGATCGGTAATGTGGATAAGCCATGGCCTCTAATTAACCAAAATTAACAAAAAGAATAGCTTCCGTGGCCCTTCGCTCGCCTTGCTCTTCTCTCAATATATATAATCAAGTAATGATTCAGTTCAATTACGTTAACGTTGAAGAGAAGGTGCAATCACTAAGCTTCCATCTCATGATCTTCTCTCCATAATGCTGCCTGTGCCTCCTCTCAATTATCTCCATATGCACCCCCACTTCCCCTTGTTACCACCACAGGTATGGAATCATTGAAGCAAGGGACGACAGAGATAATGGAGTTGGTTTATGTTGTTATTATTTTGATGGGTTGTCTCAGAACAAATGGTTGGTTAAGTAAGTAAACGAGAAAAGAGTGGAAGATTAAACCAAATTAAATTATAAAAAGAAATTAAAAAAATGAAATTACAAGATCGAGAAGAAAGAGATGTGGTTTTGCGAGCGAGAGAGAGAGAGAGAGAGATAGAGTCCCGACAGCTGCAAACGCTAATTTGCTGTCTACAGTAGAGAAGAGATAGCTGGGCTGGCCGAATGACATTGACAGCTGCGCTAGTGTTACCACTACACACTCATTGAGTCTCTCTGCAGTGCCTCGCCTTCCCTGTTTTGCATTAATATACCCTCCCACCCTCCAATCAATATTTGTATGTATGTTTTCTTTTCAGCTTTCCCTCACTTCTTTTTTAAATTAATAACACAATTAGCTGTTGTTATTAGGTGATGTAATTAATATTAATATTCAAACATTGCCCTTGCTGTGATCACCATCGAAATTCACAGTCTTGATTTTGCATTGATCCGCAGCAGGCGGAAAAATATATATGTGTGTGTGCCCACTAAGAGGATGAACATCTAATTAAGTATGAATTACCTTTGGGTTCAGACACAGTTGTTTTGTCTTAATTATTTACCGATATTATTTTGTTTCTATGTGGGCAGATGGATGTTGCAAGCAGATTCTTGCGTGAATAGTTTACCATCCGATGCGAAATTCCCACACATGAACCCATGTTACTAACCCTATCTCGTCTAATCATGAGCTGTTAAAAAAGCCAACTTTCAAACAACAAACGGACGAATAAAACAGTTAGGATCAAGAAGCCAATCTGAGTATTATTTGTTAATTCTATATTTTATAAACCCTAATAGGCTGACACCAACAGTCGATCATGTCAAACAACAAAACTATGGGCGGCTGTGGTTAAAAACAAAACTCGAAACCATCCACATCTCCATCGAATCAGTCAACATAAATTCCTTAGTCAAAATTTTATAGATGTAAATTAGGGTAATTTAATTATACTGTATTGTCAATTATATGTACGTTAATGGAAGGCCATTATATGTGTATGTGGACTCCCACATTCTAATTTGCAAGATAATCAACTAATCAATGCGAAACAAAACACACACGCGCACTGAAAGAAAGAAAGAAAGGAAGAAAGAAAAAGATTGTACTCATAATTTAAGATTGTTGCCAGCGTTAGAGACGAGGAGAGACAGCTATAATATATAAGGACTTCTCGCTGTACAAAATTTTCATGAACTGGCATTACTTTCCACGTGGGTTCGTATCACTCTTTGAGCACAATGAGCTGGATTTCATTTCATCTCCTTTAATTATTTCCAAATTGTATTTGAGACTTCGAGAGAGAGAGAGAGAGACACACACACACACGCACGCACGCACGACTCCTTTCATCTTTGTGTTCTTTTTGCTTTGCTTTGATCGTAATGTTATTAGGGTACCCGCCCGCTAGCAGCATCAACTAACAACCGCCAATCAATGGCTATTTTAAGGCTGAAATTTTCTGCACATGGGAGTCAAGCTGATTTGAAGGGACAAATTTAAAAAGCTTTTCCCGTCAAATATATATATTCATTGCCTCAAAGTCTCCCACTTGCGGCAGCCATGCTACAATTCTGATGCCTCGGTACAAAATCCTTCTTTTGAGTTGTGAGCCACCCCGCTGGGCTCATGATTTTGTTCAAAAAGCTGAATCTAATCGAGCTCCTTATCTTTGCTCATAATTTAATTGCACCTCTTCTTAACCCATTTGCATACGATTTTTTTCTCGATCATTCTGGGAATTAATTTTTCCCCTCAGATGATTATTAAAACAGCAATGTTGCGAATAATACTTACCCAGTTATGCGTGTCAGCAAGGATTATAGAACTAAAATCAATTTAAGTACCGAGTCAAAGGACAGGTAAGATATTTAAGGCCCTTATGTACAAATCGATCGACTAAAATATTGAACTGATTTATATATCTAAGGAAAATTATTGGTCAATCATTTAATTAATTTGTTATCAAAAATATTATAAAAATTTAAATTTATTCAGCTTTGTACTCTCTGTTAACAATTTGTACGGTTGGTAAAAAGTGACATAATTATTCTTACAGAATGATCACTATAATAATTTGTGTTTATTTTTATTTTATTATTTTATAAAAAATAACTCTATTATTTTAGGGGACAGTTAATACGCATTGTAAATAAAACTTACAAAATTAAATAAATTTTTAATTTTTATGACACTTTTAATAACAAGATAATCTTTAAGTAAATGATTGATAATTTTTTTTATTTAAGATAATTAGTTTAAAAATAATCCCATTACATTAAAACTAAGGAAAAAAAAAGTAATTATTCGATTGTGGGATATTCTCGATGAACGTGACCTGTGAATTTTTGAAGCCCAAATGACTCAATTGATCGCTTTTGTCTGTAAAAGGCCGAAAGCCTAAAAGGCTAAGCTAACACATGGTAGAGGGCCAATGTGCTCGAAATCTTTTCTTTTTCTCAAAGTTGTTTTCATTTGGACAGTTTTTTTATTTTAAAATAAAAAAAAAACACAGCAACAATGGACCAGCCACAAGTCACATCTAGTTTACTCTACAGTCTACGCGAACAGTTCTGCAATTTGGTCTAATCTCTACTATTCTAATTTCTAGGGGACATCTCGTTTTACTCGAAAATTTCTTGGTAAAAAAATTTCATTATCTCACTGCTTGCTCTTTTTGTCTCTTTAGACTTCAGAGAGAATAAAAAAAAAACAAAAAAAAACAAAAAAAGAGAGAGAGAGAGAATACGGCGAGGCAGCTAGTTTGGAACTTTCCAATAATATTATGATAGGTAAACACGCAGCGTTAGAAACTAGAGTTTTGAATATTGTGATACGTATAAAAAATAATATAAAATTTAGTATAACTTTTGATAGATGGATAATAATCGAGGGCCATTTATAACCCGTAATTTCAACTTGGAAATTTTCAAGCGTTCGATTGGTCGCTATCCAAGTATCCATAACCTAACTACTAGAATATCTCAAAATTTCATAGATGAAAAATGTTTATCCAAAAATCAATATTTTTATATGTTGTCCTCCTTAGGCCCAGGGATTCTATCAGTGCCGCATCAGTACAAGATTCATTATATCATAATTTTTACTTTCGAGACTAAGGCTTGATTTGTTTATTGATCTCGGTTTAGTAATCGTGACTCAATATCAAAGTTCCTAAAATGTTTGTTAAATATTTTAAAATTTATTTATTCAACAGCTGCTTGATAAAATTATTTATTGCTCTTATTTATTTACGGTTACCCAACTTCAGAACCTATGATTATCAAATTATTTTAACTTGACAGCCTCTGCTTCAATTCCTATTAATTGGCAAAACGGCTTCCCAAGGATATCAATTCAGCTGAAATTAGCATATGTGATTGATCAATTTTTCTTCAATATGGACTGTATGATAGTAATTATAGAAGACAAATATAATAAGAGTTATATCTCTCTAATCCCCACTAATCACTTTTATACTAACACTAATTTAATATTTATATGAAATAACTTAAAAGAGTGAATACCTTTCAAGTGTATCCATATGATAATTTCTATTGATATCTAATTTTTTAAACCCTAATTTCTTTTAACTTTTTAGATTATTATCTCTTCTCAACTATTTTATACTCTATATTTGTAATTATGGAATAAATTAATTTACAATACTCAACAAAGGATAACGAAGAAGTATTAAATCTTTTTTTTTATATAGATAACAACGATGAATAAAACTTTTTTTAAAAAAAGCAAGAGATTATCATGATTATGAGTTATTTTAAAATATATTTTATAATTTTTATTTGGTGGGTGTGGGTGCTTAAAAAAATTAAAATTAAAATACTAGTAAATTTGGAATATGTTAAAAAATAAAAATTAGTATAAAATTTTTAAGAAGGTTAACTTATTTTCTCTAAAAGAAATAAATAAAATAAAGTTAACTTAAAAATGGAGGTTGATAAAAAATCGTAGATGGGTAAGCATCACCCGTCGTATAATTGTAGTAATAGCTAATGGGCTTATCCAATTACCGAGTCTTGAATCTTGTTCACTCATCATATTGAAAGTTGTACAGACAACGGATCAAATGATGGTGAGTGCTATTTACACCCCATTGCTAATCACATCCCCAACAATTATGGGGTCACTAACACTTTCTTCTCAGAACAACTGCTCCATCAATGTATTTCTAGCCAAACTGACAGTTGGTAGCTTGCAGAATAATACAATATACTTTGTAGTTTTATCAGAACACAGAAAAAAAAAAAATGATGACATCAATTCAAAAATACTAACCAACAGATTTTATTTCCACGGGTCTTTCTTAGGTGGCATTTGTTTTTTATCTAAAATTTGAATATATTTAAATTTTATTCAAATCTAAATAGGTTTGAATGCGTATATCTAAATAATTTTTTTAATATCTGAATATAAGTGTTAACTTAAAGAAAATATTTGAAATATAATGTTTTGACATATATAATCCTATAAATATTAATAATACTTATATTTATACATTAAACGCATTACAAATTATTAATAAATTATTTAATTAATTAAAAAAATTGATATTATTTCCCTTAACAAATCAAGAAAATTAAACTATATATCTAACAAATGTATTTTTTTTTTTACATTAGTATATGATGGTTACAATGTTATTTTAGCAATTATATTGATTTTTTTCTCGTTAATTACATAAGTCAATCAAGAATTGTTTAGTCATTTGGATATAAATTAATGTATTGAACAAAGTTGAAAATCTATTATAGAATAGTAAAAGATATGGACCTATTATAACACACACTCACCTAAAGTTTTATTATATTTAAAATTCTTATTAATATAATTAATAGTTGAATACATGTATATAACAAAAAATTTGATAAATAAAAATAATAAAAGGATAATTGATACAATAAGAAATAGATTTATTTAATAAGTGCATTAGTGAGAGAGAGTTTTAGAATTTCATTAACATATTTTGTCATTTAGGTAAAATTTAGAATATTTAACTTTTCTATTTAGACCTAAACATCTTATAATCATATATAAGTAATAGAAAACAAACAAAATGAAAACAAATGTCTAAAAATGATTCAGATTCAGAATTAAAAAAAAAAAAACCGACCCTTTAGTTTCTTGCAAATTTTCATTTGAAACTCAAAACAATGACAACAGTTTATGATAATAAGGATAAGATTGAGCCAAGAATTTTATTCAGGGCAAAATAAATTTTAAATTTGACAACAATAACAATAATAAGATAAAAGAATTGAAAACAAAATAAAATTTAAATTTAAAAATATGACTAATTGATTTGTTTGTTTTTATGTCTAAAGTCTTAATTTAGCTTAGGGATTTTTTTTTTGAAATCTAAATCTTAATTATTTTCAGGTATTTTTAGTTTCTTTTTTTTTTTGTTTTTAATCATTTATGTTTGATTATAAGATGTTTAAGTTTGAGTGAAAAAAGTTAAATTTTCTAACTTTTATCTAAATGGCAAAATATTTTAATAGAATTTTAATATTCTTTCTCATTAATACCCCTATTAAATAAATTTATTTTTTATTCATAAAATTTCCTTTAATTAATTTTGTTCTCCCTTTTTTTTTATATGTATTCAACTATTATGATTATTATTATTTGTGTGAATGAGAATTTTAAACATAATAGAACTTTAGGTGAATTTATTTATAACAGGTCTATCTTTTTGTATTTATATTTACTATTTTAAAATGTATATTATATTTTATCAAATAAATTAATTTTAATTCAAATAATTAAATAATTATTGATATACTTATGCGATTAATAAGAAAAAAATATCAATATAATATACTAAAAATAACAATATAAATATCATATATCAATATAAAAGTACGTGTATTAATTATATATTTTACTGTTCATACTTTGTTAAGTTAAAAATTGTCAATTTTTTATTGATAAAATTATTTATTTATAACTTATTATCTGTTTAGCTAATAAATATAAGTATTCTTAATATTATTTATATATATATATATATATATCAAAAATCATATTCTAATTTTTTTCTTTTTGAAAAATAAATAACTTAACACTTATATTTAGATATTGAAAAAAGAAAAATAAATATGTAATATAGATATATATATTTAGACCTATTCAAATTTTAACCAATTCAAATCTATTCAAATTTCAAGCAAAAAAATAAATACTATCTTAATTTAAGATATTTTAAAGTTTTGACTTGGTTGCTTTTGTATCTAAAGTGCTAATGTAAGAAATTTTTATCTCAATAAAAAAAATTCTAACTTTTATCTTAATGATAAAAGCATTATTTCCTGCTTATATAATACCCAGTGACCTTTTTTTTCCCTCTCTAATCAAAAGGATATTTTGGATTAACTATAAAGTAATTTAGATGTGGCATTCAAATTTTTCTTGAAATCGACTTTTACGTGACATTAAATACCTAATTATATAATTAATTTGAATTTTAGGTAAATTAGTTTATTATTAGGTAATAGTTTTTATATAAAAGTATTATTAAATTGTAAAAAATAAATAATGTTATCAAAATTATTTTTCATAAATTATATATTAAATGTTTGCCTTATAAATATTTACAAAATGTAAGTACTATTGTACTAGATAATACCGCAAAAAGTATATGAAATGCTTTCAACAAAATAAGCATAAAATTATTTATTTAAAATGTTTTGAATTTATAAAAAAAAATAACTTACCATTTACCATCATACGTATAAAAAATAAAAAAATAAAAATATTTTTGAGACTCATTCACACTTTCATAATATTCAATTCCACTCATATTTCATGCTAAAAGAAAAATATTATCTTACTATTTGTATTTTAAAATTTTGAAATTTGTCGGGCCATAGTCCTATAATTTTCGTGTAAAAAAATTGAAATTAAAACAAAACAAACAGTAGCACGGGCTGAACGATGCTTAAAACAAATAGAGCCCAATCCAACACCTAGATAAAGCATTGCTTGAATCGTCTCTTTCTAACCCACGCCCGCAAACCAAACAATGGGGAAAGGATTGCCTGCCTTGTCTAATCATTCTCGCACATCAGTACTTTTTTTTTTTTACTTTCTCAGTTACAAGTGATTTTAATTTCATATATATATATATATATAAGGTGATTTTAATTTAGAAATTTGAAATCAGACCGCATTCAAATTACACTTTACAGTTAAAAAAAAAAAAACTTGAATCCAGCTCAATATATGCCCCTCATAATTCTCCAAATATACTCATTCGTTTTGTCGTTGAATAGAATTATCCAGTTTATGATGCTATTAAAAGAATTATAGTATCAATAGTGTAATTATTATGAATCATTTGACGTTATAAAATGACACACCTCAATCCTAACTTTAACAAAAATTTATCATTACCCAAGTTACAAGTAATTCCTTGAATCTTCATTTGATTTAGATACAACTTATATCATATTGTTACAAATATTTCTTTTTATGTAAGTAATAAATAATAATAGCTAATTCGCTACATGATATAAAAAATAAAAATAAGAATACACTTGGACCTTTTTTAATAAGGGGATATATAGTAGGCAAAATCATTATAAAATTATTTCATAGGACTTTGAATTAAATCTTTTCTTTTCAAAAAAGACTTTAAATTAGATGCATCTTATATACATTATTCAGGTGTACCGTTTCACTTCGTTCTTTCCAATACTAGTTTTGAAAAATACTAATATGTAAAATTTATACGAATTGCACACTTCCCAAAAGAAAGACACCTCATCAATTTGTGAATGTTGCCATAAGTAGATAGTTTTTACTGTTAGTTGTTCTGATAATGTTAGACATGGCACATGGTGAATGATTTAATAGAACAATAATAAAAACGATAAAAATTATAAAATCACACACAATGAAAATTAGAGAATTATATAATCATAAATATATTCAGAAAATTATGTAATTGTCTATTAAAAAGATTGAAAAAAATTTAAAATTATTATTGATATTTCATAGGGACAAAATAATAATGGAAACAAAACAATTGATTTTCGTTGTCTTTATAACTCAATACAAAAATTAACTATCATTCAACATAAAGATAGCTTCAATCTTTATTAATCAATTAAATTCTCAAATGCCATATCAATTATATCATTTTCACTTTTATTTATTCATTATTATAGATTTTTTTTTGAAAGAACTCATTTTCTAGAAATTGAACATTTGTGCTTACTAAAACGAATTTCATAAGTTTATGTTTTTCATCAATTATAAGATAAATCATTATAGATGAAGATTATTTCTTTTAACTTTTCACTATGCGTATAAGTTATCAAAATCAATAGTAATGCATTACGATATTTCAGTCAAATAATGTAATTATAATATAGTGATATGAGATAAAAATACAATTTATTTATGAGTATTGGAATTTATCTAACAATTGATTTATAAGAAAGAATTTATATAACGTAATTTGTATAACATTTTTTAAAAAAGAGTATATCTAACTATATTTTATACCTATAAAGCATTGAATAACCTGATTTTTGTGGCGTTTGATTGTTGTGTTTTTCTTCTTCTTTTTGAGTTGTAAATCTCTCTATCCCGTTTAAACTGGTGTGATTTCTTATCCTTTATCAAATCTAAGTTATTTAACAGTTAAAAAGTTAGCTATATAATAAATAGTAGATTTCATCCAATGATCTACATTAATCCCACTATTAACGTTGGGATTTTTAACCAGCATGATGGAGGGACCCTAAAATGACAACAAAAGAAAATCGAAAATGATTTAAAGAAGACTCAGATAGCGAGAGGTGCTAACAACAGCAGCGGTCTTATAATTTTTAGTTATCCTGAGGTCGCAACATCAAGTCTCTCTCGCCCCGAAACCATTTTGATTTTCCATTTTTTTGTTAGCATGAACAAATAAAACTTGCACTAACTTTACTTTATTGAAGCAGGATTTTCTTGGTTTATGATATGATTAAACTTTAAACTTTAGTGGTCCTCATTCTTTCAATTCTCAGTTGTATATAAATGTTAACGCTTATTTTCTTAACGAGACAGTAGTATTTTCATTTATCATCCATTGAGTTACAGAAATATTAAGGCTATGTTTAGTATTGAGGTTAAACAACGATAGCTTAAAAATTACAAAAGAGATGATTTAGATTACTTGTTATAGGTAAAAACAGACAATTGCTAATAACTGGCAAAATAAAGCTTCATTGGTGTTGGTTGAATGGAGCCATCAACCATGTTGATTTCCGTTATTTTCTAATAATGACTTGCAATAATTGGTGGACGTTTTAACTGTTCGAAATATATATTTTCAATTAGTCATAAAAATGGATTCGATACTTTGGTTCACGGCTAATGGTTAAATAATTATTAACGAATTTTCGGAATACTCAGCAGTTGATGTCAAAATAACAACACAATGCCAGATTATCTATGAGCATGAATCTGTTACTTTCTTTCTGCCCTATACACGGTTAAAAATGAGAAGTGACGGGCAATGAGAGTAAATCTCAGAACTGTAGTCCATACACAAAATGAAAGTTTTTTTGGTGAATGGTTGTCCCAATATGTTAATTCGTCTGACGGTGGTACCTACAAGTTGCAGCAAATGACTCGAAACATGTAAAGGAGTTTCAAGCCATTCATAACCTTGTAGATGTCATAAATCTGCATTCAGTGACACTCACGCCTTCATTTATGTAATTCTGCACGTACCATTTATCTGCAGTGGCCATGAATCCTGCAGTTTCTAATTCATTTGCTTGACGCGGCTCATATATATCTCTGGGACCACAGAGTGGTTATGGTACAATGTTGATGATAATGCTGTGATTTCTTCCATGCTTGTAATTAATCTTAATGTATCATTGGCTCGTTCTGCTCACTGCGAATATATAAATCACTTCGTTGGATTGCGTTGGCATTCTATTGCTGAAACAATGAGGTAACGTGTGGAGGCAGGCTATGTGGAGGGGTCACATGCATGTTGCATGGTAGCGACTGTTTGATGAGAACGGGAGTGCAAATACGGACACAATGCCTCTGGCCGATGTGCTTAGTCACTATAGATGGAAATAAGTGCGATGTCAAGTGCCCATATTTAAACATACCACATGGAATCAGTTATCCTGATGCTCTTTCTTTGTGCTTGTGGGCGAGGTGGGGCTTTGCTGTTGACTTCTTATTGCCGCAGCTGCTAGGTGATTTTTCACGGTAGAGTCTTGAGTTGATGATTTTCAACTTGATAACGACTACTTTTCCACCAAGCTTGTGGGGTTGGCTTATGTGGTGAGGTGAGTGAGAGTGACCGAAGTTGGTCTGATTTTAGTGGATTTTCCATTAACATCCTAAAATTTGGATTGGCAGTGTAATCAATTAACAAATATGGTGCTTTTTCATTACAAATCCTAATCAAGATCCTAGGTCTGAGCAATAAGAGTGTCCCATCCCTTAGCGCAGTGGACACGAAAGGTGTCCATTATAGGATCCACAGGCCATCCGCTATCTAATCTTCCTTTGTCTTTTCTACGGCTGAAATTCGTTAATAAATCCATTCACTCTCTCTTTGTAGAATGAATTAAACTGACACATTCGTCGATTCTACTGATTAGGGTGACCAACACATGTGGGCACATCCCATGTTAGCATGTTACCCTTTCATCAGCACTTGTCATTGGTGATGTAATATTATTAAAAGCCCGCTTAAATTGTGATCATTTAAACATGTGATGAACTGATAATCAATCATGGGTCGTAATGTTATGGCCATGCTCCAACCTCCACTTCCCAATCAATGGTGCATTTTCAAAATTAACAACCTACTGCTTTGATTTTTTGGCAAAATTTGTCGTATCAGGCGAGGGAGGAAAGCTGCAGCGTCAAACGGTCAAAAATTGCACTACCCGAATAATTCCTAAAACAAGACTAATTCGCCAATTTAGTCAAGCCATAATTCTTAATTCCCTCGCCAACTCTTTCTGCTAATTGGATCTCCAGAAGCAAATTCCTTTTCTTCATTGAGATCCATGCCCGGTCAGTACAATTTGATTCATACATGGAAATTCAAAGAAGGTTCCCTAGCTTTTATTACCAGTCTATATATTAATAATATCAAAGGCGAGTAGATCCAATTAACTGCAGTGAACTTGATTTAAAAAATTAGACTAATAAATTAGATCTGTACATATGAAATTACGAACATGATAAGACGTTGGGCAAAAGTGCGTTAAAAAGCTTCTTAAATTAAGTTATTCTTCTTGTATGATCATCGATTGGACGTTGACTGCGTGTACCGATGTAACGGTGGAGATTTATAAACTAATAAGAGAAAAGGAGCAAGAAAAATTGAGAGAGAGGACCACCCCACGGTGGATTAACGTGCCGACAATTGATCTTGCTATTTCAGTTTGAAGTCTAAATAATTAAGCGCAAATTGCGTGGTTAGTTTAATTAAGTAATTGTACAGAGCGTAGACCGGAGTAATAATGGACTGCATGATCTACACACCTAATGCATGCAGAGGTCAAATACCGAAATTCACGTGAAGTGTTATTGACTTGTGTGATAAAAGTTAATAATATATCCATCCTGCATGTCCATTCCCTTTCGTTCCATTAAAATTTTTAATTTCTGCAGTCCTGTTTTTTTTTTTTTTTTTTATAAAAAATTAGTCACATACGAGCTACAATTAAGTCAAACAAGGATCAAGATCCACCTTCAGTTCCGTAATCGCGGAATATGAAGTAGTTGTTTGTGAGTGTGAACAGTTGTAAATTCATACTTGCATTAACATAATCGCAATTATAATAATCCGATAATTTGTGTATTATATCAACTCACGGGGTAGAACGTTGTAGAAAAAAATGTCAACTCTTATAATTTTCGGAGTTCAAATTAATTAAATACCATAAGCAAAGCTGAAACCTGCCATGATTGACATTAAAATATTATGAAAAATAAAATTTTATAATTTATAATAAATTTAATTTTTAAATAATAATCTTAATAAAAAATTAAATATATTATAAATTTTTATCATATAAATAATTAATTAAAATTAATTAAATTTTTTTTAAATTATAATATTTAATATTTTAATATTATAACTCTCCAACTTCAACTTGAATGGCAAGCATATTACGAGAGCAAAGCATGGAGGAGAAGCAACCCGACAAAGGCAGCTTTTGTTTACAGCCCCAAGCCAACAAAAGACAATGCGATATAATTTCGACACTTTCATCATGCAAAATAAAATTTTATTAAAATCTTTATATTTTTTATTTTATTTAAATTTGTGTCAAATCTTTTTTAATTAAAATAATAAAAATATTAAATAGGCAGCCAATTTGCAGGGTTTAAACTTAAAGGTACAGAGGTTAATTGTTGCCCAGAACAGCAGCTTCTTTGCACTTCGCTATTTGCTGCTGCTCGTGGGCCCTTTTACCATCCCATTTTTGAATTGCCAGCAATAATAGCACGCCAGCCACAGCTCACGGCCAATTTCTTTTCGTTAAAGATAAATGCTCAAGCAGTTTTCATATTTTAAGTATTTGTTTTCAATTGCATGCCTAGTTTGAAAAATTTCAAACATGTCCCTGTAACTGGAGAAAACCTTCATAATTAGGACGAATTATTTGTTTATCTCAAAGGTAACATGAAGCGTTGGTGGTTGCATGCGTATTGTGAATTTATCTCAAACATTTTGAGTGATAATATAACCATAAATTTTATTTTTTAACTTATAATTATAACCTATTTAATATTTATTATGTTTTTTAGTTTAAACAAAGAATATTTTTAGTTTAAAAATACTTTTTATTTATATTTTATTAATCTTTAATAATAACAATTATTGTTAGTTTAATTTAAATAAAAATTTTATTACTATAATAATAATTTTATATAATAATTAAATTATTTATATTTTTAATTTAAATATGATTTAAATAAAATTTATTATTTTTTTTATTTTTATTCAATCAATAAATTAATACTCAATCATTTTGTATATGATAAGTTTATATAAAAATTTTTGATTGCCAGCAATAATAGCACGCCAGCCACAGCTCACGGCCAATTTCTTTTCGAATTTTAAGTCATTTACTTTTAGTCCATCCCAAAGAATGGTGTAAGTGAATTTATCTCAAACATTTTGAGTGATAATCTAACCATAAATTTTTGTACTGACTGATGTGCTATGATTTAATTGATTAAATTATATATTTCTTAATTTATATGACTTGTATTTATTATTTTTTTTATTTTTATTCAATCAATAAATTAATACTTCACCCCTAACACTCATTTACTTGTATTTTTATATTATTTTTATAATAATACTCTTACAATAGTCTTGGAGACATTAGTAAAAAAAGCAAAACGTTAATTTATGAAATTAACAAAAATTAATAAAATAAAATGTAAAGAAGACAAGATGTTAATCCACCAATTAATCAAAAATAAAAATAACTAACACAAAATTTTAAATCATTCTTATTTTACTTTTATGATTAATTTGATGGATTATTTTTTAATTATTTTTATTTTACTTTTAGATTTTAAGTACATAGTAATTTTTAGAAAATAATGTGTAATGAATAAAACTTTTAAATAATAATTTTGAAAAATACTAAAGATACTGTAAATTTTCTTATCATTCAAGTGCATTTGAAATCAAATTAACTTAATTTTAAGCCACAATAACCAATAATTATCAAATAATTTTGTGCTATAACTAAAAGGTATAGTGACCTGACTTTAACACCAAATAAGATCATAACCCCCAAATATAAGGACCAAAAAAACCTTAAAATTAAATTGAATTTTTAAATTTTATAAGATAAAATTTATTATCATGAGAACAATATTTATTAGTAAACAAAAAATGACATGCTATTAACTTGAAAACTTCTTTGTTTTTAATTCACAACATTTAAGTTGAATTGTTAGAGTCATTCAAATTTTTTATTCTCATTCAAAATTTGTTCTTCGTTATTTATATCATTCATTTCTTTCATTCTCTTGCATCTTTTCTTTCTTAAATTTAGAGTGCATTTGAAATTGAGGTTCGACAACTTTAATTTTTAAACTATAATGGTAAAATATTTAATAAATATTAACTGTTGTAAATTAAAACTTGTTAATATGATTTTTCACGTATATAATAAAAAATTAATTATATCTTTAATAATTTTATCAAAATTATTAATTAAATTTATATTTACTATATATTATTAATTTTTATTTTATAAATTATAATTTTTTTCATAAAAACTGTAATTTAAAAGTTATACCACCTCAGTACCAAGTATAAAATTAGTCAATAGACATTAAGATTGTATGGTTGATTTTTTTTTTTCAAGTCAAACATTATAAACATTCTTTTTTTGGTTGAAATTTGTCATCCAATTTGAAAGTAGTCGATGTATATTAAAGCTATACAGCAGTAATGTTAAACCAATACCATTATACCATATGCCAATCATATAACAAGTTGATATATATCACATCAGCTTGATTAAATAAAATTTATTTAACGTAAATAAATAAAAAAGAGTTGCCATAAAATTGGAAAAAAACTTTCTTTTGCCTAACTTAAATACTGAAATCCGTGAGACGTTAGTCAGATCACACTGTGCTTAATCGCCACGTGTACGCAGCGAAGGTTGCGTGTCCATTTGACAATCCAGAATGCTACGCAACCGAAGTACTGGTGACGAATACACTCGGCCCCGCGAGATAGAAACCCGGTCTCGCGAGGAATGGGCAAGTTCCCACTTCCCAGCGAAAGTTTTCAACCCCGCGTTTACAACAACTTGACACCGTCACCACATCCAAACAAATAAATCACGAGTCGCCTAAAGAAAACAAACTGATCCGCTGCATCGCCACTGAAAATAAACTGCCCATTCGTAGCCGCCACGTCAACAATTCTGTTCACCGACAGACGAACACGTCAAAAGCGGGCCCCACTTTTGCCCCTAGCATTTCTCGAAATTTACACAATATTCATATGCAAAGATTTGTTCTCGTCGCATGTGAATTCTTTCTCTCTCTAAATCACCCTAAAAAACAAAAATAAAAATAAAAATAAAAATAAAAATCTTCACTTAGCTGGTTCTGCGGTATTATATTTATAAATCGTCTCGGATTTGGCGCCTTCCGTCCGATCACTCCATGAATTAATTTTTATATTTTACGTCCGACGTATTTTAATATTGTTTCCGTGTATTAATCCAATACATTCCTCCACCAACAGAATCTGCCACGTCATTTGGAATACGTCTTCAAATGACGATGCTGCCCTTAAATGCGAAGAGCGAGAGCATTGCTCCACTCGTATACGAAATTCCACTTCTGATCCTCTGAGCAAAGATCATCCTTTCCCGACCCTATCCGTCAGTGGGGGGCTCACTAAACTTTCTCATATTCCTTTCAAATTCATTATAGCAATAATTAGCGATCTCAAAAAGAAGAAACACTAAAATATTCGCTCTAAGTGTCCTTTTAACGATTTGGAATCACTACCCTCAGTAATTACGCGTTGAAAGTCTGTCTCGAGATTTTGCTTTTGAAGCTAATTAATTATTACGGTCGACGTCCCTGGAGCCAAATATTTAAAAGGAAAAAAAACTTTTTTGGACAAAAGTGAAACATTAAAATGCTGCGAAGAAATGAAAGTAAATACAAATAAAGAGGAACCAGCACGAAATTACTAAATTTTAAATGGTAACAACAACTTTATTAAATTTTTGTCTGCAGTGAAGATGCAAGTCAAATGTAATCTGATAATAAATTTAAAAAAAAAATCTTACAAAACTCGGTGTTTAAGCGTGTCTCCTTCACTGTCACACGGCCCGGATATATAAATTTTACGCACATGACGGTGCTAAGTGAATTCTCATAGTTTCCAGAGTTACAATTAATTACTCTCTTTTTTCTGCGTAACAAATAATAATGAGACGTCAATTTTTATCCTAAGAAAGCAATTAATTGGGAGCTTGTTTCTAGGAAATTACTTGCCTCGCAAACATTTTCCCAATAGACATTTGAGTACATTAGAGCGAGTTAATGGTTACTTACATTTATTATAGTTGTAAAATTAATTTTAAGTTAATAATAATATTTATATGGATACTGTATGTGGTGCGAAAATGAAACTTTTGTGTAAAAGCATATAGCGCACTATATTTTCACGAGCTGCGTCGTGATTGGATCGATACAGAATCTCTTCCTCATTTTCACTCGCTCGCTGTAGTCGAGCTCGGCTATCCAATTGAAGTTGGAGCTAATCGGAGCTTATTGTAAAAGGTAACTTCAAGTCATCGAAAGTTTCTTTCTACGACGGCGACAAGGAACAACGACGAGAAGGCCTCATTCTGGCTTTGGTTTTAAACTATTCATGAAATTCCGCTGATTCTGTGGGCTTGTGTTTCTCGCTATATTTATCAATCCTCACTTGTATTGCTACTTAAGGTAGTGTTTTCTTCTATAACTGCTGCTTCCACTTTCTCAAAAGATGCGTTACGTTTCATTCTTATGCTTTTTTGGGTCCTTAAAGTTGACTGTGTACTGATCTGAGATGAGGGTTGTTTGTTTCTTATGGGCTAGGTTTGGATTTTAGTGGTGGGTTACTGATTTGAAGTGAATTTAACTGGGCAAATGAACTTGTAGCTTACTGAAACTGATTTTTTGTATTTGACAAGCTTCAGCACTGTGCTTGTTTGATGTGCTTACTCTTAAATTCGCTTACTGCTCTGCTTTGTTAATGGATCTAATATGGTAAACTACCTCCTGATCTTATGCTGTGATTAAAAGTGGCAATCTATTTTGGGATTACATATATTCGTTTGAGTGAAAGTATATCTGGGTTTAGCTCTTTCAGTGTTTAAAGTGAAGTTGGATCAGTGATTTGATTTGTTCACATCTTGTAAAATTAATCTTCTGGGTGGTTCCAGATTGTAGAAAATGTCAAGGCCTCTCCTTAGAGGTGTATCTGGTATGCGGATCTCAGGGAACGGTCATGATTCATGGGATTCGGAAATGAAAGATAGGTCGGAGAAGGAAGATTTGGAAAAAGATCACTCTACTGATCAAAGCTATATAGCTCTGAGGTTTCCTTTTCAGTTTCTTTCCCATGATAATAATACTTCTCCTTCCCAGTATGGTATTAGTGAAAGTGGTTTTACTTCTGATATTTTCAGCTCTGGCACTCCGAGAAGCCGACACAGCTTTACAATGCTATTTTTGAAGTTCAGTTTAATTGCAATTGTTTTTCTTGCTCTTACTGGATCATTTTGGTGGACAATTTCAATTTCAACATCATCTAGAGGTCACATATATCATGGCTATAGAAGACTTCAAGAGCAACTTGTATCCGATTTATGGGATATTGGGGAGATTTCTCTGGGTTCTTCAAGGTCAAAAGATTTGGAGTTTTGTTCTGAGGACTTTGAAAATTATGTTCCTTGCTTCAACGAATCTCAGAATCTTGCTTTGGGTTATTCCAACGGCGACGAGGTTGATCGATATTGTGGACAAAAGTTGAAGCAACATTGTTTAGTTCTTCCACCAGTGAAGTACAGAATTCCACTTAGGTGGCCCACCGGAAGAGATGTTATCTGGGTTTCTAATGTTAAAATTACTGCACAGGAGGTACTTTCCTCTGGCAGCTTGACCAAGAGGTTAGCAATGCTTTCTTTTCGTATCAAGCTCTCTTTTTGAACTGTACATTTCAGTCCATTTATTAGTTTCATGTGGTTGCAGGATGATGATGCTGGAGGAAGAACAGATTTCCTTTCGTTCAGCCTCGCTAATGTTTGATGGAGTTGAAGACTACTCACATCAAATTGCAGAAATGATTGGGCTGAGAAATGAATCTAATTTTATACTGGCTGGGGTAAGTGCCGATTATGCAATGTTGGAACCCACAGAAGATATATTCTGTTCAATTCAAATTCATTTCATTTTTCTAGGCTCATTCCTGTCTATTATATTTACATGCATTAGGTGGTAGCATAGTTACTTAACTTACTTTTAAGCTCAAAAAGGAGTTTTCCTAATTCTGGTTGTCTTGTCAATTGAATATCCAATTGTTCCTTCAGCCAGAATCTGTTGTAGATATTACCTATAAAACTTCATAACACAACATAATCTGTTTGACTGCATTAAATGATTTACTGAGTTGCTTTGATGTTCAGATCATGTTGCAGATGTATAATGTCTATTTTACTCAGAATTCACTGAAGACAATTGCACCTATTATGAAGCTAGTGAACTTATTGTTATTGCCAATCAATTATGATATTTGGACATCATCATATTTTCTATTCACCAAGACAATGCTTAAGTGTTAAAAATATTTGCAGGTAAGAACCATCTTGGATATAGGATGCGGATACGGTAGCTTTGGAGCACATCTCTTTTCCAAAGAGCTCTTAACAATGTGCATTGCAAATTATGAGGCCTCTGGTAGTCAAGTTCAACTAACTCTTGAAAGAGGGCTTCCTGCAATGATTGGATCTTTTGCGTCCAAACAGTTGCCATATCCATCACTTTCTTTTGACATGTTGCATTGTGCTCGCTGTGGCATTGACTGGGACCGAAAAGGTAAATGTTAAAAGTTTTTGGGAAGTGATACTTGATATAATCCGGGGTGTAGTAACTGAATACATAATTTCCTATCCGTTGTGATGTTTGTTATTTTATTTGTAAGCGGTAAATCAACTTTATATCGATCATCACCAATAAGCAAATATACATTTAAATGATGATATATGTGTGACCTACCGACCATATCACTTCTGCACTTAACTACTAAACCTAGGATTATCTTTTTATTTTATTTTTAAAAATTTAATCTTTCGTTTGTGGATCTTGAAGGTGCCTTATGAAATTATACTTGTATTGTAATGTAATTTATGTTCTTCTTGGTGATTTTCTGAGTGGAGATCTATTACAAGGGTTTTCCGTCAGTCACTCAGCAGGCTAAAAGCAATTGCAATTAGTTCAGCATCAAAGAATTTACAGAAGCCATATGTGAACTTTGTTTTGGGCTGCCTTTTATTAAGTGACAGTCACTAAGTTTGTTTACTTACCACCTTGTTTTCTTGCTGATATTCATTCTCCTTTTTAACGGCTCAATTCTGATGGCAAATGATGCAAAAGACTTCAAGATGATATTTAGAAAAATATCTGTAGTGTGGATCATCAAATTTACTAGTTTGGATGTTCATGGTCAAAAGTGAGGTTATGCTTAGTAGAGAGAGGATATTGATGTCCTTCTTAAAATGTATTCTAAATTAAGCTTTATTGTGAATTAATTTATTATTTAGAAGTTTGATGCTGGATTCCTTAAATGGTCTACCTTCAAAAAGCTGCATCTTGGGTTTTTGGTTCACATAGTGTCTTTGTTTAGATCTTTGAACTAAATTGATCTTTCTGCAATGTGGGGCAGATGGAATTCTCTTACTTGAAGTTGACAGAGTTTTGAAGCCTGGTGGATACTTTGTTTGGACTTCGCCACTCACCAATCCCCAGGCTTTCCTTCGTAACAAGGAGAATCAGAAAACGTGGAACTTTGTTCATGATTTTGTGGAAAATCTGTGTTGGGAGTTAGTGTCACAACAAGATGAAACTGTTGTATGGAAAAAGACTAGTAAAGTCAGTTGTTATAGTTCTAGGTGAGGAAACAACCATATATTAAATCTGCTTATTTTTTATTTTTTATTTACTTTTTTTTTTCCATGCTGCACAATCTTTCAAAAATGTTCAATTATGCTGAATCAATAATAAATGTTATACGCATGTGGATCTTTTATTACCTGAGAATATTGCTGGTCCTAATTTTGGTACCACTGGTTGTATGTTTAGGAAGCCTGGTTCTGGCCCTTCTATCTGCAGTAAAGGCAATGATGTTGAGTCTCCGTATTATCGACCTCTCCAACCGTGTATAGGAGGAACACGTAACCGCCGATGGATTTCTATCGAAGAAAGGAGAAACTGGCCGTCTAGGGCTAACTTAGACAAGAATGAACTTGCAGTATATGGTAATTATGGCGCTCTTCTGTGAGATAGCTAAACTAGCATGATTTTTTTTTTTTTTTTTGGGGGAAGGGGGGGGGGTGGGGTGTACATATTTTGACTGTACTCTATATCATGGAAATCAATCAACCCAGAAAGAGCTATGAAAATCAACCTGCTTTTAAATTGAAAACAAATGATTGTTTCTTTTATGCTCTTTCCCATTATATTCTCTCCCTTATTTAATTTTATATATCCACTTCAATATTTTAACAGGTGTACATCCAGAAGAGTTTGCTGAGGATACAGAAAATTGGAAAACAGCAGTTGGTAACTTTTGGTCTCTTCTGTCGCCTCTAATCTTTTCAGATCATCCAAAGAGGCCTGGAGACGAGGATCCTTCACCACCTTATAACATGGTTAGAAATGTGCTTGACATGAATGCGCATTTTGGTGGCTTTAATTCTGCACTGTTGGAAAAAGGGAAGTCTGTGTGGGTCATGAATGTGGTCCCAACTATTGGAACCAACTACCTTCCGATGATTCTTGACAGGGGATTTGTTGGTGTATTGCATGACTGGTAAGTTTTTTTTTCTTCTGCTCCATTTTTTTTTTGTTTTTTAATATTCTTTACTATATCCCATTCCTGCTATGATTTTGCTGCTTTAGCTGGAATCTGAAATTCATGACATTCCATTTCTTTTATGGGCTCTTTCGTAAGCTGAAATCTGAAATTCATACTGTCTCATGCCCTGTTTTTCTGTCATTGGGGTTTTTTGTAGACAAAGATAGGATCCATGCCCATTTTGTTGATAAACCAGTATTGGAGAATGGAGAATGATCTAGGCTGCTCATTTGGATTCCATTTGGAGGGATATTGAACATGAATATAGTATTTTTCTAATTGGAGAAATATTTGAACTTTGGATGTACAATAATTTATGGTGTTGACTTCCTTCAGGTGTGAAGCATTCCCAACATACCCTAGAACTTATGATCTGGTGCATGCGGAAGGACTTCTATCACTTGAATCGGGTCATCAACATCGGTGCTCAACCCTTGACATTTTCACAGAGATCGATCGTATACTTCGTCCAGAGGTATCCGAATCCAATAGTCCTATTTCTACATGTCATATATGCTTGCTGTGCCTGTTCACCTCTGTCCTCAAATAAATTGTTAATGCCTGTGCATTGTTGCAAAGTACACTTAGTACAGTCGCTTTGTGTGATTGGAATCTTTTTGTGCCTTTTTCAGTTGTTGACATTTATTTTTGTGACAGGGGTGGGTTATTATCCGTGACACAGCTCCTCTTATTGAATCAGCAAGAGCTCTAACTACCAGGCTGAAGTGGGATGCACGAGTCGTAGAAATTGAGAGTAACAGTGATGAGAGACTTCTTATCTGTCAGAAACCTTTTTTCAAGAGACAATCAAGCTAATTCAGAGTTCTCGAAGAAAGCCTGATAAGTTATTTATATTCATTTTAAGGATGTTATTTAATCACCATAAAGCTCCACACCTTCAAAAGGGGAGAACAAAATTTTGAACAGAAAGAAGAAACAGAGGAGAGCCAAACACACAAATCTTGGTGGAACCAACCACAGCTCCTATGGAGCCGCAAGGCATACACGGGGCCATGTAATTACTCAAAAGTTCAAGCGCTATTGAAATGAGAAGTATAGGATTAAATTTATAACTTTTTTTCCTGTTGTCCCATTATATAACTATACAACTACATGATTAAGATTGTGAAGATAATTACGAATAAATTTTTTTTTCCTGTAGAATGTAAAAGAAACAATTTCAGTTCATTCAAGTGAATGAAATTCTTCTCTTCATTTTCTCTTGTCGTTTTCTTGCATTTGCGGAGCATTTATTCGGGAGAGTTTGAAGTGCTTATGCAAGAATTTAATCAGGTTATTTGCACTAGAGAATCAAAAGTTGAATGGGGTACTTGGTGCCTATGCAATTCTACACAATTCCAGTTTTGTTTGCAACAACACGAATATCGTACCTTCTCGTTTATAAGAGTAGTTTGGTAGCATTTTTTTCTTTCCTGGATAACATGGCAAGGTGATCTCGCTTTGATTTTATGATCATAGCAAGAGAAAAAACATAGTGATCAAATGAATAGCGTTTGTTCTTGGAACGGACGGTGCTTCAATTTAAAATATTTGTAAAACACTCATTTGTGCTTGCACCTATTCAACATTTACTGTTCATAGTCACTGATGGTGGTGACAGGCTAAGAGCATATCGGCGATAATTATGTTTCAGTTTTGCTTTGACAGCAAACAAAGTGTTTGTTAAGCACCCACTTCTATTTGGTAGAAAACAATTAGACCGCTAATGATTACATTAAAAAAAACAAAAAAGGAAAAAATTATGAAATTTATGAATCAAAATTGCTCAATTCGCCCAGCAGCAGCTGCAATTAAAATTATAAATATGGCTCATATGTCACCGCATCCGACCTTAGCTCAGTTGGCAGAGCGGAGGACTGTAGTAGGATGAAAACCTGATGGCTATCCTTAGGTCGCTGGTTCGAATCCGGCAGGTCGGATTTGTTTTTAACTTTTTTAATCTTTTTAATCAGCTGGTCAAAGCTTGCGTATCCAACGACGATCATCTGCAGTTAAAATTCCTAATCCGACGACTCTTGCGCCATTAATCGTTTTTTGGCGCCGAATGCCTGATCACCGTTGATAATCAACCATGTACACTGCAGATACCCTCAGCATTGGGGGGAAAAAAAAAAAAGGACAATGGCAAATCTGTATTGTCCAGTGTAATGAAGTGATTAGCTTCAATTGATCAATTCCCAGTTCGATATTCATGGCTTGGCGCCTCTTCTTAACTAAAACCCTAACACCTACCCTTCCGAACCCTAATTTACTCAAAACCTCTCCATTCTCCACCTCATTTCTCGTAACTAAAATCCCCAAAAAGTTTCGGAAAAAACACAAAAAGCCCGATTCTCCGCGAACCCGGCCAGTACAACCCGACTTGGCTCGAATCCCTCACTTCGAATCGATCCTCAATCGCGACTCCGTCTTCCGATTCCTCATGAAAACAAAGGAATTCCTCTCCAAACAGCCCGAACGCGTCCTCCGCCTCGATGACGCTGGTAAACTCTACCGCGAGCTCGGGTTTCCTCGCGGCCGCAAAGTTGTCAAGTCAATTCAACGCCATCCTTTAATCTTCGATGTCTACCGCCACGTGGACAACAAAATGTGGCTTGGCTTCACTGATTTCGCGGAGCGATTGTTGGAGGAAGAGAGGTTGATCATGGAGTCGATGGAAACCGATAGGGTTAATAAGGTTAGAAAATTGTTGATGATTTCGAAAGAAAAGAGGATTCCTTTGAGCAAAATTTATCACAATAGGTTACTGTTTGGAATTCCTGAAGATTTCAGGGACCGAGTTGCAAAATTCCCGGAATACTTTCGGATTGTGATTGAAAATGATGGCAAGAGGATTCTTGAATTGGTTAATTGGGATCCCATTTTAGCTGTAAGTGAGCTAGAGAGAGAGTTTATTGTTAATGAGGATAAAGTCAAGAAAGCATTTAAGTTCCCGGTGAAGTATGGGAAAGATTTGGGATTGGATGGGAGCGACACGAGAAAGCTTAATTTGTTGAACACATTACCGTTGGTTTCTCCATATAGGGATGGGTGGAAGTTTGACATGTGGAGTTTGGAGGCAGAGAAGTATAGGGTAGGTGTTGTACATGAGTTTTTGAGTTTGACTCTAGAGAAGAGAGCAAGTATACATAATATAGTGGAGTTTAAAGAGGAGTTTAGCTTGACTAGGCGGACGTATGAGATGCTTAAGAAGCAGCCACAGACTTTTTATTTAGCTGGAACGGAGATGAATTGGGCAGTGTTTTTGAAGGATGCTTATGGTGAGAATGGGATTTTAATTCAGAAGGATCCACAAGTTGTTTTCAATGAGAAGTTGCGTAAGTTTGCGCAAATGCAGGAAGGAGAAGTGGTTTCTAGTGCTGGGGGGGAATGTTATGGAGATGGGCAGTTTTGGGAGTGGAGTAGCACTCCCGAGCCTTGCTAGCGAGAGGAGTAGATGAACCAAGATCAGCATTGTGTTGGACATATTAAGGTATTTCTGATTGATGAATTACATCATAGTGCATGATTTACAAAATAGAACTTTGTAACGCTATAAATGATATTAAATCTATATCAGCCTAGCTTAAAATATAATAGATAAACTGACATTAATCTGTTGTAAAGTAGATTACGGTATCGATAGCATATGTGAAAATGGCTTTTTTCCTTTGGACCTAAGGCGAGTTCATTTTTAGTGGATGTACCCAGTATGTTGGCAGTCCTGATGTCTTCTATGCTGACGTTAGATAGTTGCTGAAAGATTATTGTTTTGCCTGTGATGTCAAAGCACTTGCCACTACTAAGCAAGTAAAAATATGAATGGAGCAATCCCGGATTTTTTCTGTTTACTAGTTTCTTGGTTCTGCAAATGCCTTATATTGAAACCAATTTTACTTCATATTAGAAGTAATTTCCTCTCTCTGTGTGTGATCATCCTTATTTATTTCCCCTTTTTTTGTGCAGTGTGGTTGCATGGGTCACTGAGTACCTTGCTGAGCACAGCATGACCAGTGGAGGGGAGGAAGTTATTTAAGCATTGACTAAACAAATTTTTTTTTTTTTTTTATGTCTCATTTTGCCTTCGGATCATTAATTTGCTGAATTCCTCTTGTTTTTCCTGAAGTCAAACTACCATGACTTTAGGAAAAACTGAAAGGCGAATCCCTTTCACTGACTTTGATTGAACCACCCTCTTGCCTGCCTACTTTAGGCTTGCTGGCTTTGAGCTTTCTCTGCCCTTAGCCCCAAGTGAAGAGCGGTGGGGTTGTGGAATATGGATTACGAAGCCCATACAATTGGTCTGCGAGGGTTTCTTTGGCAAATGGTCCTTAACACTTCGGAATGATAATTTATCGTCTGACTATACACTTGGTATGTTTGAAATTGTAGTTACGGCAATAGAGAAATTTGATTCTTTGGTTAGAAAACTCTGTTTTGCGGTTAATTAGTGCTTTCTTCTTTTATACTATTCAATATCATCCTTTTTTGAATTTTAGTTTTAAAACTATACCATTTTTACTTCTTCATTAAGCTTATATATATGTATTTTTTTAAGTGCAGATCTTAGTTTTTTTTTTAAGGTGGATATGTTTTTAAACTATATAATTTAAAAGAGTTATTTTTTAATAAATTATAAAATTATAGAGTTTAATAGATTATTTTTTAAAATCTTACGGTTTTAAAATGCATTTATATAAAATAATAATAATAATAAGGCATTTGCACTCAAGAATGATTCGTATATAACTGTTCTATATATATATAACCTCAAGCATCAGTCTTTTTTACTGTCTTTTGTCTCTTTCCCCACCCTCTTTTTTTCTCTTAGGATAACGGATTAACGCGCAACCACCTTTTATTTTTATTTTTTTAAAAGAAGAGCAGGAGACACATTCGTGATTTCGCATCCAGTAACGATCGTGTGGAATCCAGTCCAAAATGGTCTCCGTTAGTCTCTATAGCTTCATTATATAATTGAGGTATCATTATTTACAGGTCTACATGTAAACCAAAATTTTCAGGAACTTAGTGCCCGCTGTGGTCTCAGGATTAGCTTCATTCTCGATGGATGACGAGAGGTCCCATTGCATTAATCGAAGGATAATCACTGCTGATGATGATAATGTTGTCATTGTCGAACTACAAGTCTTCGAATTGATAGGCTGCCAGATGTATGATTGTAATCCTTCCGAGGGAGGGAGAAATTAACAATGGCCTAAGCTGGTTAGAAAGGATATGGTTGCGTGCCTCGGAAATCCATCAGACTCTCTAGAGTCGCAGAAGAAACATGCCAGGCTTAAATGGGAGAACACATATGAGATATGAGTTGTCATGTTACAAAAGCAGAGCAGACGTGTGACGAAAATGGTCCATTTGTTCACAAGAGTCAGGTTAAGGACTCAAGGCATACACGTATTCCAAATATAATGCCGTGTCTTCCAAATAAACGCCCGAAAGATATTCAGTATTTCGGTAGGACAAGACTGGTTACGGAGATCCTTTCAGAGTAAGTTCGGGCCTTAGCCCATAGCTTTATTCAAAAGCTGAGACTAACTCAGCTTGTGTTTTTTTTTTTTTTTTTACATAAAGAGAGATAATTTCTTTTTTCTTTTTTTAATAATCATAATGAAGGGATTTAATCACATCTTTGGGTCATTGATTAATGATATTATGATAAGCTACTATTTAAAAAGCCGGTTGGCGAATGCTCAGTTCAAAGTGACAAGGCCATTAGATGTTAAGATGTTCTTAACTTTTGGCTCGCCGAATGAATCATTACAATGAAACCTTAAAACACTATCCCCACATTAAATCATATCATAACGAACTCAAATTGATTAACCAAGCCAATCCAACTATTAAACGAAATGGAAAAAAGAATAAGATGGCTTTACAGTCTCAAGGTGAATAAGAAGAAAAACTCTGAAGTTTTTTGGCAGCTTACTCAAGGATGCAAAACATCGAGCCATAAAGAAACATGCAAGGTGACACACACTACCGAGATGAAGAAGCTTGTGCAGATGATGCGATCTTTGAGACTACTGTCTTCGAGGCCAAATGGCTATGATTTCGGGTCTTGGACTTGCTCCTGCTTCTCTGCCCAATGCTTGCACTGCTCTTTTGAGTGCTGGAGGGTAGTGATCCACTTCGCCCTGTTCTCTTTACTGCTTTTCTTTGAGACTTCTGACTACTGTTTCCTAGGACAGCTTTGGCAATGCCATCTGTGAGCAACTCTCGTGCTCTTTGTGGCTTGATGGGCTGCTTGTTTAGATACACAAGTTTAGGAAGGAGACTACAGACTGCCTTGCGCAGCTGGTCGTCACCGATGTTGCTCTGAATGGGATTACCCAACAGGTTCAGAGCTAGCAACGACTGGTAATTAGCCACTAGCTGACCAAGAGCTTTTGTAGTCGTTATCTTGTTGAAGCTCATGTCTAGGATGGTCAACTTCAAAAGCCTATGCAGTCCCTCAATGTCACTAATCTTGTTCCCAGCAAGACAAAGTTCCTTAATTAGTGTACAGTTTGACAAGCCTGACGACATCAAGAATGCAGAATGTGATTTTAGAATTACAAAAGTCACAGGAGGGTCTCTTGCAGTTGGGGATTATAATCAGAAATTCAAAAAGCTTAATTAAAAGCCAGAAAACAGGTTTACTGAGGATATTACCGTGCCCAATGCGAGAAATACGGTTATAACTAAGATCGAGGACTCGTAATCGGGTCATTTCTCGTAGTCCTTCAATAGTGCTGATTTTGTTTCTTGACAAATTGAGTGTGTGAAGGCCCTTCGGCAGTGATCCTGTGGGTATGTGGACTGCAAATTGATAAAGGAGATCAGTTAGTATTAGAAAAAATATTTATTTGTAGAAACAGGAGTTGTTTCCCCCCTCTTTTGGGGCCAAAAACATACCTATAAAGTTGTTCGACAAGTTGACAGACCGAAGACTGGAGAAACGTGAGATTGTGGGAATGGCTTTCAAGCCTATACCCGCAATGTGAGCCACAGCTGAGGAAGAATTGAGAGACTGAATGACACTATTAGCATGTAAAATTTCCTCTGACAGATTGATTTCTGAACGACGGGTCAAATGGGCAGTGCTTCTTGCCGGTGATTTACTAGTTTCAGGTGATGGTGGGAAAATGACGCCTTCTTCAGCAACCTCATCATCTTCGAATGGAGTTTCAATCCCAAGATCTTTTACCCATTCATCTACTCTTTCGAACAAGGATGATTCTGCTGGAAATGCAACCCACTGTCTCTGAGGCCATACAGCAGAAACTTCACTATGAAAACCATCCCAGCTCTGCCTGTTCTCGTTGTAACTGCCATTACAACCTATGTTCAATGATTCTCCAGTGCATGATCCAGGTGATTCTGTCTTGCTTAATTTCATTGCTTGATTTGGCTCAAGGGTATCTGAAGTGTACCCACCTTGCTGGTTCAAGGCAACAGCATCAAGTGGTTGTGGCTTTAAAATCCATGGTTTGTGCAGGTTCCTGTGGCTCCAAAGAAACAATTTCCACCACAACCTTCTACTCCTTGAAGGAAGAATTTGGCTTGAGGAACGTTTCTTTAGCATTACTCTATCAGCACTGAAATGGCTAGTCACAGACACAGGACTGCCAGAATGATAATTCTCTCTTACCTTCTCTGAGAGCTCCTGCAATTCTTCAAAAGACTGAGATTTTGAAGGAGGCAATTGATCCGTTAATTTATTTAGCACTACCCTCAATTCCAGGTTAGAGCAAGAACGTTTAAGCTTTGGTGAAGCCCAGAACTCAGTCCTCCCAACCCCAGGATCACTAAGATGTCCACTTTGGATCATATCAATGCCCTTCTTCACATCTTTCTCACCACTGTTCACTAATTGTGCATTCTCCTCTGGACTAGCTGTAGTAAAATAATCTGAATGTGTTTTTGTAAGATCAAACTCCTCTTTACCAACATTAGGATCATGGGCCTGAAGATCCAAGTCAGAGAAGTCCCTCTTGATTGATGTGGTCTCTTCATGCTCATCCTCCCCTTCGTATGCTATCTCAGCTGGTTCAACCCGAATTGGAATTACAGGACTCTCATGATTCACCACCTTGACATTACAGGGGGAATTGTTCTGGATGTCGTAAGGCACCGAGATGCTAAAAGATGTTGATTTCGACTCATCATTCTCAAAAGGTTTCACTGGGTGCTCAAGCTTTATTTGCAGGGCCCTAATCTTTTTTGTGTGTTCAGCAGAAGTTGAAGATCCCTCGCCTCCCTACAAGCAAAAAGATGTTACAAAAGATGAAGTTGCCAGACCACTACTCAAGGTGAAAAATTACAGAAAGGCAAAATGATGTTTGTGCCGGTGTCTGAGAGATCATAGAAATTTGTGACTCCAAGTTGTGCAATAGTATACGCGAATACCAACATGGATTCTTACCTTATCTTTCTTCTTCCTCCCTCCACCTAAAAAGAAGCAATTGAATTTTGCCATATCTTAAGATCAACAAACTTAAATTTCGCAAAACAAGCCCCGAAATAAAGCAAATTTCTACTTCTTCTTCTTCGGTTTACAAATCTATGTACCGGTGCTCACATCTCCGATGGTTTCTGCTTTTGTTTCTGATAGCAAGCAATGCATTCTTTGAGCAGCAGGATCACATTGGAAAATAATTTGAGGAAACATTAGCCATAATCAATGGGAAGGCACCAAACCAAAGAGCGTGAGCAATAAAATGACGACTGAGGTCTGGAAAACAGAGAAGCAAATCCTCCTCCGGCAAGCGAGGGAATCGCTAGAGTGTCGGCCAGAGTTGAAATTGCTTCAGCTTCTCTCTAGAAGCTTCACGGAATCCAAACTGTCCAAAGCTAAACCTGCTTATTCATTCACACAACACACAATCCAAACCCAAGGTAAGAAAATTAAAACCCACTGTGATTATTTGTTGAGCGTTCTCTGATCAAAACATATGAACCACGCCATACGCCTTAGATATTTTTCAAAAACACATCAAGCCGAGCAACCTCACATCAATAAAACTCCCAGATTCCCGATTTATCAAGTCCGAGACTGAGCAAACAATAAGCCAACTTTTTTTATTTTAAGAAAAAAAATTTCAAGATTTATCAAACTCCAATACAAGAAAGCATAAAATATAGCAATTCCTGTGGAGAAGAGCTGTACCTATCAAGGCCGAGCTTCGCCAGGTTGTGTTAAAGGTGAGGATTTAGAATTCTTGAGCTCGAACCTAAAGAGATTAAATGACAAAGAGAAAGAATTGAGGCCGTGAGTCGGTGGGATTGATGGCTCGAATGTGCCAGTGATTTCAGAATTATATTCTTTTAAACGACATACGCGCTTGAAACACGGCATGATGATTGATGTGAGCGGGTTACCTTTTATAATTAATTAATTTTATTTTGCCACCATGCGCATGGCCAACGACAAACAAAGCTTTAACTAATCTAAGGCATTAAAAATTCGATATTGTTATTACTAATTGTTTTTAGTTTTACGACGAACGTGAAATATATTACTGGAATTTAATCAATTATCTGCCGCTTAATAAAAATGAAATTGGCAACCGCAAGAGTCAACGTAACCTTATTGTTGTTGACGTCTTCTTAGTGCATAGCCTTCGGGGCAGTCTGTGTAATTTTAATTTTTCCCTCTACTAATTAATTAAGAAGGTAAGAGAAAGGAAACATAAATGTTTACCCATATCTATCATTATCGATTAAATTTAGGTCATTAAAATGAAAAAGGATCCACGTCCGCTGTCGTGGAGGGTTGAATCGAGAAGGGGCTCGGTCAGTTCGTACAAGGTGTTCTATTTTAGTGCGGAATTTATACTGTACCTGCCTGACTGACGAATGATGACGTATGTCGCTCGACTGTTCTGGTGACGTCTGCGGTTCTCTGTGTGTCATGACATCAGTTTTCATGTATGAATTATGATTCTCCAACACAGCAACGGTGATCGTGTCCAACCAGAGATTACCGTCTCCGGATCAACAAATTGATTTCATCTGTTAATTTTGGGCCGTTGCGGTGCGCGCGGAGAGGAATCTAGCGACGGGATTAATTTTCGGCAAAGGCTAAGTTACAACCTCTTAACTTACTGTATAATAATATAAATAGTGAGATTTACTTGTTTGGTGTAAGTTAGAGAAATTGTAATTTAAAAGCCTCTTAATTTTCACGTAAACTGTGCATTTCAGTGCAAATAGACGATGACGCCCCTCTCTAATTCTCTCGATGGAGACTCAAGCAACACTTGCATACAAAAATTTTCCAACATCAATTTCTAGAATATTTATAAAGCAAACAATGCATCGTTATGATGTGTACTTTTTAAATTGAAAATTAAAAATTAAAAATAGAATTATTAATAGTATTTATTTTATAAAATTAAAATTAAAATTAAAATAATGAGATCTATCTCAATTTAAAAATAATAAATAAGAGATTGATTTTTATAGAGATTGAAAATCAATTTATTGTTGTGAAGGATGATGATTTTGTCCCATTAATATTTTAAAATTTTAAAAATATATTCCTAAAAATTTAAAAAAATAAGAGTAAAAAATAAACTGATTGGCAACAGCCAAACTGTTACTGCCAAATTGAGCAGCAACAATTGTATTAGCAGCACACTGTCGCCCTGGACCAACAATTGGTCGTCGATGTCGTCACAAATTTAGGCCATTTTTTAGTAGTAGCAGCAACCACTGCCGATGATGATGTCGATGACGTTGGCAATGATGTTGATGATGTCGCGATCAACTAGCATCAACCAGTGCAATTCGGATTTGTTGTTGCTGTTTTCATTGTTGTTATTGTTATTCATAAAAATTAAAATATAAAATAATAATTATGATAATAATTAATTAAGAATGTTTTAAGAATTTGTAACAATTTAGCTCTCTTTAGTTCTGATTTCAAAGCAAAACAAACACATTAATGACAACTATCATATTCTGATTTTGACTATTATAATTTTGGTAAATAACTTATTCTAATTCTAATCACTTATTTTTATTTTAACTTATCATAATTCCTACTCATTCTTATTATAGTCTGATATGATTCTCGTCTAGTAAATATATTATTAATATCTTAAGACCTTGTTGTCTAAAGTAAAATGCCGATCCTAAATTCTTTTTATTTATTAGTGAATTTAGAAAGAATCTTTTGTAAACTTAATATATTAAGTGATGAATCTCATTGGTTATTTTGGTTTGCTTCAAATGACAATAAAAGATAAGATCATTTTTCATTCTTAAGTGGAGTAAAATGCCTTAGCGAATTAGATTGGTGGCCCAAGGTCAAGAAATTTTTAATCAATTTTTCTTTATTATGATATAATTAAGTTCCTTTCTCAAATAATTTTTCTACCTTCGATGAGATAAACTATCTTAAGCAGATTAATATTCAAAGAACATATAATATATTTCAATTTGTAATGCGCACGGTACATGTTGTGCATTACATAGTATAATGTCAAAAAGTTATTTGTCTTATTAAACAAATTTGCCTTTGCCAGAAAATTATTTTGATCTTAATTATGCACGATTATCTTTTTGCTTAAACATGCATCATTTAGGTTACATATTAGAGCGTAGCCTTCAAGTTATGAATTAATTATCACAAACAGAAAAGTGCCTTTTCAGAAATTGAAGAGCTGTCAATGAATCTAAGACTAAGAGTAACTCTTTCCAGCAAAGGCTAAATAATCAACATTCCATTGAATGACGATTTGCTTGGCCGCGCCGAAGCTTCAAATGATAAAACGCACTATCTTAACGTTGTTTGTATTCTTCAACAACAACATCAACACTATCAATAATAATAAATAATGCAAAAAAAGACAGACTAGTTGATTCCGAGTGTGCTTGTAATTGATATTGAATAGTTAAAATTTTAATATTTTAATAAATACAAACTGTTATAATTTAAAATTTTCGTTAATATAATTTTTTATTTGTATAATAAAAATTTTATAATATTTTTAATAATTTTATCAAAAGTATTAATTAAAATTTATGTTTATCATATATTATTAACTTTAATTTTATAATTATAATTTTTTTACATATAACAGTTGTATCTTAAAAGTTACAATACTTTAATCTCAACACACCCTATATAAATTACTATGTAATTTAACCTAATCTAATAATATGTAATAGAAAAGATAGATAATGTTAATTGAGATTTTATTGGTAAGATATTACTTATCAAATATTAATTTATTAATTAATGTGATTAAGTGATAATGTTAATATCTTAACAAAGAAAGAAAAAAAAAATCCTTCGCCCTTTCTTTTCCCAAAGAATAATTGGCGAATTTAGTTGTACGGAGGGTACGTACAATTCATGAATTTTAAAAGCCTCGCCGGCACGCCGCCACTGTCACGCCACACGCGTTGTACGGAAATACAATGCATGTCATCATTTGCCGTCGCTGAGGTCACCGCACACGTCATGTGCTCAATTAATTTCCGATTTTAATTTACTACCACAAGTCCATTACGTGCACCGCGTACACTTGGTTCAGCAGCGGCCAACGAGGGCCTCAAATTCTGTATTCGTTTCAGAGTCACGAGAATATTCCTTTTTTTTTTTTTCTGTTACGGTCCTCCCGGACGTGTTTAGCAGAGTTAATTAGGATGGGGTTAATTAAATCTATTAAAGTATTTATTAAACTCACTTTTAAATAAAGAATTGTTTTCTTTAATTTGTCCGCAACGTAAATTATTATTATAGACAAGACAATATAATCATGGATTACTAAAGAAAAATATATTAATCACTCCCATCTTCAAGCCATTTGTTTTGTATGCACAGTTCTTATGTTTCTTTGGATTTTTACCCATTTATTGAATTTAGTTTCTTCATCTCTACGTCTATTAGTGTACGGAATAAAATTTTAAAGATTTTTAAATATTTAAGTTTGGCTAAAAATTTGTCATTGATAAAACTCTCTCTTAGTTTCAATGCTTATTTTTGTTAGGATTTAATTAATAAATAAATCCTATTTTATTTGGGACTGTTAACTTAAGAATTAATCTTTTTTAGTTAAAAATTTATTAGTAGTGGGTTGCTTATCTTTTGCTTTTTCTATTTCTTTTTGTATGGTTATATATAGCCCATTATGTTTATTCAATAATTAATCGATTATTCCTCCAAATATTCTTTTCATAGAAATCTTGTTATAACTTTTTTTACAATTTTATTCATCAAACCATTTTTTTTTTAATATTGAACAACAAATTCTTTCTACATTGAAGATTTCTAAAAGTGAAAAATCCATGCCAGACCCGTTTTCATTAAAAATGTAATTTTATCATCCATTTATTTCTTGAATTTCAAAGATATTGTTTCATGCACAATATTATTAGCAAAAAAGGCTACTTTAGAAAGAAAATTAAATGATTTGGCCCTGAAGCTCTGATGGTTAAAGTGCTAGAGGGTGAAATGTAGGAAGGAATGAAAAACAGTAAAAAAAAAAGGAGTAATTACAATAATTTAGATTAACTAGGGTGTTTTAAATATTAATGTTGGTTTATGAAATAAAATTTTAAATTTTAAGTTAAATACTATATTTAACCAATAATAAATTTAATAAATTCAAATACTCTTACACAACTAATTATTACTTTCATTTCAATTTGGGCGCCATTTCAGTTTCATTAATTTAGTTACGGGCTGATGACAAATTATTACACCCGCAACTTTATACACACACACACACACTACTCACAGCGCAAAATGAGATAATTTGACCGCGTAATTTTTTTTTTTTTTTTTGTTCTCTTTTTCTGGCGACCCCATGTGTCTCGGCAGATTCGAATGAAATAATTCGTCTTTTTCAAAAGCTTGATATACAGCAGATATTGATTTGTGTTAACATGCTGCTTCTCACGATATGCTCCAATCATTTTGATTTTAGATGACCCCACAATCACATGCAACGGATGCACGATACATACAAAAGCATCTGACGATGCATAGTTCCTCTGTCTCTTTTATTTTTATGTTTCAGATCAAATTATCCGTACGTCATGTTTTTGTTATTGGCAGAGCCATCAAATTACCCTCAGTTCTAAGCTCAAGCGTGCACCGTATCTTTTCTTATCTAATCTAATCACAAAGCTCCAGTGGAGTCTAATCGTGAATGCGATACATGAAAAACTTGGCACGTGAATGAGACACCCACCCTAATTAAAAAACAAGTGTACCCATTAAATTTATACAAATTGATTTAATATCAAGCCACTGGGGACACTCTAGCTCTCTGTTGATTGATATATTCGTGAATCACGCTCTCTTTTGAGGCCATTGAACCTGAACCACATGCGAAACCTTGCCCGTTCATCGTGAGTTTCTCTGTTGTCATTTTCTCCTGGTGTGTAACCATTACCACATACGCACGTACGCAAAGACAGGCTCTCTTCCGTAATCCAAGAGCTAGCCACCATTAACAGAGTCAAATAAAGACTCCTTTCCCCAAGAGCATCTATATTATACAAAAGCTTTCCAAGGGCTTGAGCACGTTAGCTACTTTATTTTCTTGAATCGGTTTGTTTTGGGAATTAGTGTTCATATGCAATGCGACTCTAGAGAAAAATCTTAAATTGCCTTTAGAATAATTTTATAATTATTAGAAATATAAAAGTAAAATGTTAAGTTAATGTAGAAAAACTTTATATTTCCTGATGGGGATATTTGAATCTATCAAATTCATCTCTCTATGCATCAAAGACAAATTCATTATTCAAAATTAAGATTTTAAAAATTTCAAACTTATTGTTCGCTAATCTCTTTCTCTCTCTACATATGATTGCATAGTGTTTCTCTCTACTCTCACATTCTAAAACTAAACTTTCAATTTTACTTTCTTTTAAATTTATTTTTCTACTTTTCTAATTAAATCATAATCTCTATTTTATGCTTTTTGTATATAAGTTTTTTTTTCTTTTTAATATTTACTAGTTTTTGTGATTGGTAAAATTGATTTCTTAATATTTATTAACTTTTATTGTTGAAAAAAATTTGGTGATGTTTATTTTTGAATGATAGGTTTTGATCCTCTTAACTTATAATAGCCTATATAACAAAACTAATTATTTAAACTTTGCAGTTAAAAAGAAATATATGAAGGAATTGATGAGAACTAAAGAATTAAGAATGAAAAGAGAAAAACTGGTTAATTAAGTAATTATATCAATATTATTTTAATAATAGAATTTTTAATTAAAATTTTATTATTAACATCACCCTGTATTATATATATATATATATAGTTTGGCGCTCTTTTCATTAAAATGAGGGCTTCAATCATTAAAACTTGGAAGAATACTATATACATACATGCATATTAAGTCATTCTCACTTTGACCATATATTCACACTAAAATATAGAAAAATATAGATTTTAATATATTAAACATTATTTTTTATTTGCTAGTATATTGAAATTCTTTTTTTATTAATAATATCTTTATTTTAATAAAATAATAATATTATCACTAGAGAATGACTATGTATGACATGTTACAAAAATAGCATGATATGCTACAAAAATAAATATTTCAAATTATAACATATTCATTCAAGAGAGTCGATTGTCATGGGATGAGAGTTGTTGTGTAGTACTTCCGTATGGCATTTAGACGACTTCTTAACATGCTAAGTTGTTAAGTAAGCCTAACACTTCTCGACCTAGCCTAAGCGAAAATTTTGGTAAAGGAGACAGAAACGAGCTAAATTGTTAATTATATTTATATTACACTTAAACGCCTAATTACACAATATTTTATACAAGAGAACTCGAGAGCTTGTGTGCTAGTGTGTACGCATGTAGATTGGAAAGTGTGTGGGTGTGTGTGAGAATGTTTCACAAAATGAAGGGTCTCTCTCCTATTATAGGCTTTGCTGGGCAAGGGTGTGATTAAGTGATTTTAGAGAATTTCAGTACTTGAGTAATTATAGAAAATTCTAGAACTTAGACCAAGCATGGCTGGTTGCTAAGCGCACCATGTTTGGCTTAGTTGTATGGGTAGCCCATTGCTAAGCGCAACTCACTTCTAAGTGCATCCTGCCTCTTGCGCTAAGCGAACTCCGCTTTTAAATACAACCCATGTTGAGTGCTAAGCGCAACTGACTTTTACATGCACTTCGATTCTCAGTAAATTTTTGCCAATCAATTCAGCAGAAGTGAAATTAACCTCCAATAGCGAGAAACCTTGATAGCTCATGACGTGGTGCTTGGATGAGTTACAAACAATACTGTTGGCTGTTGAGCGAAGCGGGCCAAATGTTTAAGGACTGCTGTGTTCTTTGGATCATCTACAGGCTTACTTAGCTAGGTCCAGTTATTTTATTTTATTTTAGGGCTTTTGTTTGAGTGGTCCTATTGGCACCTCTCTAAACCTCCCTTGAAATCTTTTTCATGTTTATAACTTTGCTCTTTGTTAAAACTACATAAAAAGATAAAAATAAATTCAATTAAAATCAAACATAATTTCTATTTCGTTACTAATTCTTCACAACCAATCAATTACTTTATTGAAAATTTTGTAATTTTGCTTTTAATTTTTGTGTATATTTTTTTCTGTAAAATAAAATAATTTTCCACATATCAAAGAAAATTCAATAGATTTGATAAAGGTTTTTTTTTAAATAAAAATTTGATAAACTTAATCGTTTTCTCGTAATTGCTTCAAAATCATTTTGGAACAAAAAAGGAAAAATTGAATCCAATATTTATTATATACTGGAAATAAGGACTTCGTGGGGTGCAGGTGTGAACTGCGAAGAGATTCCATTAAAAAGAAAATATATGGATTAGGGTAATTAATTTTGTGTTTGTAGTTTAATGTAATTTTATCTTGTAAAATACGAGGTTTTTATACGGATATTGGCGGGGTGCCACCGGCCCAGTCGTATCCCACTTTGAATTGTCTGTGAGGTTAGGTAGGCACAGGTTCGGTCGAATTTGTTAACTGATCCAAGATGGCAACAAGCCAAGAACTATCAAATATCTATTCAAAACACAAATACATTTTCACAAATTAGCCGGAGCATTTAAAAGCCCCATAAAAAAATAAACACGTGTCGCCCGTAAAGTTCAACCTGATGCAAAACACACGATCTCTCTGGTTGGAGGAGCAATGCTATAGTCGACGACACTCCCAATCCTAACCCTTGGTCGTTTCTCCGATTCCGATTTCACTCAAAATTTCAAAACTCTCAATCCGATGGCCACAGTCACCGTTGACCACCACAATCACCTTCACTATGACTCCCTCCCTTTAATCGATCTCCGCCTTCTCGCCCAATCAGAACTTCTCTCCCTCTCTCTTTGTTCTTCCCGCGCCTCCACCATCACCTCCTCCCAAAACGACGACGAAGACGAAGTCTCCACGCCCAAAATCGACCGGTCCGTCTTCAACGAATCAGCCGGCAGCCGCAAACAAACCTTCTCACGACTCCGCCTCGCTCCGCGCAATTCCTCCCAAATTCCACCTCAAATTCCCTACACGGCTGCTCGCGCCGAAACCCTCGACGAAGATAATCCTCAGATCGTAGGCCTATTAGAGTCTCTTTTCAATATTCAATCTCACTCTTCAAACGCAATCGTAAATGACCAGCAGTTAGTTCCTGTCCAGGTTGAGTATAAAGCTTACTTGAATGATGTGAATGTGAATGTAGACGAGGGATTGCATGATGTTCCAATTAGTGTAGTTACTTATAGTGCAAGAAAGAGAAAGAGAGGACGGCCGAGGAAAGATGAGATGATTTCTAGTGATAATTGGTGGTTAATTGAGAGTGAGAATAAGGTAAATGTGGTGAGCAAAAGCTCACTTAATATTACAGATAATGCTAATGTGGTTCCTTGTAAGACAGGAAAGAGGAAGCGAGGGCGACCGAGGAAGAGTGAGAGTAGAAATAACATTAAAGTGAATGTGGTGAGTGAGAGCACACCACATGTTGGAAAGAGGGGACCAGGGCGGCCGAGGAAAGGTGAAGGTAAGAATAGAGATAAATCTGTCAAGAAGGAGATTATGGTTTGTGAGAGTAAAGAGAATTTGATGAATGAGGCATTGATTGAGAACAGGGATGGGGTTGCTGTGAATTTGGTGGCATTGGCAAACACGGAGGATCCTTTTGGGGAGGAGTTGAGGAGGAGAACGGAGGGGAGTGGGAAGAAAGAAGAGTTGTTAGGCTTTTTGACGAGATTAAAGGGAGTGTGGGTGAGTTATAGGAAGAAGAGGAAGATTGTTGATGCAAGCGAATTTGGGGATGTATTGCCAAGGGGGTGGAAGCTTATGCTGTGCATCAAGAAGAAAGTGGGGCATGTGTGGTTAGGGTGTTGCCGATATATAAGGTTTCTTTCAATTATGTCTTTTACGCTGTTGTGTTCTATTAAATTCATTATTTCCAGCATTTGCATATTTTATTTTTGTTTACATCCATTTGCACATATGCAATCAAATATTGAAGAAGTACTCTGTTTGTTAAAGTCAATTCCACTTGCTTTATTTGATCGGAACAAGAGCTATTTGAAAATAAAATTGCTAGCATATATTATCTGGGTTCTTTATGGAATTTCTGTTTGTTGTTAATTCAGTTGTAATGCCTTCTGTTTATTCTTTGAGTGATTAGACCAAAATTCTCATCAAACAAAAACTGTCAACACCGGCCTTGAGTGTGATATGGAATTTATAGGCAGCCTATGCTGAGTCATGATTTCACTAATTCACTTTATGGGGTTATTCTGCTTGTATGATACAAGATAAGTTTCCATCCAACAAATAAGCTAAGATTCCTCTCACAACTACTGAGATGCCATAAGTTTAGTATATGCCATGTTCCTTCCATGTTTCTTTAAGAAAAAGTAATTCTAATCATTTAAATCAATGCTAGTGGGAGATAAACTGCTTCTGTTTTATGGAATTGTACTGAATCTTAAAAATTGTAAGTGACAAAGAATACTTAGGACGTGTGGGAAGTAGCATGCTTGGCTTACCTTGTAGCCTTCTAAGCAAAACTGTTCGAATGAAAAAGTGAAAAAAAGGATTGTTCAAGTTTATGAATTTTGTTATTTTCTAAATCAATGCCTTGGTGAAGAAACATAACACGTAGATGCTTGTGGAGCTAGCCGATCAGCAACCTAACTTGCCTGAAGGTGCTATAGTCCTTGAGATAAATACATGACAAAGAATCTGCACATTGCTCATTTGGACTACAATATATTAGGTCTTAAGTATCTGTCGCATTTACTTGAGATTGTTATCAAACTAGTATTGCCTGTTTCCATGATATCTATCCTTACCAGCCAAACCCAGCTACTTCAGAGATCTATTACTGAATCTGTGCAGACTCTGCAATCTGCATCATTCTATCCAAAAATCTACTACATTTGTTGTCTATTTTTGAAATGGGCCCTAGATACTCTGGAAGCACTGGAGTAATAATATTCAACAATATTTATTTAGTACTTGTAAATCAGAGCAATTTCTTGTATTTTAAATCAGAACAATTTCCTGTATAAGTTGTGTATTTGAAGTTTTTTCATCAGTGTGTCTGCTTCTTGTTAGACCTCTTACTGAGTTTATCTTGTTAAGAAACGCCATGGAAAAGATGAGGGCATAGCATGCATAATGAGACTTCTAAGTGATAATGCTTTTCTATAAACCGTGCTGAAAAATATGGGTGCAAACAGAATGAGTTATTTAGATCATTATTCTAGTAAAAGAATTTTCTACCACGGTTGTCTTTAAGTTTAACTTCTACCCCCAACCACCCCCTCCCCCCCAGGGGGTATAGATGGTGTTATCTTTCGAGAATCTATTGTCTCATTTGGAAAAAAGTTACAAAGTTTTTAAGTCATCCTGATAAAGGCATAGAGTGTTAGTTCTATCTGCTGAATTAGGATCTACATAACCCTATTTAAATGGGAAGAAAATAAGTTTTTGAATGCTATGGAATTATACTAAGAAGGCTTGTTCTTTATGGTATATACCTTTCATATCATTTATTTGATGACTCATGTTGTAATTCTACTTTTGCATTTGCAACACTATGTTCATTTAGTGGTGAGTTGAGGCTGCAACGCTATACTTGCAAGTTTTAATGGTTATTTCGAAGTTCTATAGTCTTAGCTGTGTGGTTCTTACACTATTTTCCCTAATTCAATACCATCCAGCCCTAATGGGCGGCAGTTTGTGTCCTGCAAGGAAGTTTCTTCATACTTGCTCTCCCTCTCTGGAGATAAAGTTGCAAGTCAGCCAAGTGCTGCTCATACTGGTGACTGCATTCAGTTGGATAACAAAATGACTTTTGGAAATGTAAGTCATCCATCATTTTTTTGTTTTATCCATCGTAAGTTTTGTGTGGTTTCCATTTACAAGCTATATGCTACAGGCTGTGGATCCTATACTCAAGGATGACAAGAATAGGGCTGACCTGGTTTTCCATTTGCCATTTCCTGCTTCTTCTGTATCTACTGGGCATGAGCAGCAAGCCACTTTGCCTAAGATAATGAGTCCAGGGGAAGTCGAAGGACAGGAAAATTGCAATAAGAAGTATAGTGTTTGTAACATAAGTAATGAGAAAGTGGAGAAGATGAACGCTGCATCTGAGGTCACTGCTGTTAAACTGGATGTTAGTTTTGATGCTAAAGCAGTCTTGTATAATAATCAGAATAATAAACAGTTTGGGTCCTGTAGTGAAAGAGATGTTCTCAAGAACACTGTTAGTAGTAGTAATAATATGAGCGGACAGGATCAAGTTCTTCAACCACATGTTCTTGACAGTAGTGGTAATGTTGTTTATTTTAGCTCAGTGGAGAAGCGGAAGCAAGAGATAGGCGATGATAGTGGTTTGGTTTCTCCAAATGCTGAAGATGGAATATCAAGTTGTCAAAATCTAGAGAAAGGACTTTTTACTAGCTCCATGGAAGTTATGAAAGTTGATGCTGATAAATGTGGGAGAAATGAGGCAATAGCTGGTTCTGTTCATGGTTGCTCCAGGTTGGTGGATACTATGACGTATGAAAAGGGGTGTGGAAGTTTTGAAGGTTGTTCAATTGTTCTGTCTGGGAGTGAGCTAAAATGTGGTTCCATGAATGCTGTGAACAAATCAGGGAGGCCAGAGGATTCTGAAGATGGCCTGCTTAATTTGTTTGGGAATGAAAAAATCTTTGGTATTGATAATAATTTGACCAAGGTTTCTGTTGATAAAATGGAGGTTCCCAAACTTGACGAAGTCAGGAACTCTAGTCAACATACTGATGGCCTTAAAAATAATTATAGGGTTGATACATGCACAGTTCAGGAGTCCAGGTTAGAGGATTCAGACAATGCTAGGAATAATGAACTAATGTCTGATTTAAGCAATCACAACCGATCTGGTGTGGATTTCATGACTCAGCTTTTGTGGAGAACTGATGAGGAAAACATCTTGTTGAGTAGTTTAACAGATACTTCATCTCGACTGTTGCAGTCATCTGCATTTGGAACAATGTCGGATAAGGTATGTGGTTTGTCTGTCCTTTAAGTTGCAGTGTGTTGATCTCAAGAAGCATGGAATTTTCTGGTGCATAATGAAGTAATGTATTATTCATGCCTCTTGCCTGTATGTAGCATATTACCATGAACAACTTAGTTGTCAACAGCCACACTTGATTTTTTTTTTTTCCCCTTTTTTCTTGATTTCTTATCTTGTCGTACTATATAAAGATTTCATGTTTGTTTTCAATTGCTATTGTAGTGTATTCTGTGTCAAGTTTGCATTGCCAATATATGCAAATAGAACTCTGTTGAAGTTTATTATTGCTGCTTTATTAGAGGAAACTGAAGTCCTTGTTATTGATGGATTTCATGAATATATCCTTTTTGGTTACCCAAAATTGCAATCCACATAAGCTTCCGAATGACATGAAAAATTATAATGTGAAATTTCTAATTTTGATGGACAGGGTGTAAGTGAACTCTTTGGTGAGAAATATGACAGTATATCAGGTTTTGAAGGGCTGAGAACGGGCACCTCGGAACATCTGGAATATAATTTTCTGACTACTCAACCAGGCCGTCATTCAGAGGTTTCCAAGGTCCTGTCGTATGATGCAGAGATGTCGCAAGGGTTTGACTCCTCTGCTTGGCTTGAGAAGGAAGCATTGCCTTTGTTGCCAAAGATAGGGAGCAGGCATCGAGCCACTACTGTGTGTGCCTGGTGCAGAAATGAGTTTCATCATGAGCCTGTTGACACTGGAGGTGAAACTGGCTCGGTGGGTTTTATGTGTCCCACGTGCAAGGCTAAATTCTCTAGCAGCCACAATTCAGTCTAGAATGTTTTTTTCTAGAAAGAACTCAGCTCCTGTCCTTTGAGGAGCTGCTTCCCATCTGCTCAGCTCTATTTTAATCAAGGGTAACCAGGAAAAGGCGTATCCGCACCTGAGGAAGACCATCTTTGGCTATAGGGCATCCAATTTTCTCAGTTTGGCAGGGATCCAGTTGGTAAAGCACCAATGTTCTGGATGGTGTGTAAGTTGTCATGTATTTTAAGTGACATACTCGTAAGTGATTCCTGCTAATTGTTTTTAACATAACCGGATCAGCTGAGACGCTGTCGGTGTATGTAACAAAATGGCTATTTTCCTGACAATTAATGAAGTTTTTTGTTACTAGGGTTTCTTTTGTTAGGTAGTTATTATTGTTTGGGTTTTATCTTCTTTTTTTTTTCCCCCTGTTCGAGGCGCTGCACAAATAATAAGTAGTTAATTAATCGCCAACTTGGTTGAGAGCAGTGTTCCTTTCGAATGTTCAAATTCAGTTGCTTTCGCAGAGGATTGGTACTCATCTTGTTTTAATTTTGAGTTTGGTTAATAATATAATTCCATTAAACGATCGTATCACTTCGCTATCTAGCATTAAAAACCAAGGCAATAGTTCCGCTTGTACAGTTGTTTTCGGCCTTTTTTCTTAACGGCGTTTGTTTCAACATTCAAGAAAAGGGTTATTGAAAAACAACAGACACACCGACTGGCACTAGCCAGTGGTCCATCATCATAATATCAACGGCAAGTTGCCTAAAACTCTTGTTCCCGATGATCTTTACTATTTATAGTATCGCAAACACTACAGGTGTAATCTTTTCTGTGGTAAAATTAGCCTCATCCAAAAAATATTTTCACATATAATATCCACATTTAAATATAATTAAAAAAAAAGAAAAGTCAATAGCCAACGTGGTTAGACTTACGCACGTGTGTACCAAGTGCCTGCAACTGGACGACGCATTTTAATTTTAATTTTCCCCATTCGCTTATTTATGTAGGCTTTTGCAAATTGGAAGGCTTGTGTTTGTTCTTAGCACTTGCAGACAGCACCAACCCCACCCTAGAACCAAACGACACCGTCGACAACCCAAACGCCAGACGTGCGCACTGCGCACTCCCCTTCTCTCCCACCTCTTTCAATCTTGGGATGAACTAAAACAACAAAATCCGTTTTTAATTAACAACCGAAATTAAATTAGTAACACATACAGACATTTGTCTAACAATTAATAAGATCACCACATCCTTTTGCTAAAATGACCCGGGCGCCTCTTATCTTCTTCTATTATTCCTAAAGTTTTGATTTTGGATTTGTTTGTGATTTTGATTTTGATTTTGCGGTGGGCACGATTTGGTGGTTGCTATTGGCGATGGGGTTGAGATTCTGGGAAACGGGGATCCTGATGCTGGTGCTGTGGGGAAGGCTGACGTGCGCTGTTGTGGCAGTTAGATTTCCATTATGTCCGACGGAATCCGTTACGGACTCGATCTTTAGGTTTCGAGATTCTTCCTGTCCAATTAGCATCAATGACTTTCAGGATATCGTCGGTATTATCGAGGTACCTTTTTACGCTTCTGTATTCACGTCAATTGAATTTTGAGAACTTGAATTTTTTATTCATTTTTTTTCTTTTTAGCTGTTTGTGGGACAGAATCTGCTGTTCGAATTTGGCTGTTTGAAATTTAAAAATTGGGAATCTGATTATTGTTTCTAATTTTATAAAATTGGAGTTAAATTTAGATGATTACGTATTCAAAATTTAGGAATAAACTTCGATTATTGATCATTTTGGAAAAAAAATAAAAGGATTTTCGGACGAAAGAAAAGGATCGATATGCTACTGTTTGTATTTTAGCAGCTTGGTAGCTTTAGAGCTCTGTAAAGGCGTAAGCCTTTTATTTTGAAGCATTTCATGGTAAATTTTTCTTCCTAGCGAAAGCAACTAACTTTGACTAAGTGTGCAGGGAAGCAAAAGTTCTTAGATAATGATTTTTTGCCTGGACTCTTAAAATCTCACTGAATATTGTTATTCCCAAATTCCAATGGGACATTGCTAATCAGATACATCGGAAAAGCTGTTGCTAGAGTTAATTTTGGTTTTTGAAAAACTTGCTATCGTGGTTAGCAATGAGAAAAGGATGATACTTGGGTGACATAGATGTTGATCAGTTGAATATGTTTTTTGATTTATAATTTTATAACATTGATTTGCTTTATTAATTATTAATTTAAGTCTGTTAGCTTATTTGATGGAAGTGTGCAATTTGGTCTTTGTGAAGGGGGATGAGGTTTCACTGCAGAGGGCCCTGAATATGGTTCACAAGAATAGTCATGAATATGTAGCTGTTCTTTTCTACGCATCTTGGTGTCCTTTCTCTCGGAATTTTAGACCAAGTTTCTCTGTCCTTTCCTCTTTATATTCCTCCATCCCCCATTTTGCAATACAAGAATCAGCCATCAGGCCAAGGTGTGCAAAGTATTATCCATCTTTCTATATCTACAATTTTGAATGAATCTATTTGGCTGTTGGATTAACTTTTGGATTGATTCTACAGCATACTTTCAAAGTATGGAGTTCACGGGTTTCCAACTCTTTTTCTTCTTAATTCATCTATGCGTGTGCGATACCATGGCTCCCGGACTCTTGGTTCGCTTGTTGCTTTCTATAGTGATGTCACTGGTATGGCATTTTATTCTTGGATTTACTTGTTATTGGATACTTTGGACCATAAAGAAGATTTGCTGATTTTTTTTATGGGAGTTGCTTCTTATCTGCAAACAAATTCTTACTCATTTCTCTTTAAACTGATTATATTGACAGATGCTTAGACATGTGTTTGTGTGCCTTAAACATTGTTTCTCATTGTCTTATGTTATAGGTTATGCCTTGTTTAGTTCCATAATTTTAATATTGTCCTGAAGTGAGAGACTGTTCACACGTGCATGTGACTGGGAGTGGGGACAGATAAACATATTTGATTGTCCCCTTAGTAGTAGATAACCGTTGGTTATTATGTTGTTTTATTTATAAGTGTAGTGCATTCTTAACTTCTAGCTACCAAAAGGAAAAAAAAAAAAAAAGAATATCTGTTGTTTTCTCCATGTAATTTTGTGAGAGAATGTGTGTTAGATTTTCTCTTATGGGATTTGATGAATTTCGTGCATTATAGGGATTAATACAGCATCACTGGATAAAATATCCCCAGACAAAGTTGGGAGGGCATCAAATCATGAGAAGCACAATAACACAGAAGAGGAAAGCTGCCCATTCTCATGGGCAAGATCACCGGAGAATTTACTTCAACAAGAGACATACTTGGCTCTGGCAACTGCATTTGTGCTTTTGAGATTGGTTTATATATTCCTCCCAACTCTGCTTGTATTTGCTCAGTTTACTTGGAGAAGGCTCATCCGAAATCTTAAACCGGGGAGCATGTTGGAGCATCCTCAGACTTATTTGAATCGAGCAATACAGTTGTTTAAATCTCTAAATGAGCCTTGCAAGAGAAGCAACCTGCAGGAAGGAGCATTAAATGCCAGAGCATGGGCTTCCAAGTCTCTTGCCACAGTTTCAATTGGGGATGCAAGCAGCAGCCGGGGTGCATGTGTGAATGAATGCCAGTTCCATTAACATGGGATAGATATCTGGATGTCCCGTGAAAGCTTTGGCTGCCAAGTCTGTTATGGTAGAATTTTCTGTCTTCTTTTGAGGATAATTTTGATAGTTTGGATTAGGGTCCATCTTTGTATGACATAAGTGAAATTGTTGCTGTATTATTAGTCCATTTGTTATTTGTCTATATAATCAAGAATTTAATTGATTTTGCACTTTTTGGGCCACATTTAGTTATTGATTTTTGCATTTTTTTTTTTGGTCTATAATGTTACTTAACTTTCAAGTGTTGATTATACTTTTAATTTACAATTGTTCGAATAAAATTATCGGGTATCAGGTGGGTGGATGGTAAAAACTGTCTACAAAGAGAAGTGAGCGATAAATTAACTTCTGGACTGCATTTTCGAGAGTTAAGTGCAGTAGCTACAAACATGCTTAAGATTAGAGATTTTAGATTTAAGGAATCGACTTATTTAGATTGAGATGCTTGAACATTCATCTCAAGTTGTTTATGGCCAAGGAGAATAAAAGTCCGGCCTTCCCATTGATATTGCGGTTTGTATAAGATATCAATGCAGTGATAACCGGAAGCTTGCGTACGCAGTTACAATTGCTATTGAAGGAGAGTTTGGGGATTTGATTTGCAAGCAGAAATGTATATGAGATCTACTAAAAATTTTTATTAGAAAGCAACCACTAGCGGACACAATTTTCATTTATCAATCATCAGAATTCAGACGGGCTAAAAGATATCCAATTGAAGCCTATTTTACTCGACTCATTTTGCTCCCATAACTGCTCTAGTTTGTCCCAAAAATTTGTAGTTAGTCCAAGTCTGAAAACATCACTGTTAGTACAAACCATTGTCAGGTTACATAATTTTAACCTGCAACTTAAAACCATTTTATAGATACACTATTAGTGCAGTGCAGCAACCTCTCTCACATTGGAATTCTAGAAATGAGATTGGTGATTTAGGCCATTGCCTTCTCTGCTAACTTCCCCATATTTTCACCACCATTGTCACCAGAGATCACAAAATTTTAACATGCTCAATCTGCATGGGTTAGTAAACATCTGATATGAGCATCTGGACTTCCCATAAAAGAGTCAAGATCATTTAAAAACTATTAACACTGACAAAACATACCTCTACAAAGTTAATGAAGATTAGCATTAACTCACTACTGAGCTTTGTCAACATCCACAGGGACAACTTCTTTGCTAACAATCTGAAACATTATGTAATAACATAATACCTAAACTCAAAATCATTATGTGATAACATAATACCTCAACTCATTAGTCACATATAGAAAATGCATTTTACAGTGCTCCAAAGTTTAAATTTTCCCGGATATTTAAAGCCAAGAAAGAAGCTTGTGATAAAACAGAAGGGAGTTAGTATATGTCTGTTTAGTGGCAGAACCCAACCTAACACCACCAAAATCCCTTGTTATGCATGGAGCAAATTCCATAAAGCAATATAAAACAATCTTAAAGAGAATAAAATGTACTTGGTGGTATAAACCTAGAAAACATCTGAGAATGGATCGCATGCCATTGTTCTTCTCTATGATAATATGTAAATTCATTAGAATTCCATATTGCTTTCCAAGTAATTTCATTTGTGTAATTCCGTATACAGGGATTAATGGTCCCTAAAACCTTGGCATTCAAAATTTTACACGTGTGCGTAGTACCAAGAGGGTCTATATAAAAGCTCCTGAGCAGCTACCTCAGTTTAAATGCCTACACTACAACAAATTTCAAGGTAATATATTTGTTAATCAGAAAAGGAAAAAAAAAAATCATTTTACCAATATGATCACTAATACCCTTCCAAGAGAGCTCAATATGCAGATGAATTAGATTCATAACATAAGAATGAAAAAATGGCTATGATCTCTAAAAAGTACCTCCGATATGTATTCTTTCATTTTCTCACTAACTGGTCCATCCAGAGCTCTCTCAGCAAGCTCATAAAACAAAGTATTGCCTTCAGGGCCAGTAACCTTATCCTTCTGCAAATATCTGAAAAGGGAGAGAAGATTAGGGATAAATGTTTATAATCTGTCTAGAAGAAGCACCTCTCGTGGATAAAAGCACCAGAAACAAATATTCCATATCATAAAGAAAATCTGACCTTTGCTGGACCAGTGTCTCCAACGCCTGCTTGGCATTTCCAAACACTGGATGGTTTACATCAGTTTCACACAATCCCATACGTTTCAAGTGACACCAAAGGATATCTACAAAAGAAGCATAGTATGACTTGAGCAGGGTAAGACCATGAAACCAAATCATGATAGAAAACAGAAAACCTGCCCTCACAAATTCTCATTAAGTCAATCACCGAAAACAATCTCCTGTAGTAACAATAACATCTGATTAATTGTACTTCAAGCATTAAATTTAAGTTAATCAAATTGATATGAAGTGAAGAACACCAAACGAAAATTTTACAATCATATAAAATCATCTGTCTTAACCAAGAAATTCTCTCACCAAAAGGTAACTTCGAATCCAAAAATTCTATCCACAGGATTTTATCTAAGTATAACTTTGAACAACCAAACCCAAAAGCATACCTTCGGGGATTTTACCTCCAGCAAGATGCACGATGCTAATTACGACAAATGTAAAACCAGATAGATGTGCTGAATTTTCATCTTCCACATATTTCTTGAACACCTCAGCAGGTAGCTGACTTATGAGAACATAGGACTTTGCCTCAGCAACACCTGAAAAAATCATCATTAGAACTAAAAATTTAGCCAAAAAATAATAATAATAAACCAGTAAATGAACGCCCCAAGGAAATGAGTGAGTGTTTACCGAACATTTTAGCTGTTGTAATTTCACAATTAATCTATTAACTGGAAAGAAAAAAAAAATATATGAAGAAAAGGGCAATAGTTTTCACCAGTTTGCTGAGTAGTGCGGCCATGAGTAGCGGATGAAGGGCGGCATCTCACAAGCTCTCTCAATTCATAGCCAAAAGCATTAGAGAGCTTCTCTTTAGCCGCATTGATCACATGAGCAGGAAGAGCACGCTGGCTATAGTTTTTGGTAACCAATTGAACAAGCTCTTCTCTCTTAATCGGACACCCCGAGTTCTGGTGAGTTTTAAAAAGGACATACCGCACAACTTCTGCAACAAGCTTATCTATTTCCTATAGCAACACGAATAATTCTTTTTAATACCAATTGTACAATACTTAGCTTCCTCTTAACTTGTTAGATATTTAAATTAAATGAATAAAAATGGTCACCTCTTTCGATATATCAAATTGAGAGAAATCTTGGGTAGCGCCGGCCATCGTGAAGCGCGTACTATATATTTCCGAAAGGCGAAGGGTAATTAAGGGGGCAAAAAAATCTTGTCGTGAACCGGAGTGAGTAAAAGCAGTGGCCGGTTTAGTTTTATTTTTTTAGAGTAGAAAACCCTAGACTTAGATTTTTCCAAGGTGGCGGGTAAATTACATCATGTGGCGGGAAAATCAGCCATATCCACTCGTGTAAATGCTTGTATTTTTTATATTTCCCAAATTTTTAAAACATAGTAGTATTTATTTAAAGAAAAAAAAAATTCTCTGTACTCACGTAAAGGAAATTTCTCACAAAGGCTTCACAGCGCCTGAACCTATTGGTGAGCCTCTGCTCAGCCTTATCAGACGCTTCGGGGAGGTCCTATGGCGTCCCAGTGCCCCTCCGGACGGTACTCCCCCGCTCTTAGTCTTAGATGATGCCGTCTTCAAAGCCCGAGGAAATTTCATTCCCTAAATTTAACATTACTTGGATGTCCCTCATCATTTATTTATTAAAAAAAAAAATCACATACCTATTATATTTTCTGGTTTGCTTTTCATTTGACTAGTATAAACTTACAAATAAAATGACTCAATGACTATGCTAGTCGCAATGCCTTGTTCTGTTGTTGGATTTTCTTACAAAAATTACTTTATAATTTTGTAAAATGTGTTATAATTGTAGTATTGCAGGAAGTATTAAGTAAATAAAGTAACCATAAAAAATTAGAAATTGTGAGCCATGAGAATAATTTCTCTTATTACTACATGTTAAAATTACTTTATACTTTTCTGTAAAATGCTATGGGTCACGTGATAATTTCTTAAAAGATAAAAATAATAAAATTTAATGAGCCATTTACAGTTCACATAATTGTAATCCTCGTAATAAAACACTATCCCGTTATTCCTCTATTGAAAAATTCGTAGATGTTTATTTTCGTTTATTTTTTTAACCCAAAAAAGAAGCCCGTTTATCAAGAGACCCGGGAAAAAAAAAAAAGAAAGGAAAAGGGAAATTTCGTTAGCGGCGGCGACGACGTGAATGAGATCAGTTAACCAAAGAACGTAATTTCCCAAGAAAAGTAGCAAAAGGAACTTGACAAAACTATACAAGTGGAGCCTGCCGTAGAGTAGAGTGTATGTATTGTATGTTTAGCAGGACCAGCGCTCTTCCGGGGTCAGCGTCACGACCCATGTGACGAAATTTCCATCCAACGGTCAGATCTCACCCGAAGGCAAAGACTCGCAAGACCGGCGAAGATACAGTAACCACATCAAGCATTATAAGTGTTTTCCAATCCCAACACTCTTTTATGACCGTCGATCTCAGTCATTGACCCTCGTCAAACAAATCCAACGGCCTGTTTACAAAGTCCAGCATTTCTAACAACAGCAGTTATGAAGCAAAATTAAAAACAAAGAGAGAGAGAGAGAGAGAGAGAGAGAGAGAGAGAGAGAGAGAGCTAGGGAGAGAAAGAGTGAGACTGAAAGAAATGGAGAAGGAGAGAGAGCATCATGTTTACTTGGCCAGACTTGCTGAGCAAGCCGAGAGATACGACGGTAGCGTTTCAGTTTTTGTGTGTGTGCGTGTATGGGTATTCAATTTGTTTGGTGCATGACAAATTAATTTGTATATGTTCATGGATTTATGGATTAGTAGTTATAATTACGCTGATTATGTTAGTTTCTGTGCTTTAGTTAGTTGTTTGATTCATGCAATTGATGAGCTTCACCAAGTACTGTTGCTGTGTTGGTCTCGGTTACTGGGTAGTTTTAGCGTTATTTGTTTTACGCTTTAAGGGAGTTTATGCTGCTAGAAGAGACTAGTTTGTGGGCCTGTTCTTCAATTGGGTCGCTGATCTATAAGATCTATGTAGTGCATTCAAGAAACGAGTATAATTTTCATTGTTAATTTGTGTTCTTTTGTAAATTTACTTCTAAGAATATAGTGTAAAATGATGAATGAGGAAATGGCTGGACTCTTAGATAAGGTTGAACTTGATCACTTGCCCAGAGTGTGTAGAAACATTGATTTGTTGTCTTGTGTGATATTTCTAATATGGCATATGTATATGAAGTGTAATATACACAAAGTAAACAGGTTCCGTATTTGAAAGATGAAATTGAGCTTTTTGTTAGTGGGACCATTTTCAGCACTTCTCTACTTAGGTTTTTCTCACTTGTTGTTATTTGTTTCTTATATTAGAGATGGTTGAAGCCATGAAGAAAGTTGCTAAGTTGGATGTGGAACTCACTGTAGAGGAGAGGAATCTGGTGTCTGTGGGGTACAAGAATGTGATTGGGGCAAGGAGAGCATCATGGAGGATTTTGTCTTCCATTGAACAGAAGGAGGAGGCCAAGGGTAATGAACAAAATGTGAAGAGGATTAAGGAATATATGCAGAGGGTTGAAGATGAGCTTTCAAAGATCTGTAATGATATATTGTCAGTCATTGATGAACACCTAATCCCATCCTCCACATCTGGAGAATCAACTGTGTTTTACTATAAGATGTGAGGATTCTTACACTGCCTTTACTTCTTTGTGGTTTTAAGTATTGAATTATTTTGAAGCAAGAAATGCTTGATTATGGGATAGATGAAAGTCAAATTCTATTTGAAGACGTGTGAAATTTTCATGAACAAACTTTCAGTAAATATAGCTTTAGAGATTTAGATTTTTTGGCTGTCAATTTGAAACCATTTAGTCTAAACATTATTGTTGGAGTAAGCATAAGAAGAGTGAGAAGAAATGGCATCGGGTTAATTTTTGGTGTATAATTGTGCCTATGAAGGGGATTTCAATTGCTTAACATGGTTATTTCTTTAAACGCATCTATCTTACTCAACTCATTCACAACTTCGAAAACATGTTCTGTTACTGCTTTTACATAGTGTATGTGCCTTGCAGATCCTTATGTTTCCATTTTTTTTTTTTTTTTGTGGCAGGAAAGGAGATTATTATCGTTACCTAGCTGAGTTCAAAGGTGCTGATGATCGTAAGGAAGCTGCAGATCAGTCACTTAAGGCTTATGAGGTGCGTTTGATTCTTTTCCTTCCTACCTGTTGCTCTTGATGTTCTTCTCCTTTTTCATTAATTATTTTGTCGTAGAATCCGACACAGTGTTTTTTTCTTTTTTTTCAATATTTGTAGGCCGCTACAGCTACAGCAGCCTCCGAGTTGCCCCCAACTCATCCAATCAGACTTGGCCTGGCTCTTAACTTTTCTGTTTTCTACTATGAGATTTTGAACTCACCTGAGAGGTTAACTTGCATCTTTCTCTTTCTTGCTCGACAGACCTTAATTATAGTGATAAAATTTTCGTTTCATCTTAATTATGTTTTCAAATATGGCATACATGTTGTTGAGTTTTTATATGTTCTTAGACAAACTGTGGCTCTGTAGATTCTATTTTTCCTGTATTCTCATACTTTGTTCTGGTTGTGTAGGGCTTGCCACCTAGCTAAGCAAGCATTTGATGAGGCTATTGCTGAACTTGATAGCCTTAATGAAGAATCCTACAAGGACAGCACCCTTATCATGCAGCTTCTTCGGGATAATCTCACCTTGTGGACCTCCGATCTACCGGAGGAGGGAGGTGAATGCTATAAATTTCTCTCTTCCATTCCTTCTTGAAGCTTTTGTCAGCTTTTTATTTATTTATTTATTTATTTTGGTTTTGAGGTTGAGCAGTCCTCACGGGATACCTTCGTCTCAACTTTTGTTCATTGATTAAATTATGGAGACTTAGTTGTGTTAGGTATCAAATATCAATTTGATCACTCAAAGAGCAAGCTTGTTATCTAAGGGTTGAAAATATCATGGTTTGAACTTTCGAATTGTACACTGTATTTTCTTGTTTTCTTTCTAGTATCACTGGTTTCAGATTTTTCTTTCCTGCCATTTACTTCAAGAAGCTTATCATAGTTTGTTATTCCTCTTGTTATATCTATTATATTTGTTCTTTTAATATATATAGCTGGTATATGGTTTGGATAGAAATCTGACATCTGTGCCCGGGGGCTTGTGATGCATTGATTCTAATCTTAAAATTGATTTGGCAGGTGAGCAATCTAAAGGTGATGAAGTTCAAGCAGAGGTGAGAGAATTAAGCTTTCCTATCCTTGTTTACATTTATATTACCATTATCCAAGTAATATTTTTATTATGATAATCAGTTCTATGTTTTTAAAGATTGTTATAACTAATATTTTACGGTTTCTGAATTTTTATTAGTCATTTATATTGCTTTCAACATATTCATTCTTAAATGAAAGGGTATTGTATCTCAGAGAAAAAATTTCAAAGATAACAAGCTAATAGGCTTGGTAAATCTCCCAACCCAACTAAGAAACCAGAACAGCTAAGATCGAACTTATCTGTAGCATGATTACAATTCCTTGAATTAAGATAATTATTATTTTATTGTTAAAGAAAAAATTTTGTATTTGGTAAGTATTAAGGTATGTGTTCTTGTTCTTTGGCTAATATGTTGGCGATAAATATAATTTAATAGCAATGACTTGTTCAACCAGTTTTTAAGATAACTTTTGTATTGATTTTTATAGTGGTTATCTCCTTATCTTGTAGATCAATTTTGTGTTTCGAAGTTGTGTTTGTGTACATTTCTGAAGTCTATCTTTTTACTTTTATATATATACTGTTAAAATTGAGTATTGTGTAAAATTTTATTAGCTGTCAATCAAACCAATTTATGGGGTTTAAATTTTGCAGAGCTAGCCGGGGATGTATGCGCATCGAGGAGGAGAAATCGCGCGCTAGTTGTGTTCTAATATCTATTAGCATTAGTACTTTATTAGTATAGGGATTGAAAGCCCGTCTGGCTTGTATAATACTGATCAGATGTTTTTAATTTCAGGTGGTTGTGATATTTTCTGTTTACATATAATTGAGTTTTCTACTTCTTATAGGATGATATTTCAATGCTAGTTTGAAAACTGAAACTATTTTAGAGGTTTTGCAATTTGCACTCTCCTATTTTGAAAATTGAAGCCCTACTATTGGGCTTCTACGTGTATTGGTCCTGACCTTTTAATTTTTGACTGGGTCACCGGGACAATTCCAATTCGTACAAATTTAATTTTCACGAAATATGTTGTAGGAAAAGAACAGTATTCTTGAGGATTAGCATTATTCTTTGTGGTAAAAAAAAAAAAAAAATGCATGCGAGAACAAAGCAATTAGAAACAACGAATATATGAAATTAAATTGATTATTTAAATGGACGAGGCCTAAATGTCCGCTGACAAAGTTTAACCGACCTAACCTGCTTTGCCAATTGAAAACTCAAAACAAAGCGAGACGTCCCGGGAGAGCCTCGAACCAACCCAAGATGATAAGTAATTGGGTCCACCACCAAATCACTAACAAGCGGGCATCCCCTGGCAACTGGTGTTCGTTAACACGGTTTCAAAAAAAAAAAAAAAAAAACATGATAATGAGTGAGTTTAAGAAAAAGTAAAGTCGTGTGCAGCCAAGAATTCTCCTGTGTGGCCAAGACAACGACGCGATTCTACGCCCGCTAACTAGAACGTTCAAGAAACCTTTTTTCCTTTTTTATAATTGATCCCAAAAAATTTCTTAATTTTTAAAATTGACGTGGTGTTCTAGATGAAGTGGCAGATTGCAGCTAGACAGACAGGATGTGCCGGCAGTGCATTGGATGGACGAGCGAGCAAACAAACGGTCCGCCAAAGAATGGGAAATGTGTTTCATGTTCGACCCGCAAAATGCTTCCCACGTTTATTGCCACAAAATCAATTAATCTCTTCTTCCATAATTAAAATAAATAAATTTCTGATTAAAGTCCAACGAGCATCAAATTCAATACAATAACCCAATCTTCTGCATGCGACGATTTTATCCTTTCTGCCACCGAAATTTTGGTGATTGATGGTTAAAATTTTTGTGAAGATTTCAAATAAAAAATTGAGGTGAAAGTAACCCCGATCCTTACTGTAAATATATAATTCCCCACTTTTGTTATTATTAAGATTTTGGGGTAAAATTCGAATTACAACCTACCTTAATTTTTTTTTTCAAAAGATTAAAAAAAATAAAAAAATAAAGGTGAATTAATTTTTTTTAATTTATTTATAAAATAGAGACAAGTTGAAATTTATAATAATTTGAGCAATAATTTAAAGACTGTCATTACGCGAGGCGACGCAAGGGGATAATATGAAATTAACCTTAAAGATTGCTTAATAAGCCACTACGCTCGAAGCTGGCAGCAATTTTCCCTTCGGAATGAGGGCACATGCAACATTTTCGAGCTTCAAACCTTGCGTTAACACACTTCATTTTCTTTGTAGAGATAATAGAATCTTAATATTAAAAAAAAGAAAGAAAAAGGAATAAGGGTTCTACTAAAATAATATTGATATGAACTAGTGTAAAGGCTTGTTTGTTAAAATCTCAAATAGGAAATTTTATTAATTATATATATACACTCACATACTTCCTTGTTTGTTTTCTAAAATTTATATTTGATTTTTCAAATATTTATATTCGAATAAAAATAAATAGATTTTTATGACTTTTATTTTAAGATAAAAATGTGTGCATAAAAAAGTAAATATTATAATTCAAAAATATCTCTATTAAATATACTTATTTTTTAAATTATAAAATCTAATCTTTTTTTTACTTATAAAAATATAAAGGTCAAATAACTATTTTAATTTTATTTATTTACTAAAATAAATAAAATATTAATTATATTCAAATATTAAAAAGAGAGGAACAGACATATCTTTTAAATATTTATATTCAAACTCATTTAAACTTTAAAAAAAAACCCACTCAAATTTAAAAAAACAAATGTTGTCGAAGTAAATTTTTAATTATAAATACATTAGATTTCTAATTGCATGAAGTAAAATTGACGTGATATCTAAAAACTCATTATTGTTGGTGGAAGTTTTAATTTTTCCCTCAGTTACTAATTTCAAAATCCTCGTCCTTTTTTTTTTTTTTGGTTTTTGGGTGTCTAAGCTATTCTAATTTCTGAAAATCATAAAATTATTGCGAATTCCTTAATGGAGTTGCTGGTTGGCTGTCCATTATTCTTCCTGCCATTCTCATGCATCGCTATCAATGTAAATCACCAACCTACTCATCTAATTGGTCAGAACTCATAAAACTCCATTAAATTTAACATCCGGCATTAAACTTCCAACCACTCCTCCTGCTCGTCATGCGCAGCTGTTAGCTGTCAGCTGTTACCTTACCCGCACAAAGGTTTGTCGTAATTACGAATCTTAAGATTATGAATTGACCTCGCACACTCTCACTAATAACCTCAACCGCAATGTATCCGAGTGCGTGATTACATATTCAATGGTCTATACAGAAAAGCGCTTCTCCATCATCCTGCTCTTTTCAGTATTGCCCACAAACGCACAGCCCATCCAAGATCATTTCCTAATTCTCATTCCACGTGATTAAAAATCAAACCCATCGCATCATACCCAATGTCCAAATCCTTACTTGTTTGACTCGAAAACCCTCCTTTTATTTTTTTAAGACACGACACATTTCATTAGTAAGGCATCAACTAACTCGCCAATTAATCCCAAGTTTCTAATTCTACTCACTTCTAGAAGAATGTCAAGGTGCTTTAGCTTCACCGAAGCCAAGAACTGGTGCTTGAAGTGCTGTTTCAAAAGACTGGGATTCCGATCTTCAGTCACTGATCTTCAAGACGGCACTGTCATGCACTGTTGGATCCCCAAGACCCGAAACGACTCAAAACCGGATCTTCTCCTGATCCATGGGCTCGGCGCAAACGCATTGTGGCAATGGACTAACATAATCCCACACATGATTCACTACTTCAACGTGTACGTTCCAGACTTGCTCTTTTTCGGCGACTCGTTCACGACTCGGCCTGAGCGTTCCGAGTCGTTCCAAGCTGAGTGCGTGATGAGAGTCATGGAGGCTCACTCGGTGAAGAAACTCAGCCTGGTGGGTTTGAGCTATGGTGGGTTTGTGGGGTACAGCATGGCTGCTCAGTTCAAGGAGAAGATTGGGAAGGTGGTGATATGTTGCTCTGGGGTGTGCTTAGAGGAGCGAGATTTGAGAGACGGGATGTTTAAAGTCTCTGACTTGGAAGAGGCTGCAAAGATTTTAGTGCCACAATCGCCAGAAAAGCTTAAAGAATTGATGGGTTACACTTTCTTTAAGCTGCCCCCTTTGAGATTGCTGCCGTCTTGCTTGCTCTCCGATTACATTGATGTACGAGTAAATATTTTTCTTTTCCTGGTTTTAGCTCTTGATAACCACACGACCAAACATTTGAGCATTATGTTTAAAAGAATTATTGGGTTGATTAAATGGGCAGGCAATGTGTACAGAGTATTTAGAAGAGAAGAGGGAATTGGTAAGAGCCATACCCAAAGATAGAAAGATCTCAAACATCGACAAGATTACCCAGGTAGATTTCCCTTCTGCCCATGATTATATAGTTCGAATTAATTAATTAATCTACAAATGTTAACTTATCTTCTAAGCAAATGGCTTCACTTTCAATCGTAGCCCACGTTGATACTCTGGGGAGAGCACGATCAAATATTTCCGTTAGAGTTGGGTCAAAGACTGAAAAGGTAAAATCTCCTTCTCCAGCAATGAACAATGCATTCCTTATTTTGAACCAGGTCACTTGGTTTTCTCATCCGAGCTTAGCTTCTTGTTGGGATGCAGCCATTTGGGCGACAATGCTCAGCTCGTAGTGATCAAGAAAGCAGGGCATGCTTTCAATTATGAGAAGCCGAAGGAGTTTTACAAGCACTTAAAATCCTTTCTACTTGACTCCCAGCAGCCAATCCGCAAGTGATTAGCTACCGTACTGATAGTGGATCGATGATGTATTTTCTTACACCTCAAACTTTGATCAATTAATTGATTAAAAAGGCAGAGATGCGGTAAAGACCATTGAATAGATTTCTCAGTGATGTCACTGAGGCTGTATGTCTGGCGCTGGCCACATGTCTGGCTTCTGTTTGATTCCGCACAGCTTTTGAGTCCATGCGTATTAAGTTAATGATTCTACCTCTCAAATAGTTTTGCAGAAATGAATTTGAGCCACTAATGCTCCTATTGTCCGCGGTACTGTCATTTAATTTACGTGGCCGTTGAGTGTGATTTTTCAATGCTTCCGTCCAAGAAAAGATTGTTCAACGATGTGAACCATTTGGCTGTTCCAGAAGATAAAAGCCGAATCGACTTTTCAGGAGCATGTAGATCCTTTAATCAAACTATATTATGCACATCTGTTATGCGTTAGATAAAGATTAAAACTTGGCTACACCTTTAAAACCCATATACAAACACATTATATATGTAAGCAATTAAATGGTTAATTACTTTATTTAAATCTAAAATTAACATGAGAACCCAACCTCAGCTTCTTCTTCTTCACCTACTAAAAAATATGTCAAAAGAGAAGACACCAACCGTGTAAAAAGTTCCTGTTACCAACTCAAAGAATAAAGCGGAATGACATACAGGGGAACAGAATATTGGAAATTCATGATGTACCAAAGAAAGGGGAACCAAATAAGCAGAAGTGCAAATAATTTGGCTAGAAATAATCCCCAAAAGCATCTGGGTTTATTTTATGCCTCCAGAACAAAGCCGTCAAGAAATCGATCCGAAGATCTCAACTCTTGCAGCCGAAAGGAGAGGCAGCAATATTAGATTCCATATCAGTTAAAAACAAATAAAAAAAAAACCCAAAAAAAGACAGACTCACAGAAAGCAGAAGCTATTGAAACTTGAAAATGTGGAGGAACAAGTGCTGGTATATATAAACGGCGGATTCTCAAAACCCTAACCTTCCCTGAACCGGCTTTGCTCTGTCATTTGGGCTTGGGCCCTGATTTGGGCTGAAGAACAACTTAGGTCCCGTATGAAGGCAGACACAACTTTTATTAGATTGGAATTGTTATTTATATTTACATATATTTGGGAGTCCGTAATTCCATATACATACACCTCAGAAATTTGTTGCGCAATAGCTTGATTATTTACTCCGGCAATTAATAAACAGATATCCGTCCTACATAACAAAAAGTACATACTTAATAAATAATGACGAATCAGTCGAAACGTTTTTATTACACGAGACAGAATGGAGCAGTTGAATGTATAAAGCTGGTCCCAGTGTCGTCTAATTTCCATTTTGGCGGCCATACAAGTCAGGATTTAGCCCATTAGATTTTCTCCATCTATTTTCTTATAGTCAAGTCAAATAATGACAATGGACTTACAGCTGCTTTCATAACTTTTACGAAATTTTGTGCTTTATCGCACAAAGGTGTGTATCCAATTATATTCATTGTTTGATTTAATGGAAAAATTTTACCTTTATAATAGTAAGAATAAAGATTTGAGCTTTTATAAAAATTTTATGAAAATTAATTTTAATTTTTTCTTAATTATTAATTAATTCGGTAAAAATAATTTTTTTATAAAATATAAATAAATATAACAGTAATATTAATTATATAATTTAATATAATATTAATTATAAATAATAATTATAATATTTGATGTAACGTAAATATTTATAATAAAATTCAAAACAAAAAGTGACCCACGTGTTCAGTACTAAAAACTTTAGCACGCTAATTTATGATATTTTCATTTATTTGATTGACAATTTGAGTTCGGGATATTATTAATTTTATTATTTCGACAGCCTGAAAATTAATACAATTCAAGTTGAAACTCATTTGCGCAGCTGCTACCGTATGGGCGCCCTTCTTGCTTGAAAAATCCTCGAATTACAATAAAAAAAAAAAAAAATCAAATTCTTCATCTACACACAGGCGGTTTGTCTTTTGTGCAAGTTGAAAGATAATAATATACATCAGGTCCCTAATTCACTTTCAAAAAGAAATCAAACAATATCAAACACCATCACCTAATCAATCAAATAAAAATTTACAGAAGGGAAAACTCTTTTCTTTTCTTTCTTATTTTCTGTTTTTCTCTTATCCTTGTTCCTCCTGACAAATTCCAAACTTCTGCAGAACTCTTGAGGACGATTACTTCAACAGCCAATTGTCTGTAATTTTTTCATTTTCTATCTTCCTTCCGTTGGTCTAGTCACAAATTGGCATCCCATTATTTCAGGTATATACTGCATCTGGCAGCGATTTGGTCTATACGGTTTTTATCCCCTAAATCTAACGACAACACAAGATATATCATCTTTGCTGTCTCGTTTCAATGCTTCAGCTGTTAATTGTTTGGCCGCCTTCTGTGGGTCTTTGAACTTTCTTGCGATATCTACAGCCTCTTGATTGCTCATCACCTGGTTTATTTCCACAAGAAAATGAATTCATAATGTAATTTGCAAGCATGGGTATGGAATAGTTACACTGATATAAGAACAGATAAAATGTTGAGTGAAAAATAATTTACCTTCCAAAGACCATCACTTGCAAGGACAAGGACGTCACTACGGCTGTCTATGATAGTATTTTGTATGTCAGGATCTGATCGCAAATGTGACTTAAGGCTCTTGTCTCCAAAGGCCCGGGAAACTGCCAGCTGCCCATTAACTCTAGGGACATCACCTGACAAAAAGATGCAAAGACAGTAGAATTAACTATATGTAAACTGTAGCCCAATTGCCAATCTTGTCCGATCAATGCACGACACCAACAAAGAATTCAGCATTGAGAGTTTAGCATAAGGAGGACACCGGAGAAAACGTACAGTTCTTCCGTTGAAGCAACAGCTTTGCAAAATATAATGCAGCTAATCAGCTAAGGAAAACACATCACTTAATCTACAAATAACAAAGAGAGAAAATCTTTGATGCCTGATAAACGGGGACACATTCAAAGGTTCCCATGAAAAGTTTAGGGTGTGCACAGGCATGCATGGAAGGACAGGCACCAGTGAGTCACTAAACGGAAGTGAAGTGGATACCATCATCTATAATTTGGCCATAGTCTATTTGAAGGCATTTACTTCAAATATGGACATCACAATTGCTTGTGGAGAAGGGCAAATGAAATCGATATTTCCTACCAAAATAACTTGACACTCTGACGGGTGGAATTTCATGACCACCCCCCCCCCCCCAAAAAAAAAAGAAAAAAAAAAGAGTAAGTCTGAAAAGTATGACATGAGTAAAATGCCCAGCAGAATTCCCCCCGCCACCCCCCCTCCCAAAAAAAAAAAAAAAAACAAACAATCGTGCAGAAAACTCGATCCACATCTTGATTAAGTACTAACTCATACAAACTAATTTGTGGTGATTGGGATGATGGCTTGTAACAATACCTCCTTATGCCAAAGACTCTCAAAATAGAAATCTGTCTTCAAAAATTTGGACAGCCAAGAGCATATGTAGTTTCCTACATATTCTTCTAAATTTCCCTGTCATCTTTTTGTTTTTTTTTTAAATATGAATTTCTTTGTGATCTTATGTAATAATTAAGTATTCCATGGTATATCCAGACACAGCTATTTCTTGTGACCTATAAATTAAACAAGCCAGTATTCATTTAGGTTGCTCCAATTAAAACTGATGAAGCAGGGATATTCATTCAATCTCCCAGCATTAAACACATCAAAAGACTTTCAAAGATTCCAGCCCGAAGACCAAAATTCAGCAAGGTGTATGGATAACATAAACAGAAATAGAAAACAGCAAGAGAGTGCTTCTCAAAAATGCACAAGAGCGTAATCCTAAGTTTCATAATGAGAAGTTGGAAATCAATGAAGTTGTCTTTCAAAACAAAGAACTTGATAGATGATAAAAGACTGCAGGCACACACACGCACACATATGTTTTTTTCCTTCTATGAAAGACTATTTAAGGTATCCATCGATTCGAATGGAGTGCCAATGATCTCTGATGAACTACTCCAATCCAAATGCAGCCTAGATTGTTGCTAAGCTGACAATTCATTAAACAAGAAATTTGGAAGATGGAAATGAGCTTATAGAAATTTCAAAAATAGTCTGAATCCAAGTAATCTTAACCAATATAAAATGTTACATAAACTAGAAAATGACTCAAGTAAAATGAGGATACAAGCAAAAAGAATATTGACAATATTTTCTAAAAATCATCAACTTTAGTCTATATGAATTCCAGAAGAATATATATTTTAGTCACTAAGTAATAAATTTTCAAAACAATGTCTGCAGTGAAAACCTGGCATATTAGAAACAAAGCCGCCTTTGTCCTCAATGCTCCCTCGTTCAGTGTTGGGCTCATGGTCTGTAGTCATCTGTACTGCAAGGCCAGCTGTTGAAAGAACTGCTCGAGAATCTCCAACATTGGCTACCCATAACCTTTGACCATTTATCAAAATTGCAGTTACAGCAGTAGATCCGCCACGGCCCAAGTCAGAGCTGTGAGAGAGAATTGCTTGGTCTGTCTTCTCATAGGCTTTAGAAATAGATCTCTGGGGGTCAACCCAAAACTCTTCCTACAATGTTAAAACTTGAAATTTCAGAAATAAAATAAAAAATTCATAAAAATAATCCATAACTGAAACAGGACCCTAAAGTGCAGTTATCCATCACAACTCAAAACAAGATCTTACCTCCTTTAGGATGTTGGAAAACAAATGCTTTTGGAGGTAGGCAGGCACAGTTTCTCCCAAATGGCCATCATAAATAGCAAACAGCCCTAATTCATGACCTTGAAGTTGCATGAATTTTGCAACATGATAGTCCTCCATGGGATGATTAGCTTTCCCTTTTACCAAGCTGAAACCAAACTTGACTAATCCAACATTGCTTCTTCCCTTACCAGTAGATGACGAGCGTCCTCCCACAAGCTATATGGCAGAAGTATGAATAAAAATATTTAACATAGTCTAAAGGGCAAAAAAAAGTAATTCCAATTTTATCAACCACCTGAACAAGACAGCTGCAATAACATTGTGCAAATGTAAAAGTAATATCAAATATAACATCCAAAGCATACAAAGAAATGAATTTAACTCTGCATCTCTTTGCTTCTTGATGGTTCGAATTTTTCTAGCAAATATTAGGACATGGTAGCCTGCTTAAGACGTGGTTCAATAGAAGAATTTAAATCTTCGTACTTCAGAATAATTCATTATTCACTTAACACACTATATTCAGACAAATCAGCGGAGCTTGTTAACAAAAAGTATGCTGATGGTTCACTGAACATTGGGAACAAGGTTCAGCTATGCTATGATTGTGATGACAAAGATAACATTTTATATTTCAATCAAATGTGCACAAAGCTTCAGCATCTCCAAGAACACAGCACACAAGTAGTTAAAAACCTCAAAGCAGATCAAACTTATCAAATAACCCAAATCTTAGCCACCATAAGATCAATATAATCTAGTTAACCCCACCTCCAGACCAAAAATTAAGAATCAGCACGCACAATAAAGAACGATGATGAAATTACCTCAACATGCAAAAGACATAAATGGAATTAATTCTCACTTGAATCCAACAACTGAATTCAAAACCAATGAGAATTCTCAAAACCCTACTAAAATTGAGTAGCACAAAATATATATATCCCTCCAAAATATATCAACCGTAGCCCCAAGGTCAATTACATAGCATTTTCATCATCCCGTTAATTACCTAAGCTTTAAAAAGGAAAAACAGAACACAAGCACAAAGCCAGCAAAGAATCAACCCAAAAAAAAAAAAAAAATCACCTTCGAGTAGGAAGCATTAAAGCAGCATAAGCTATCCATAAAATAAAAATTCAGCAAAGCAGTTCCAACTAATTCAACTAAAATTTCAACATCAAACTCTTTGTAAACGACTCCACTCCAAAATTTTAAATCAAGCCCAGCTCCCAGAATTCTCAATCTGCACCATCAATACCAGATCCGATCATTAACAAAAACCCTTTCAAATATAACCCCAAAACCCTATAAATTAATAGACTAAAAGAAAGCAAATTACCTCTCGCTGATCAATTCAAAGCTCCAAATCAACTGATGCTCCTTGTTGCTGGTCTTTGTTTGGTGGGGGTTTTTTGATGTTTCTTCTTCTTGCTTTTTTTTTTTAAATAATTTGTGTTTGTTAGTTTGTGCAAGCAATTGAATAAAGAGACAGATTATTATAAAGAGAGATTAGGGGGGGTTTTAAATAAAAAAAAAGGGGGGGGGGGAGCGAGAGAGGAGAAGATTTGAAACCTTTTTGTAAAGAAGAAAAAATAAAAATAATTTCATGAATAAAAGAAACGAACTAAAGAGAAAGAAGGAATCGAGAGAGTTGCTGGTTCTTATTATGATTTCGTATATAACCGTTTTGGGAGTCTTCCCAGTGAGAAAAATTTTATACTAAAAAGAAAATTAAAATTAAAATTAAAAATTAAAAAATGAAAAAGGCTGCCACAATACCAGACTTCTTTCGTGTTGACTTTGCTTCTGTACTTTCTATTCTTTAGTCTTTTTGTTCGCTTCCGGCCCTTTAGTTTTCCGATATTTTCAACACACGACCCTATGTTTATAAGCTTTTACACTTTAATCCACTGGAGTCTCCATTTATTATTGTTGTAATTATTTTTCTCTGAAACTAGTATTCCCATCAATTCTAAAATTGGATAATTTCTGATACAGCTGTCACAACATAATACGTCGTAGTATTACCGGACTTTGAATTCATGACAAAATCTAGCTAATTGCTATATCCAATTTATTTTGTGGAGGCAAATCCCAAAATGAGCCTGGATATAATAATGGGAATGATGGAATGTTAAAAAATTAATGCATGAGTGAATCTATTCACATGCACGAAAAGAGACGTGATTTATCACCAATGTCTATAATCCGAATCTTTACTCTTTTAACAAGTCTAACATGTAAAAGCTTTTGATTAAATTTTATTCCCCAGACGCAGGTGATTAACAATAAGAGAGAGAAAGAGAGGGGGGGGAGGCAACAAGAAATTAATTAATTAATTTGTCAACACGAGTAGGATATTTTTGAACTGGGCCCATGGGTATTAGATATGAGGGTAAATTGCTTTGCCAACCGCAAAGCTACGACAGAGCATGCGGTGGTCGGCGGGCAAGTATTTCTCCTCCTCCAAAGAAGAAGCATGTCGCTTCGTAATTCAGGCGTAATCGCCAATCAAATATTTGTTGAAATAAGATCAATTAAATTTTTGTGAAATATTTAATAAATTAATAAACAGTTTAAATTTGAAAATAAGAACGATAAAAAGAAGTTTTTTTAAGTTATAATTTACTGTAATTTATTTCTCTTACGTGATATAATACTATAAACAATAACTTAACATTTGTCCCAAAAAAAATGTGTCTCGCGGCTCACGTGCACTCCAAGCATTCTTAAACTATCTATACAGTGTTTATTACGTCATGCATTTTGACCACGACCGGCCAACAAACTTCATTGACTGGCCGGCTTGGCCGGTTCATGTGTACATGCAGAAAAGAGGATTTGACCCATAATGGACTGTATATCAGAAATTGCTGCGATTATGGAGATTTGAGTGCAATGAATGTCGATGTAGCGGCAATTCTAATTTTGTTGGCTTTCCTCTTTTTTGGTCCATTGGTCAGAGCTCTCTATGCCCTGTGCTATCAATCACACCGACCGTTTGATTTCTTGATTGGTATTTTTTGTTGTTCCGAGGGAAGGGTGGAATAAAGAGGATCTAAGCAAAAACAAATCGACAAATAAGCCACGAAGTCGTAAATAATGCTGAACAAATTTGAAAGTTGAACAGCACAGTCTCCCTACTCTCGGTTGAAAAGCCTCATCTTACCTGATAACTTTCGTTGCTCATCCCGAAATCTATTTTACCCCCGCGGCCTGTGCGCGCCATCAGATTATTATAATTTATTGGTTTTCGACGGATTTTTTTTTTTTAACCATTTGATGAGACTGAGGGCTATGGAGTATGAAACCGTTTTCTAATTTCTTAATATGTTAAATAGAATATTATTGACTTAAGATTTAAAGATATATATATATATATACACACACACATAGATATAGTTTTTTAAATAATATGTTGTGAGTCGGGTATTAAAAATAAATTAAAACTTAGAATATCAGCAACAAAAAAAATATTATTTTAAATACATTACACATGTAGAACCTTACACAATATTATAAATGCATCCTTTTAAAAAGTGAAAATATTTCATTAATTTTAAAGATAAACTCATGGGTAAATTACACTTTAAAAATTATGTATTTTTATACGAATATTAAAAAAAATTATTAAATTATAATTATTGTAACCTCAAAAGAAAAAAGCCCTGTTTTCTATTTTTCCCTTCTTTATTATGTTTGCCTTTAACTTTGCTCTTTTCCTCTCACCCGTTAATCTCACCACCAACAGCAAAAGAAGGCAGGCATACGAAACGTATTCTGTTCATGGCCACGCCGAAATGGATGTCCTTTCACGAGGTTGGTTGGTAACACTACTCTTTTGCTTTTGGGCTCGTTTTCAGGTCAACGAATTTGTTTGTGGGTTACATATTTGGGTCGCAATGCTTGTTATTATTACTAGTTGAATCATATTGACAAATCTACAATCTTTGAAGTAATCAAAATATATCAAATATGTCGCCAATTTCCTTTTTTCTTATATATATATAAAATAAAAAGTCTGCTGACGATCCACATGTCATGAAACGTGAGACTAGTAGACGAAAGTTGAATGGGTCTAACGTTTGAGGATTTTGTGGTTGGAATGATGATGAATGGATGGAATGATGATGAATTGTGATAGCTTCTGCCGTTTTTGTTTAAGAAATCTTAAAAGCACGACTACGACATTCAACGCAACAATGATAACATCCAATCCTTCGAAATTTGTCAAGTGCACCAACGGTGGCGATTTGAAGAAACCGTGCATGTTTGAGAACGCTCCTCTTTTGCATAGACCAATTTAAAGATGATATTGGAAAACGACGACCTTAAATAAGATTACGTCCACAGCAGTCTCATTATGAGCAACGATAAATATTTTAAATTTTATCTTAAATGATATATTATTCATTAATTAATTAATTATTTTTTTATAAAATTTAAATAAATTAATTATATTATATTCATCAATTAATTGATAAATATCTCCTCACTTGTGGTAATTTTTTAGAATGAAAAATTTAAAATATGTAATGCTACTCATTTTATTATTATTATTATTATTATTATTATTATTATTATAATATTATTATTATTATTATTATTATTATTATTATTATTATTATTATATTACTCCTTAATTTTCAGGGAATTGGCCATAAATTTAAGCGCTTAATCGTGAGTCCATTTGTCTTTCATTTTAAGTATAAAACACGCAAAATAGGCTCCCCTTTCCACATGGGTTGCTGCTAAGCAAAGTTTTCTTTCTTTCACGTACTACCTCTACTCTAGGCTTTACCGGTACAAATAATTTTACAATTTCTGAACAAATGATTCCGCGTAATAATGATACATAATGTATTTTTAAAAAATAGTAAAATTAACTAGTGATTGGTAACTGTAGAAAACAATATAAGAGTAATTAAATTTTAACTATATAATCTCAATAATAAACATACGACATAAAATCTTTTAAAAAAATTTTAAAAAACCACTCAAACTAAGAAAAGACCTTAATTTATAAAGATCGGTAAGCTGCTGCACTTGAATGGTCAAGTTGTAATCTTAGTTTGTGAGAGTGAATCATCTGCGGCACACATCATTTTATCCAAATTAAAAAAATCCTCTCGTTTTCGTGTAAGTGGACTTTCTTTTTTTCATTTTTTTTTTAATTTTTTAAAGCCATGATTCCATATCAATCCTGTAAAGGGCCTGCATTTTCATGGTGTTTCATCGAATCATTTGAGTCTTTTATCACGTTGTTCTCTTTACCTTTCTTCATGAATAAAAGGAAAGTGTTGACTTACTCCTCAGTGGTCCCCAATCGAACCCAATGCTCCCTTTTTCCTTAGAAAATTTGCAGAGCCTTTGATGCAAGTTTCTCTAATCAATAAATAAATTAAATCACTCGAATGGCCAGGCCAGTTAACCTAATGAATTATGAAACTCGCTAGGCTTATGCCCTATAAGGGAGGTACAATTTCTACTCTCAGCATTAAGCATTCCACGATTCCCATTCTCTCTTGCCTCGTAGTATACCACAAGAAGAGACCTTGACAAAAAGTTTCAACGTTTATTTTTTTAGAAAAAAGAAAAAGAACTGACACGAGATTTCAAAGAACATTAAATAAATTTCAAACTGCATTCTGTGTTATTGTGTTTTGTAATTAATGATCTTTCGCTGTTATTCATTACAGGACCACCTGCATAGACTTCTATGCATGTATAATCATCATCACAATTTCCTTTTTTTTTTTTTTATTTGTTTCAAGCAAATGAAAGTAAAATTTTCATTTTAAGAAACAGAAATATTTCAATACAAAATTGTTGCCCATATTAAATTCAGTCATAAGTTAAAAGATAAAAAAAAAAGGACAAAGACTTTAATAAATTATCTTTTATTTGATAGTATATTAAAATCTATGTTTTTATATTCTAGTTTATTTTTAATTCTAATATAATTAGGAATTCCTGATTAGAAATCAATTTTTTTATAGAGAGAGAATTAGTAGCTGTTTATGGGTAAGAGGCTTAAAAATTAAAAGTTAAAAAGACTGTTATTGTTAACAATATAGTGCATTGCGCGAGTGCTTTAAAAGTTGAAAACAATGTTGATCACAAGATTAAATTACTTGATTAATGCAATCCTATTGCAAAACACTAACTATAATTAATCTTTTAAAGGGTTTAATTGTAGATAAAGAAACCAGCACTAACTAATTAAAATATACATTGCAACTTAACCACTTCAAGATTAGCCATATCCACAAGCCTGAAAGTCTATTGGGAAAAAGTAGAAGGGCTTTGTGGATTATCAAGTTGAATGATTCTCATAACGCACGGTACTTTCAAGATTTTGAGTATCATGGAAAGATATTGCTTTCTGCTTTTTTTTTATTTTATTTTAACAAATTTATTTGTTCTAAGGACCCGCGGTCGATGTTCAATAGGTGCCGGGATATATGTCACTTTCACCTAGGAATTTTCGTCCAGAGGAACCAAGACAACCAACAAGGTTCCTGCCGCGAACCTTTTGCGCTGGTTGGCCTATTTAACCACTCTATGCCTATGAATGATAAACAATGTTGTTTACATTTTTGGTCAAAATCACTTTCGAGTCCTTGTCCTTGAATGTTTCTACATTCGATGAGGTTATGAACATCTTTCAGCACAAACAACTTGTTATACTGATTGGATTTTAGTATCAAAGGTGTGATTGCAGACCAAGAATTTTTTAGAAGAATTTAAGGACTATTTTTATACAATATAATTATCAATCTTCATTCCATCGACAATTACGTCTTCAGGCAAGACAAATAGAGCACTTCATTGGGTTAAAAAGCCCTCGGATGCTGCAGATTGGTGGATTACTTCCCTCCAAGTTAGTTTATGCTTTGATGGCTTGACTTTGTCCGGCTTTCAAATGAAAACAAGTTGCCCCCGACAACTCATGCCACAATAATTTAAACGTAACATTCTTAACAAGGTTTACATGCATATGCCTGTGACAAATGCGACAAGCATGAAACTTTTTGAATTAAACAACTGCATATAAGAAGACTTGCTGCTGCTGTCACTTGAACTTCGCAGACTAGTTTCTAATTGTAGCAAGCAATGACCAGCTCACCTTCAATTACTGTAGAATTCTCCCCAAAACAAACATTGCCTGCGAAACAACCAGTTGCAGAAGAAGCTAAGGCTCGTTGCCTAAAATGGGCTCCCAGCGACTGTGCTTCGCCGTCTCATTTCCAAAAGGTAACCCCAGACAAGCGAAGTGATGTAAATTTAACCGCCACGGCAAGCGTGGCTATGTCCTTATCATATGCTCGGAGTTATTTTTCTAAATTATTCTGCTGACAGATTGTTGCAGAGCTAATGGGCACGTACATTCTCATCTTTGCGGGTTGCGGCTCTATTCTTGTTGACAAAATTCAAAGCCTTACAATTGTCGGAATAGGGCTGGTCTGGGGTCTAGTATTGATCGCAATGATATACACAGTTGGGCATATCTCCGGTGCACATTTCAATCCTGCTGTTACCCTTGCCTTTGCTGCTACTCGTAAACTTCCATGGAAACAGGTTAGCTAATATTGATAAGTAACCGCATGAAATTAAAAGAGTATTATATATTCCTTTATGATTTTCTGTATTTGATTATGCTCTTTATGATTTTCTGTATTTGATTATGCAGGTGCCTATGTATATGTTGGCTCAAGTTTTAGGAGCAACACTTGCGAGTCTCACACTGAGAGCATTGTTTCATGAGCAAGATAATATTCAGCCAACAGTGACCCACTATGACGACACAACCTCTGATCTTGAAGCTATCACATGGGAATTCATTGTAACTTTTATTCTGATGTTCACCATTTCTGGTGTTGCTTCTGATCACAGAGCGGTACGATGATCAAATTATCGCAGTTGCTTTTACCAGCCAGTATTTGACTTGAGCTATAACTTCATTCTTCAGAAATATGATATGTACTCACTTTCACCTTCATCCCATCTAACAGAGCAAAGACGTTGCTGGAGCCGTTATAGGTGTTACAGTGCTGTTTAATGTCATTATTTCTGGGTAATTGACTCTTTTGCTAACCATGTCACCGTTAAATTCTGTATAATTATTCCACTCATTCTGTGTGATGCAAAAGAAAATATAAATTTAGTTAAAACATTTGTTGGCAGGCCAATTACTGGAGCTTCAATGAACCCTGCAAGAAGCATAGGTCCTGCCGTGGTCTCTGGTGTTTACAAGAATCTCTGGGTTTACATTGTTGCTCCCATCATCGGAGCCCTGGCTGCAGCCATGGTATACAGCATACTCAGAGTACCTAAGCCGGTTGCTGAATAGCCTGAGGGGACTAGAAGCACGATAAATCAATTGTACCTTCATGCCGAACCATAGATTAACCAGTCACTCAGCTCTACCACCCACAAGCACCAGAGGAATGATGCTGCGCGTCTAAAATTAGTTTACTTTAAGCCTCAGCCTAATGTTATCAGATATCAGAAGTCAATGTATTTTTTCATCTCAGCACGCTTGTATATGTCTTTTCACTCAGCAGAATCCAGATATAGTTTTCTTTCCTCTTTTCAGGAAAATATATAATTGTGAACCTCAAAATGAATTCCAAAGCACCAGGTGGTAGCATTTCAGAACAAGAACCTACCCTGCAACTCGTCAAACCTGTAATGACACAGTTAAATTTACCTCTTAAATCTACCAGCTGAAACAAGCGAATAATTTGAAGATGACATAAACAAGAACTACAATAAAATATCAGCCTAACCAATTCACAAACCTGAGTTTATTAGAGGACTACACATCCCTACAATGACCCTTCTCTCCCTTATAAGAACAACAAACACTATACACCAGAGCTATGTATATGGTACAACGAAAAAGGACAGCAGATCAGCCACCCATACTGATATGGAGTTTCAGGCCGAGGAAGTGTACTATCAGTTTTATACTATTGAAATGAAAAGTGGGGATAAAGACAACATGTGACACTGGTTTATCATCCCTTTGGCCCATTGGATTGGGAAATCATTTCATCTTTCACCTTCTCAGCTTCCAGTTTGTGTCATCAACATATGTACATAAGTGTTTACCTGTTAAAAGAAAAGAGATCCATGGTAAGAATAATCAAAACTGACTCATATCACGGAAGATAACACGTCCACTTTCAATAAAAGTTGTGTTGACAAATATATCAGGATGCAGCTAGGAATTTCAGAAGTCATCAGCACTCTTAAGATAGCGCAGCTATAAAAATCCAAAAATCTATACGAAATATTTTTGGATAGTATATAATTGCAGTCCAGATCCGAGGAAACTTGCCAAATACTTCTAAGAATTCTTACCCAGTTTGAGAAAGCCGCCTCCAATTCATTATTTGGTGAGACTGTGGATGCCTCTGCAAGTAAGATGAATTCGTTCCAATGCCATTTTCATCACCTACTAGCTGCTCTGAGTAACTAGAAGTTGGAGGAGACCAAACTGGAACCACCCCTCCATCTCTCTCTCTTCTACTAGTACTTGAAGACTCTGCTGTGGAGTCTTCAGCATTTGCAAGCCCTGCTGCAGCATCAAATCGTGGAAAAGCATTGTTGTTATGAACAGTTTGGAGAATACCTTGGTTTAAATTGTCTCTTCTATATTCTTGATTTACATTTGCATTTCTTGGCACTTCTGCTCTGCTTTCTTCTGCTGAATTTCGAAGATCTAAAGATGACTCTTCCTCTTCAACTCTCACCAAAGAAGAAGTCATGCTTGGGACCATCTGATCCTCATAACGCCGAGCTGTGGTAGGAAGGTTGTTCCTAGCAGGTTCAGGGATTTCCTCCATCTGTACATCCGGAGGAAAGGCAATTGGGGCTGATTCAGAAGAGTCTCCAAGACCTTCCTCAGTTCCATTCTCAATTGCAGCTCTTGAAGCTGCTTCTTGCTGCCACATTTCTGAAAGTGCTTCGTCCAGCCTGCATTTTGCTGCGTCAATCCCTACTATGGGAAAAGGGTAATTGGAACCCAGCTCAATGCCAGCAGCTTGGAGCACAGACTCTGGTGCATTCCATGGGTGGTGTATCCATTCAGTGGGCAGTCTGGCAAGTTCAGGAAGCCACCGCCGTACATATTCTCCGTTGGGATCAAACTTATAACCCTCAAACTGTTGACATGTAATAACAAATCAGAACATTCTTCTAATGAAGGCCAAAAATTTAAAGCCAAAAGGAAGTAATGCATAAATCAAAATTTCAAATCCTTATTATTGCATTCTGAAATGTTGTCTACAAAGAGATGCATAGAAAAGCTTATAAAACAGGAAAACTTAAATTCGAAGAAAGCCAGTAACTGTGCTCCAGTTTCCTTGTCACAGCATTTTCACTATTATACAAGTGAGTATGACTAGGAACAGAAACAGTTTAGAAAGAATTAAGAAAGGGTTGGAAGGGGGGGGGGGTTTGGGGTGGGCAGCTCGGGCTGTACCAAAATCAGACGTGAAACGTCAGTATGGAAGATCAGTCTACAAAAGATACTAGAATCAATAAGGGAAAAAGCACCGCTGCAAATATTTTCTAAAGAAACTTGGCTTAGGGATCTTCACCTCTATTCACATCTCTGAACACTTAAGGGACAGGTAAATAGGAAAAAAGATATCAGAAATGAGAAGAAGGGTCATGATTTCCATCATTAAGATTTCCTTTAAAAAAAGGCGTGGAAGCATAAGTCCAAAAGTCAAATAACAGGATAGAGATGCACAAGGAAAATTATCATACACACCTGTGGATTGTCAATTCGGTCAAAATCACGGCCATCGGGGATAGTACCGGATATGTACTGCCAACCAAGAGCATCACTTTCTAAATCTGCATCCAAGAGGGTATCCCAAAAATATTTCATCCCCCATCTCCATGGAAGCTGTAGAACTTTTACAAAGAAACTAGAAACTACTACTCGTATCCGATCATGAAGCCAACCAGTGGCCCACAACTCTCTCATGCCAGCATCCACCAGTGGATAGCCAGTTCTACCTTGCCTCCATGCCTTAAAATAGCCCTCATCCACAACCCAAGGAAAGAACTTAAGGTGCCCAAGAAGAGGCCTTTCATGACTGTAAGGATGGTTAAAACTCATGTATCTTGAATATTCCCGAAGACCAATTGACTTAAGAAACAAGTTCACGCTCTCATCACCAGCCTTGTTCCCTTCATTGGCCCATGAAACCTGCTTGATGCGGACAAGATGGAAGACTTTCCTCACACTAACCTCCCCAAAATGCAAATGTGGAGAGAGAAATGAGGTTGTAGCACTATCAGCCTTTCTCCGATTCTTAGAGTACTCAATTAAAGGCCCATTAATGAAAGTGGTCAGCGCCTTATCAGCATTGCTCCAGCCAGGAGACCATGCTCGAGCCAGAAGCGCATTGCTTCCCTTCTCTGATTCATCTTCAAACACCAATGTATCCGAAGGACACCTGGATATATCACCTTAAACAGAGCAAGCAAGGTTGAAAAGAAGATTAGTACACCGGAGGGTTAAAACAGAGAAAGAGAAATAAAAGACCACACAAATCATACAAACATATGTCATAATAAAACAATATATCTTCAAAGCTAAATAGTATATGCCTTTAAATCTTTTTTTTTCCCCCAAATGACAAGTGACAATGTTGTCGACAACAACACTTGATATTTCTGAAAATAATACATGTTCACAATTCTGCTAGGCTACTACTAATTGGACCCGAAAGGAAAGCAGAGTTCACCTGTAGAATATTTACTGCAGAAGCCTTAATTACACTGAATGTTTTTGAAATAATAATTTTTCTTTTCCTTTTACTAGAACTCTTAGAATGGCATCTATGGAAAGTCCAGTCAGTGCAACTTCTGGTGAAGGCCATCAAGTAGTTTATCAGACTAAACTTGTCGTACTTAGGTATATAGACTATCGAGTGTTGTAGGTGAGTTTTCTGTGGATTAAGTTCTTGAATTTCACATAGAAAAATTGCCCTTTTATGCAGATGCTTCAAATGATTCCTGTAGTATTTCCTGAATTGAATTTTACTGCAACATGAAACTTCATTTCTCTAAAAGCTCCGCATTTTGAGTAATCCAATGTTTAATAGCTTACAGTTCATGAAATATCATATATTATTCAACAACAGAGCCAAGCATCGTGGCTGCAAGAAATACAAACCTGAATTTATCCTCTTAGGAGGGAGAAGTGGAGCATCAGGGTCAAAAGGCATGCTAAGGCATCTCTCCCAGAAAGCAGCAAAGGTCGTGAAAGGTTGGCCTTGGGCATCATTTACATCCCACGGTTCATAGAGCAAGTCAGCATTAAAGGAGCGCACAGCTATTCCTTGAGCAGTTAGAGCCTCCTTAGCTCGGTGATCCCGAACCAGCGACAGAGGGTCTGAAAAACAATTGAATGCAAAATTGTTTTCATTGTTTACAAGTAATCCAACATATCATATGGGACATATTTCCTAAAATTCAATACCTAATCAAATAAAACATACTCAAATTAACTGAATAATAGCACCAGATCAATAAAAGTTTGATCAGCCTTAGTAGAACAATTGAGGTATGACTATAACGATCGGAAGGGAATAAATTCCAAAATTATAAAAGCCCCATTACCAAGAATAAATGATCTCCATTAGCAAGCAATAACAGAACAATTCCCCGGCCACTGATAAAGGAACAGGGAACAAGAACTTATCCAAATTATAAGAAGATACCGCTCATTCAAATATTCAGGTAAAACACAATCATGCATTCCAAACAGAACAAACGAACCTAAAACGAAACCCCGAAAAAAAAAAAAAAGAAAGGAAGGAAGATTAACAACATGAGAGTCAACCCACATGATCCATTATCCAAATAAAAATGAACAAATTAAAATGATCAAAATACAGGGAAAGGAAGGAAAGCTGACCATATAAATGGTTGAAGAAGAGCTGAGTAGCACCAGTAGCTTTAACCACCTCAAGAAGAGAAGAAACACTATCAGTTGATCTCTTAGTGACAAGAGAAGTACCAAGACTCCTCAAAGAAGAATCAAGATGAGACAAGCTGTGCTTGAGCCACCACCTAGACACCCTCCCAGGATAATAAGGACCCTCTTCTTCAGGTACCCAAATGAAGAGAGCAATTACAGCGCCAGCTCTAACACCAGCTGCTAGTGCTGGATTATCTTCAACTCTTAGATCTCTTCTGAACCAAACTATGCTACAACCACCACCTGACATCTCCAACAAAACTCGCCACCAACCAAAAATCCAAAACGAACCCACTTCCTATAATTTATGTCTCAGTTATGTACACCATGTGTTTCATCAGTTAATCTTATCTTTTTTTGGTCCTCTGGTTTTTTATTTTTTTTATTTTTTCCCATTTTTCGGCTTAAGAATTACCCTGGAGATTTTAGACCATAAGCAATAAATTAAAAAAGAAGCAATAAAAAAAGGGTCCTTGACGTCACACTAACACTTTTTCTTCCTCTAGGCCTCTCTCTTTCTTAATGATTTATTTATTACGTATTTCTGCAACGTATTTAGGAGGTATTGTTTATCTTTTAATGCACGTAGGGTTTTTAGTCATTTTGGATCAACAGCGCTCCCATTTCCCACCCAAAAAGGCCAAGCACTTTAGAGAGGACAGACGGGAGAGTGAACGAATAAGATTGGTCAATAGAGTGGGGAACGCGGCAAAATTGATAGGCAAATTGCAGCCACAACTTTTTATTTTTCTAGAGTTTTTTCTTTTAGATTTCTGTTTTATCTTATGATAGCAATAGAAAACAAAGCCCTACCCACCCTCTAGTTCCTTCTCTAATGCTCTGTCTATGACAAGGTGGAAAATATACTCACACGAAAAATACGGTTTTTATTTATTTATGCAAAATATTATCTCATTTTTTCTAAATTTCCAGCCATATTTTTTCTGGGTGAAAAAACTTGTGTATCATTAGTAAACATGCCTCTGTTCGAACACGTAAAGGACAATTTGGGGTTTACTACTACATTGGTTTATGAAATATAATTTTTTTTTCTTTTGTTGCATCTGATTCTGAGTATTTTTCTTTTGCTACCCCCCAGTTGAATTATATTTATTATTATTATCTCAACTTGGACTGCATTGGAAGCTCGGATATTGGAGGGAGCGGGGGACAAGAAGTCATGGGAGAGAGATAAGTGTGCTGACTACTTGGATTTGGCTTTTCGGTTGATTCATCAAGTGGGCCTTCGCCGATATTTTCTGGGGCTGTTCAAAAAGCTTGGATTCCATTCGTACGTCACTGTTAAGCGTGGTTTATGATGCGCTCTTGCCGTCTCTCCTCCCACTCTTCGTGCACTCGCAGCTTGCACGAATGATTTTCTGGTCCGCATAAACTGAGAATATCATTAAAATACCCTTGGAATAAAATTATATTTCTTCCATGAGCAGTTACATCAGTACTCAAGTTTTTTTTTAAAAAATATTCTCATTAAAATTTTTAAATAAAAAATATTTTTTCTCTTTAATTTTATAAAATATGTTCTTTTTATATTTATATTTTATTATTTTGTTAAAGGAAAAAGTATTTTAATTATTATTTAGTTTTTTTTAAATAATTATTTAATTAAAAAATATTAACTTATTTTTTAAAAAAATTAAAAATAATATATTTTTTTATTTTTTTATTTACTGTAAAGATAAACACATAAATATTTAAAAAGTAAAATTAATGGGGTCTTTTAATAATGTTCTAAAACTAAGCATTAATGTGCTTAACAAATCTAACATCAATCAAATTTAAAAGGAGCTGCTTAATTTATGTACTACTTAATTCATTTTCATTCGCAAATGTTTCTCATTGATCCTTCAATTCTGCACTACTGATTTCTAAAAACATTTCTTCTTTTATATTGTGCTATAATGTCAAACCTAGGATTTTTATCTTTTGTATTTTTATAACATCTTGGGTAATTGTTTGTTTTATATTATACTTGCTCTTTCGTCCGCCAATCTTTTTGGACTACAAAATCTTCATTAATAAAAACTGACCCGTTGTCTTAAATACATTAAAAGTCCAAATCCAGTATTTTTTTTTTTGGAGCACACGATTCATGCAATTCACAAAAATGCAAGCCAAATAAATAGGTTTGAGTCATAAAATTTGGTAAAATTATTAAATAAAGTTAATACGAGTCAATACATTTTTTTTTTTGTATCAAGTTAGTGTTTAATTTTTTGAGTTATTTACTAGATTAATGACGCGATTATTAAATAATTAATTAAAATTAAATCAAAATTGTATTACAATATACTTATATTTTTAATTCTAAATTAATTTATAAAATATTGTCATCAAATTTCAAATATTAGACATGACTCTCTCTCTCTCTTTTTCTCTCTCTTCAAATGATTGATATTGATATAGTATTCTATTTTGTAAAATTTCACATAAACACAAAATTTCAACGGTGTAAACATATAATATTTTTGATAAACATGTATAGTTTATAATATTAATACAAAATATTATTTATACATAAAAGAGTGCAATTTATGTCAAATAGGTGTGCAATGTTTGAAGTAAGTTGTGTTACATAAACATTCCGTAGGTTATTGAATTGTATCATGCTAGGTGACATGATTACTTAATTATTAAATGGGTGTATTGGTCACCCATTTATTTTTTATGCTAAGTTCTAATTTCAATATTTTAACATATTTACTAAATAAGTAATGTTTAGGTCAGTATAAATTTGATACGAGACAAACATCACCAAATGATCCGTTTACTAAACCCACCCTAATTATATATATTACACTATATATATTATGCATATATTTTTCTTTTCCACCTTTCAAGTGAAAATGGAAAAGATTAAAAATTCTGTTGATATATTTCCTTTAACTTTTGAAAACAAACCCTTTTGATAGTCGGATATGGGCATTTCAAGTAGAATTTTGTGAATACCGTTCAACATTTTGCTAACCTTCAACGTCCCATTGGCAGAATATCGAACAAAGGATTGGGGGGGGGGGGGGGGTTGAAGCACCGTCTCCATTGAAATTAGGAAAAATAACACAACTATATCTCTAAAATTTAAAGATATGGTCATGTAAATCTTTGAGTTTTTAATGAGAGATATTAAAACTCACTTTTGACTATGATACTTTTTTTTGTAATAAATATAAATTTAATTTAAGTAGTTTAATCTGTCTAATAAATTAATAACATTATAATATTTTTAATATATAAAATAATCTTTAAATGTAGATCACTATCTTTATTTTTAAAATGTATTTGTATTTATTATAAAAAATTTAAATAAATCTCTGCGTGAAATAGATTTTACAATTAATAAATATATATCTCACATATTATATTAAAATTATTTCATATAATATTGAAAATAATTTAATTTTTTATATATTTAATTTATTATTATGTTTTTATTTATTATAAAATCTAGTTTGTTGTATTATAAGATTGTAAAGTATTAGATTTTTTTAAATACTGAAATTATTTGAAAAAAATATATATATATATATATATACTGTTGAATTTTTTTAATATTACACTTCTCCTTATTATAAAATATTAGAGTCAATTTTTTTATGTTAATAGAGTAAAATAATATTTTGATGAAAAGGAATTCTTGATATTCCTAATTAGAAACAGTAGGATTTACATGCCTGTAACTACGCATGATAACTTTACCCATCTCCTTCCGAATTTAACCCACCCAACTGCTGGGTTGTGCAGGCGAAAAATGGGAGGTCAGGCACTAATAAATCTGAAAACTCAAATCGCAATTATTATTATTATTATTTTTTGACTCAAAACAGTAAAACAAGTATCAGGTACAAGAATGGTCACTGGTCAGTATTGGCAATATGCAGCACATGCCATGTGGGTGTGTTCGGTCTCATTTGTTTGTACTTAACCAAGCTGCCAGCGGCCAATTCCGAATTTCGTGCGCTCAAATTGGTCCCCTTGCTCGTCTCCAGCTTCAATCACATATTCGCATTACCTTTCACTCCAGCCGCAGTTCAATCATGCCACTCTCTTGAATTATTTTATCACGAACCGCTTCTCCAAACCCAGAATCTCAATCTTTAGCACTTTTTCTCTTGAATTATTTTATCACAAGCCAATTCTCCAAACCCAGAATCTCAATCTTTCGCTTTTTCATTAACCCGTGTGGCAAATGAAAAGCCAGTTTGCGACTTTTTGTGCTCCGCTGGGATGTGGGTTCTTTTATTTAATTATTCAAATCAAATATTTTTAATCTAGGATGTTTTTGTTTTATTAGTCTCGCTGGTGTGCCTGTGGCTGCAGGCGAGGACTTCTTTTGATGAAATTAAACCTCGTCACACGGTACTCGGAGACCTTTTTTTCTCGGGAGGTGTTAAATCTTTGGAGTTAATCATTTGGTAGGTTTGTTGGGTGTTGCGGGTATTGTATAATTAAAATTGCTACGGTTTAATTTAGAGATACAATGCAACTTCCATAAGTAGAGTTTTTTAAGTCTTTACAAAGTATTCTAGCAGCTTAAATTTTATAGCAAAGCCGCCACATTAATTCCAAATAGAGCTTTAAACAAATTTATTGCAATACAATTGCTCAGATTTAGAACACTGAGATTCATTGTTAGCAATCTATAAGAACTTTGAATTCATGAATCAGCTTAGCGCGAATTCGTGATCATATTATATATATATATATAAATATTTAGTGCCATCTATTCAGAATTTTAAATTTTATTTAAAACCCAGAAAAGATATTATATCATAAATTTTATAGAATAATGACATTATATTATTAAAATTTTGAAGATCATTATACTATTAAAGTATCTTATTAATAATTTTTCTAAATTTTAACAAATTCATAATCTTCATATATGCAGGTATCTAACTCATATGGTGTTAATTTAAAAATAAAATGTGTGTTTGGTATACTGTATTATATTGGGCTATACTTATTTATAATGAATTATATTGTATTAAAATATATTAAATGATATATTAACCCACAATTGATGTAAGTATGAAATGTATTGTGTATTTTAATATTTTATACTATCACATTAGATTAAACTATAATTTTTTAAATTTATTGATAGAAAATAAATTAATCAACGGCAGCCACCATTGACCACCACCGGAAATTTTTTAACATTGTTCGTTTAAGTTATAATTAGTATCATTGGAATTCTCTTATTGAGCCTACACAACAGTACTAAAATCATTGAAAACGAAGCTCCCCTTCGCTGTAGATCTATAATTAAAATTTTAAAACTTTAATTGTAGATTTACAGTAAACAGTAACTTTGTTAGTGAAGATATTGACACGATTGTGCAGAGCTCATGATAAGAATTGTATTGATACTAATAATAATGTCAAAAAATGCAGAAAAATAACAACGGTCGGCCACCGGCAGTGGTCAAGTCGCCGCCTATTATTTAAATATTTATATGTAATACATAATTAAAATAAATTAAAGAATTGAAATAAAAAAAAAGGGTAAATGTGGCAAGACCCGCATAAACCCAGGGAGGTGGGCGGATATATAAGCCACCCAAACTAGATTTATTTATACTTACCCCCTGAAGCCCGCGCGCCAAACATTCTCAAAATGGATTTGCCTTCAGTCTGTCTGTTTTCTCTTCGGCTTAAGCCATATTTGGGCCAATTGGGGCATCAAACAAATCTTTGGTCCGTATTGGCCCAATAACAATCATAGTCTGAGATCCTCATTCAATTAGTATTGAAACCACCGCAATCCGCAGCAGTTCACAAATTTGATGATTAAGAAAGAGTAAATCACGTCATGCTCTCTCTCTCCCACCAAGGCTGAAGCCTTCGTCTGACATTTCAAAATCTTTTTTGTTTTCATTTTCTCTCGGAAATGTTTTATTATATTATATGCATAAAGCCTATAAAAATATACAATCAAAGTCATAGACAAGCCCAAAAGAAGTATAAAATTGAAGTCTATTATAAATAATTAAAGAAAATAAATTCTCATAATTATTGAAGAGGCTGGAGCTTCAATTGTCATAATTTTTTAAGCATAGCTTATTTAAGTAAAATTTTGATTAGTAAAGTTTTTACTAATAGAGTTTTTACTTAGAAAATTTTAGTTATTTAGTTATCAATAATATTTTTTTATTAAAAATCTATTAAATTACTTTAATAGGTAATTTTTTTAAAAGTTATGTTACGAAACGAATAAAATAAGATTTTAAAATAAATAGAGACTATTTTAGATATTTTAATACTTAAAAAAAATTAACATCTACTTTTAAAAGTAAAAAACTTAAACTTTTGCTATTAGAAACAAAATAACTTATTTAAATTTCAAAAATTTTATTAGAAAAACAATCAAAATATCAAAAAATATACTACGAGTTTATAAAATTAAATAAATACTTTTGACTATCAAATAAGTTATATTAAATAGACAATAAAATACTTCGCAAAAGTAATCAACCAGCCCAACCACGAGGTTGTTGGCGATATTACAAAATCATTTGTTCCACAAATTTTGTATGCTGTGTGAGAATTAAGTAATAAGCACACGCATTGTTTGTACCATATTATGGAATTTAGAATCTCCAATATGTATAACTGCCACTTTATTATTTAATCCCACGACTGATTGACAAATGATATGATGATTGTAGAGTCTTTACCACAAAATAACACATCATTTCTTGATGTTTCCACTCGCGGCCATTATCATGATCTCTTTCAGATTAAATTTTCATTAGTCATTCTCAAAATTTTAAAAGCAAAAAAAATTATATATTATTTATGGTATCGCACAACTGCAATGACATAAGAAACTTGAGTTATATATCAAGAATATGTGGTAGGATTAGGTAGTGAAAATTGCCTCGATCTTCTACATATATATATTTATATTTGTGCGTGTGTGTGTGTATGATACTGGAGAGGAGAAGAAACCTAACCAGAGTTTATGTTTTTATATATCGCTTGGACAAACACGACCAACTTGACTTTTATCAAACACATTGTGAAACACACACACACACACATATTCAAGAAACTTAATTATCAAGTCCGTTGAGTCCATGACATGTGTAAGGTTTTATAGCTTGATCACAAGGACTTCTTAGTGGTCTGCATTGAAGATGTGCATGGTGTCAATGTCTTAATGGAAAAGAAATCATCAAAGTTAAACTAATCATGGAAATACACAAGTCGCAAATTGCAACTCTACAATTTTCTCTAATCCTGGTTCTGGTACGGACTATTATTATTTGCTCAATGGCAGCTTATTATTATTATTATTTTTAATTAAGAATGCTATTATTGTTCTCGATTGTTGTTATTGTCTTTGTCTGAATCACCCTCTCTTGCAACCAGCACTGAATGGAAGTCAAGCCATGTCTCAACACAAGTAGTAAGAAGACATTTGTACATAGTATTTATAGGCTAATCAAATCCTAGAATTTCAATGCTTCCATTATCTAAAATATATAATAAATAGCCTATATATATTGATTGATTTATATCTGCAAACTAAGGACCATACGCTGCCCCAGTATCAAAGAACTTTCTAATCTCTTTCGTCTTCATATTTTATGGCTTGATCAGCTTTGGCACATCCCTTAAAAAAATATCGATCGAGGTCTCCCCATAACCGATGCAATAATAGACCGGGGAAATTTTGAGGAGGAAGGTCCTTATAAAATAATATGTCACGTACGTGTTTTAATTTTTTTCCGTTTTTATCCTAAAGTCTATAAATAGTTTGATTAATTTGGAAATGAATGTATACGTGACAAACTTTGAAATGAGCGAATGAATGATAACGGTATGTACACGAGCCTCATCATGACACTCTCTATATAGATGAAGTAATCCTAAAAATCACTAGTCTTTGCTTTCCCAAACGTAATAAACTGAAACACTAGTTATTTAAATGTAATTTCCAATTTTCCATTAAATTTAAATAAGGTAGAAATTGTCAGCTATCTTTTTGATCTTACAGGTTAATTTTATATATTAATTGTGTCGATTTCATCTGTCAATAATTACCAAGTCGGGCTAAACCATGCGGGACGAGTTTATAATAATGCAGCCACAAGTGATTTGCAGGAACTAGTGCAAAGTTGTTATTCTTGCCACTCCAGGAGCACGATCACATTATTATCAACTCAGACATTAATTCGGATTGATGCAGACATTACGCACTTATATCTCAAGACTGCATTGCTGCGAAATTGATCGAATATATAAGAAATCTTGTCTGCAAATACTGTTGCTACCAAAGATCAAGCTGTTCATATAACTCAGATTTTTTTGCCTTTTTTTTTTAATTTTTATATCTACTCGCGCAATAACAACAATTCAGTACAATTTAATTATTTATCAAGCTCACCTATCAAGCTCACCACGCGCACAAAATTAATTTAAAAACCTGTTATTCAACGACCCCGTATAGCCAGAAGCCAACATATCAAGCAAACGGAAGACAATAATATCAAACCGAGAGAATAAATATTTTCTTTTAAAAGAAAAAGCAACAAAAGTTGACAAATTTATACTTCTCTATTCCTGGTGGGAAGCACAATACTATCTTGTATTTTACGAAACAAAAAACAAAATCCGTAGTAGATCACTGACGATTATCCCAAAGATAGACAAATATGTACATGAAAGGTGTGTGTATATATATATATATATGAAATATACGAAAGTATATATGAGGGTGAGTGTGTGTTCTGAGAGCTCGTACATTTACACAGCTATATATAAAGTCATAAAATGTAATAAGGAACACATAACTTGACAAGTGGCATGATGCAACTACAAAGCTTAATGAATAACTAAGAAATCTCTTGCATAATTGGATCTTCAAAATAAAGTTCAGGCCAAATATATGATGAGGAATTTCCTCCACCATAACTGGAAGTGCTGCTTGCATCTCCTGGATTGCTTACCGACGTCGTCTCGGTTGACGATTGATGGATAGCAGGAGGAGGAGAAGGAAGAATCCATGAACAATCATCTGGATAATTGGCATCTTGGCTGACCATCGTAAAGCCATTAGAACATTGGCCCATCTCATTATTATTCAACGATGTTTGGAAACTGAAAGGGACTTGTGGGTCTGGAAAGTGAGATGATGGATTTGGGTAGTGGAGTGGTTGTGAATGATGAGGGGTTTCATTAATATTTCCCAAATGCTGAGAAAATAATGTGGCAGCTGCTGAATTAATATTCTCTGGGGTTTCTTTAAGGCTATCTTGATCAATCGGATTAGTCAGATTAAAAGCTTCCATGTCTGTAATGCCATTCTGACCATATGGGGTTGTAGTATTGAGTGAAGCAGCAGAATGGAGAAGGTGCTGTAAGTATTGAATCTTAGCCAATTGTACAGCTTCAGCTTGTATTCTCACAGCTTGTTCATCTATTTGTTGATTCTCTAAGAGCTCTTTCAGGTTAGCTAGGGCTATAAGATGAGGCAAGCTGGAAAATATATCGGTTCTAGGTTGGTGGGTCATTGGATCAATTCCCATTTGAATCAATTTCTTCTTCAAATGGGTATTCCAGAAATTCTTGATCTCATTATCCGTCCGGCCTGGTAGGTGTGATGCAATTGCTGACCATCTTGTGTACAAAAAACAGACAGTTTTAGGCACTTGTTTGGTTTCAATTTATATATGTCTTTTGTAGAAGCAAATAACTGAAAAATTAACTTACTTGTTTCCGAGGATGGAATGGAGATGTAGAATTGTTTGCTCTTCGTCTTGAGAAAACTTCCCTCTCTTGATATCAGGCCTCAAGTAATTGGTCCATCTTAACCTGCAGCTCTTGCCACATCTATTAAGACCTGCAACAGAAGAAGCAAGAAATGATCATTAGGAAAATTTAAAATTTAAAAACTCTTGGCCTTGCTGTCCTACGACAGTGACAGGGGAAAAGTTCTGTAATTAATAATAAGATTGCCTGCTAGCTTGGGAAGAGCTCTCCAGCTTCCATGGCCATGTTTTTGAATGAATTCGACAAGTTTTTGATCTTCCTCAGGAGTCCAGGGACCTTTTTTGAGGCCATTCTCATCACAACAAGGAGGCCGCCCCATTTTTATTTACACCCTCTCTTTTGGCTACTATGTATATAAAGTATATGCTTATTAACTAGGCTGCTTCTCTCTGTTGCCACCAAAACTGATGCTTCCTATTTATACACAATCTTGAGTGTTGCTTCTTGTCTGAGATATCCCGAATTAAAAAAATATTTCCTAACTTTTTGTTTAGCTGATCAAGATTTGGACGCTTCCTCCCTTCTTGAATCAATTAAAATATTAGAGATGCCGTCTCCTTTGGTAGATTGACGAATATATCCTTCGACGTTGTTATAGAAATAAAAAACAACAAATTGATAACAATCCCGCTTGCATACTTTATATATGACCGTAGGACACAAAGGGTCGTTGAAGGAAATGGAAGTATGAACAATTTTTTTTTTAATTGATATGCACATTACAATTAAAAATATGTTAATATTTACAAATACAAATCTATTAAGACAATCTAGATTAAGAAATATATTCATATTTGCAATTAGATGTTTATTGAGTCAACTTAAATCGAGTCGATTAAAGGAAAAAATATATTCAACTCTAGCTATAGATTAGGGGAGATAGATGAAGGAAATAGAGTTTAATATCAATTATTAAAATTAGTTAATTAAATCGGAAATGAGGCTGAAAGCGCAAGTCGGATTACGTAATACGTGGCAGGTCCCAGTTGGTCAAAAGAATTATTCCATGCACGCAAGAGGAGGTTCTTTCGTCACTGTTTGCATGGCTTCAAATAATATATGCGTTTGTGGCTTTGGATTCATTAGAAACTTGGAATCTGCGTGGTGCGTACGACCATACCATTTTTAATTTGATTGGAATATAAAAAAAGACTATACGTCGAGGATCCAGGTGACTATTTATTTTTAAGTTTTTTTTAATATAATTTTCCGGTCGAGGCCGCATTCTCAGGCCGCTGCCGATTAAGAGCTTGAGTTTCAATTAATTTTCATTACTGGAAATTTTAAGATTATCCAAAATACATTTCCGTCATATTAATAATAATTATTATTATATTTTGCTTTCGGATTCCCAATATCTATTTGGTTATCACAGATAAAGCCAAACTGTTGTGTCGGCAGGTTCAAGACTCATAGGCTATGGTATTAGCCTCAAACATCGGGTCTACGTAGAATCAAAAAAAGCAATTGCAAACGATTGTTTTTGTGTGTGGGTGTGCGAAAGAGAGAGAGAGATGAAAAAAAAATGACAGCTTTATTTAAAGGATTTAGATGCTGTGATTGGCAGGTATATTGAATACACACACATACATATACACGCAAGCGAGCACATAGATACACACGTGTGTATTTGAATCTTAGCTATACATTATTATAAAAATTTTATTAAGTTACAGTTGCTGTAACTTACAGCTTGTCCAAACGTTATATGAACAGTAAGTTACAGTAATTATAACTTAACAGATCCCTTACTATAAATATGTGTGCGTTAGATATTCTAAAAACTCAATACATCTAAACTTGACACAATAGATTTAATTTTTTTTTTTATATTAGAATGGTGAAAGGTCAAATCAATTTTTTTAGTCTCTTACTCCTTAAATATTCGAACTTAGATGGCTAGTTAAATAATTTTACTTAATACTATATTTACTTTTTCAATATTTCTTGTTGTCCTAGTACATAGAGCCTCTAACTCTTATCTCACTAGATTTAACATGAGAATTGATCACTAATGTTGGCCTGAGGTCTTATTCTTATTAGATTTTGTTGACTTTGCAATTGGCTATCCATGTTTCATACGCGGATCTATCCCTCTATAATTGGACCTTTGTGTCAATCTTAATCAGTCAAGATTTATGTGACCTTATACTATCTTTCTTATTGATCTTTTGTCTTAGTCACTTAAGATTTAAATATGATACTTATGATTCTCACGAAGAGATATGTTGATTTTATCCATTGTATGAGTAGAAAACAAAATAAAGCAATCAAATGTTTCCGAAATAATTCAAGTGTATTAAGCTTGGATGCTTCTCTAATATCTTATAGCCTTCAAGCACTTCAAAATAATTAAGTAACATGTTTCACCGAGAATATTAATAAAGAATGAGGTTTAATAAATTTGAAGGAAATTAATCCAAAAAATAAAAAAAAAAGGGCAGCAGAAATAATTTATTGCTAGAGTAAAATATTGCAGGATGTGACCCGTTTGACCAAGAGAATAGCAGTTAAAGGGGAAGTTGGTGCAGCAAACGCCCATGATCGATCTACCAATTATTTTGTAACTGATCATAAGACATTCTTCACACGCTTAAGAACACTTCATCGCATTCGTAATTATTTGTCCCCGTTCTCTTTGTTTTATTACGAAATTTTCTTTAGCAGGGGTCCAGGTTTTATTTTATTTATTATTATTATTATTATTATTTATTATTATTTTTTACCAATGAAAAAAAAAATGAACAAGTTGAGCAGAAAGTTATCCTGTAGCGCAAGCCACGAGCGTTTTCAAAATTTGACCGTACCAAAGACTGTAGTTTCATATACAAAAGCCTAATTTCGGAGGCCGAAATGTAATGCACTACTTTAAAAAAATAAAAATAAAAATAGTGTTTAGTTAATTTTTTAAAAGTTGTTTATTTCATATATATATATATATATATATTAATTTTAACAGCGGCTTTTAAAAGTAACCAATAATTTTTTTTTATAAATAAACTATTAAATAAGTCGCCAAACATTTTTTTGAATTTCTATTATAACCTTATTATTTTAAAAAAATAATTATTTCTTATATTTACCTTAATTATAAATGATTAAATATCATGTTATTTCCATAACTACTATATATATTTTTTATATATATTTTTTAGTATCAAAGAGTTGATTCAATAAGTTTATATTTTTTAGATTATACATTTATTTCTTCTCATAAGAATCAATAAGATTTACATATGATTGCATAAATTTTTCATTACAGTCCTGGTATTACACAATAAACAAGGAGGCATGCACGGCATGGTCTTCATTTTGATAACGTTGAAAATGACCTTGGCTTAATATTTAATGAAGAAATAGGAAGGAATGACTACTTTTAGTACTAATGGATTTGAATCACAAGAAATATAAAGGATATTTATTACAACAAACTTAATGTAAATGTAATACATAATATTTTTTATTTCATTTAGATGTATGTATTAGTAATAATTTTTATCAAATTTTATATAACAAATTATAAAGCTCATTAGATTTCATTTATTTTTTTTACTTTATGTAATTTTACATATTCTAAAAAGAAAAAAAAGGCATGTCTAATTAATTTTGTTAAATTTGCTCCAAAAATAAAAGACAATTTAAACTTATATTTATTTTAATTATTGTATAGTAAAACAACACTTTTATAATAAAATTCATTAAATACGTATACTCTATTTTTTAAACTCACAACAATATAATTTATTAAATATCAATTTACTTTTTTAATTAGTATCTTATCTTAACATAATTTATAAAATATTAATTTATTTTTTTAATCAATATCTTACTTCATTCATAAAGTAGAAGTAATTTATTTCATCTTTCACATCAATTCCAGCATTGACCAAAATCGGATTATTAAAATTTTCCATTAAATTGATCCGTTTAAGCATTGTAATTGTTATTACAATTTGTTCCCTTTCGCATGCTAGATTTGGGCGCCGGGCAATACAGGTAACTAACTAATTTCCTTAAAATGTGCCATTGGTGGTGTTGAGCTATTTTAACATCACACCATGTATAATTGGTTCAAATTGTAACACCTAATATTGTTGCCACGTTAATTAAACTTCGGGCATTTCTGTAATTTGCCTTAACTCTCTGACTGTCAATTCTTGCGATAAGTTAAAACGCTTTGAAACCTAAATGATTATTATTTAATTTGTCGACTTAACTTACTGTCAGCATCAATTGCCACCAGCCAAAAGAATGAGAGAGACCGTTTTTTTCCCTTTAATAATCCTTTGCTTAATTTCTCTCAATCAGATATACCTTTGATCCACTAATTTCCTATCTACTTGCTCGCTTTTTATTTTTAGATAGTAAACGGTTCATTTCAAAGAGAGAAAATAATACAAATGCTTCCTTCAACCAAGGTTCCTTGTCGAGTGGACCATGAATGATCTTGACAAAAATGGCCAAGTGATGTCACATAAACTTTAGATTATTTCATTTGAATATGTTTCTATTGTGATCAGCTAAACAAACTGATTTGCTTGCTTCAATAGGTTTCCAACCAATACATCTAAAAACCTAACTCTGGGACAATTTATTTTACTTTGCTTTAATTTACTCGCCTTAACCGCCACGTATAATCATCTCTGTCCCTTTACCAGCATACACAAACCTTAGAAAAAATTAATACCCATTCTGCTAATTTTTCTTACTGTTTCAATTAAAAAATTTTGATATGTTCATTGATTTCTTCTAATTAATTGCCTTGTTGTTCAAGGTTTGTATGATTATCCAAGAAGCTGAAAAATGTGTATATGGCTTGTAATTCAACCTTGTCTTGTAGATAGGGAAATGGAAGTAGAGACAGTTAGAAGCTGTATATTTATTCGGCAGTTAATTACTTGTTTCACTAAGTCTCTAATTGATAACCTAATCGAGACTCTGAAAATTAATTTTAGGAAAAAAAAAATTCAGTTGCACGAAATTAAAGAATAAGCCGTAGCTAATTGACTTTTACTTGGTCTTGGTTCATTTGGGTCTTTTCCTTTCAATTATATGCATGATTCAGAGAAAATGCATATATTTTATTGGCATGTAGCTGTGAATATATACTTTTGTTCGCACACGTGATTAAGAATACGTAAAATGTGGAAACTTATTATCTTATTGGTCCTATAATTAGGTTTGAATTTGCTTCTTTTGCAGCTACAAAAATGCATTAATTTCTAATAATGTCTGCCGAGACCTAATTTTAAATAATTGAAGTGGGAGTCCCTAAAAGACAATAAACTAATAATTTTCTTCAGTTTATCGAAAGAAAGAAAAAAAAAAAAACCCAATAACTCCAACGCAAATATGTATATAAAGCAATTGGAGAGCAAATCTTTATGCATGAAAAGAATGTTTGCATGTTAAGTTCCTATACAAAAATTCTAGTCTGTATTTGAAGTACTTATTCATTGATTTTTTTTCCCCTCCCTTAATCATTGAAAAGAAGTAACTCTATGGTCTCCCATAGTTAATCAGCTAATTACAAACAACTTATGGACGAAATCTCTCAGACAATGATTCCATATCGTGTGAGATTAATCAATCCATATAAAAATTATTGACGATTTTTTTTTTCTTTCTAACTAATATCAACTTCTAGTAAAAAAGATAGCCAACAATTATAATTTTCAATATTTGTGAAAATGTCACTCCTGCCGCATATCATGTGAATAATAAATCGACGATTATTTATGAAAATATTGATTAAGTACTGTAATTTTAAATGTTTTAGATCAGTTGAATGCCACTAGCGTTTGACTGTTTAATTTAATATCCATAGTTAGATATATCTTTCCACATCTTAACGGCTGGCCATCACGTTGGCTTCTTGGTATTGACATCACAACCAGAAGTCGGGCTAGCGAAGGATCAATGAAAAAATGAAAAGGATAGTTAGTTAATAAATCAAACAACAAATATATTAATTACACAACTCAACTCCTATAAAAACACATAATTTTAACCAACATATTCTTCGGTCAGTCAAATTTGAATTTGAATTACTTCCGCAAGAAAACAACAGGATTTGAGATCACCAAACTCGTTACCAACTTAGATATACATCAAGCACGTGCTGCATGTCATGATACATAGAGTAATTTTTTAATATGGGATTCTTAGTTTAAATACAAGAAAAACACCGGTACAAACTCTTTTAACTAATTAAAATTATTTATTTTATTTATTTAATTTTATGGTATTAGTTAATTTTGAATAAGTCCAAAGTAGTTGCACTTATTTTGTGGAACTACATGTCAGTAGTGGAGCATTATGTGGGAACATGCTTAGTGTTACTAGTTTTTAGGTTGTAATTTTAAATAAACTTATTATGTACACCTTGATATTATTCAATAAAAAGTATCATGAGTTTATTTTTTTGGCAACATAAAAACTGTAATTAGAGTTTATTGATTTATCGAATAACCAATACTTATTTGGAGGTTTGGGTTTCCTTGAATTAATCCCATTTGACATTTTATTTTTCTGTTTCATTGGATTTTCTTTTTTATAAACTTTAGTGTTCATATCAAATACACACTCTAATATAGTATATTTTATCTTGTAGTATTATTAAATTTTTTTTTAGTCTTTTAATTTATCCTTTACTATAGTAAAGCTAAAGAATTTTACTAGAAGAGGACTCGTCATACATAAATAACAAAAACAAATCAATGCAAATATATTATAAATATTCAAATATAATCTAATTGAGTGATTAATGACTAAGACATACAATAAAATAGTTGCCATAGCCCTCGTGGTTCTCATTATATATATTGTGCCATTTTAATCCTGACAACACATTAGTATTGGATACACTGCATTGACACACGTATATATATGCAAGTTAGATAGAGATTTTAAGGTTATAAGATGTTAGACATTATAAGATAATGTTTTTTTTTTTATCTTAAATCTAAAAATGTCTAAATACAAAATATATGAATGATATATTTATTTATTTTTCTTAATATATGTATATAATTAGCATCTTATTTATTTTTATAAATAAAAAATCTTAAAAAAAGTTCGAGCCCGGATAAGAGCTTAGGGAAAAAAAGCTCGAGCCAGGCCCAAACCCTCTAATTTTTTTAAAAAATAAATTCATAAGTTAGAATAATAAATTTAAATTTAAAAATAAAAATAATGAAAAAATAAAATAAAAAGAAAGCTGCAATCCCTAATTTATATATTATTAATGAATAAAAAATTATAATTATAATACTAAACTCTCTTTTAAGTGTTAATTCATTGAGAGAATGTTTGAGTTAGAGAATTCAATACTAAAAAAAAATTAAATCTCTCAACTTTTATTTGCTTTATTTTCTTTATTTATTATTTTATTTTGAAATATTTAATTTTTAATTCATTGCTTATTATAATAGCTTGATTATTATTAACTTATTATTTATTTAAAACAATTCAAAAAAATTAAAAAAATAAATAACAGCCTAAGCTCAGCCTAGGTCTAGCCCTTGCACCTTTACTCCAATAGGCTTGGCTCTATACTTGAAAAAAACTCAACCCAAACCCTTAATTTGCCAGCCCTAATATGAATTTATAAAATAAATAAGTAAATTTTAAAAAATATATTTATGAAATTAATAAAATTTCAAACTTTCACATTTAACAAACAAAGCCTAAATATACAAAAGCTGAAAACAAGGGTTCTCTTATCCCCTGTTCGCCTAATTTCAATCAATGGAGCTACTAGCACCTTAAAATCTCCTTTAGATATCAATTAAAAAATTGCTGCACAAACCACTTTGAAAGCCAGGGTTTCAACCCAATTCAGTAAGCCTGATGTTGCATGGTGATGCCCGGTATTACAGGCCACCAAATCCGCAATAGCAGAATTAACTGTCGTTAATAATGGAGAGTTACTATTTGCGCCCTCACAAGTCCTAATTAATCCCCTTTCATCCCTATTACGTAAAAGCATAAAATAAATTAAAAGAAATCCTTCTTTAAACTTATTGCCAATCACACACTGGCAAGTCCAACCTTATTCGTATAATTTTAATGTTGTGTTTAGTGAACAGAAATGAGAATAGAATAGAAAAATCGAAATAAAAAACTTATTTACTTATTGAATTAAAGTTTTGAATGAGAATGAATTGTGTAGGCTCCATAGAAATTTGGTATTAATTACCGAAGTTCTAATTCCAAGAGGGTGTTCGAAATCAGAACTACATTCCTTGAAATGAAGATTTTCCCCTTCAGCAAAATCAATAATTTCAATTTTGTTCTCAGTTCCAAAAAAAAAAAAAAAAATTATGGCATCTGCCTGTCTGCAGTGAGCCAGAAGCAATGATTGTAGCATGCCGATGATCTACTGCTGACGAAAAGCAACGACCATTGTTGAGCCATTCGTCACCGTTGTTTTACCGCTGAACCAAAGCCACAACCGTTATAGAGTTGTTTGACCCCCTCACAATCGATTCCGTCAGCCTCACCATCACGGGTATCTTGTTGTCATTGCCACTCTACAACCTTCATCGTTGTTGATTGTTGCTTGCCAATCATCATCATTATCGATATTAATATAATAATGATGATGATTATTGTTGTTGTTGTTATTATTATTATTATTATTGACGTAACAATTAGCGGGTTATTAATTTTATGTTTGTATTATTATTATCATCTTCAAATGATAAAACACAAAAACACAATAAAGGGTATTTTAATAAATTATCTAAGTTTTTTCTGATTTTAAAATAAAATAAACACACCAACCAAAATAAAGTTAATTTTATTTTTAATTTCTATAATTTAAATAAATAATTAATTGTTATTCCCATTCTTGATATATATTCTAATCTATTTAAATTCTAGCATCCAATTACTGATTAGTCATCGCAGTATAAAATTAAAAATGAAAATTTTTTAAAGAATAAAAAAATGCAAATTTAGTGTAATTTGCAGTGATTTATAGAGTTTTCCTTTATTTTCTTTATTTATCTTTTAAAGAGCAAGTAACCAAAAAATATATATGGAGTGACAAATTGGGATTAGGATTGAGATATTGACCATTAGTTATAAAGCAAATCATTTGCGTGAATAAAAGATTTAGCAAGTGAGAAAAGCAAAAGACAAAAAGAGAGAAGATGAGAAGAGGGGTACGGCCATGGGGTGTAGACAAAGACGGACAAGTGACGAAGAATACTTTTGGAATTAAAAAATGTGCATTGAGGAATAATATTATTTTATAAAGGAATAATCCATCATAATACTCTATAATTTATATACACTCAAATTTTCATTAAAAAAATTAATTATTAGAATGTCCACGAGTTAAAATTACTATCATAGACAAGAAAATGTAACTTGACGAAATTAGCTTAGACTCTGCACAATCTTTTGAAGTCAATTAACTTAAATTGATTTTTTCCGCAAAAAAGAGTAACAAAGAGCAAAGTTTAATTTCATCTCATTTTTATTTTATCTTTTTGTCTATACTGTCTTGAATATACTTTTATAGCTATATATATATTTTTTTAAGATTTGATTAAGTTACGTGACTTACGCTAAATACAATAATAATATATTTATTATTATTGTTGTGTTTGACATAGTTTACGTAACTTGCTCCAGCTCGTGTGATATTGTTGATTAGCAAATTTTTTCCTCTCAGATTCAATCCCTTTTTAGCTCATATACGATTTTTGACTAAAGACATTTATTTTTATAATCAATTACTGAGGAAAAAGAAAACAATAAGAATCTAGCCACTTAATAGCGGTATTTTAAAATAAGAGGCCTCTAACATACAGCCAGTTATATATTACGCTACACATAAATAGTATGTAGTATAGGTCCTACATATTATTCATGTATATAGCGTAACCCACATATTATTCATGTATATGACGCAACAAACAATAAATGTATGTTAGGTTTTTCCTTTAAAATGATATCACTCACATCTCAAAGTCTCTGTAGCTTTGTGAGGTTCGAACTGTCACCCTCACGGTTGTGAGGGAAAGACTTTGGCCACGTGAGTGGTTGTTCACCACTCTACCCTAGCGTGAGAGACAAGAGACCCATTACCATAAAGTAATTAAGGCCTTACCGTTGAATTTGGCATTGTCAAAACCTTGGTGACCAAAGGAGCCAATATTTCAATCACGTAATACATGGGTAAAGAGTATTTGAATAAATATGGTATGGCCAAAAATTTTCTTTTCTTCACAAAGAATAGTAGTCTCTGCGCGGAGACATCCGATGACAAAGACTAGAAATTATGTTAATACGATATTCGATTAACCTTCATAAACACTTTGCCACAACATAAATCACAGGGTGCGGTCATCTCATTGATTCATACAGGGACATGAGTTATCATAAAAGGGGAAGGGACTGCTTATGAGAAAAAATATATATTATAAATCCGAAATAGGCAATTTTTTTTTAATGAGATTCTGAATGGACAGTTGACAATAAATAACGTATAAATAATCATAATCGATGGATCATCATATCAACTTCTGTAGTTGTGGTGAGACGATATCCAGTAGTCTCCTATCATAATTGAGCACATTTAATGGATGCATCAGAAACAGATGAGGCTCACAATAATAGACAAGCTTGCTAACTACTTCACGATTTCCCACATTACCCGAAATAATAATAAACTTGATCATGGCCTCACATCGCCATGACCATCTACAACAACTTGTCAATTTTACACTTTGATGTTATTCTTCTTTCTAACTGTTGTTGGACTAATATCATGTTCTAATCGATCAAATTATTACCAGTAATTGTTAACTAGAGAGCTGAGTGAATTGAGTAATTTGATGGCACAAGGAAACGATGCTGCTTTAAGGTCATCACTGGTTTGGTTAGCGGTGATTATGGTGATAGTTGGGATATGCACAGAGTCCTGGAAGAAGATTATGGCCACTTACGTGGTGGGCATTATTGGGATTGCTGGTTTGGTTTTGCCTGACTGGGATTATTTTGACCGTGATTTCTCTAGGTGGATATGTCCAGTTACTGCTGAAGAGAGGGCTTCTATTCTTCTTCAGAGACAAACATCTCTTCTGAAAAGGTCTGTTCTGTCACACTTACACACTTGTTCTTCTTATCCATCCATATGGGTTCTGTTCTTACTTCTTTTACTTTTCAGCAGTTGAAGTTTTACAATTTTGCTTCTAGAATATTCTTCTTCCTGTGAAGTTACTGCACTTGTTTGATGCCAAAATGGTAAATTGTGGATCCTCTGATTGAACAATCACATAGCTTAATTGATCAGTTGATGGTTGCCGGAGTCTTGTGATCTACTTTGACAGTTTCTTCAAGCTATTACGGTCACCGTTGAGACTGTAAAACTGGGTGAACGTGCATAATCATTCTCTTTAATTTGTTCGCGAATTGGGTGGAAAAATAGAAAATGGACACGGATTTTTTTGGCTCTCACTGCTGAAACACAGTAACGTACATAAATGAATTGTAGCTCTGTGGCTTCTTGTTAAAATTTTTCTCCCTTACAGGTATAGGATTTATCCTGTCAGGCTTGTTGCTTACACCACAATTTATGGCTTTGCACTATTCAAGTGGTGGAAGTTCTTGTCAAATTAGGAGTCCTGTGCTCCCGCTTGGCAGATCCTGTGGTTTGATATGCGCAATTATGCACTCGGGTGTTTGTTTGATTACATGACTTTGGGCGGCTGTTGAAGACAGGGACTAAGTTCTTTTCTGGTCAATGCCATCCCGAATATTATTAATTTAGAGATTATAACTGAAAACAACTCTAATATGTCTCCAATGTCTCTATACTTAGTCCCTCAAATGATTGTATAAGCCACTGGTGTTATGCTTTTCAAATGGAAGTGATTATTAGAAGGCTGCGTGTAGGGCAAATATGCTAAAGATTGGCTGCAGCCTTATGCTAAAAGTTGAATTTACTATTGTCTGGTGCGCGAGTGAAGAACTTCGAGTGGTTTGCTCACTGTTTCATTTTTCTTCTTCCATTTTCTTTCGCATTCGTTGGATTTTTCTGGTGAACAATATAGCCGAAGTCAAATGTTTCGATCATACTATCATAATGGCAACACTAAAATCGCCGACATTCCTCTTAAACAATTTCTTGTGAGTTGGATTTCACAAAAAACACAGTAGCCTTTGATTCTAGAGGTAGAAACATTGAACGTTACCTACATTCAACGTTGTAGCCATTAGAGAATGCTATGCTGATGAATCTAATTATCTGATGTTGCTATGTTCGATGGGAATGGATCCGAGGATCACAAGAACACATGAAAATCTCTGCAAACTGCATTGTTGAGATATGTATATATATGGACAACTGAAAGGCCCACTATTCGAAGCAACACAATGGGTAAATTTGATTGCCATGGCTTCAGAGATTCTGGATATGCAAAATCAAAAAGATAGACACAGTTGTACCATGCTTGAATTAAGATCAAGGTACCGGAAACAAAAAATTCAACGATTAAAATTATCTCTTCAAAACCAGAACGCATCGAATTAAAACCACTCATTGCATTTCATAATTTAGGAAGCATCGTACGATCATTATCACAATCAAACAAAAAGTTTCTTCTATTCAGTAAAACCCAAAACCCTAACCCTAGTTATCAACTCCAATAAACAGAGAACCACCAGAATCAGACCTCATCTTCGTGAAGAAGCATATTAGGAATCCCCTTATTGACCGGAAACTTCCTCCCCGTCTCAGGACAAACCAGAGCGCCCTCTTCCAGATGCAGCTCCAGGAGAGCATGATGGAACTTCCTCAAAAAATCGTCCGAGTCAAGCATCGACGATTCAGGCGATTCCTCGGGGAGCTCGGCGTAGCCCATGGACCGCGACGCCTCGACAAGCGCCTTCCACTCGATCTTCGGGAATATGTTTTTTAGAAAATCGGGGTTGAAATCGACCTGCTTTTCGACGACTTTCTCCACCTCGATGAGGAGAGGGAAGCCGTTGGCGACTCCCTTGATGTTAGATGATAACATGTTGTGGGTAAGTAGCCTCATGTTCCTTCTTCTCTAACCCCTCGCTGTCCCTGTGAGTGCGTGCCACTACTTCAAATCTCTAAACAAAGCGGCGGCAGCACGGCCTGTCCTCAGTCTTGTTATTTTGGGTACTGAACGAAATGACCAAATGGCCTAACAGGATTACGAAAGTGGGGCTTTATGGGTAGCTTCGAACTAACATTTGATTTGTAACTTCTAATTTGATTTCTCGGAAATTACTTATTTGCATCGCATATCTGGTTACGCACTCAATTTTTTATTTTTATTTTTATTTTTTCAAGCTTACACAGACATTATTTTAATCGTACTTGATTTGAGTTTTCAGCAAAATGATAAAAAGTGCACTTAAAATTGGAGGATCAATTGGACATCGACTGTACCATGTAAAATCAAAATCTTCGAACGTTTGATAGCAATTTCGTTACGCAACTCTCAGAGGACAGATGCGTACATCACGCAAAGCATTCTAAGTTGCAACACCAGTATTCATTAGATCGAATGCTAACCCAACGAACTACAAAAATGTACCAATTTGGTAAAGTCTGCGAAGCAAAAATGTTGCGTTGGCTGTTCGCCGATCACCCTAATTGTAATTTCGTGTACCCCGCGCCGCTGCAAACAACTGCCGTCTTGTTAATTTTCTCCAATCAATTTGGGAGAAGATAAGCTAAACTAATACCCCTATGACTCTTACTGAACTGGCTGCTTCAACTCCTTTTGCAGCGTGGAGTTTCACAAAGGGGAGGAGGCACACCAAATACCCAATCAAGCACGTTTAAGTACTTGGACCTAAAAACTTCCCTCTCTTGTGCATAGCAGTGCATGATGATAGCAGTTGATAAGCTGAATATTGCCACATCCGCTCGCTTCAGATTCTTTGACTGAGGCAAATATCCAATATCAGCCAAGCATGTAAAGAAGCTCTCGATAGCTCGTGCTAGGCAGTAAAGAGATATCTCCATCCGCCGACTTTTCTTCTCAATAGCCAAGCTTAAACCAGTTGGAAACTGCACAGTTGTGGGCTACAGTCAGAACGGAAGATAGATTTTGCAACATAAATGAAAAATGATGAAGAAAGAGTTTTACCGTTCCAATGACCACCATTGGGATGTTACATTTCTTGAAAATCCTAAAAAGAAAGCATGTCCACATCCTGATGAACCAAAAATTGAAAGGTCATTTTAGTATGTCGTTCTGTGTGCAGCACCTCACTCTGGAACACAGTTAAAGACCAGCCAAATACAAATGGTATCAAATAATTTTATGAGATTACAATAGAACAAGGCCAACAACATAAAACATAACACAATTGAAAGAATGAATTGCCTACCAGGCAGATGAGCAATATACAGACAAAAACAAGCTTGATCTTGCTGTACCAAGTAGACCCTTTCCCAATATAGTGTAAGGCCTACATAAAGCCATGTGAAATTATGTCAGACAACAGTCATGATGCAGATTGAACACCAAGGAATAGTCACAATAGGGGTTCAAAGCATGAAAAATTATCAATGTATAATATTAGTCATTATTGATCAGAAGAAATAGAGAAGAATGGGACTGAGGAATGCAATTTAAGAATATGATATGCTATAGTTTAGAATGTGAGCTGCTAATACATGGACCTCTAAGATGGGGAGAAATATGTACTAAGAACTGTGTTCATAAGGCTAAATATTAGGCAGACCACTCAATCAACACTCAAAACAAATGTACAAAAGGAAAATTTAACCAAACAACACGCCATATTCTATGGCATGTAAATGCAGACATTCTGCGCTGCACCCATGCTAAAATACAGAAACATGGTACCCTGTGTTCATGGAACGGCTTGTGTAAGACAACATGATGAGAAGCTTTCAGGTAGAATGACTTAATAGTAAACTACAGATCATATAGAATTAGAAAATAATTCTGCAACTAACAGCTATCTATCACAAATTTTGCTAGCAATTTTGACCAGTAGACAAAACACCAGATTATGTCTACATCAAGAGAATAGAAGATTAATATACTTTGGGGCAGAAAAGACCATATATATTACCTTTCCAAAAGGCCTTTTCGATGAACTATTAGTGCTGGAATAAGATAAACTGGAAGATATACTGGTAAAGCTCTTTTGTAGGCTTGAATAAAAAATGATACCACATGTGTAATGCAACCTTGATTGCCATGTATGATCTGTATGAAAATTGAGATTTCAGTAAGGTTTTAAAAGGTATCAGAATGTTGCCATCAGCAAATAAGCTGAATTCCTTTTTATATACACTGTTCGATGTAATATACTTCACAAAACTACTTTACGACAAATAAGCATACCAGTGCTCTGTAAGGAGAAATAACAGAGAGAATAAAACGTGCAAGCATTCTCCTGAATTTACACTTAAATGTACTGATTAAACAAGCAAAGAGATTCTGTTACAAAAGTCCAAAATTTGAATTTCTTAGCACATATTATAAATAGATAAAAACATGACATATTCTGCAATCAATCCACATGAAAGGCACGTGAACCCACAAATTATTATTCAGAAGTAGTATGAAATTTCCGTACATTTATTAACTCAAAAAAAAAAAAAGGTATGCGATTGCAAAATATTATGCTCTTTCAGTAATAGGACGCATGGGGAGTCGAGATAGGCTATGAATGCACATCATTATCACATAGTAGAAGAAAATTGTGAGAGGAAAATAACCATACCGAGCAGGGGACTTTCATTTCTGGATCTAGTTTAATGTCAACACTGGTGGTCCTGTAAAATTTCTCTACTGCCTCCAAATTTGAGAAAGGTAAACCAGATGCTATCTCTTTCACTCCTTGAAGGATGGCGGCATCCTTTCCACCGTGCTTATTCAGAAAAGACTTATAAGAGGGAGGTAAGCTCTCTTGCTTCAATATGTAAGCAGACCTGAAAGAGAAAGCTTGAATCTAATAAATAAACGAAAGAATGTGACATGCGGAGTTCTAGCTTTTAAGAATTTAGATAAAAAAAAAAAAAATTTCTCCAGGGTAAAGTCCTCTGAAGGCCATCATGTATATAATCCTGCAGGCTACACTGAAAACAGCTGGCTGATTTGATGATCACAAAGGCATATAACCATGCACGATAAAAAGTCAAAAACTGCAGTAAATCTTGAACCAATGACTCATTTTCGCTCAAAGAAGTAGCAAACTTACAAAATTTGGGAAGAAGAAAGACACATTAGGAAAATGTCTCCATGCTTCCAAGTAAGAGGTTTACAAATTCTCCCAAATCGTTTACTATTTATCCCACACCGTGATGCCAACACTGCAGCCCGCATCAGTATGTAAATTGCCAAACTCCTATGCTGCATGTTTGGTCCCGTGAGCAGCATGGAAGGCCCTGCTATCAGCCCTGCTAATAAAGCCCTCCATCTCGCCGTCCTGAAAGTTTTAAATTAGAAGAAAATGACTTAATAGTGAAACTTATTCTGTTGATGTACATTCAACTAATAATAAGCTGGTATGGGAAGATTTAACGAAATAAAAAAATTAATGAAGTAGAACATTGCCTACGGTGACCTCCCAAAGCACCAACAATTTCATCCACAGAAACAAAACTACCGGCGAATGTTCCAAGGAACAACCCGTATCTAATTGTCTCCTTGACAGCCATAGTAATCGCTTCTTTATCCGAGAAAACTTCAATTTTTCTATACAAATAAAAGAAAGTAAATTAAAATCAAGTTGTCCAAAGACAAAACAGAAAATTAAAAAATAAGCTTATAAGCGATAATTACCTCGAGGAGGCCGACGACTGACGGCGTCGAAGACGAGCGAGAATTGAGAAGAGAGCTAAGCCGCCTTTGAGACCCGCTCCAATCGAGAAACCTTTTGCCGAAGCAGTGATTACTCTTCGAAGTTTCTCAGAGTCCTTAAACGGAGCGATGTCTAGCCAGAGCGACGAGCAGGAATAACACGAAGATGAAGAAGAAGGATCGGATCTTTTGCAATGCATGCAACCTCGATTGCCGGATCCGTCGATATAGTCATCGTAAGAGCCGCCATTATCGACGGAGCAGCAGGAGCAGAAGCCGACGGATGTGGCGGCTGCTTCTCCGGCATCCGGCAGCATGGTGGCTGCGGCGGTGAAGAGTTAGGGTTTTGTTGCCAAATGTTTGGAGCCAAAAAACCAAAAAAAAAAAGAAAAGAAAAATGGTGAATCCGGTAGAATAACTTTGGTGGGAATCTTGTTTTGCGTTTTAAAAGCAGACGTGCAACGGACCCAGCAAACGGCAAAGTCAAAGTGGTAAAGAGAGAAGCGTTACTGCATCGATAATCCAGTGATGAACTTACACGTGGTCGGTAGTTTCAGTTTTGCTAACCGGTTTCGGATGATGACGTGTTCTTATCTTTTGCCGTCTCACTACAAAGAACTTGCATTGCGCGATTAGTTTGTAGAGAAGCTAAAGTTGAATGCGGGCCACTAGGGCCTGTCGCATGTTCCTTAAAATTCAGCTTCGCAATCACACCTGACCATATTAAACACAATTTTTTTTTTATTACTAAAAATCCTTCAATGAAATTCTTTATGGGTCTGCCTATGTTATGGTTTAGCGCATTTTGTCTTTTCTGGGATAATTTCACCAGCACCTTTATATTTATATTTATTTATATTTTATTTATAAATTTTTTATTTACATATATTATAAAATTTCATTAAAATCTTTATAAATTTTTTTAAAATTTTAGAAATATTTTTTATTTAATTAAAAATTTAATTATTATTGAATATATTATAATTATAATAATTATTAAATATATTACAATTATAATTATTATTATGATTATAAAAATTCTTATAATTTTAATAATAAATTATTATCACTATTAATATAAAAAGTATTATAATTAATTAATATATTAGCAATAATTAGTAATAAATTTTTAGTTAAATTATTAATAATAAGAAACTAAAAATCATTATTATTATTAATTAATTTATGAGATAAAAATTTAATTTACCTTTTTACACTCTTTTTCATTAACTATATTTTTATAAGTATCAAAAGAATTTTTATTTACAACCACAATACATTAGTTATAATAACACATTAATATTGATAGAAAATAAAAATTTACTTAGATTAATACTAAAAAATGCTTTCCTCTCTTTAAAAATTATAAAATCTCATTTTCCATCATCTCATCATCAATAAAATTTTTAAAATTACTACCATTCATCTTCTTTATAATATCATGTTATAATAATTACTATTTTCATGACGAAATGATTAATAAAATAAAAAATAAATTCTATTTGAATAAATCCCTTTCCACTATTAATTTCTCTTTAAAAACCTTTATTAATAATTAAAACCACCATTAAACTCATAACAAAGAAAGAAAGTGAGAGAGGGAAAGAAAAAATGAAAAAAATGAAATATTTACAAAGTTTATAATACATTCACTAAATGAAAATTGAGATTAATTGGAATTAGAATAAGTGAAAATCAAAATAGTTAGAATTAAAATAAAAATGAGAATCAAAATAATTTCTCTTTAAAATATTTACAAGTTTATAAAAATTGGAATTAGAATAAGTGAGAATCAAAATAGTTAGAATTAAAATAAAAATTTTGAATTTGAATAATTTACTTACTTGAACTAAATCGTGGTTAGAATAAGCTATATTGCTATTGATGTGTTTACTTTATCTTAAAATCAAAATCGTAATGAGTTAAACTATAACAAATCACTATAAAATCTTTAATTAATTTTTATCATAATTAATTTTTTTATTTTAATTATTGTAATTATTATTATCATTGTTATTCAAAAACTAATTATTAATAACAATCATTGTTATTATTATTATTATTATTATTATTATTATTATTATTATTATTATTATTATTGTTAATGTATTAATTATTTATTATGCTTTTTAATAATAATAATAATCTATTATTAAAAAATAATAATTATAATATATTTAATAATCATTATATTTTTAATTAAATGAATACTATTTTTAGAATTTAAAAATTATAGGTATCAGTTTAATACTTTGAATGTTTTTTAAAAATAATATAATATAAGGGTTTTAATGAAATTTCTCTATTACACATAAGTAGAAAATTTTATAATATTTATAAATAAAATATAAATAAGCACCAATATAAGTGCTCTAGTGAAATTGTCGCAGAAAAGACAAAAAGGGCGAATCTATAACTTAGACGGACCCATTCTTTATATCATTACGCATGAATACGAGACATAAAATAACCCGCTACCTGCCTACATCCCGCCTACCCCCGTATCACACACGTAATTAGGCAAATAAATCCCCCACAACGCAACAATAAATAATATTTTATTATCAATCATAATCTTTTTTTTGTCAGAAGGTGCGTTGCATTAATAATAATTTACAACACTCACATAATGAATAATAAAAAACTCTGTTTATATAAATATTATAAGTTATAATTATATGTAACTTAATATTATCCTTTTTCTTATTATCCACTGGCCTCTCTCTTATTAGTGTATACAGGCGGTACCGTCATTCTGTAGAAGGCTTAATGAACTAGCATGAACATATAACTGCATGAACCAGTTCAGAACAAAGCCGAAGATTGAACCGGCCGCTGGGTTACTTTCTCTGGGTTTTGACAAGTACGTTGGGGTTAAACTCACAGTGTTCCCAAATAACTGAATTTGAAAAACATCGTATGAGCACCTGCATCGCAGGCATTGATACTGAACCATATATCAACAGGTGGATTTTTATCACCCTGTGGATGGAATTCTACGATGGAGGCGACTGTACATGGGCTTCCGTTTTCGGCCTGGCCTATCAGAGGCGATCAATACTTCAATGCCAATTGGTGGTGAAATATATCAAGGTAGGGCTTAGAGTGACTGACGACTTATCAGAGACGGTGAAGGATGATACGCAGAGGGAATCGAAAGGCTAATGAGTGATCAAGAGATGAAAACACGAGCTGCAATTTTACGAGTAAAGTTTGAGCCCGGTTTTCCAACGAGCTATGTGGCTGCTTTGAATGCTTTCAGCGATTTTATTACCCGAAAAGTAACTTAGTTTATGTGTCATCATTTGCGAATGGTTCTATGATTGGAGCAAAGTCTCTTGATCCTAATTTTCATCAGTCAATAAATCTAATATATTACCGGATGATTATGAATTTGCAACCAACAATCCACAAAACTGATCAGTTCTTCAGTATAACATCCAAAATAACTAGAGTTTACCCATCCAGTGCCTGATTTAACAATAAATAAATAAATAATTGAATAAGGCATAAACGAAGGGAATTTGTAAAAATAGTTTGGAAGTGAGATGCTCACCCATTAGATGACATCTTGCATCTGATGACACATTGATCTTCTATGCTTAACGAAATGGCATTAAGTGTAGTAAACTAAAACAAAAATGTGAGAAAAGACCGAAAACATTTGTACATACAGGCAAGGGAAGAGATAATTCTTGAAAACAATGTTTGCCTTATTTGCAATTGGAACCCCATGATATTGTTGTCAATTTCCTATGAATAAAGAATATAAATTCAACAGCGTCCCAGGAAAAAGAAAAAGAAAATACTAATAATAAGTTCTAACAATTATAGAGAGCTATTGTTGATAGCCTATAATCTTCAACTTGTCTTAATGAATTACCACTACTGCCTCCAACTAAAATGTATGTGAGGAATTTTCACTGTTCTTCACTAAATTACATCAAAACCAAAATCGTTATATGTGACACGAATGCTAAACCCCAGCAAAAGCACGTTTAAATTTGAATTGCAATCCAAAACCAAGTATATAATTCAGAAATTGATCAGGGACTAAGGAATCGGACATGCAAATGGGAATGTAAAAAATCAAGAAAAATGAAGTCGAATTGTTGGAAGAACCTCATTTCCTCATTTTCCAGTACAAAAAATGTTGGTAATTGGCAAAGCTTGATGGCAAATTGACTAATTCTTAGTGATGTGGTTTTATACGAACCTCTACCAGTTATTCCTTCAGAGGTCCTCTGCCTCAGCTTATTCGACTTTGAAAACTATCTTCATAAACTCATAGACAAAGTAACTAATTGCAGCCGAAGGAAGCACCTGCAGATGCAAAACAGGAAGATATATGGAAATGAAGCAGAACTTTTTATCCAATAAGTTTGAATATTCCACTCCTATTTTCAGAAAGTCATCATTAAATAATACAGCAAAGCAAATTTCACAAAAGTGTAGTTATCTACGGCAATGATATAGAGAGGCATGATCTGGGGAACGGCGAGACATGGAGAGTGCATAGCATCTCAACAGTAACATGAAAGATGATAGGCTACAATAATGGGACTCAATTAAATTTCAACAGAGTAAGAGACCATCTCCTTTAGATGAGAGCACCTAAAGGAGCAGAGGCAGCTATATCATCTCCTTCTTTCAATGGGGATTTTTTAGGTTATTTTCTTATTTAGGGGATTACTATTTAAGAAATAAGTACTTTCCCCTTTAAGACTTAAGCTTATTTAAGGACGAATACAACTCAAGTAAGGAAAGGAATACTTCTATAAGAAATAATCACTACATATAGGGAGATTAAATTCACTTGTTTATACAACACAATAGTTAATTTTCTCAGCAAGTAGAAAGTTTCTAGTGGGAGAGAAACGGTAGGTATATTGAGAAATTGGCTGTTATTGGAGTTTTTCACCATTTTTCTCTTATTGTCCTCAGTAACCATGGATTTTCTCTGATATAGGAGTTTTCCATGTAAATTCTTGTATTGTGTGATTAATTTTATTCTTCATCTATATTTTCTATTTATTATCTGTTTTATACTTTTCCTTCCACGATCTTGGATAGGATTAATATTCCCTAACAATATCAATCACAAAGCTTTCCCAATCATATATCTAGCAGATAAAATGCAAGGCGGATCAGTGGATCCCAGAGAAAATGATCATGCTATAATATAAGAGAGGATAAATATGCACGAGATGAATTGTTATGCCAGAAAAATGAAGACTTAACAACTTTTCAGCTTGAGAACGATCCAGTTGGGCATCTCAAAAAGACAGCAAACCTTATGGTAAAGTGGGATGCAAAGCTTCACAGCAACTTTTGCTACTCTACGATATCATTTTCTAATTTTACAATGCATATAGAGTTACATATGTAGAGATCATGACCAGGCATTTACAAACAGTAGTTAGTCCAGGGAATAATCAATGCCACCAACTTTTTAATTATTGAAATGTGAAAAAAAATCATTGTTTTAGCTTTGTAATTTTTGTAACAGTAATCCAACACTGCATTTCTATGACTCAGGAGCACATAATTTAGAGTCATATGTCTGCCAAACAATTCAATAGTTATTATTTTTTTTTTTTTTGGGGGGGGGGGGTGTGTGTTTAACTTCATATCTATACCTGCAGTAAGCTTGGAATAAGTCCTGCATAAAGAGCTGGAACTCCCCCTTGTTCAACTATCTTGACAAAGGTTCCCACCGCACTCAATTTGGTTGCCTGAGCCTGCAACTGAAGCTGTCTTCTCACAACTTCAAAGGGGTATGTTGCAGCTTCCGCACAAGCACCAGCAATAGCCCCATATAGTAATGTCCTGATGGGTCCTAACTCTAGCTGGTCAAAAGCAGTAAGTTCCTCCCCGTGCTGATTCATTTTCTGAATTCTTTTTCTACCTTCAGGCGAATGCAGATAGGCAGATTTCAGTATATCATACACACCGTAGAATACCGCACCTGAAGGTGCCATGCTCATGACAGATGGCACTAAGCCCTTGTAAAGAGAAAAGAATCCTTCAGTTTGAATCATGTAGCGGAAAGCACCGATTACACCACCTAAGGCTTCACCACCAGTTGCCACTATCTTGGTTCTTATCTGAAAGATATAACAACATAACAAGCAATATTATACACATCTGGTAGAAGTTTGAATCCCATTAAAGACACATATTTTGAAGAATGAAGATTGTAATAAAGCGGAACTTAGAAGTGCATTAATCAATCCCAATATATAAAGCAGAACTTAAAAGTGCAGTAATCTTACACTTCTAACAAGATTGACAAGTTAACAAAGCATACAAAAGAGAAGAATAGAAATTCCCACATACAGTGTCAAGAGGTAAGCAGAGTACAGAAGCAGTAATGCCAGCTGCAGCACCAGCAATGAACCTCTCAAAATTAGTAGTTTCCTCATTACCAGAAAATCTAAGCAATTGTTTTCTGTAGGTATCATAAGCATAAAAATTGACAGCCTTAAATGGAGCTGTACGAAGAATGTTGATTAGGTTCCCCCTCCAAAACCCTCTCAATCCTTGAGTAGCTGCTATTGTCTTAACCAACTCAAATAGTCTTTTCTGCTCCCCACGGACCATATATTCCAGCTTTAGTCTCTCAAGTGGCGCAACAAAAGTTCTAACTCCACAACAATCATTCACGCACGCAAATAAGTAGCCATCAGTACAAGACCCGAAAATAAGAAGCTCATAAAAAACCTTGAAGAAGCTTTTAATTCTTTAATCAACTATCATAGAAAACAAGGTACTTCATTATAAAAATGAAATTGTGGTAATACCTTGAAACCATAGCTGCAATAGCTCCGGCCCACAAATGCTTTGTGGTGTTCATCGCGCCGCGTCCACGAACCCCCACCTTTCTCTTATTTTCAAATGCTTCGACGGCAACATTGGCCGGATCAATCTTCGGTGTGTCATCGGAACTCTTATCTTCGTTTTGCACCAAGCACAAATTCGATTCGCGGGCAAGTCCATCATTTCTCAAACTAACAGATAAAAATAAACCACTGTTTGCAGCCGCAACACTCTTTTTCGGCCCTAAAATCCCAAAAACCACAGCGGGCTTAGAAGGAGGAGGAGAAACAGAACTGGCAATGCTAGGTGAAGAACTGGTAGGTGAGATAAAATATAGAAACGAGGAAGAGACGGTGGATTCAAGAAATAAGCCACCGGTAACTAACACATTCGAATTGGTGTCATGAGTCAGAGAATTAGTGAACCAGGTGTCGAATCCTGGCATTGTAAGCGACCGAATGAAAGCGAATTATGCGCGGTTTGGCAGTTTAGTAAGGGATTTTCAAGTGACGACGGAACTGTCAGAGCAATAAAATGGCGATGTTGGCTTTGCTTCCATCGCCGTACATCGAGAGTGCCGAGACCTCCTTTTGGTTTTCCATTTTTCCCGATTTAATTTTATTTTTCAACCGCCTCGTCAGTCATTTTCTTTATTATTATTATTATTGTTATTATTTCATCTTTCGTCCGTATTTTATTAGAGTTCATTTATGTTTGGAGAAAATGAAGCGTGTTGAAATAAAGTCCCGAGGTAAGAAATTTGGGACGGATTAACCCGTGAAACATTGCCACATTGGACTTGAATTTGATCGTTTTATAGGAAGAGGGAATTGTAGTTTTTAAGTAATTATCCAAACGTATGTTTTTATGAAATGCAGATTACTATTTTTTTAACATCTCTTGCCACAAGGATTAGTTAAGTTAGTTTTGTCGTTGCAATAAAAAGATTTAAAGAATTAATTTCCCCTCACACCAACTCCAAGTTACTATAAAAATATAAAATTCTTAATTAAGAAAATTAAAAAAAACCTACAATGTGTGTGTGTGTAGATATAGCCAATGAAATATGTTGCAAAAAAAAAAATTATAATAATACATGGTTGCTTATATTTTTAGTAAAGGATAATTTTCATTTTGTTCCCTGACGTATTTGCCACATCGTTGCCGAAGTGCGACTAGCCACCGTAGGGAGCAAAGTGAAATTACGCTTTTAACAAAAAATTTTACTTTTTTAAATTTATTTTTAAAATTAATTATTATGTCCATAGTATATTAAACAAGGAAACAGCAGTTAAAAGTGTTTGATATTAGAACTGAATAGATTGTCCAAGCAGTATTGTAATACTTTATTTTAGCGATAACGTGGCATATAATGGGATAAATGTTGTTTAATTTTTATATTTTTAATTAATTATTCATTTAATCTATATATTTTGAAGAGTATTTTAAACTTTAAGGTACTCTTATTTTTAATTATGTTTATACTTTTGCCTTTATTTTTTCTTTAATTTTACAAAAAAAGTCTCGTAAAAATCTTGGGACATTAAGGGCCCATTTGAAATTATTTTTTAGAGTTTTAAAAGTAATTTTAAAAATTAAAAAATTAATTTTAGTATTTGGTAAAAAAAATCATAATCACTTTAATCAAAATTAGCCCCTCACACAACTGATTTTGAAAAATAAAGATAGAGTAGCTTCTAGATTTTGATTTTGAGAATCAATTTTATTATTTAATATAATTTCATAAATATCCTTATAATTATTATTTAAACTCAAAATTATCCTTATTTAAATTAAAAAAAATAATATTTTTACAATTGTAAAAATTGTGGAGACTTTTGAAGATGTTTTTACAATTAAATTTGTAAACCCATTTATATTATTTTTAAGATAACATGCAAAAAAAGACTTTCACTCAGTTAATACAATTCATGTGGTCTAATATTTATCTCATGAGTAATGGAAAGTTGCAATAAATTCTTTTAAAAAATAGTTAATAATTTTTTGGACAAATAGCATTGACTTCTGATTTATAATTTAGTATTCAAGCAACAAATTTTGAAACACATTTTCTCAAAAATTGAAAAGCACATGCATGACCATCGGCCTGTTTAACACTTTCGTGGAGAACTACTTGTTGCCGATTATTACGAACAAATCCATCGGCTGGATGGCTACATCGACATCACATAAGTGCAGTAGAGCTAAACGCACACAACATTAGCGTTTAACTACCTCACATAATTAGTTATTAAACTACCGCCTAGGATCACACCTATAAATACCCTTTTGCTTGGCGCCTAACTCATTTACAGCTCCGCGTTCAAAAATACTCCAAATTTCGGCGAAGAGAAGGTGAGTGTGTTTCAGCGATCAAACTCTTTGGGGTTTCAATCCTCGACTTCGAAAATGCAGAAGTTAGGGTTTCCAAGCGTAAAGAGCTTGGATCAGTTCAAATCTCTGTCAGGATCCGCGAAGCCTCTCTCGTTTTCTTCGCGTCCTTCTTCCGATTCGCTTACATCGGGAAGTTTCGCAAATTTGAAGCTGACCGCAGGTTTTTTGATCGTTTAATTATGAGTGTTTGTTGCGCTCTTTGAAGATTTTTTTTATCGATTTTTGATGAATTTTTTGTGCTAATTTGATTGATTGCAGAGAAATTGGTCAAGGAGCAAGCTTCTGTGAAAACCGATCTTGAAATGGCGGTAATATGAATCCCTCCGTATCTGTTTATCTTTATGTATGAAAATCCATGTCTATCAGGATATAGTAGCAAATGTATAACTGTGTCAGCTAATAAAGGCATCTAATTTGTTCTTGTTTAAGTGAAGTTTGTGAATTTATATGATTTTTATGTTCTTTTTTTTAATGTACTTACAAGAGTATTAGGATTTGTTATTGACTTGGATGATTATTGGAACCAGATTGCATCAATTCATTAAGGCATTTATACAGTTACATATTTAGTAGGTTTGTTACAGATTATTAGGTTTGATTTCCACATTTCAGTGTGATTTTGCTATGCCAGCATGAGATTGTGTGTGTAACATGAAAGTTATTGCATCGATGAATAAAGGCAATAATTTCCTTATTATTTAAGGTAAAATGTTGTTACTTCCAAAATTACTGTTTGATTGAATGGCCAACTTGATGATCACAATTGAACAAATGTAGAATTCTAAGCTCAAGAAATCAATGGAGCATGTCCGTATATTAGAGGAAAAATTGCAGAATGCTGTTAATGAGAATGCTAAGCTGAAAGTGAAGCAGAAAGAAGATGAGAAGCTCTGGAAAGGACTGGAGTCTAAATTCTCTTCAACTAAGACTCTGTCTGATCAACTCACTGAGACTTTACAACACTTAGCTAGTCAGGTTCAGGATGGTGTGTAACTATTTATATTCAATGCTGTACTATAAAATTTCCTCACAGTGCTGGGCCATGATTCTTTGCATTTTCTTTAACAGCTGAAAAGAATAAGGAATTTTTTGAAGACAAAATATCCTCCAGCATGAATGCAGTCAATTGTCAGAAGCAACAGATGGATCATTTGTCTCTGAAATTAGGCTCTGCAGAGGAAATTATTAGAAAATGTTAGTTGTTATTGTCTCTTTCAGTTAAACTATCTAGTATTTATACTGAAATCTGTTTGATTTATATGTATATGGTTCAATCCAAAGTTATTGTCATGGATTATTTGATGTTTGCTGTAATTTGATTTTTGATTATGTGATGCACTTGAATACTGACTGTAGGTAAAAAGGAACTGGAGGATCTCAAAATTGAGAGAGAGGAAAGGGATAAGCTTTATAGAGATGAGTGTTGTAGAACCGCCAATCTCATGGATGAGAAAGGTAAACACCTCATGGATGCTTGTTTTTTTAAATTAAAACCATTTTTCTTACATTTTCAGTTTTTTTGCTTGCAGGTGCTATGATAAAGAAATTTGAAGCAACTGTAACTGATAATAGACTAGAGACAGAGAGTCTAAACTTTAAAGTTGAAGAGATGCGCAATGACTTACAATCCAAGGAAGATCAAATTAAACTTTTGATGATCACTAAGGAGAACTTGGAGAAGGAGAAGAGTGATCTTCAAATCAGCCGGGACAGCTTTGAGAAAAAATTAGTCACATCAATCCAGGAGATAAAAAATCTCGAAGGCTTTGTTCATGTGTTTGCAGCACAGTTGGTTGATTTGGATAAACAAAGTTTTACTTTGATGGAAAATTTTTATCAACTAAGGTCATATTATGAATCATGCTTTAAGTCAGTCCAGATGGAGAGAGACCTTTCTTCTCAGCAAGCTCAAAATCAATATGATCAACTGAATGATAAGTTCTTCAGCATAGCATCTGAAAAAGATGCATTACAGTTAGTAAACCAGGAGTTAAACATCAAGATCATTGAACTTCAAAAAACCCAGGATTCTGTTAAGGAGCAGTGTTTAAAGGAATGCCATTTGGCTGTAGAGAAAATTAGTAGGTTGGAGTCTGAAGCAGAAGCTCTCATCTCAAAGAAGATTGAAACTGAATTGTTCGTTTCTAAATTGGAGAAGGAAATTGATAGTCTGTTAGAAAATTCGAGATCATTTGAGAATAAAGTGGTCTGCAATTTTCTATGTTCTTATCTCTGAAATACTTGATCATTCCATGTTGCCATTGTAAATCTACTTGACTACATTTTGCAGCAAGATCAGCTGCTGAAGATTTCATCTTTGGAAATGGAGAACAAAGAAAATATGGAGAAATTTCAGGCAGCAATGCAGAAAAAAGAAGATGAAATAAATAATCTGAAACAGGAGCATGAGAAAAGGGAGATGCTTGTAGATTCCATGGACAAACAAGTCTGCCAACTCCAGAACATCTTGGGTGAGAAAGAACAGCTTTTACTGCAGCACAATGACAAAGAGAAGAAGCTGGAAGATCAGATTACAGAGGTCTTGAAAGCAGTTAGAATATATGAATTTTCGTAAGTCTGTGGACCTCTCGTGTAATTTAGAGTCCTGTATATTACTGCAGAATCAGGCCCAGCTGACTGCTGCTGAAAGCAGACTTTCAGAAGCTAAGAAGCAATATGATCTTATGCTAGAAAGTAAACAGTTGGAATTATCAAGGCATTTGAAGGAAATATCTCAGAGGAATGATCAGGTGTTTCTTACATCATTTAGACATTTACCTTCCAGTAATTTGAAGGAAGTATACGGTGCATAAATTGACACGAATTGGAATTTTATCAGGAAATTAATGACATACGGAGGAAGTATGAGGTGGAGAAGCTGGAAATTGTTAATCTGGAAAAAGAAAAGGTCCACTTGTCATTATGATACTGCATGCACTTGGCTCTGTTTCATGCTTACATCTTAAATTTTGATTTTCAGGCAGATAAAACGGTTGGAGAATCAGAAAGAAAATGTGACCAAAAGCTTGCAGAATTCAAAGAAGAGGCAAAGCAGCAACTTAAGTGCATTCAGGAGGAACATGCTGCTCTTGTATGTATAAGAAACTAATATAAACCAAAAATCAGATTTTCTGTAATCATAGTTTAAAACACAATAATCTTTTAGTAATTCCTATTCTGCTATTTTATGGGAATGAATGAGCAATATATCTTCTGCTTTATTTTTATTTCCCATTCTTGTTTTTCTTTATGAATATAGTAATAATTGTCTCTGCGCATTAATGGTTCAATGAGTTGGTATCTCTTTCACAAGCCAACATACCAAGTAAGTTTTTCCATAATCTAGTGAAAATCTACTGGTGAACATGAAATCCAATTATAAATTGAAGTTATGAATTCATGGAAAGTAAGTCCTGACTTTTTGTTTAAGTTGCATCATTTTCAAGGTTACTGATTTCTGGGGCACATTGTTTTAGTGCTCCTTACTGCCTTTGCCATATGCATCTATCGTTATTGGCAATCTACAGACAAAAGTGTTATTAACTCAAAAATTTTGTAACTGTACTAACTTTTGCTTCCTTACCTGTAGGTCGTTAGTATTCAACGGGAGTATGATAAGAAGGAAATGAATCTAAAAGCTGACCACATGGAGGAGCTGAAGCGTGCCCAACTAGAAGCTGAAAACGAATTGAGAGAGGTGCTCATGGCTTTAGCTTTGAGTCTGAGTTGTTCACATTCTTTTGAAATATGTGATTGAGTTGCCAACTGTTGATAAATTTTTCCAGAAAACAACAAAACTAAAAAGTGAACATGAAGTTCAGATGAAAGCTGTGCAGTGTCAGCATGAAGATGAGTGCAGGAAACTTCAAGAGGAGTTGCATCTCCAGAAATCCAAAGTAAGCACTTCCATATTGAACAATATCAAATTGCTGTATCCACCCTGCCTTCAACTAACTTTGGCTTGAAATGCCACAGGAAGACAGGCAGAGAGCTTTATTGCAACTGCAGTGGAAAGTAATGGGCCATAAGCCTCAAGAGGACCAAGAAGTTAATTCAAAGCAGGTTGTCTTCTTTATTTTGTCTCTTGCTATTTCTCCCAACCCTACTCTTTTATGGGCATAATAATATTATTTTTCATATAACTCGAACTATTTGCATTTTCGTTATAATTTTTTGTCCTTACATGTTCCTTATATATTCATACATATAAATATTTTATTGTTATTATTATTTGTTATAATTTTTAATGCTTACATGTATTTCTTACACATATATACTTGTTTTGTTACTACCACTACTGCTACTAGTACAAACAGTGGAATATGCAGCAGTAAGCTAATTGGCAGATTATGTACGAAGTTTGCTTGGAGTATCTTCAAACTGTGGAATATTTTGATTTATCTTTATATGCTTGCATTAATTATTATGATGCACTTTCTAAAACATAATGTATTTGGTGAGTTTTATTTATTGAAGGCTTATTCCATTTCATCAAGCAAGATGAGAGATCATGGTGTTAGTAAAAGAAGTCAATGTGCTTTTGCAAGAGCAGAAGATGAAGAGAAGGTGATGAAAGCTAAGATCCATTTGCTTACGTCTAAAACTTTCATTCCTTGTGGAATTAGAGCAATAGGCGTTTCTCTTTCTGTACCATTTGTAGGATCCGCCTTTCTCGAAGGAAACACAAACACCTGTGTCACAATTGTTGAAGAAAGTAGACAATGTAAACACAGGAAGCATGATCAGCATTCCTAAGCATCATAAGAAGGTCAATTGCTTCTTTATTGTGGCTAGTGATACACATATTGTATATGATACATGTTGTGTTGCAATAGTGTGCTTGATCTGTATTCAACCTTCAACATCCATATGAAGTCTTCTCTGCTAGCCAATCTTGGCTTACGTTACGGCCGCACAGGTTACTCACCATGAATATGAAGTCGAAACTAGTAATGGAAGAACAATCACAAAACGAAGAAAGACAAAAAGTACAGTCATGTTTGAGGTATTATCCTATCTTCTCAAAGCTCTTATGTACCCTAAATTGGTCATATTTGCAATGATTGCATGTTGAATAGAAGGGTGTCAAGCGACTGGGAAAGCACATCTTTACATATATGTTTTCAAATTTTCTTGTCTATGTTGTATCAGGACCCAAGGAAACGTAAGAAGATGAGAACACCCCAAGCCAAAACCCCAAAAAGTGTTGCCAAGGTAACTGAAAGCAAGCTATTGCTTTTAGGGTTATTTTTGTATTTTTTGGAGAACCATATATTGCATATGATGCTTAAACCTTTTTCTTTTCTTGAAAAAGGGGCAATGTTTTCTTCTGAAAAGAATATACACAAACATTGAACTTAGATTGATAAATTAATTTCTGAGGTAACTGGATATCGAAGATAGCTCACATCACCCTGCAAATGTTTTTCTTGATTCAGCAAATTCACGACGTACGTGTCATTTCTCATGCAGGGAGTTATGGGAAGGGCTAATCCACATCCTTCAAACATTGGTGATTTGTTTTCTGAGGGATCTCTAAATCCATATGCAGATGATCCTTATGCATTTGATTAGAAGTATGGTTCAATTAATCACTTGAATCATCAACTTTTAGCTAAATTCTGTCTTCTTTTTCTTATTTTATTTTTATCATTTTCTACATTGAGAGGCATCAACTTTCTGAAACAGCATACTTTCTGTTTGGGGAGTTTTATTGTTTTTGGACCTCCCAGCAACATGATGGAGTGAGCTGGGACCGTGAACTAGGGCCTGGTCTTGGGAAGGTCTCTGAGAAGAAAAAATAGCAACCTATCTTGTACTAAAACTCTTGTTAGAAAAGGGTGGATATTTTGTCACTCTTTGCATCATATACATTGCTCACTAGATCTGGCATGGCCTGTTCATTTTTTTCCAGACCTATCTTGTACTAAAACAATCTGGTGTAGCTTTCGCACTTTTGAGTAATGAGTACGGTTAACAGTTGTTGACACTATTTTGTTAGAAGCCTATGATTGCAGGTTATATTTCCTTTGAAGTATGTGAGATCTTGCGATTGAGCATCTCCCTCAAATTGTTTTTGTCTGAGCAGACAGCTCAAATGATGGGCTCCATGGTTTAGATAATCACAGGCCAATCAATTAATATCCGGAAAAAATCTTAAGAGATCACATACGATACTTATATAACAGATGAATCATGTTCGCCTTTGTTATTGGAAAACGTTGGTTTATGGTTATTTTCGAAGGTTTTCTGGAAATTTTGCCTCTGTTATTAGAAAATGCCGTTTCGTCTAGAGCTTGATTGGAATTTTAGTAATGCTGAACCGGGTAAATTTCACTGCACCCGCTTATTAGATTGACATACTTTAATTTACTTTTTAAAAATATAAAAATTTTAATTTTTTTCTCTAAATACTGTTATTTTTAATAGTTGACTAATATTAACAAATTAAAATATGAGAATACCCTTAATCCAATAACTAACTGCTTTGTGGAGTTAACAAGATAATTTTATTTCACTCCTTAAACTACGATATATTTTAAGTTAGATGACAAAAATAAATTTATCAAAGAAAATCCCCAATAGTAAAAGACTTTTAAAAAGTTAAATTAATTTTTATTTTTTATTAAATTCTGTTATAATAATATTTATAATTGATATTACATTAGATTATATAATTGAGATACCACTGAGACCATTATCATACATTAACTTACTAAAGTATTTATTCAGAATGTGAAAGAGAGATTGTTGAATTAAAACTAATCATATAATATATTTATGAAGACTCGAACTATTGCACTTACAATGAACCATTAATAAATTAATTTTTACTTATATTTTAACTTATAAAACAATTACAATAATAACAAAATTTGTTTACAATATTACCACAATAAAAATAAAAAAATTAATTTTTACCCTTACCTTGAATTTAAATATTTTAACCCATAAAATTTATTTAAATTCTATTACTAATATAATTCAATGGATTAAGAATTAGAATATATATATAATTTAGTAAAACTCAGAAACCAAAGCTTTTTGGAAGCTTTTTTGTTTAAAATTATGATCCAAACTATGAGACATCAAAGTTCATTTGGCAATATTCATAATTCATTTACTAATAATTTAATATATTCAAATTTTTTCTTTTTAATTAGAACATATATAACATTTAGCAATATTCAAAATTCAAAATTAAATTATGATCCAATGTATGTAAATCAGTGAATGTTGTGATTAGACATCAAACTATTGGGACACGCAGGCCAGTTCAGTGTAAGGTCTATTGGAAACTTTTTTACGTTTGATCAATTTCCACAACCATCTAAATTTAATCTCCTGTTTTTTATTTTTTTTTAGCCCCTCCAATTTTAGGAATGCGGTTTATTGTGGAGAAGCGATGCAGTTAATTGGATGTATTGCTTGATGGAACCCAAATGAAACGGTCCAAAGCGACTAATGCTGTGTTTGGAGCTGCTGCGCGCCACAATGCGCTCCCTGAGTGGCCTACTTTCCCATTCTTTCTTTATTTTTTACCAATTATTTTCAAGTTGCGCACAGATTGAACTTATTTAGATTTCATTATTCAATGTGGCTTAATCTTTTCTATGCTACTGTAACACAACCAACAATGAACTTTAACGATCAGGACTCGCTACTACTTTTCACCCGAACATGCCAGTTGAATTGGATAAAAGAAAATTATCAATCGTCCGATCATTGTTTTCTCTGATTCTGAAAAAAAAAAAACTCCGAAAATATTTAATTTATTGAGCGGCCCATCCTAAAGTTTATAAATGAGCGATGTCGCCGCCTACTTAAAGTACGGTCCCAATATTTACAATCTTTACTTCTCTATTAAATTGCTCAATACGTTCGCAGACGGTACTTGTGGCTTCAGGGGTACAAGAAGAGGTATGCCTTTTGCTGCTCAAACGCAGCAAGAAATGTTATTCGAACAGTAGCGGATCAAGGTATATTTAAGTTTTCCATTCTTTGCAACTTTTGTCGATAAAGAAATATTTCGCATCTTTAACAAGATGATTTGTTATCTCATCACCATCGGATAACAACTGAAATTAGTAAATGAGGTTTTGTTACAGTAAAAACAACACAAACAAAACACCCACTTTTGAATTTACATGAACAATTAGAGCTCAATAAATAAATAAATAAATGTAGTTTCTATCCCAATCTTATTACATGAAGTGGCAATACCCCTGGCCGGCACTAGTACATTAGCGGCCTTTAGGCAAAGTCTTTGTATGGGATCTTTCTTTATTTAAAAACAACAATTCTTAAAATTATTAGATAAAAGTACGTCCATACAACAAATAACAAATAACAAATATATCATAATGTTATTATTTTATTTTAATGAAACATAAAAAAGAAATTTCATTTATGTTACAAATAAAATCACATTTAGTTTTACAAGTTTCATAATACAAGCACTAGTTGATCAACATTTTCAACACCAACAACAAGCCCTTAAATCAAAAGAATGCATGTAAATTAACAGCTTTAAAAACTGACAATATGAATGCTACTGCCTCCTGGGAATTCAAACTCAAGCAGGAAAATAGCAAATATCCTGGAAACTCCACCTCTGTCACAAAGTCACATATTTGATAGGATCATAACCCATGAGATAATGTGACTATGTCATTGTTCCAACAGTCCAACCGCTTCATGTTTTGATCCTTGTTGAATGCAATACTAACACAAGTAATTAATCAATTAAAAATTATTCTTCATACTTTTTTAGATGTAAAGTTATTAATTAAATCCTCAAAATTTAGGTTACCTAAAAAATCTTTTTCAATTGATAACATAGATAATCCATTTAATATTTCTTATGATATTGTTGATCTTACAAAAGATTTTATCAAACTTTAATTTTGAAAAACTCCTCTCAACTGAAGCAATAGTTACAGGTATTGTCAATAATATTTTATAAGCAACAAATGCATTAGAAAAAGATCTTATCTTTTTAATATAATTAAGAATGTCAAGTGGAGTATTTATTTTAATTTGTAAAACTTCTTTCAAAAATTTTAACTCTTAAAACAAATCTAATCCATCTATATCAGAAAACATATCATGTTTCAAAGACCTTTGCAAGATGCATACAATTATTTTTCTTATTTTTTAAACTATTATCATCTAATGATTTTAACTTTGCAAAACTAAATAAAAATCCAAAAATGCTTTCATATAATTCAAATTGTGAAATCTAATCTTGATAGAAGAAATAGCTTGATTGACAATATGTATAAAATAATCAATTCTAAAAGAATCTTCGTGGGACAAAATTCTTTCTTCATTATTATTCTCACCAAATATAGGTTTTCTATAAATTACACATTTTTTCTTGAAATTTTGGCTTGATTCCCATTTCACTTGCAATTTCTTTAGCTGAAACAATAGTCGACACATAACCATGTTCTCTATAATTTTCAAAAAAAGATGTAAGAACTTTTAGTTGATTTATGGCAACATCAATTTGCATATCTTGCTTTTGTAAGTTTTTACTAACAGTGTTCATAGTAAATAATATATCATACTAAATAATCATACCTAATAAAAATTCAAAGTTTTTCAACTCATATGTTGCTAAATATTTAGCTTTACTCTTTGTTTTATGATCTTCACCAAATTCTGTCAATTAGAGGAAAACATCTCTAATTTGTAGGGCTTGAAATCTTATTGCTTTAACATTTTCTATGCGACTTTCCCAATGAGTTTGTGATAATGATTTAACAGTTAAATTAGGTACATGATTTTTTAAAATTTTCCTTCTTTTTGTTGAAGAAGAAAAAAAATTGAATAAATACGTTGTAAAACTCCAAAAATGAAGTAGCTTTAGAATAAGAATTAGTCATATCAAAAAGTATTAAATTAAGACTATGAGAGCCACATGGTGTATAAAATACTCTAAGATTTATTTCTAACATTCTTTTTTATATACCTTAATTTTTTTTCCTTTGATATTAGATCTATTATCATATCCTCGTCCTCTTACATCATTAATATCAAGCTCAAGTGTTTTTAATACATCCACAAGTTCACTAAACAAACCTTTTCCAGTGGTATCATCCATCTTTAAATATCCTAAAAAGTATTATTCTACATTTATTAGATTTGTTGAAATATCTATACATCTTAGTATAATAAACATTTATTCTTGATGACTTGTATATGGAGTATAATCAAGTATAACTAAAAAATATTTTGATTCTTTTACTTTGTTAACAATTGATTTTTTTTTTTATTTCATGTGCTAGCATCAAAATTAATTCATTTTGTATGTTATGGCCAAGATAATGATTATGAATTTCACCTGTTTTAATATGTCGAGCGTGCTTTTGCATTGTTGGATCAAATTCTTAAGTAATAATTCTTATTAGTACTTTCTTCTAGTCTTTTTTCTCCTTGTTTATTCTTTCTTAAGCATTTTATCACTTAACTGAGTTTTGCTACAACTTATATTGAACAATTTGCAATAGAAACAATATACTCTATCAAAATCTTTTGAGTATATTAACCATTTTTATCATGTTTTTCTCCATTTGGTAGTATTTTAATAGAAAATGTGTTAGAAAATGCATAATATTTGCATCTTTTGGATAAGCTACATCATAATCTCTAATTGGGTCTCTTTTTACTAAAAGATCTCTTAACTTTGTATCTATTTTTTACCATCTTCCAGGAACATATATGTTGTATGGAATAGATAAATAATAAAAAACACAAATACTTGAAAAGTGAGAATGAAATAATTAAAATGAGTGCACTTGGAAAAAAAGATGATGATAAATAGGTCATTTTCTTTCTTAAGTACAAAGAACGTCGAATTTGATAAATTGGAGCGGATGAGATGCCGAATTAAATAAATGGGAGCAAATAATTAGGATCCAATAATTTCGAATTTGATCACTAGAAGAAGATGAAGCTTGAATTATGGAATTGACAATCAATATTCTACACTTTCTTGCCGAGGAAGAGAGAATTGAAAAGACAAAGGATTTGGGTGTTGCTTTTAAGATGTTTAATTATAAAGGAATATTGAAAGTTTTATTGGAAACATAATTGAAATATTTAATTACCGTTGTATTAAATAATTAGTTACTGTTTGGGAAGTCAAAGATAATTGTATTAAATAATTAGTTGTGAAAATTGAGTATTCTTAATTTTATTAAAAATATAATTATATTAACTAATTGTGAAAATTAGGACATCCTATTTTTGGGCTCTAGGCGGGTGCTTATTTGACCTAACAGTAGAGCCGGCCCTACCAATACAGAGAGAAAAGAAAGAGAAGATTGGTTCAATTGCTACAGCTAGACTAGTAGTGTAACTATCTGTTAGTTGCATTTTGTTTAGAGTTTTCAACTTTCCGTTAGGTGTAAACATTTGACAAAATTTATTTTTTATTTTATTTTAGATATAAATATAAACAACTTATTTAATTCGTTTTACACTATTAATTTGACTGACATTTCCTTTCATCACTTGCAATAACTCTGAACTTGTTTCTTCGTTACATGTTACAGGGCTGCAGCCAAAACAAGGAAACAAAAAGCACAAATGGCTTTAATTTCTGGCACGCTAATGCTACAGAGAATAATTCAAATGAGCGAGAAAGCGAGTTATAATTCATCTTAGTCACTAATTGTAGCTTTTATATTGCCTGTATGCAATTTCACACATTCTTAATAAAGTGATGTGCCAGATAAACGGATGCTTTTTAGCTGTATCGCATGACGTGTCTGGGGCTGAAGCTATACTTCCCATTATCCATCACTACTATGTTCGTGTCCTTCGCCTTGATGAGATAATAATTTTGGTGTTATCAAATGGCTTCTTCAGTTTTGGTGATCTTTTCACAAACAGGTTGTCCTCATCCTTCGAGACACGTCTTGAAACTCACGAGCGATTGTCGTCACAACTGCGAGCTATTTTGCTTAAGCACCTAATACCTATGTAGTTGAGAGACGAAATGAAACAGAGAAGCCATTTCTCACACTAATCATCCGGACAAAAGCTCAAACGTTTCAGTGACAGAGAGCAGAAAATGATGATCGATCTCCATTAATGAAATTTGAACGGTCATTGTAATGATGTATATAGCTTTTTAGAAAACGACATCCTGGTATCCTACACAATACAACCTCCAAAGTAATATGGAACGCGAAACAATCTTATTTGGATCGGCATAATTTGCCAAGAGCAACAAATACATCATCATCAATTTTCATTAACGTTGAACGCGATGATCAAAAGGTAAGCAGAAACAAACAACAGCATAGCTACCTGAAGAACCAGCTCCATTAAGCCGGAAAGCTTGAGTTTCTTCGTCGTCAAGCGCTCCCTCGCCAGTTCAACCTTCAGATCTCCGATAATTCTCTTCATCCTCTCCTTCTCCTGCAGAATTGAAGATGAAAACTTTGCAAGGCTACAACAAAATGCTCGACTCAATTGAACGCGAGAGAATGATGGAATATACCTCGTCGTCATCGTTGGTCGTAGCTTTCAAGTCACGATTTCGCAGCGAAGAAAGCAGATTCTGAGCTTTGGCACAGCGAATTGCTATCTGCAGTTTCACGTCTTCTTCTTTGCTCTCCATCTGTTTCAGATTTTTGAATTCTGAGTATTTAAAATACGCGAGGGAATGATGTCAAACGTTTTTAATTGTCATGGGCGCTGATCAGGTACGGGATGTGAGACCGGAACTTGTGTGCCCGCACATCATTACTCGTATTCTTCAACTTTTTCTTTTTTTTTTCAATCAAAGTGGTGCTACAAAATTTTAATATTAGCCATTAATTCTATTTGCGTATTTGGTCTCAAGGAACAGTTTATTGCTTTGGCTTAATGTCGGCAAACTATCGAGATTCTAATCTCATGCCACGAAGTTTGGAGGGAGGAATTTTAGATACATCACAGGTAATAAATAAATAAATAAGTGATATTTGTAATTAAATTTAACATAATCACCACTTGTATGATAATTTTTTAAAATGAAAACACACATATCGTGGTATTATTTATTTATTTTATATTTGACATAATATATCTACTGTATTGTAAGATTTCTCCTTTAAAGTGAGATGCGATGTGTATGATATTTCAACATTATTTATAAATTTCTAAATAATTTCAAAGAAATGTAAAAATAAAATGGATTATAAGGATGTAAAGGATATGAATAAGGTCAAGAACGAAAATAATAGAACGGTGGGATAGCCATTATTATTATTACTATTATTTTGGTCATGCATTATTAGAAGCATTGAAAGATTAGAATTTGTGTGAGAGTTTGAGAATAAAAATCTCATAATTTTAGGGCTTCATAATTTATATAAATATGTAAGATGAGACTAAACTAAGATTTTGATGAAAAATTCTGAAATTATCTGTGTTAATTATAAATTCTATCAAGAGAAACAGTAATATAAGTTAATGAATTCATTTGGCTGATAACTTTTACATTCAATAGTTTCTGTGCCTAATGTAAATTTTTCTTTGGACTATACATGTATAGTTATTAAATAATGAGATTTTACTTGGGAATACACACCAATTTCTAATCAGTGGATTTCGTTCGCTATAACCGAGGGTCTTTTACTCCCTTTTTTTTTTTTTTTGGGGGGGGGGGGGGTTTTATAGTCTTGCTTTATGTGACAGAGTACTTGGATTATATTTTCTCCTCCACTTCACGTTGATCCCTTAACTTGGTTAGGGAGTTCTGCTATCACCAGTTTCTCTATCTTAATCAATATTTATCTCATTCTTCATCTTGTTAATTTGGGATTTGGCATAGATAATATGATGACACCCAGACTAGATAATATGATGACACCCAGACTTTCTCCGTTTTTTTAATCTCCATTTTGTATTTGTTGATATCTATAGCGGTAATTGATTAATTAATTGATTCCTATACGATTGTTGGCACTTGGTTGATGCTAACGTCAAAAGCGTCTTCAAGCGCCTGCAACAAGCTACGGGCTGATAAGCAGCCATGGAAGTAAAAGGAGATGGCTCAGTCAGCTTTCGCAGGCACCCTACGCTACCGCCCATCAGGAGGAATGGAGTTGCTAACACTGAACTTCGGCGTTATACCACAAAAAGAAGCACGTTTCTTTTTTTTTCACTGCAAACAGGAATAAAGGATTATTAGCGATCCGCCACTGTAAAATTCTCTAGGCTAGAGACTCTAGCAACCGGTGTTTATTAATTTATACGTGCATGTCATATAGTAGACAATTAACCTATGGATAGCTATTGAAGTTCCAAGCCTGCAATTGCAATGTAACACATAGGATCGATTTTGGTTGATATAATAACTATTAGATAAATTAGCAGTTGATATAAATAATCAAAGTGCTTACATGTCATAATATTGTTATTACTTTCTAGTCGATAATATAGACGTGCGAATAACATGGGCTCAACAAAAAACTTACCCACTCATGGCGAGCCGATGCCGTGGCGTTAACAAACGTAAGCCAATTATGAAATATATTATATAGCATGGTGCAAGGCGATAGTCTATTCCCACAAAACTGAATTACAGGTCTAATTTCTAAATGCTAGTGTAATCTGACGGTTGATTTCATTTCCAAACTGGAACCGGCTAAGATCAAGCTGATGGTTCAGTGATCCACAGACCACAGTAATAATATCTAATACGTGAATATGTAGAAGCACTTTCTTATTTACATTATATATATATATATATATATATATATATATATATAAGTCAGTACATATACGTCAACCGCGGCCTCTCCCTCTCCTGGGCTCTCTCTGCCAGCAGTCATTTCTCAATAGAAATGGAAGAACAATGAACCAAGACACATAAACCCTCTTGAGCTTCATCAAGCTAATAGGAAGGGAATAAAACTTTTAACAGAAACACTTGATACTGGATATTTCATCCGAAACTTCGACTATAATATAAGCCTTCTGAATTTTGACCCTTACTAGCTAGCACAAGAGGCTAAACCTCTGCTTGAACAATTTTGGAGGGCTTTGGTCTGGCGGGTGCAAAAATTTGCAATTAGGGCAAGTAGGAGATGACTTGCAAAGCATCACCAACATATGGCACCGCATGCATGCCGTTGCTACCATTTCTTGCTGATCATCATGATCCCCTTCAAACGCTAACCACGATGGACACCGGGATAGATGATCCCCAGATTTCTTCTTAAGATGATCACCCAGATGATTACGCGGAAGGCTGGCTGAATTCGGCTTTGAGATGATATTGTTATTTCCTTGGGTTTTCCTCTGTGAATCGCATGGTAGGTTCAGTTCAAGGTCTAAACTCATATGATCACCAGCACAGTTTGGTGGCTCCGGGCTTTCCCTTGGATCCCCGCTTGTTTTCTTATGGGTTCTTGTATTGTAAAAGTGTATCTCCCCTGACTGTGTACAAAGAAAATCTAGGAATCAATCATTAATGTTATAGCGCGTGTGTGTGATGATTTTATTAATGCCAAAGTATATTTAGATTGTGTATGTGCAAATAGGGGTTTCATTAATAATTTGTACCTGAATATCGAGACACCGTTCCCACTCCAAAGGCAACGGCGTCTCAAGCTGTAGCTCGATATCGAAGATTGATGATTTTGTAGTTACTACTTTTGATGATCTCTTGTCAAAAGTTCCTTCACTTTCTGTGATCTCTTCCAACTTCCGTTTCTTTGATAGATTATCAAACTCTTTGTTGGCTTTTCCATTGTTTGAAGAGAGGGGTGCTTGAAGAGAAACCATAGCTTCGACGATGAATAAAGAGTGAGCAAATGGAGAAAGTATTGTCCGGTTATATAGGCTGATGATTTTGGCTTATACGGGGTTGGCACACATGACTGTACAAGAGAGAATCGAATCAGGCAAATTTGATGGTAGAAACTAAAAGGGGCCTACAAATGCCTGACGTGCATTCCAAGTTGGCTCTACTATTAATTACATACGCAGCTTCTAAGCTGCTCTTAAAACTTAGGTGTGAAATCCTAACTAACACAAACTCTTTGGTCAAATAATGATAATATGAATACACATATGTTCTCGATGGCTCCATAACACTTTAATTCGTGCTTACGTTGCATTACATAATCGTGGCGTGCTGAGCTTTGGAGCTAGCCATGACAAATCTCGGCTACAAGTTAAGCCAAGCCAAAAGCTGAAACTTATGGTACTTATTAGAGGCGGTGAGAGAGGAAAGGAAGAGGTGAACGAGAGTCATTAATGTTGAGAGTCTGTAAACAGTTGAAGGAAGGTCTTCAGACTATGGATATCTTAAATGGATAATAACTCCAACTTCCTCAATTGGGTCACTCAAAAAAAAAAAAAAAAAAACTTTTAAGGCTCTCAACGTCCCCGAGCAATTAAAACAATAACCACATCCCATGAGGCATACGATCGAATTAATCACTCCTAGAACCAAAGCTTTTAAAGCTCTCAACACCCTGGGCTATTACCTCAGCTAATGTCTTATGGGCTCAAATTTAATACCCCCTCTCTCACCTCGCCCCATTATTATTAATATTTATCATTACATAAAGAGATTCTTACAAATATTTTTAGCAGTTGCATGCTCTTCATTTCCCAAAGTACCCCCTTCCTCTCCAATACCAAGTTTTATTATATTCTAAGACCAACAATCGAACAGCGTCTCCAATCCCTTGATCCGAATGATTTTGCAAATTTCTATAACACAATTAATGACTTGATAGATGAACTAAAAAGAAAATTCATATATGAATTTTTTGCGTACGTTATTTTCTTTGTTTGAAAAAAGATATAGCTTGCGCATGAAGGGATTTAGCACAAAAGGCTTCGGTTTGCTGAATTTCACCAACCACATATAAATTGTTGAGGGACCCAAATGGACAAAGTAGCTACATGACATAAATACCACGATATTTGATTCCAAGCTAACAGTCAAAATTGGAAGCACTTATTTCCCAAATAAAGGGCATCTCTGTAAAGTAATCTCAGAAGCTGAAAGGAGAATTTTTAGAAAGTAATTAAATTTAGATAAGCAAACCTACTAACTAAAAATAAATAAATAAATAAACAAATAAGGGACCAAAGGCCATTAAAGTCATTGAAAGAGTAGAGGGAGACTTGTATTCAAGTAAGTCTACCTGCCTTCATTAACTCATCTTGAATTCACTTAAATGCAGAATTCAAGGATGACCATTGAAACACTTCGTTTCCTTCAATATATGTGTATATATTTCATCATCGCTCTCACCACCGGTTTCCCCCTTCTGTTAATGCCCTCAAACCACCTTTCCTTCCCTTCATTTATGCTTTTGTTCCATTCATGTTAATTTCTCTCTTCCGTTTTTCGCCTCCTAAACTTGGTTTCCATCAGCTTCCCATTTTTGCCAATAACTGTCAGAATCTATCTCTTCCACTAATAAATCAATTGTAACTTCGTCATAATAGTAATTAAATACGCTGTACTGTCCAAAGTTTAGAAGCAAAATAAAAGCTAACAAATGTTTTAATTTGAAAGGATTCCTTCGTAATAGTAATTTTGTTTCCATTAAAATCAATTTATTGGATTTCTACTTTTTCATCTGTTGTGTGTTAGATTTGTTTAATTTGAGTTGATATCAACAAAATACTATCAACAAAAATTTTAAAAGTAATGACAGACACTATTTCCGAGTAATATTTCAAAATACAATAGTTATAACTAGGTAACTAGTCCATTCCCTAAGAGATGGGAGATTATTCTTATTGGACTCTACTATTGAAAATTAAATAAACCGACAGCTTAATTAATGACCTTTAAAAAAAACAAAAAGGAATCCATTAGCAATAAACTGGATTACAAAGGGTTCCAACAGCTTAATTATACAGAATAAAATACCCATCAATTGTTTAAAACCCACCTATACTCTAATGTAATTGTGCTTTAAACGGGATTTAGCTAGAAAAATAAAGAAATAAGATCACGCGTTGGATCTAGCTAGAAAAGTAGGCATGGATACGGTTGAGTATTATTATGATTGGGATGCATGGCACTGTACTTTTCTAGCAACACGTTTGATATAAAATGCGCGGGTTAACAGGCGAGATTATTAACAAAGCCTATGACTGGAGAAGCTGAAGCCAGGCTCTTGAGGTTGAAAGTTGCTTCGATAATTTCGGAGAATTTGAGTTATTTTAATTTGTCGCGACAATTTGACAATTCTTGGTGTGGACTCGATTTGATTTTGAGTACGTTTTCTTAAGTCACTACACCTTCCTTTTCTAAGTCATGCCACCGACCGTATGTGTCGTGCATGTTTTGAGTTTGAAACGCATGTAGTATTTGCCTTCCTAATTCAATGTTTTCTTACTTTCATTCAAAGTCTAAGGAAAGCACGAATTAAACCACGTTGGTATTTATTAGAGCAATTGGAGTAATGACTAACGATACATGCACAAGACAAAGAAAAAAGAAAAGGAGATAAAAGTACTAAAAAATCAACTAAAGATAAGTAATCCCACTTTAATTAATCTATAATATGTGTACGTACCTTTTATTTTATTGGTTCCTGTACCGCCCTTTTATTTTCCTATCATTTTTCGAGTAATTTTTTTTTACAATATAGGGAAAAATTAATTATTTCTTTGGTATTTTTCAAAACTCACTAAAACTCCTTTTTACAGCATTAAATCATTCAATATAGAAGTTCATGTTCGAAACTCAACCAAAGAGTAACTTAAGAGATGAGAATTATGTTCAAACTTATACTAGTATTTTAATAACTATTTTACTCGATGCGGGACAATATCCTCAATACTTTTCAGAGAGCAATTCAAATTTTGTTTTAATACACTAAAATAAATATAATATTATTACCATCTACGGTTGGTTGCATGAGTTTAAGGATATAAAATGGGGTAATAATGGTAGACGTTTCCCCAAAAAAAAAAACAAAACAAAACAAAAAATCGATTACTACCAGTAAATTTCTTCTGAAATTTTCATTCCAAAAAAAAAAAAAGGGAAAGAAAAGAAAAGAAAAGAACGAAAACAAAATGGAGGGAGAGATGATAACATGCGTACAAAACAAAAGTACACAATCTGTTGATCAACGTACGTAGGACCGTGCTGGGGATTGATCTCCGGATTAACTGCCACGAAGCATTAATGTTAGTAGAAGCAGTTGAGTGCTACGGTGGGTGAGACCATATTTTTGGTGACCAAAATCTAAAGGGAGTTGCGGGTCCCACGTTTCTTATTAATTATCTATGCACAGACCAAAAGAGTACCTGATGAGGCAACGAATGCGGATACAGTTCACAGTCACGGTTGGTTGGTGATCCGTTTTAATTTTCCTTCGCAATGAAATCGACGTCCCTCTTATCATCTGCATGTGCATTTTTGCTTTTCGTTTGATCATATTATCTATCATATGAATGTCATCTTTAAAACTCAAATTTCGGTTTCGGTTTCGGTTTCGGTTTCCGGTACTGGTAGGCAAATGGTCACCCAAATATTATCTCCACTCGTACAACGGGAGGGAATATCTCATCTCATACCAGATTGGAAAATACATGCAACAACAATTTATATTTATTTTGCTATTAATAGTATAATAATTAGTTGCATTTAGTGAGAGTGCCATTTGTAGTGCGCAAATAAATGGCCGGAGTGATTGGTCAAATGTAAATGTCAATGAGAACTAGGAGGGCACAAGCTATGTTAACGGCATGTCCATTAATTGTCGATTTTGAACCATTTATTTCATGAAATTTTGAAACATCTATTTAATTCTAAACCATGTTCCCTCGTGTAATAATCAATCTAGGCGCGTAAAAATGTGAGTTAATTTTTCGTTTCATTAAATGTACTTAATTAAATAGTAAGGATTTATAGCTAAAAAATAGTTTTTATGTTTTCATCTACCTTTCACTGGATTGAGTTAATGCAATTTTAAGACAAAATGTTAAGTCGAGGAGCACCCTTCCCGGTAAATTTTATTCATCTGGCTCCTATCTTATGTATGTCAGCTAAAGGGTGTGCAGGGGAAGGTCATTAATGGGCCCGCAGAGCTTTGTGTCATGCTCTGGGCTTGTTCTTTGACGAACCGAATGTGGGCCAAGGCTTGGAAATGATTTTTTTAATAGGGCCGCTATTGTTATAATTATAATTTTTTTGGGGGAAAAAAAAAAGTCGTTGGTCCGATGATCTATGATCGACTCCTTTTGTTTATTGCTGCGTGCATGTGTAAAGGCATATAATCTTTTGAAATTGCGTGCCAAATCTTGAAATTACTATAAGTCTACAATATTTTTTAGGTCAAAGTCAAGAGCCGTCTTTCACGGGATGAAAGTTTTCAAGTCCGCCCGTATTCCATACTACGAGAGTAAACCTTATGGAAGTGGCACAATATCGACTGGTTTCGCCTTACCTTGGGCTCATCGAGAGAACGGCTTTAGTCCCCAATCAGTATGTATAGGGCTCTGCCTAGACCCCTCTTCCACGTTAAGTCCTCGTATAGCGACAAGCTCCCCAAACTCAACCGGGTTGGCCTGCCTGAACTCCAAAGAGTCTAGGTCCGTAATGTTTCCCAACACACACGCCTCTGAAGCACGTCTCCCACAATCAGTACAACCTCGTCGATATTAGCGTACTGGTGCATATCTTGGGCGTCACGATTGCGGTCCGTGACACGTCGCTCATATCTCAGTGTTATTATGGGCCAATACTTCAATTATTCAATATACATCCAGTTAGTCAACAATCTCGCACGTTTGAGTCGTGTAGAAAAATAAATGTGTGCATACACTGTGAAATAAATTCCCCAAAAAAAAAAAATTAACAACGACTTAAAACTAAGAACTTGATGATTTTTCTGAGCGACAAGCAGGCACGCCACATTATGGGGTTTCATTTTCCATATTAATCACAGCATTCGCAAGATAGGGTTAGTTCGATGGAGCATTTAATGGGAAGGCATTCTTAATTCATTTATAAACGCAAAAACAAATCCGCATCAAGTGTTTAATGCAGCAAACTTATTGGTGCGTACAGATTTTGAGAAAGAAGAATAATGAGAGAGATAGTACTTCAGCCATTATGGGGATCAAAAAGGCCCTAACGGCACACTAATAACTACAATTGAACACGTTGGGGGAACATTATATCTGAATGATAAGCTTTGATTCTTATTGCGGGGATTAAAAATGCGAGTGGCCCAGGTTAGGTGCGTATGGTTGGGCTTAAATTCTGCCGCAGCTTCACCTTCCAATATAATTAGCTTCTGGTAACCATCTTTGTTTGAATTTTCCATTTTTAATTGCAAAGACAAAGCGGAGAGCGACAGAGGGTGCCTCATGCACGGGGCTTTTTTTTTTTTTTTTTAATTATAACAGTACAAGTTGGATTAGCCAACTGGAGTTATTAAATGCATGGCATCGATCAACATCTTACAGAGTTATATGTAACCGATTAATTCTTCTTTTTGTACATTATCGATTGCTAGAAACGCAACTCACGAGTTTCTGGTTGGTGAAATCTGGTGTGGTTTGGTCTTTGGAATTGTCGAAAATTATGTAGTTTTACATCCATTTGACAACAATATACATACATACATACATACATATATATATATATATATATATATATATATATATATATATATATATATATATATATATATATATAGTTGATGATGACATTGCATGACTTTGAACAACTTCTGACAGTATTCAAACCTGTACTGGAGGTTGAGAGTGCAATAACATTTATTGGATTAATGGCCCCACCAAGTTACGTGCAAGTATAGTCTGTTTAGAGCGGATTATGAGATATTGACATATGACCAGTTCTATAGCGTACACAGCCCGATCAAATACTCGACACGAAAACTCAAAATTTTGTTTCCAAAAGGAAGAAAAAACAGGAGGACCGTTAAGTTAAATACTGTTGTTTAGCGGCTTCACTTCACAGTGGTAAATTGGCGAAGAGCTTATGTTTGTTTGACCTCTCAAACCTTTATATTCATTTTGTTAAACTTAATTGGGATGAATACTGCCCCGTCATCCGTGGTTTAATGTTACTTATACACTATATATAATCATCGAACGTAACAAATGAATACTCGTAGTTGTTGATTTCCAAGAATTTTGAGTTATGCCCATTGGCCGTAGCTAGTACTCCTTTAACGCTACTCAATTTTGTAATTAGATCCTCGAGAGGAAAAAAAAAAAAAAAGAACATGTGTTTCCGCTTAGAAGCCACAATAAGTGTGCACAAATAAGCCGACACGATTCAGTCCATTCTAAAAAATATTTGGGTTCGAATGTAGACGAATAATCTAACTTAATTGAGTTGAATTTCGACCAACCCGATTAACTTGGATCCTAATAACACCAAGTTATCTGAATTATAATGCATGCACGAAATACGATCAAATTGTTTCGAATCGGATCCGAACTTGAATTTACTCACCTTTAAGCTACAGGACCATCATCAACTCAACTAAAATGAAATTACTCCCGGCCCTACAAAAATGATCATTGTACTAAAATATAGTGTACTAATGAATGTGAATTACATTATAAAAATGAGAAATTAATACTGATAATTTAAATTATAATTTGAATTAAGTGTGAGATCCCCATTAAAGTAATTAGATTTAAATTCGATAGTTATTAAAATTTGTGCACAGTAGATCTTACTATGTGTACATTTTAAAATAAAAAAAATAAGTCATTAGATTCCTAATTAGGATTCTATACTTTAAAGGTAAAGTATAAAATCCTTTGTTAGAGAACATAATTCTATATATATTTATTTTCTCATTTTAACCGAGTGAGAATGTTGTTAAAACAAATTAAAAAAAAAAAAAGAACCACATTTGAAAACACTATTGCAATGATTCTTCTTCTTTTGAGTCTTGAGCAAGAAAAAGAAAACGGACACAGGGACATTGCACAAGGCCACAACATAAGTTGGCATAGCCTTGTCAAAACATTAGCGAAGGCCAGCCGCACTCGAACTTGGTGGCCCATGAATTTCAATATGATCCAAGACCAATATAAGCCATTACATGTTAAGTTTAGCAAACGACGGCGTTGCCAGACGACGTCGTACAAGCAGTCAAATTGGGCTTCACCATGGTCCTGGTATGGTGTACCGCGTAAACCCAGCTCAAACGAAGAAATCGGTGGAACCATTAATCACCACATTTTTATTTTAATTGTAAATTTACTTGCAAGACGAATTACTAAAATAAACATAGGCTTAGTTGTCAGAAAATTTACCCAGCGTCGTGGATCTATCGGGACGTAACTAAAGTATTTAAGTAAAGAATGCAAATAAATAAAGCGCAAAAGGGCTTAAAAAAATAAACACGCACGAAGTGGTAGACAAATCAGCAAGCTTTTACGTGTTTTCTATTTTCACAATCCGAATTTAATACATATCCCATTTACAAGAGGTCGGTGCTATCTGTAACAAAACGGAGTATTCTTCAACTAATCAGGCAAAAGCTAATAATGCACATGCACCGCAGCTCCAATCATCACTTGACAAGTTAGCACACACTCTTTAAATCCGCGAGGGTGAAACACACTTCAGTTTCGCTATACATTTGTTTATGCGTGCGCGCGAGGGTGTAAATTTGCAATTTGGTGGGACTTCATCCACTTCAGTTTCCCAATAATCAAATAACACCCAGCCCCAGGAGTGCAATTTTGTGAGACAAAATCACCACCTCGGCATCGTCCACACCTTCTGATAATATTTTACCGTGTGACAGACTAGTGGGACTTACGGTGAGTCCAATTAATCTATTAAATATAAAATTTTGTCCCACATAACATATAGCAGTATTACACAGACTCATCACCTCCACATAACTGAAATAATAAACTTGTGGCTTATAAATTCTTTCTTAATGTCCAGAGATACGTGTAATAATAATTTAGTGGGGTGGAATGCACCAAGATTTTACGGCAATTATTAGTAATGCCCCAAACTGAGGCCACGGGCCAATTGATCTCCTATTGACCTGGTAATAATCGGAGTCTGTTTTCCGAATGATGGTTAATAATTCAATCACTAAAGATGATTCCATTTTACTTTAGTGCAGTTTTTGGAAACGTATCTTTTCTCTTCAAACCAGATAATTAATGCTTTCTTTCACTCATGCTAAAGAGAAATACTAAGTAGGTAAAGACAAGAATCAATTTCCACAAATCATGATTACGCTTTTCTAGATATTGCCGTCGCTCAATAAAACTTGAGTTGATGGTCGAACTTGTTAACTATATGTTTTGACTTACTGCAAATGAAACTCTCTAATTGATTTTTTTTTGGTTATTTTAATACTATCATATAAGATTATTATTAATATTACATAATTTGATAATTGAAATAAGACTGAAATTAATATATAATATTTTTATAAAAATTGAGACTTTACTTTTATTATTATAAATATAAAAACTCTCTCAGCCAAAAATCTATTGGTGGACCACAATTGAAATGTTAAAAGAAGAGAAAGATCGTTCTATACTTAAAAAAAAGGTGAACCACAAAGAAATAAGCTTTTTTCGAAGGAAAAAAATTGCAGCACATGGAGGCAGAATGTTCCGCCAATTTCCTTGAATGCCGACGAAGTCGATTGACTTGATGCAGTACAGAAGAAAGACCATGACTTTGCAAGCCGAGCGAGGCGAAGTCAATACATTGTTGGAAGGTAATTAGGTAAAGCATGTACACACCGGACTGAAATTGCACTGAAAGACGCATGAACCGTAAGCCACAGTTATTAAATAATAATAATAATAAGCAAAGAAAATGGTAGATGTTTTTCGTTTTTTTCCTTGCACTTGTACGGATGGATTAACATCTTAACATGTAAATAAGATCACGCGTTCGGTGAAAGGACAGGGAAAAATCAAATGTTCACATTGAGACAATATGAGGCTTTTTAGAACGTTCTATTAACATAACCAATTGCAAGATCCTGACTATATATTTGCATGGAGTTCTGAATTATAGTCGGCAGTTCAGCACTGCAAAATTAAATAAAATAAACTATCGGCGATGAGTTTGTCAATTTTTGATTCGCTGGTCCTGTTTCTTGTGTTGCATTTTTCGCTTATCAAAATTGCTTGTGATTCTGCGGAAGAAGTTAATGCTCTTCTCAAATGGAAAACCAGCCTTCAAAATGCAAGCCAGTCTCCCTTGCTACCTTCCTGGATTCTTTATCCAGTTAACGCCATCAATAGTTCTAGCCCATGGGCTTGGTCAGGAATTTCATGCAACCACGCCGGAAGCGTTATTAGCATTAACCTGAACAGATCAAATTTAAAACGTACCCTTCAAGAATTTCCATTCTCGTTATTTCCCCAGCTAGCGTATCTTGATCTTAGCGTGAATCAACTCTTTGGCACAATCCCAACTCAGATCAATCACCTTTCCAAACTGAAGCCCCTAGATATTTCAACTAATCAGTTTTCCGGGATAATTTCACCGGAAATTGGCATTCTAACAAATCTTCTTGTTCCTCGCCTTTCTGTCAGTCAGTTAAATGGCTTAATTCCTGAAGAATTCGGTGAATTAACTTCTCTTAACGAGCCCGTCTTGTCCTATAACCAGTTAAATGGTCCAATCCCTCCCAGTTCCCAAAACCTGAGAAAGTTAACGGTGCTCCACATGTTCAATAATCACCTTTCTGGTTCCATTCCGCAAGACATAGGAAATTTGGAATCTCTCATTAGCTTAAGCTTACATGCGAATAATCTCTCTGGTGTGATTCCAAGATCACCAGGAGGTCTCAGAAATCTCACATTTGCTTATCACAATAATAATCGAAGTGTTAGCTCTATTCCCAGCGAAATTGGAAATTTGAGGTCTCTCTCTTATTTAGGCTAGAACAAAAATCAACTCATTGGTCAATTCCTCCTACTATTGGTAATTTGAGTAATTTAAAATTTTTGTACCTTCATGATAATCAGCTTTCAGGTTATATTCCTTCAAAACTAGGCAACTTAAAATCTCTTCTCCATCTATACTTGAGCCACAATCAACTCAGTGGTTCTCTTCCTTCTTCCATCGGTAATTTGAGTAGCTTAAAACATTTGCACGTACGCGACATTAACAAGCTTTCTGGTTTCATTCCTAAAGAAATAGGAGATCTAACATCTCTTTCCCATTTATGGCTGAGTAAAACTCAACTCAGTGGCTTCATTCCTCCTTCCCTGGGCAATCTGAGTAACATAAGGGGGTTGTACATTCGTGAAAACATGCTTTATGGTTCTATTCCTGAGGAGTTAGGAAGATTGAAATCACTTTCTTAATTAAGCCTGAGTGTGAATAAGCTCAATGGTTCCATTCCTCACTCCTTGGGTAATCTGAGCAACTTAAAATTTTTTGCCCTCCGTGAAAATGAGCTTTCTGGTTCAATTCCCCAAGAAATTGAAAATATGAAAAAATTGAATAAATTTTTATTGTTTGAAAACCAGTTCAGAGGTTATTTGCCTCACAATGTTTGCCAAAGTGGATCACTAACACACTTTTCAGTACGTGACAACAATTTCGTTGGTCCAATCCCTCGAAGCTTGCAAAATTGCACAAGTTTGTATAGACTTCGTCTTGAACATAACCAACTCACTGGAAACGTATCTGAAGCATTTGGCATCTATCCAGAACTGGAGCTCTCAGATCTCAGCAATAATAAATTTTTTGGCATCTCATCCAGTTGGATAAAGTGCCCGCAGTGGGCCACCTTTAATATGGGAGGGAATGAAATCTCAGGAACCATACCTTCGGAGATTGGAAACATAACCCAACTACATAAACTTGATCTTTCATCAGATCGTTTAGTTGGGCAAATACCAATGCAGCTTGGAAAGTTGAGTTCACTCACCAGTTTGACTCTGAATGGCAATCAACTTTCCAGTGACATACCTTTGGAACTTGGCTTACTCGCCGAACTTGAGTACCTTGACTTGTCTGCAAATGGACTAAGCAAGACAATCCCGAAAAATCTAGGGGAATTGAGAAAGTTGCATCATTTGAATTTGAGCAACAATCAATTTAGTCAAGAAATTCCAATTCAAATTGGGAAGTTAGTTCAATTATCGAAGCTCGATTTGAGTCATAACTCGCTTGGGAGAAAGATACCATTTGAAATCTGTAATTTGGAAAGCTACGAGTACGTGAATCTCTCGCAAAATAAACTCTCCAGTTCCAGTCCTGGCTGTTTTAACAGAATGCAGGGTTTGTCAGGCATTGATTTATCCTTTAAAGAGTTGCAGGGGTCAATTCCCAACAGCAAAGCATTTCGAAATGCTACCTTTGAAGCATTTCGGGGGAATAAAGGATTGTGTGGTGATGTCAATGGACTGCCACCTTGCGAAGCTCTCACTTCGGACAAAGGTGACTCTGGAAAACGCAGGACTTTCTTGTTTGTAATTGTGTCACTTCTTTTGGGAACATTTTTGCTTTCGCTTGTGCTGATTGGAGTGTGTTTTAATTTCCGAAGAAAGAAGCGCACAGACTCACAAGAAGAGCAAAACGATGTGAACAATGAAGCGTTGCTCTCAGCTTCAACTTTTGAAGGAAAAATGATGTATGAAGAAATCATAACAGCGACGAAGGATTTTGATAACAGGTATTGCATTGGGAACGGCGGATCTGGGACTGTTTACAAAGCAGAGTTAACATCAGGAGATACTAGAGCAGTTAAGAAACTCCACTCCCTGCCTACTGGAGAGAGAGGGATAAATCAAAAAGCTTTTGTCAGTGAAGTAAGGGCATTATCAGAGATAAGACATCGAAATATTGTGAAATTCTATGGTTTTTGGTCACATACACAACACTCATTTTTAGTTTATGAGTATCTTGACAGAGGCAGCCTGGCCACAATCTTGAGCAATGAATCAACAGCAGCAGAATTAATGAATCAACAGCCGCAGAATTAGACTGGAGTAAGAGAGTGACAGTTATTAAAGGCTTGGCTAATACCTTGTCTTACATGCACCATGATTGCTTCCCACCAATTCTGCATCGAGACATATCAAGCAAGAATGTGTTGCTGGCTTTGGAATACGAAGCTCATGTTTCAGAGTTTGGAACTGCCAAGTTTCTCAAACCAGACTCATCTAATTGGAGTGAACTTGCCGGTACATATGGATACATTGCACCAGATATGTAAATATAAATTTATTCATAATAAGCTTCATTCTCTCCATGGATAATGGATTAATGATCATATCTAACCACGTTTATGTTTCTCTCTGCAGAGCTTGCTTACACAATGAAGGCAAATGAAAAATGCGATGTGTTTAGCTTTGGGGTGTTAGTACTGGAAGTGATTGAAGGGAAGCATCCAGGGGATTTTCTTGCCTCGCTTCTATTCCTACCAGCTCCACTGTCAACATGAATATAGCGGTTAAGAATTTGACAGACTCACGCCTTCCACCGCCTTTGGGTGAAGTTGAGGAAAAACTGAAATCCATGATAGAGGTAGCATTTTTGTGCTTAGATGCAAATCCAGATTGCAGACCAACAATGCAGAAAGTGTGTAATCTCTTGCGCAGATAATAATAATAATAATATTGTAATTTCCTGGATCAACTTGTCCCATCCTGCTTGTTACCTTCCAATGGCATATCTGATAATGTCTAGAATCCGTAGTAAGCCTACTTCATCTTTCTATACGTACCATCTATTCTAATAAATATACTTTGTGCTTTTTGTTTGATTTATTTATTAATAAAATTCTTTGTAATTTCTTCATTAAAGAGATTAATGTTTGCTTGTGTTGTGACAAAATTAATCTCACTGTGTTCATGGTCAAGATGAGAATAAAGTCCAGCATTGCGATTCGAAATATTAAAATTGTAGCTAGAGTTGCCCTTTAACAATCCGGTGGCAGTACCAACGCTTTTCCCACAATGCTTACATAGAATCTAGAGGAGTTCCTTTTGTTTAGGGCAGGGAAAGAGCCACAAATAGGATCATTGTCGCAACCAACCAGCATGGAGCAAGAATGAGCCTTATCGGAAGTGGCATAGCAGTCAAGAACGTTTGTGATAGTACCCAAGTTGTTGAAAAATTCACACCCACGGTTATGCTTTGGCCTGTTGGTCGAATTTTAATTGGAAATATTTCTCTAGGAACGAGCCGGCTTAAAGGACCCGAACACCATCCAAAACCAGCAGAGCATATTGTTGGGGTTCGCCAAGTTTTCAGCCCATAAGTATATAAATTCGGGCCACAAGCCTAAGCCCAATCATTGGTTAAGAGTGCTAATTTAGCTTGATTTCAAAAAATTTCAGTATACTCTAACATATGATAAGTTTTTTTCAGTATACTCTAACATATGATAAGTTTGTACACTCTAACATATGATAAGTTTGTATATATTCTAGAATTTTCAAGTCCAAGCGTTGGTCAAGAGTGCTAATTTAGTCTGATTCTAAAAAAATTTAGTACACTCTAGTACATGGCAAGTTTGTACATATTCTAAAATTTTCTACACAAATTTAATGCTTATAAATATTAAAATATAAATAAGTTGTAGGAATTCTCTAGAACCCTAGAACTTGACAAGCCTCCTTATAAATAGGGTATGACATTTGACATTTGAGATATCAAGTTTTGAGCAAGCATCTCAAGCACTATTGTTAGCTCTCTTGTAAGTATTCTTATTAGCAATACAAGTTTCCGATTTGGCTCCATTACTCTCTCTTCTTTCTAGCTCTTTGATAATGTTCGGCTCGACTAATCAAGAAGCACAAAAACTTACTTAGTAACATTCGACAAAAGTTGCCTAAGTGCCGCACGAGTTTGCTGCATAAAAACACTCCTTCCGTGACAATATGTCCATATGAGAGTCAGCACCAAAATGGCATGTCCCTTGGAAATATGCTTGGTGCCTGAAACCCCTGTAATAAGCCCTAGCGAGCAAGCCAACGCGATCTTCACAACAGAGACACAAAAAGTAGAAAATTAAGCTCGTAATGGGGAAAATTTTGAAAGAGTGGATGATCACGCTATTGATTATTTGCATACCTGACAAATGAACAAAATAACCCCACCCGCGAGGAACAAAAATCCTCGACCAAAACGATCAACCACCCAAGTAGAGACAAGGATCGAGTAAAGATTAACTAGACCAAGAATAATAGCTGATATTAAAGCAGAATCACTTCCAAACCCGACTGATTGAAAAGGCACAGGAGCACAGAATGCAATGATGTTAATCTCAGTAAGCTGTTGAAAAAATTGTATGGCAATTGCTGTCACAAGTTGAGGTCTGTACTGCCTTTCAAATATGGTCCCAAGCGGCTCTTGATTCGCAGCATTGGCGACTTGAGTTGAAATACGAGCACCCATCTCAGTTTCAATGTCAGAGGCTTTTCCACGAATTCTCCGCAGAGAATGCCTGGCCTGCTCGATTTTGCCTCGCTGGACTAGGCTACTAGGTGAATCGGATATGAGGAGTGCGACTATTTTCACGATGGCAGCAGGCACTACGGCAAGGCCGAGTGAGAGTCACCAGCCCCGGCTGTGTTTAGCTGTGCCGAAATTTATGGAACTGGCTGCTACCGCGTCAATGCCTATGGAGAACTGAAAGCCTGTGTCGAAAGCGCCGCGCCATTTTGAAGGTGCCACTTCCCAGAGATATAAAAGTTGCGTCGATTGTAACATTTTTAATGTAAATACATATAGTTAGAAATTTAACAAAACCATAAAAATTTGCTAAGAAAAATTTGAGGTTCTGATCGCCTGATGGGTGAAACCAACAACAAATCCAAGCAAATTTTTAGAGTGAAACCACCAAGTACCATTATGTTTCTGCGGCCTAATGCAGCCCCCAGTCGGCTAGCTACAAGAGATGAAGCTAAGCCTGCTATGTAGAGTGAAGATGTAAATGCCGTAACAACCTGGCTATTGTACATGCAATTGATGTTTGTTCTTGCCTCTGTACATTTTCTTAACGGTGATGGGAAAAATTTCTTCAGAAATGGTACCATTTGTCGCAAAAATTTCTTCAGAAATGGTACCATTGTTGTCGCACCTCCTGTAAATTGGCCCACACCAATACATTTGTTAACCTATGACTCTTCGTGGAATAAGTCATACTCGTCTAAAGGAATCGGTGGAAAAAGGAAGCAAAAACAGATGCTACATGACAAACAAAAATGACCACAGACCACCACCAAAAAGATATCAAGGGTAATATCTTCTTAAAAGTAATTAACAAGCCAAATATTCCATTAACATCAATTACAAATTGACCTTCAGCAGCTGGCAGTTCTTGCGTGGGTTGACTTAGTGATTCAAAGTTCAAACAGAGTAATTGATAATCCTATTCCTATATGTAGAGGCTCGTGTATACGCGTTTGGATTTTGGGGTCAACTAATTCAAATACCGGTCAACACTTGTATTTGATTTCACCACCGATTTAGTATATCCCTGTGTTGATTACTTGATTTTGTAGGAATTAATTTGTAATCTATCAATTGTCTCTTATGATTCTGTAAACTCGGTCCCAAGCGTAATCAAATAGCACATATACGTACAAACAACCTATTGACTGACCGAGAAGTGAGAGTTCCTTTACCGAAGTTTAATCACTGCTCAATTTAGAAAAAGGAGAAAACGAAAAAAGTCATAGTCTCCATAGACTTTTGATGCTTCTATGACTTGGAGTGTATACATATCTCTGATAAACAAAGACCTATCACAGCCGCTGCTTCATTTTACTTCCTCAAGCATGTAAGGCACACGAAACTTTAACTTCCTTACTAATTACCACTATGCAACAAAATTATAGCAAAGAACACTAAAGCAAACAGCTGACAAAGAGCAAGGCCAAACAAGGGCCCGAGATTCCGATGTCATAGCCAAAAATTAGGCCACTTATTGCAGCAACAATACGGTCGATCACCACCGATGCCGTTATCTTTCCGGAAACGCCATTGCCTCCTGCAGGCATTATGCCAGACCTTTTTTTCCCTCCCATTTTTCGCTGTTTCTCACCGTCCAAATCAGTGTCCAAGGTTAATTTGTGACATGTGCACAAACATAGACACGCGATGCATTTTGGCTGTTAAGTGTTTTAGTCAAGTGTTTTAGTCACACTATTATGAATGTTAGAGACGGTGTTGTTATTGCGTCATCAATACAATATTATCATTTATTCAAAAAAAAAATAATAACACATTGAAATTCTAACAAGACAACCTAAGAGGGGGGTGAATTGAATTTTTAATAATTATGGAAATAAATCACTCAATCAATGCGAACAAATTCGAAATAATTGAATAAATAAATAAACAATGATAAATAAATTAAGAGATAGGGAAGAGAAAGCAAACATAATGATTTTTACGTAGTTCGGCTATCCCCGCCTACGTCCACGCTTTCAAGCACTCCGGGCTTGAGGATTCTACTATGCAAGCTTCCAAGACTTCAACAACTTACAATTGACTTCCCAGGTGTCAATGGACCTTTACAACAAGAGATTATTTCCAATCTCTTAACCCAAATGTATCCACACACTTGCAGTCACTCAAGACAAAGGAATACAAATTGATTTATCTCTCACACAATCTTTCAAGGTTACAAGTTAATGCTCAATGTGTGAATGAATGAAGTACAAATTTGTTTAAAGCTTTCTGTAGATGGTAAACTCGTATATAAGCTCAGTAGTTGTGTTGTCGTTAGTCCTTGATTTGAATTGGATTAGCATATTTATAGTTGGAGTTAAAAACTAGCCGTTATTCTTCCATCTGACAGAAAACGGTTTACCGTTAGCCGTTTTCTTTGGTCAATGTTACCGTTGGGCTTGATTTCAAATAAACGGTTGACCGTTAAGAATTACTCTTTTGCCGTTAACATCCAAAAACCTGGACAACAAAAACACTTGATCCGTTTTCTCTAAACGGTTAAGGGTTTACAAATAATGTTAATTCTAAAACTTATCGGTTAACCGTTATGTATTAACAGTTTACCGATTACTTCCAGTGTCTCACAAATTGCCTATCGGTTAAGGCTTAAGCTGTTAATCTTTTAACTTTAAAAGATTTTAAAGAGTTGACGATATCGGTTAGCCGTTATATATTAACGGTTTGCCGATTACTTTCAGTATCTCACAAAATACCTATCGGTTAAGGTTTAAGCTGTTAACCTTTTTCGGAGCCAAGTCTTTTCACTAACGGTTAACCGCTTAATATAATCGGTTAGTCGTTTATACTCAGAACTTCATTTAACTTACAAAATGTTCTAGTTTCTTTAAGGAATGTTAAACACATACTTAGTTTTGACTCTTAAGAGAATACTAGAAATTAACTTAAACTTATTGTTTGTTATCATCAAAATCAATTACCAGAACTTATATATGTTAACACACATTTTAGGCATGGCATAGGCTTAGTAATTGGTATTAAAAAAATATTGGTTTGGTACATGGCACGATAAATCAAATGAATCCAAGCTCTTTACTGCAAATATTTAGTTTTTACCGAATATTTGTAGTTCAAAAGTTAAAACTCATTATTAAAGTTTTATGTTGTAATCGGACTCAAGTGTCTATGTCTAACAATACAAAATATACTTTTTTATATGTCTAATCACATAAAAATTAATGATTTACATGTATAATATCTTAAAGAATCAGTAGTAATAAATGTATAAAAAAAAAGAGATAAAATTTATAAAAGATAAATAAATATTTTTATTTCATTTATTTCGTTGTAACTTTTATAATTTAAAATAATTTTTTAAAGATAAAAGATTAGGATGACTTTTTTTTTCTATGAAAAAATTCTTCCTTAAAAGAGTCGATTTAGACTCATGGTAAATTTGAAAATGTTCCTCCCAAGTCTTATCCAATATTAGTAGGCTCATGGGTTATAATGTAATGTTATGAGTCCAGATTGTTCACGAACAAGAGGTCTGTAAGGTTTAATTAGTCTTGAGATTGAAAAAATAAATTTTGTGGTTAACATTAAACAAAGAAAGTCCCAGTGCAGAGTCAATTGGCGGGAAAAGATGAAAAAAGATTTAATTTAAGAAAAAAACGCAATTAATGAAAAAGAGGGAGGGCATATTCGTCCCTTAACATAAACCCTAGCCCACTAGTCACCAGTCCCTTCGTCCGACTCGGGCTCTCTCTCAGACGGACAAGCGCGCGTTTTCAGTTAGTTCGGTGAAGAAAAAGATGTCGCACTTCGGCAAAGCAGGACCTCCGGATATCAGAGACACTTACTCTCTCCTCGTCCTCAACATCACTTTCCGTAATTACCCTTCCCTTCCTTTTTGTTTTTACGTTTATCCCTGTTAATTCAATTATAATTTAACCTAATTTCGTTTCTATTGTATTCAATTCTTAACCTAGGCACCACCGCAGACGATCTCTTCCCTCTATTCGAAAAGTACGGGAAGGTCGTCGATGTCTTCATCCCTCGCGACCGAAGGTCTCGTCTCGTCTCTGTTAATTATTTATTTATTTTTGTGTACTGTTTGTATCTCTATTTACCTATTATACAGAGATTTCTTTTTCCTCTTTTTTGGTCGTATAGGACTGGTGATTCGCGAGGTTTTGCTTTTGTTCGATACAAGTACGCGGATGAGGCACAAAAGGCTGTGGACAGGCTTGATGGTTTATTTTTAATTAATTTCGTATATGAAATACTGAAAATTTAGTTTATTTTTAAGAAAGAATTTGTATTTGTGTATTAGTTTTTAAATTTTTTTTTCCATTTTAGGGAGAGTTGTGGATGGAAGAGAAATTACAGTTCAGTTTGCCAAGTACGGTCCCAATGCAGAGAGAATGTGAGTCATCTTATGCTGTTTATTGCCATGTACTTACAATGTGGCAGGGCTTTTGTTTATCTGAATTTTGCTGTTCTACTTTTTTCAGTCAACAAGGAAGGATTGTAGAATCATCTTCAAAGTCAAAAGGCAGGTCTAGAAGTCGCAGTCCTCGTCCAAGGTGAGGATTTTTTTCTCTTCATTTTTCCAAATGAATGAGTAGGACTCTGGATTCTTATTCTTATATTTGAAGATGTTTTATCATTGAGTTAATGAGTTGGACGGAACTAGAGTTTACGTTTTTGCCTCTAACATCATCATGTCATATTGCAATTGGAATATACTGCTTGTAGTTTGTTCATCATTGTTGATATAATCATCACTATACTTGCTAAAAGTTATGTTTTTTTTCTTGTTTATTTTTTTGGTGAGTATGAATTTACATATAAATTTGAAAACGTGGCTGACTTATTTGTTGGGTGAGAAAGTGAGTGTATACTCTTCCTACTGCATGATTATATATCCCCTATGATGTTTATCTCTAACAATTGTTGGAGAGAGACAATTTCTATAGGTTGTAATTAGATGGGATCAAACAAGATAGGATATAAGAGGTGTAATGTTACTTCAAATTCTTGGGTGTTCTTCCTCTCTATTACCTCACGCGTGATGGAATTCATTGATGGTTTGGGTCGTTTGAAACAATTTCTTCCTTTGATTTTAGTGATTGGTTTACTCTGAAAAGTATTTACCTGATAAGCACTGCTCTAGGAAATCATATCTGTAAATTTCAAACAAACAATATAGCAGATATTAGTCTGCCCTAATTAGATCATTGTACTCATAAACATCTGTCTTCCAGCATTTGTGTTTTGGTGACAACTTAGGTAGTGTTTGCTTCATGGGATGAGTGGAGCGACTTAAAGGTTATATGGTTAATGAAAATTAAGTTCTTTTCTTTCTGTTCATTGCTTAAGTGAAAAAAGACGTTGAAGGCATATCCATGCATTTCTTTACTTATTTAGTAATGGGTCATGTGTCTATGGATTTTTTTTTTCAATTTTTTTTATTTTCTTTTATAAATGACAGAATGATGTTGCTTATCTTAATCCATATGATTGAATTTCTGCTACTTGGTGCAGCATGAGTTTGTGATATATATTGCATCACTCTTTTGTGGTGCTTCTGAAAGTTCCACAAGCAGTTCCTTTTATGATATGAAGTATTTCCCATCACTTTCTCAACACTGAATATGATTGTTTGATTTATCACTAGTATAACCATTTAATCATAAGTACTTTTATTGAGTGTAGAAATGCAGCTCAAAGTTGTGATTCCTTGCTGCAGTGACTGAAAAGAGTGTATTTTCAGATATAGGGATGAATACAGGGACAGGGATTACAGGAGGCGAAGTCGCAGTAGAAGCAGGGATAGATATGATCGTGACAGATACCGCGGCCGAGAAAGAGATCATCGTCGCCGAAGCAGGAGCTGCAGTGCCAGTCCTGATCGTTACAAAAATCATGGGAGAGGCAAATACGATGAAGAGCGCCGCAGTAGGAGCCGATCTTATGAAAGGTATTAAAAATTTCTTCTGTTTATTCCTTTTCTCATCATTGATTGCATGTTTGAACATGCTATCTTATTGAAGATTGCTTCATCTTGAAGTGCCTCCCCCACTCGGCATAGTCCCAATTCTAAAAGGAGCCCATCTCCACGTAAGACTCACAAGGGTGAAATTCCTGATGAACACAACCCTGACGAACGTTCTCCTGCTCTCAAACGTGTTTCCCCAGATGGTCGGCGATCTGTTTCTCGAAGTCTTTCTCCATGCAGATCACCTGCCAATGTGAGTCTATAAACACGTTCTTGGTATACTTGGAAAATTTTTTGCAAACTGTTGATATTGTCACTTTGCTGTGCAGGAATGATGAAGCAGCCATGTGGCAGATTTCTTTGATTTAATGGGTTGTACCTGCTTCTATCTGGAAGAGGAAATATTTGAACATTTGCTTGTTATCGACAAAAAAACTCAGTGCTAAATCTGATAACTGTGGACAATTTTGAAGTTTGCACACTTCTTTATCAAACTTGGTGCCTCCTTTAAGAGGTTTGATGGCAGTTTTCCATACTTTTTTTTTTCTTATTTGTTTTTGCTTTTAATCTTTCTATTCGGATTCCTCTTGGTGATCTCTTCTTCTATCTTTCCATAAATATGCATTTGATTGCTGTCATAAATGTCAGTTAATGTGATCTTTCTCTATGATGGATCATGTAGGGGACTTTTATGGTTGTGTTCGGTATTGCTGATGGCAAGATGATGCCGTTGCTGTTATCTCTTTATGCTTAATCATTCGACACTGGGTCAAATTTAGTACCGAAAAACAGTGTATTTAGTTATCTAATTGTTTAACACACCCCTGAATTTTGTCCCCTGACCTCCTACATCAGAGGTATAGGTATTCGGTGCTAGTGTTTTTTAATACCATTTTCAAATTGCAAATTGGCTTTATTTAGTTATGTTTAATCTTTTGATGACGTGTATTTCCCTATCACATTGCGGACAAATGATGGAAGATGTTGACTATCAAAACAGTAGAGATTCTTTCCAGCTTTATTATCATTTGGTCCATTTTTTCGGCTACAAACCCTAAGAAGATTTTTGTGTAGCTCCGTAGCTACTGCAATTTTCAAACAGCCTGCTTTATTTTCTCCATCCCTAGTTTTTGTCGTAACTTCTTCGGAATGAACTTACATGATAGTGGTAGACTTGCTAAATGAACTGTTAAGAGAGTAAGTTTTGGGATTTAGACTAGGATGGCTATTAAGCAATGAAAATGAATTAAATTGCTGTCGAAATGTAAGGTTGACCAGCAGTTCCAATCATATCGTATCATAGAGGTCATTTTCTTTGCCAAAGGATGGACAGCGTGTGAACATCTGACTTTCTCAGTCAATGAACAGAGCTTGCATTGATGATTGAACCATGGTGGAAGACTTTCGTCAAGCGCTAATTCAGCAGAATGATTGGCGGATCCTGCCTCTCTCAAGACTATTTATATGAGTCTGAATTATACTCTGCTTTATGCCAAACAACTAATGCACAATGGGATTTTCAACATCAAGGAGAGAATCCCCACTGGTTTCCCTGATCCTTCTTTTCATCTTGTCAGAATTTTCACTTAACGTTGCTTCTAATTCCATTGAAGCAGCCCGAGCTCTTCTCAAATGGAAAGCCACCCTTCAAAGTCCCAACAATTCCCTACTTCCATCATGGACTCTGTACCCTGTTAATGCCACCAATGTATCTACGCCATGTACTTGGTCTGGAATTTCCTGCAATCATGCCGGGCGCGTCATTAGTATTAACCTGACCAGCACAAGTTTAAAAGGTACACTTGATCAATTCCCATTTTCATTATTTTCCCATCTTTCATATCTTGATCTTAGTGCAAATAAACTCTATGGCAGCATCCCATCTCCAATCGGTAACCTCACCAAACTCAAGTTCCTTAACCTGTCATCTAATCATTTTTCTGGTAAAATACCATCAGAAATTGGCCTCCTAACAAATCTAGAGGTCCTCCATATGTTTGTTAATCATCTAACTGGCTCAATTCCAGAAATAGGTCACTTAGGTTCACTGAACAATCTTGCGTTGGACGGCAACCATTTGGATGGTCCAATTCCTGTTTCTATCGGCAATTTGAGCAGCTTGGCTAGATTGTATCTTTATAATAATTCACTTCCAGGTTCCATTCCTTCAAGCATAGGAAATCTCTCTAATCTGGTTGAACTTTTTATAAAGAGAAACCATTTAAGAGGTCCAATCCCATCTAGCCTTGGATACCTGCGAAAGTTAACTAAGTTGGAGTTGTCCAGCAATCAACTGTCTGGTTCCATTCCCCAAGAGATAGGTAATTTGAAGTTACTTACAGATCTCTCATTGAGCCAGAATCAACTCAGAGGCACCGTTTCCCATTTTTTAAGCAATCTGAGTAGCTTAAAGGTTTTGCATCTCTATGATAACCAACTTTCGGGTCACATTCCACAGGAAATTGGAAATTTCTTAAACTTAAACAGTCTTTCAGTGGGGGGAAACCAGTTCTCTGCTTTTTTGCCCCAGAACATTTGTCAAAGTGGCTCACTTACGTTTCTTTCCGTGCATGACAATTACTTCATAGGCTCACTACCCAAAACCTTAAGAAATTGCACAAGCCTAGAAAGAGTCCGTCTTGAGAAAAACCAACTCATTGGAAACATATCTGACGAGTTTAGCATCTGTCCAAACCTGAAGCTCTTGGATCTCAGTTACAACAAATTTTATGGGGAATTGTCTACGAAGTGGGGGAATTGCCCACAATTGGGAATACTAAAGATTGCGGGTAATACTATTACTGGACGCATACCGCCTGAGATTGGAAACGCAACCCAACTACATGAACTTGATTTTTCTTCAAATCATTTAGTTGGAAAGGTTCCAATGGAAGTTGGTAAGTTGACTTCTCTAAACGATCTGATTCTGAACGGCAATCAACTTTCTGGCGGTATACCTCCGGAACTGAGCTTACTCACTGATCTTGAGTACCTTGACTTGTCTGCAAATAGATTTAGCGAATCAATTCCAGGAAATATGTTGCACTTGTTGAAATTGCATTATTTGAATATGAGCAACAATGAGTTGAGCCAAGAAATTCCAATTCAATTGGGAAAACTAGTCCAATTATCAGAGCTAGATTTGAGTCATAACTTGCTCAGTGGAGAGATACCACCTGCAATCTGCAACTTGGAGATCTTGGAGAAGCTGAATCTCTCCCATAACAACCTCTCTGGTTCAATTCCAACGAACTTTGAGAATATGCATGGCTTATTGTCCATCGACATATCCTATAATGAGTTGGACGGCCCAATTCCTAGCATCGAAGCATTTCGACATGCTCCGGTAGAAGCACTACAAGGGAACAGAGGGCTGTGCGGTGAGGTTAGAGGATTGCAGCCTTGCAAAGCTTTGAAGTCACACAAACCTGGCCATCGAAAGTGGAGGACTATCTTGTTTACAGTGCTCACTCCTTTAGCGGCACTTGCCCTTATAAGTGGGCTGATCGGAATGTTCGTTTGTTCCCAAAGACGGAAGAGAGACTCGCAGGAACAGGCAGACAACAACGTCAACAATCAAGCATTGTTTTCAATATTAACTTATGAAGGTAAATTGGTGCATGAAGAAATCATAAGATCAACAAATAATTTCGATGAGAGTTTCTGCATTGGGAGAGGTGGATGTGGGAGTGTTTATAAAGCAGAGCTAGCATCTGGGGATATTGTGGCTGTAAAAAAACTTCACTCCTTCAGTGGTGAGACGACGCATCAAAAAGAGTTTCTAAGTGAAATAAAGGCATTAACAGAGGTTAGGCATCGAAATATTGTGAAATTTTACGGCTTTTGTTCACATGCCCGACATTCATTCTTAGTGTACGAGTACCTGGAAAGGGGCAGCTTGGCCAGAATCCTAAGCAGCGAAGCAGCAGCAGAAATGGATTGGTGTAAGAGAGTAAATGTTATAAAAGGAGTGGCTCATGCCTTGTCTTACATGCACCATGAGTGCCGCCCACCAATTGTCCATCGCGACGTGTCAAGCAAGAATGTGTTGCTGGATTTGGAATACGAGGCCCGCGTTTCAGATTTTGGAACCGCAAAGCTTCTCAAGTTGGACTCGTCCAATTGGAGTGAACTTGCCGGCACTTGCGGATATGTTGCGCCAGGTATATTATTAATTAAACTGCAAAAACTGCATATTATTATATCAATTAAACTGCAACAAAGCAAGGATGTGCATAATGATCATATATTTAATTCGCAGAGCTTGCTTACACAATGAAGGTAACAGAAAAATGTGACGTGTATAGCTTCGGAGTGTTAGCATTGGAAGTGATCAAAGGGCAGCATCCAAAAGATTTGCTCTCCTCACATTCAGATTCATCTTTACCAGGTGCCAACATGAACGAAGCAATTGACGATATGTTTGACGCCCGGCTTCCGCCACCTTGGTTTGAAGTTGAAGTAGAGGACAAACTCAAATCCATCATTGAAGTGGCCCTTTTATGTTTGAATGCCAATCCTGAACGCAGGCCAAGCATGCAGACTGTTTGTAACATATTATCATGCCACTAAATTTTCTCCATCCGTCAGTCATGTGCAAGGCCATCATGGCACCGTGTATGTGTATCATTGGCTCCCATCAGTCATAAACTTAACATTTTGTTGTTTTTTCAAAAATAATAACAGCAATAATAATAATAATAATAATAATAATAATAATAAAAGTTTTCAATTCTCCGGATCCTTTGTTACAATGTAAAAGTGCACAGTTTCTTATTATTCCGAGATTAGCGCGCAATCAGTACTACTAATTCGTTACTTGTTGAAATTGTAGTTTCATGACCCTCAATTATTGATTATTGTGGGTCACACAAAACATTCTCACCCGTTCGATCGCAGGAAAAAAAAAAATTGAAAAGCCAATTTAGGAACAGTGACGTGGCAAAAGGTAGCATGTCCCGACAATATATAGCAGGCGATTCACGTTCACCACAAGAGGCACAGCTGTCTCTGCTCGTGTATAGAGCCTCGTTTTCGATTCTCCGCTGCACACAGAATCAGATTTGAGTAAAGTTCTGAAAGAAGAACAAGGAGATAACGGAACAATGTCAACACTTACAGTTCCAGCGCAAGTTCCATCTGTCACCGAAGATTGTGAGCAGCTCAGAAAAGCCTTTGAAGGTCTCTTCTCCTCTTTTCTACTTTTCTCCATTTTTTTATATGTTTTTCCGTTTCATTTTCATGTGATCATATCCGCTGTTAATCATCGGATCGGTCTTCTGGCATTGTTCTCTGGATGATCTCATCACAAAATAATCAATTTATTGTTTACCTGTTTTTGACATCATATCATATCTCACTTTTCGATCGATCTGAATGGTTAGTAGCGTGATCCGTCACAGTAGCTTGATTCTTGATGTGATCAACGATATATTGGTGTCATATTTGCAGGATGGGGAACAAATGAGCATCTGATCATATCGATACTGGCTCACAGAAATGCTGCTCAACGCAAGTTGATTCGACAAACATACGCCGATACTTACGGCGAAGATCTCCTCAAGTCGCTCGACAAGGAACTCTCTAATGACTTTGAGGTCAAACTTTTTTTTTTGGATCCCTCTTAAATGCTCAGATGCATCATCAGTGTGAAATGTTATTTTTACGGGCAAATTCTGATATTGTGTATGCATCGTATGCAGAGGGCGGTGCTGCTCTGGACTCTTGATCCTGCTGAACGTGATGCCTTTTTGGCTAATGAAGCCACTAAGAGGTGGACTTCTAGCAACCAGGTTCTCATGGAAATTGCATGCACTAGGTCTTCAAAGCAATTGCTTGAAGCGAGGCAGGCTTATCATGCTCGTTATAAGAAGTCCCTTGAAGAGGATGTTGGTTATCACACCAATGGGGACTTCCGCAAGGTAAATGCTTCTAATCTTAATGACCCAGCTGTGTAAAGGAATAATTACAATTTTAGTTATAATTAATGCTCTTCCCCCACCACAAAAAAAAAAAAAAAGCGGTGCTTCAGTTATCTCATACATATTCAAAATAGTATCTGATTTATATATGCATCTAAATGGTGGTTGGTTTGTGGTTAGCAACTTGATGCTTGAATTTGATGATCTAATTCTAATGCCCCTGAAGCAGATGATGTTGCGAGGTAACAACTTTTGTGGGTAGAAACTTTTGGTTTTGATGGAAATAAATTTTTTTCTTTTGCTTCATTGTTTTTAGTCTCAAGTGCTAATAATGCTTGATGCAATTGATTGGAAAACAAGTGTCGTGACCAGAGCAAAGCCAATACTGTTTGAAACTCGCTCTGAGTCACGATGAAAAATACTTTGGTTGGTGGGTAAAACCTGGATGTGAAAACACAATGTGTAAAAGGGATCAGTTAATTAGAATGATTTAGTAGCTTACTATATGAACGTCTAACTTGGAATTCTGGAATTGCCTCCTTTTATTTATTTATTTATCAGAGAATTCTTGTAGCCTCTGTAGTTTTCTCATTTGATATCATTTGTCTTTCTGCATTACATGTTCAGTGAAATCCTCATTTTTTAATCATTGTGATTGACTGACTTCATTGTATATTCATGTACACTAGCTTTTGCTACCCCTTGTGACTGCCTACCGATATGAGGGAGATGAGGTGAACATGACACTTGCAAAATCAGAAGCTAAGATTCTCCATGAGAAGATTTCTGATAAGGCTTACAATAATGAGGATCTCATCAGGATCTTGGCTACAAGGAGCAAAGCACAGATCAATGCGACTCTGAATCAATACAAGAATGTATATGGGAATGATATTGATCAGGTACCCATTTGGTCTTTGAACACTATGTTTGGCTAGATATTTTCTGAAATTTTATTTTTCCTCCTTTTTTTTTTCAAAATTTTGGCTCCAGATCTTGTTCTAAAATTTAATCTATGCATCTTTTCTGTGGTAATTGAGGCGAACTGATTGGCCTCACAGATTCTTTTTCGCATTATCACTTAAAAATTTTATTTCCATAGTTTGTTTTTACTGTTTATGATAGAATAAAAGAATAATTAGAAACCATTTCAAGTATGAAATAAGATTATTTGGTAAAATGGTCTCCTTGAGAGATTTCACCTCCTGATAAGCCCATACCTCTTTTATGTTTATATGTGAAATAATCGCATTAGCATACTATTTGCAGGACCTAGAGGCTGACCCTAAAGACGAGTACCTTAACCTACTGAGGGCCACAGTTCAGTGCTTAGTCCTCCCCGAACATTATTTTGAGAAGATACTTCGTCTGGCAATTAACAAACAGGGAACAGATGAAGGGGCTCTTACTAGAGTCGTCACCACAAGGGCCGAGGTCGACTTGAAGGTCATAAAAGATGAGTACCAGAGGAGGAACAGTGTTCCTCTGGATCGCGCCATTGTCAAGGACACCTCTGGGGACTATGAAAAAATGCTTCTGGCACTGCTAGGACATGGGGATGCTTGAGTTGTTCCCTATTTCTTGAAGGATTGAGAGTGGCAAAATATGTGTTTTATTTATCTAGGTTTGCTGTTGCTTGGAGTTTGCAGTGTTCTTCATCCGGGTGTGATGAACGTTTTATTTTCAGTCTTTTGGTTATGCCGGTGGAAAAACTTAATCTATGATCTTATAAATAAGATGGTGACGGTATTTGCTATTAACCTGCCACTCTATAAAGAGTGATTTATTTATTTTTGTATGCGTGTTTGAATGGTTGGTTTAAGCAGGATATGGTTTTGAATGGTTGGTTTAAGCAGGATATGGTAGCTCCATCAGTTATGCCGTTTTTATAATAATGCTGGAAATATGAGACATTCACATGTTTGAAATTATTACTTTCATGTATTCACCGAACCAAAAACCTAAATGTATAATCCAATTATTTTGATAGGTGAAATGATTTTTACCATCTTCAGTTAAATGGACTCGCAATGTCTTCTGCCATTTTGCACTTTGCGGTTTTATTGTATTAACTAGATTCACAGCGATGGTTTGCTATCGTGGTCCAATTATCCATCAAGAAAGTTCAGACTGCCACCTCATTTCTACATTTTCATAAACGGACAAGTTTATAACTACGCCCATACTTCTACTCACCGAGAAATTCAGAAACAAGAGGAAAGATATCCTGCGTCACATTTACAGGGGCCAAAGCAAAAACTGCGGTTCCAACCTAATAAAATATCTTACAGTCGAAGTTTCAAGACAACAACATAGACAACAGTCCATTACATACACAAGTCATAATAAACAACTGGACGGAAAACACTTGCAGTTTACGATCTTTTTAACTTGTGGAGATCCATCCACAAGGCCCCGAATTGCAAAATTTCTCAGTAATGGGACATCCGCAGCATCTTCTAATGGGTATCTTACATCCGACGGGTCGAGATAGATTGGGACTTTTTATTGGTGGTGAACAGAGTAACAACTTTAGGAGAACAACAACATTTTCTTGCCGCAGGCAAATATACATCACTTCTTCGAGACGTTGCGTGAAAAGATCCTCTTGCAATAAGGGCTGGTGCGTAAATTAGTATGTGGCCTAGCGGCTTCAATGAGTGAAGCATGAAGAGGACCCTGCTTCAGACAAATGAAAACAAAACAAAGAGGGACTCTATTCAGTAATTTTAAACAATACTATGAAAGCAGAAAGTGAATCAGAGGATCTCTCTCTCCAAACCTTGGTTACCGACAATGCACACTGAATGACATAATTAGCAAATGGATCTTGCAACAACTGTTCAAAGTGAGGCACAGAAAGCAATTCATGGACAATTTGAGATCGACTTTCTCCAAAATGCTTGAGGCATTTTTCAACCACGTGGCTGCTGAATTTCTGTGCTGAGAGATGAACATAATGTCCTTTGAACTGCGACTGCAAGTTGGCATTGACAGAAGGGACCTTTAGCTCTATTATATACTGTACAACATAATTTCTGTGACATAAAAACAAAAGAGGTCCTGAGTCAGAGACAAAATTATGGTACAGATACCTGTTAGAACCTATCACTTCTAAGACTAAATTATGAATCAAACAAGATGATTTAACTTAGGATATGTAAATGAATCAATCAAGATGATACAGGATGTTCAACAAAATCTGTTCCCTGCCCAAGAGGAGACAATAAAGGAGAAATTAAGATGCCACAAATGCTAGGGCCAGAAAGGAGAAAAGAAATGAATAAGGAAAGTTAACAAAATATACCAAACCATAAATGATCGTGCTTCATCAATTTAGGGTGATGAGATGAAGATAAAAATGGGACACCAAGAGTGTGAGCAAAAAAGGCAAAAATATAACTTGTCTTTCATGAGACCTCAAACAGTGAATATGTTAATTAAGGAAGCCCTAATAAGCATACAAATGTTAATATGATACCAATACCGCAGTAGTACTGCCTAAGCTCTCATCGTCAAAAGGTTTCACTCCTTCAAACAACAACAACCCTCCCCCCACCCCCAAAAAAAAAAGGGAAGAAGGAAGAAGGAAAGGCTGTACTTTGAAGAAATTTTTGGTGTAAACATGAAATGAAAGTTAGCTACTCATCCATCAGACACCCTTCTAGCAGTGAGTCCATGAAAAGAAAGAAGTATTCTGGATGATAATAAAGTCTATCAAAGTTGAGGTAGCAAATATAACAAAAAATGGATGGGACTTCTTGTTACAGGCTACCTTTCATAAATAACCATGGCAATATGCTGATTAGTGAAACATTCATCTATAAGAATTTTGTGGTGCAAAACACTAAAAATTAAGTAAAACAAAACTCTCTTTTGAACGAAATGTAATCCACATGAAATAAGGGGGGCCATTCTCACATAATATAGAAGCGTAGAGACTGCCAAAAGTTGTCATCGAAAAAGAAGGGTCTATTTTTTAAACTTCAACTGTCCCTGATTTTTCCATTAGGAATCAAAACATATTTAAATGACAACTATTTGGTGGAATAAAAAGAGTTATATTTTTTTGTTAAGAATAGCCTCCTCAATTAAACTAAGCTTTGATTAAAACACTGAGGTGAGTCAAAGAAAACATTGAGGGCCAGAACAATGTGATTCATCAAAGCAGTAATGCCAGAGTAAGAAAATGTTACTTTGTATCACAGCTCTATTAAGAGTTTGAGAGTAAGAAAGAATTAGGGAAACATGAGTGATTACCCAAAAGGATCTTGAGCAAGGTGAAGCCCATTCCTGGAAATTTCAGTGATCAACTTATCCCGATGTCTCCCAATGGAATGAGCAATGCATCGTTGCAATACGCAACAGCCATGCTGATGAGTAGCTATGTCAACGCAAAACTTTGCAGCAGCATCAAAAATAAACTACAACACACAATGACAGGTTATTAAAAAGATTAAAACAGGTTTCAAATATTTGTTGGCATATTATTGCAGGTCCTGCAGATATATTTTAATTAAAAACAGTTGTCCAGACAAAATCTACACTGGTTTAATAAATTGCTTAAAGCAGAAATTATTCCCAAGATTTGTGAGAGAATGTGTTGTTGATACATGCTACTTTCATAGATAATCTGGGAACATAAATTCTTTGGTTAAGTTTAAGTTCATTAATTACTGAGCTGGATCTAAGACAAATATCATGACGATCAGATTAGTTTTGAAATGGAATCTAGTCGGCACAAATTTGCCTAGCTGCCATTCTAAGTACAATTAGAAACTCCACATGATCAGGCAATCTCCAAGAAATTATGAGTTGGTCAAGCATTATTTTCTCTTCCATGATCTACAACTGCATGTACAGTCCCATACACACAAATTTATGTCTACATCATTCCACTTGGTACAAGCTAAATCTCCATACACGTGTGCATATATCTATTCACCTAGAGACAAGCACCAATTAATGACCAGAACTTGCTGCTGCTATTTCAAAGTCACTCTCACACCAAAAGCCATCTATCGTACAAAGTGGCGGGAGAGATTTGCTAGTCAAACGAAGGATGATCATTACCTCTTAGGTTCCAGTTTAAGATGATGCTAATTCGCTAACAATTTGCATTCTAACCAAAGTTGCAGATTAGAATAATTCTTGATTCCTTGATTATTAACTTGGACAACGTTTGACCAAGCCTCTTTATGATTTCCATTCTGCACTGACCCAGTGATAATCACAAATGTGTAGGTTCAATAATTAAAAAAACTTCATAGTGCCGAGATAGTTTGTCAAACTGAGATATATTCCTATCATTAATATAATGGTAACAGGCTCAAAATGTCGACAGAACACAACAACGCATGATATATTGGAATTGGATGCATGGAGCAAAGAAGTAAACTTGAAAGAACATAACAAGCTAAAAGACAGAAACTAATTAAGGAGGTTGAATTAATTTCAACACAGAGGCATGACATATACGATCATCTCTAAAATTGAATTGGCATTAATTTAGAAAGAAATATTTGAAATTTTGGTCCATTGATTGACTTGAAAACTTCCAGAAGTACCAGGCTAAGGTCAAATCATTCAAGGAGCAGAAACTGAACTTAACACTCTGGAAACCAGTGATAGAGAATGATATTATATGACTTGAAAGTGAAGTAAACATTTCTGTAAACATCAATTTATCCCTAGCAAGTGATCAAATAAGTTCCTTGTGCCAGGCCAATGTGAAGCAGGATTTCTGTTGCTGGCCCCGTATACATATGCGATAAACCTGTCGTCAGTTGATTGGCTTTTATCGACAGTCGTAAGTGTGTTAGGATAATTATATAAAGGATCATTTGATTACCCTTGAAAATGCCATTTTGCTTATGCCTAAAATGCAGGCATGAAGCAGAATGCTGAAAAGATCAATATAGGCTACCGAGATACTAGTTCTATGCCCTGAGTAACATTGATATGACCTGATGCAAATGCATAAGATTCATATCACAAATTGATGTAAGAAGATGTCAATGAGAATAAACACCCAAATTCTAGAGTCCTTTTTTAAGAAATAGCATATTAAAATATCAAATGCTATAGATAAAGAGATTAAATAACATTTGATCTTAAGGAATCAACATAACTCTCATTTTAGTAAAGAAATGGAAAGAAAAAACTATACCTCATTATCTTCATTGCTAAGGCATTGCAAGCAGCGTTGTAAAACATGATTGCCATTCAGATCCTTAATGAGATCAAGAAAGCCAGGTTTGAGCGCCGCTTTGACCAGCGAAATCTGTTGCCTAGTTTTTAGAGTCTCAATCAACTTCTGTACCACCCGTGTGCTGGCAATAGTAACACCAAATCACCAATTTATTTGGAAAGAACCAAAAATTGCAAGAACAGTCATTTGAAAATTGTCAATGAGAAATGCAGCTATTAATTCATGTACAAACGATTTACCCATATGTGTTTAAGCAAACTCTGACAAGCTGTCCTGGTTCTTCAGTTACCATTAGCAGAATCCGCGTCCTTTGTTCTTCAGTGCACACATTCAGCAACTTCTGCACGAGGTAATTGCCAAACTGCTCCATCATAAGCTCAACAATATGATCAATGACCTCGTCAAATATGATTTGCAAATCTAGAAAGGTTCCCTCATCAAACACCCTTTGTAAGAACCGACAACCATTTTGATCCTTTGCCATTGAGTATACATAACCGCGTACATCAGCCAAAGAACTGGAACTTGATAGCAAATGCAATGGACAACGAATATCCATTAAGCTCTGGCCATTATCACAAATTACTCCATCATAGGCACAACTATCATGTTCACAAATTTTCACCGGTAGGTTTCTTGTTTCAATCTCATTGTCATTGAGATTGTTCAGCTTGTGACCCCTCAATGAATCATGTCCTTTGTTGGCAGCATGATTAATACTTCTTCCTTGTATAATGAAACTATCTTCACAACCAAAACCCTCTATAGCACCAGCACCGTTGACGGGCATGAAAGATTCTGAAACCCTGTTGTTTGTCATTGCATTAGTCCTCCCTTTCAACACTGAATGATTACACAACAGAGTGCCCAAATCTAGATCAGCCTCAGTTTGCACGAACTGACTGGAAAACAAATGATTCATAACACCACTATCTCGATTAGAATCCAATCCTAGTTGCCGTGCACCAACGAAAGCATCATTAACACAAGACCGACTAATCCTCCATGGATCTTGTAACCGAGTACCCACGTTAGTCCAGCTCCTCCCCTGTTCCATTCTCTGCTGAAGGTACTGATGCCTTAAACTACTATAAGTCGGACTCAAACGCCAATCATTAGAATGATCAAGACCAAGACCAAAATTATACTCCTTCAGGTCACCTTCACCGTATTGCCCACCAAAAGCAGTCAATAAAGAGTTCCTCTCATCATCAAAACTCTTAGAAACGACAGTACGAGAGGAACTTAATCCTTGATAATCAGAAACAACGTTGTTAAGACCATCAAATACCCCATATTTTTCGACATTATAAGGTATACCTACGCTCCCTCCCAAAGAAGCATCACAAGTAAAACCAAAGCCAACCCCAGGCGGGTCCATAATCTCAAGTCTCTTCAATTTAGCACTATGAACCAAGTGCTCCTCTCCAACTCCTCCAATATTCATTCTGTAAAGATTTTCACACAAACCCATTTCATAGTCCCAAGTTTCATTAACATTCTCCCTCTGAAAACAAGAATCAGTTGATTTGGCATCCAACAACATATCCTTAAAACAGTCAGTAGCAACACCACCATATGCCTTATAATTGTTAGCATTCTCAACATTGTTATTATAGAGAACATTGTTTGGCTTTGAAAAAGGAGAAGCATCATCCTCGGAGAAGCAATAAAACCCACTGTTAGAAAAGCAAGAACATGAAGGAGAAGAGTGCTCTGTTGTAGATTGGAGATACACTCTACTAAAAGGTGACCCAGTCAGAAGATTATGATTATGGTGTTGATGTTGATGTTGATGATGACCAAAACTCAGAGATTGATTTTGAGTTATCCCATTCAATATCCTCTCAAGCTCATCCTCCTCTCTTCTCGTCCTCTCTTTTATCACTCTCTCGTCCTCTTTTTCACCTTGCTTGTCCATCGTCTCGACAACAACAACAACAACAGCAACAGCAGCAATACTATTACTGCTTCACTCAATACGAAAAGCAAAAACACACAAAAAACAACGTCAGCAAGCAACCAAAACACAACATACGACGAGGATATTTTATATTTTGGCCATTTTTTTTTTTTTGGTTTCTCTTTTCTGTTTTGAGTAAGCAAACGAGACGGTGAGAGAAATGTTTTTTTTTATTTTTCTTTTTTTCTCTGGTTCGATACAGGCGGTTATTTTATATAAAAGTGTATGCCTAGTACGGGCCGCTGTCGCTCGCCATGAAAATGAAGTCGAGTGTGCACACACCACCTTGCACTGAAAAGAAGGCAGAGAGCGAGAATGAGAGGAGATCTGACTAGGAAATTTCTTTTATATATTATATTCTTTAAAAAAAATAAATATATATTAAAAAAACTGAGATTTAAATATAATTATTTTGTTAATTAACTAGTTTAATTTTGATCTTGTTAGTTATAAGTATCATTTAAGCTAAACAGAATCCTAACCTCCCTGCTCGATTTTCTCTTGATATTTTTGACTGGCACTAATCGAGATCGGGTCCTGTAACATTCTGACACTCAGGCCAGCGGAAATCATTTGAAAATTCGTTTTGCATGTTGATCGAGTTTGTTCATCCTTGATCGATCAGACGGTTAGGATTGTATTGTTTACACTGGAGCCGGACTCAGCTGATAAATAAATAAATCAACGCAAGCCGTTTATCTGTTGCATAATTCTATTTCAATCCGCGTCTACCGTCACTTCTACTTACGCAACCTAAATAAATCGCGGGCACTGATGACTGGTGATTCATGACTCATAACTGAAACAAATGGGCAACGATACAGAATCCGTCAAGTGCCACGTTGCCACTTGGCCGCTGGTTTCTTGTCGCCCAAGACATATCGAAGAGAATTTCAGTCGAATTTGCCCTCGCCGAGGAAGTTCTATACTAGCGTACTGTTTATGGCAATTTGGAGAGCCATGGGATTTGTACCAAAGCAAATAGGGGACCGAACCCATTGAAATAAGTTGTGCAAAAGGTTTTCCAATTATAGGTAAGCAAATTGATGTTCCAACTTTGTCCTTTGCCCACTGAAGAAACGAACTGGAAAGATGGTATTAGCTTTCCAACACAATTTTTTTGATATAAAGCAAACGGGTGACCAGACGTCGATCATATTGGAATTGAATAATGGCGAGGGAATAGTTTGTTTATTAATTAATAATTTGACGGCGAAAGTGAACTTAACTCTCGAAAATTGGAAGTTAATTCCAAGGCCGAAAAGCAAATAATAATAAACTAAAATGGACATAGTTCAGTGGTAATTCACCATATAACTTGTGAGAGAAGGTAATCATGCGACCGGGATTCTGTTGCGAGTCCCTTTCTTCCCTTTTTGGTGTTTGACCATTGGTATGTAGATATACTTTATTTAAAGAATTAAGCAGGAAAAGAAGAAAAAAAAATTAAAGGAGACCGCGTTTTATATTTTATGCAACGGAGCAAACAAGCTTCCCTTCGGAAGTTCCGAGCCAATGCAGATTCGGCGAATATGCCAGCTATTCACGTCAAGCGAAGGTGGCTAATTAATTATCACTCGTTTTTATTATATTCATTGTAGTTTTTTTTAATTATTTTTCTTCAAAACTTTAAGAAAGAAAAAATAATAATAAAAAGATAATTACCACTGGCCACTACGCTATTAGGCGATAGCTGTAGACGCAAGCAAGTCGTAATACAATGCTGCAACAGCACGCACTAAAGCCGTAGCCTATATGAAACATGCACAATAGCTGCCCAGGTGGCTGCTGCAAGCACGCGAGTTTGTTACATCGTTACAATTTACAGCCATGGGCGAGCCCCGAGCTGAAACAATTTCTCTCAATTTAAAAATTGCCATGGAAGTTTAAAGCCATTTAAGGATTAACCAAATAATAAGCTTTTTTTTTCTCTCTCTCTCTTCTTCCTTTTCATATATCCTGCCCTCAAGCAAATCTTTTAGTTTCTTTGGTCCGATTTGAGATTGTTTTTGAAATCTCAAAAATGATTTTAAAAAATTAAAAATTACTTTTGATATTTAATAAAATTTTTTTAAAAAAATTATTTCAATAAAATCACATTATTCTATAGTAGATTTTGATAAATAGGAAATGAATAACTTTTCGAAATTTGATTTCAAGTATAAAAGATCTTTTAGAAGCATATATTCCTCTCGGAGGACGCTTGAGATTATATTTATTACAGTTCCATGTATATCTTCATATATTATATATAAATCTAAAATTATTCTCATTCAATTACAAAACTAAATGAAGAAACTTAAAGAGATTAATATTATTATCAATAATATCGAGATAACAATACAAAAAAATTTAATAAATTTAATAATAATTCTTATTATTTTAATTATCAATTATTATATATAAGAATAAAAAAATTATATATGTTTATAAATACATAGGTAAACTTTATTTAGTTTATATCTATTTTAGTTATTTTTATTCTTATAACAATTTAAAAATAAGATTTATCAAATGTAACTACTGTTTTTAAAACTCAAATCACTTTTAAAAATAAATTTTACTATATACTTAATTAATTTTCTTTACAATTAATTATTTTTATAGCACATTTATTATAGCATTACTAAATTTGCCCTTTGTCTCTAGTAAAAACATAAGTTAAATGGGCTTAAACTATGGGAGCATCATGCCAAAAATAATAAGGGCACCGTAATTCAAATTTCCTTTACCTTTATGTGTTGAAACATATACTTTCAACAATTAATATCATAATATATAATACTTGATTTTTAAAGTAAAAAAACAATGTTTTAATCCGGAGAGTTCCCTTAACTTAAATTCTTGACTTGGAAATATGTCTTAATTTTTTGTTAATTGGAATCTACTTCATTTAATGACAAGAACTTTAAAAACAAAGTTTATATCTTCGTTCATCTACCATCCGAACACACACATATTTGATAAAGTTAGGTTATTTTGATTTAAAATTCTAATACAAATCTTATCTATTGATTTCAATAATTCAGGGATAGATATTGAAATTTAAACTATCATTTAGTGATGGTTATTCATCCACCATTTGATTGTTTGAAATCAATAGCTTAGAATTTATATCAAAATTTCAAATTAAGAATTTAAGTTAAAAAAAAACCCACTCTATTTAATATTATCAACTCATTTATCACCAACAAATTTTATGAGTTCAATGGTTTAAAAATTGTATATCCGAAGTTAAAAAAAACTTTAAATTGATTTATCCCTTCTCGAGGAATAGTTAAGATTAGTATTAGCTTAGCCTCTATGTATATTTTTTTATTTTTTTAATTTTTATTAGCTTGAATTCAAGCACAAATTTCTGTAATTGTTATCATATAAAAACTGAATAGTTGATATATAAAGAGAAAAATAGTATTTGATGTTACTAACTCACATATTACATAACAATTAAAAAGAAAATGAAAAAATAAAGCCACGTGCGTTACTACCTCTAAAATAATATTTAGATAGTTGACGATGTAACGAATTACTTCCAAGTTTGTGAATCTACTTGGTAGTGTTACTATCACATGTCATATTTATAATAAATTTGAGATATTTAATATTATTTTATTGATAATAATATATTAAAATTTATAAAAGTTTACAATTCACTAGATGGATGAGACATTATTTAAAATAAAAATTTTGTGATAAAATTTAAGACACCTAACTATGGATCTCAGATAAAATATCATTTGCTTAAATAACATATCACATGCTCTAAAAAACTGGCACAAAAAACATAAGAAAAATGTGTCTAAACATAATTATAATTTCAGGCTTCAATCTTCAGTTCTTCACACGGTGAGCAGACAAATGAAATCAGAGAGCGGTGGCGTAGAAGGAGAAGGTTGTTTGACAGAGACAGAGAGGCACCTATTGTAGAGAAGTTGATTTTGAAAAAGTGAAAGAGATGGTTCTAGTATAAAGGTCATTTTAATAACAAAAACAAATTAACGAGAAGAATTATATATACTGGACTATTAGAGTATCTTTTACGATGTGTGGTCTCTAGTACAAACATTGTCAAAATACAAAAAACATATATTTTAATATATAAAAAAATATACTTTTTTGGTCGTTGGTGAATTAAAATCTTTTTTTTTTTGGGTTTTTTAATGCCCTTATATGTATATAGTAATGATGTAAACTAGTAACCATTGAATTGAATGACACAGATGGCCAAAAATATATACTCGAATTTTTTTAATTCAATGTTGAACTTAAAATAAGTTAATTTGAATTCTAATTGTATGTGTAACTCATCAATTAGGTGATGAATGTTGATAACTTGCAAAATTAATATTCTTTCATCGGGTAAATGAATGACACATCTATTATAACTTAAATTGAACTTAAATTGGGACCCAAATCCTAAGATAAGATATAGTTTATAAATTATAAGTTAATATTCGAATTCAAAAACACGATGCTTGAATTTTATAAATTATCATGTGAAATGGTAAAAGCGCTACGTGACACTTGCAATTGCAGCCGCTGCACCAACGCGCAACGGTTGTTTTGTGGAACACCCTGAAGGCTTTAAAGACTCCCCTACGCATGGGCCGACAAGACGGGCACATTCATTGATTTGGAAAGGTTCGTACAACATACTGAGAATAGAACGTTGGAGTGCGAGTGTCGCTTGCACATTTAAAGTGGATACACATGTAAAACGCTTAACAGATTTAGAAATCGAAAAAAGTCCAGAATCATAACAAGGATAAAATGATAGTCAATGTATCACTAATAAATAAAATTGAACTTGGTGAGCAGACGACAGATTTCACTAGACAAGCGCTGAAAAGCACAAGAATATGGACAAACAAACCGAATTAGGAAGAAAGTCCATTGCTCAGGCAACATGTTAAAAACCCTAAATGGAACAAGATTCCCAAAACCCACAATGGAAGGTCAAATAATATAATCACACACCCGTACTATGACGAATAACACAACACCAGACATGGTGAATAAAATAACTCGGTTAGACCTAACAAGCTAAACCAAGGCAATGCTGCTCTCGCCGCCCGGAGGCTTGCGTACTCCGCCCAGATAGTCTCGAGACTCTACCTTACCATCCGCAAAAATGTTACTGCCACTCATCTCCCGTAGCTTTGCTACACTAAGTGGTTTCTCAGCAGATGACGGAGGAACATCACCCTTGAATATGTCATTTCCTGATAGCTCAGAAAATTTCTTATCATAAATTTTCTTTGCTGTCTTCATCACAGGTTCCTCAGTTGAAGTTATGCTGCTCTGACCTCCAGCAGGCTACAAAGTTAAATCCAGGGCCAAATGCAGTTAGATGCTTGAATTCCATTAAAATAAAAGCAGAGAGCCAAAACAATAGAGACATAGATAATAATAAAGAAGCAGAGAATCAAAGAACTGGAAAAACGGCATGAAAAGCATATTTTAAAGTTGGAACTGGAAAGGACAAAACCACAAGTCCATGTGCAATTTGTGCTACAGATACTTTAACAACGAAGGTTAAGGCAATGAATATAATCAATTAAAACATCCTACCAGACAAAATTACTAATGGGCACTTAATGCAATCTTCTTAACCCTCCAAAACAGAACACAATTGTATGAATGGCTTAATGGAGCCTAAATATGACACAACTTCAATTTTTTTTTTCAAGGAATAAAACTAGAATTTTTTTTGTCTTTTTTGATAAAAAAATATAAATCAAGAAGTAGTTCAATCAATTTATTTTGGCTCATGCATGATCCCCCATGCAACCTCTCAATTTACTCCTAAAATTTCCAGAGTAAAGGAAGGAGGGGTGGGGCAAGGGAGCTGAAAGAGATGACAAAGAAACATGTTTATGTAGCCAAACATCACTCACATTAGAGACTCCGACAGATGTTTGTACATCTTGTAGAGCAGAGTCGCCCAGGTTGAAGTTTTCCTTCAATGCCAAGGCACGCACAGCCGGACGTGGTAAAATTTCTGGAGGGGGTGCAAAGATATCATGTCCACTAAGCTCCTTGCTCTTAGCATCAGAAATCTGCTTCTTCAACTTTGCCTCTGACTCACTTTCGAGTGTCCCACTAAGCTCACGCTGCTTAGCCACCTCAGGTAGAGTAGTAGGTTTTTTGGGCGAAATGCTATCTTCCTCGCCAAACGAGATATGACTGATTCCAGCAATTGCTTGCTGACAATTCCAAGCATCACCATAGAAAATAGTCAGTTTAAGCCAACAGAAATTCTTCAAATGCAAGAATTAAGATACCTGATACATGCGTAGTCCCGTTTTGTTATTTGGAGTAGGATTTGCACTACCAGATTCTGATTCATCATTTTCCTCACCAGCTGCAAAAATGCCACTACCAGTCATCTCCTTCATTTTATACCCTGAACAAGGCTTCCTGCAAAGTATAAAGTCAATGGTTTTAGTCTTAGGTTGTTTAATACTCTCATGAAAACAGAACCAAATATAGAAAGATAAAAGTTTATTTTGCTTAAATAATAAAATTCAGAACTTCATATTAACAGAGCCATCTAATTCAGTTATTTGCACAAAGTTGCTGGATTGAGATGAAACAGATATTTAAGGACACACCGACACCCACCCCCCCCCCCCAAAAAAAAAAAGAGAAGCATTTATGGAAAACAAAAACAAGTTTGTGAACATTCGATCTCATGTTTGCTAAAAAAGCCACTATCACTTCTCAGTAGCTTTTAAATGGCCAGCCATACAATTGCAAACACTAAATTTGGAACTATCAGACAATTGGTAGAAAACTGATTCGTAGTTGTATTGGTTTCTTGTTTCCTGATTGACAAATGCCAATTTGGACTAAAATGATATGCAAAAGCAGCAAATTATAGCTTAGAAAACATACGTTCCTGATCCATAAGTGAATCTTCCCTAGTGAACATTCTGTCTAATATTGATTTTCATCAACTCCACTAATCTTAACGAGGATACCACAGTCAGATCTTCTTTTATCATCTAAGATCAATGGGATTAATCAAGCTAAATCTGATTAATAATGCTTTTCATCACAAATTGAAATATCTAAAAGATTATAAGTTTCATGCAATTTTACAAGGCCAAATAAGGAGTATATATAAAATCATAAGTTCACAAGCAATATTCAAAGTCAAATCCAAGTAAAAATCTAAAGACCGTTGCAGAAAAAGACAAGTAAAACATTAATGGAAACCATAATCTATGACGACTACAGACAACGGACAGAACAAACAAAACAAATACATATATATTTCAGCCAAAAAAAAAAACAAACAAACAAACAGAACAAAACAAAACAAATTTTAGGACCATCTACACGCATTTATTATCCATTAAAAAAATTAAAAGGAAATAAATAAAACTAAATTTGGAATGAATAGCAGATCTCACCTTCTGTTTAAGCTCTCAACTTCCTCATCCGTCACCTGGCCCCCAAAAACCACTTTACTGATCCCATCGGACGGCTACAGTATCACCACGTCAACCAAAGTCGTAAAAAATAAGCAGACGAAGTTGTAAAAAAGCAACAAAACAAAAAAGAAAATGAGCTTTACTTGTCCGCGTACGGAGGAGCGCGTGGCGGAGGCTTGAGTAGGGGAATCCGACGGTGGGGTTTCGGACCAAACGAGCAGATCTGCTGTTGATGTGTGCGGTTTTCTCACCGGAGTGCTTCTCTCCATTCTAATAATCAAATTACTTATCCAAAAAATAATACAAAAAGCCGCTCTTCCTCAACAAGCTTTCTGGAAAACACACTGTGTCCGTGGACTCTGGCTCTGTTTTAGGCCGCAGAGAAGGGGGAGAAAAAAAAATGAAGGATTGATTGAAATGACGAAAGTGTCCTCGTGATCTGGAACTTTCTTGCTTTAAAGTTCTGCTTTTGGGAGTGATGATGATTGAGGAGAGAGTTTATATAGCTTTAGCCTTGGATCATAGAATTAAGGAGTAGCTGCTACTACAGCTCTTTTCTCCTTTGGTTGTTCTGTTTTTAAAGCAAAGAAAGAGAAAATTTTGAAATAATATTATAACCGTCAAGACTCTCACTCCACTGACACTTCGAAACTCAATTTAATTTTAAGTTTCTCTCTCCACTACAGAATTTGAATCTTGTACCGCCCTCAATCGATCTCTGCTCCGATTGTTTTAATGCCACGCGTGCGTCCGCTCAATCCACCGGCACATGCCCGTTGCCTTGGACGATTAACCGGCTAATCCCACTGAAATTACCTAAATAACCCAGATATTTGATTTTGGATTGTTTAGCTTATTTATCCGCCGCGTTGATGACTATAAGAATCCAATTTTTGTCACTTTATTTTCCCTTAGTCTCCGATTCAACTAGATATTCAGACACGAACTTGGAGTGTTTCCTGTGGAGTTGATTTTAGTAATTTTATGCTTAACATTGTGCAAATTGCATGAGAAACTCTCGTGATTTACGGTGACCAAAGCGAAAGTAAGTATTATTTGTTCTTTTTTTTCTGAGATCCATGTTCTGATAGAGATGCTCTCCTAATTGCTACTCTAAGAAACTGCATCATCTTCTTTTTCACACCCATGTGAGTAAAGCAATCAAATTGTTGGCTCTGATGCCATTTTCCTCTAGAAACAACATCATTTTTTTGGTGGGGCATTATGCCAAGTTTCACGTGTGGTGAATATGGCAATCCTTGCATAAGTGATGAGTGAATATCATTTCATCATCACTAATAGAACTTCATCATCTCCTCCTCCAATTCCTCCTCTTTTTGACTTTTTGAAAAATATTTATTAATCCATACAGGTAAATAGTTGGCAGATTGAAAACAATTATTAAGCGAGTTATGAATTCAAATACTTAGATTTGGCTTATCCATAGAGAAAATTAAAAAATCATATTTAAATAAATACAATTTAAAGGATAATTGTGAATCAGGTAAATGTTGCATTATTGGCTAAAGCGGCACGGACGGTCATTTTTAGGGTATTTACGTCACATAATGTTATTATGTATTTATATTTGTTCGTTGAGTAGATTATACGGTACTTGGCGTAGCGATAAAGTGATTCGTTGGACAACTCAATCTCTTAACTTGCATCTAGGCTTCCATTACGGGAGTTTGGACATTTTAAATTCCTGGTTTTGGTAATTTACAAAGAAGTCCTTCTATATGTAGGGAACTACTTTTAGTACCCGGCCCCATTGTTGGACTCGCTCATTGCTCGTCAGTTATCATCTCCATCTTCGTCTCCCCCTCGTCTCCGCCCATCAGTCATTACCCAGAGTGGAAACTTTTCAAGGGACGGGGATTGAGAAACGCCCCAAATGCCCAGAGCCCATTGGACCTTGACCGCGTAACACGTTAGGCCGAGTAAAATTGACAGAGAAAGACTGCTTTACGGCAGGGGCGTGTGCATTGCAAAATGTCGTTTAATTTTGTGCAGCAAACTGTAAACTAGGACGACGGTTAAATTAAGGTTCTTGTTGTTATCTTGAAAATGTTGTAAGATAGAATAAGAGTTACAGTTCCAAGCGTAAAATAATATATAATTAAAAAATTTTATTATAATTTTAATTATATAATTATAAAGAGATATTTTATATTAGAATAATTTAAACATAACTAAATTATTAAATTAATTATAAATATTTTAAAATACTTATTTTAATCAAATTTATAAATAAACAATGACAATGTTGACACTATACACTTAACAAATGTAGTTTCATATTATTCAGTCAAATTTATACGTTTTATCAATAATAAATTTTGAAAGTTGATATGCCTTGAACATTACCTTTTACAATCGGAATAATAGGTCAGGAGTGCGTGTGTCTATATATATTTATATATAATATGGGGTGCATGAAATCCATTTACAATAACAAAAAAACAAACCAACGACATTACCACGGGGTGAGTCGGGGGACACACCGAAGGTGAATTTCAATAAATTAATATTTGAAAGAACAAAGGAAAAGTGGACCCATTAGCAATACAAAGCGTGGAAAATAATAATGTGCCCCACATTGCAAATGCAGCCTAACTGGGCACATGCCCCAACAAACGAACGAAACTGCAGATTCCTTAAAGCAGCTACAACGTCGGCTTTCCATAGATTTTTATTTTATTTTTTTAATAACATCGTCCTCCCTTAATTGAATAATATTTCATTTTATGAATCCTCAATTGTCATCGTCCTCCCTTAATTAAATATTATCACCGCAGTTGTGTAAGAGTGCAAGGGCCACCTTTTTATTTTTATTTTAATACAACATAAATTAGTGCTAATTAATTGTATAATCTTGTATCGATTGGGAACTTGTAAAAAGAGTGTTGCATCGGGGATTTGTCTGAGAGTATTATGGTTGCCGGTAATGTCACGTCTTGTAGGGAATAACAACTGTATAGGGAATATCAACTATATTTTATAGTTGTACAATTTTAGGTGAAATTGATATAATACACATGATGATACAATAATTAAGTTCAATTGATAAAATATAATATATAATAAAATCACAACGCAAACTTAATTTGATTCGATAATTAGAATAAGAAACTATGAATTATTTTGATAGTTGGAGAAAATTAGTGCTAATTATTTGTATAACCTTCCATCAACTAGAAGTTTGCAAGAAGGGTGTTGTAGTTGGAGGTTTTTTTTTTTTTAAAAAAAATAACATGGTTGTTGGTAATCTCACATCTAGTAAGGAATATCAACCATATTTTAAAATCGTACCAACTAGGAGCCTATTTTTAGGTGAAATTGACATAATACATACTATGATTATAATTTAGTTGATAAAAAATAATACATAATAATGTCACACACAACTTAAGTCGATTCAATAATGGTCATTATAAAATATTGTGGTAGTTAGAGAAAATTAATCCCAGTCAACAAAAATAAAAAGTACAATAACAACATCAATGTTGCACAAAGATGCTCACAATGGTCACAAAATAATGCCGCTGTGAAATTAGTGCGCCTCATCCTTTTAAATACAAGCACGGAGTAACATCTACAACTAGAATAGAAGTGAGAAAATTATGCAATCTTGACTGAACATCAATGTCATACACCAAAGATTAATTTCAATGAACCAATAAAACATTGTAAGCGGAACCAAACAAAGACATGTCGGCAGGGCAAGAAATTAACACTTATGATTAACAAATTTATTTGGAACCAACTAACCCAGTAATCATTCTACAACTGTCAATTTGTCAGCCAGGCTTGCTTTTATGGTGAGCTCTTGAACCATTGATGAACTGATTCACATTTAGCTAGCTCCACAGTCCATATAAGTAGAACCCACCAAAAACTATAAATAAACATTAAAAAATAAATGGTGGTTCATTTTTATATACAAGCAGAAAAAAGCATTGGCCACTTCGACAAGCAAAGCCGGTTTAAAAAACAAAAACAAAGTACCACGCCCACCGTGGGGCTCGAACCCACGACCACAAGGTTAAGAGCCTTGCGCTCTACCGACTGAGCTAGACGGGCTTCGATGTTTTTTTTCCTATATGTCGTTATTTGTAACCGCAAGCAAAACCTAGTCTTCAAAGTATGTAGCCCCGCGACAGACGAGAAGATAAAATGAGATGGTACACATCAATTCAAGCGGAGTTGTTGGCCTACTTTGATTCTTGAAAATGTAAAATAAATATAAAAATTAGAATTTCCACATGTTTGAATAGATTCTACTAGAAATAGAACATGAAAAATAAGACGTTTTACATTCATTTAGAACCCCTGGATATATATTACTGATTAAGCTTCCGATAGCATGAGGTTTTGATATGAGCTTTTGCACTACATGTACGAATCAAATGTCACAACATACGAGCGTATGGTTTTACGTCTTTATAGTTTGGATATTAATCTTTTTGATATCTTTAGTGGTATGGTGATAGAAGAACTTTCTTATATGATTATTAATCACTAAAAACACAAGAAGATTTTTTACCAGTTGGCTTTCATCAAGCACGAGAGCCACAGCTCAGATTGTTTTGTTAACTTGGAAAACATCTGTCTCCACTTTCTGTGGTCTGGGCTTTCATGTTCTAACCATATTCACGGTTTAGGGCAAGAGAAATTACTTCTCCGATGTTCCGTCGTCGTTAATATGATAGTACTTCCTTTGGGTATATGATAATTTTACATTTTCATTTGTGCGCGTATGTTAATGTGGTGGAAAATATTTTTGCTTGCATATATAGCAAACGACCATCCTAATTCAGCTTGGAGTCCGTTAGATGTTCTCAACTCCATAGGCATTGCGGATCAAATGAGGTTCTGATCCAGTTTTGGGCTTGTCTATGAAGGCCCATATCAGTTTCGACACGTAACGCAGCTTCGGTATGGGTCGCTGGGTCGGAGCGATTTCCACAAGGCAATTGGAATACTAGTTGAGAAGTGACCCACGTAAGCTTTTTTAAATTTCAATTCTAAACTTTAAACAACTTTAAAAAATTTTATTACTGACGCTCGGTTATTGTATTTTTAATTACATATTTATATAAAATCAACAATACCTAAAAGGAGTTCTCTAACTCAGGTAATTTAATGATATAAAAATAAATTTTTTTCCCAAAAAAAAATTTTTTTTCTTAAAACACCTTTGCGCTGCCTATCAAAAAAAAAAAAAAAAAACTTCACGAAAGGGAATCGCATGAAAAAAGATAAACTATCTTTTACATGTAATTATTCTAAAATGCAGGGAATAATTACATGTAATTATTCTAAAAATCCAGACACTCCATCCGTGTAAAATAATGAACAGAACACAAAGCATCTACTTTGGCCACTTGGAACTGAATAAGAATAAATCTTAATGTTTGTTTTCCTTTTTTTTTTTCCACCCTCCAGAACAGAAAATGTTTTCTAAATCTACAGGCAACTATTCACACACGTCCTGTGTTTTGTGTTTGTTCTTGTCCAAAATTCTTCTCCCTCTCTTCATTAGTCTTTCCCGTGAAGTATAAGTGGGCGTGACTGTTCGTAAAAGAAAGCTAACACGAGATTTTTTCTTAAATATAAAGGCTCAAGATACAACGAGAGTTACTTTTATCATGACGACCATCATTAGCACTGGCAGCTTCTTCTCGGCATCTCTACCGAGTCGACTCGGTAAGTCGCGACGGTGTTCTGTCAAACCCAAGCCGTCGACGATCTTTATACGCAAGTTTGTTGCCAAAATTCGGGCTTCTTCAACAGCCTTTGTCGAAACCAAACCATCGGTATGTGTGCATTTCAGTTATTATTATAACATGAAATGATAGTACATGACCGTTTTTTAATGTAAATTTTCAATTGGGTGTGTTTAGGAGCCGAGTTTTGCTCAAAACGAAGCAAGTAAAAGCAAGAACATATTAGCTTGTCCTATCTGTTATAGACCTGTAACATGGATTGGTGACTCATCGTTGTCTATGTGAGTCATATCAAACGTTCTTTTTCTTTTCTTTTTTTTGGTTCAAATTTCTGTTGCTTGGTTGTTTCCTTTTGAGTTGGTTGAGTATTATTATCACAGTGAATCTGCAGCTGGGTCTAGTTTGGAATGTAACACTTGTAAAAAGACTTACAGTGGCAAGGAAACTCATTTTGATATGACTGCAGCTAGTGGCTCAAAAGAGTATGGTGAATTGATGACTCCTGCCACTGAATTTTTCAGGTATTGTTTATTTCTGTTGTCATTCACTTTATGTAACTGCTGTGTTTCTGCTCAATTTTTGAAAGCATTGTGTTTGATAAGGCCCCACTTTTAGTAAGCAATTAGTAATTTCATTCCACTACAGTGGTGGATTGACAAGTACAACACCTTAATCCGATACATATAGGTATTATATACTCTTAAGGTGAGCTTAATTGGGTGTTAGTGAAGTTTCAATGGGGAATTACACTCTCTAATAATCTAAAAACTCCCATTGATTTTTGTCTTCTAATTCTATACATTTTGACACTCCCATTTGGCAATATCATCCATTTTAAAATTGTCTAATACCATGGCATACATATTACATGAACCTTATCCCATCTATTGATCATATGTTGAATCAGGATGCCATTCATATCATTTATCTATGAGAGGGGCTGGCGTCAAAACTTTGTATGGGGTGGTTTTCCAGGGCCAGAGAAGGAGGTGATATGACCTTTTCTCAGCTACATAATTTTATGTTTTGATATTTTCTTCTTCAAGTATCTGAACATTTGTGTCTTCCTATCAGCTGCAATTTCAGCTTCTGGGGGTGATGATAAATTTTTCCTATAGAACTTATGTAGAATGAATTGTTGATTTTCTGGGCTAATGTTTGGCATTGTTATTTCATATTCTTCGTCTTGGTCGAGGAACTAACCAATTAATGGTTTTAACTGCAGTTTGAATTGATGAAGGATTACCTAAAGCCTGTTTTAGGGGGAAATATCATTGATGCTAGCTGTGGTAGTGGGCTGTTTTCACGAGCTTTTGCTAAGAGTGGATTGTTTTCTCTTGTTGTTGCTCTGGACTATTCAGAGAACATGCTGAAGCAATGTTATGAATTTGTTCAGGAGGAAGCGAACTTTCCGAAAGAGTACAACTTTGATTTGTCTTTCATCCAATAATTTGAGAATTTAACTATATACCTTATTTTTTTCTTCTCTTTTAGGAAATTTTTCTTGGTCAGAGCTGATATCTCGAGACTTCCATTTGCTTCAAGTTCAATTGATGCAGTGCATGCTGGTGCTGCTATACACTGTTGGCCTTCGCCATCAACAGGTGTAAGTGTTTTCTTTTGAGTAACTTTGTTTATCTACATTGGTCAAGATTTAACTATGAGCTTCTAATGATTTGGTGGCTAAATTTCGTAGGTAGCTGAAATAAGTCGAGTTCTGAGACCTGGGGGGGTGTTTGTTGGCACCACCTACATATTCGATGGGCCTTTTAATCTTATTCCATTTTTAAGGCTTCTACGACAGGTGTGTTTTCTTGACTTGAAAATGCTTGGCTTCAGCATACCTTTAGGATTTGACAATCAAAAACCGATATTCAGACAGTTTAAATCTTAAGTTCTTGTATGGGTACATCCAACATCATTAAAATCCGGACTCTGTGTAACCTTCTGAACTATGTAAACTAAGGTTGTCAAGTTTTCTGTAGAAGACTCAAATGTGACTAATTTTTGTGGATATTATTCTTTGTCATCTTTGCTGGTTGCTGATGGTGGACATCTCGCTTCTTGTACAGTATGCGATGCAAATATCAGGCAGCTATTCTTTTCTATCTGAAAGGGAAATAGAAGATCTCTGTAGAGCCTGCGGCCTGGTTGATTTTAAGTGTACAAGGAACGGACGTTTTGTTATGTTTACTGTGACAAAACCCAGCTAAAATTGAGTGCCTATTGGCAGTTGCTGTCCACTCTGCTCTGTCCTGAATTTCTGTCATTTGTGTTAGAGAATGCTTAGTGATACAGGAATGTAGTGTGAAGTTCTGTAAAGATGATCCCAGACACCAGTCCTTGGGTGCATGGAATAAAGGGACGGTGAGTTCTTGTATCCTGTCCTACTTTTCATTCCCCCCCCCCCCCCAAAAAAAAAAAAAAACTTCTTCGTAAATATTCCTAAAGAGATTATTAATTTAAAGGATTGAGCTCCAATTATTTTCCACTTGTTCAATTTTAAAATGTTTTAGGGGTTTCTTCAGTTACCCAGCAGCTTTGACCCATTTGTCAATTAGGGATGCTCTGTTATTCTAAATTGTTTACATATAATTTGTCAATTTGAAACTTCAAACTGAATTAAAAGTTCTGAAGAGTTAGTCAAGTCAGTTGACCATGGAAAAATTTGTTTAAGGTATGCAATTTCATCCGAAAGATAAACAATAAAAATAAACAAGAGAAGGATTTAATACCCTCATGCCTAACAAAGGGCCAAGAGAGTCCTCGTTATTTTTTATTATGTTGTTCTGAATCCGTATCCCAATGAGTCTTGTAGTCAGATTTTACCGTAATGATGCTCTCGCAACTCCCTCATCGAGTTCTGCCGATCACTGTGACATTTATGAGTCTACAGGAAGTTCATTTAAAGTTGTCTAAAAGAACTTCCATTAAAAGCTTTAATACGCAATACGCCTTCAATAGTAGGATCCATAAACAAATTTACCGATTTCAGTATCAGTTCAACGGGTAAATTAGCATTTCAAGAGGGTTAATTCAACCACCACCATCAGTCAGAAACAGTATCAAATCACCGGGTGTACCTGTTAGTGCAATAAACAATTGGTGTTACCAAGTCCTCAAGATTCCAATCTCCCAAATTCCCCTCACGTATCAAATTTGCGTATCAAAATTCATCCATCCCTCCCTAGGCCACACCCCCAAGTTCCCCACCCCGACCCAAGACAAAACCCCCTCTTTACAGTACAGTATAACGAATTGGCAGTGAAGTTCGTGGGGAGAAAAGAGAAAAAAAAGAAAAGGAAGAAAAAGGGGGGGGGGGGGGGAGGTACCAATAAAGACATTGATTTCGCAAAGCAGTTGGCTCTGGTTTTGTTCTTTATAATTGTAATTTCCGGCTAAAAATCCGAACAAGCCTCCTATACTCACTATACACCTATATGAAAATTTTCACTTTCATCACAATCTATGAAATCTCCCCATCATCAGTGCCAAGAGCTATATGTAGTGATGACTTGGTTGATAAAGTCAGATGGCTCCTTTGGTATGAAGTTCAGCTAAATTAGAATGTGAATCCAATTCATCCCATCGTAGCCATCAAGTTAAAAGCCCAACTATTCACCTAAATTGGAGAATGTCAACTGTCGGTAAAGCAATATCTTCTCATCATTATCATCCGGATCGAGACTATCTTCATCATCGTAATCCATTTCAATAACACTTCTATTCTTAAGAGAGAGTACTTCGGATTCAGAGAACTGAACATGGGAGTATAATACACCAGCAGGCAAATTACCGGACTCTAATTGTTGCATCTCTGATTCAATAAGCACTTCCATCCTAGCTCGCTCCCTGTCTCTTGGATAGGTGCTATATAAGAATGAATATATGAAACAACAGAGAGCCATAGGAATTCCTATTGCAGTGTAAAGTGCCTTGGCCAATGACGCAGCATTTGCCCTATCCGTGGAAATCTCTTCAGTTGCACTGGATCCTTTAGGAATAGGTTTATAGCCATAAACATGCTGAGCCAGTATCCCAACTACAGGAGGTGCAAATGATGATAGTATGGACTCAAAAGATCGGTCCATAGCATAGACACTAGTTCGGGATTTCTCAGGTACTATCTCTGCAAAAATTGGACTGCATAAACACGTTGCAAAGGATTAGTTGACAGCATGTCTCCAAAATTTTGTAAAAATTTGATTTTAATGCAATTAATATTTAGCGAATTTGATTGTAACAAAAGGAGGAAGAATTATATGAGAGTCTATACTTGTTTGTGGCTGGAGCATTCCAGGATATGAAAAATCCCGTGACAATCAAGACCAAACCATGCATCACTGGTGTGGATGGATCATCCGGTAAAAGCAGGAGAAGTAAAGCTGCTAGAGGGATGGCTGATAATGAGCTAATTTGTGCTAAAATTATCCTTCCAGAATTTGGGAGTCGTGCAGAAAGGAAGTCTCCCATCCTCCCTCCAAACAGTCCTCCAAGGGAACTGGCAATTACAAACAATGCCATCAGGAATGCAGTTTTCTCATGGGAGAATCCAGTAAGCTCTAACCACATTGCGGCAAATGACAGAGCTGACCAGGGGAATGAACCTGTGACACCCTGAGCCACAATAATCTGGAAAGATGGAATTTTAATAACAGACTTGGCTTCCTGAATCAGAACCTTTACTTCTGACCTGAATGATTTACTTGAAACTTGATCCGTGTTTGCTGTACCACCATCTGGAAAGTGCGGATCATTTGCAAAGATGCGGACTAAAGTTCCTACCGCGACGCTGATTAGGCCAACAATATGGAAGGAAATCCGCCAACCAGGAATTCCCATGAATGTTATTGGAGCCATCACAACTGAAAAGAGTCCACCAACAAGTGAACCAAGGTTGCTAGTTAGCTGTAGCCATCCAAAAGCCACACCACGGTTGCTATCATCAGTTGAATCAGCAACAAGAGATTGGATTGCAGGTGCAACTAATGCAAGGCCAATACCATTCAGCGCTCTAGAGATGGCCACCTGCTCAAAAGAAGTTGAATAACTTATGAGGAACATGATTAATTAGTATGTGGTAGGTAATATTGCTTCTCGTATAACTAACTTATAGTTCATTAATGTGGTTAGTAACAATCAAACCCTAACATATGAAAAGAATGTATTCAGTGTTTTTGTATAATTCTTACAGCATTAATATATTAATCTTTAGTGACCAGAAGCTGTTAGGTCCACAACAGATAGTAATAGTATACACTATCTCATTGGTCTAATCATATTGATACACAAAGGTTTCTTTGCTGATACTGATCTTCTAAATTATTAACCAGCAGCTCGTCCCAAGCTATTCATATTTCTTATTGCCTATGTACTTTTATATGCAACGTCACCCCTAGATCCGGTACTGAAATCCATGCACCTGAGACTTTTCCCTTAGTTCTCTTGGTATGCTATTCTTATAATGGCCTTTCAGTTCTCAATGAACCACTGGGAATAACAGAAAGGGAGATCATTTTTGAGAAACCAAAACCTTAAAATTATATTCTTTTCTTCTTCTCTGCTTTATACTCTTATCTAGGATATATCCTTGCATTTGTCTTGTTATCATTGACGGTGCCTAACTAATGCAGATTCTCTTCCGAAACTCTTCCAAGCACAGTATTTCTCCAAGAATATAACACATTGGTGCTTGAAATGACTTTTTTTCTTTTCTTTTTTCCCTTCTTTTAGAAAATCTTCCTTATATTCTTATCCTGTTTTTGATTTAATGGACCAAGGTGACCAGATTCTTATCTTAGATCAAGCATTTTACATTCAGAAACTCCAAACAAACTAAAACATAATATCAAGAAAGACATTTTCCTCGTCATTTGTTTTACCAAATAGCAAATAATATTACAATAAAGATACACATGAAACTTAACAAATACTTTTTATCAATTCTTACTCCACCTAGAAATCGAATCGACAATCAAGCAAACCATTTAACCATCACCGCATAGAACAATAGAATCCAACCTTATTCTATTAGTACCTTCCAACTTCCAATTCAATGGCTTATAACATTAAAAGCATAAGAAAGAGCACAAGGAAAACCAGGCCTCAATTGATTCAATTCTAGAAAATTTTCTAAGTGGACTAGGACTTCCTATTCCATTTCACAAAGCCAAAACCATAATTACAGATGCCGTAATTCCTTACTTCTAAATAATTTTCCCATGCATCAAGCCAGAAACAGTTCTATCCAAAACAATAGGGGAAAAAATCGATTTAAATTTTGTTTTTTGATTTATTTGGCTGAACCTGAGCGAAAGTGGACGAGAAGGCAACAAGGAAAGTAGCAGCGGCCCAGAGAAAGGCACCGAGGGCGATGACATGGGCTCGGTTATGACGGATCGCCAAGTAAGCCGCAATCGGGTAGCAAGAAGCCTGCACAATGGACCTGAACAAAGTCAAAGAACCTAATCCAGTAGGGTCCGTGTGAAGGGCAGCTCCCACTTCTTTGTAAACTCCAGGCAACAATGATTCATCAGCTCTCTCCATGATCCCAGCTAAGTTCACAAGAACCAGAGTTACCGTTTCCTGTTTCATTCTCCTGTTTGCCTTTGGTCTATTTTTCGTTTTCGTTAGTTTAGGTAGAAGAAGGAGAGGCTTGTTGCTGCCCGCAAAGAGGCCATGTTCATTTTGCTTCAATTTTTTAGAGCAATAATAGTACTTAGATCCCTAAATTATTCTGAATTCCCAAATAAGGATATAACTTTCCATTTGCATGAAATAAGTCCCTATCTTTCTTGTTTCTGTGGTGGTGTTTAGACTTCAGACAGTGCAGTTCGCGGTTGCAGGTTTCTTATTCGATATAAATTATGTTGTTAGATATGAAAATGTTCAAGTTTGGGTGATATGGAAGTAATGGATTATGGATAACGACTGCATCAGCACGGTCAGTCGGTCAAAGACAGGTGGCAGCATTTCTGGGGACAAAATTGGCAAATAGGGTTTTGTTACTCTACATAATACATAACAAATATTATTAAATCGAAAACAGTTAGATTCTGTCGAACAGCTGAAGACGTATTAAATAATAAAAAAAAATTATGGAAAATCGGAAAAGATGTTGTCAATTTTATAATTTTGTTACCCCCATAATGTAAGGTAAGACGGTCCTGGCAAATAAGGGAGGCTTGAGAGTGTGGCACGTGTAACAATGCAAGAATGGTGGCGGGGCGGGTTCAGACAATTCCTTCGATTGAGGTGTCTCTTTCTCGCATTAATGTTCCGGCAGCATTCACAACTTTAGCATTGGGACAGAAATTGCCAAAACGAGTTGGTAGAAGAATGCATTTGTTGATGTTATGTTGACCGTTGGAAGTTCCAAAATCCCTTTTCCCTGCAAAACGCGTTGTGTAAGATTCATATAACAACAATTTTGACATTGGAAATTCTTTACCAATGCAATTTCTCTTTTTTCTTTTTCTTTTTTTCCCCTCTTTTAATATTATGTAGAGCCTAAAGGGCACAATTGGGATGCTGCTGTAGTTTCTTGGAACTGGGCGTACGATTAAACCGGAAAAAAAGGATGTAGCATTGGCCCAAGATTAATTGCTCAGCCTTTGTATAACGCGTATGATATGTTCCTGCCCATGAGAACTGGGTACATCCGTCAGATATGGGTCAAGCACTGACAAATTATAACTGGGCCTTCTCAATTACCTTGTATAATTATGTGAAAGAAGATTTTGTTTTCGGGCTCCGCCTACTTCTTCTAGGTTTTTAAACACAACATGCTCGAGTTTGCGTGGCTGTTAGGTTTCTCCTTTCAATAATAATATTAAAAAAAAAAAAAGGGACGCCTTAGCTTGCGTCTTGTAGTCCATTAACCGGTTCGGGCCCCAACGAGGACTTTCTACTTTCATTTAAAAAATATATTATTTTTAAGATACCATTGGGGTGGGATTGTAATATTTTCTTTCTTGGGGATGCGCGGGAATTCTATAAAATCACGGATTCTGAAGTGGCGAGTTATAAATTGCGAAAGCGACGGAGAGGTCGCAATCTAGTACATGATGGCTGAGGGGACTAGGGTGGATGCTTATGATTATATGGTCGTACAGATTGCACGAGTGAGAGAGCAGCATCACCGCGTCCACTCGATATGGGCTCCGCCACACCACACACTTTTGAGTTTTAATCATGATCTTTCCCTTATCTTCCACATGGATTTCCTCATCCGACCCTACACGTGGATCCTTCGTCCTCGATTCCCGCCGTTGCCGCTCTTGCTGTCCTTCTCACACGTGCATTTTTCTCCTTTGGGCAGATGATCTGGCACTGACGTTGTTTTTTACGTCACGCCGTGAGTGACAGCTCCGCCGATGGAGTGCCCTTTGCCATTTTTTCCTGTCTCACTGTTTACAGAGCGATAAATCCATGTTGTTATTATTTTTTTTTTAAACAACACTTATTTTATAATTATAATTTATATTATATAAAATTATTATTAATATTATCTCTTTAATTTTTTATAAAAATTTAAATTTTTACCCTCACAACAACCCTGACTACTCTGTCCAAAGACAGAATCATGTCAGGTTTATTTGTTTGTTTGTTTTGTTATAATTATTATGATAAGGTAAATGACACCCATCCATCATAAAGGCAAGGGGATCGCGAAGAAAGAAAAATACCCCTAAAGTTGTTTTCATCGCCCATATTTGATGGTGACAAAAAAAAAAAATCATGTATTAATATTTTTATGATGAATATTATAATTTTAGTAGAATCTCAAAAATTAATAGTCTTGGGACATTAAAAGATTTTTAATTTAATAAATATTAATATAACGATAATTAATCATTTCAATTTTTAATAAATTAATAAATTATTAATTTATAAAAAAATGTGCATAATATGAATTTCATAAAGTATAGAGTCAATATAATTAAAGAATGTATTAATTTCGTCAACCCATCTTCTATAATTTTGATTTAATATTACTTGAATGAATTAATCACTTAATAATTCTTTCGCTGGATCATAGTTACATAGTCACCTATCATAGAAAAAAATTTTAGTGACAATATATTAAGCAATTCTCATTCGTATTTATCTTAACATAACATATGGGATACAAATTGACTTTTCATCTGAAAGGTATAAAGAAAATAATAATGACAGATAAAATATGTAAGCATTATTTAAATATAGCAAAGAAAAGCATAGACATGTCATATATATTTAGTTCAAATTAGTTAACTATTAATTTACGTATTGATGGTTCCAATGATAAATAAATTTTACTTAAAATTTTATTATCTAATAAATTTATCAAATTATTAATTTACCATGTTGTCCCAAGTTTGGACAAATAAAAATATTATTTAATCAAATATTAATTTAACAAGGTTCTACGCATAACTACTGTGCCTCTATGTCACTGCTACAGTTGGCAATCAGGTCTTGATTGGGATCGAGATTAGCTAATCCCAATCCCATCCTGATCATGAATTGGAAAAAAAAATTGTCTCGAATAGTAAATCGAGACAAAAAATCATTCTCAATCTCATCCCCACTAAAATTTCGTATTCCCAATATAGAGCTAGAATAACGTGAGTTTACTATCATGCACTGTAAATTCTATCACAAATAACATGTCATATTGTATATGATCAACAAGTAAAATCTCTTTACTTATCAAACCGACTTGCCGTACATATAAGACGGATATGTCAGATATTTATGTTTCATCAAACCAACTTATATACGCTTTTTTTTTTTTTTGATAAAATTTATATACGCTTCTAGCATATGGGATTTTGAACTTCACTTTACACACAATTGGGACATTCAAGATCCGCATCGGTGTTTTGAAAATTCCCGGACCTCGTCCCATATAACAAATTGCGATAAAATTGAGTTCCAAATCTCTGTCCTGATAATAAATAAGTATTAAAAAAAATTATGCTGAATCCCGTACCGATCGAGACGGATCCCAACCCCAATACGACAACCCTCATCACTACATGATTGCTCGATATTATTTCATTCAACGTTAAAGCAATGGCTAAGTATCCAATAATATGATGTCATGATAACTTGCGAAATAAATTAGTAATAATCAGTCTACAGCAATTAAAATTGCACCAAAAAATGAAATTATATCATATGAAAGTAAAAAAGATTTGGGTAACAGGACATTCTGGCTGCGGCAGCCTTTTTATGTGGGTTACAGGAGGAAGGCATTTTTGCAAGCCTTAGTAATTTGTTTTTAGAATAATAATAGAATTGAAGAAAAAAACGAATATGAATCCTCTATCAAAAAGAAAAGGAAAAAGAATATGAACCCCACAACGCTCATTTTACAGTCATTTAGATTGGATTCTACAACAATTTCCAATGTAGAATATTTCGTGCCATACTCATTATTATTTGGTTATTTTGTCAAATTATTCAAAAGCACGTTTAATCTCCAGCTCTTCAGATAGAGAGGCATTATGGCATCACAAATCTCAATGGGCTGTTAAACCGAAAAGAAGATTTATAGTGGGGAACACGTGGGGTTCATGAAAACAACTAAAGAGCTGCTGAGGCAGACACAAAATAAGTTTCCATGTTTGCAAGAATCCATGACTTTTTTGTTATGTCTCTTGCTAGCTATCTTTTGTCAAAGAATTAGGGTTCCATAAAAATGCTTGCGCCACTGATCATACTGGTCTCTCATCAAAATCTTTTAGTTTATTCTTTCTTTTCACGAAACAAATCAAAGTTATGTTGATCATTAATGGAATTTGGATTTAGCTGTAAATTGAGTTTCGCACTAAATTTTTTATAATACTGTTAATCGATAATTATTTAATAAAAAAAAAGAATAAACTAAAAGATAATCGATAATTATAATATTGTTAATCGATAATTATTTATAATAAGTTAATCAATAATCTTAATACATATTTTATTATAAATGCAGTCGCGGTAGAAAATTTTTAAAAAATTCAGCCCAACTTAATTTAACATTGGATACAAAACCGCCATTAATGGCCACAAGTTTTGCCGAGACTTTGGTGTGAAAAGGAAATTAAAGGTGTAGGCTAGCGGTGGCTTGTATCCCGGGCTGCATAAAAGGAATCAACTAGGGAATGAGTATTGGTCAAGGAAGTTATAACTAGGATTGCATTATGAAAGCAAAACCAGTTAAAAGTAGGTAGCCGACTATTTCAATTAAACCATAAAATGAAAGGAATGAGACTATAAGGAACTTGGTGGTTCAACTTGACCAACTTTAACTAAATTTGCAATTTTTGTGGGTTTTGGGCGATCTTTCCAACGGGGGACTTTTCTTTAGTGGGCTACCTAACCGCGCTAACGAAAGAGACTGCCGCAAGCCAGGATGCAGGATGCCAAGTTATTCGTGCTCAGAACCAGCTTCTGATAAAGACTGTGTTACGGTCTCCTTCCTTTTAACAGTTTAGATTGATTCCCATAAATGGGAAGGTCCGGTGCTGGTTACGCTACAGTGAGTTCGCATGTTCTTTTATAGGTGCTGTGCATTCTCATGGATACTTGTCGCAGTTAAACTGGCAGACCCAAAAGCTTAATCTAGTTGTAGCCTGCCATAAAAATGGCTTAGGATTGAAACAAACAGGTCAAAATGGGCATGGATTATTATTATTATTATTAATTGAACCTCGACGAGAAAAATGGGGGTGAATTTCAACCGAAGTAATTGATACGGGTTACAAAATAAGTATGCGAGGACTTGGATGGCAGATCTTTGATAATTGATATTATATTAGTTTAAAATACCAGACTCCAAATTTTAAGCACTTTTGAACTTTTAAAGATTTTTTGTTTTGTGTGTTCTCTGACAATAAATAATGACGTTAATTTAATTTTACGTTTTTAATCTAATAATCACCAATCATATATTTGTATTTTGTTAAAAAAAAAGAAAAGAAAAGACAAAAAAAATTCTCATAGGACAAACACACTATGTTGATCTTGCGCCCGTTCAATATCCCTTCGACACATACATAAAAAATTTGAAATAGACCAATCATGATAAAGAGAAAATAATTATTTAGAATAAATAATATGTATTTAATTAGTCACTTGGTTCAAACTGTATCATATAAATTTTTCTCTTGGAGAAGCTCATATCATTGTAAGAGAATGATGACTTTAGGTAAGTACATGAGAACAATATTTAAAAGCAATCTTAACGGTTATCATCAAGTTGCATAACTAGGATGCCCAAATTGTGCTCATTAATCCATTTATACCAATAAAATTATGTTAATTTTCATGAAAAGCATGTTTTTGTGCAGCTAAATGTAGCAGGCGACTTGTCCGCTGTTGGCATGGACAGGCATAGAAAACGCTGGTGTGAGACAACATTGATTAATTTTAATCTCTGTCAAATCAATAAAATTTTAGTGTGGTGTATAATTAAGCCAAGGTATTGTCAAAGGAATTGAAATTTTCTCGCCAAGACCCGAAGCTTGTGGTCTAATATTGCAGCATTAAGTCCGTAAGACATAATTTCTAGCTCCGATCATCATTAGTCTTCCTAATAGACCCAATTACGTCAGAATTTAACCTAATTTCATCATTGCTTACGCATACAATGTCACACAATTAAATCACAACGGAAGTACATATATAAACTAATAGTTAAATCCAAGTTGCCATAACAATCGCCAACAGCATGAATTGAAAAGGATGGATCCAATGTGATGTTATTAAACAAGAAACATGCCCCGTTTGTTATATAAAATAATGTTCCAGTTACATCTTTTCTACTAGCAAGTTATTAACCCAAGTGGTATATATACTTGACTATAGTTTGGTTAATTTGTTCCATCTAGCAATCGAATTTGTATGCTGGCTCTCATGAGAAAGAAAATTAATGTATGATTCTATTAAAAGGCTTCTAACTCCGGTTGGCTCGAAAATCTAAACTGAATGAAGAAAGAGAGAATGAGATTATCAACTGTGCACTAGCCTTTTGCCTCTTTCAGTACTTGAAACATTGAGGCCAGCGCCTTGGAAGAGTGACGAGCTGAGGCTTATGAAGACAAGTGAGTGAGAGGTGGATGGATAGGTAGATGGGAGGAAAAGATCATCATTGCTAAAAACCAGATTACTCTCTGGCGTGGGCCACCGTGATTCAAAAAGAGAAAGAATCACATGTCACCACATCCTCTCAATGTGTCCTCTTCTTCCAAATTGCGATGGCTAATCATCCCTCTCCCCCTGTATTCTAAGTTTATATTTCATTCTTTTCTTTTCTTTACTTATTTTAACAAATTCATGAAATCCACTATTAGCGACAATGAGATATCTTTCTCTTATCTTCGTTTTAAAAATGGATCTCTTCCTTCTCTTTCGCAACCTTGAATTTGTAAAATACAAATGGGTAATTATAGTTATGAAAATAACAATAATATTAGGGAATGAGAATACTAACATTTGAATCTCAATTTAAATTGTAACATTACTAGTCACTGATTTATTGGATGAATTTTATATATAACTTATAAAATTATTTTAAGTGCTGTCACATAAATAAATATCATATCAATTAAGATTCAAATTGAGACTTATATGTTGAGATACGAATCTAAGTGACATCATATATTATTTTCTTTTTTTTTTAATGAAAGACCAAACTCAATTGTTTTGCCACAAGTACTTCTGTATTCCGCTGAGTAGGATTCGCCTACAAAATGATTAAAAGCTCAAAAAAAATAATGATATAAGATAAGATAATAAAACCTAATTTCATAACATTATCGTTCATTTCTAATACTCTAAACGCTAAAATATCTACCTATTCATGATTGCCCATCAACACAAAATAAATAATAGAAAAGAAACTGGAAAAAACATAATCTATCATTCACTTCTAGGAAGCCGTTATATTACAATTATGTTAGGCTCCCATGCAAATAGATTATTATCCGTATCATCTCATTGAAGAAGTGGAATGCGTGGATCACATGCTAATCGTATTTTTAACAACAACAATTATAAAAATGTCTGTTATGCGCGGTCTTTGGCATTGATGCTTAACGTATGGATATACTGTTTTTTAACTGTCTTTTTGCGGCAGCTGTATTCTTTGTACTTTTTTTATTTTTTTAATTGAAGCTGTACTTTTTATACTTTTTACATAATATATCGAACAATAAACAATAGATGGCCTTGAAGTAAACATTATGTGAAACGGATAATGAGCTAGGGATTGTTTTAAAATGACAGCACGACAGGTCTCTGGCTAAGGGAGCATGAGAGAGTTTGGCACATGTTTAAACATTATTGGCTAGCAATCTTGAATTATGAAGACGTGAATTCCACAAAGAGGTATCAAATAATGGAGCTAAGGAAAATTGTTCGGGTTGACCGGCATCTCATTAATTAAAAATAAGCAAAAAAATTTATCAACAATGAAGAAAAAAATAATTAATTTCAACTTCTAGAGTTTATGATTGCGGCAGGTAACGATTCCCCTAATCTTGCCACCAATCGCTCCCTTAATCATCTCTCAACCTCAAAAGTTATATCATGGAGTTAAGCGACACAACACGAGGATAAATGCCCATCATCTCATTCATCAACACAATTAAAGTAAAAACCAATTAACTTGTTAACAACCAAAAATGATTATTGCAAGTTTAATTTGTTATTGATAAGAGTGTGATTTTAATGAAAGGAGTAGCAACTTCAAAATTGAATTGAAATTGGATGAAAATTGAGACATATCATTTTTGGACACGGCACTAAAAATCCCTTGTCCTAAAAACAAAACTTGGACCACCCGTAATAAAGAGCAACATTATTCTTTGGTTTGGTGAGTGCTAAAAAACAAAAGCAAATGGGCAAATATGACTCGTCGAAGGAGCGCAGCACCATTTATGAACACGGCACCGGCTTTTATATTTTCTCGATCCCAGCAGACAAGGTACGAGGAAGAAATTGTTGATCCAACATTCAAAGATCATGAAAATCCCAACTATAAATATAAAAGAAGTACTAGAAGGTTTGAAACTAATTTTCTGCTGTGTAATTTTACTTGCTCTAATAATTAAGAAGAAAGATTACATCTACATCTATAAGTGATCAAATATATATGGTGAAGAAATTAATTAGATGACATATATTGTGACTAGACCTCATATTTATTTCTAACTAATGAAATATAAGAAGAATTAAAGATAACGTGATGAGAATACTGCAGCAAAGTAGATCCTAATTATTAACTAGTCTGCAGGACAAATCCATGAATCAACTGTACCTTCAGTGCCCCTTGAAGAAACATTCTCCAAATTCTTGTTGTGATGAAAATCTGATGGAGAAGCCGAGAAGTTCAACTTACAACTCGTAACCCTTTGTGATGAATTAGCAAAATTCCCATCGAATGACCTAAACTGATCCTGATTATTTGGTAACCCAACATGGCCGGCGTGATGGGTCATAGCCAAATGATGATCATGGTCCTCAAAAGAAGGCACACCAAAATGACTTGCTTGAGACTTATTATTTGCACCAAAAGTAAGTGGAGGGTTATTAAGAGGACTAGAGTGTTGTTGAATAGAATGGAATGAGACAACTGGGTGGTGATTTAGGTTTTGTGATTGCATAATATTGTTCAACGTATTTTGAGGCTCTTTATTGTTATTATTATTACTACTATTGAGGCCTAGTTCAGAAAGGAGGTGGTAGTTACCAGTAGTGTTATGGTTTGTACTAGCAGCAGCGGCAATAGCATCAATCATAGAAGATGAAGGAGGAGATGAAAAGAGGTTTGGTTGAAACTTCTGAGTAGCAGGACGGAGATGGTAATTAAGAGGAGCCCCCGTTGGGTCAAAATGATTATGAATATTACCTGATGACTTAATGGCCGAGCCGGAGCCAAAAAGATCGAACCGGCGAGAGTAGGTAGAGCCAACTGAAAAAGGCTGCGAGGGGATCCCTGTGAATTCCTGCACCATTGCTCGGAAATTAGATGTGTCTGTGGTAAGAACCGTTGTTGGCGCTCTTCTTGAAGTTCTTGTCCTCTTCTTTGGGTTCTTGACGACAACATTTGTTTGATATTGATCGTTGACCAGTAACCGAGACTGCTGTTGCATGGATGACGATGATGGCGTGCTTGAAAATGATCCGTGATTAATGGGTCCTTGATTAGCAACAGTACTACTGTCGGTGCAATTGGGTTCTGATGATCTGATTAGGCTGCAGCTTCTAGTAGTTCTGGGACCAACCAAGTCAAGATTCAAAAAGGAGCTTGGATTTGAGTTGTGTTGAGGTTGAGATTGAGATTGAGAGAGAGCTTGGAGATAATTTGATGAGGGAATCATATCGAAGAAAGTGGGTGGTTGTTGGTTTTGGAAACCAGCAAAGTTATTAACACTATTGCTTGAAGAGTTGAGGAAAACAGGTAGTGGTGGTGGTGCTGCTGATTCAGACCTGGAATCATACTCTTCGTCACCGCTTGATGATTGCATACTCCCACTATTGCCAGAATCCATAGCTTTGGGATTCTATGTGATCTTGAATTAGGGTTTTTGTAGGAGGAAAAAGAGAGAAAAGAAAGGAGAGGAAAGGTTATTTGAGCTTTTTTAATGTTGCTTTAAAAGAGATGTTTCTACCGAGAAGATCTTGGGACCGAGAGAGAGTGGAGGGTGGTGGGGTAGCTGCCGATGGCTGGCAACGGGTCAAACTCAAACTGAATATGAGAGAGAAATATAAAGGGTGGCATAGGTTTAGCTAGCTTAGCCATTATGTTGTGTTATGTGATTCTGAATGTGAAAGGAGAGTAAGTGATGTGATATTCTACAAGTTTTGGAGATAAAAGATGAAAAAAATGCAAGAGTTCAAGAAAAAAAATGAAAAAAGCAATGTAAGGATTAAATTAAAAGGTTTACTGTTTAAGGAGAACAAGTTGGGGTAGGGTGTCAAGTGATGCAAACAACTTTTCGTCCGCCATTATAATATTGTTGAAATTATCTATTATATGCTTTCATTAATAATTACTATAACGTTTTCACAGGGAAATAAAATGGGAAATTGCAACAAAATATTAAATTTATTTTTTAAAAAAATATGTACTATTAAGAAATATTGGAATTACTTGACCCATGAATATACACATTTGTACTCATACATTGATTACTTCCAATTAATTATCAAATTTATTTTTTAAAAATAATTTTTTATATTAAGAAATACTAAAATTACATGAATTATTGTTGTGTTTACTTATTAGAGGGAGAGTGAGGAGTGTGGATTAATTATACTTCAATACTTACTTTTAAAATTTAGAAGTAGAGTAAGAATCCCACTTCATAGGATTTATTATTTTTTTGGAGTGGAGAATCACACCCCTTCCATATTTACTATTAACAAAATCAAAAATAAATTTAGTTAAATATTATATTTAATAAAATAGTATTTTATTAAATATGTTTAATATTTTATTAAACACATTATTTAATAAATATGCTTAATAAACATATTTTTAAAATAATATTATTATATTATTTAAATGAACTTGATATTATTTTTTATTAAATATTATTAATTTGATTTTATTAAGTATTTTTAATATTATTAATCATATTTATTAATAAAATAAAAAATTAATAATATTATTTTATTATTTTATAAATATATTTATTAAACATATTTCTAAATAATCTCAGGATTCCTACTCTAATCCAAAAAGTAAATATGTATATATAGACACACATTTAGATTCATACATTAAATACTTTCAATTAATTATCTATAGAGCCCACATTAGAAAGGGACTCTCACTCTATATATAAAGGAGTTGTCAAGTATTATGATTTATTTATTTTGTAATAAATATATACTCGTTGGAAGAAGTTTAATTTTTACTAGTTACATATGCGTTTCTTCTTCATGGCGAGATATTAATTATTATTGGATTAGGTTCTTTTTATATCAAAACCCGCAAGGTACCTAAGGACCCCAGAGACATTGAGATTGATAACCAATGTTACACTTTATTTCTAGCTACCAATTTAGATTAATGTAAGTTACATTTTATGTAACTTTAAAATGTCTTTGACTTTAGTTTACCGCTTATATATACTTGGTTTTAATTGATGAATAAAAGATTAAATATTAACTTACAAAAGTAATAATGTTGTGATAAATAGTGTAATATAGTAAAAACAAAACAAAACAAAACACACACACAATGTAATCTTTTTAATGGATGAGATGTGTAAATGTTATATTTTATAATCATATCTATTTATTTTAAGAAACTTGGGTATGGAACGAGAAGAAACTTTATATATTGGAAATAAAAGAAGCACACAAATTAATTGCACGAGTTAGGAGGTTTTAGTGTCTTGCCCCGTGGATGATGTATAACCCAGAACGGATATAAAGCTTTAACAGCAAACTTAAAGAAAAATGTAAAGGAAGTGAGTAAAAAGGAACCGAATAAAATCTGGAGTTGTGAGAATTTATTTTTGTGAGAAGGTGAGAAGTCCGAGCAACCAGAGATGCCGTACTATAAATTCTCGCATAACAGGAGACCTTTTAATCGGGCACCAGAGATGGCCTGATTCCATGTGAAGTCACGACAACAAATGCTACAATCATATGCCATACGTCGAATTAATTATAGATACATCACACTTATTCATTATCTTAATTAGTAAAAACAAAAAAAAAAAAGAAAATCCTACAAAAATAAATAATTTCTTTTATTTTTTTTTCGTTTTCCATTCCTAATGATTGCTCTGAAGTAACTGTGCATACAGGAGATTTTATGATTTCGGTGCAGACCTGGCATATATAAATATTCCCGTGGCGTCCGTTCTCAAATTCATTGTTGAACGTACTAATAATTTTATACAGATTTTTCTCAGTGAAAATTATGATGCATCCAGAACTCACCCCAAATCCTTAGCTTTTGACCAGGTCAAACTCGGAATCAAAATCCAAGCCATAATTGAGCAATCTCAGAGAGTGTGACAGAATCTTTCACCGCTTGGGTCGCCAGAGATTGAGCACATTGATTGATCGAGATGGCTGATTTTATTAATTTTTCTTCCGTTATATTTTTCAGATATATTTTCTGTGTACATAAATATTCAAAATCTACTCAACATTTATCACCATTTTATCATCTTTGATGCCCTAGTGTCAATTTTTTTTTTTTTATATATATATAACTGTTCGTTTGTTTTCTTGGAATCATTTAATAACAATAATAATAATGACAAAGAGCTTATAATAAGAACAAATTTTGAATGGGTAAGAGATCAGTTCAACCATACAACTGAGTTCGCTACAACCATCAAAACTATAAATTCGTAAACCTACTGTAGCTTTTTATATTTACTTTTTCTTTGTATAGTTTTACAAATCTTCTATGCCTATATATATGAGCCAGTAAAGCCGTTGGATTTGGGGCTGCCCTACCCCTACTCACGTAAACCAAATCCCATAAACTCTAATCTAAAAGATCCGAATTGAATTCTCTCACGTCTTTTATGCCCACGCGGAATATTGAAAATTTTGCTCTTCGTGTATTGTACCAAAACGATGGCTCCTCCCTTTCACATCTACCATTAGCTGTTTGTGAACACTCGCGCCACATTTTCTTTATTTCTTTTCTCTTTGTTTCCATAATTATTTGTTGCGATTTTTCAAAGAAACTATTCCATTCCGTGTGATATGTACTTGCTCCATTTTATACTCTCTCCAAAAGACTTAATTGAATTGAATTGAATTGAATTGGCTAATGGGCTTGATTTTTTCCTTTTCCATTTTGATGCGGACATCTTGCCTCGTGAAGCGTGCGGATCGAGACGGCCTTCCACGTGTGTTGCGCCATCATCGGTTTAAATCCAGTTGTTATTTATTTATTTATTTATTTATTATAGGATGCATGATCCTGATCTTAAATTTTGTTCTTATTGTGTGCATACAGATTGCAGAAGATAGTAAGCTCAAAAGGTTTATAAAACTATTTTATTTAATCTTCGAGGCTTTTTAAGATGCTAAGCAGGCATCGTCCCTCCGGACAAAGCCAAAATAATGAATGGATTCGAAGCAGCAAATAATTAGATATTATTTCTTTTGTTTTCGGCAGATGCTATGCTCCTCCTCTTCACCACCACGAGTTTCGAGAATCAATGTGCAAAATGTGTAGCCATTTTAAAAAGAGGGTAATAATATATTTAAAAATTTTTATATAAAATTCTTTTATATAAATTAATATAATTTAATTTAATTAATTCGATAAGATATTTTTTAATTTATATAATTTATTTTTATTATTTTATATTTTTATTTAATTAATAATTTAATTTAAAATTATTTTATATAAAAATTTATGATAATATTATTAATTTTTTATTAAAGTGTAGTGTAAACAAAGGAAGCATACAGATCTCTCTCTCTCTTTCTTTCTTTTTTCTTTTTTTGCTTTTTAATTTTACTTAAAGAATGAATAGACATTTGTCACTGACTGTCAAAACCCATTGGGCCTACTTGAGGACTCTTCTTATCTCAGCGTCGTTACCAACCCGAACACCCGTTTCCGAGTGTCCGTAATTGCCTAAAAATGAGTGACACTATTCAAACCCCATCATTTCGCCATTGAGACCCCAATTCCCAGTAAATTCTTCTTACATTTCAATGGGTTTTAAAATTGCCCAGCATCCTTTCATTTCTCTTTCTGCAAAGCATGTGCCGAGTAAAACACCCCATAGAACTCGGGAGAGAAGAAAATGAATATCAATATACCGGGCACTTTAATTAGAAATTGGTAGAGAGAATTTCAAAGCGGTGCACGAAGCAGAGGCCAGTCGTATTGACTGTCGAGTAAGAATGCCTAGAAATAGTAAAAAATTTGATGACCGACTCAATACATTAGTTTAGGAAGGAAAAAAAATAAATAAATAGCAATTGACATACAAAGAAAAATAATGAAGTCTTAAAGTGATAAGTGGAGGGGTCTGAGCAGGTCCACTCTGATACCAGCTCCAGCCCCACCTCAACTCTACACCAGAGAATAAAAATTGAAAATTTATGCTCATATGCACATGCGAAATTTACATTTCAAAGTATTCCCCACGATATTCCCAAACAGTGAAAGGGGTATTTCCGAAATAGTGAAAACTTTATATTATTGTCCCATAGATCATCAATGATCGTGCCCCCCTTTCAATATTATTAACTTTTGTGCGTGAATTTTTATTAGATATCTGTTTAAACCCCAGATGAATATGAGTGGATCTCAGCAGCTAATTTTCATGAGAACCTCGCTGAATGCAGCACATATTACGTATACGCTTCAAAGTTTCTAATTGAAGTCATGAATATTCTCTTTAATTTGTTGCTTTGCTTGAATTAATTAAACACATATGCATGAAGTTCTTCTTCTCAGGATTTCAACTTCGAGCTCCACAAAAACACATCACGCTTGCCGTGCGGGCATGCATATCATCTGCTATGCATAACATTTAAGTCGTCCAATTAAAAATTTTGGTTTATGGTTTTAGTTTTACATAATGCGTTAGTATTATTAACCACGTCATCACGTTGTCTTCTTAAGTCTTAGCAGGAACAGTTAAATATGGATCTAATATGTATCATCAGAAGGCCTAGTACAGCAACAACTGGACCATGTGACATATATATGAGACGATGAATAATTATTTAATTATTATCAATTATTGAATGATCAAGAATCTTTCTGTATGTTACGTTTAAGATAATGTATTGTTGGTCGTATTTAATTTATCGAGAGTAATTTTGTGTTCAATATCTCTACGTGAAATGTAACTGCATTGAGGGGAGTGATGTGACACCCAGAATGTCTTGTTGAGGGTGATCCCAATGCCAAGCAAAGCCAATGAGTCCCTTCATAATTCATCAACGCTAGCTTATAACCAAAGTATTGATTGTAGCTTCCGAGGGCCTCGGATCACCTGACCACATGGTCGATCATGTTACTCCTTTACGTAAATTGCTTCATACAAGACCCTTTTCAAACTCTCCACGTATATCAGTATCGTTTTTTTTTATGTATTTAAGTATTTTCTCATCGAGCCTTTAGTTTCAAGACTTTGCCAACTTTCACGCACACTGTAAGTATCGTTTTGTACTCTTTAAAGGCTTGAATCCCAAGCCTTGCACCAAAATCGCCACTGCCTCTTCACTCTCTCTCTCTCCAACCTTTTGAAGATTCCAATCCCATACGTAGGGATGAAGCTCCTTTGAAAAGAATTTTACGAATTTTGACAAAAGAAGAAAAAAGATTTTATCTTTTTGAAATTTTAATTAATTATTTGAATGCATATGTTTATTCTGCACCTTTACACTTACATGTCTTGCCGACTACTAATAGCCAGTGATGGAACAAGAATTGGTCTTTTATTGACTAGCATTTAATTAAGGCTCCCATATTATTAAGACTAAGCTTTATATCAAAAGAATTTGGTGTATAATTTGAGAAGCGTGTTGCGTGGCCATGCCCGCACCATTGAGTGGTAAACGGTAACAGTACCCCACCAATTTAAAGCTCCAGTTGGCTGGCACCAAACATACAGCAGGATGATTTGTTTATTCGAGTGATTAAAGCTTGTTAAAACTTGAGTATATAAGAAGATTTGTTATTAATTGCCAATTGTGATTAAAAAAGAGCTGCAGATAAGAGTTGATATTGCCAATGTTGATCACATGTGCCTTCTGTTTAGATTGCATAACGGAGAAGGCATATCTATGATTGGTCCACGCTGAAATCATTACATATGGATAAGCTTCCAATTTTTATCTATTTATTTATGTACACTTAATTTTGGATATTTCATTTACAATCTCAATTGAACATGCAACTAAAACCAAACACAATTCTCCTAAACTCAGTATATATACATATCTCCTATTGGGTTAGATGATATATAAACTGAATTATGCAAGTCAACAGAGGTCCAAAACCATTAACTTAATTTAGAGACGACGATTCAATTAAAAGACTCTTCTTGCTCTAATCTGTTTTGGGAATTGGATATATCATCAATTTGGCCACACACGCGCGCGCACACATATGCATACATACTTCAATTTGTCGAAATGGGAAACATGTCGAAGACAAATACATGATGTATATAATTAAGAGATTGCATTTCATACACCATGGATTGTCCCTTTCACCGTGAGCAGTAAACTTTGCTTAAGCTTTTAGGATTTATTATGCTCTGAGCGTCCGGGATGTGCAAACAAACTGAGAACCACATTGATGGCTTAATTTTGATGAACAAGTGTCACCAACCCCGGCCATTCGATTGATAAGTATCGTTAACAGTCACCAATCAGCCATAATTGATTTTGATTATGATGATGGCTATGCTGCCGCCCGAAGCTGGGGGTTATAAAGGAACAAAGTGTTTGGGGTTTGCTATGAAGTGATAGAATTAGAAGCCGGCACCGACTAATCAATGGTGGGTACAAACTGTAAGCTTGGTCATGGACAAATATTCATCGTAAATTTTCTCGAAATCCCTTTTTGGCATCGATGTGCCGCGGCAATGGACCTATTATTTACTATCGCATAAAACGACACCGAAGAGCTGCTGCTACCAACCCACCAATCAAAAAGAGGAAAGCCGGTCAGAATAAACATGAAAAATTTGGTCCAAAAAAGCGGATACAGCTGGCCTGAAACGCCAAACAGTGCTTTAACTTGCGGTCTGTTTGTTTTTGACAGGCGCTCGTTCCTCGAATCTAAAAAGGGGCACCACCGGCGCCAATAGTTGTTGTCTGCGATAAGCGCCAGTCAAACTCTTCAAGTTCTGGTTCATAATACTTCCTATAATTCTCCAATTAGGCTGCCATCAGCATTCTATTTCCACAGTTATTAAACCCAAGGAAACAAAATTGGAATAAGCAGTTCCAATTTATCTATTGATCATATTGTCCATTTTCCTAACTTCAGGAGTGAGAAAAGTATGTATCCCAAAAAACAAAATGTAATAGAGAATTAGAAATGCAGCTCTTAGACAAATTACCAACAAATAAATTAAGCACATGGGAACAGGTTAAAACCATCGGTGTTGAGACTTTATAGGCTCTCAAAAATAAAAAATAAAAATAAAATGTCGTTTCAAAGAAGATACACGGAGACAAATATCAAATACTGAAAAAGAGAGCCGGTAATAATGGCAAATTAATAGGGGAAAAAAATAAAATGGGCATATAAATTGACGAGTATAGGCGTTATTTGTGACTTAGTGACAGCTCAAACGCAAATCATTATGGTTTTGACAAGTGATTTATTACATGTTTATTAGCTTATGTTAGAGGCTTTTCACGTGTATGTATGTCATAATTAGAGATTAATTCACAGTAGAATGAACCTACCATGAACCTTTCAATTCTGAATGAAAATTTCATGTGACAGCAGTGCAAACTTTGGAGAAATCAAAATAGAAATAAATCATTTTTTTTCCTCTCAATTTTTTAAGTTAAAATATTCCTTTTTGTGCGCTCTGTATCATTCGGTCCTTACTCCTTAATGCATTAAGGATTTGGTGGGGAAGAAATTATTTTGAAAAATTATAAGCTCAGAATGCTTCAATTCCCATGTTAATATGTTCACCGTTTAAGATCCTTTTCTTTCTTTAATTTAAGGGCTTGACCTGCCTCTCTTTTTCTCAATAAAGGTGGTTTCGTGAAGGCCACTCCAATCTCTAGGGGCCTTTGAGTTCAATATATATTCACCTGGGGGCTATATGCCTGTTGCATTGAATCCTTCTCTCACAAGCCTTCTCTTGATCATTTGCTTTCTTTGTTGACAATTTTCACACTCCTTCAATTCTTTGACTGTATTTATTATTTCAGTACAGGTATGATGCTTGTATTAACTTGATTCAATTGTTTTACAACTGTTCATTCATATAAGAGCAATCACCCGAGACTCAAGTCCTAACAGAGAGTCGTGGCAGAAATGGCCAATTGTTCAATGGAGAATGGACTGGGCTGTGGTTTTATAGGAGGAATTTTCAGTCGCCGGAGCTTTTGGTCAGCCAAAAAATCACTACCTTCACCACCCACAGAAGGTGGCAACAAAGATTTGAAGTTGCCAATCTCTGACAATCATAAGAAGCCTCCAGCAGAAAATTCGGAAAAGCGGCGTAGCAGCTCTGCAGAAAATCTGCTTATAGGCCCGGCCAATGTGGCTAAACCTTCGCCTAAACCAAACCCGACGCTCCCTAGGAGGACTAGCTCTGAGCCTCCCAGGCTTTTAACTTCTCAGCAGAAAAGTCATAGTAGAAAGCTTTCTGATGCTGGAAGAAGCTCAACATCCTCTTCCACCAGTTCAGGCATAACAAACGCGTCAAAAATTCGGGATGATAAGAGAAATCTAAGTAAACATACCACCTGCAACTCCTTAGAGCTTAGCACTGTAGTGATCACCCGTGATTACCAACAACCAAATGACGGAAAAGGTCTTGTTCGAGCTGCTTCAAGTAATGTAATGCTTTCAGGCCAAATGGGAAACTTGAAGCAGCTTGGAACGGGGAGCATTCTGGGGAATCATCGTCCTAATGCAACAGTCAAAACCGTTGATTATCTTCACAAGAACCTTCAGGATGTGCCTAAACAGAGATATGGAGGAAGTAGACTTGGTCGAAATGGTGTTATGGGAAACATTATGAAGCAGCCTAGTTGTGAGTTTCCTCAAAGTATAAGTTTGCTCAATAAATTGGACCCTGAGGAATTGAAGTCCATGGGAAACGAGGCATACAATAAGGGCAGATTTGATGATGCCTTGGCTTTATATGATAGAGCAATTGCTATTAACTCGAACAAGGCCACTTACAGAAGTAATAAAAGTGCTGCTTTGATAGGTTTAGGCCGTCTAATAGAGGCCCTTGTTGAATGCAAAGAGGCTATACGGATTGATCCTTCTCATCACAGGGCTCATCACCGTTTGGCAATGCTATATTTCAGGTTTTTTTTTTTTTTTTACACTTTACTATTGCGAAAACAGTCAAATTGATTGAGAAACATACTTATAAAATACTAAGAATGCGAGATTATGCAGACTAGGTGAAGCCGAGAAAGCAGTGTCTCACTACAAAGAGTCAGGCTCCTTTGCTACCCAGAAAGATACTGCCAAGGCCGAGTCTCTTCATAAACGTCTCAACAAATGTATTGAAGCTCGGGAGTTAAAGAGGTGGAATGATTTATTGAAAGAAACCCAGAATGTAATATCATTTGGAGCTGATTCAGCTCCTCAGGTTAGTCTCGTTGGTCTACATTCCACTTTTCATTAAACAAGTTCATAAATTTACATGTGTTAACCTATCTGAGATTACTTCCCTATATAGGCATTATGTAATTTGTTTGCATATAGGTGTATGCTATGCGAGCTGAGGCTTTACTAAGGCTCCAAAGACATCAAGAGGCTCATGAAAATTACATGCAGAGTCCGAAGTTCTGCCTTGAATCTTACGCAAAGTTGTTTGGCTTTGCTGGATGCGCTTATCTCTTAGTGATGAGGGCGCAAGTTTACATTGCTGCGGGAAGGTTAGTGAACTGTTTTTATTCCATAGTGTAGGCCAGCTCTAATATCTTGATTTGGGATTTTTTTTTTCTATGCAATATTTTCTATTTTTGACTTCTTCTATAAAGATCAACATGTTATTTTCAGCATATAACCGAGCCTATTTGAAAAGTCATTATCCGAAACATCGGAAAGCAAGGCAATTTTGTCCGAGCGTTTGTGTTCCCAAATGATGCATATTGTTTCTCAATTTACAAGAGATAAATTGTTAAGCTCCAGCGTCATTGCTTTGAAAAAAAATTACAAAATTGATTGCTGGTGAATAGGTTTGAAGATGCTGTGAAAACAACCCAGGATGCAGCTCAACTTGACCCGACTAACAAGGAGGTGATTAAAGCAGTGAACATGGCTAAAGCAATGGGATCGGCTAGATTACGTGGTAACTTGCTCTTTAAGGCATCAAAATACATGGAGGCATGTTATGTGTACAGCGAAGGACTCGAGCACGAAGCATACAACTCAGTCTTACTATGCAATCGAGCAGCTTGTAGATCCAAGCTAGGCCAATACGAAAAAGCTGTTGAAGATTGCACTGCAGCTCTCATTGTGATGCCTTCTTACAGTAAGGCCAGGTTACGCAGGGCAGACTGCAATGCCAAGGTGAATTGTCGGTGCTATTTTTATATGAAGTTTCTTTGATCAAATACCATTGCTTATGGAGTTTCTTGTTTGGTGTCCTTAGTTGGAAAGATTGGAAGCTGCGATTCAAGATTACGAGATGTTGATCAGAGAAACTCCAGGAAATGAGGAAGTGGGGAGGGCATTGTTTGACGCTCAAGTGCAGCTCAAAAAGCAACGAGGAGAAGATGTTAAGGACATGAAATTCGGTTCAAACTTGGTTTTTGTCTCTAGCAATGAACGTTTCAGACACTTTGTAACCTCACCTGGTGAGTACATTATACGTGACAACTTTGCTCTTTCTCTTGAACAAAATTTGATGAGAAAACCGAGCCTTTTTGAAACAGGGATGGCTGTGGTGCTATTCTGTAGCAAAGCAGAGCACAAGCAAATATTGCAGCTAATGGAGCAAGTCTGCAAACGATTCCCCTCAGTCAACTTCCTCAAGGTTTGGTCTAACAGTCTAACTGCAAATATAATTATAAATTTCTTATGGCCAGTTCTCATTTCTCACTCATAAAATACGTTTTAGGTTCAGTTGTCTCATAAATGTGGGTTGATAATCATAGGTGGAGGTCGAAGACCACCCATATATCGCAAAATCAGAGGGAGTGAGCTCAATTCCAGCCTTCAAGATATACAAGAATGGATCGAGAGTCAAAGAAATTCCAGGAAACCAATGTGAATTGTTAGAGAAATCAGTCAGATTGTACAGCAGCTGAAAGATATAAAATTGCACAAAAAGTAACAGAACATTTGTGCTAGGTAATGTGTAGGGGCACAGCACCCCAATCCGGTAGAAAAAAGATAATGTGGGTTGATAGCCTCTGTAGATTACATTGTGGCATTGCATATCTAGCAGAAATATGAGAACGAATCAATGCTGCACGATGAAGTAAATTAAATTATTAAAGAGAGTTATTAGGGATGAGTCGATCTGGTGCTTGCTTATGATTTATCTTTCAAGGTTTTTTGATTGCCTCTGATTTGATTCTTAACCGATGTTTTGTGCCTATATTTAGCGAACAGTACAGATTGCTAATGATTGTTTATATCTTAGGCTAAAAAGAAAAATGGCAGATGATTTTACTTCCAAGTGTATATAGCATCAAACTCTGAGGAGTTGATTGTTTCGAATTGATCATCATAGAAACAATTGGACCGAATCTCCTGCAGCCGCAGAATCTGATCAGTCATTGGATCAGCTACGTGGACATGTCTCAACTCTCTAGAGCCCATATCAATTTGATGACTGTCAGCACATTCAAAACAAAATATCAACTAAATCATTTTTTCTTTTTTTAGCTTCCCGCTTAGTACCCATATGGGTTTGATAGATTTTACTGTTCAGATAGTGGAACAATTGAATTGCAAAGACAAAATCCCAGCCTCCGAATCCTGTGGCTACCATATTTCAATTTCAACGAACAATGAAAGATTTGGAACATAAATTAAGCCACGTATGCGGCGAAAAAAAGTAATAAAATTGGGGTTAGCTGTCGCAGCATGAGAAAGGACATAATTATGAATCATTATTAGGACACCAAACAACATTCATTCTTTTGATTTACTTTATTTTCGTTAAAGGTTTAACTGAGGGAGAGAGTTAATAAAATGACGGGGATAAGAAGTCAAATCACAACTGAAGAACCCAAATTTTGACTAATCAGACACATCACGCTCATCATCTCTGTTTTGAAAGATTTAGATCCCAAAATCCTGAAAAGTTTGGCGGCCAGAGTAAAAGACAACACATTGCAGCATCAGTGTCATGTGAATAACAATGTACTCGATTTTATTTGAATTTCTGTTTCTTACACATTCTTTTTCAACAGAGAATATGCAGAGCACTAAAAAGTAAAATTAGCTTGCTAGAGGCAGGTGAACAGTAGATATATAAATTGAAATAGGATTGAGATCAAAATCCATGTGACGGTACAAACGCATTCTACGTGTGCGCGTAATACAGATAAAGATCTTAAGAAATCAAATCAACCATTATATCAGTTATAAGACTTACTAAGATGGGATTTGGGGAAAACTGAACACAAACGTACATGAGCAAAAATCTTTTACATTCAAATAAAAGAAAATTAAGCTGTACAAATGTGATAACATAGATTGACAGTGAAAAATGGTGTTGATCAGGACTGATTTTCCCAGTTCCCACCCAATATAACTTATGGAATATATTTGACAAAACAACCCATATAAAAAGTATCGAAAATGAAATAATTAAAAATATATATTTATATGTAGCAGTAATCACCAGGATCAACGGATCATGATCATGATGGTCATCTCTTCCAACTTCGACTCCTTGGTAACAAATCTTTCATGCCATCAACAATCCATGTCTCTTTCGCTACATCAGATGAAATTTTGTAGAAATCAGTGTCATATGCCTTCACCAAATTCTCTTTGTTATTTCTCTTTTCTTCTTCCATTAATGACTTCAAATTCTTTGTTTTCTTCACTTGAATCACTTCTTCTTCTTCTTCTTCTTCATGATCATCATCTTCTTTATCTTCCTCTGCTTTGTCTTGGAAACGGCTCTTTGCAGGAGCTGACCTACAGCGCATAAGCAGCAGAGCATTTGGTGGAGCAGCCGCGGGCGCAGCAGCTGACGAATCCTCAACACTACAAGACCTTTCTTTCTCTTCTTTATGATAACAACTGTTTTGATTCTCTTGTAACACCATAAACCATTTTGAAAAAACGGCTCTTGAAGAATCCTGATCAGTATTACCATCACTTCCCTCCATAGCCACACGATTACTTTCATGATACTGATCTTCATCCTCATCTTCATCCTCATCATCGTCAGTAGTAATATCAGCGTGAGGAAAAGTACCGAAGCAGCGAAAATCAAACCTTATGTTTTTTAAACATGTCAAGAATTGCATGACTTCTTTCTTGAGTCCGATGGATTCAGCCCAAGAAGGTCTCTTATTCTTGTGTTTATTTCTGTTATTGTGAATTCTTTCAATCTCTTCCATCACTGATTGCCAGCTCTTGCATGGACTGGCTTTTGGTCTCACTTTGATTTGCCCAGCACACGTCACTTTTGGGGACGTTGGTTCTGCAATCTCCGGCCCGGTTGGCTTTGTTTTAGCCCACATGAGAGGGCTGGCACGGCCAGCTCCTTTAGTTTTTAGTCTCTTTAAGTGGTGCTGGCGGTGGTGCTGGGGCTGGTGCTGGCTCTGGCTGTGATGTTGATGATTGATTCGTTTGTTAGCCTCCGATGGCCTAGCTGGGCTGCAAAATGGCTTTGGCATTAATGTTAAATGAGCTCTAGATGGAAAGCATACCAATAGATCTGCTGGTGGAGCTCCTTTGGCTTCTCTTCCTTTCATTGTGTTTACGTAACTTGCTTCTTCTCTCCTTTCTTTATTACACTTGTTATGGTTCTTGGGTTTGAGTTGGTTCTGGAATTTGGATGGTATTTTAAAAGAGAGGGGGGGAGGCATTTACAGCTTTGTTTGTTCTACTTTCTTCTTTTTTGGGTGTTGTTTCTCTCTTTACTATCTGTATCTTCATTTTTCTAACACTCCTTTTTGCTGCCTGCTTTGAAATGGGGTCACAGACTCACAACTTCGCTTCTTTCTTTATTATTATTAGCCTTCACCTTTTATTTTTATTTTTATTTTTTTTTTCTCTTGTTGCTCCATCTAATCCAATGCATAGCTTTGCCAAACAAGTTTAAACAATTAAAGAAAGTTGAGTGGAAAAGTTAAAGCCCACGAGCTTTGTTTCGAGATCCAATCACACTCTCAACTTGTGAGCCCATCCTGATGCCAGTTAGGTGAAAACATTACTCATGCTCTTTCTCTAATCTATTTTGCTTGTGCCCGCAAATCTCATCCCTCGAAATATCGGCCAGCAGCAACCACGCACATCTCTAATGGGGTCATCAAAAGAATTATTTTAAAGTGAGGTTAGCTAATTAAATAATAGTAGAGATACCTAACTCTCTTAAACTAATAATATTATGAATGACACCTGCGTTGGACTGAGTTGACGGACTGAGTCGAAGTGCGTGTAATTAGTGCTATTTTTGAAACCAGGAAATGAAAAGCTAATTTGCAAATTAACCCATAAGATATAATAAATAAGGTGGGCAAATTTGGTTTTAAGTGAGGATGCTATAATGATGAGGGTAGTGAAGCACTTGAGAGCACGAGGGCACGGGCCCTTACCACCACCCACTGAAACAACACCTTTACATTTAGGATTAGACTTTCTTTGCTTTATTGTTTGGGACCTGTGCCATAAATGAAGTCTAGTTTGCTATCTTCCTCTCTTTAACACTTATAATTCATATAATTATTATCTTTATATAAAAAAACTAGATGCGTTTGTGGGATAGCGAGAACCCCATTTTACTTTTGAGTACTAGCTTCTCATTAATGGTTCATCTCCACTTGAAATTGCCATTGAAGTCAACTCGGACTTTTGTTTAAAAGAAAAAAAAAACTAAAATCAAACTTAATTGTGGGCGGTTCTCATCCATTCCATCCCCATCGATGGAAAATACCGAAATAGAGGGGTAGATTTATTTTTCTTCATTTGAAATAACTCTCTTTTATTTCAAGATGGATTTTCTCACTATGGTGATTAAGACCTATCTTAATATACTTTTAATTGCAATATAAATAAAATTTTGTAAATAAAATTTTTTTAAAGAATAAAATAAAATAAAGGTCATAGTTACATTGGCTCTACTGTCGAATATTTTTGCACAGTTCCAAGATTAAAATAATAAACAATAAAAAATATTATAATTTTAATTATATAATTAAAAAAAGTATTGTACGGTAAAATATCTCGAACATGGTCTAACCCTAAAACAAGATAAAACATAACGCCATCTGCCAGTCGTCAGTGTACATATCCTTTCGAGTAACAGCGGCGTCCCTTTGGGATTACAAGTGACGGATGGTGGTCAAAGGAAACAAAATCGGTGCAGAGAATGCAGAAAGGGTCTTGCACAGTGGCCAGAGTAAGCCTTATTCTCTTTTTACGGTGGCTTTCGAGGACAAGGCTAGAAAAGCATGGGGGCCGAGCAAGCTGAGCCTAAAGTAAAGTAAATACAATCAATGAATACGAAATGTAAAGCTCTGTGTCACGACATGTACGTGTAGGGCCTTGAGGAAATAGCAGGCAATGGCGAAGTTGAGTTTTAAAAGAAGTGCCTCGAATAATTATGAAGGTGACGAGCGAGTGAGTTGATGATGTAAAGCCTAAGGATTCCTTTCTAACCTCTATCATTCATTACGGTAACACATAGAACTATAATGTTTAGAGTTATATTATTAGAGTTATATCTTCTCCAATTCTTTCATGTTGTTTATTGCCTAAGGAACCACATGCACAATTTGTCAAAGGAAATTTGTGTTTAATCAACGAACAAGCGGGTGAATAATGGGTTGCTTATTTAACTCTAAATGGTCCATTATCATGATTGATATTTGAGTGCGGGCCAAGGTGTGAGTTCACACAAACAGATTTCTGTTGTTCGGCTTAAAAGCGAGTGTTAGGTTCCGGATCCCATTAGCAAAGATTGTCGACATATTGTTCGATAACCATATCTATAGACTTAAGGTTTGGTTCAAGCTGTTGCTTTAACATACTATCACAGCCGACGTCTCCTATAAATTCTTAAACATATATAATTCTACATATAAAAGATTACTCGACGCCAACGAGAAAAGAAAGATTACTTGCTATTGATTAGGACGGCCCTTCATAATGCGGCCCATACCATGCCCATCGCTGCTATGTGATTACGAAATTGAGATGCTAATTCTTCCAATTATTGTTTTTCTTTTAATTAGTTTTATATTAATTGCGTTCCTGTTATTTTGATTCACATTAACATATATGCTCTATATCCTGTAGCTGCAAAGCAAATAAATATATCTTAGCCGCATAGCTACTCTATATTCTTTTAGTTAGTGATGATGATTTACATATAACAAAAATATTTTGTGTTAAATTAATATATTATGTATACTTGTTTAATGTTAAAATTTTAATTTCTCATTTATATTGGTAAAATCTAGAATTGAGTATTGTATGCATATAATTTAAGCTATTATTATAATTTGAATTATATAATTTAATTTTTACATAGTAGTAAATTTATTTTTTTAATAATTTTTTATTTTAAATGAGAAAATATAAAAAAAAATCTGTTGCGGATTACGGGTAGATTTAGTAATTTCTTAAAAAAATAAATTGACAAATTAAATTTGTTTTGTGGATGTGGATTTAATATTAACAGACCTACAATGAATGCTGTCCATTGCAATTTTCAGCTTCCAGGTCTAGGAGATAGGAGTCTCAGAAACTACGTGTTTGATAAATTATAATTTCTGACATTTATAAATAATTTTTTTCTTTTTTAAGGCTTAATTCTATATAATTGAAGTTGCACTAAAGATGAAATTATAAATGATATTTTGTAGTAGTTCTTGTTTGTTAAATGGACAAGCCGAGTAAATTTTGGTTAATGCTGAATATCTTAATTGAAGTTTTGGTACTACTTGTTTCCGTTTTTCTTACTTTTAATTAATTTGTTTGAAATAAAAAAAGGATCAGTATTTGTGGCCGTTTTTTATTGATCAAGTCATTATGTGTATTTGTTCGTCCCTTCATGGCGCTGAAGTTATCCGGGTGGTATGTGCTGGTTCTTGGCGCATTGTTAAGCACCTATTTTTGCAGTAAGCATGGGAGCCTGGCCACCAAGGATCTTGTGCAAAGAGTTGATTAAATGAGATTTGATCGGAAATCTAAGATGTTTCGTCCCGTTATTAACAAAATTAGTTCAATGAATACTCTGAGAACTGGGAGCGTAGGTTGAAGCTTTTCAGGCGCTTGGGATTAATATACTTTCCAGTGTTTTGGAGCATGCTTCAGTCGACACAAACAGAAGATGATGCTTAGTAATGGAGAGATCCATCGCTGCTGGGCGATCTTAATCTTAACACCGCCGCAGAAAGAAAAATAATAAGAACTAGTTTGGCTTCAAGTTTATTTATTTATCCTCAAAACTCTGTGGAGACTCGAGATATACTTTAAAAAGAAAAGCTTATCCTACTTACCAAAACGGGTGTAAATGGGCTTTTTATATTTGGATATTTGGGCCGTGATGCGCACAGAACCCATTAGAACTTGGGTCCAGATTGAAACCCTAATTTGCAGGTAGGTGCCTCTCAAATCATAGTAGCATCGTCCCGTCTCATCGCACTCTAACCACTAAATTAAAAATACGATGAATTCATCATGACGTTTGTCTGGTTTCAATCAGCATGAGAGTGCTGGCATCTGGGTACAACGGGCGAAAGCAAGTAATGCAATTTTTTCTTTTTTCTTCTACTTATGTAATTGATACTCCGAACAATAGCTAACACCACTGAGAAAAATGAATCGTTTTATTTGGAAAACCCTTATTGATTCGCTGCACTTCAACTTCAACAAGTCTGCACACATACACAAGTCACCATTTCTGTCCTCAGTCTCTCTCCTCTTCTTTTCTTCTTCTTCTTCTTCTTCTTCTTCAATTCCGAAAAGGGAAAAAACCAAAATTAATTTAGCTGATTATTTGATCAATAAGCACCACTTTTCTCCGGAATCTGCTTCAGAAGCCTCTTCTCTAAATTTTTCCCTGAAAAATACTGAAAATTCAGATTCAGTGCTGTCGTTTCTCAGAGAAAGTGGTTTCGCCAATGCCCATATTGAGAAAATGGTTGCAAAAAGACCCAATATTCTTTTGATCAATCTACACAATACCCTCAAGCCAAAAATCAAGATTTTTCATGAATTTGGGTTTTCGTCCTCAGATATTGCTTATATAATATCTTCTGATCCCTGGCTTTTACATAGAAGCGCTGAAAATCAGTTTCGATCATTTTTGGTGCTGAAGAGTGTTTTAGGGTCGAATGCGGGTGTTTATAAGGCGGTAAAAGCCACTGGGTGGTTTTTAAAACTTGATTTGGAGAAGACTTTATTACCCGCTATTGACATTTTGAAGAATTGTGGAGTTAGTTCGTCGCAGATTGTTAAATATGTGTATACTTACCCCACTTTTTTTCTGCATAAACCTGAGAAGATTAGGTGCTTCGTGCGAAGGGTTGATGAAATTGGATTTGATAGGAACTCTAAGATGTATCTCCCTGCAATTCGGACAATGAGTTCAATGACTGAAGAAAAATGGGAGCTTAAATTGAAGCTTTTTAGGAGCTTGGGGTTTAGTGAAGATCATATACTTTCCATGTTCAGGAGCATGCCCCCTGCATTCACCGTATCTGAGAGGAAAATTCGATTGGTAGTGGAGACACTGCTTCGAAGAGGGGATGTGGATATTTCTTTTATGGTTAATAATGCTTCATTGTTTCTTTGCAGCATTGAGAATAGTCTAAAACCTCGGATGAGAGTTTATGACATGCTGAAAAGTAAGAATCTGTTCCGAAGAAAAACTGGTTTGGCTACAATTTTTAAGTTGTCTAAAGGAAAGTTTCTAGAGAAATATGTCCTGCCTTATCAAGATGAACTTGGGGACTTATCCTTTCTAGCTATGCCTCAAAGTCAATGAAATATGTGTTTTCAGGTGAAATTTCTCTGGTATGAAGGAAGTTGTAATCATTTCAAAGTATTATCTTTTTGTTGAACTTCGGTCATTTTTTAGCTGTAATGAACAGAAGCCGGAAATGATTTTTGATATTTAGGTACTAATTTTTCTGTCATCTCTGTGTTTTCTTCTTTGCTGCTTGATGGGGAAACTTTCACTTCTCTGTTCTTGTTGATTGAACTGTAATTCTAAGCTTCAAAGTAGAAGGTATTGAGGATTTTCATATAACGTGGGGCTTTGGGATTTGCCATACCTGGTCTTCTGCTCTCGCTTGTCTCCTATTCTTTTTCGTGGATTTAACTTCAAAGAGTATATTCTAGATGGCTGCTTTATATACAGATTTTAATATATATTTTTGTTTCAAAATCATCAAAGCATTTCATATTTGCTTAAAAATTGTCATCTGCTTGCCCAAATGTGGACTGCTGAATGCTGATTACTACTTCAGCTTCATGTGATCATGTCCTGTAACTTACTATTTGTCTAATTATATTGCATTGCTGCTTCAGCAAAATCCTGAAAGTCTAGAGGAAGTTCGAGGGGAACAATATGTTGCTTGTTAGGACTTTTTTTTTGGTTGGGTGGGGGGTGGGGGGGGGGGGGTGGGAAACCATTATTCTTGTAAGTCTCTCCGTTTAGACTAGTTTGTCTAAATTTTGTTCTGATGTGCAGAACATCAGGGACTTGTAAGTTGTGAATGACCATTTTTCCTGGATTGGTTTCTCACTTGGCCTGGGATTCCAGTTTGTTCTTGTCTGCCACTCACGGAGGACATAGTTTGCAGATTACCGTGTTTATGTCAATGTTTGGTATTTTAACATGTGTATAGGGATATGCTCATAATGCAAATCCTGTGTATTAGACCACTTACTGTCATCTGATAATGACTTGCCTTAATGCTTTACAGTTTGTATGTCAAATGCATTGCGGTGTGAGACCGGCAAGAGGCAATAAAATCTCTAATATAGCTTGACCATTTAATTCCTATGTATGTGTTTCATTTGTGGATTCCCTTGCTGCTACTCATGTCAATTTTGCCAGAGAAACGAGTCTTTTGGAGCAATTTTTCTGACTGAAATCAAACTTAGAGTCGCGGGTCATATGTAATTCACCACATCATGTTAAATATTGCTCTGGCCATTTTGCTGCTTGTTGCGAAGGGATTTTTTTAAGGATTGTGGCTCTGGTATCTGGCAAATTCTTGGAGAAAGGTAATATCGTTAATTTTGTGGTTGTAACGTTAGAAATGTAATGAGCACGATGGGAAGCTTGAAGCATGTTATAGTGTGCGGCTTTGTGCAGTTGATCCACTCCCCGGAACGTTAATGAAGCTCAGAACACACGAACAAACACCATAGTTTTCAAGTGAAATTTTGAAGCCAGCACGGGATAGTCATTTTGCCCAAGAAAGAAGAGCACCATTATTATATGCATACAACTTAACAATTAGGACTAGTGTTGTTTTTACAAATTCCAAACACCAGGAAACTTGGATGGGCAATGCAATGCCAACCCCCCCCCCCCCAAAAAAAAAAAAAAAAAAAACACCAAATCTTCACGGTAATAACATCAAAAGGAGTTCATCTCAAGCATGTAGCTTCGGCTCTTCAGCATTTCCAGCACAGCCTCCCTAAAACTGCCCTCACCAAACGCTCCGAATGCGAGCTCAGCATCCTCCACGTCATCTTTCCCGCCGGCGTTGGCCCTAACCACCACCAACGTGGCACCCTCCACCCAAACACCACCCGCAAGCATGAGTCGCGGCACGTGCCTCATACGCATCCTGACGCTGGGCACCATTGTCCGAGTCCGACTCCGGATCCTCCCCCATCCTTCCTCGTCGCTAACCTGCCCCGCCTCTAAACTGCACTCCCTCATCCCCTCCTTATACATCACCACCGTCCCCTCCCCGTCTCTATCAACCAAAAGCAAACTCTCCATCTCGTGATGATCTCTGACGATTTCTTTGAGCATAAAATGCCTTGCTGACGCCGCAATCAACGAGCTTATCGTCCACATCACTCGCGTCTTCAGTCCGCTGGCAATGTCCACGTCCTCTTCTATCGCTGTTGACCCCGACTTGAACCCAATTATCACGCAACTTGTTAAACTCTTCCCGAACTCGGCTCTCCACTTAACAGTCACGCCTTTGTCCAAATTCAAGTCACCGCCAGGTAACTCTATCTGGAGATTCTTGATCCGCCGGAACTGGGATAGAATTTCGGGAGGTGAGTTCTGCGCCTGCTGAGTGCGGGTCTGGGGCTTGGAGGTGGTGCTGGTTAGAAGGTCTTGGAGGGACTTTAAGAAGACTTTCAGGAAAGTGACGAAGAGCGAGTCGGAGTCTGAATCGGGCGAGATGACTCGGTCGACCCTTAACGAGAGTGACTGGGTTTGTGTGACGAGGGAGTTGAACCGTTTGGAAACGAAGCGGCACCGGATCAGGGTCTTCACGTCCGAAACTGAATTGAATACGAGCAATATCAGAGCGTCTGGAAGCTGATCGAAATGGTCCATTTTTTGTATTTTGCTAACCTTGAGGCTTCATCGTCTCGCTTCTTCTGTGCTTTTTAATAAAATTTCAAAGCAAAGATAAATGAGGAGAAAATGAAGAGTCCTGGCTGTCTCTCTGTGCTTCTGTCTGTCTGTGTGTCCGCACCATTTAGCCTTTAAGCGGCTGCACGTTTGACCGTTGACATGGGTTTCTTAATGCCGGCAATTGGCAAAAGGATTTAATGGTTGGGTCTCTACGGAGGCGGTGAAGTTAATTAATGAGCTCGCTTGAGGAAAAAAATAAATATTTTTTGGGATCGTTTGTTAGAACAACAGCTAGGTGTTGTCGCGGTAGTCACCGTCCACTTTATCAAGCATCAACTGCCTGTCTGTTACAGAGACTTTATCCCCTTCTTTGCCGTTATGTTTTAGTGTTGTTTATGGGCAAAAATCTTTACAGGAATTTGAGACGCCGTTGCGTGCTTAATCATTTTTATACAAGTGGGCACATACCGTCACTGGAGTTTGTTTCAACTTAACAATAATTTATGTGTTACTAATGTTTTTGGTAGATAATAGCGGAAGCCCTGGCATTTCTGTGAACAGAAATTAGTACGAGTTGCTTCTATCCATTGAGAGGAAGATATTGGATTATATGTTGCAATGTCAACTAAGATTCTTAAAATCTCAGGCATTGTTTAAAAAAAAATTGTTTAAACTGTTTTTAAGTTTAAAAATTAATGGATACTGATTCTTTTGTTAAGATCGTGCCATCGAAGCAAAGGATAATGTCAAAATTGGCTTTGGAAACTTTTATGCTTATACATATACTTTTTAGTGCCCAAAATAACCTCCTCAATTGGGAGGGCTCTTTCTCCACCATTTTAAAGTCAAACCCCACTTTTCCAATGTGCAACTGATGTTCCAAGCAACAAGCAAAAGTACGCTTGTCTTCTTTAAAACAATAAAGAAGATGAATGACTGCTTTTGACTATTTTAAATTGAAAAGGAAAACAAAATCAGCACAAGGTTAGCTTGCTTTTCATATCAAAATCTTACTCCCACTGACTTCCTTTTTATGTTTGTAAATTTTCTAAGTTTAAAGAGTTTGTAATGCAATATAGAGAGTGATTGAGAGGAAAAAAAAATTGGGGACAACCTTTCTGCTTTTAATACAAAAGATAAAATTTTAAATATAAAACGTATAAAATTTTTATAAGAGAAATATCAGAATATAAATGCGTCTTCTATTTTATTATCTTAAATCTCTTTATGTTTATTTAAAAATTATTTAAAATTTAACAAAGAATTCATTAAGATTCGATTTATTTCATTTTATGAAAATTGTTATTTTGAGAGATTTTTTTATTTTTCGTTTTCTTCTCACATTTTTACTATTTATTATTGTTGTTGTTATTATTATGAAAATATTTTTTAAAGATATATATATATCATGAATGAAGCAAAAAGAGACTCTATAGACCATTGAAGAGACATAAGGTAGAAAGCTGACCAAGTAAACGATTCTAAAAGTAGTACATCAAGTTTTAAGCTCTCATGTAATTTCACTCAAAAAATCCACTAATCCCTTTGATCCCTCTCTCAGCCTCCCATTATTATCAAAAATTCCATGCAAAGCCATCTCCGTTCATTCTCCAATTACACCAACACCACCTTCCATTTTATCGACTCGCCACCGCTCCCCATCTTCCCATGGCGGAGCGGGTCCTATCTAGTACAATTGATCAACCAAACCCCAAATCACATGATCCACATTCCCATCACAGCAATACAATCAGAAATGATGCTCAGTCGACTTTTAGGTCAGGCACGTACATCGTTCAAATCCCAAAAGATCAAATCTATCGCCTCCCTCCTCCGGAAAATGCATTACACGCTCAGCAGCGCAATCCTGATAGTAATCAAAAGAAAAGGGCGTGCATGTCGTGCTGTTTGTGTTTTGCTCTCTTGGCTGCTTTTCTTGTCATTCTTCTTGGCATAGCTTTAGTATATTTCTTCTTTATTAGATAAAACCCAATTAAAAGAGCCTTTGCTTTCACCTTGAACGCGTTACCATTATCAGCTGAGTATGGAAGGCGGTGTTATAATTGCATCCCTCCTCGTAGAGAAGAAACAAGATTTTGCAAAAGGTACAAGCACTTGCCCTTTAATTGTCAATGTTGTAAAACAGATAGCCGAGTCTACTGACTCTCTAAACCAAGGTATCAACAGAGGATTAGCAATGAAAATTGTACGTGTTAAACTAGTTTCATTCTTGATCCATTTTGGTTGGCCTTTTTTTGTTTACCTGTTATTATTTTTTATCATTAAAAGCTTGATGATGGCTTTGTGTATTTTTAGATTCTGAATTCATAACGGTGTGGCTCGACATAACTGTAGCCTTGAGACATGCATTTCTTTTACTTTAATTTGGCTCCTTACTCCTCTTTTTTATTTTTATTTTTTTTCTCATTTATATTATTACTTATCTTTTGGGCTTTCCTCCTTCCTATGTCAATTTTATTTACAATATTGCTACATAAATACAAATAATGTTACATGTATAGTTAATTACGTCAATTACAATAGTTATCCCCAATTTTTATATGAATAATAATTCATTAATGGGTACCGTTAGCTTCACAATATTTTTTATATAAATTATTGTACTGCATAACGGTTTTAATTAAATAAAAATATAAAATTTACGGTAAAAAATAATATAGGTGTGTGATTTTCAATCAATAAGGTATGAGTTTACACTAAATAATTTATTTAAAGAATCGATGACTCAAATGGCTGAAAAAATAGTGTTTAAAGCTTTGTTTTAAAAATCCTCCTCACCTGCGAGTTGCTGCCTCATTAATTTGGAGTTGGGACGAAGATCATGCAACGGCAGCTCATTCCACTGCATGAATTTAGTGAGGCATTTATATAAGCTTGAAGCAGAGCGGCAGTATTAATCATCTTTTATCACATTTACTTCCGTTACTGTTTTGTCCTTAAACAAAGTTACCCAAAAGGACAAACAAATTCTAGAAACAGGGGGAAATCAAATGCAGTAGTTGTAGTTCCCTTTTCTTCTTGTTCTTTCACTTGTGTTTGGATAAGCGACGTAGCATCAGTAATTGGGCCTTTGGATTCTTCATATCACGCACAATTTCTTCAATCCAATTATCTGCATTCAGAGACAACAATATTAAACAGTTGAAGACAACACTAATACTACAAAATCAATGGCATAAATCTTAATCGTAATAATAATAACAGTAAAGTAATGCCAATCATAATTAATATCGATGAAGAGCATCGTAACAGATGGAAAATATAGAGTGGATTACATGGAAAAACCTAGTGCGCGCAGCCTGACCCTGCCATGACAGCCATTGTACTGGTACTTATTTAAAGAGCCGCAAATTCTCTAAATAATTTTCCAATTTCGTTAGATTTTATCACTTGAAGGGTAGTAAAACAGGGGTAGTTTAGCGACATGCTCTTTATTTCCTGACTGTTTTCTTGACGGTGAGCGTGTTTTGGATTGATAAGATGCATGCGATCAGGGGAATAGGATGATAGATTATATTTAAGAGATGAGAGATACGAAAGTAAAAGCAGAGCAGCATTTTGATTGCAGAGTTTAGAGATCAAAATGGAAGGAATTAATCAGTCCTTAAAAAAGAACCAAAAAAAAATTCATATTTTATGGGGGGGAAAAAAAAAAGCATAACACGTCAAGAGTGATAATTAGGGTAAGATGGGGAATTAACGGGGAGTATACTTTACTGAGTACATGCAAAGAATGGGGTAAATAGCCCAATTCTTTCCCACATGCAAGGTTCATTCGGTTTGTTATATTGATCCAATTTACTTGGTTCATCCACTTAAGCAGAATTCGAACGCAAAAATTATTCTCTAATACAGTTTTAAGTTATTGATGATGCAGAAACAAAGATAAATAGATAAGAGAAATTAAGTTTTTGAATCATGAAAATTTCACTGAAAAAGTCTAAATGAACGAAACTTGCCCCAGCTTGCATAACGGCCATAACCTAACGCTACAATTTTTGTGATAAGTGGAACTATTTACACCCCTCCAAAAGTCTTTCAAAGCCCTTTTACTCTCATTCAGAGGGTGGCACCAGCACCACTCTTTCGCGATTACTCCCATTTTAGTTGACAGGTTGATGGGCTTCTCTCTACAAAAAGCTGTTTTGCGGTCCGATCCTTTCATTAGGTTCGTAAAGCCCAATTGCATTGAATTTGGTTTATGGATAATATTAGAAGGGAATATTTCCAAAAGTGGGGCGTACGTGCGCGCGCGCGTACATGGAGTAAAAACTGAATTTTAAATATAGTTAGTAAATGCAAAATTTATATCTTCATTCATAATGTATACTCTAAGATAATTTGATCGGCGTACTTGGGCTTTAAAACTCTACAAGGTAAAAATACAGGTCACTGAAGTCAAGAGGATAGAAATTGGAGAGCAAGTTAATTGACTTCCATTTATGGTTGAAACAGATGCCCAGGAGGTTGTGAGCTTGGCCTTAGACAGGAAGGGCAGTCGAGCTGAATTTTTTTAGATAACCTCTGAAATTCAGAACAAGCTGAAAAGCTTGATGACAATCAAGTTCCAGCATGTTGTAAAAAATTATTATAACGGAAGTCATTCTTTAGCAAAGATAGCTCTTGAAAATGCGGAATGTATTTGTTTCATGGGTAATTCCCAACTCAACTCAATCATTGTACTTATTTAATGAGTTTTCGCAATGAAAGTTTTACTTTCGTATTAATATATATGTGTGTGTGTGTGTGTGTGTGTGTAATTCAAGGGGCCAAATCATTGGGGGTTTACCAGGGCAAGACTTAAAAGCATAAAATATAACCTCTCAGCATTTTTATCAAGTTGGGGCAGCTGAAACCCACCACCCTTATATTGCCTCTTTCCCCGTGTGAATAAATATAGTTATATGCCCAGTTATATTGAAAGTTTATGCAGCCATTATGACATTCTAATAATGGCTTTACAGCACCTAAATTTTACATCTTGTTGTATCAACTAACAGTTATGCTGCCGCTATACATCAATGTACATAAAATATATGTCATTGTATTAGGAGAGTTAATATAAGAAATAATTGGGTGTCTGGCAACACATGCTTCCAGCCCAATTAGTCTGAAAACTAGACCTATGTATCATATGCAAAGCTGATCGGGATTAATTAATAATCACCATTTACATTTAAGAATTGCCTCTCTTTACGGGAATCCGAAGTTCAAAACCTACTACCTTTTGTAAATTGTAGGCCGTATCTTCGTGCCAGCCAGACTAGATCTATATAAACATTCATATTATATGTCACATTATATATGCCATACACATTAATATTCTATATGATGGTGCTTCTGTTTTGGTAATCGGTTTATTCTTCTCCGGCGTGTCAGTACGTATCATGTTTTACACCAATAATATACTGCTAGTACGATCCAAGTTCCAATCAACAATCTTTTTATATACAGAACATGAAACAGCTTATAAATTTGCCCCCTGAAACAAGGTCATTTGGATCACATGGGAATCAAATAATTATCAGCACAGCATTATTGCACCATTATCAACTTTCAGTACCAAAAATTATCATTTTATTTCATGAGAGACTCGACCCTCTATGAGGGGGACCATTGGCTTAGATTGACACGTTTAAGGTTTTGAGTATCTCCATGGCAAACAAATGCGGCACGGCACGGAGAATCTCACTAGAAAGCAAAAACTAAAGTTACAAGCACTGTTCCGCATCATGGGTTGAAGCTGTAAACTCTGATACAAACATTATTTTAATTAATTAATTAAAGCTTGAGAACCCACTTTGTAGAAGATCCAAGTTAAAGGGTTCACTAATTCTGTGTAAGTGGGATCATCTAGTGAGAACTAGTTGGTTGTTATGGGGAGAAGTAGCGAGTCTTTTTTCTACCAATAATTGGAGGTTCAATCCGAAGAAGCTTTATATTTTATTTCAGGTTAAGGGCAACAATGGTGGGTTGAATATAGTGGCAAAATTTCTTTACACGTATGAAAAGAGCCAGATCAGTATTGTGAGTGTATGTATGTTTCATGGCTTGGAAGCATGTTGGGGGTGCCCCAGTAATATACATACACACACACACTCATATATATATAGAAAAATCCACGTGTCCTCTTCTTCATTCAAATCTGGCACATAATAAAGTGGATTCCAACTCCTCATTCAACTTCACTAGCTAAGCTAGAGAGCCAAGTAGTGGGTTTCCTTTTCACCACCTAACTCCCTGAAAATAACCATTAAAATAGAAAATTCCCTCCATTAAATTACAACTTCCAGATTCCTTTAAGCTTTCGAGGTGGGCTCTCTAAAATCTAAGCACCCAATGGTTTGTGTGTGTATTTCTGTTTGTGAGCAATGGCCTTGATTTTTCAATGATCTTTTGAACTAGGTAACCGGAGCCCCTTCTCTCTTTAAAGGATCATGAAGATCTTGTATCACCAATCAACTTTAATTTCATGATATCTTTACTTTAAAGCACTATCTCTGTACTATTAACTCTCTTAAGTTGATATCTTTAACAAATAAAATAACTACGATCGTGCTCCGCAAGCATGATACTGTCGTACTCATGCTCCACAAACATGATCATGTACCCTTTAATTTGTTTCTCAGTTAATTAAATTATTTTCTGAGACAAGGATAAAATGTGTGCATGTGCAACAGGGATTGGGTTAGGGGAGTTGGCTTTCTAAAGAAAGAATATCAGGCTAAAATCACATTAAAAATCTGGTACGTAATGTTATTTTCAACAATTAGGTGACTTATGTCAGGTCCTTATAAGGAAATAGGGATAAGTTGTTGCTTACCATATATGTGTGTAATTTACTTTCAATGCCATGCTCCCATGATATTTAATGCTATCAACATCGTTTACGATGAAATTGCAATAGCTGTTGGTAATTTTCAGTACACTGTACTATTTGCCATTAATACAAAGATAGGACTCATAATGCGTATTATATAATTTTCAGTACGCTGTACTATTTGATATTCGGTACTCTTCCAGTTTTCACTTTCACCGATTTGTTTAAGGGTCTTCTTTAAGGGTTGTATCTTACATAGTCTGTAAGCCAGCAAAAGCCGTTCACTCTGAGGAAACATGAGCAAATTAAGGCTGCTGCTGGCACATAAATTTGAGCATTGTTCAATTTCGCAGTCATCATATCGCTAGAAGATTGCAAGCATCAAACATCAGTAACTTGCACATTTTGTGCGGCTACTAATTCGTATACAAATTATGGCTCTCATTGCTCAACCAGAGGAGCTCCCGATCTGTCTTCTGAACTAATATAAAATTTATTTCACATGTGAATTTATAACATTGATTTATGTATATATGTGTGTGTGTGTAGTTCTACAAAAATAATTTGAAAAAAAAACCTCAAAAAAGGTTTCACGGGAAGGCAAAAAATTTTTATTGTCTTTAGTGTTTATATACAATTCTTTTATACACATATCATTGTTGGTATGTTTATGATCATATACGATTATAATTCAAATAATTACTAGTCATTACACCAATAAATTAAAAAAAAAACTTATAATTTTAGGAAATAATAGATCAGGAAAGAATCTGTTCAACGGTTTATAAACCTAAAGCAATATTAAATTATTACACTATACAAATATTTTTTATGTTCCATAAGAGCCACGCTGTCTTTCTTAAGTATCTTTACAACTGTCTCTCTCTCCATTGTCTTTGAGTTTTTAAGAAACAAATAATGATGCATACTAAGTATGGACATAAGGGATGGTGATACACTGAGTTCAAGAATTTTACGCTACAATTCCATTGCTTGATTTTGATGCGCGCAAAAATTAACTTATAACTCGAGAAACCCAGCCAGCTATTCTCTTCAATAGCTTTAGAAAACCATAAGCGAACAAGAAAACAAGGTCTCGAAGAATTTGGTAAACTAATTAAGGAATTATTGGAGTTCTTGGGCTGCGTCTCTCACATTTCCATTGTTTGGAAAAGTTAATGTTGTAGCGTAATTTTCATATGTAAGGACTCATACATACCTACTTAGTATTAAATACAAGTCTTAATGATATAATCTTAACAACTAATATATTCTTAAAAGAAAAGTCTAAATGAGATAAATGCACTGTCAAAAGAGTTCAGAAATAAAGTAATGAAAAATTAAAAATCAAATTTATATATAAGAGAATCAAACATGAGATTTTGACTTTAATACCATGCAGAGTAACTATTAGATCAAGAAATTTAACTGAATAAGTAAATATGTAATTATACAAATAACTATTAAAGGCAAATCTTAATGATATTGATAAATTAGGGATTATGTCATCAGGTGACTAACATGAAGCCTTTGGGTACCTATTAAAAATACATTTTACAAAACTCTGACTGCATCGATCGATGCACGATTATGAAACCTCAAGTGGTTTCTTTTCGATTGAAGCTTTTAAAATGGCAAAACACCATTCATAACATCAACAACAAATCAGTATCACCCTGGGCCAGTTGAGTTATAGTACAATAATTCACAGACAATTCAAGCCGTTGAACGTGGGATCAGCACTTTCAGGATTATGAGACGTTTCCCAATACCCCTTTACTCTCCCTCTTCTTCTTCTTTTCTCCCTTAGAATTTTTTTTGCCCCCTTTATTTTCGGTACCAACAATGAAGAGCCAACATACGCGTAGAGAACAGAAACCAAACAACTAATTTTTTTTTTTTTGGGGGCCCAAGCTTGTGGAAATTTCCCTCTTTACAATCATATATTAAAATCTCTTAACAAGAAAATTACATTACTTGATCCACCCTTCAAATTTAGGGTTGGGATCATCAATTTCTGAACTCCGTTTACAAAATATATATTATACTTGTGGTAAGGACAGCCGCTTCCACTTGACCAAACGCCGCAAAAAATCTTTGACCTGTAAAAATCATTAATCGAATATTAAAGTTAAAAGTAAATAAATAAATAAATATAAAAAGAACAGCATAAATAAATATTTAATTAAACAACATAAACAGCATGCTATGTAGTAAATTACCTCGGACGGTTCTTGAAGAGAATAAGAGGCATGTGTTTCCTTTGGAGCTTTAGAAACTAAGATACCAAAACCCTGTCCTCTCTTACGCAAAACCTACTCATTGTCACATAAAGGTTGGTAAGTAATTTTAGTCGAACTCAAGAAATATTATGTTAATTCATCATAGACGTAAAAAGTTGATTAATTGAAGAAACTAGATACCTTGAACGCATCTTCATCAGTTCGATCGTCTCCAATATACACCGGCACAACGTCTTTAGAATTGGCATATCCTAAAGAACCAAACGTAATTAAAAAATTATTTTATTACTCCATTAATAATAATGATATGTCAAGCTCTTCAAAGCATGGGGAGAGGGGAAAGAGAGAGAGAGAGAGAGAGAGTCACCTAAAGCTTCTAACAAGAATTCAAGGGCTTTGCCTTTGTCCCATTTAATAGTGGGACGGATTTCTAACACCATTCTGCCTTGGGTTAGTGTAAGTTTTGGATACTTATCAAGTACCATTCTGACTTGCTCGGCTAATGTACCCCAGCTCTGCAGATCAAAATAAATTAAAAAACCGAAACGAGACAATATCAGCCGTTGAAATTTGTACATAAATTGAAATAAGGAAAGTTACACAAGTGGGTTGAGTGTTTATTGTAGTACGTTTTCATCAACACAACGGAAGTGTACGGAGAGACAGAACTTGTTGTTCTCAACTTTAGCCCCCGGAATTGATTTTGTTTTCTCTAACAATGTCTCGTACACCTCGTTAATCATCGGAAGAAATTCACTCGCGGGCTGGCACAGAACCCCTTGATTACCCTGAACAAAAAGGAATTTTCCTTCTTAAAATAGGAAACAAAGAAATAGAAATAGAAAAAGTAATTGTACTATTATCAGTTAAATAAAATTTCTCGCTCACTTTCTTGTATCTACGCTTTTTGGATGGCCCCTCGATGTCCATGCCGTGGCTTCCAGCGTAGTAAAGCCCCGCTAGCTTTACAAAGCTAAAAACCTGCAAATCAAAAATTAGAAGATATGAAACAGCATTGTTATTAAAACAATATTAAACATTAGAAACCATTGTAGAAAATAGTTTGTGGATGCATATATGAAAAGAAAGAAAGAAAGAAAAAATGTACCTTGTCTCTGCACCTTCCGGTGACTATAGCTGTGGGAAAATATCTAGCGACGTCCCTTACAGCTTCTCTCATCTAATACCATTCAAGAAAAGATTAAAAAGAAACGTCAGTATGGAACATAACAGTAATTAGTTCGAAGCGACGGAGAAGGAAAATTGTGCAGAGGTAAAGAAAACAGAAGAAAACAAACCTCGCTGGTCATGAAAGCTCGATCTGGGTCTTCAACTATAGGCGCCAAGGTGCCATCGTAATCAAGAAACATAACAACCTTTTTCCCTTTTGAGGCACTCACTATCTCTTCAAACTTGCTCAAAGCTGAGGGATGACGAGCCTGTTGGATTTTTCATGAACAAATGTGTATATATGTACATCAGCAATGTTATCGGAAATCGCTCTTTTTGTATATACATATGTGTACGTCTGTGAATGTGTAGGTAGGTACTTACAATCCAAGGAATTTGGTCTTCAGTTTGGGGTAGGGAAGCAACAGAGGATTTGAGACGAGTAGGCGAAGAATCTCGCAATGAATTAACCCATGCATTTATTTTGTTGCCTCCGCGATCAGTAGTGTCAGTAGGCTTTCTAAGGATGTTCTTCCGAGTAATGGTGATATAGCCACCGCTTGGAGCAGGCAGGGCCTTCGAATCGGCCCCCGGAAACAGAGGGGAGTTGGTTAAGGTGACTGTGATCTTCAACCCGATATTACTGGATTTCCAGTCAGAAGCCACCACCACATTTTGGTTAGTCATATTCTCTGCAGCAGAATCGTCAAGAATCAGACAGTTAACAGCGTTGAATAAGAAGCGTTCCTTTCTAGCAACCATGTCCAAAAAAAATCCAAAAAAAAAAAAGATGGTGTATGATAACAATTAGTACCTGAAAGTTTGAGAAGGTCGAGGAACAGAGTGGAAAACAGAGGAGAGAGAAAACAAAGAGAGAGAGAGAGAGAGAGAGAGAGAGAGAGAGGGTAATGAAATGTTGTGGCTCAAACAGAAGTTAAAGTGAAGTGAAAGAGAAAGGGAGAGGGTTGGGGGGTTTATAAGGAGAGCCAAAAAGGTGAAAATGCACGAACGAAACGCGCACTAAACACAGAGACTAAATATTACATGGAAAAGCAAACAAGTGACAACTTGGTCTTGGGAGGAAAATGGTGTAGTCAATTTATATTACTTTGCTTCACGGCACAAACGGACGAAACAACCACCCGCTTTCTGGGCTACCTGCACTTTTCGACCACATACTATATTTTTCAATGGAGGGACCACGCTTTCTGATCCTATTGGCCATTCCACTCTTTCCAATTTTTTTTTTTCAAGCTTCTATTTTTATATCGAATTTAACTTCACTTCCATTCCCTTTGAATATTATGCCTCGTATCACGTATGTATGGAACATTGGCCTGGATAATTAACAATTTATTTCTTACACCTTATGCCCTCGTTATTCTTGCGTTTTTTTCTTTCTTTCTTTCTTTTCTTTTCTTTTCTATCTTTTTTCCCTCTCCAACTTTTAACGAGATGGGTTAGGTTGTATCTTGGGATGTTTTTATGCTATTAAGAAAATTATGTCTATTTTTGGATGTTTTTTTGAAATGGACCAAAATACTTCTAAAAAGGAAGGAAACACTTAAATTAATACTCAGTGAAAAGGATCATCTTTTTGGTCTTAGTTATTTTAAATTTTTAGAAATCTTGTGTCAGTTGCCCATTACTGTTCGTGATCAAAATTTGTTACTTTGTTATCCTTTATTTTATTACAATCAATTACTAACATATGTTTACTTTCAGGTAAATATTCGCTGTCGCGAAATAGTAAAAAAAAGATAAGAACGTTAATTCGAATTTTACGGTACCCATTATATATATACATACATACGTATACACACACACACACACACTCATTGCTCCCATAATTTTTATCATTTGAATCATAACTTCTCAATTAACACGCCATCTTATCTTGATGTCATTAATATTACAGTAATATAATAATTAATCAAAGATCGTTACATTAATTAAAACTCAAATGTAATGATCCTAACATTAATTCAGACATTCTCAAGTTTTATGATTTCTTCGTTTCCCAAAAACAAAATCATAGTTCTCACTGCTGCGGCTACTTGAGGAGAGATTTGCAGGCTTGTAAGGACACTTCATAACATTCTTTCTAGAATTCAAACTCTTTTTTTCAGCTATGGTTAAATTCATGTGGGGCTTCATGAATTAAATTCTTATTTTCATAATTTTTCCCCAGCATCTAAAATTTATTGACTAATGGGTAGATTGTTCTTACCTAACCTGCACGGCTGATAAATATTTTCATAATTTATTTTGAACAATTTCTACTTATTTTCGTAGCCAATTTTCAAGTCGTGTAGATCATTATTGTGCTATTATTTGGACACTAACCTTCTAGATTTTAAGCTCCTATATTAAGTACTCCTAAGAACATTTCACTTTCAGGTAGTTTTTAACTAAAAGTTTCGAGATTCTTTAATTATACTTGAGAGAGATTTTCACTACATGGACAAAACCAGAGCGGAAAAGCCCCTCGGGACTTTTCCTTAAAGCAGTAATAAGAAAATGGAGAAGGACCACTTTGATTCACGCTGCTATTCATATTTGATTGTTCTTAGGTTTGACTAAACGGCAGAGAAATATTTGCTAGTGACAACTTTATTTCCCAAGTGGTAATTTTTAAAAAATATAAAATAAAAAATAACCATACGTTACGCATGATGAAAGATTAGATTATTCCACACGGACTAAAAACAAAGTTAATTATCTGGGGAGGCGTAACTAGCCATGTAATACAGGAAAATAAAGGAAAATAAAAGATCTAGTTCAGAATTAATTTATTATTAGAAAATACAACTACTGTATACGAATTGTCCTAAGATTTTTTTACAGTTATTGTTATTAGAAAAAATTATTGATACATCAGAAGTAATATGTTACTCATACAATAAAAATTTAATAAAGTCACGTCAAGTATATATTTATGTTAAAATTTGTTAAATAGATTGGTAGGCATAATAATATAAATGATTATCATGAAACAATTTACTCTGTAAGTTTATGAAATTTTAAGTAGGTTTGATGTAGCCAATAATGTATTCCTTAGTTGAGTTGTTGTCAGCACCTTCTCTCTTTTTCTATAATTGTGGGATTAAAATTAAAAAAAAAAAAAGGAAGAAGAAGAAGAAGAAGAAGTAGTAGTAGGTTTCACGTAGAAACTTCCAAATAACAGTCAGAGAAGCACATTTAAGTTAAAAGTGATTTAGTGAGAAAAGAAAAAAAAATGGAAAGCAAAGTTAAAATAAAAAAATAGTTGTACCCATAACAATCAATGACTTTTTCTTAAGCTAAAATAGTAGCTACCTACTAACTAATATTCGAAATATTTACGCATGATACGATTATCATCGTGAATACTGGTATTACTATATGCATGCATACATAATTAGAAAGTACAAATGGGCAAGTGGCATAATTTCATGCCAAAAATAGCGCATCTTTAATTTATACCGCCCCTTGTATAAAGTGGAGTGAAACAGCAGCTGCAAACCTAACCCGTCATGCAGTAGTTTTAAAATAAAACCAGCAGCGTTTCTTTGTCTTTCAATTTTGACGTTAACCATTCGTGTCTCCGTTCGGTTTCGATTACTTGGCCATTTCTGCATGACCGAATGGCCTTTCCATTTTTATTAATTTGGTCGGCCAATTAAGCTCCGTATTATGGTCGAACATTAACTAATTATAAAGCATTCCATCTCAATTATCAGTGATTGAAAGCTTTTTTCTTCTTTGTCTCTTTAATTTATTTAAAGAAAGATTCTACGTGGAAGTTTCCTGGGAATACAATGAATCATTAACGGGGAGTGAAAGGGAGATCGTGTTCTAGAGAATTCATAAACAAGAACTTCATTCTTATGAATAACGAATGGAATAATATTACTAGTTGTTAATTTTGTTCTGAAGCAATAGCCAAAAAGAGTCAAAGCCGGGGGCCTTGGAGATGCTGGCCACGTGATGTAGAGGCTGAGTTTCAAAGTTCGGGCGGTTGAAGATTGTCAAAAAGAGGGAGTTAGGCAAAACCAAACATCTTTCTATTGATGCATACCAAGAAATTTAATGCAGAATGACTTTTGATTCGGTCTTTAGAATAACTTTCTGGCTAAGCAAATTATTCTCTTGGCACGATGCTAGTTCCATGCATGCATTATTGTCCAAGACAATTACAGCAATTATATATGAGTCGAATATGATGACTGACGGATTTAACTATTATTCAAGGCTTCAATAAATGTATCTTGGACATTTGATTGCGATTTGTAATCATGCTCACGCATGTGGGCGAATCCATTTAAATTAAATGTAGTAAATAGTTCGTTTCTGTGCCTCTATAATGTTTTTTTGCCTACTACACGGTGACATATGCGTTGTCCGTGGCACCACGGCAATGAGCACGCAATAATGCATTGTGACTTTAAGGTAAAAGCCACACTAGCTGATTGTTCACACAGTTCTTAGGGTTTGTCGAGAAGGAAAAGACTCTTCTTATTATGATTTTTATACCATATGGTAAAATTAGTATCGATAATGTGCACGACTGTTCTCCTTCACAACTTACATTAAAATTTTTTTAAAAAGACATTTGTAATTTCAAAGTTTACTAGACTAATGTAAAATCGAGAAGCTGGCAACGTTCTTTTATGAGGGATAGAAATAAATTTTGAGTTCAGAAATTAAATTTCAAGTATACCATATTTTTGAGCCTAGCTAATATATGTATTTTGACACCTAATCATTCAAGTAACAGGTATAGTGCAAATTGATTTTAACATGGACAATGATTCTCTCCGACTCGCTCCTAGTAAAATAAGTGATTACTATTGAATTTTAAATTTTAGTGCTAATAATTAAATAAATTTTCATTAAATTTAAAAGATTAGGAGAGACTGAGAGAGAAAATTACTCTAAGGGAGGATCTAATCCTTTTAACATATAACATTTCAAAGTACTCTTATGAATGCGTTGAATAATGCAAGACAATTAAATATTAAGGCATCAAGCCACTAAGCATCCTATTAAAAAATAATAATAAGGTGGAGCTAAGTTAAATAATCTTGTAATTTACAATAACCCAAGGGTTACATTCATTGAATTAAGACCACGTTTGAAATTATTTTTTGGGGGCTCAATAGTAATTTGAAAAGTGAAAAGTTAATCTTTGGCAGTCGATAAATTCTTTTAAAATTTAATTTTGATAAAATCACTCTATTTTATAGTTAATTTTAAAAAATAGAGTAAGAATAATTTTTTAAAATCTAATTTTAAGAATCAGTTTTATATTTAATATAATTTCATATATATCATCATATATATTATAAAAACTTAAAATTATCTTTAATAGTTAAGAAATCAAATAATTTACATTAAATTGAGATTGAAAAGTAAAATATTTATTTTAGTTATCAATTATTTCACAATTAATTTTTTTATGGTATAATTAATAACAATTATTTTAAGAACGGTATCATTACCAAACTAACTATGAATATAATTTAATTGTTAAATATTTTTAAATTATTAGACATAGTTTTTGAATTGTTTTAAATTATAATATTTTGTAAATTAACAAAATCAAAAAAATCATGCAAGGTAAAAGTTGGCACGTTATTTTTGTGTGAAAATTTTTGTAATGTGTACTATTAACTCATGACTTTTAATGATAAGAATTAATGTAAATTAATTTTAATAATAATTTAATTTATAAATATAAATTATAATTTCATGTAATATAAATTATAATGAAAGTAATAATTTCGTGTAGTTTTTTTTTTAAAAAAAAAAAACTCGCGGCTTCAGAGAAAAGCAAAAAAGAAAAAAAAGTCGCGCGACTTTTATGGTTATTCTTGGAATTTATGAGATTTGATTTGATTGGTTTGGTGAGGCCTCAAAGAGGAGAAAGGCTGTGATATGTCCACGTCCTCTTCTGTAGACTTGTTTACACTAGATTTTCAGCTGCAGTCGGCTGATTCAACCCGCCAACTCGTCGCTCGTGGGGCTTCGCGTGCTGTCGCCAATGCACAATATTCCTTTCTTGTGCATCACTTCACTCATAAAAAGTTAATGTCCCGTGACATCTTATGTTGACTCACATTATTTCTAATTTAGAAAATTTTATTTTAGCCTTTTGTTTTCAATAATTGTTCAACGGCAACATAAATATAATTCCTACTGTACATTTATGTCAACTTTATATAGTAAAAATAGATGATCTGATGGGTCAAATACGGTATCTAAATGTGCCATGAAAAATGTGCCTTGGGTTGTTACACGAGCCTAAGATGTCATAGCCCATAGGGCCACAAGCATAAAATTATCTATTTTTATCTCTCTTCAAAAAGCATTCTTCAATCTTAAAAAGCACCTTGTTCTTCAATCTTCCTTAACGAATCTAATGGAGATTTGCTGGCACATTCGGATTTTAGTTTTCGGACCTTTAAATAGCCAATAAATTATCACATCAGAATATTTTTACCATTTGCCACCGACACCGATTAATCTTTGACTTATAGAGAATATAGTGTTTGCAGTGGTGCATCATCAGCAGATGCACAGTTAATCTATTTTTTATAGCTTGAAGGAATACAAAATATTCCAACATCGAAAGAGGATACGATTATGGAAGATATGATTCTACTCTCTCTGTTAGGGTTCGTAGCTAGCTAATTGATTTCAAATTTTCAATTTTTTTTTAGTCTTAGATTTTTATCATGTGTATCTTTCAAATAATTAGGAAAAAAATCTTGAATGTTCACATTTTATGGAAAATGAGGATTATCCCTATTGTTTGGAGAAATTAAGCGAAATTTCTTCATATTTAAAATAAGTGTAGACACGTCCTCTAGTTATAAACTTATTAGTTTTATATATTATTTTATTTTTCTACTCCTACTCTTGATGTTAGTTATAAACTTTAAATATTTTGAGAATTTATTTTAGCATATTGATTGATATGTCCTTAATTATTCAATTAATCAAATAATGAGTATGTAAATTCTGGAGAAAAATTACAAGTAGGAGAAATATTATAAATACCTTTGGTAGTTATATTAAACGGGCTTCATGTACCAAAATCTATCCTAACTATATGAAATTTGAGATTTTAAATATACCTCAGTAAACATAAAGTAAAATGATTGGAGGAAAGATCCAAATACACATGCAAAATAAAGGCCCAATAAATAATTGGACTAAATGCAATAAATCCACCTACAATCGATTGCAAAAGAATAATATAAAATAAATTAAAGAGAGAACAAATACTATATGAAAGGAATATATAAGCAAATACTAATAAAATAATAAACCACACACACTTAATATTGTTGATGAGAAATAAAAAATTAAGATCACTTAATTAGCGTAAGCAAGTAAGCATTTAACAACTATAATGGTAATAAACAATCAAAGTCGTATGGCATTGCGCAATCTATAAATATTTCTCCAATGAAACCAGTGGTTGCATATCAGATTAAAAAGCAGATAAAATATACTAAGTTTGCCATATTCATTTAAATGAATACTTTATACAATTAATATGGGCATTTATGACATTCTTCTACTTATAATTTTTCTCCAAACTTTGCCATTTGTTATTAAATTAATGTAATCATTAAGGGTATATAAGTCATTCTTTTGAAACACATTTTTCAAAATATTTGATTTTATGGCTAATATTAAGATTATGGATAGAATTGTGAAATAATGCATAAAACAATATTGTCGCAAATGGAAGGGGGTTTGGACCTGTATTAAAACACAAAGAAGACCCACTCAATTATTAAGGTATCTTGATCACATGCAAATCTAAATTTTGCATTGGATTTTTTCTTGTAATCGCAAATTAAAATTTTCTATTTTGCAATACGAAATTAGATCAGATATTCTAAATCTACTAATATGAAAATGATGGTTCACGTATAAGATGAGATAAGAGATTTACCCGGACATACTTTACAAGTAAAAATTGACATTACTTGATCAACAAATTAAACTTAAGTCTAGTTGTCTAGCTAGTAGTGACAATCCAAGTCAATCATGTGTCATCTTTAGAAAGCTTCATATTATGTTACGCCTACTTCCTGTCTTCAAGTACTTCATGCACATATAAAACAAGATTAGAGATTTACCATTGACATATTTTACAAGCACAAATTGACATTGCTCGATCAACAAATTAAACTTAGGTCTAGTTACCTAACTAGCAGTGACAATCCAAATCAGTCCTGTGTCATCTCTGGAAAGCTTCATATTATGTGGCGCCTATTTCCTATCCTTAAGTTCTTCATGCATCACAGGCACGTAACATAAGAATTGATGAATGATTTGGAACTAACAACGAAGTGGTCTAATAAAATAAGAAATCACATTTGAGAAAGCACATGACATGTTGCGAGCAGATTGTCTCACATATGACCACTTAAACTTTGAGCTCACTCATAGATCGTTACACCAAGCTTTGCAATTAGTCTTTTCAATTAATGTTAAACAACTAAAAAAAGGAGTACTTAAATTTTATTTAATTTACCTAGAGCTTAAATAATCATTTCAATATATGCATATAACTTTTATTGAGGACTCAAGGAGTAGTTATTATTTTCAGTTTATTGTTCTTGCTCATCTTTTGAATTTGATCAAACGTCATAAAAGAAAACTATGATCCTGTCGATTACGGCAAGGGAAAGAGTATTATCGTTGGCCCTCCAAAAGCTTCCACTGGGAAAGAGAAAAAAAAAATCCCAAAAAGGAAAGGTCGATCTTGCAGCAACAGACATTAGACATAATCGGCAAAAAGATTTAACGGAAAAAACTGCCACAACAGCCACAACAACTAGCTAGATCCCATGGGCTTTCGGTTAACGAAATGTTATGGGACCCCCGAAAGGAAGAAAAACCAGACGAAGCAGCAAAAGAGTTAACGGGGGTCCACTTTCTTTCTTTTTCTTGAAACGACATGTCATATTGCCAGGGCAATGATTCATCGGGACCCACAATATTGTGCTTATAGTGCTTAACCCACTCAGTCACCACGCCCACCACTGCACTGTCCACTCAAACGAAAAAGAAAAGCCCTAATCTCTAAACCCCACAACCGATAGCCAAGCACTATACCCATATCTGAATATCCTCCTCTTCTTTCTTTTCAAGATTTTTATAGAGTATAATATATCCAGGGGGCTTTTAATATTCACAATACAATGGAGGATAAAAAGTAGAATGTTGGTATTTTATGCTTGGGGCATCTTAAGTGTCAATATTTTACAAACACATAATATCATACAACATTAATCGAAAAATTTATCATTTTACGTTATTAGATACCGTGATACGATGATGATACACCTTTAACAAGTATTAATTTTCTTTTTTATAAGTAACAAGTATTAATTGAATGTTAAAAAATGATGGATTCGAAAGCTCTTATGCAAAAATACGTTTTGTGTGCGGTTATATCTCAATGATCTTCTCTAATCAAAGGTGCCTAGCTACTTTAATTAGGGCCCTGGCTTAAAAGAAGATCTACCATCTTTGTACCAAAGGAAAGTTATAGGAGAGAATGGACAAAAGTAGATTAGGGCATCATTATATCTAGCAAAAAATGGATAAAAAGATATAGATTATGGTACCTTTTTTTAAAGTTTTTAGTGGCAGCTCCATGGTTCCTCCTCTAGCTATTCATAATCTCTTATGTCTCTTTTATATGTATATATATATTTTTTAATTTGCAAAAATCAAGGATGATTGTACTTAGAAAAATTGGAACATTCTTGGGATAATACTATTTTAATATTTAATTTTCACTCATTGATTGCACTCATCATTATTGTCGAGATTCGAAAGTACTCCCACTTTCCTTTCAAAGTTTTGTTAGTGCCCTTGGCACCAACTCTCGTAGTCCAAAGATGAATCGATTACAGATCAGTGCTCTCAACTCATGTTTTATCTTAGCGTTGAAACAGTGAAATAGGGCAACGGAGAAGGAAGATTAATTCATGGAAATTAAATGAGCCATCGTTTTTGTTTGTAAAGAAATAGAAGATGAACAACGAATAGGGGCTAGGGCAATGACAAAGTTAGGATCCGGAAACAGTACCTTAGAAATTTCCACAAAGTTAAGTGCCCTTTTAAACATTGAAGTTACATAGCTCATCCGTACATGAAATAGCCACTTACGTAATAAAACTTTTTGTGACTTTCATTTCATGTTACAAGGTGCAGTTTGTCTCGTTCATCGAATTTAGTTGCTTCTCATTCTTTCTTCTAGCACGTTGCTTTCTCTTTTAAACATCATCAAGAAATATTAATCATTTTTCCCCCATAAAAAATGAAAAAGTTAAAAAAGAAAGAGAAATGAATTCAATTTAAAGGAAAAAAAGAAAGAGGAAAAAGGAAAAAGTTTGAAGGTGACAAAATTATGAGATAAAATCAGTAATTTATTCTACGTTTTTATTTTGAAAATCTTTTGCTTAGAGTCAATGCCGAAAATTATGAATGAACCAGAAATGTTGATTAGAATATATGACAAGACCAAATTTCATTTTAATTGAACATTATTTAATATCGTTCTAAGTTCACTTAAGAAACCAAAGCCAGTTCGACATAATAATTTGATTAGATTTTGAAGCACCATAGCGATTGAGACTGATGAGCTAAAAAAGTCCAAAAGTGGTATATGATATATTCCCATTTTTTGAAATGTTTTCACGTGGCCTATTCAGAAACATAATGGAAGGAACCTTTGCCCCAGATGAACTTAAAGATTTTGTGGGTTCCAAGTCGGAACAATTTCCTGTCCAATCACAAATAAATAACTAAATGAGAGTGTTTGGCATCTTAGATAGATTTTAATAAAAGTTGGTCGCCACTTGCTAATGAGATACAAAGTTGATATATTTTGAGTTGCATTTTCAAGACTTAATTGTGAAATTGCACTATTGAATGACAACTTGTTAACAAACTATTACTTTGTACTTTCCAATTAGTTTTCTGATTCCATCTGCAAATACAATTTGACCGAGGAAAGTTTCGTCGGAGCCGTCTAATTAACTTTTATTTGGCAGGCCGAAATTCCAGTGAAATTAAAAGCCAAATGCACAATATTCTTTTTTATCACTTGCAAGATTTTATCAAATTATCAGCACATAATTACTTCGATGGTCAAAAAAGATACAGCTTTGAATTTGATTGCTGATATCTTCAGACCCATTATTATTCTGTTTTGGTATTGAACAAAAAAAGAGTTGGTAAAAGACAGCTGATCAAGTATTGAAATTGCGGGACTTGTTAAGTTATTAAAATAAAAAAAATATTTTGATAATTTTAATTGTATAATTATAAAAATGTATGCTATCTTAAAGTAGTTTTAAGACAGAAGAGACTTACTTACGAGATCCAACTTCTGTTTGTTGATGTAAGGCCATATGTCACTGTTAATTTCGACAGTAACGCCAATAATTAACGTTATTTTCCGTATCTCATTTCAGCTTTCAAGTGACCCAAACCGCACTAGCTAGTGAGTCGTCGCTAGGGCAAAATCCAGTTGACTGAGAAACGTCAATCAATCTTGTCGTCGTCCCAAAAAAAAAAAAAAAATCAATCCCGCCAAGAGTCCATGATTAGTGTCTATTTTTCTGGTTTTGGTCTTGAAGTGACTCAACATCCCATTTGGCCCAATAGTTCATGTGATGGAAAATTGGGCTTGTGGGTTTGTCCCCAAAGTGCAGCGAAAATGATCAGAATTGCAAAGGAAGCCAGTCTTTGGACTTCAGGTTAACTCTTCGTCCCTTACTTTATTGCAGTGTCCAACCATTTCCAGAAGAGGAATAAGGGGCATTTTATACAAAAAATTAGGTTTCCACAACAATGAAAACCTTCAAATATTGCAAACTTAGAAGTGAAGATGTTAGAATCTCATTTAACCCTATAGAAAAATGTGGGCCAGTTGTGGCCTTTATGCTAAGCCTGTTATTCAAATGGCAAAAAGTCTTTTTGATGGATCAAAAATTGAACCCAAGATATAAGGCCCGAATCAGTGACCTCGAGTGTCCAGCACACACGAGAATACACGTCCATAGCGTCGCATTTGTTTCTCCTATATTATAAACAACATAAATCAATCTAATCACAAAAATGGTTTACTGGATTAATACATGACTAATATCAAATAGTAAAAATTAATTTTAAGAGACTTATTTATTTCATAATTAAATATTATGTTAATAAATCCTATTTCGTTACACCCTCTACATCAGCATGTTATAAACGTGTATATTAATTAAATAAATAATTTTATATTAACAAGTAAGGAGTCCGGCACATCGCGAGCTATTGTTTTCACAATTGATACTCGACCAGGAGCGTAGTCACTCTCATCTCTTTATCTTTTGTATGTGTAGGTTGATTCTCAGGGCGAGGGCAGCAAGCTGGAATTGAATAGAAGGAGTCGGAAGGTATGACGCGAGCTTGACAGTAAGTTTATCCATGTCCGATCAAGGTCATGTCGTCTTACCCCTCTCCCTCTCTCTCTCGCAAACACGTGTTCATACGAAAATGCAAGACCAAGGACTCAAAAACTATTCCAGCACTTGAGAGAGGATCGATTGTAACGTCCAGTGAGGCAAGAGATGTATGACTCAAAAGCAGAGTTAAAGCGACATTGACTCACTTCATATCTCAGAACTTCAGATGCCGTTACGTAGAAAAAGAAAATCGGTAGTCCAAATATTACATGAAGAAATCCGTTTTGGATTCGTTGGTGCCTCAGTGGCTTGGGTTAATTGACAAACTATTTCTGATTTATATTTTTATTGAATCCACCGTGATTTACTATTTGTGATCGCTTAGCTATTAATATATATAAAGTTGCACCAGAGAAAGCGAGCGAGAGGGAGAGAGCACTTTAGTGGCTTTTATCTGTAAATCGAACCTATTAATATTTATACAGAGAGCAGAGAGAGAGAGAGAGAGTAAAATTTAAAAATCACACAAATTGAAAAAACAAAATTCTGCGTATGCCCCGTAAGCCGGCCCTGACGAAAATATAGCGAAATCTAAGGGCCTTACCAATAAATAAATAAATAAAAAGTGGTAAAACAAAACACTAAAGGACACCGTAGTTTTAGGTCTTCAAATCGTAAACGCCTTGTTGACGCGCAACCTCAGATCAAAAACACAACGGAGGGAAGGCGGGGTGGCTTAGAGCGGATTAGCTTTTGAACGAATTTCGTTTATTAGACAGATAGATAGGTAGATTTAGGTTTAAAAATTTATTTGATTAACGAAGTAAAAGTATTATCAGCCGATCAATTGAATCGCAGCTGGTACGTGTGCGCTTGTGTATGGACGCTATAATGAACAAGATTAGGAGTTTGGACGCGTATCCCAAAATCAATGAGGATTTTTACAGCCGTACATTGTCCGGTGGCGTTATCACTCTCGTTTCTTCTATCGTCATGTTCTTGCTCTTCTTCTCGGAACTCCGTACGTTTTTCAAATTCCTCCCCCCCCCCTTTTTTCTTTGATTTCTTGCTTCTTTTGGATCCGTATTTTCTGTTTTTATGCCCTTTCGTTTTCTCTATTATATGTTTTGTTTTAGGTAATTGACAAAGCGTGTGATTTTGTCTGCTATTGTTTGTTAATTGAGGGAATTATTGTAATAGATCACAGTTTTAAAAGCTTTTCTAGATTGTTGTTGAGGCTAAATGTCTAGGGTTGAATTAAAGATTGGTGAACGGTTATTTGTCTGGTAATGTGACAGCTTTCTGGCTACGGTTACTCGGTGCAAATTCTTTAGTTTGCAACCGTTTGGTTTGCATCTAAAATATAGTTTTATGCCTCTGAAAGTTGCAATGCCAGAAAGCAAAATTCAGTGTTTGGTCCTTGTTTCTGACTGTTAATTTAGTTGGGATGTAGTTTTGTGCTTTTCTTATGTAATAATTTTAGTTTGTCTTCTGGTTGCAGGATTATATCTCAATGCTGCCACAGAAACAAAGCTTGTAGTGGATACTTCTAGAGGAGAAACTCTACGCATCAATGTAATGCACTCCTTGCTTCCGACATCCAATATTCCACCTTCTCTCTTTTGAACTTTGAATTTGCATTAAGTTATTTACATTTCTGTTTTCAATAATTTAATACTATATGGGGGTTGTGTTCTCTTCTCGTAAACTCTTTGTCCTGCATATAAGTCAGCTTTAATTTCTTTCAAAACAAGACCATTTTTTGTTCAGGACATTCTATGACTTATTGTATCTTCCATGCTCTGGCTCTGGGATTTTGCTTATTTGTAGTAATACACTTGTTGGATAACTTGTGCTTTAATTTTAATAAAACTAATTGATCTGCTGTTTAATGTTTGAAATTGCAGTTTGATGTCACATTTCCTGCCCTTCCATGTTCAATACTAAGTGTGGATGCCATGGACATTAGTGGGGAGCAACACCTGGATGTAGTATGTATTATTTGGGGTTGCATTTTCACTGTGCTTTTTATTGATTGTATTTCTTCTATCAAGTTTGTGTTAATTATCTTTGTGATTGAGACTTCGTTAAAAGTTCAAATTGCATTGTTTTTCATGCTCCTTGCAGAAACATGACATTTTCAAGAAAAGATTGGATAGTCAGGGCAATGTTATTGAATCAAGGCAAGATGGAATTGGTGCTCCTAAGGTTAGTGGCATGATATTTGCTTGAAGTTAGTTTCTATGCACCAATGTTCTCTTAGCATCTGCAGATTGAACTGTTTTTTATATTGAAAATATTGATTCACGTGTGAACATGGGTTGGGGAGTTTAGACTTCCACATGCAATGGACACAGTCGCCAAAGCCTAGTTTGGCATGTTTCCATAACTAAGCAAGTTTCCAGGGGATTGTCATAGAGAAAATCAACTGCTAAATTGAAATCAGCAACGTTTTTCAGGAATTTTTCATCTTGATCAGGTTGAATTAACCTTTTTTCCAGAATCATGGTAATATTGCCTAGTTGATATAGTGGACGTGACCTCTGATTGTAACAGGTTCAGTCGCTTAGGTTTGATCAGTATCTGAGAATGAAAGAATTGGACCCCTGGCATACCTGGGATTATTATATCTGGGAAAGACCGGCACCAAAGGATTGACAAATGAGATAGGATGAACTGTTTCCTCTTTTAGGACAAATGAGACAGGATGAACTGTTTCCACTTTTAGTAAGGTATTTTTAGCACAAATTCAGTTCAGAGGATATTAATTGGGGAAAGCATCTGAAATTGCACGTGGATGTTTCATTGCGGGGGGAGAGAGGGAAGGTTATGTGGTTGGGAATGGGATAAGTAACAATGATATGGGTTACACAAGCAGGTGGAGTATTTCTTATAGGGTTTCTAACATGATATATCCTTCTACAGTATAAAAATGACCTGTCAGTCTAGGAATCTCTGAAGGAAGACAAATACTTGAGGTTGCCCTCAGTCTGTAAGCACAGGTGCAATCATGCATCTTAGAGATATCTGTCACCCATGTTAGGGTCTGCTACTCTGATTATAGGGAGAGGATGCTCAGGAGAAGGTAGTTCTGACTTTGGTTCAGCAACTAGGATTGTTAAATTGTGGAATTTCCTGTGAAATTGATTAATTATGTGAATTCTTGTGATGAAAACACAGCTTTGGTAGTTCTCTTTCACACTGCTCGTACGGCCAGTATGCTGGGATATTCTGTTAACAAATAAATGTGGGGAGCTATGATTTCCTCTGTCAGTCATGTCGTTCTCTACTCATTACTGTTCTTTGCATGGACAGATTGAGAAACCTTTGCAGAGACACGGTGGCCGGCTTGAGCACAATGAGACATACTGTGGTTCCTGTTACGGTGCAGAATCGGTGAGCTTCTTTCTTTTCTTTTTCCTTTTTTTGGTTAAGAAAATGTGCATGTAAACTAGTTCATGGTTTTAGTTTATTTGATAGTTGTAAATGGCATGTAAGTGGCATTTCAATACCCTTTTAGTTCAGCTAAACGTGGATTGTTATTTGTAGATGCATAATTGTGCTTCCTGTAAATGTTGCTACAGAATCATGTGTGACATATTATCTTGTACCACTTAACTGAGAAACCGAGAAAAATTCGGTCACTTGGAATGATGTATTTACAATTCGATAATTTTACTGTTTGCTTTGACAGCGGTTACTTTTCCTCTCAAATTTAATTCTTACCCCTTACTTTCTCTGCTTAGGCTTTGCATTATGTCTGGCTTGGGCCTCAATGAATGTTGTCTGAACTTCTTATTATTAAAAAATAAAAAATAAAAAAATAAACACATATAGGTGGTGTTCTTTATGTCATTAACTAAGCAAATTTCTTTTGTTATTTTTCTTAATTATCCTTGTTGTCACCATGCAGTCAGATGAAGATTGCTGTAACAATTGTGAGGAGGTTCGTGAAGCATACCGAAAGAAAGGTTGGGCTTTGTCAAATCCAGATCTAATTGACCAGGTTTGTGAGAATGAGAGTTTTGTGTGTTGATTTGTCAAACTTTCTATAGCACAAACATAATTGACTTATTATGAATGATTCTGAATTTATAATATATATTACACTATGGGATGGTTTATAGTCAAGTTTTTAGGTCATTTCTTTTCGAGAGAAATTCAAACAATTATTCGTTATCAAAGATGCTTTCTCCCTTTATATCCAATTTTTCAATTTATTCTCATAATTTCATCAATCTTTTTTACATTAGAGCTTTTAGAGAAATGCCTTATTGATTCGGTTAAATTTTAGCTGATGCTTGGATTTGGAATGCCTGCCAACAATATTGACATTAGTTGCAGCATAATTTTTCGTAGGGCAATATGATTTGTGTATGGAAGTAAATCTGACATGTAAATAGGTAATTTCCTGCACCGGTGTCAGTCAGAATCAAGGCTGTTGGCTTAGTTTGCAGAGGTGTATCGATATGTTTAGTTGTTCCTTTATCCTGCTATTTCTAATATCTTTGCTATGGGCCTTACTACCAAAGATATTTTGACTATAATGTGCAAATTGCAAAGTTAGTCGTGTGAAAGTTCAATTTTTTCTTCTTTTGGGTCATTCAGTGCAAAAGAGAAGGATTTTTACAAAGAATCAAGGAAGAAGAAGGTGAAGGGTGTAACATATATGGATTCTTGGAAGTCAATAAGGTGGCTGGGAATTTCCACTTTGCTCCTGGGAAAAGTTTTCATCAGTCAGGTGTTCATGTACACGACATACTAGCATTTCAGAGGGACACTTTTAATGTAAGACTCTGTCATACCTGTAATTCTATTTTTGACATTACAGAATGCCTCTGAAATTTCGAATCACTTTTTGATTTGCTTGGCATGCTTTGTTAAGTAAGCCATACTATTAATTCGCTGTATGTGATGCAGATAAGTCACAAGATCAACAAATTGGCTTTTGGAGAACATTTTCCTGGTGTTGTGAATCCTCTTGATGGGTAATTTCTATTTTCTTTCCTAAAAGTTTTTTTCAGTTTAGCCTTGTTTTCTGGAGCTTGATCCTTCTATGTTGGTTGACTCTGGCATTATCTATATTTCTCCTCATGTTCATATTGATTTATTGTTATTTTTTTATTACTTATTTTATTTAATTTTCAGCGTGCATTGGACTCAAGAAACACCAGGCGGAATGTACCAGTACTTTATCAAGGTAAGTTATCTGAATTAATGCATCTATGTTTCTTCATTTCATGCTTCCCTTTCAATTTAATAATGGAAACTAAGGGCATTATGATTTCCTGGTTCTAGGCTGTTTGCCTTAATCAATTTCTTTTTAATCTAAAAACAAATTCTTCTTTCTAACAAGACAAAAGAAAAAGAGTTGATGTGGAAGATTCTGTGTAGGCAATTTGAAATTTGAATTTAATAGTTTGGTGCGTAGTTTGGAAATGTGGTTTTATTAGGCTTTTAGGAGTGTTTAATGAAATACACAACCAATGATTCGAATGGACTTGAATTGCATCCGCGCACATGCTTCGTACATTAATTAGGTTTAGACATATTGAGTTGGTTTCTCTGTCTTTTTGCTTTGGCAGCCTTGTGCTTATTCTGCTTTTGATTTCTTTAACTTCTTTTATGGTTGTAATTTTTGCCCCTGTACCTTGAAATTTTGTGAATGATTGCTTTGCTTTTTTTTCAATTAAGCACCTTTTCATTTTCCACAATTTCTTTAAAATTAGTCAAGACAAATTTCAATATAGTGGTGAAATAGTCATTGCTGCAGCATGCTTAGGCCCTCAAGCTTTTAGTGTGAAGTGTCTGGATAATTATATTTTGGCCATAAATGCGTGGAAAAAACTTGCATTGACACGGTGTCCATGTCCACGAATAAACAATCTCAAATCTCATTCCACTTTTTTCATACAGAGTGTCAAACCATTTTACATAAGCTTTCACGATTTCCTCTTTAATTTTTACTGGTCAAACTAGATGGCTTTCAATCTTGGTAATTGAGAAATGCTCAGATGAGTGAGGGTTTTTTATGGTGTTTTACCTGTTTTCTAGGTTGTACCTACAGTATACACCGATGTGAGTGGGCACACTATCCAATCAAATCAGGTATGACAGAACTCATTTGTCTCTCTCTGATTTCTTCTTGTACTAATTCAAAATGACATGATGTCAATGCTATTTTTCTTGGCAGTTCTCTGTAACTGAACATTTTAGGAGTTCAGAACAAGGTCGACTTCAGACCCTTCCTGGAGTCTTCTTCTTTTATGACCTTTCTCCGATCAAGGTGTGTTTTAATTTACACAACCCCATAAGCAAGTGTTAGATCTGATTTTGTGGTTATTGATATCTGGGTGAAGTTTGGTGTCTCAAAATTTTGGATTCCCTATTTTTTATCATCTCACGGTTTGCCTGTTGCAGGTCACTTTCACAGAGGGACACGTTTCATTCTTACACTTCCTAACTAATGTATGTGCTATTGTTGGAGGTAATTCCTAATCTCTCCATACCCAGAACGATTTTTCTTTCAAAAAGCTTTTATAAAAAATGAAGATAAAAGAGTGGAGACTGATTTATACATGAATAGGGTGCTTTCTTTTGGTTCTAAATGAATTGTGTATCAGTGAATGACCCTACTTTCAAACTTGGATGTTTTGTCATCTTTTGCTTTTCTAATATATGAGATTGCTAAGTTATAGGTTTTAAATATCTATCTCTGCATAAAATCCTAGTCATTTGCTTCATTTCTATTAAAACTCAGCGAAGCTTTCCTGAACTGCCAAGGTTTGGGTTACTGGCTGCCTTGGCTTGTCTCTGTTTACGGATAAACAGTTACATCTTTTTATTGATAAATGTCTTGATTGGATGTGTTAAAAAAATGTTTGATTATTGTGTTCAGGTGTCTTCACAGTTTCGGGAATAATTGATGCATTTGTATACCATGGTCAAAGGGCAATCAAGAAGAAGATGGAAATTGGTAAGTTCAGTTGATGATTGATCTGTTTGGCTACCATAATTGCTGTACTTTGGTTAGTCCACCAGTGGGCTGGCCTGTGAGAGAAAGTCAATTGAAAGAAAATGGGAACCATGAAATGGACTCTCTGAGTTGGTCTGATCGGCTGTGTTTAATCATAACAAGTCTGTTTCGTCACTGAATTAGACTAATTTCTTAGTTTGTTTTGTATGTCAAAGCTGCCTCTGTGAATTTTATCTGCAACTGCAATGATGATTGTACTTGTTTGGATAAAAAAGGTACAGGGGTTTCACATTTTTTGCCGGTAAACTTACTGGAGCTTGTTAAGAGGGGTATAGTGGTATACTTGTAATTATAACCCATTAAATGTCATTTTCGGCAGGATTCAATTTCATGTGTATTATTATTTAAAAAAAAAAAAAATTGAGTCCACATTCTACATGTCTCTCTGGACACCAAAGTAGGTCTATTTGCTTTGACTATCCCGCTTGGTTTTTGATGAACCATGAGAAGTAGTACCGGGAAGATAATGCAAAACATCATTTGTTGTTCTTTTTTTAAGTATTTGAAAATATTAAATATGTTCTAGAGAAGAATTCAATATTTCAGAACGGTAAAAGCCCAGCAACAGGTGTGAACATTTGCCATCTCGAGTCACAAGTATGTAATTTCCCCTTGAAGCCAGAATTTTACTGGAAGTTCCCCACCTGCCACTAGTGAATAATTTGGATTCCCATAAAATGTTTGGCGACTCTTACCATGTGCTCTGGATTCTGGGATTGTATGTATAACCTGTTTTTCTCCTTTGTATATTCTCATTTTGCGAGCTGCAGTTAAACTGATACACAAGGATTTACGGTTCAGATTCTTATTCCCGGAGACGCAGCGCTTAGCTGTTAGACTTACAGATCGAAAGATAACGTTACCCGTGGGTCTGCACTTTTCACCGACATAGAAATTTTAGCCATCGGCTTGCACCACAGTTTTTGGGCTTTTGTTTGATGCTTTTAGATTTGTATACGGTTTGAAGCTCGGACTATTTTTGACCAGCAAGCACAAATTGTTCTTTTACCGAAATAATGGAATTAGAAGCGTCCAATGTGCGCTAATGAGCAATTCCAGGATCGCTTTCTATCTCTTGCGTAGAAAGAATAAAGAATAAAGAGAGAAATTCCTTCAAAAATGAACCGACAGGATATGCGATGCGATATGATTATGATTAGGATGATAAAAGAGCAAGTAGGGGTTTCTCATTTTTCTTTTAAATTCAACAAAACTAGCAATAAAAGGACTTTAGAATTTGAGAAGGCCAACTGCAAGTGGCGAAAATAATTGGGAAGCTGGATTGACGCTCGAGAAATTCCTATGAAAGGCAAGACAAAATTATTGAGGCAACCAAAAAAAAAAAAAAAAAAGTGACTGGAAGACATATGACTTTGGTATAAACGAAATATTGTGGAACCCGTGTGAAAATAATTTCAAATGAAGCAGTTTGCTGTCCAGGTGCAATGAGACAATAATATGGATACTCTCTGTAACAAGCTCGGAAAATATTGTTGTTATATAGGACCAACGTTCGTCCGTATATCAGCGTTATGTGCTTCTTGGAAAATTGTTCAACTTGATTTTGAAAAGTTAATACAATTTTGAAAGCTAGAGGTTATATTTACGCTTTTCAAGGGAGCGCCCGTCCAGGAAAATTCCTTAACATATATAACAAATAAACTAAAGTAATTGCTTAGCTCTAAGCATATTTGCCGGTTCACACCTTCTGTTCCCTCCTGTTGCGCCGATATTCAATGCACCTCTTAAACAGCAGGAAACACAAATTGTTATGTCCTCGAACGATGTAATCAAATAATTTAATGGAAGATCATATTCACAATCTCGTATTTCACGAAAGCCCACTTCACAACTTTTCACGCAGGGCCGGCAAGGAAAGGCTACAGCGCAACCGACAAGAATAGAATATCTGCGTCCGCACTAAAAACACTCCTGTACATCAATCGTGAGATAAATCAATCTCTTTATTGATTTCTCTAACTTATATTTAATATAAGAAACGACTTCTCACAAATAAAATTATAAATATTATTTAGACCTATATTTTATAAAGAAGATTCTACCTTATATTAGATGTAAAACAACTCCCTCTCTTTATATATGAAACTCTTTAAATTATAATTTATTATAATTTATTTTTCTCACGCGTTATAATACTGAAAGATTTATATAATACTATAACACATAAAAAGATAAATTACAGTAAGTTATAACTTAACATTTGTCTCTTATTTTTACACATTTTAAATTTCTACCCTCATTAATATTGAAAATTTTTTATTCTATTATAATTTATAGAAAGATAATTTTTTAATTTTAAATGGATATTTATCTTATCATAATTCATAAAAAAATAATTTTATCTCTACCTTATTTTTTAAAAAAGATAATAGAGCCTCGACATTATTAAGACTCAAACTCATACACTCAAAGTATACTCCAGCCTTGAGTGCATGGGCTATGCCAATGAGCAATATGACCATTGACTTATCCTATTTATACTCATGAGAAGGAATCAGAATAAAAAGAAGAGACTCTTTCTATGCCAAAATTTATTTATAAATTTTAAATAAAGAGTAAAAATCTCATCCTATAGGTCTTATTTTTTTTTGGGTAAGGCCTATAATTTTCCATCCTTTTTTTTAACCTTATTTTATTAAAATATTATTATATTTAATAAATAACATAAATAATATCATAATTATTTAAATTATATTATTATATTATTCTATAAATTACATTTATTATAAATAATAATATTAAATTTATTTAAACATAATATTATTATATTTAGTTAAAAAATAATTTACATTGATTTTAGACTAAAATTACTTAAAAACAATATTATTATATTCATAAAGAATTAATAATATTACCATATACTATTTCTATTTGAAAATATTCTATTTAATTTAAAAATAATAGTATTATATTTATTTAATATTAGTAATTAACAATAATAACTATTTTATTCTAAGAAAATATTAAGTTCGTACTATATTATTAATAATAATTTTTTATTTGTGTTGCTCTTATCAATAATTTCTTATTTATATAATTAAAATTAAAATAAATAAATAAGTTATGATTTACATAATTAACAATGTTAATAATTAATATAATTAAGAATATTAATTTAAATGTATAATAAAATAAATATTTTATTTTTTAGATATACTTCTATTAATTTTGTTATTAAAAATGTTAATTCTTTAAATAAAAGCAAAATTGTAATCTAAAATTATTTATTCCCAACTCAAGATAATATAAGCATAAAAATTGAATTCTAATTTTAGTTTTGTAATATAATTTCAATATAAGTAAACAATATACTCTCATTTTATTCTCTTAATTCTTGGATTCGCATTTCTTAAAATTTTTACTTAAATCTAAAATATAAACGTTACTTAATCCTTAGGGATGGCAATGAGGTAGGATAGAGTGGGGAGACCTACTCCATTCTCTAATAAATTTAGTGGGAAATGATTTTCTCATCTCCACATTATTATTTATTTATTTATTTTATAATAGATGTAGATGCATGATTTGAATAAATTAAAAATTAAAAACTTAAATAAAATCCTTATCTATTATATAGTATTTACATTGTTTTAAAAAAATTAAATATTTGAAATAATATCCTGAAATGATATTAAAATTAAAAATATTTGAAACAGGGTGATATTTCAAAGAAGAAGAAGATATAACAATATTTTAGAATTAAATAAAAATTATATTATAGATTTTTTAAATTACATCTCATTTATATTAAATTAAATATAAAAAATTATTAATTAATATTGTATTTAATAAAATAAAAATTATTAAATATTTATATATTATGAGAATTGGGTTGTGATTAAGTGGAGTGTATAAAATTAAACCTTATTTTATTAAAAATTTAAAAATTATTTTTTTTATTTTTTACTCTATCTTATAAAAATTATTTAAAATTCAAAATGAAGAATGATTTTACTATCCCAGTAGTGCTAGGGCTTGGCTTTTTCGCGTGCACATATTAATTTGATCACTCCAAAAAGTCAAAGAAAGTGCGGTGGTTGAGACCTCAAGCTCGGATTACGCGTGCCTCAGAAGAGTCTCGGCACCAAATGGCATGCTACTTTGGATTCACTTCCCTCTCAAGAAAGGCAGAAAGCCTGTTCACACATAAAACACTTGTGTGAAGCACAAAACACGCGAAAAGGCCAGACTCACTGCCAAAAAAAAAAAAAAAACTGTATTACATTTCGCCTTACTGAATTGGCTTGAGATGGCTGGCGTGCCGCTGCACTAACTTCCAGCTTATTCAAAATCATCATTCAAAAGATTTCCATCACTTAATATAATTTTTTTTTAGACTTTGTTAGTTTACAATTTTGGTAAGTTATAATTAATATCTCAACTATTAAATGTAATATTATTTAATTTATCATTCTACATCTAACAACTGTGATATTATCTGTAACTTATAAAAATTATAAGCTAACAAGATTTTTTTTACATAATTTTAAATAAATTATAAAAAATAATTTTAAATAAATTATAAAAAATTATAAATTATAACCGCGGTAACTTACATAATTTATATTCCTAATAAGCAAATTTATGAAAAAAGCTGCTGATGCCAGCTCCGCGCACCCTCACGTGCCCAGGCCGTTGGTTGCAGAATCTGCAACTCAGCGTTAGTCCAAATTTATGACATACAAGAACTGCAATTGAAGTGCAAGACTGAGAGTCAACTGTAATTTGACGGAAACATATGAAATAAATACTTTGATTTTGAAATCAACAATTACGTAAGTGACCTGTTAAACTACAGTTACGCGAACAATACACATAAACATGAGATCCGCACTAATTTATAAATGACTGTAAGCGTAACTGTTAAGTTACATGATAAGCCGTAACTTAACACAGTCCGTTACATAAAGGCGCTGCCAAGAAGAAAGTTAAGTGACGCATATCTGTCATCAAAATATGGGGCTTGTACACGTACGCTATCTCCCATTAATTTATCTTCCAGAACCACGAAAAAGTTTTCAAGAGAAGATTTTGTGGGAGGTTGACTCCAGAGAACAACATATCAACGTGATTTAAGAAGCGAACAGGCATACAAAAAATGAACAAACTAAGAAGTAGACCAATACCATCATAAAATTCGATTAAAACAAGACACTAATATACTCGGTACATAATCTATGAACACATAACAAGGAAAGAAACACGAATTTCTCCCAGGTTCAGCATGACTAAAACCAGCTGATCACGCTGGGAATTTACATCCATATTAACATACGAAGCTTGGCGCTGCAAATGCCAAAAACTCCTTTGCAGCCACCACTAACAAGAAGGTCGCTCCTACAAAACCCTAAACCCGACTACAAATTACAAATTACAAACACGCCATAAACGAAGACTTGTGCTTAAGATAAAATTGAAGCCCAATCGATCTCATAAGATGGGAACTTCTGCAACATGAAATTCTCCGAAGCAGCATCCATTTCCAGAGCAGAAGGCGGTTCGGTGAGATCCTGACACGTCAAATCCGAAACGGGAGAAGACCCAGCTGACCCATCACTCAAACAGCACTCACTCTTAACACCGACGCCAGCACCTCCAGTACCCTCCACGATGTCAACTTTCTTATTCCCGGAACGGTGTCGTTTCTTCTCGGCGGAGTTACTTTGCTTCTCTTTCTTATTAGCTCCCTGTTTCTGCGACTCGGCCAAGCTCTCACAAATGGCGGCTAATTTCGCATCAACTGAGGAATGAAGAGGCTTGTACTCGCCGAACTCACCACCGATGTGTGACCCATTGTGACGTAAGTTAGGGAAGTTGAGCCGGGCGAAGTCGCCACGCAGCTTGTAGGCCGCCTTATCGTAGGCCAGCGCAGCTTCTTCGGCCGTGTCAAAAGTGCCGAGCCAGAGCCGGGTCCGGTTCTTGGGCAAGCGGATCTCAGCGACCCATTTGCCCCAATGACGCTGTCTCACTCCTCTGTAAAGCTTCGCGGGCTTAGGCGGACAGCCTACCAACTTCATCGGTACAGGCTTCGGAGAGAGAAAGTTCAAACCCTGGGGATAAAGACGACTTTTTTGCTGGTGCTGTTGCCAAAAATTTCGGTTTTGAAGCTGGATCTGAGCTTGGATATGCTGAATCTGCAATGGGTTAAGGTTATTTAGCCCGACAGTGCCCTGTGGATAATGCTGCTGCTGCTGGTGGAGACCTAAGTCATTCATCGACAACCCATTAGTAAACAGATGAGTCGACGATGTGGAGCACGCATCAGGGTACAACAAATTGGACTGTGTTGCAATAGTTGGGAGAGGAGGAGGGTAAGACGGGTAATTATAAGAAGTAGAAGGGGGGAGAGTAGATGAAGAAGAAGAAGAAGAAGGAGGAGGAGGAGAAGCAGCTGGTGAAGTAGAAGTAGAAGCAGAAGCACTTTTCATAAAAGGTTCAAGTGCTTCCATTAGTTCACCGCCAAATGGATCGCATGATGATTCAACTGGTCTGCTACTGTAGAAATCCATTGTAGCTGCCATTTCTGGATCCAAACACTTCAGGCAAAACTTGTTACACAAATAAAATATAAATTAAGATTAGAAAAAAACACCCTGGTTCTCGCCAAAATTAAAGAACAAGGCCTTTAGATTTGAAAAAGATCAAGGAGGTTTAAAAATACACAACCCCTTGACTTCAAGAACCTAAAACCAACTTTGAGAGGGAACAAAAATAACTCTCTAAGCTGATTCAACTAACCCAACCAAAAAAAAATAAATAATAAACAAATAAAAAGCTAAAATCAAGCAGAAAACGAGGTTATTAAAAATGAACCAAAGAAATCTGGATCTCGATTCTGAAAACACCTGGCTTTCGAGAAATCCTTCTAAGTTTGCTTTAAATCCATTCTTTCTTTTTCTATGTTTTTGAAAACAAACCCAAAAATCAGATTTTCCAAAGACAGATGATTAACAGAAAGGGATTCAGAGAAGCGGGGAATTACAGAGGGGGAAATTGTGAATTAAACCCGAACAAAAGCCAAAATCACTCTTCAAAAATGAACAAGCTCTCTCTTTTTTAATTTTTTTTTAATTTTTTCAATTTCTCTCTCTGTGTGTTTATCACTCAGCCCTCCTTTGCGTTAATGGTTCAGCTGCTTGCTCGTTATATAAGAGGCTGAGCCCATTTAATTATCTCACTTAATCATATCGTCAATATCAATTATCATTCGATTATTAAAAATTACACGTCTTCCTCTCAACTTGCCAGCTCTATTCATGACGTAACACTTCATCAGTCCATGCCCTTCACCCAGTAATGACTGGACACGTATAACGAGGTGAGGCTTATCTGCTGACACCTGTCCCACCTCAATTGCTGACCGTCAGATGTTAGTGGGAGTGTAGTTGTCATTACTCGAGTTTTTGTCGACTATCACATGTTGACATTTGTGTGCGTGCGTTCACATTGCATCTCTTTTCATCACAGATAGCACGCTCTTGCTCCCAAAAAGTCATTAAATTAATGACATGACCTAAATCACACGGCTAATACAGTAATAATTTGAGTTAATTTAATCCAAGGGATAAGGTTGTGCAACGAAGTGCGGCCGTTGATGAAACCGGTGTGATCAATTAATAATGGGTCACCAACTTTCTCCATTTCCTGGTTTGACCAAATTCCATAAGCAATTATTTTATGTATTTTTTTTTAAGTATAATACCCGTAGACCATTATTAGCTTCAAATGAGATGACATGATAATGTGTGTTAATAATAAAAAGCTTTGATTTGAGGTCACTATTTTGTGGGAACCAAAATCATAATGCATGGAGCTGAACTCCAATTGTGTGGACAGCCTGAGGCGGAAGCCTCTAGAGAAATAATATTTGAATAAAGAATTACACTGTTAGGCTACGTTTGACTCCCAAGATTTGATTGTATTAATTTTTAAGATTTAATTAGTTTAAATAGAATATTGACTTTTGTTTGATATAATATTGAATATGATTGTATTGAATTTAATTTAATTTAATAAAGAAAAATAACTATTCAAACGGTTTAATTAGTTTTTTAATTATATTACCAATTACTGAATTTAATAAAATTATGTAAAATATTATTGTAAATGAATATATTAATAATTTTTTTAGTATAATTTAATACTTTATATACATTATTGAATAAAATTTTATTATTTACGTCAAATTTGCTTTAAAATAAGACATAACAATTAGTCATACCTAAACTCATGAAAAAAATAAGATTAATAGTCTCAAATTCTTTAGAGTAAACAGTGGATTACTTTGACAATCCTACGCAGCCAAACATGACCTTAAATAGGATAAAAGAATTTTATCCTAAAAATTAATCTAATTCTACTTAATCCTATCGTATCAACATCACACTACGATGTTTGGCTATCACATTATCTAACTAGTGTAAAAGTGGTCGAGTTATTAATAATTATTTCTTTTTAGGTTTACTTGAGATAAAGAGTAATGATAAATATCTCAAATTTTTATTCTAAATTTTATCCAAAATAATGTGCTATTCATTATGATTGAATTCTTTTTATCACTTTATTTTTTATTTAAATCATCATTCATACATATTAAATATAAAAAAGTAATTTCTTAATTTCTTTAGACTATAATTTCAAATTATATTAAATATCAAGATTTAATTCAAAATTTATTAACACTAATATTTAATATAAGATTAAGTACCAAAAAGAATTCAATAATTTTATTTAAAATAATATTGAATATTAAATATAAACTTATTTAATTATTTATTTACAATAATATTAAACATCAAATTCAACATTTAGCAATATAATTTAAATTTTTTATACTATTTACATGGTATTTATCTTTGTTAAATTATATTTAACATAGCCTTTTGCGACATTACATCGAATGAAAGACAATAGTATATATAATCCAATATGAATCTATTATAATTCAATTCAATTTAATCCTAAAAAATTAATCTAGTTTAATCTATCTTCCAAACATAACCTATATTCCCACTAATCTTTGGTTATACAATTCTCACATGTTATCCTATCAAAAATGTCAACCTTTAAGAAAGATATTTAACTTAGAATACAACTAATTGATTAAAATTAGTAGATACAATGATCACCTCCCAATCATTTAGTTCCTCTTGAATCATAACAATTGATCGATATATATTATATTTAAAAGTTTATTAAAAATATAATTACATGCATTTATAATACTACCCAAATATTCACCGGGCCTAACTTTAAAATTTAATTTTATTAACAACTTTGTGAAGAAGTTTATCCCTATTCCATATTTGTGGAAAGAAAAAAGAGCTTCCATGGCGCTTAAATTCGTTCCCTTAACACTGTGAGGGCATAGTCCTTCATTGGAGCATCAGTCCAATGAATGGCTCGTTCAGAATTAACTTGTTAAGTATATTATTTTATGTTATCGTATTTTTAGTGAAACTTTTATTTCAATCAAAGATTTAACTATATTAAAGTTACTCTAAAGTGACACAAACTTTTATAACTGCATAATTAAAGTGATAATATAAAAATATATTATTTTAAATAATATATTGATATAATATTTAAAATTTTTATTTTTTCAATTAATTATGTTAAATATGTAAACTAATCCATTGATAAAAATATTTTTTAATATAATTATTTAATATTTTTAATTTATAAATTTAAATTAAACCTACACCATTTATGTGAAAAATAAAATTTTACTATAAATTCTATTAAAAATTATGTTAATTTTAAGAGTGACGGTAAAATGATAAAGTTGAAACATTGAGTAAAAGAATAATTAAAAAAATTTAAAAATATTAAATAATAAAATAATTAGATTCTTTTTTATGTTATTATTAGTAAAATATTTGCACGATCTTTAGTAAATTAATTTCATAATGCATCATTTGAAATATAAATTTTATACGGTACCTTAACGCTTTACGAAAAAGAATTTTTATCAAAATGAAATTAACGAGGTTGAAATTCAACGAGGGAACAAATGAAACAGAAGAACGTGGCAAGGCTGGAGACAGGCGTTGGATTACTTAAACTAACCATGATTAATAAAAATTGGTCCGTGGTTGGGTTAAGGGTGAAGTGAAGAACGAGTCACGTGCAAGTGTGCAAGAGTCGTGCGCGTTGGACAAGCTCTTCATTTGCGGCGAAAGTTGCTACTGGAAGAGTTTGGACTCTGTAACGGCAGAGCTTTTGAAATAAATGACCCACTCTCATCGCGCGCGCGTACGCGAAGACTGAGCATATTCTTTTACGTGTCACACTAACAAAGAATGTGGGCGGCACGCGTTGGCATTTGAGTCGGGAGAGATGTCGGGCGCCATGCGTAGAAGAAAATCTGAGGGGAGCGTGTAACGGAGGTAAGGTTAGTTGAGGTTGACCAGATCAGCGTCAAGAGGATCCGGAATGAATTTTGGAGCATGTCGGGCGGGAATCCAGAACCCGTAACACATGCTTCGCATCGTAGCCTTCACTCTGTTTTTCAATTTTTGTATGTATATGTATATATATTTGTTTTATGTATTTAATTGTGTTTTTTTTTTAATTTTTGAAGATACAAGTTGAGATTATAAAATTCTATTTTATTCATAAATCACCGGAGTTAATGATAACGCAAATATTTGTTGTGCTCTGTGAGGTTGATATTTCTATTGCTTGGAGTGCACAAGATGTTGGCAATAATGCAATTGATGCATTTTACGGCCGTTTGGTCCAATGATGAATTATTTCCTCTTTTGAAATTCGGGTTTCAATTTTACGGCTGCCTCCCTTTAAACCGAAGGTGCATTTCTTTCAAAATTAAGAATATGTAATGGGAAAAGGAGAAGATATTTTGTTTAGGTGAGAGTAAATTTATGTCAACTTTCTGAACAGGATGCGATCAAACTGACGAATTAGATTTAAGGTGCCAATTTTGTAGTCAACTAGCCTCTTTTGTTATTTCATTTTTTAAATGAGAATTATGTGATTTATTATTATTATTATTCAAAAAGTATAACACTGACTACATAATTACAATACTAATTAACATCAGCTGATGTCGATGTCATAAGTTAAATCAAACTGTAGCATAACCATATTCGAAGAATGTTGTTGAATCCCCTAAAATTTTAGAAGACACCACTAGATTATAATGAAGTTAAAATCAATTGTAAATCGTTTCCATACGCAGGGACACTGAATTTGAGAAAATTGAGAGAGCAAGATCCGCATACAGATTTGTATTCAGTTAGCTTTCATTAAGCCAAAAGTAATAATAAATTAGATCAAACTAGTACAGCCAAAAAACGAAAATTAATCAAGCATTAACTCATTAAATTTCTACTAAGGGATAAAAAAGTTCATTGCCACTTGGTAGTCAACACAGCCGAAAACTCATTTTCCACTTGAAGGAAAAAAAAAACAAAAAACAAAAAACCAATCCAAGTTAAAAGCACACGAAAGTGAAAGAAGTGCCGCGTATTTCTTAAAAACAAAAAACCAATCCAGTTTAGTTAAGCCGAAGAGGGAGTCAGTAAGACCCGCATGCGTTTCTTTAGAACACACGGCTTACTGTTACGTTCTTAAATGGCTACGTGTCTCTCGTTTATGTCCATATAAAGCACAAGGATATGCGCCCCCCCCCAATTAAAGCCTGAAACGCAAGCTCTAGTCGGTAATTACAAATTTTATCGAGACAAATTAATTGAGATTTGTAGCCAAGATAATGATGGTCTGTGATCAGTCCTCTCGATCGTCATGCATTGTGACAGGCTGGCCGCCAAATTTGAGCAAAAGATTATAATTATATCAATTATCACATATTAGAGGTAAGTTCTTTATCGGTACCTTGGCCTAATATCGTTTTCGCAATAGCTGTATGAATTAAGAATTAATAGCGGTCTGTGCTATGATAATGATGCGTGTCAAAGTCTGTACGACTAAATAATAAAATAATTCACCCTTAATAATGATAATAATATCTACAGATAACGCAAATTCATTTAAACCCATCTATAAAAAATTATTTTCGGTAGATAATTTTAGGATAAGTTTGATATTATAAATTAAAATTAAATTTAGTTGTGCGTGAGTTTAATATTAATTAAATATCTTATAAATATTCATATGGATATTTGTCAATTTGTAATTTTTTAAAATATTTTTAATTTAATTTTTTAAAAGAATTTTTAATTTAATTTTAATTAAAAATATTTAAATTTAAAAATATATAAAGTAAATAATGTAAAGCGCAAGCATACAATGTGCTTAAGTCCTAACAAACTTTAACTTATTATATGAATTATCATATTTTTATTAGAATTTTATATGGACCATTATTCAACAAATTAATGCATGAATTGTTTTATTATTATAATTTTATTTTTTGGAATAGTATTTAAAAAATATCATTATTTTAAAAAATTAATATTAATTATTATTATAGGAACAGTGTTAGATGAGTGCAGATTGCAGTGGATGAACTTACCCTCAACGATAATATGAAATAATAATTGTTATTTTTAGACAATAATTTATAATTCTTTTAACTTGAGTATTTTAGATTTAAAATTAAGAATTTATCTTAGATTAACGTTAAAATTTTAATTTTATAATTATGTTATGTGAAATTTTATATTATTATTATAAATTTATATATTGAATATTTATAATTTTAAATGTAAAAAAAGTAAAAAATTCGTAAAGTATTATTATGGATTTAATTATTGTTAAAATCTGCAATAGGTCGAGTTTCTTAAAAAAAAAAAATCTGCAGCAAGAGTTGCGGGTAGATTTAATAATTTAAATTTAATAATAACAAATTCTCTACGTTGCCTGATCCCATCTCTGTAGTTATTCTTCTATTCTAACCCGAGTACTCGACTCGAATTTAAAACTAACCCGACCCGCTAACTAAGTGGAGCGTTTGAAGTAGTCAAAAGAGCAGGAAACAAAGAGTCAAAATATCACGAGAAGGTAAACAGGCGTAAGCGTAAAGGTAAGCGAAGTCGAGTGGAGCGAAGAACATAAAGTCAGTAAGTCAGTAGGGCCCAATAAAATGTAAAAACGGAAGCGTCGTCTTTTTTTTTTTTTTTTTTTCCCCTCCTCTCTTTTCGACGCGGTTTTTGAAACTTTTGTCCCCTTCATCTTCATTTTTCACGCGGCCGTTTTCAATAAAATCGAGCAACCTCTAACGTTTCGCCACGTGTCGCGCAGACATGTTACCTCGAAACCCACTTAGACCGCCATGGGGGGGCTCCGTCGGTGACCCATTGCACGGGATACTCGTGAATCGCTGGGAGATGTGGGTTCCTCACGTGACAGAGGACATGGCCCTGTGACTGTAATTATTCATTTCGATTGGAGCGAGAGTCTGCTGTAGCCATGTATCCATGGAACGTTATTAATTTGATGTTCAATGATCTTAAATGTAAATGTCATACACCAAAAGGCTCGTGCATGCTACGTTATAAGAATCCTTCAGGAACTGTTAGGTATGAATTAGTCACGTCTTTGATTTGAAAGGGACAAAAAAAAAATCTTATTTCATTTTGAAAGGGAGAAGAATAGTTTTGTTTGTCTTTGATTGAAATTGGTAAGGTATTTGAATTCTTTATAAATTTCATTGAATCAGTCAAACAAATTAAATTTAATTGTGATTTGATATTAGCAAAATTTCGAAGCAAAGATAGGAAACAGACCACAAAGTAAAATATTGTTATTGTTTTAGATTTATTTAATATATGTACGATGATGTATGCGTATTTTATTTTAAAAAATTATTATATAATTAATAATTATATTTAACCCATATTCAGATAAGTGTATTACAATAAAAATATTATAAAATTTAACCACGAAGCGGTGCTCGAAGAGATGGCACCTCTATTTTTACTGGCCAATTCGAAACATCTGTTGGTGGAGTAGCTAATTAGAGGTTACATTGCGGCCACCTAAACCACTACTAGCTTTGGCTTATACTCCAGAGAAGAAAAAAGGAAAAAGGGACGCGCAACAACTACCAAAACATTATTTCTCCAGAGGTCAATATTTATGATCACAGCTTCATAAATATGTCCCGAGATGGAAAGTTAAGAAAGTAATCAGTAACTGCGATGATGCTTCCACCAATTTATATTTTAATTGGCAACAGATTGTTGTCATTTTCACAGCAATTTTCTGTCATTATAGCCAGAGATATTTGATTCGATCTCGTGGGGGAACTTTAATCCAACTTTTCCAAGCATGGCAGTATGGCAAACCCTACGCAATTATTTTTCTTCTTGTTTCATTTTCCTGCGCTTTTTCAAATTGGCTGGCTTTTTTTTTTCCCCCACTCCCCAAAGGGCCCTCTCCAGAATTATTTAAGTTTGATCTATAGTTTTGTTTACTTCGAAGCATCAAAATGACTTTTAAGCAGGCTACAGTTTACTTGCTTTATCAAAATCAATTTCATGTACCGTAATTACCGAATGGAGTTTCGTTGAACCTACCAAATAAAATATTTAACACGCTGATGTGTGCCCCTTTGTGGAATGTCGCACAAAAGTGAGCAGTCGATGAAACTAGGAAATATAATCATTTTTTTTTTCCTTTTCCAACGCATCCTCTGAGATTTCAGAAAGATAGCGTGGCGAAGTCTGTTTTCGTTCCAACAGAGCCATCTTTCTCTCCTAAAGCTTACGGTTACATATTTTCATCTAAATATCCCGTTAAAAGATATTAGAGTCGGTATGATTGAGAGATGCGAGAATAGTAATAACATAAAACTTCATATGATTAAGTTGATTGACGATGAGAATCAACTTGACATGTTAATACTAAATTATCGAGTCTTAAAATTTAACCTCTAACCATAATTCTATAAGTCTGATACGAGATATACGAAGTCAGACGATGTGTTTCTAGTACAAACAATATGATTTGTATCATAAACTTATTAAGATTTTATGAGATAATAAATGACACATGTGGTTAAATTTTATATAATTAACACTTATATATATACAATAATATTATTTACTTCTTGTGTGTTTGATATGATATGTAAAAGGTATTTTAAAATTTTTATCTCAAATTATAAGGTATTTAAGAGTTAGTTAATGACTAATATTCATAAGTAACATATTCAACTGCGTACCCTATTACGTACTTGATACCGAGGTTGTTCAATCATTGATCACAGAGACAAAGATGATTTTGTCAACTTTTGAGCTGGGTTGGACAAATAACATGACCCCTGTCCCCAAGCTCGGAAGCCAATCCCGACTCTAAATTGCAGAATCCAATTATATCGTCAAATTTTATGTCCTGATTCCCGAGGTTGGGGGTGGTGGTGGGGGGAGTTTTGTGCGAAAGCATCACAAATTGTTCGCTAGAATCAAGTATTGACCAAGTAAAATTTTGGACAGGATGAATGTCACTTTATTTAGATGAATTTATGAAATGAGCTTTGAGATATATAACAGTACTGCTTCATAAAGTTCATAATATAGAACTCATGTTGTGTTATAATTTATAGTTTGGCTTCAAATTTAATCATGAGAATGCAAATTGAGTAGAGCATCAATTAGTGATTAGTATAAGATCGTCTGTTGATAAAACTCCTGAATCTTGGTATACAATAATTATTAGCAATGAAGAACATATGAAAAGTCTTATTTTCCTCTTTTAATTTCAAACCGTGGAGAGAAGTGGGAGCTAGTGATAATGTTTGATGGTGGGGCGGGTGGGCGAGTGGTGAGGCAGCGGCAGTGAATGATTGATTAATTGGACGGTTGCATTTCGGGAGTCTACGGAGAATCTGCCGTCCTACTTGTTTGTTATCGCTGGTGGAGCCACTGGCTCTTTTGCACGTTTGACTGCTTAAGCCCTTTGGTTCTTTGGGCTAAATCATTTTCAAATTGGGCCCAAGTTACCCAACGAGTGGCGCTACGGCCACCTCTATATTTCTCTTGCAAAACCCCTCTTGTTTTCATTTACAATTTTATCCTTTATATTAAACGCGAGAATTTATTTTATCAAATTCACCTACAGTGTTTATTTGGTCATTTTCTCTATTACGATGAAGTTTAGTTCGCGTCGAATACTTGTACTCTTTTACGATTAGCTCAAAAGTGCTGGCGGCAGCCATGCGTGTTTAATTTGGCATTCAACTAATTAGTGGGTGACGGACCACTCGTGTTGAGGTCCAGAAGTAAAATTTGGACTGTGTACTTAGTTTAGGAGTGGGCGCCATCGGCACCCCCTCTGTCATCATTATCACACTTTATTTATTTATTGGTATTTCATTTTAATCCCTAAAATAATCACAGAAATTATCCCCTTAATTAGTAAGTAAGGCTCCTTCTTTAATTTCACAATCAAAACCATCCAATAATGTTATCCGGTGTTCTTGCAACACAAACATGCTGTCTTCTTCAAAAGAAGAAGCAGATAGCTCAACTGCTTTAAATGGATAATGATCAAAAGCATAAAATAATCTCATTATTCACCCAAAACATTGACCTGTTGTTATACTGCAATATATAAAATTTATTCCTCTTATGTTCTATCCGATGTTGTTGTATTGCGCAGACAGTTCTATCATAATCCATGCATTGAGTTCATAATCAGCGAGTGCGCACCGGAAGAAATTGTGTGTTTTCTAGAGAGTTAATAAGTCGAGCGGATATCAATAATTGCAGTAGTCGGTGAGACATGCCGCAATTAATACATACCGAATTCCCTGGTCTACCATTTCCTAATTGTAGTCGCAGATTAATAAATTTCAACAAATCAGAAAATGCCGACATTTCTGAAAACTGATACTAGTTCGTGCACATGTCCTGAGTTGACTTGACTCACGGGCTCCCTTGCATTCATTTCCTAGCGATCGAGAAAGACGATGCCACAACACAACACGTTGCGACGCTTCTGTTCCACCAACTCTTTTCCCAAGAGATTTATTCCTATGGGGACCACCACAAGCCAGATGCCTCCACTCTCGTGTAATCCTCGTAAATTATGAAAGCAACTATTGAAAGCTTCTTTCCTAGTCAGACGAGTTGGCCGGAACTCGAACAACCAGCTACGTAATTGCATATAGAGCAGTTGCACCTCATTTTCGGAATAGTATGATGATGTCGATGGCGATGGAGCCATTGCCTATGGTCTAACACCACACTCCCCTTTTTACACGACAGATATATTGCCTCTAGAAGGAATTTCTTTAGAACTTTTTCTTTCCGATTAACTTTTCTTCCGGGAAATTGTTCTCAGTGCAACTGAAACAATGGATTATACACTACTAAAGAAACTAAGACACAGTATTAATACTGTATACAGATCATAGCAATTTCACAATTTAAAAAAGAAAAAAAATCTCTTTTTTATTTAGATTACGGTACGAGATTATTATAGCAAAACTAAGAAATTAAGGCAAATGTTTTCCACCCTAAAAAAGAAGAAATTAATATTGTTTGATTAATGAATTAAAACATATGCTTTCTCTAGATTATACAGTGTTCGCATGATATACACAACGGCACCATTTTATCACAACCCATTCCTGCCAGCTCCAAAAATCACCTTCAGATAAATTAACTTTCTCCTAAGGCCAAAATCTCTATTGTAATTGCACCCTGCTTTCTATACTACACTTGTGCAAAAACCCAAATTTCTAAAATCCTCAAAACACACATCTAAATACAAAATGTTCTACGGGATATACAAATTTCCCAAGGCTCATCCTATTAAAATATGGAGTCCAAATATTGGTGGTAATGCCTCTTGTTGAACTCCAATAAGCTTCCATAGGTGCGATCAGCAACACCGACAAATAGAGATTCTGCATCTGGGCTAAAGGATATTCCAGCAATCTCCCCAAATAAATCAATCTCCTGGCACTCGACATATCCAGACTCTGTATCAAATACATGAACAAAGTCCGCTGGCTCAGCCATTGCCAGAAACCGACCATTGGAGGTGAACTTGAGAGCCCTAATGGCTCCCATATTTCCCTTCAACACAGTCAGGGACTGCGATAAGTTCCTTATGTCCCACAGTCTGCAAGTAGTGTCTTGGTTCCCAGTGGCTAAAATTCTTCCATCCGGGTGCCAAGCTGAAGCAAATGAGTAGTCCAAGTGTCCTTTAAGGTTCCCAGTGACTTTACCAGACTGAGCATCAGCTATCAAGCACTCTGTGCTGTCCCCAAGTACTGCAAGCAACTTACCATCTGGACTAACAGAGATATTCTGGAAAACCAACAAACAAGAATACATTGGCCCCGTGCCAGACAAGCAACTAACAATCAAGATCAAACTTCTATAAAATATTTCTCAGGCACAGCACTCACATTCACAGACCAATCATATGAGAAGCAATTAAGGCAACTGAAATTTTCAGCATCAAATAGTCTAACTTGGGCATCGTTGTTGGCTGTTATGACCCTCTTCGAGCCACTACACAGAGAAGATATAACTACACTTCTTACCAAACAAATATAAAGGGCAAACAACAATTTCTAATAAAAGTAAGCCGAGTTCCTTACTCGGGGCTGTGGAACACATCCACTGTATTGGTGATGGCATTATCATCTGTTGTTAGTTTTGTGCAGAAGGCAACCCCTGATTGATTTAAGTGCTGGGCAAACAAGAGAGTATATTAAAAACCGTGAGTAGAACCAGATGCAAATTTAATACTCGACATTGAATTGGACATTTCCAATATCTTGCCATTTCTTACCTTGCAGATGAGCTCCCCATGAAAACCACCAGCCACCATCAGGTTATCTTTAACTGCCATAGTGCTTATTTGCACCCTATTCAGAGACTGAGCTGATAGACCAGGGTGTTTCTGTAAACAGGAAATCAATTCAGAGCATTTTTAACTTTAACCAAGCAGGCAAAATTCACATCTTGGTCAAGAAGCTACATACCATGGGGGGAACAATTGGCTTTGCCACGTTGAGCACTTCTTTGCCTCTATGGAGCAATGAAGACCAATGCATTACAGAGTAATTCTGCATTAGGTACACATCATGCTTTGATGTTGCCCATAACAAATTCCTTAACTGCACAGAAGGACAGACAACAGCCAACAGTGTTGAATCAGCAAACTTGTGCCAGAAAGACGTACAAGTACAAATCTTCAAAACAAGGCTGCTATTCGGAAAAAAAGACTACTCACTCCACTTCTGAGCTCAGGGCAGATCTTTACTTAGGTTGGGGTTAGACTCCAGCCCGCTATCCCTCTATCTATCTATTGGTTAGCCTTTCTGGAGTTTCTAGGCTCAAGCTATTAGCTGGGTTCGAGACTCAAGGAATTGTTGACGAGACTAACTCAACTTCTAGAAGTCATGGATCCATTAGATGACTTTAAGTTTAATTACAGACTCACAGACAATCAATGGAAAATCCAATCATAGCAGTCTTTGGTGCAATTAAACGGCTAGAGATCTTTTTATGACTGACTGACAAGTTTGTTTCAAAGTTACGGTTCAAAGACATACAAAATGCATTTTCAAACTTAAAATCACCAAATGCTTGGCTAATTAAAAATGATAAAGCGTGCATCCGGATCCAGGAAAAAAGAATGAGATAACAATAATATGAGAAAATCCATCCAACAAATATAATAATAAAAGAATATGCCAATGCAGTTTAACCCTATGAACAGTGCACATTCATACTAAACTATAGGAATTGCTACAGAGGCCTCCAAATACTCAAATATTTTCCTATCATACCATATAAACAATGTATCCTTATGGCGCCAGCTGCTCAGATAAAACTCCCACCCTGCTTTATAAGCTGAAATAAGAGAAATTGCAGTCCTAATGCCACTTAGGGTTAACTTCATATAATTATATACAACAGTCAACTTCAAACAATACATATAGAGCTGTGATCATCAGAATACAGAGATATCACAACACAGATGAATTAGACCATCCATATTTCACAAGAAAATAAGAAGTAAAATTTGCAATTAGATCATTAACAAGCAACAGAGCACTCAAAACTTGCCGGTGAAAAGTCCAAAATTTGAAGAGGTATGGAACACACTAGAAAACCAGATTCACGAATTGAGCAATTTTCATGACTACCAACATTATATTTTCTTAAACCTAGCATGGGATACTAAAAACTCATTATATAGAGTAGAGAATGACTTTCACATTTTTCTGTTTGTGAGATGCATGCATGAGAACATGTTAATAGAGCATGTTACATCAATCATGTGCTCAGAGAGAGAAGTAAAATTTTCTTGTCAAAGCTACTATTACATAGGTATTGGTGTCTGGGGAAATCTCTCTTACTGGGCTGGTTCATCTGGGAATAAGCTAACACACGTATAACTGTAAAAAGACATTTAATCCTCTTGTCTGTTCAAAATTGTACCTTTGGAAATAATTGGTCCTCTAAATTTATCAAAAAATTAGCAAATGATAATGTAAGCAACTTTACTCTGCACCAAAAGGATTGAGTGAATAAAACCCCGAACAAGATAACTCAAATTGAGTGCTTCTTTGGCACATTTCTAAGAAAACAAAGTTCCAAAAAACAGAAGAATACTCCAAAATGAGTAGTTAACAAAATCCAGTTCTGAGAATCCTGCAAACTGATTTAACCTGGCAGTAATGAGTCCCACTAGGACTGTTTAGTTAAACACAAATCTTAACAGGAAAAAATAGAAGGCTTAAACAAACCAACTTGCAATGGATTTTTCAATCTTGATCTCAAATACCCAAATTACTGTTAAAAAATTATTTCAACATTTGAAGAAACATGGATACTGTAAACTGTGTCAGTTTAAATCAAATCTGGAATATGTGGCTGGTTTTGGTTTTCCCCGCCACACCAAATATTCTAGTTTTTATTTTTGGGGGGGGGGGACTAGATCAGGGTAGATTGTATCACCAGTTCTTAAATCTGCAAAGGGATGTTGGCCACAGTAGAACACAGATTGATCTGAAGTGTGCTCAAAATCAATTTTGCTGTAGGTATGTCAACTATATCTTTTGAGTAATAATAAGAAATCGATTTCAACCTAAACAGTCGAGCAGGATTCATACCTTCAATGAATGGTCGATGCACACAACAACAATCATATATAATAGTTTCGGTTAAGAATACTAATATATTGACAGGACCTGCAAAACTTATAAAGCTAATATGATATGCATATGACGCACTTCTGAATAATCATAAATTATAAAAGGTGATCAAGTATGAAAATGGAAAGCAAAGCATGGAGTAGATAGTATTTCTCTCTCTTTTTTTTTTTAATAAAAATGACTATGACTATGACAACTAATGCAAATAACTTATTACACAACTCCTTCCCTAGTATATATGAAAGGGAACATGCAAATCTTAACTGTTAAATTAGGATAACCAGAAGCTCATGGCTCAAATGAATTTTCATTTTTTTTTAAACCACAAATCTTGGCTCAGATGTGACTATGCCAAAAACAATTTATATGATAAAGAAAACAGAATAAAAAAGGAAAGCAAAAGACAAAACTTCAACATTCATGGTTGTTTTCTCAATTCAGTAACTAACTACTATCATGAGGAACGGCTAAACAATCAGAATGTTAGGAGAGATGATCAATGTCTCTACCTGAAAATGCACAATTGTTGATTTGACAAGCCTTGTGTTAAACTGAAAGTCGTAGAAGGTTTTTCCCTTCTCTACTTCCAAGCAGTCCTGTCAACATAACAAGTTTAGCAACAATTCTAAAAGACACATAGGATTCCTGGATTCCAGAAACTTTTGACGGAAAGGCTTGTTGTCAATTGTTTTAATCTTTAAATCCACATTTACAAACAAAAGAGAGACGCACAAAACTAGAAAAAGAGTTTTTTTATTTTTATTTCATATTTCGAAGCTATATAACAGAAAATTTGTTCTTCAAGATCCAAGCATATCCTGAATCTTAAAAACAAGGAAAAAAAAAAAAACAATCGCGTTCAAATAGGACAACAATGATGTATAATAAAAATCCTTCCTCTCAGAAAAATCAGCCGCTACAATTAATCTGAAAAAAGCTGGTTAAGAATCTCTTTTGGAATCAAAGGAAAAAAAAATAGAGGCTGGTTTCGCATATTATCATAAGCAAATCAACAGCTTAATTTAAAAAGCCAGTGCGAATTCGTCAGGAGATATCGAACCTAACCTTCTGAATCTCTTCGCGGGGACGAGAAAGGCTCTCGTAATTCTTGTACTGTTTCAATCTTGTCTCACGGTACTTATCTCTTGTAAAATTAAGCCTCTCCCAAGGGATTCCCTGTATATCTTTTCCATTTCTCGCTTCCAAAGCAGAGGTATCAGTCTTCGGTTTACTCTGCACACATCACAGCCACAATCATCATTCACAAAGGCAAAATGCTTCAATAACAAAATTGCAAACCAAATCTCATGACACTAGTCATAGTTCAAAAACTTACCGTTTCAAAGTCATCTTCAAAGTCTGTGTCAACTCCGTCGAAGTTGTTAGTTCTCGGAGACTCGACTTCACCGAAAGGATCATCGTCAAAATCATCAGCGTCGTAGTAACCGTCAACTACGTACTCAAGCTCATCGTTGTTAAAATGGAATTGAGCCATTATCCTGCAATTACAATCAACGTTGTTCAGCTTAAAGAACAACGCATAGAATTGAAGTGAACTGTCACCTTCCAATCTAAAACATGTTTTCATCTTTTACATATTATTTAAAGCAAAAGTTACAAGTGTTTCAGTAACTAAACATGAAACGTAAACATTTAAGTAAAGAATGAGTTTCTAAAGACGATTTTTTTTTTTTTTTTGGGCGGGGGAGGAGGCAAGAACAAACTGATACCTCCGAATTGTGGCGGACACTTAGATCACAAGGAAACGCTAATTTTAGAGCAAGAAGTGAATAGAGAACAGCGAAACGGTTCTCCAGTCAATTTCTCGGGAAACAAACTGAAAAAGTGTTTTGATGGGAAAGACTAAAGCGAATAAGAAGAATCTAGACAGGAAACAAGAGCTTTGCTAAACAGCGAAAAAAGGAGGCGCCCGGCGTTCCATTTATAACGTTGAGTGTGGCAGGGGCCAGAGGCTTTGTCTAAAGAGTGTGAGCTGCGGGGCCCACGAGACGGTTTTATTTCCCGCAAACGGAACGCCCCGGTTATAAAAAGAAAAAATTTAAAATGTGGAATCCGCGTGCCGATGGGCTCCACATAACGTCTTATTTTTACCGCTAGCCATTAAGAGTTTTGATTATAGCGGATTCTTGTGTGGTGAGGTGGCGATATATGGTAACTACTAATTGCTTGATGACCAACCGTTGTTGGGATCCCCATTTTCCCAATTTTGGGCACGTAATTACGGGTTTTTGTTTTTTCCTGAACTAGTGCTAAAATTACAACCAATGCGTGTTTGCTTGGTTACTTTCGTATTGCTCCTTCTTTGTAACTGTATCAACGTCAAAGTTTGAGATTTCTTCTACACTAAGCAAAGAAAGAAATTATGTATTAAAGATATGAATTATCAAATAAGATTATGAATTAAAATAAATTAATTATGAATATCATGTGTGATAAAGTTCTTCGTAACTTTTTTTAATTTTTAAATTGATGCGTGTGAAAACTATAAGATTTGGAATAAAATTTTCTCATGATATTGTTATTCTTGAACATGTTTTAAACTTAAATGATCAATTGTAGTCATTTAAGAAAAATTATAATTTTTTTAAAAATTAATAATATATAAATATTGAATCAGTTGATAAGTATTATTAATTCATAATGGATAAATTTTTAAAAGATAAATTAAGAGTGTTAATTTAGGTCATGATATTAAAAAGTAATATGATTACGGTACAAAATTTAATGAATATGTATTAATTTAAATGATAATTTTTTTATATCAATATGATCTATATAATAAATTTATCGTATTCATATCAAGATCTTCTACATAAATTTATTTAAAATTTTATTATATTATGTAATAAATATATTTATTTTATATCAAAAGGTGTATAAGAGAGATGTGGTTATTTTTTATTTAAAAATATTATAGATATATTAGTTACTTTATTTTTTTTTTCAAACGTTAGTTATGACCGTCATCATTAACGACAAGCTAAAATGAATCAAATATGTTTAACATTTTTTTTCTGAAAGGTGAAAATTACAGGTTAAATGCGTAAAATCAGGAAAAAAAGGTGCTGCCTTTTTAACCCGATCACCCCAAGGCCATTCATGTAAAACTGGTTCTCGCAAACTGTCAAGTCAATAACCGGCACAATTTGACTACCAGTCGAATCATCGGCAGACGCGTTGGACAAACAATAGAAAATGGGTGGACCTGACAGCTGTCGGTTAACAACTAACAAACCCCCCAAACAACTTGTTGAATACAATAAAAATAGTTTACAATTAAAATAATAATATTAGATGGGGCAAGACAGCGACCAAGCAAAATTGAAGTTGAGTCCACTGGTGACGATTCGGCGAATCCACGTGGTTAGTTCAACCACGTGGATTACGGCAGAGGACTAGTCATTAAATCTTTGTTACATCCAGTTTCCCGCAGTTGACGGCGTCAAGTCAAACAATACCGTTAATTTAACCATGGTTAGTTGAAAATATTAGGAATTAGTGGTTTGGTTGGTGAATGGTTATCAGTTTGTCATCGACCGGCTTTGGTCCTCATTTTGGGTTCAGGGTCGGTTGAAAGGGACCCACGAGCCCACAAAGCCGTTTTTTTATTGCATTAAAATTATAATGCTTATTGCAAATGTTACATGATTGACATTTATAATTAAATATTATCATAATTAATTTACATTATTTTTATCAACATTGGAGAAAAAAAATTAAATCTTTATAATTATTTTTTTTTATAGAAATTCTAACACTTCTCACACATTGTAAAGTAGGCATTCTCTCACTGGCTAAGCCTATTAGTGCCCACAAAAGGGTATTGATTCGTAGAAAATTGTCTGTCTTTTGTTTTTGGGCGGGTCCTTTCGGAGTTTGCGCTGTCAGCTGCTGGTTGAGCTTGGTAGTTCTTCCTACTACGGACGCAACTGGCTTCAGCAATGAGGTAAGGGCGTGTTTGGAAGTTGGCATTAGGAGGCAGTTCCCTCGGTCTTAATCTCTAAGCAGCGGACCACTTCCCACGTTTTGACAAATAAGGTTACCTCCTTATTGGGAATCCTCTGTTTCAAAAAAGTTCTTTGTCAATTCCTTGATAAAAATCTCAAAAGTAATCAAGTGACATCCTTAAATAATAATAATAATAATAATTACGGTAAAATATGTAATGTTTTAATAAAATGATGCATTTAGCAATCAATCAATAAATAATATATCAAAAAATTAAAAAAAATAATACTTGATAAGTGTAGTGCGTCATCCTTTTCTTCAATTTAACATATTTTATTCACATGCGATCAATGCCATGGATGACTGACTAAATGATGCCTTGACCTTCATGAATCACGGGGATACATAGTACTTAGGCAGATGTTTGATCTTTTCAGATTTCAATAGCTAAAATCTAACATGAAAATTCACAGACATTACGATGAAAGGTAAATTACCCAAAAAAAAAAAAGGTGACAATATTGACAACTCTAGTGATTTAAATAAAAGGGGTAACAGAAATATAGCTAAATCATATCAGTATAATTCGCAAATACGATCACCGATCACTTGAATTGAAAAGAAGCGGAGGAAAAAATGCAAACGGTATCAATTTTAGCATTTAATACCGAAAAATGTTGAAAAATGCACTAAAAGCCGATTCCAAAGGCAGATTCCGCAACAGACAAGCAGGGGAGTGTCAACTTTTAACTTTTAGCTTCAACAGGACAATTTAATTTCGTGTTCATTCTTTTATACATAAACATAACAAAATGCTCGGTTTCGGTTATGCTAATGTAAAACAGGAGACTGAGAGGAGACGTCTGTGTGCCCCAATGATATTGCTAACGCCTTTTGCTCGGTTTTGCTTTGTTGTTATTCCGATTTCGTTTTTATTGAAACCAACAAAGTCCTGGCGACCGGCGCTAGCTTATCTGGCCTTGGCAATCTGCGTAGCTGCATCTTATATGAGTCTCATTTTGCTGAAGCTAGAAAATAAAAGATCGAAAAATAAATAAATGAATGAATAAATAAGCCAAATTATAATACGATAAAATAAATAAATGCGACCCGAAAATTATTGTGAGACCCATTTAACTTGTAGCAACATTTGACGTGCCTTACGTTGATCCGTCACATGTGCTGTCACAAGGACAATAATACGATTGTCCTCTTTGCGTTTTGGGGCTGTGTATATTGCATGGGTCATTCATCTCGTTGCTAGATATTTCATATTCGTGTTGTTAATTTCTCGAGTCGGTGTTGTGTTTCTATTTTCTAAGCCTGGGGCAGGCTTGCTGATTTCATTACGAAGATTTTTCTCAGCTTTGTCCCTGCCGAAGAGAGAGCACCGTTTTGTAAAACATCTTAAATCAACTCCGAAAGATTGTCCCAGTGTCGTGTTATTATTGCACGCGACTTGTTTATACATGCAGTTTTGTTTCAGCCCTCGCGATCTTCCTTGTGATTGTATTAATTAATCCTCTTCAATATTTTTTTTTAAACCAAATTCTCGTGTAGCTTTTAAAATTACATTCATTTTTTTTGTTGGGTGGGGGGAGGGGGCGTATAATATAAATTATCTTATAAAAAGAGGACTACTTTACCAGAAGATATGTATAGAATAGATGCCTGATATGTTATTCTTGTCGCGCATGTGAAAATTGAGTGTAAGCACACAAATGGCCCGTGGGCACAATGAAAAGCCAAAAGGTTCTAAAATCGACCCCCCCACCCATTATTATAAATTAATTAGCTACAAGAAAATTTCCCTCTCGATGGATGAGGATGCATTTTCTCTCTCTTCTTCTAGAGTTATCCGATATTAATTAAAAGGAAAACACTCAATTATAGTTCTTATTAACCCTCCACACAACGATGGCGTGGCTGCAGACCTGCAGCCGGTGTCAGGTTCCCTATTATTGTTTTAAGTGAGCATTATTTCGGAGGTTTGCTATCGAAGGTTTGTCTGTTCCGGCGGAATATTTTTGGCTTTGCATCGCATGAGCAGCCTTTCCGCGACCTCTATAATTTGTTTGTTATATGTTTATGTTAAATTTTTGTTAAATGCACAGGGGAAAATGTCTGCCATCTCGAATATTATTATTATTACTGAAGCTTTTATATCCAAATGTCACCTCCATCATTTAGTTAATTTAATCATTAATTATGATATATAATGGTTTAGGAGGTAATTAGAGCATGCGCGGTTGATATATATACAAATTAAAACTAAAGTTTAATGATTAATTAATAATTATTTTTAGCATTAGTGGCCGGGAGCATTGACCCTAGACCCCAATACCTGCACCTGTATCTGCGCCCACCAAATAATTAATTGCTAAAAAAATTTACCCTTATAATCGCATGATTTAATTTAATCCGAAGACTACAAGCAGTACGTAAAGCATGCAGTAGTACTTGCAGTGTTTAAAGGCGTGACAATAATGGCTCAACCAAAACCCTAGCTTTCGGAGATTCGATCTTCTAAGCAACGCTTGGCATATTTAACTACCAAAGACAAGCTTGATTCTGAAGAAGAATATAATAAATTAATTATTGTCTCCATGTGTAGGACTTATTACCGAAGGAATCACGAGGATTAAATAATGAGGATTATATTACTCTTCCAAAAACAAAGCTGATTATATACAAAAGAGAAATTATTGGTCCATACAAATCAAATTATACACACATATATCAGATTTCCTCGGCCGATATTTCAGAGCACATTGTCGAAGTAGCCGATATTGAACTGGCAACAGCATTGTTTTTCCTCCATTAAATTGAAAGAGTTAAACAAAAAATATTCCGGCATTAATTCCATCTCACTTGCGAAAAGCAACCATCCTATGTTATTAATTAAATCATTATTATTATTATTTGATTTTTTAGAATTTTTATTGCATAATTTCATTCTCTCTTTTTTTCCCCCCCTCTCTTTTGGGGGTTTCTTAAAAAGTCCCTACGAGTCGAAGAGCTAATTAAGTATTTTTCGTGTCAGTAGGTAAAAGAGGAAGGAGAAGGAAAAGGGGGAGAAAAAAAAGGGTGAAAGGCATCGGGAATAAATAGATGGAACAATTTATGCCTCTCTTGGCTAATCAAGTGGGCAGCACTTAGGAGGAGATAAAAAGAAGATAATTTTAATAAAAGGGCCTTTCTTTTTCATGCCTCGGAATTTCCTTTGCTTACACATGATATATATAAAAAGGGACTGGCTTTATAAATATCGCCGTTGTTTTCTTGACAGTATATTTAATGTAGCAAGGCACCTCCAGCTATGAGGATTGCGATATTTATTAGCGTCCAGAATCTCTCATCAGTTTCCATCATGATTAAATTTCTCCGATTTTGAATGGCGACGTTAAGGTTCTTCCTTTTTTTTGTTTTTGTTTTTTTCCTTCTTCCTCAGCGGGGATTGTAATGTAAAAGCAACAAACTTGTACAAAAAGAAAAGGGGTCGTGACACAAGATAATAAATTTAAGTAGACTAAAAAAAGTAAAACTTTGCATATTCTGTTTCTTCCTCATTCGTGTCAATATTTCGATCAAAATCTTTTCAAGAAACCCTTCCAAAATTATTATTATTATTATGGGCAATTTCAATCAATTAAAATACCCTCAAAGTTTTACTTTCATTCATAGCTATAGCTGCAAGAGAATACAGTGATTGAGGAGTCTAACGAGATGAGGCTGTAATGCATTCCACAGAGGGAAAAAAAAAGAAAAGAAAAGAAAGGATTTCACATCTCTGCTAGTAGCTTACCGCCAAATCAAAAGTGGGCAAGTAAAAAATGGGAAGGATGCTCAAAAAGGAGAACTAAACGATTGATAGATGAATGCATTCATTTTGATTTTATTCATTTCTCGAGATGGTCCCGTATGATTGATTTCGGGTCGTATGCAGCCAACTTTAATGGAATCCTATTGGTTGCTTTATTAAATTGGCGGGCCAAGGCCATCCTTTAACCTCACTTTGGAAGGCCCTGTCATGCCTGCATTGACCCATTTCGGTGGCCAGATTCTACATTTCGATTAAAATTGATCGTCTTGTTCTTAATTAGGATATTGAAAGGGAAAAGGAAAAGGAAAATGGATATTACGCATTGCAATTCTTAACGATCGAATATTAACTCTTTAGTTGGGACCCATCTTAATAAAATAGCATGGTTGATGTATCAATTCATTGATTTCGTATTGGAAAAATGAAATTTAGATTCATGTCCCTAAGAATTTGGCCTAGTATTTGTTAAGGTGCAGCATGTGGTGTGGCATTGGTGTAAATTGTTGTATGCATCAACGACGACATGCTTTATAATCATGTTAATTATAATTATTTGAATACATTATATTTTCATTTGGATCACATGTATGTCGTATTAAGTGACATAGAAAAATAATATCCCAACTTTATAAGAATAACATTCTTCTTATCAACAATAAATAATAATAGTAAATATAAAAAAGAGGATCCCAATTTGTAATATGACTCTTTCTCTCTCTCTCATTTTTTTCCCCCTTCTAATAATCATAATATAAGCGTTAAAATCTTATCATATTACATCGTGGTGGTAAGAACAAAAGATGCAAAACAATAATCAACATACAGTACGCTTGATTTGGTATTAAAGTTATTAACTTCACAAGTCTATTGAATTTGAAATTAAAAAAAAAAAGTTAATTAAGGCCTTGATTCCACTTGCGGGTATATTATTTAAGAGTAAATTGTAACTCACAGCTGCAGTCTGTAAATTAGTAAAAAATTAGCAGATCCCCTTATTTAAGCGGAGCTTAAGTCGAGACGATCGTGAGCAGAAAATTTCAGATCCGCCAGCTCGCAATCTTCGAAATTTCACGAAAATGTACATGATGTACCCCAACATCCATCTGCATCTGACGAGCGATGGGACTGACGCGTTTCCTCGTCCATATAAAATTGCAAACGCAACTGCCAGCCCTAAATTGGCTGGAATCAATCACGCTGTCGCTGAAAATATGAGTTTTGAGTAGACCTACATAAGACAAGATCTCGCTTTCATTGCCTGTACAAATTATCCGATCAAAGACCACCTTTTATGACCTGAATCCGAGGGTCTATTTGTCGGTTTTTTGCTTTTGAATATGTACAAAATCATCTCCCGATGTCAACATTATCTCAAAGATTAATGTAGAAAAAGTAGCTTAAAAGATAATAATGTAAATAGTAATTAAAAAAAAAAACCTACATTGAGTCATATATGTTATCAAAATCTATGAATAATTATACCCATCCAAAAAATTGTGAGAAAAATAGATTAGATCGTCAAATTCCTCCCCATCTATGTAATAGTGGGAACCAAGTTTTAAAACTTCAAGACATTATACCTGTTAGATCATTGACTATCATAAAAGGAAAATAGCGTATTTTCAATTTTTTTTCCTTTTTCTAATGCACCCTCACAGTCAAACCCATCTCATCCCATATACAAACACAAATTTAAAGCTTTCATTCTCCGAGATTGATGTGATTACGAATCAATCGTTTTGGATGGGATTTGGAAATTGGATCAATACGCCATGTTTTGATATAAAATTTGGAATATGCTAACAATTCCGATAAGAGTTCATAACCCAAACGTAACATCAGCGGCAGTTTGAACTCTGAAGGGCAGTTGCATGTGTCGAACGACAATTCTTTCTTCGGAAAGCAAAATGAAAGTGATTTTCTCGTAGGGAAATGAATTAATATTAATTCAACCCAAACAAACCAACCGGCCAATAAAATTTATCGCAGATATGAACAGAACGCGGGAGGAGTTGCGGTTACTTTTAAAACATAACTCAAAACTCGACACCTAATTTCCCAATCAACCATGTCCACAATCTTAATAAATCTTGATAGATATATTCGCAGATTACAGATTACGTGATGATGCAAACGCTTTTTAAAATATTTCGTTACCGACCTTTTCGTAGTTGGGAAGTATGTGGGAATGTTAAATGACAAATGGATAATTCAAACCGAAGCCAACGAGGGAGAAGCAAGTAGCTTGCAGTGATTGGCTTAGCGGCTTAGTGTGGAATAAGTACTTATCCGAATGAATTGATTAATTGCGTTTCACATGGTATTTCTTTATCAACTAAATAACTTTTAAAAAATGACTTAACAAACGAGAGATGAGGAGACTTGGGCAATTCTTTATTTATTTTGTTTTCATTTCCCTTGCTACGTGAACCATTTAATAATCTTTTGATTTATTTTTTTAAGAGGGAAAAATGAAAAGAGGGACAATGACATCTCGGCTTGTGAATTCAAGGACATATCACCACCCTCCCCTGAAAAAGAAAAAGAAAAAACAAAAACAAAACTCAAAATGTGGGGTATTGGCCGTTGATTATGGGAGATAAGGACGTTGGGTTTTTCTCCAAGGAACCGAAGAAAAAAAATTTCCAACGCTGTGCTCTCGTGCGACGTGGAATACGTGTAATTGGGATTGGGCCCATATTACTTAAATAAAAAGGTTTAATCTCCTTGCTTTTAAACGTGATCGACTCGCCCATCATCATTTTGATTGAAACGAGTGTTCTCTAATTAAAGAACAATGGTAATCTACTCGCACAAAAAATGTTTACCGGGATTATCATTCCCCTGTATACATAAATTAATCTCAGAGTGATTTTGCAATTAAAGATAATAGAAGATTCGCAGTTATCATCGCCCTTATTGAGGAGGAGAGTGTGATTTTTAATAAGTTCATACTCTTCTTCAGAAGTTAATATTGAGGCGAATCCATGTTCGGCCTAATTGGGCTTGAATAGGTTCAATCGAAGCCCGAGTTCAATAGACCCAAGTCCAGTGACATTCGCAGTTATCATCGCTCGAATGGGTTTAATCGAAGCCCAAATTAAGAACGCAATCCAAAAAAAAAAAGAAAAAGGTGCTCTCCTCTTTTTTTTCTTCTACTCGTTCTTTTACTTCCGGTTTATATATAGAGCCTGTAGTTAGAACAATTATTACCATAGTATCTCAATTGGCCATAAGCACTGTGGAAACTGGAAAAATTTACTTGTAAAATTAGCGCCATTGGAGATTCTTAATTTCGGACTAAAGGCCTAAAAGACTTAAACTGCCCATTGGTGTTATTATTTTATTAGCTCCATCAGAGGTTCCATCCACTGCACTTGTAAAGTTCTCTTTTTACAATTTCAAAAAGATTAGAGTGAAGATGTACTAATTATATTGAAAGGCTTCGAGTTTAAAATTTATGCTACTTTCGTTAAAATATAAACTACAGTTTTTTTTTTTTTTTTTTTTTTTACTATTGTGCCTTTTATTAGTTTTGACAAAGATTGACAACTGTCATTTTACAAAGTTAGTGAAAATAGAAATGGATTGCAGCATTACGCAACTCTTTATTGGTGCAGTGTTGAGAGCTTAAAGTTAATCACGCTCAGTTGATACCACGAGAAAACTGCAGTGGCTGGATGATAATATTAATACCCCCTAAAAAGTAAAATGAGAACGAGGGTGGTTTTGAGACGAAACGGTGGGCTCAAAATTTTTGTTGTAGAGTGCAAAACTTTATAAGTTTTCCTTCAATTATTTTGGAGTTGACAACTTTTTTTATTTGTTGATATAATTATAGTTCCGTATTACCATACGAGTTTTCTCAGGTTCGTATTTAGAAAAAATATACTCCCTTCAACGGGAAAGGATTGTCTACAAGTGAAATTTTATACACTTAAAAAAATCTAAGGTTGTATTCTTATATTTGGAAGTAAGAATTAAGTGAGAAATTAGATTAATTTTATCATTAAACTTTTAGGTCATATTTGGAATCAAGGATAAGTGGCTGTAATTTAAAAATTAAGTTGATCTGAGTATATATTTATATAATAAAAAATATATTATATTTTTATTAATTTTCTTAAAATTATTATTTTAAATTATATTTATTAATTTTTAATTTATAATCATAATTTTTCCTCTTAGTAGCTGTAATTTTTATACCTCAATTCTAAATATTATCTTATTCAATGTTTGACAACTTTTTATTGAATTGGATTAAAAGGACAAAATCCGCATTCAGACTATTAATCGTGGGATTAGTTTTTTTTTTTTTTTAAAAAGTTATTCATTCACAACGTTTCTTTCATTTATAATTTATTACAACAATTAATTATAATAGAATTAATAATAACTAATATACTATTAAAAATAATCATAGTAATTAATAATAACAGTAATCAATTGATTATATATATATATATATATATATTATTTTCTAATTTTTTGATAAACTAAATACATCTAAAATATGTACTAAAAAAATTAGCCAAAAATTCAAAATACTTTTATTAATCTACATTTTCTTATTATAATCGTGACTAAGCAATAACTAATTTACTATATATTAAATTTTCTTTACTAGTTACTTATCAAAATTATTATTATCGTTAGATTTTTATAAATAATTGATATTTATGTTTAAATATAATTCAATATAATTCAATTCGATATCAGATGAAACGTAAGATATGTTCTCTAATTTAATCTAATTTATTTTAATTCAGTATATATCCAATTTTACGCGTCAAAGTAACGTAAAATAGCTGGCATTCACGACTTCGTTCGAGTTTCCTGAAACAGCAATTATGCAAGAATTTGGAATCTATTCCCATTGGAAAAGGTACAAAAGTTCAGAAATTCAACCGGGCCCTGCATTATTTTTCTTCGAATGCGACAACAACAAGTTGGACATCGTTGTCACGAAATATTACGGCCGTGGCATTGTGGCAATGTTTAAGGTTTGGATGAAATTAAATTCACGAGTGCGGGCTATTGGACGATCCGGATGATTTCACGAAGAGGCTGTAGAATCCCATGCAATTATCGAAGGCTTTTACGTTCTGATATTTGAAGGACAAGATGATTTTATCTTAATGTTAAATAAGGCCTTCGCGATCACACCAATGATTGACATTAAAAGAATAAAATAGGCGATAATAAAATACAAATCGCAAGGTCAATTCCGTCATTCAACTTACACTTAACAAAGCCAACCACCAAGTAGCTTTCCCCTCTTAACTTGGCCTCGCTCACTTGGCTCTCTCACACAGAACAAGAGCAATGATGATATTCCATAAGCTCTCTCTTGTTTTAACTCTTCTCTGTCTCTGCTTCACTTCACACCCCACCCGAGTTGACTCAGCTCAGCCTCCATTCTCATGTGACCCATCGAACCCATCAACCGAAACCTTCCCTTTTTGCAAAACCACACTGCCCATAAGCCAAAGAGCCAGGGACTTGGTCTCCAGACTCACGCTAGATGAAAAAATCTCTCAACTCGTTAACTCAGCTCCAGCTATTCCCCGACTTGGTATCCCGGCGTACGAGTGGTGGTCCGAGGCATTACACGGCGTCGCCGATGTCGGGAAGGGCATCTTCTTCAATGGAACCATTAGAGGTGCCACTAGCTTTCCTCAAGTCATCCTCACCGCAGCTTCCTTTGATAGTTACTCGTGGTACCGCATTGGCCAAGTAAGCATTAATACTTTATACAAATGATAGCATAACGTTTGCCTCAACTAATATGACTCTTAAATTAATTAATATGTAACATTTTGATTATGTGATAATATTAGGCGATCGGACTTGAAGCAAGGGCTGCGTACAATGCCGGACAAGCAATTGGTATGACATTTTGGGCACCAAATATTAACATATTTAGGGATCCCAGATGGGGGAGAGGCCAGGAGACACCTGGCGAGGATCCATTGGTTACTGGGAAATATGCAGTGTCCTATGTGAGAGGCGTTCAAGGTGATACTTTTAGTGGAGGGAAGCTTCGAGGGCACCTTCAAGCTTCTGCTTGTTGTAAGCATTTTACTGCTTATGATTTGGATAACTGGAAGGGCACCACTCGTTACAAGTTCGATGCTCGTGTAAGTGAAAACCAACGCCCTTTCCTTTGGATATATTTTTCTTAACTTGTTCTTGATTTTCTGCACCCTTTCCGAAAAGTGTTCGAAGATTCCTCCTTGGCCTTCATGCGCTGCCAAGTTTTATATTTTATTTTGAAGGATCAGATTGGTCGTTGGTGGTTGGACCGCGGATGCTGTAATTGTGCTTTATTGGGTTTCGTCGCATTGTTAATTTTTAATTCATAATGAACTGCTGAAAAGCTGTAATCTGCTTTCGGACTTATTGTTAATTTTGACCCTTGCTTTTGCTTTGGGTAAGAAGCCCTTTTTAAGAATTTTTGTTATAAATTTTAATTTAATGCGGTGCTTAGGTGACGATGCAAGATCTAGCCGACACATACCAGCCTCCATTTGAGAGCTGTGTAAAGCAAGGAAGAGCCAGTGGAATAATGTGTGCTTACAATAGAGTTAATGGAATTCCAAGCTGCGCGGATCACAATCTCTTATCCAAGACTGCCAGAAGACTGTGGGGGTTCCACGGGTAAAAATAACATTAAACACTGTAATGTGTAATCTGATAAAATCTATAATGTATTTTTGATGAATTAATCAGGTATATAACATCAGACTGTGATGCGGTGTCCATCATTTATGATGCTCAAGGATTTGCTAAATCACCCGAAGATGCTGTTGTTGATGTGCTTAAAGCAGGTATGGCGGGACCTTACCTTTTTTTTTCTTGTCCTGATTGTATAAATTGCCATGTGCTTGTGTTTATAGCTTGGACTTTGAGGTTAGTGTCGGTCGTTTCTTTGTTTAGCTGTGCATATTTTATTCACCTTATGGATTTTGCACTTGGACGGTTGTGATCAACTCTGAACTAACCCAGAAAATGGCCTTTAGATTCCTGCAGTTGAGGAATGTTGCGCTTGTCTGTTAACTTTTATATATAATATTCCAAAAATATTCAAATTTACTGCCCGTTCTATAAAATCTCAATTTGGGTTCTTAAAATATATTCATTAGATGAATGACCAACACACCAACAATGCAAGAACGTCTAACACACCTTCGAGAGCAACTTTTATCATAGCTACAATGTCCACACACTTTGTTTAGGGGATTTTTTTTTTTTTGTGGAATGTAAACTGAATCAAGTTTTTAAAATGTCATGAAATTGATGCCCTGTTGAACATGAATGGCCTGGAGTTCCCAAGTATTAAAGCTAATCATAAGTTCACTTGAGTTCCGGTTAAGGTGATTTTAAAATGCTTGCAAAGTTTGTAATACTCCAAAATTTAGGCCCTGTTACATCACTAACAAGGTTATCCGATTGTCTTAATGCAACAACTATTTCAGGCATGGATGTCAATTGTGGATCCTACTTGCAAAAACACACCAAAGCAGCAGTAAAGCAGAAAAAATTGCCAGAATCTGAAATAGATAGAGCCCTTCACAACCTTTTTTCTGTTAGAATGAGGTTAGGACTCTTCAATGGCGGCCCAACAACACAGCCTTTTGGCAAAATTAGAGCGGACGTTGTCTGCTCTCCTGCTCACCAGGTTCTAGCCCTTCAAGCAGCTGAAGATGGAATTGTCCTGCTGAAGAACTCTGACAGGCTCCTTCCACTACCAAAATCAAAATCTGTGTCTCTTGCGCTAATTGGTCCTAATGCCAATTCTGCAAAAACACTTCTCGGAAACTATGCAGGTCCTGCTTGCAGATCCATTACCCCATTGCAAGCATTGCAAAGCTATGTTGAGAACACAGTTTATTACCCTGGTTGCAATACAGTGGCGTGCTCTTCAGCGTCAATTGACAAGGCAGTGGACATAGCAAAAGGGGCTGATCATGTGGTGCTGATTATGGGATTGGACCAAACTCAAGAGAAAGAGGAGCTTGATCGTTTGGACTTGGTGCTTCCAGGAAGGCAACAAGAACTCATCACCAGCGTTGCAAAAGCTGCCAAGAAACCAGTTGTTCTGGTTCTACTTTGTGGAGGTCCTGTTGATATAACTTTTGCCAAGGACGACCGCAACATTGGAAGTATTCTGTGGGCAGGTTATCCTGGTGAAGCTGGAGGGGTAGCACTAGCAGAAGTCATTTTCGGTGACCATAATCCAGGTGAATTTACTGTTATTGCTGTTGAAATGCAATAAGATTTGTGTTTGATGTTCGTAAATTGGATCACTGACATTTGAAGGTGGTCAGACGAAGTTGTTCAGACTTTTAGACTAAAATGGTGCATTGGATGTTGCCATGCAGGAGGAAGATTACCAATGACTTGGTATCCACAAGACTATATAAAAGTATCAATGACGGACATGAATATGCGACCCCAAGCGACTTCAGGTTATCCAGGACGTACATATCGATTCTATGAAGGGGAAAAGGTCTTCCCATTCGGTTATGGTCTCAGCTATTCAAAGTATTCCTACAAGTTCAAATCCGTCAGCCAAAACAAGCTCTATTTAAATCAGTCATTATCTACGAAGATGGATGAAAATCAAGATGTAGTCCATTGCAAGTCTGTTGCAGAGTTGGGCACAGAATTTTGTGAGACAAGGAAGTTCTTGGTTACCGTCGGAGTTAAAAATCATGGAGACATGGCGGGTAAGCATCCAGTGTTGTTGTTTGTGAAGCCTGCAAGGCATGGAAATGGCAGGCCGATAAAACAGTTAGTTGGATTCCAAAGTGTGATTCTAAATGCCAAAGAAAAAGCCGAAATTGTTTTTGAGCTGAGCCCCTGTGAGAGCCTTAGCAGAGCTAACGATGATGGCTTGATGGTAATGGAAGAAGGAACGCATTTCTTGGTTGTTGGAGATGAAGAATACCCAATTAGCATCTTAGTTTAATTAATATGAGAAATTAATTGGTTCTTCACAACATGAAACCAATTCTTCTACTCACAATCTTTTTTAAAACATTGATCAAATAAAGAGGATTATGAAGCCACACTGAATCCGCCCCCATTGCATTTCCACCTTGATTACGGTGCCAGGCATGAGCTCCGTTCTTCACATAAATTATTTTCATGGCCGAAGTTAGCTTCGGGATAACCTGAATGCATAACTATCGTAAAGAGGACAAACTTTAGAACAAGAAGCCGTGATCTCTGAGTCTTTGTTAAACTAAATTTGGAACCAATAATTAACAATCAAATAAGAGGGATTATGACCAAATAAATCAGCTGACAAATTGAACCCTCCTTGGTTGACAAACACACAACTGGAACCCTAAAAAGGTTGGGGGGGGGGGGGGGGTAGCGAAAATAACACTTCTACGCCAGCATAAATTTAAACCGACATGTCATATAACAGTTACGTCACAAGCGATGTGTTGTATAACATTAATAAGATAATCTACTTGCCGATTATATTTACAAGATCGCCAGTAGCCATACAATTTTTACTCCAAAATGAAAATTATGGGATAAGAACTTTACTAAATTTAAGCCCACGGATGATTCGTCAACCATAATTGTTAATAAATTCGATTTATCTTATATAATTACTTAATGTATGCACACATGAATGTTTGTGATTTTATTGTGTAAAGATGATATTGTATTAAATTAGGAATTAACTGTCCTAATGGCATTTATGGTAATAAATTTATAAACAAAAATAAATGAAAATTTAAGAAATATATATATATTGGAGAGAAACAAACATTTTTTTTTTAAATCTAAAGTTTAAATTTCTTCATCTCAAATTTAGTGAAAATAAGAACATACAACGATCAAGTTATAATTTCATTTATGTGTAAAAAATTATAAATTTTGTAAGTTTTAAATATGAATTATTTTATTCATATCAAGAAAATAACTATCTTAAATATTAAATCTATAAATTTATATTGTATGTTTAATATTTTTTTACCTTATAGAAATAATGAATAATTCTACTTTATACATTAAAATTTAACTATGTTGACTTGATCTCATTAAACTTTTCGATTTTTTTACTTTTCCCTTTCCTTTTTAGACGTAACAATTGCTTACAGTGCATCATCTCGTCACAAAGCGGGCTAATTAGTTTAAAAGCATCTTTTGAAAACTTGACCGATTGTAGGACGAGTCGTACAAATTTAAAAAGTTAATCGACGTGTCGTATTGTATGAATAAGACCAACTCATACGACTTGGATTCTGGACACCAGACCCATTTAGGCCCAATTCGCATGACTCGGGACATGGGTTAAGTTTTTACTTTTTCCACCCATCATCATTAGGGACTAGTGTCCGGATAATACGGTTAGTTCCTAATTATGTGTAATTATTATAAGTATTTATATTTTTTAAAAAACTTTTTTATTATTATTTAGTTATCTTTTGAATATAATTTTTGAAGATTAAATAAATTATTTTATATTTATAAAAAAAACTTAAATTTTAATTTTTTTGAAGTAAAGGTTAAATTTTTTAAATATTAAAATATTTAAAACATCTTTTAATTATTTGATAATTTTATTTCATTTATTTCATAATATAAAATTTTTAAAAAATATGCTTATAACATAATTTTATAATTTTAATAAAAATTTTCATTAACAATTAAATAATTAAAATTTTATGGATAAAATCTTTATTTTTTAAAATTTCTACTAATAAAGATTTTACTTAAATAATCTCTATTTAAAAAATTTTACCAAACAAAGTTTTACTAGCACACAGAAAATATATGCGCTTTCTAGCTTATGTTTTGAATTTTAATGCCAGCATAGTATGGTTTATATAATAATAATAATAATAATAATAATAATAATAATAATAATAATTTATTTAATTTCATAAATGTTTGAGTTTTTTTGGGTTATTTTTATTAGAATTTTAAGATTGAAATAAATTATTTTATTTTTATCAATAAAAGTTTAAATTTTAAAATTTTAATAGTAGAGGATGGAGAGTTTTTTTTTAAGTTCAATTTTCTAAAATATCTATTATTTACATTACATTTTTATTTCAGTCTTTTATAACATGACTTTTAAAAATTTATTCATAAATATAATTTTATAATTTCAATAAAAATTCTTACTAACAACTAAATAATTGAATTTTTTTCATAAAAATTATGAAAATTCTAACTATAAAAACTCTACAAATAAATTCTCAAGTACTCGGAGTGATAAAATAAAAATTTTGAAAGTTCATTTTCAAAGCAAAGAGCTGAAGGAACCAAAAAAAAAAAGATTAAAAAAAAAATAAACGAAAGCGTTTTTTCAAGGTGAGAAAGGAAAGGTTTGACGATGAATATTGAAGCATTCGGTAGTGGGCGGAGTTTCTGGAGTTTGCTCAACACTCGAGGGATAAATAAATAAATAAACAAGCAACTATTATATGGTCTCATTCCTAATTCCACTAAATCATTATCTCTCCACATCTTATCTGTCAGCACGTGTATTTTTTGCCGACATGAAATTCCTTGGCAAGCTGAAAACCAGTTGCCCCCCTCGCCCTCTCTGCATATGTACTCTGGTGGCTCGCACGATTGCTGTTTGCAATTAGCAAAACATTAATTATCTTGACTTTACCTAATCAGCTAATAAGGAGGAGAAAAAGGAAAAGAAAAGGAAAGAAAGACACCCTGTCCGAACTCTCGATGGTTTGTGTTGCAACAAGAACCCCTTCGACATTTGGAATCCACAAGGGCATCTACTCTTCTCAATCGCCACGATTTCGGGTTGATTCGATGACTGTTTCGGTGTAATATCTAAACTATCCTAGCAAAAAATATTGAATAAAGATTAGTAAAGGGGTAATTCTGACTTTCTGCCCAATAGAAAACAGGGAAGTGACCTAAAAAATTCAAATGAGCAAGGACCGAGTCCACGTGTGATACTGGTACACATGTCTTTACAAATTATTATTATTACCTAAAAGCCCAACTAAAACGACCATAAAAATATTCAAAATTTTCAACCTTGTCTGCACAGAAAGTCATTTGCCATTTCCCGGCTTCTTCATCCAATTCCAACAGAAGAAAAATTTGTCAAAACCCCTCTCGTGATTTCTTATTCTTCAAACAACCTTTTCGCAGTTGACCGTCACTTGATCATTTTCACCGTTTAGGGAGTCCAGAAATAATTGCTCTTTTTCCTCTGTTGATGGTCCAGTTCTCTGTCATTCAGGTAACCTGCTCAATCTTTGTTTTGAAGCGTTGGAAAAATATATTGTTTAATCTATTATTACTAGTTAATCACTGACGTCCGTGTTTTAAGGAGGCTCTGTTTTGATCAGGTGAAGTACGCCGGGTTTGTTAAATTCAAGCCTGTGATTGATTTTACGTAAATGTTGTTGATAACTGCCACTTGTAGATTTTTGCTGTTCGAATGTCGGAAAAAAATGATAATTTTAAACTAATTGATTTACTAGCAGTATAATATATCGATCTTAACCAATTGTCTTAGTTTGACTTTCGGGGAAAAAAAAAAAATTAAAGAGGATTACTAAGCCTATGCTTTGCTTTGGCTGAATGATCAAGCATTGTCAATGTGTATTCGTTTCTCAGTCATAGGGGTACTGAGGTGCCTAAATGGATTTCAGATCTTGGCACTTTTGCTTTCACTTGATGAGTAACCCTTGACTCACAAGAAAGTGATCATTGTTATTGGAATTGTTTTAGTTGCAATGTAAGAAGGCCTGAGGAATTCTGAGTTTCTGGCATGGAGATGATAATGAATTGAATTAACAAATACTTACCATGATGGACTTGTCAACATGAACAAACTGAATTCCAATAAATATATAAGAAATGGAGAGAGAGAGAGAGAGAGAGAAGAAGCTAAAGTTTTTGTCCCCCTACCTAACTAAAAAAGGAAGAACTAGAGGGCAAGGCTTATATATTTGTATAAATTTTTGCAAGTTTAATGTTCAAGTTGTATGATTGTATAATTGCTTTATCCTTAACATTCAAGTTGTAGGTTGCTTGTATGTTAATAGTCGAATCATGTTGACATCACTTTAACAGATCTCTTGCAAGTTTCTTATATATATTTTGTTGCAAAGGCAATTGTGTGCGTTTATCGTAATTGACGTATTTTGCTTAAATGATGATGGATTTAGTTGTTTTCTTTTTTAAGCATGCTTTAATCATCCTGTATAACGATGAAGATGAGGAAATACTGAACATTGAGATGGTAACAGCCAATGTTGGTAGTAATACCAAAGTTCTGAAATTTTGAACTGTTCACCTACTGGGAGACTTGTAAGCTATGAGTACTGATGCAAATAAATCTATTACAAATGGGTATGAGAAGCCTTTACCATCAGAGCAACAGCAAGCAAAGGTATCTCTAGTTACTGTGCTGTCTCTATGTCACAAGTTCTCATTCTGAAAATGCCATGAGCGTTTCTTGATAAGCTTTTAAGCTGACTTTTAAAATGTGCAGGTTAATGAAGTGAGGAAATTGCTTGGGCCGTTGTCTGGTAGATTGTCCATTTATTGCTCTGATGCTTCAATCGCAAGGCATTTAAGGGCACGAAATTGGAATGTCAAGAAGGCAACTAAAATGCTGAAACAAACTCTGAAATGGAGAGCTGAATACAAACCAGAAGAGATTCGCTGGGTATGCTACCATCTATCTTGCCTGACATACTGTAACCTTCAAGCCAAATCCTAGTAATGTGTGCTAGGTCCAAATTCCTTAGTCTGATTGGATCAAGTTTTCATTTTACATTACTTTTGAAGACTGGTGCTGCAGGGTCATCAATATTAAATGATGCCTGTTTTATACAATTTCTCTGTCATTTTTTTCACTTTGTTTATGACCTTTCATGGTCCATTATAAAACAGCCTTAGATCAGGCTTAAAAGGACCCTATTGGAGCTAAGATTACTAAGTTGAAAAAATTCATGTCGAGGAAGACTACTTAGGGGGTAGATTCTACTTTCACCTTAGAGCCAAATATCTAAATCAATGTCTGGGCTAAGGTGTGATGCTGGAACAGTTATCTGTGTCTAGTCTATTCATAAAAATTTTAGGTAGTCAGTTTGCAAGTTTACTAATCCTTTTAGCTGTTGTGGTTGATGGCCTGGTCAAATTTTGTTTACTTTGGAGCATTACGTTGCAGAAAATGGTGTTTTTATAACTTCATTGCTTTACTTTTGCGGTGTAGGATGAAATTGCTAATGAAGCAGAGACTGGGAAGATATATAGATCGAATTATGTTGACAAGTATGGGAGAGCTGTTCTTGTGATGAGACCTAGTTGCCAGGTTCAACTTTTATCTGAGAAATCTTCTCTTCCTGCTTGTGTGTGTTCATGTGTTTTCATGTGTGATGATTATTTATAATTAAGCTATTTTATAATATTTTAAAGAAATTTGATCTGTGGAGAAACATCTTGATGACATGATCTTTATCCAATATTAAGAATACTTTCTTAATCATGCACTAAGGATTTAGGAGTTCCTCCTCCTGAATTTATGTAATTTCTGTTTTTCACCTCCTCTTGTGAAGTCTGTGAATCAGACAAGCTAACTATCACAAATTTTTCATCTGATGGATTACCGTATGAATTGTAGTTTTTCCTTTTCTGAGCACACATTGCATACTTATTCGTATGTGAAAGATAAATATTAGACCAATATTTGGTTCTACAACTAATGCATTTACGTTATGTATTGGGAGTAAAATTTTGGAGAAGATTGCTCAGGCTTAAATTACTTTTGGCTGCAGAATACAAAGTCAACTAAAGGACAAATTAGGTATTTGGTATATTGCATGGAGAATGCAATTCTAAATTTGCCACCTCACCTGGAGCAGATGGTCTGGTTGATTGATTTCCAAGGTTTCAATTTATCTCATATTTCAGTGAAGGTAACACGGGAAACAGCCCATGTTTTGCAAGACCATTATCCAGAACGCCTTGGTTTGGCAATACTATATAACCCACCCAAGTTCTTTGAGCCATTCTGGACGGTAATCTACTTTAACCTCAGTCCATTATTCCTTTTCATGATACCTTTTTACTTCTAAAGAGAATAATGGTGAAGTTTTTCTTGCTTCAGAAATATATGACTGTACAATGTAATAATAACTTAATAAATTCAATATTTATGTGTTTGTGTACTTCATTTTGCTTTCATGCGTTTGCTTTTGGTTTATGTTCTATCTTTCATGTTCTCTTATATATTGTCAATTTGCTCACTGCAGGTTGTTAAACCCTTTCTTGAGATGAAGACTCAAAACAAAGTCAAGTTTGTTTATTCTGATGATACAAACACCAGGAGAATAATGGAAGACCTGTTTGATATGGACCAGTTGGAGTCTGCATTTGGTGGAAATTATCGTGTGGGTTTCGACATCAATAAATATGCTGAGAGGATGGGAGAAGATGAAAAGAAAATGCCATCTTTTTGGGCAACAGAGACTACTCCCTCTGAAGGCCAAGAACCTTCCTTGACGTTCGCTACATCATCAGATTCTCCTAACTTGAACTCGGATTCTGATGCATCTGACCATGAGAAGAATGACACTTACTTGTCACGGGGAGTGGAAACAGAAGCTATGTCATCAGGTGAGAAGGTTCTCCCTATTGATGATAGCAAGAACATCATCGGGGAAGTACATTAGATTAGGGTGAAGCCGCAAGGCTTTTGCCTAGTCTCTGTGGCTGTAAGAGTCGGATGGTGTTAGCCATGCTGACTATTTAATTAACATTATCAGTTTGAACAACAAATCAAGAGAGTTCCTCTCATGTTGTAATCTTAAGTACTGCATACATTATGCATGATTTTTCCTCATGCAGTTTAATCGATGGAACGTTCTGCTTCTATTGTTTCTTCCGAAGCATGGTTGAAGGAAAATTTCACCCAATTTTTCTTTTAGCCTCTTTTTTGGGCTCTCGAAGAAAACTCCATATGTGAAGCTTGTGCCCCAAGATTCCCCGCTGATGGTATAACAAGCAGTGGGGAATCTTCACGACTGATTATTTATTTTTCCAGATTCAATTGGTTGTTTTATTATCTTATAATTCTTCTAAACACTAAACAAATAAATATTAATTCAAGAGGATGGATTTCCACTTACACACTAAGCAAACAGCTTTCAGAGTTGCATACATTCCCATGTTTGGTTCTTTTCTGTTAAATTAGACACTGATTTAAAAATATTTTATTACAACATTTAATTGAGAGAGTGATAATAATATTCATCGGAAGGAAAAGCTTATATTTCCCGTCAATTCTTCTCTCTTCAAAGTATTTGCATAACTCCATTACAGACATTCAAGAAAATATAGCACCTAAAATTCTCAGTTCAGTCCATCTTATACATATCTACCTCTCACACTGAAACATACATCTGTCTTGAACAATGTCAGAGAGATGTCGGATTGATCAACAACTGAAAAAGAACAAGTGGCAATATCCACTAGCCAGCTTTCTGACCGACTATCAAGAACTATATCAATACATTTCCTGAAACTAACTTTTGCACGTGCGGTTCAGTCCCTTGCAACCTAATAATGAAACCGGCAGAGCAGATGTCAAGCAATGGGAGGTTCAGTCCCTTGCAACCTAATAATGAAACCGGCAGAGCAGATGTCAAGCAATGGGAATCGGGAGGTAAGCCCCTGAAGAAAACAATATCATGTGTAAGCATATCTGATGGCTTATAAGCAGACGAAAAGGCCAGGCTGAAGCAGTTGACAGTTGCTGGAAATTGGAAAATTACCTATTCTTCGTAAGATGTTAATGCAACATCTCATCTAACTTCTGTCTATATTGAGCTAAACGCTGCAATTCAAGCAAAACATTGTCAAAAGACTCACACTGAGGATTATAATTCTAGGGAATAAACTTGAAAAGAAGACAGCAGTGGTAGTTTGTGCTAATACTACTTTAGTCATTTTCTAAAAGAGCAACATACAATTTCTAAGAATATCTATTCACTTTCTTTAATCCAATGCACATCAATAGTGATTGATTCTCTAAGCTCCTTTCTATCCTTGTTCTGTTAATAACTTTAAGTATTAGCAAATGACACAAAGATTTTGTCCTCCTTTTTCGGCTTTTGGAGTACTTTGATGCCATTAAAATTTAACAGCTTGATGCAGCTATGCTTATGAGTTAATGGATTGCATACCCGTGTATAAGCATAGACCCCAGCTTCTGTTGGGCCCACTGGACTTCCCCTTCTAATGAACTTTCCCTCTTTAAATATGTAAAGCATGGGTATTCCAGTTGATAGTTCTAAACTGATCACCTGTTAAAAGATTGAAAATAAATAATAAATAAATAAAAAAGAACGATGATTTTATACAAACAAGAGCACATCACAAAAAAACAAACTGTTGTGATGTAAAGAGAAAAGGTAGATCACCTCTTGGGAAGTTAATTTGTCAAGATACATAATGATCGACCTCAGTGAATTCCCATGGGCGGCAATCATTACATTCTTTCCTGATTGAAGTTGCGGCTCAATCTGTAGAGTTACATTTCAGCAGTCAGATTCTAAGGGATGATATATACTTTAAAAATAAGTGCCCTAATGGATTTATACTGTATGAGAATCATCATAAATTAACTCTTAAAAACATCACAAAGAAACTAGATCTATGAGAGCAGTCGTACATACCTGATCTTTAAAATAAGCAACGGCTCTTTGAGCACACATTTCCAAGCTCTCACCATTTGGCGGAGGAATGTCATAACTCCGACGCCACACATGGACTTGTTCCTTTCCATATCTATCAGCTGTTTCCTGCTTATTTAGACCTTGTAATTCCCCGTACCTAAAGAGAGTAGAGTTCACAACTTCCGAGTGACAAAGGGTGATAAAAGGGAAGAAGAATGATCAGAAAAAGTAAAGGAAAATTGATTACATTCTTTCATTCAATTGCCAAGCTGTTACAACGGGAATGGACTGCTTCATGGTGTCTTCGCTGAACATTTGACTCCAGGTCCTTGCCTGTTCACTTTCATTATGCATTATGATAGGCACCTGCCACAGAAAAATAATAGGTTAGCAGTTAGAGAAGGCACTGAATAGTGGAAACAGTTCTCCTTGGAAACAAATCGGAAAGGAAGTCTCCCGCAGTAAAAGCCTGAAATCAAAACATGCAAATCTATTTTGGTTGCAAATGAGTTTCAGGCTTTCTTGAGGAATTAAAATTGCACCAAAAAAGAATAAAAAATAAGGGACTAAATTGAAAATGTACAGCCAGTGTCATCCAAATTATTTAAAGATATTCAACACTGTAATTCAAAATTTTTATCTGCTAACAGCTAGATCTATGTTTTCCAAGTTACCTTCTTGCGTCGGTGCTGGGTCATGGCAAGCATAGCAGTCATCTGCGCACGAATTAGTGCTGATGTATATATCATGTCGACAGGTATGTTGCTGATTCTCTTTCCAGCTTCAATTGCCTCTTCTACACCCTTCTTAGTTAGTGGCACATCAACGCAACCTGTAAACAGGTTCTTTTCATTCCAGAGAGACTCGCCATGTCGAACAAGTATCAAAGCTGCTTCGTCTGAAAGAGAAGGAAATAACAAATAGAATATTTCAGAAAAAAGATCTTTGGGCCGAATTTGATGAGGAGATTCCAAATACATTGAAGGATTTCAAGAAAACAGGATTATTTCCTAATTAAACAACAAGAAAACTGTCTACACACACACACTTCTTAAGGAAAAGACTTTATTGAGTAGAGTTGAAGTTTGACCATTTGATGCATTTGCATTCATCAACTCTACAATAACTATATATCAATCTTGACAAGAATAAAATTATTTACTTGATTTCTTTTTGGAGTCATTGGTGACATGATTTGAGGGAGATGAAACAGGTTCAATAACTGAAGTTTGAGAAGCTGTGGCCTGAATTATGCCAAAATTCTTCTTCCCAAACCTAAAACTTTTGTTTCTTGACAATTCAATACTAAGCTTGAAACTTTTTGGAATCAATTTCACCCTAATATTTCCAAGTTCATGTTGAGTGCCAGCGTTGTTAAGAAGTTGATTGGATTGGAGAGTTCCCATAGCTTGGTGAAATACCTGCGCAGACATTCTGAAAACCAAAGATACAGACACAGATTACATTGCAGCAAATAATAAAGTAGATTTCAAGTACTAAAATGGAAAAACGTCATACATAAATCAATGTTAACTGAAGCAGCATATGAGCATCAGAAGTATCTTTTCCATGGCCAACGATGAGAAAATAAGGTGAAATACGAAAAGTTAAAATTAAATAAATGCCAAGCAAACAAGGTCACAATCACATTATAAACAGTATCTTTGCATCTGCATTCAACAACGTTTACATTAAGCCCCTATAAAATTTAAACACGCATGTGGTAGGCCACAAATTCCAAAACATGATTACCATTTAAAAACATCATGCTTTAACAAATAAACAAGTTTCCCCGCCACCCAAAAAAAGAAAAAGAAAACGTAAAAATCAATCAAAGATTTACAGATCCAAATTAAAGATACCCATCAGAAGTTCAAAGTTCTGAAGCACCCCGCATGTTTTATTTACGTGTATGAAATTTCAAATATGCAATAATTAAAGAGCAAGTACTCACAAATATGAAAAAATTCAATCAATATCATAAGACGCAAGATATAAAGAAATCAAATAGGTGGAGCATAACATACATGATCAAAAAAGGGAAAAACGCAACAACCCAGAAACAAGAAATGCAACAACCCAGAAGCAAGAAATTGATTAAAAGCAAAATGCAATAAGAAAGTGAAATAATTTACAGAAAATGGAGTGGCAAGATCATACCTTGTTTATATAGACGGAAACCGAGCGAAGAAACCGAGGCAGGAAATAGCAAATGAGACTAATAGTGAAAAAAGTTGACGGAGAAGAAGATGGAGGTGCTTATATAGAGGTTGGAATTTACATGTCCATTTTCAACTGGCAAAAACGTTAGGTACTAACTAAGTTCAATAACAAAAGACGAGAAGGAAAGTGAAAGTGAAAGTGAAACCTACTTTCTTCGTGTATCGGAGAAATCGTTGGTAGTTGGGCCTTTTTTTAAGGCAAATATTATTATGATTATTCTTATTATATTAATTTTTATTTTTGCTTTCAGATGTCGCGCTTTTTATTACTTTGCAACACTATCTCGACGAATTTGATATTTTCTCCGAGTTTTTAAAAAGCCCGACAAATGTGAATTTTTTTTTTTTGACGGCTCTCTTTCTCTGACTCGCTTTTATTTTTTACTAATTTAAAATTTTCTTTTTCAAATAATTTTACTTGGGTTTTATTAAATTAGTTTTTTGAATCTTAAGTCTATTCTTTGGGGGATATGATACAGCCCAAATGTGCGGGCAATCAGAAGTCAGCACGGACAACCATGTGTTTAGAAATGAAAATAATTCACGTGAAATCCATTTTCTTTTTTTTTTTTAAATTGAAAAGTAGTGATTTAACGATACCACGCATGTTTGAAAAATTTGTTGCTGATTCAAAATATTTACACCAGTGGCCGCGGCCTAGAACAAATTTTCTAAACAACCTTTCATCAAATGGAGGGACTAAATCTGGGTAACTTGGCCGGTCTAAATTAAATAAAGCACCAAAAGAAGAAGGAGCCTTTCAAAGTCACCAATAAACACAAACTCACTGAGATCCCATTTTATATTAAAGTCGAACAAATATAATTTGTTATATTGTGTTGTAGTAAAAAAAAATTATTATCATAATTTAGAAGTTAAATTAATTTAATCTATTACATTTGTGATGAAAAATTTATAATATATTTATTATTTTTATTAAATTTATTATCTAAAAATTATATTTATTATTATTATTTTAAACTATAGCAGCTCAATGCCAAATAGGCATGCAGTCACCTAATTCGAATCTTCTATTTAACACGTGATTAGCGTGTGTGGCATTGGCACCAAAAATTGGACTCCCACCAAACCTTCAAATCTTTCTTCTTTCCTTGAAAGAGAAGATTTTACTAGGAATTTTTTTTTTTGGGGGTTTTATTAGTATTTTTGTGTTGGATTGGTGCCAGGTGGGCAAAAAAGCTACCCCACTTTTGCCTCAATTAATTTACTGTGCTATCGTCCAAAAGAATATACTGCCAAAATATGCTGCTGCTTGCCTGGTTTTGTTATGAACTCGTTTGTCTTCTCTGACTAGATATCAGTTTCTTTGGCAATATAATATTTTTAAAAAAAAGAAAACTTATGGCATAATTAGTTTGAAAAAAATATAAGGACGGAAGAAGAGAGAAAAGAAAGAGAGGAAAAAAAAGTAAAAATAAAAAAATAAATTTCATATTCAACTAAATAATAAAAATGAAATTATTCTCTTTTATACTCATTTTCTCCCTTAGTTTTTTTTTCTTTCTATTCTTCTCTTCTGGTGTCATTTCTTCCCACCAAATATGGGCTTAATGGAAAGAGATGAATTTGTAGTCCAGCTTAGTAGGCTACAGCCGTGCCCTTGTTCTGGAATTTCTTACAGATTCAAATTTGATTCTGGACTACGCTACTCAGATGAAAGATCTTTGGAATTAAACGAATATGCAACTCAAATGAAAATCTTTTGTCAACTCTGCCAATCAAACAAACGTTTTCTGCATCATCCAATGCTCAGAAAACTGAGATGCAAAGTTTCACATGGTCAACTAATGTGACGTACATTTAATACTTGTATAAAGAGGTTGTTATGTTACATAGTTATACAATATACATAATCATATATAGCGGTGGGTTATAGAATTATAAAATAATAAAATTATATTATTTTTATAACTGTTAGATTTTCATCCAAGCGCTGCTACATAATTATGTATGTTACATGATTATGTAATTTAATAAAAACTCTTGTTGTATAAATCATTTCATGACAGTAAAGTAATGTGATAAGCAACCATATAACAAGACGATTGGCACTAAAATAACATCGGTGGGCATTTAAACTTGTAAATTTGGCATGATTGTGTTCTTTGTGCCAACAATAATCCGCAAAAATCTACGCTTAGCTTTCACCGCGAGCCGTCCACGCTCGCCGAAGACCGAGCGGCCAAGAATGAAGTCTCCTCCGTCAAGCGAATCCGGGTAAAATCGAGGCCTGAAAGAACTCGGCTGGAATGGAATTGTAGCGAGCCCATTGGGTCGCTTGGATTTCACTTCTATCTAGCCCATGGCAACCATCAGTCATCCATTTGGAGTAATAATTTTTAACTCCCTCAAGTTATTTCACCAACTTTTCACTTTTTAATTTATTTAATTATTTCTAGAATCAGTCATATTAAAAAATTATTATTTTTTATTTTATTTTATTCTCTTTTTTCCCACTTTGCCTCTGGCATAACCATCACTCTCACGACCTATCTTCATCAATAAAAAGTCCATGATCACAATCACCATCTATCTTTTTCACCATCAACCATTACCTCCACTAACAAATCATGAGTTTTAATATTCAATTTTTGTTAAATTTGGTCACAATCACCATCTATCTTCTTCACCATCAACCATTACCTCCACTAACAAATCATGAGTTTTAATATTTAATTTTTGTTAAATTTTATGAGCAAATGGTGGTTTTGTTATTATTTAACCATATTGATTTTGATTGAATGTGATAATATAAGATTCTATTTAATTTTAATTGGATCATTTGATTAGAAACTAATACAATATTTAAATTGTAAATCAACTAGAAAAAATGAGAGATGTGAGAGATGATCCATTGAGAGCACGAAAGAGAAGACACACACTATTTTCCAATCAGGCTAATTTCAGAACAAATAATGTTAATTAAAAAATAGATATTAGCAAGATCAAATGAGGAGAATAAATATCAAAGCTCAACAATGGGCCATGTAAGTTATGTTAGAACTACTTTCGGCCTAGATACACGAGGTACGGCCATGAGCCGAAGAAGAAAATTTGTGCGAAAATATATCAGGGACTAGGGGCAGAACGACATTTCGTCTCTCCTGATTGGACCAAGCAACTGAACAACAGACCGAGGATCAGTTTTACAAAATGCCTATGCACTTTTGACTGGTGATCTTAACTGGTGAAGGCATCCTCCTTAATGAGCTAGAATCAAGCCTGCCAGGCTGCCACTTCTAAATATAACATTGATTTATTCTCTGTTCAGACCCAATTCTCTAACAATATGTTTTACTTGATATTGCGTTCTCATTGTTAGCGTTAAGTCGTTAGCTGAACCCAACAAACCCTGGAAATCTGCAAATAGCTAAAAGACTAAATCACACAGTTGGGCCTCAATTCCAGAGTTTTCGGCAAAATGTTATAGACTTCTAAAAACTAAGCAATCAAACCCGGGTTAGGCTAAAGTCTATAGCTTCGAAGGCTGGAACATATTTACTGTGAAAATAAATCAGGCATTAATAGAGATAAACCACATCTCAAAGCTAGAAGCACCAGCATATAAATAAATTAATAGTGTACGCATCCTTTAACAACAAATTAAGAATCCTCTAAACATAGAAACAACACAGCCATCCAGGCACTACTAGTAGAAGGGACAATATGATAGATGGGGCAACACAAAGCTTAATCAAATGGAAAGCGATACAAAAAGCCATGCCACACCATTCTCTACACATCTTCCTCCTGATATAGCCTGAGAACTTCAGCACAGCCAGACATGGGCTCTGCCTTCGTGAAGCCCATTGAATTGGCATATCGGGTTTCAGAAGAAATGCCATTGTAATTAGTCAAGATCACACGGGAACGCTCACGCCCTGGGGCAACTGTTTTGCAGTCTTTTTGTGGGCTGCTAATGAGGACAGCATCGCATAGTTGATCCTGATGGTCTTCTGAAACAAGGATCTTATACGTTCCAGTTGAGTCTGTTGTCCCTTCCCTGCTATATACTACTTCCATTGTCTTCCTGTCTTTGCATTCAACCTTAACCTTGGCACCTGGACATAATAAAAGATGGTTAACAAAAGAATAAAATTATTTTAATTTGCAGCAGTAGCTCAACGAAGTAACATGTTAAGTAAAAATAAAATGAACTCCCCCCATACAGACAATAGCTAAGAGGGATTCAACAAAACATACAACCTCAATACAACACACCAATGCTGTCATTACTTTTCATTCTTTCTGTTTTGAAACCACAACTGCTAACATCTTCCATTCTTTCTATTTTGAAACCACAACTGCTATCATGTTTGGATATAAAGTGGTAAATTAAGGGGGAAAAGAAAACCACTGTTCCCGATCCCAAAACTGGTCCTCACTGCCTTACATCTGGATACATTTTATATGTTTAAAAACATGAGACCAGAAAATGCTTCTGGTTGGGGTTTTAAAACTTGCAATTGTAGACTTTTATCAGTGAATTCAACGAAATTATACCAGGATTGCACTCAAAACTCCAAAACACTTTCCTAATATTTAAACTAACTAAAAATCAAGAACCAAACGCTCCCAAATATTACAAGAGAATAGATCGCACCCTGACTGGAAGTTAGTATTCAAATTACATTGGTGCGATATCACTTAGCAGTAATTCTAGATAAGATCTAAAGGTGCAAAGTTGATCAAATCACCATGAGTGATAATGCCAGGCGGCATTGTCTGTGACCCACAACTTCATCCCCGTCCCTATCCATGAGATGCCACAGAATTAAGCCATGTGTTAATTCTGATTAGGAGACTAACTGCTCAAGTAATTATTTCTATCGGAATATTTTAATCATGTCACACAAACCAAGACGAGCAACAACTAGTGGATCACCATATCTAGATCTCATTGAGCCAATAAAAAATAAGCGTGGTTTGTAAAATTAATTAACCGTCACCGTCACCGTCACTTAACGAGGAAGCGTCAAAATTTATCTGCCTTCATGCAGATCTAGCAATGAAATGTACGGATCTCAAAGAGAAACAGTTAAGAGAAGTGAATGCTAGTTAGTTACCGGCGATGTAGGTGGTGGCGGGGGTCTCGAAGCCGGCTAGGCAAGTGTCGCAGTACACGCGTCCTGTAACCGAGAACGGTTTAGGGTTGGGCCGGACCGCGCTCACCAGAGCCGGCAGCACGAGGAGAGCGATCAACAACAATGTTCTAGCCATTGTCTTACCAGAGATGAAAGAAGCTGAAGGAGATCGAAAATTGAGAGCAAATGAGTGGATGAAGACAGAAGCGGACCATGCACGGAGAGTGATATAAGGCAGTTCCAATCAGTAAAGTGTGAGAGGAATAAAAAGGCACACAAAGATTGAGAGTAATTGAAGGCTTGAAGCGCGTAGAGAAATATTCTCGTGTTTCCGTTGATAGTAGAGTGGTTATGCTCTTTGCAACGTGTCAGTTTACGGATTAAGGTGGATGCCGGGCCTTTAATTTTTCGGTGAGGTGGCATGATCTAAATGGATGGTAGTATCAGATTTTAGGGGAACGGAGTGTAGTGGATGTGACGCGGAATGATGAGGCGCAGCTGGCGATGTCGGTGCTCACATGGGGGAGGGGGCAAGGGATAGGGAAGCGCGTGAGGATTTTGCTGAAGCAAGGCAAGTAGAGTTGGCGTGGGCTGTATTCCAGCCTATGCGAGTGTAGAAATTCATTGCCCGTTGCAGTGATGCGCGTGATTAGATTGACTAAACGATTTAACTTCACATGTGGGCACCTATCGAAAGTTCGTTCGTAAGTGGCGTAAAGCATAAGTAATTTTTGAACCATAATCATTTTGATGATAGAGTGTGCATAAATGAACCCATATTGTAAAATAAATTAAATCTCTGTTGCACCATATTTGGTTCCGAGATACTGTATCAAGTAAGTTATAATTAATAAAAATATTAAATATGTAATAAATATGATTTTTAAATAATAATTTTAAGAAAATAATAAAAATGTAATAAAATTTTCATCTTATTTTAAGTCATAAAAATTAATATTTATTAAATATTTTATTATGTACCTAAATTCAAAGTCAAATGGGACTTTAACACGAATATCTGGCTGGACAAATTTAAACTTTAACACCAATTCTTGTTGGACAAAGTTAAAAGTAGCTTCTACGATTGTTATTACATGTATCAAAGATTTTTAATTAAATTCATTGCGCGGGCTATGAACGTGAAAAGCACAAAGAGGCGAGCTACGAAACAAATTCCCGTACGCTACCGCGGACAAGAGCCCCATGAAGAAAAACAAAACCAAGAAATGGCAATGAGCCCACAAGCCTGATTGAGGAAGAATAAAGATGGGCCTTAACTAGGTGGGTGTAAGGTTATTAGAGTTGTATAAGCCATTTAAGATTTGGAGTACACGTTGTGCTAGACTTGGGCTTGATGTTGCCGACCAACAGTAACCTAGCAACTTCAACTTTCTTAAGGTTGTGTGCGACTGATTATTTTTTGAGATTGCATTATTATTCCTCCGCAAAATTATACGGATAGGTAAAGGTAGATAATCTATACATAATTACAAAATCTCTGGTACAAGCATTGGTTCTCTTTCTTCTGGCGTGGGGGAGTGCAGTAAGTGGGGAATCGGATTCAATTTGACCAACAGTTTAGTGATTGTGGTCTAACGAGAAAATGCTTTTTACTGCAACCAGTTGAGGGTGGGCTGGAGAGGAAACGGAATCAAATATCGTCAACCACACAGAAACGTCGCAGGGAGGAGGCAACACCATATTGGAAGCACTACTTATTACCGGTCTCCATATGAGATGAGAATAAGCAGATGGCGATCACCAAATTGAATTTACATATCTATGTGTGAATTGATACTTCACAAACTTGTTTAGATCCTATTTAGGATTGAAGTTATGTAAATTTTAAGTTATAATGGTTGTGAAAAAAAAATTATAATTATAAAACAAAAGTTAATAGTATATAATAAATATAAATTTGAAACAATAATTTTTATAAAATTATTAAAAATATAAAAAAATTTATCAAACAAATAAAAAATCATATCAATATAATTTTAAAATTATAATAACTAATGTTTATCAAATATTTTAATATTATAACCTTTAAATTATAACTGTCTAATCTCAATATAAAATAAACCCCTAAAATTGATCAACGAGTTAATCGCCCTTTTACACCTACCTGTGAGGTTAGGCATAATAAATTAATAATGGACTTAAATTGATGGCCAACTTACTTTACAAGCCGAGCAATGAGCTGCGCTATTAACGGACGCTTCAATAACAATTGATCTAATGAGATATATGACGCGTCCGGTGAAAAGATTACGCTTCACTTTAAAATGATTCTTAAAAAATAAGAAGTGTCGATCAATTCATCAATCTGGTGTGTTCCACAATAAAACAAATGGGTTTCCACTTAGCATTGAGTTGGTGTCTCCACTAACGCCATGATTAATTCAATCATCCATTTTAGTTTTTTCCCTTTCAGTTCAGCCATGCCAATTTGCTAAAGCCATAATAATGCTGCAAATACCGACCTATACACAGTTTGGTCAACTTCTCAACATGTTAATAAAATAATAACCATTCAATTGAATTAGTTATACAATCTAGAAGTTAGGCACTTAAGCTTATGACCAATTGCACCACCTCTAATTCGTTTCATCATTTTATATATGTAGTGTTTAATCTTCATATTAATTATTCATGGATTGCGGCTTGCTGTAGAGTTTACGGCTTTTTCAGGTCGTATTGTTTCACTCGACAACACGCTTTTATCCTTAACAATATGTAATGCCTGCAATTCAGGTCATCAAGCGTGACAAATTAAGACTTCATATCATTATCTGACCTTCTCTAGGGTACATGCAGGCTGCAGTAGTTAGTACAGTGTTCCCTTTACCTTGAGGCAAATTCAGTGCAGATATAGTTATCGCCAATGTTATTTTGACTGCCAAATGGATTCGCGGAATAATCAAAGTAAGCCGCAACACGTGTAATACCTATTCTTTTAACGGATATTAAATGAAATGAAAAAGACAAACAGGCGGAGATTCTAACAAAGAAAGTTCAACTTCTCTTATTTGTCAAAGTTTCTGGATATTGACTCTGGCAATTTTAACTCCTATTGTGTTGTACGTGTGTTTGTGTATATATATGCATGTGCAATCCTTACAAGTGGCCCGCGTTGGAGAGCCAAACGCAAAGCAAGAACCACTATCAAATGGCTATTCTGTACTCAACAAAGCAGCTTTCTAGCATATGCATAATCTTATCTTTTATGTTATCATTTTCTTATGGAAGATCACTAAACCCCGCATTTCGAATTAAAGCAGTTAATCTTGGAGGTTGGCTTGTAACCGAAGGCTGGATAAAGCCTTCTCTCTTCGATGGCATCCCCAACAAAGACTTTCTGGTCCGTGTGATTAATTCTTGATTAATTGAGCTCTACCACATTGCCTTTCGTTCTGTCTCATAATAATATTCATCAAACATCATTAGCCTTAGTGTTGCTTTTTTCACATATATCTATCAGGATGGAACTCAACTTCAGTTTAAATCGGTTACTGTCGGTAAATATCTTTGTGCAGAGACCGGTGGAGGCACAATTGTTGTTGCAAATCGGACATCTGCATCAGGCTGGGAAACATTTAAAGTACATATATATTTGATATTCCTATTGTTTTGAAACTCAATATGCTTTAAGTGTGCAGATTAGCAATTTCACTGATATAATTATGTTGTTTCTTTATTTTTTGGTATAGTTGTGGAGGATCAATGAGACAAATTTCCATTTTAGAGTCTTTAACAATCAATTCATTGGACTGGACACCAATGGAAATGGAATTGACATAGTAGCTGAGTCAAACACACCCGGTAGCTCAGAGACTTTTGAGATTGTGAGGAACTCCAACGATCTGAGTCGCGTTCGTATCAAAGCACCTAATGGGTTCTTCTTACAGGTGACTTTAAAAGTTGCTTGGTGTTTGCCATATGTTAAATTATATACAATTGGAAAGACATGCAACAAAGAATAGACAAGGCATCTTTTATTTTGTCAATGGTGCCGACAAGTTTGATGAACTTAAATTATAGGCAAAGACAGAGGAGTTGGTGACAGCAGATTATGAAGGGGCTATCAGCTGGGGAGATGATGATCCATCAGTATTTGAAATGACCATTGCTGGGAGGATGCAGGGAGAGTTTCAAGTAACTAATGGATACGGGCCGCAGAAAGCTCCAAAAGTCATGAGAGTGAGGACTTATTATATAGTTCTAACAAGCATAGAAATTTAAGATCATGAAAATAATTACTTCAGGTCATTCTCACATGCATTGATGATCTTATCAGAAGCATTGGAGCACATACATAGTTGAGGATGATTTCAAGTTCATAGCTGGAAATGGACTGAATGCTGTGAGAATACCCGTTGGCTGGTGGATAGCGAGCGATCCGACACCTCCATCACCTTATGTTGGAGGGTCCTTGCAAGCTCTAGACAACGCTTTCACTTGGGCACGGTATGTATTTTTTCCCATCCTATCAAACATCAACATTTCTGTCACTATTTCGCAAAACCTCACTATAATGGGTGGTCCTGTCCATAATACACCAAAGAATGGGGTGGCAAAGCCTATGATGTTGTGGTCCCAGCGTCAATGACCGTAGATGTCGATTTTGTTCATTTAAACCTGCAAATGATTTTGTTTTATGGTCCATATACTGTACATATGGTCCATACACTGATTATATAGCTGCTACCAGACTAAGAGTTTAACTAAATTGAGTAGCTTCACCATCAAACCTCTTACGACTGGATGGAGTGATTATGAGATTTTATGATTCTACAGTCAATCTATTGAAAGTTTACCCTTTATTTTATTTTATTCTATCTCACAGGAAGTATGGACTGAAGATCATAATTGATCTACATGCTGCCCCTGGCTCACAAAATGGTTTTGAACATAGCTCTTCTAGAGATGGTTCTCAGGAATGGGGCTTAACAGACGATAACATACAACAGACAGTTGGTGTTATAGACTTCCTAAGTGCCAGGTCAAACAAATATACTGCATGTCAAATCTCCTGAAATTTTTGTGCTGATTATAAGTTTTTGATACTAATTAAGTCTTTTAAATTTTAACTACATGCAAATTTAGGTATGCAAAGAGTCCAAGCCTTTATGCAGTTGAGCTTATTAATGAACCTCTCTCACCAGGAGCATCTCTAGAGAGTCTAAACAAATATTACAAAACTGGTTATGATGCTATACGAAAGCATTCATCCACGGCCTATGTGGTGATGTCTAACAGGCTAGGACCAATGGATCCCAGAGAGCTTTTCCCTTTAACTAGTGGCTTAAGAGGATCTGTGATTGATGTTCATTATTACAATCTCTTTTCTGATATATTCAAAAGCATGACTGTGAAACAAAACATAGATTTCATTTACACAAACAGAAGTGCACAGTTGAATCAAGTCACCACATCAAATGGCCCTCTCACTTTTGTCGGTATGTGAATATGCCAGTAAATTTGTACTCGTCTTTTTGATTCAGTCGATGCCTCAGAATTGCTTGTTTACTCTAGTCAGTTGTATTGTTTTAGGTGAATGGGTGGCAGAGTGGCAAGTTTCAGGAGCAACAAAGGGGGATCTCCAGAGATTTGCAAAAGCGCAACTAGAGGTGTATGGTAGGGCAACTTTTGGCTGGGCTTATTGGACACTAAAGAATGTGAACAATCACTGGAGTCTTGAATGGATGATCAAGAATGGCTACATCAAGCTTTAAATTGTAACATTATCAGATCAATAACCAAGAAATGCAAATAAAATTTCCATATTCTGCGTTCCAAGTCTACGATATTGCATGTAATGTTTGGTAAGTACTTCAGGGTTAATCAAAACTCATTGGAAACGGCAAGAATCTCTTTCTTTTCTTATGAAAAAAGCTTTAAAGAATCAATGGATGCAAAGCGTTGAAGTACCTGGTGTATATTGGAAGTTAGCTGATGCTACCAATCCAACGACGTGGGCGCTAAACTTTTTACCCAACAAATGAACCTCAAAGCGAAACAATCTCAAGTGGAATCCATCGTAGATTGAAGTGACACTCGAATCTTTATGCACCCATCACAAGCTTTTTGTCTATGCCTGTTTCAATGAGAAACATTCATTATTATAATATCCCACCTAAAAATTGATTTGGCATCGCTGTAATATAAAACGTAATGCAACTTGTTTATATATATATATATATATATATATATAAACAAGTTCTGGCATTTATGAAACTAACATTGGTGATCTATCTAGTTCTGGCATAAAAACAGGACATGTCTCATTAGGGGATATTTTTTGGGATATTAGTGATGATATGTTGCTGTTACTAGTCATTGTTGCAGATGCAACTTAAAAATCTCATTTGGTATTTGTCAACTCGTGGATGCAAGCTTAGCTCCTAATCAACACCTTTTGCGTAAAAAGTTCTTTAGCAAATGACTCACGACTCCTTTAAAGCAAAGAAACAATTTAACTTCAAAAGTATGGACACTGCACAACTCCGAACGCAGGAGACCCCTGGAGGACCAAGTTGACATGTTCAATATTTGCTATTTGTGGGAATTATTATCACTAATTTGACATTGAATTGAATGGATCAATGGGACACACTTCCCTTAAAGGAAAGAACAGAATGACCGTTGCAAAATTTAATTGAAAAATAAACCACCATTTGGGCACAAGCTAGTCATGATCAGCAGAACTGTAAAAGCAAAATAGGAAAAGATGAAAATGAATTTAGGATAACTTTTTATATGGTGTCAAAGATATTCGTTAACCAATTATGTTGACATTGTCTTAAAAAAGATCCTCATCATTGAACAATAAATGAAAATGGTTCTTCTTCACTGCAGTTACAACATTCAGATTCGACATTGTTTATACTAAATAGAAGTGTACGTACAGCATTAAAATCGGAATCCGAATTCTGGTCAAAGAAATCCTAATGTAGGATTAATTTATAGTTTAAAGCCATGAAAATCTAATTGAATCCATTCAGCGTTTTTGCTTTTTCAGATATTGAATGGACATAAGTACGATGGCAAACTTGATGAAATTTGATGGCGTTTATTTAGCCCATCACATTCTGATAAGTACAACAACAAACTTAATTTAACGAGATGACAAAGCTTGCAGCACTCGTAAATGGCATTGTGTTCCAAAAAAGTAATGGCTTTTTCGGTCTTCTTTGGATCGCTTTCTTAGGTCATCCTCCATTTAATTAAAAGTAGGCAATCTTCTATTTATTACACTTAAAATGTAATTATTATTATTTTTTTTATTTTTATTTTTAAATAAGTCTCCCTAAAAAATTACTGGTACATATTCCATCCGTTAAAGGAGAAGAGCCTTTGCCAATCCACGCGGGAGGCAACTGGCAAAAGTGGGCATATTTTAAGAAAATTGACAGACTTAGGTTAAAAGTTAGAATATATTAAGCTTAGATTTTGTAACATATCTAATTGAAAAGTGAGCACAGATACCAGTTTTGCTTTAATTTAGAAGACAAGCCATGCAATCAAAATCTCATGGAATCTCGTAAATATTACAGATGCTAGCTCCTATAATTTGCTCAGATTTGGGGCTGGAATAACTCCACATTTATAGTAAAATAATCTCTTCTTTACGATAAAGTTATGTACGCATTATATATGGCACGAGAATGTGATTTTATTCTACTTTATAGCATATTCTTCATATCATATTAACCCCTTAACGCTTTTTCTTTTTAGATAAATAAATATAATTTGTAACATCACATTTGATATTTGTTAAATCCTGATACATATAATGGAAGGCTTACTCAGATCTCCACCTTTCCACTTCATTCCTTTAAGGGTTTCTTTGGAATTATTTTTAGAAAGTTCAAAAGATAGTTTGAAAAGTTAAAAATTAATTTTAATATTTGATAAAATTTTTTAAAAATCACCTTGAGAAAATCATCTCATTTTACAGTAGATTTTAAAAAATATAAAATAAATAACTTTTGAGAATTACTTTTATATTTAATACAATTCCATATATATCATCATGTGTATTATGAAAATTTTAAAATTATCCTTATTAATTATAGAGATCATTCGCTTTAAAGAGATTATTATTATTATTATTATTATTATTATTATTATCAATAATTATACTGAAATAACAAAATAAAAAATAAAGTTAATAATATAAATATTTATTCTAATCATCAATTATTATATGCACAAAATAAAAAAATTATATATATGTTCATAAATGTTTAAATTAATTTTATTTAACATTATGTCTAACTCAGTTATTTATATTCTTACAACAATAAGATTTAGCAAATGTATACATCTGCAATTAAAGCTCATAACACTTTTAAAAATAAACTTTACTAAATATTTAATTAATTTTATTTACAATTAATTATTTTACAATATAACTAATAAAAATTATCTTAAAAATTACAACATTATCAAACTGCCCATAAAATATAAATGGTGTTACTATCATTTACTGCAATTATCCAATCAAGCATTTATCTACTAAATGTCTCTCAATTAAATTAGTTCCAAATCGTCGCAATATGATAGTATATAAAGATTTTTTAATACCACAGTACAATAAAAACTTTTATATCAATAAAAACTTTTATATGTTTATTTATTTATTTATTGAAACGATAAAATTGGTACGTAGTTGGTTTTATTAAGGTTCTAACAAGTAATTGTTTAAACCATAACCCCCGGGGGAGAACATTAATGAGAATATTATAGTTGTGACCATATTAAATGCCATAATATGGACCAGTGCTACTTTCTATAGAATGGCTCTGTAACTGCAAATAAATTAAGGAGATTAATTACTTGATTAAATGGTCGGGTAGCAAGGGAATGAGCAGGCAATTGCACGTGCAATGAGATTGATACTGATTCTACGAACTCCTTGAAATACTGTTTGTTACGTTGGCATTTACTATACAGCAAGTGGGCAGACCATGGGGCTGATCCCACTTCCCTAAATAATTGATGCTCTCCCTGCACACAACCGGATCCGGACCCGGATTTTCCGTTGGCCCCAACTGAACTGCCTATGAAAACTACATAACCATTCATATGATAGGCGTGGGCGGTTCAATTTTTAACCTATTTTGGAGTTGATTTTTACGTTGTGGTTCGGTTGATTAACCCCGATAATTTAGTTGTCTTCGAAACCTAGAAGTTTAATTTTTCTCTATCTTGAAAACCGAATCCAAAAGAGGACTAACTTCAGATGATTTTGGGTTCACATATTTTCAAAAAATTTCAGGATTTATTCTCTCTGTGTTTCGTAGATTAAAGTGATACAGTAGAAGTTTACAATTAAAGAATAGATAGGCGTGCTGTAAACACATTCTACATAAATTTAGATCTTATGCGTATCGTCGCATATGTTACGGTGCGTGTCGATAATTTATTGACAGGATTGTCAGACCCACAAGATGATTCGGCTAATGAAATCTTGACATTTGTACTATCATGCACCAATGAGGTTTAGTTTTACATAGGGTCCTCTTCAATAATGCCGGTGCAGTTCCAAGAAAATGCTAACAACTGCAGTGAACAGGATAGAACCCCGCTAAAGAATTCACTGCTACCTTACTTAAGGCTGAAGGCCGGGAACCCAGTTCCGCACCCTCAGTCAGAGTGCACGCCAAACTAGCACTTGTGCTGGTGGGTCAAATCAGCTTTTTTGCGAAAGCACTTATAACCGGAAGTGCTTACCTCGGATTTCATTTCATTGGAATCTAGGAAAACACTCATCCTACGTATTGACTACGAAGATTATGAGAATCTTATTTAATTAGCAAGTTTTTCTGACAAAATGGTAAGGTTAGGCTTTCTCATACAAAACAAAACAACATCATCAATTCATACCTTGATGGTAACGTTTTAATTTTTCTTTCTACTTTTTATTTATTTGGTGATGTAATTAATCGGTGACGTTGGTTGTAACAATTTTTTAGTAGCTTCCAAAGTTCAAACTCAACTCCGCACAACACACAAAATTTGACTGCTGTCATCATGAAATAGATAGATAATGAAGAAGAAGGGCATCCAAAGCTTCTTCTGCGAACAAAATAGTACAGTCTACAGTCCACTGTCCACACAAAAAGGAGAAGGAAAATTAATTAAATAAATCAGCCATTAAAAGACAAAGAAGGCTGACGTGGATTTCCTCCTATAATGCAATTCCAAGCAGAACTTAGGTCACTTGAAAGTTAAATCAAAATAAATAAATAAAATAAACGGCCCAGATTCGCTGTGTACAGTTACAGTTGTGGTTCCCATCCTGGCTGTCTCTTGTTTCTTCTCTTTTCTTTTATATTCCCAATCTCCACTTGCTCTTCAGTTCTCCTTCTCCCTCGGCCTTGGCCTTGCCTTTGCCATCTCTCTCTCTCTCTCTCTCTTTTTCTGAAAATATTTCTTGAATTTCATTAAATATGATGCTGGGCAAGAGGCCACGTCCACCCATGAAGAGAACAACAAGCTTGAGTGAAATCTCCTTTGATCTGGGTGGTGATGGTGGTGGTGGTGATGATTCGTCGCCGGCAGCAGCCTCACGTCAGCCAAAAAACCCGGCCTCCGCACTGACCAAGCACCCAGGCTCCGGTGGAGGTGGGGTCGATGATGTGGATCAACGGTTCTTATGGACGGTTTCATCACCTAGAAATAATAATAATAATAATAATAATAACAATAATAATAATAATAATAATAATAGGAGATATTCAGCTGATTTTCTTGAGACCCCTCACTTCTTGAGAACTTGTAGCCTCTGTAAGCGTAGACTGGTGCCTGGTCGTGACATATACATGTACCGGTAGGTTAATGCATGCTAAAGCTTTTATATATACATCTAAAGCTTCTATATATATATGTCAGCGTGTGTGTGTGTGTGTGTATCAAGATTAATTAATTGATTGCTAATTGATGATTTGCTCAAATTGTTTTGTTGATGTGTTTTTGCAGGGGTGATAGTGCGTTTTGTAGCTTGGAATGCAGACAGCAACAAATGAATCAAGATGAGAGGAAACAGAAGTGTACTTCGCATGGCTATGCGTCGGCTTCAGCTTCAGCAGCAAAGAAACAAGCTGCTGCTGCTGCATCATCCACTGCTGCTAGATCCCAAGTCTCTTCCAAAGGTGAAAGAGAAACTGTGGCTGCAGCTGTGTAGGTCAAATATTATATCAACTCGGTAGCCAATATTAATGTTATGCAAAAATTAATGGACAAGTTTTGGGGGTGGTGGCGTTATTATTATGATATCTTATATGTGAATCTGAGAAGCCAGCACATATAATATGAATTAGTTTGTGTTTCTTCTTCTTCGTTTGATGATCTGTTTCTACTTTTCTAGTATCCGAAGAAGAATTAAGAATTGTAGATTCACAGGGTTGGTACTTGGTTGATTGATTTGTCATCAATTATTAATTTATTTTATTAAATAATTAATTTTCGCTAAAGTTTATATATACACATACATACATGATACCTATTACATTAAAGTTAACAATAAATTAAAAAAATAAAAAAAAAACGTAAATTTTAATAGAATACACTGCTTAAGAGTTTGTATTCTTTTATTTTTTATTTAATTTTAATTTAATCTGAGACTATGATTGAAACATACATATAAAATAATTTTATAATAAATACATCTTTATTTTAATAAAGTGAGAATATCATTAATAAATAAAAAAATATTTTTTAAATATTTTAGTATGCATTTCATTCTTAGTAGGGGAGACTTTATATACATAGATACGCGATAAGAATGGTTGGTTCATTCAAGTGGGAGAAATTAATGGGCCAATGGGTTATGGTTTTAGTTGAAGTTGGAGTATGATGGTATTGATTTTGAAGATATTCCCATGGCTTTCTCACCTGCCTTTTTGTTGCTCGACCACATCCACATGAATTGCTCTTGTAAAGGAGAATAATTCATTTTCGCCAAATGGGTGCCGAGTTCTTTGTCCCCGTAACTATTAGTATAACATATTCACGAAGTCCAATATCTGCTTCAATATTTCACTCCCCATGGCCAAGCCACCTGTTCAAGTAATCAATAACACCATTTGCACAAAATACATTACATTAATCTTTATATTTGCATAAAAGAAGATTCAAGAGCTTGAATTGTAAAGCATGGCCTGGTCTTTTTAGGAAAATATAATGAAAAATTTGATCTACTCTTGGCGAGTGAACACACATATATGCTGTATCTGAATTGTACCATTACACAGCTTGTTTAAGCTGGTGGTTAAAATAAAAGAGTAAGCTAAGGAATAATCTAAATCTTATTAAAAAAAAAATCAATAAATGAATGAGGGCTATCTGGATAAACGGATAAAGTCTCTTGTGGAAGGGGGAAAAAACCCTGAAAAATAACAATTGATCATTGATTTAGTTCTAATCACTTAATCATAACTCCTTATATATATTATTAATTAATCATATTAGTTTTATCTTACTGTGTAGTAAACAGCATTGACATCAAAGTGTATTATTTATATTGCATTCTTTTAGAGTGATTTTCAAACTTTTTTACTGTTCACCTGTACTTAAATCATACAAGACATGGGGACTAAAAATGAATCCTAAATTAATAATGACTAAAAATGAATCCAGAAACTAATAATGAAAATTGGGAATGCAACTGTGAATGTGGGATGCAGCAGTTAAGATTTGGTTGTGAAAGGAATTAGGAGATTCAAGTGGGGCCCGTCAGGTTTGCCCGGAGTAGGTCCCATTTTTGCACAGAACAAAGAAAAAAATAAAATAAAAGAAAAAATAATTGGGAAAAGATTTCACTTGGCATTTTAACTTACTAGTGATTCCAGCCGTGCCTAAGTGTGCGGGCGGGACCACAATAAAATGAAATAAGGTGTCCCCACAACTTTTGTCCGATGGGCCCAGTAATTGACTCCACATGATTTCTTTGCTCCGATTTTTAAATCTCGCTCTCTCCTCCTCTTATTTGTTTTTAATTTTCACAATTAATTAATTAATTGAGAAAGTGATGGATTCGTGATAATAATTCATAACCAACACGAAACATCACCAATTACTTCACCTTTTAAATTATTATTTCATTTACTTTTACTTGATAAAAAAAACGGGTTTGGTGAAATCTTGATTATTTTTCGTCTGGATTTATGATTTCAACATGTATTTTTATGAAATTCAAACTGAAAAAAAAAAAAAAAGATTTAGTTATCAAGACTAGTGCATGTTCACCAATTCCAAGTCGCTCACTTCATACCGAACGGCTGATTACAATAAGAAAATATCTCTTCGCACTTTACTATTTTGTGATTATTTTTTTTCTCTTACTGTTAATAATTTCATGATTTTATTGTATAGTCAAAAGATGTACCATCTCAAATTTGCCACTCATTTTAATGTTTTTCAATTGCGAAGTATTTTTTCAACGAAAATAAAATGCTTATGTTCTGCCTATTGCTGGATCAATTCAAAGCAACTTCATTTTCGGTGTACAATAGAATGCTTGAAGGACGAAGACAACACGAATTATCCCTTTCAAAAGCATTCCAAACGAGCCACGTTTTAATTATTTTGACTTTTTGAGACATTAAAACAAAGATATTTATTCATATCTATTATCTTGTTTCTCCTTATAAAAGTAATGAGCAATGAATTAAATATGTTTATAAATTGAAATCGCATCCCCATTCAATCACCGTCATGTGTTAGTCTATCAGAAAATAATATATTGTTTACATTTCAATTTTTTTTCAAATATAGTTTAAAATTAATAGTATTCAACAACATTAAATTATTTCTTTTCTTGTTATCATAAATCAGAATTCCCACAAAATAATTTGTATTGAATTTTGGCGCTAGAATTTAATGTGTCATAGTTGCTCAAGAGTTTTTGTCATTAAAGACGGAGGTGGGTAGGCGAAGTTCATATATTTTTTTTAATCTTTATTTCCCTCAAAATTCAAAGTTGGGTGCCAATAAAAAAACAAAATTATTTAAAAAATATTTAGTCCAATTCACATGGATATTATTGTTAGGAACTTAATTTTTATGATTTTATTATCTCATATTTCTCTGTATTACCATGAACCGAAATCCAAATCTTGATATTCTTCTATTTTCCAATAAGAAATTGGTTTAATATTGCTTTCATCACAGGTTCTGTTTTTTTTTTTTTTTTGGGGGGGGGGGGGGATTCACAGCTCCTCAGAGTGAGGAAACTATTATCATAATTATTCAATTTAAAAAAAAAAAAAACTACTTTTAGAAGATACTTTAATTGTAAGTTACTTCCAATTCTTGCTTCAACAGAAGCAATTTTCTAATTACATCATTAATTTAGACTGGCACCCACTTGCCCAAGTGGGCACATGTGTCTGCATCAAAACCCTAATTTGCTCTCATCATCCCACACTTAATTATTGTGTTTATTTTGCCATCAATTAATTTAAAAAGAATACTAGTCGAGTCATTTTGATGGGGTCAGCCACCAATGGTGAGCCTGATTTGCCACCTCAATGGCTGGTGTTATTTTGCATTAAAAATATTAATAACAATTGCTATATAATGCTTAAGACTGTGTTAATTTGTTTGTAGAATTTTGCTACTATTTGGGGAAGAGTCAATCTGATTCTGTACCGTCAATTCAGGATGTGACGATTTCTAAGAGAATTTTAGTATTAATTTATCTAAATATCATTGATGATTATTAGCACAGTTGAGAATCATCTTTTGTATCCACTACTTAGCATCTTTCAGAACCTAATTGCTACGTAACTAACCAAAAAGATTAACAACAAATTCTGGTTGATATTGGCGGCAAGCTAATTTTTATTTATAAATAATGACATGCAAGATATAAGTAAAACGATTGTTAAAGCATCCATTGTAAGTAAATTTGAGAATGATTTCCAAATACATATATAATATGCCCATAAAAGTAAGTGTGGAAATTTAAAATGGAACCTCTAGCTATTGATATATCATATGCTGCTTATTTTATTTTATACTTCTATAGCTTTTTATAATAAGTAGTGGTGTTGTAGAATATATATTTTTAGTTACAAGTTGTTGAGGCCAAAATTAATTCCACCATCTCTTTATATCGTGTCATCTTTTCATCAAAGATGAAGTGATGATAGTTATAATTAATTATCATAATATCTAACAGCTAATAAAGTTAAACTAAGTAGAATATCAGTCTAAATACTGAAAAATTCTTTTACTATTAAGCCTTAACAGTCAACTGTCAAGTTTTAACAGTCAACAAGTAAGTGTCCATTATCCATTTGTTACTTCATTAAATTATCGATGTAAACACTCTAATGTTTATTGTGAATTTTAAAGGGAAAAAGAAAAAAAATGGGTAATAAAACACTCGTAAATTTATGAGAAGTTAACATTTTTACCGGAGGAGATAATCATTGAGCAACAAATTGGAAGCATTGTCATTGTCGAATTGTCAAAATTGAGGGAGTGTTTTTTCATTTGTAATGTTGTTTTCTGGGGGCTCCGACTTGTTTGGGGGATTTGCCCCGTAAAGCTTTTGATGACTTTTCCCGATTTCGAAGAGGTTTTCTTTGGTCGATTCCCCACTTCGCCACTTGAAAGGGATTATGAGAGTGAATAATTGGAGGAACAAAAAAGCATAAATTCTTACTAAATTTCTTCGGTTATTGAAGATGAAGGGTATACAGCCGGCAATTGTGATATGTAATACTAGTGATTTTTTAAAAATTTAATTAAATACTTTTGTTCACTATCGTTGGAAAATTATATTACTGTGATATGCCAATAAAATCCATTAATAAAGCATGGGCAGGTAGCCTCCTTCGAATTGTGTTTTTTTTTTTTTGGGGGGGGGGGGGGAGACCAGAGGTATAGTTATTTAGGTAGATCGAATTTGTTGCCATTGATCTAATAGTCATTTTTTATTCTTAAAAAAAATTACGTTTATTATTATTTTGGAACAAGAATTAACAAGAAACGTTCTAAGTATATTTTTTTATTTTTTTATTTTTTTTAAGAGCATTCTACTAAGTATATATTATTCAATTTCAAAAAGATATAAATTAAAAATAGACCACCTCCAAGCACTTGGAAATGCCCTAACCAACTAAGCGAAATTATAGCTCAAGGCAGCAACTAGTGGAACAGAGAACTCTTTCAATGTGTTCTACTTATATAAAACGTAGGACCGCACATACTGCCAATCAGAGTGGCGCAGCGGAAGCGTGGTGGGCCCATAACCCACAGGTCCCAGGATCGAAACCTGGCTCTGATAAGAGTGGCTTCCGTTGTTATGCTTCGATTTTTTTAAATCCGCTTGTTTCAAGCTAATAGTATTGGGGTCTCATCCAAACATGCTTCGAGCATTGATGTGTCTTCAACTTTGTAATATTTTCTAAACTCTCTAATAGTTATTAATTAAAAGAAGATTTTTATTTTTTATTTTTTGGGGTTATAGCTACTGTAGTGGTTGAATTAGCTATTATTTCGTTAAGTTATCGTCACAAAAAATCGACGCGTACCAATCAATCGACCTTGTTGGGCCCGATGTCCCATGCAATGCAATGCAGCTTTCATGTAATTATAACATCTGTGAAATATTGTGGCTTGTATTTTGCATGCATGGAGACGGGAGACTGGAGACTGGGAGAGTGCATCCAAAGCCAACCAAGCCTGGACACTGATTGTGTTTTGTCCCATGCATATATATCAACGGAGAGAGGGCAGTGGTTGGTTCGGATCAATATTAATTGGTCCACAACCAGAAAGCAGAAACAGTGAGGAATGACAGATATGAGAGCTTGTCTCTGCTCTTTGAAAACAAAAAAATAAAAATAAAAAAGGACTTGGCAAAAGTCACAATGCCTTGATTGCTTTGCTTTGCTTTGCATTATTTGAGCATCTGCTGTGCTGCTTCTCTTTCGCAACATCTGCAACATACAATGATCATCTCAAGCAAATTTTGTCCTAACGTTACAATCGTGGAGATGCTTTTCAAGAATGACACACAGTTTCTTTCTGTTATGCTACTGTTTATACACATTCATTTTGAATTAAAAAAATCAGAGATAGTACACTCGAAAAGTGGGGTCGAGGGCACTAGCTTGAGTCCTTAAGGGCACTATAAAAATTAAATCCACCTGTAATTAATAAACGTGGCGCGGGGGGGGGGGGGGAGAGATGTGTCGAGATCAGATACATATTCTTAAGTATGGTTGAATAGAAATCTCACCGGTAATCGGGGTAGATTTATGAGCCGTACTCAGTAAACGTACAATCATGCTTCATTATTAATGCATGCGTTTGTACTTCAACAGACTCTAATATACTAGTAGGAGCAAATGTGTCTTCTTAATTAGGGGCAAGGGTAGAAGTTTTACAGCTAATTATCGCAAATTGTCTTGCGTTACTGGTACCTTCCCAAATACTCGTGAGATCAATAGAACTTTGAACTGCTGTACTATGAATTCAGAGTCCAGCAGATCACATATTAGACCCGTAGATCGATCACATCTAAGTCCTCCACTTACCGTTAGAAATTTTAATTGTTCGTTATTCTTAAATCAAAATTTTCGTGGGAATCTTTGGAGGTGCAATTAATAAATTCTGTTCTTCCATGCCTTTCGGCTTGCAGATCTGCAAATGACTCTGTGACGGCCGCCCCACTAGCATCGGCTTCTGGGCTCTGGCTGATTACAACACGATGCGTAAGATAAGGGGCCGAAGTCCTTAATTGTAGTTAAAGAAGCCCTTTCACACACCCCTCAAAATTTTTCATAAAATTTTATTTTAATTAAAATTATATAAATAATTAAAAATAAATTAATTTTTATTATAAAAATTCAATCAAATATTTAAATTAATTATTCTTTTAATAAATTTTTACGCTCATCCCATTTCAAAATTTATATTTTATATTTTAAAATTTTAATTAAAAAGTATTTTTAAAAAAATATAATAATTTAAAGTTTTGAAGATATAAATTATATAATAAAAAATAATTTAACATTTTAGGATTTTTTGTATGTATTTTGATAAAAAAGATTTTTAAAATAATTATTTGTTTTACAGTGAGAAATTATAAGAAGATGATTAATTTTAACATATGAATTTATTTTTTTATAAATTAAATTTGAGATATTTTAAAAAATAATATTCAAAAAGGTGTTATAAAAATTTTAGAAGGGCGTTAAAGGCTCCAGTCGATTGGTGATTCTAGCTGCACGACTGCAAGAGCACGATGGGCTTGGGCTTTAAATTTGTTAACTGTTTTTGTTGCTAAAAAGAAACTTCGCTGACAAGCGCGCAGCTCCTTTATGTATACAAAGGTCTTTTGAATTAAATAACTGAGTTCAATTCGCAGGATATATATTTGAAGTTTGAACTAAATTAATTATAAAGTCAACTATCAATTAATTATTATTCGTATAATTTGGAATATAAGAAAAGTGGAGATTTATTTTTGAGGAAAAAAAAATGAACTTAGACACCGAGTTCTCTCCTCCAATGAGTTTCTACTAATTTCACATACATGACTAATAATTAATAGATAAAAATTACAAGAGTATAATTAAATCACAATTACTCATTAATTGCTCTAAACACGTGGCACAATATTAAATAATTTATGCTACAATAACTTGTTGTGGATGATATAATGTATCCTTTTTTATTTTTATTTATAGAATAGTACTTGGAGTAGAGAAATATGAGAGAAATTTATTATTTCTCTTTTTACTCACTTATTCTCTGTCTTCCATACTCTTTTTATTTTTCTCATTTTTTCTCGTATTTTATACTTAGCATTTTTCTTATTCATAATTATAAGTATATATAACACGAATCACAATACTATCGTAATAAACAATATAGTTTGAATCAAATACAATACAAATAAAATTCTAGTATTTAATTGTAATTAACCAACCACACATTGTGGGTATTATCTGCACTTTGTTTTCAATTTTAAAAGTTTGATAGACAAGAGATGGAGTTAGATAACGATCAGAAAAAAGATCAATAACAACTATTCTATTTAAGAAGGAGTTTTAAGTTTTAAGTTCCAAAAGAGAGATAAGAGGAAAGTTTTAAAACGGTTATCTGCCCATTAGCCTTTATTTAAAAACCGCGTAACAGAACTGAAGAAAAAGAAAGCCCCGAAGAAATAGACTGAAACGACACAAAAACTTGGTGGCTGCATTCCATCAATATCTGTGCTGACTGAAATGGCAAAAACGGCTAGAGTGTTGCTCATTGCATGCTTTTTGGTGGCGTGGGGTGGTGGTGCTGTTACAGCCCTGCAGACATCATCACCATCCGCATCCCCTGGACCTCAACCTTCAGGGGATTGCTCTGAAGTCATTTATAACTTGTCTGATTGTTTGGATTTTCTGAGTAAAAGGAGCAATCGCACGAAGCCAAGCTCTAATTGTTGCTCTGGGTTTGAATCAGTGGTCAAATCCAATTTTCACTGCATCTGTGAAGCCATAAAGAGTAGTTCTGACTTGGGTTTGGATTTTAATTTGACTAGAGCCATCACTCTTTCCTCTGATTGTGCCATTTCTGCTCCTCCCCTTAGCAAATGTGGCGGTAACTTTATATCTTATATCACTTACTAGTTTCCATATAGTCATCTTCAGCTGCATGTAGTCATCTTCAGTTGCATGGGGCTCGTAACTCATAAAGTGTCAGTTCAAACGGCCACTTTATAATAAAGTTAATTTTGTTTACTAAAAGATGGTAATCTGTTTTGTTCATGCAGTTCCTGCTCCGCCTCCAGCTCCTCCAGCACCTGGTACATCTGATATGATATATAACTACTAAGTGTATACTCTATGCAATTCTTGTTAAATATTAAGCATCTGATCACCGATATTTAGTTTCATATTTCACTTCTTCATATAAGATGAAGCAGTATTGCATTATTATATGTAATCAATCTAAAGGGTTGTTTTCTAATTTGTTTGTTATGTATATGCTGCTGGTGCAGTTACGCCTCCATCACCACCAAAGAAATCTCCAACACCATCTCCATCGCCACCAAAGAGCTCTCCAACACCATCACCCTCGCCACCAAAAAAATCTCCAGCTCCGGCGCCATCACGCGGTGAAACACCAGCTCCAGCCCCATCTCCGCATCCACATAATGGAGCTGCTCGTAGCACGGCCGCTGCATCCTTCACGGCTGTTGTTGTCAGCATGCTTGTTGCTGTTGCTTCATTCAGCATCAACTCTGTTTAATAACTTAGGGATATGATATGATTATTGATTTGTTCTATCACTAGTTTCGGTTCTGTTCATTAGTTACTGTGCCTATGTTTAGCCCGCTAGACGCTACTTCTAGTCACCCTTTGTTTTCCATTTTCATTAGGCAGCATCAGGTTCTGTGTTTTTTTCTTCTCTCTCTAAATGCATATTCAGTCGGTACCAAAAAATATTGTGCTGGATTTTTATCTCCGCTACATAAACAATAGCGATTGCTGGCCCAATGAGAAGAAAAAAGGGCATTGGCCCCTATTCCATTTAAACTTTTCCGTAGAAGAAACTGGGCCTTCTCTAACATCTGAAAACTGGTTTTGTATTAACAATGGCGCCTCTCATATGCAGTCACGGTCCCCCATTTGAGGTCACCTCGTTATTGACTGATACACCTTTCCGTAATGTTTTTATATACAATACGGAAACGCCGGTGCAGATTAAAAAAAAAAAAAAAGAAAAGTACAACATCAAGAATGTTGATTTAAACACATTTTCAATCTCTTAGATGTGGATTTTTTTTTAAATACAGATTCGAAGGTACGGTATAATAATTGGGGCCCTTTAACTTGTATTTGATATAAGTTGCTACACATACATAAATAATATGTGAGCTTTACACCAATCACTATTTATGTGAGTGGAACAACTTATATTTTTCATAATAATTTTTTTAAATTTTAATAAAATTTATAATCTTGAAGTTTATATATATATATATATGTATGTATATCATATTAAAATGATAAAATTTTAAAAGTACTTTTTATATGAAGGGTGTTTAAATTATTTTTCACAAAATTTATTTAGGAACTTGTTAAAAATAAATGTGCAAAGCATTTATTCTCAAAAACATGCAAAAGCTTTATTCTCAACTTAAAAAAATCATAAAAATTTAAAGATTCGTAAAAAATAATTTCTCAGAACTTGGTCTCACAACAGGACTCCACTCATATTTATTATATTTCTTAGACATACATTATTTTGTTTAAAATTCTTATTTTAAATACTTTCTTAGTCTTTTAAGTCCATATTTTTTAAAACACAAATTTGAAGGTATGATGTAATAGTTTTTTTCTTGATATTTCTATAAAATTTAAGATTTTGGATTAGATAATATGTATATAAATTTTTATCTCCAATTAAAATGACAAATTATAACTTTTAAAGATCTGAGAGTGCTTTATATATAAAGGGTATTTAAATTAATTTTCATCGATATTTATTTAGGGACTTGTTAAAAAAAATGTGCAAAAACATTATTCTGAACTTAAAAAAATTCATAAAAATTAAAAGAACCATAAATTTTTTTTTCTCAGAGTTCAGTCTCACATGGGACTCCACCCACATTTATTATATTACTCAGTCACATATTATCTTATTTACATGCATGAGTTAGGTTATTTAGAGTTTTTAACCGAAAATTGATAGCAGCTCTACTCTATGAGCCTATTTAAAACTAGCGATGGTGAACTTGTCAGACGGCACATGTCTATATAGTATGATATGGTACGAGTATGTTTTTACACAGCACGACACGGCATATATGTGGGTCAGGCTGCACTTAAAAATTTAAGCACACAGGCCTTAAAAAAGAGGCATGATTAAGAGTGAGGTAAAGCACAACATGCAAAAAAGTAGGCAATAAACACAGTTCACTTTTTTTTATGAAAGTATACTTAAAATTTTTATAATTTTACAAATAGCTTGAAATTGAATCTTTAATATATTTTATTACCTCAATTTTTTAAATTTTATTTAATTCTTAGATTTTTAAAAAATATAATTGATTTATGTTTATAATTTATTAAATACATAATTGATATAATGATTTTAATAAATAAAATTATAAATATCATGATTTTATAAAATGTATATTAATATTATTATAAATTATGATTTATAACTCTATGTAATTTAAGGTTAGTAATTAAGTTAATACTACAATAAACTAGGATTTATTCTCAATCTCTTAGATGCGGATGTTTTTTAAAAGAGATATATGAAAGTATGATATATCGTGTGTGTGTGTGTGTAAAATTATACCATACCTTCGGATCTCTCTTTGTGTGTTAACACACACACACTCACAATATTAAAACCACAAAATTTTAAGAGTGCTTTTTATATAAAGGGTGTTTAAATTATTTTTCATAGATATTTATTTAGGGACTTGTTAAAAATAAATGTGTAGAATAAAATTTAAGATATTGGATTAGATAATATGTATATAAATTTTTAACTCCAATTAAAATGACAAATTATAACTTTAAAGGTATGTGAGTGCTTTATATATGAAGGGTATTTAAATTAATTTTCATAGATATTTATTTAGGGACTTGTTAAAAAAAAGTGCAAAAGCATTATTCTAAACTTAAAAAAAAATTCATAAAAATTAAAAAAACCATAAATGTTTTTTTTTTTGAGAGCTTGGTCTCACAATGGGACTCCATCTACATTTATTATGTTACTCATTCACACATTATCTTGTTACATGCACGAGTTAGAGTATTTGGAGTTTTTAATAAGAAATTGATAGCGACTCTACTCTATGAGCCTATTTAAAACTAGAGATGGTGAACCGATCAGACGGCATATGTCCATATAGCTTGACATGGTATGAGTATATTTTTACACAATACAACACGACACGACATGTATGTGGGTTAGGTTGCACTTAAAAATTTAAGCATAAGGGTCTTAAAAAAGCGAAACGATTAGGGGTGGGGTAAGGCACGACGCACGAAAAAGCATGTAATAAGCGCGATTTACTTTTTTTATGAAAGTACAATTAAAAATTTTATAATTAGCTTGGAATTGAATTTTTTTTATATATTTTATTAGCTCAAGTTTCTTAAATTTATTTAATTATTGGGTTTAAAAAAATATAACTGATTCATGTTTATAATTTATTAAATGAATAATTGATATCATAATTTTAATAAATAAAATTATAAATATCATGAATTTATAAATATATATTAATATTATTATAAATTATGATTTTATAACTCTATGTAATTTGAGGTTAGTAATTAAGTCAATTCGTAAGTAAAAATTATTATTATTGTTGTTGTTAAATATTAAAAAAGGTTTTAATCCTATATGGTCAAACTTAATAATTAATGTTACATCCTATTATTATTATTACTAACTTATTATATGGACTTGAATTTTAAATTTTTTATTCTATTAAATTTAAATAAAGGCGCATGATTCCAAAAAGGTACATAGCCTTAAAAAAACACACCAACAACTTGGGATACACCCTTAAAAAAAATAAAAAAAAATATTTAGTGGGTAAGACATGTGTGTTGCTTCGGGCCTAAGCCCAAAAAAAAAAAAAAAAAAGACAAAAGACACAACACGATAAGAGCACAAGCACGTATAAACTTTTCTTTGATGAATGGCCTAGTGTCATTTTAATTTTGAATTGAAGTATTGTAATTTTTAAATTATAATAGTTGTGAAAAAAAAATTATAATTATGAGATAAATATTAATAATATATAATAAATATGATTTTTAAATAATAATTTTAATAAAATTTTTAAAGATATAATAAATTTTTTATTACATAAGTGAAAAATTATATTAGTATAACTTCAAGTTACAATAATTAATATTTATTAAATACTTTAATAATATAATTTTTAAATTACAACTGTCTAATTTTAATTTTAAATGCACCTCATGTTTGCTCTTAGAAAATCAAAAGTTTGCACTTTGTTCACAAAATAACAAATACCAGTTGATCATCAAATTTACCTGGAGGAATTAAAGTTTGGTCATGGGAATGGAAGTAGGTATGCTAGATACCGTAGTATGACGTTTTCACCTTCATTGCCATTTGTCTCCAATATAACATGAAAAACCTCAAAAACTTACGATATCAAGTTTTTTTTTTCCTTTTCCCCGCTTACCAAACAGCAATTAGTACATGCCTAGGAGTCTATTTTAACTGCAAGGTGGCATTACCCATTTTAGAATAGATCGGTCCCCTCCGAGTTATGAATGAACGTTCATTAATAAAGACGGAAGTAGGTGCTGGTGGTCAGTTCCGCTTCGTGCAAATTGGAGGTTTGTAATATGAGGACGTTGGGATGCTAAACTTAACAGTCTGATAAGAGACATGGCAATTTGAGAATCACAGGCGATCGCATACGAAGATGCACAAGAAAGTGAAGGCTTGCTGTGTTCGTGTCCACCACATATTTTTGTTTACACGTGCTTCAATTTTCATAACTAAGCGTGCACGAGTAAATTAGTTTTCTTGGCGCAACGCAGGGCTATGCTCCAAAGCGGAAAGCTCTAGGGAGACAACAGTTAAAAAGCCTTAGGCAGTTAGGCTCTCCCCCAACAGCTCTTATTTTATTTTAACTATATGGAAACACGTGACCAAGTTTGAGCCCTCCTTCATCTTGATCTAACTTTTTGTCCCTATGCGATTTGCTCAAACCTTAGGGGCAGAAAAGGGTGAATGGGCCTGAAGGGTGTTCCCGGCTTTTCTCATACGAGTCCAAAATGCCAGCTAAACCATTTGGACCTGGAAATCCCAGTCCAAATTGCTGGCGTGCGTTGCGATAAAGCCACCCCACTTTTTACCTCAAAATTCCATTCCGATAGGCCATTACCAAACACTTACGTGGTCGAGTCACAACACAATTTTAAAATCGGGACCTGTTGCGATTGGTTCATGAGTTTTCATTGAAGCAAGGGCGAAGGACAGGAGCATGGATGAATTAATTAGACGACTCAAATAGGGAGCGCGTGGATGGACCTAACCTCCAACCATAACCGAACCTCCCACCCCATTCTAAATTAATTGGTATCTGTTTTATCAAATGCCTTGATCTAGACATCTTATCCACAATCATTCAATCAACAATTTAAGCAATTTTCATAACTTAGATGGTGTCACTCGAATGGGCTTATCCACACACACATGTGGAGTAATATTTTAGTCAAGGATGTTAAAGTACGAGATGAAAAATGTTTTAAAAAATTTTAAAACTGTAAAATTTTAAAAACTTATAACTTAAGTAATATATATATATATTTTTAACGATTTTGCATTTTAAAATTTTAAATTAAAATATATATTTATTAAAATTAAAATTTTTTAATACACTCTTAATATAACAATCCTATGATTGATGTTATGCTTAGTCACGTAGTACTTATATTTTTTTGAAAAATTTATAAAATTTACTGTTAATAAAAATTATTGACTGTCTACTATCTACTGCACAGACATGACGTCAACTATGCGAATCACAATTATGTTGGACTGTTTTTGTAAACTGACTAAACAGTCGGGCCATTTCCGCAAATTTCCGGGGAATTTTCATCTTACAGTAATAGCGAAGTAATTGAATAATAGGGACCCAGGGACCCAGGGACCCAGGGTAAATGTGACTCATCTCATCCAACAGGGAGCGGGAAGGAGAGGTGCGGGTTGGTTGGCATTTGGCAGATCACAAATGGCAACACCATCTAACTACTCAGTCAATGTACACGACAAGCAGCCGGGTCCCAATTAGAAAAATGGATTGGTGCGAGAAAAATTCAGGAGTGGGCTCTTGATTCTCGAATGAACTTTTTGGTAGCTGGGAACTAACTGCGTACAAATTACAACGCATCATGTTGTTGTTATACAAGAGAAATGGCATTGGCAGGCAGCAGGGCTGCAGAAAGTAAAACAATTGAGTTGAGGAGAGGAGAAGAGAGGAGCGGTGAGGGCGGGTACCACGTGCAAGGTCGTCTCATTAAAGGTTGTTAGGAGTCTTTGACATTTAAAAGGCCCACCACCATCCCCTAACTCAAACCTACTACCTTCAATTCAATTTCCTTTAAAATAACTAAGCTCAACTAACAAAACTTGTTAGACTCATCATTCCAACGTTTCTTCACGTAACGCAACGAACAACATTTTGACTTGATCACATACTTACGTAGATACAGGAAAGTCAATAAGTATTTCCATTGGCGTGAGCTGCTGGTTGTTCTAATGCGACAATCCATATTAGCTCTCTCTCTCTCTCTCTCTCTAATGCCTCATACCCAGCTAGGAATTTGAGGCCAAGTTGATCCCAGCTTTCTGAATTTTGCATCTTTTTTCCAGGTTTCTCACTTTTACATTCTGTTCTCACTTGGGTGTGATCCTGAATTGGTTTCGAACCTCTGTTTGATTAAAGTTTTCTTTGACTGTGATCTTTTTGTATATACTCTTTGCACTTTTACGGAGTTAATGGGGTTTCAAGTGTTTGACTTCCTTTTCAAAGTGGTGTCTTTTTGGTGTAAATCAATTTTTATTTTCATTTTTTAATGATCCTGCATCTTGGGTACTATACTTCACTAAGGCTGCTTTTGGTTGGTTGGAAGTGGAATTGGACGCTTTAGTAGTTGTTGTCAATGGATTTGGAATATAGCCGTGATTGTGCGTGTGCAAAGCGTCCGTCAGCAAGTTCAATGGGTGGAACAGGCTAATTTATATCTCTGAATCCAAATTCCATTTTTAAATGCAACTAATCGGTCTTGTTGCAATGCCTTGAATTTTTCTCCTTCAAGTTCAACTTTGTTTGTGAACTTTGCTTGATTTTGATTGGTTGATTCTCATTGCCATTTCTTGATCAAATTTTAAGAACTTGATCCTTTTTCTTTCAAAATAAATGCCATATGTTTCAATTATCAAACTGAATGAGAACAACTCAATTTTCGGTGTAACGTTCTATCTGCAGTGGTGTTGACTGTCTGTTTTTCCCCTTGCAGCATGTCAGAAGCCCAAAGGAGATCAGCAATGGCTGGTCTTGGGCGTGGCAATGGGTACACAAATGGTGTTGTTCCAATCAGGAGCCCTGCTGCAATATCCGAAGTTGATGAATTCTGTCGTTCCCTTGGAGGGAAAAAGCTAATCCATAGTATTTTAATTGCAAATAATGGAATGGCGGCCGTCAAGTTTATACGAAGTATTAGGACATGGGCTTATGAAACGTTTGGCACAGAGAAAGCAATTCTATTGGCGGCCATGGCCACTCCTGAGGATATGAGAATAAATGCAGAGCACATTAGAATCGCTGATCAATTTGTGGAAGTTCCTGGTGGGACAAACAACAATAATTATGCAAATGTGCAGCTCATTGTAGAGGTCTGTATGTTAAAGTTCATTAATTTTATGCACTATTTCTATTGCTCCATAGACAATAGGCATTTTCAGTTTCGTCTTTTGTTGCTGACAGTTTATGCTCGTAACCATGAAACAGAAAACCCAATTCTGTTGAAAACAGCATTTGAGCTAGAAATTCATAAAGTTACATTTGTCATACTCTTCTTCTACTGCGAGAAATAAGTTTTAGTTAGCTATAAGTCATGGACGTAAGGGTTTTAGAGCAGCAGAAACAAGTTCTATACTGAGGTTTATGGGAGCTCAAGGTTACTACTTTATTTTTTTCTTTGAAAATATGAAAATTTCTTGGTATATATGTGGTTTTCTTTTGACAGTGTTAAATTTTTATTTTAGCTGTCAGCACAGTTCATTACATTTGCTTGAGAATTGCAGTCCGACAAATGAACAACTTCTGCTTATCTTTAAATTTTATTGTCATAATTCTTGGTTAATCAGATGGCAGAGATGACACGTGTTGATGCAGTTTGGCCTGGTTGGGGCCATGCCTCTGAGATTCCTGAGCTTCCGGATGCATTGAGTGCAAAGGGAATCATATTTCTTGGTCCCCCAGCTGCATCAATGGCAGCACTGGGAGATAAGATAGGATCATCATTGATTGCTCAAGCAGCTGATGTTCCCACCCTTCCATGGAGTGGTTCACATGTAAGCGTTCCTTCTTCTTTAATTTCCCCTCCTCCCCCCACCCCTTTATTTCTACAGGTTGTCTGGCATCTTTTATCCCAATTTCTCTCTTCCAGGTGAAAATTCCTCCCAAAAGTTGCCTGGTTACTATCCCAGATGATGTCTACAGGCAAGCTTGTGTATATACAACTGAGGAGGCAATTGCAAGTTGTCAAGTGGTGGGTTATCCTGCAATGATCAAGGCTTCTTGGGGTGGTGGTGGTAAAGGCATAAGAAAGGTTTGTTTCATGCTTAAAATATGCATTATCCTAGGAATGGATATACCTCTATGCTAACATGCCATTGAGTTGTGAAATATTGTTAATTTTTTCTCCTAATTTTTATTTTATAAATTGGCTACATCTACGTTGTAGTTGATAGTCAGATTGTTAAAATTACTTGTCTGGCTGAGAACTTGGTTTGGACCACCTTTTTCCTTACTTATTTGGTAATTTGAACTAAATATTCGGGTTTGCTAGGTTCATAATGATGACGAAGTTAGAGCGTTGTTCAAACAAGTTCAGGGTGAAGTTCCTGGCTCGCCTATTTTTATAATGAAGGTTGCTTCCCAGGTTAGGTCAAAATAGTATATTTTGTTTTGAATGAAATGCTTATTCTAATTGGTATATTTAATGTAATATCTAACGATCTATTTGGATTTCATCTAATCAGAGCCGGCATTTAGAAGTCCAGTTACTTTGTGACCAGTATGGAAATGTTGCAGCTTTGCACAGTCGTGATTGTAGTGTTCAGAGGCGGCACCAAAAAGTAAGTTCGATATGCGGATTTATTTTAAAATTGGTTGGAAATTAATGGATTTCTTTTCTTTGATTTCTCATGCATGTGGTATTGACTTTGTAGCAACCACAGCCAACTCCCTGCAAAGAAACATGAAACAGCTAGTATATCTCACCATTTATCTTGAATTTTCTTGCTGTTTTCCTTTAAGATTTCATATGATATCATACTCTGTAGATAATTGAGGAGGGTCCAATTACCGTAGCTCCCTTGGAGACTGTGAAAAAGTTGGAGAAGGCGGCTAGAAGGTTAGCCAAATGTGTAAATTATGTTGGAGCAGCTACTGTTGAGTATCTGTACAGTATGGAAACTGGAGAATACTATTTCTTGGAGCTCAACCCTCGGCTTCAGGTTTGTGATGTGTTTCTTAACTTGATTCTGTATCATGCAGATTCTCATTAGGCAGTCATTTTGCTGGTTGCAGGTTCTTATACGATCTCTTTGAATTTGTAGTGGGGAATCTATGCCTATTTTCCTATATTCAGTCCACTTAATTTTTTTCTCAAAAAATTTACGCCTATTGTCATAGTGTTAATTAGTGTGCACATATGAAGAAAATAAAGGTGCATTGCATGCTCAATATAATTGCCCAAACTGTAAAATGTTTGTTTATGTGCTGGCGAGGCCATCTTATTTTGTTCAATCTAGTATAAAATAGGTCACCTCTTCATCTTGAAAAGTAAATCTGTAAGCATGTCCTAAGTCACCGACAAAGCTGCATGTGCTATTGACTTTTTACCTGATTATGTTTTGATTTAGTGTCATTTATTTCTTGATTACAGTGTCCTGCTTTCTCCTTCTTGATATGCCATTTAATCACTGAAAATATGTGGTTTATTGCAAAATAGGTAGAGCACCCAGTCACTGAGTGGATTGCTGAAATAAATCTTCCAGCAGCACAAGTTACGGTAGGGATGGGTATTCCTTTGTGGCAAATTCCAGGTACGGTTTTGCTTATCTCAGTATCTCTTTCCATGCGTTTTCTGTAGTTATTGGCTGAATATTTCAACAATATTCTGTTGTGTAACTAAATTAATCAGAAATAAGGCGATTCTATGGAATGGAACACAGTGGAGGGTATGATGCTTGGAGAAAAACTTCATTTATTGCCACACCTTTTGATTTTGATCAGGCAGAGTCCACTAGGCCAAAAGGCCACTGTGTTGCTGTCCGTGTAACAAGTGAGGATCCTGATGATGGTTTTAAGCCTACAAGTGGGAAAGTACAGGTCAGCTTGTGGTGTTTTGTGAATATTCTTGATTGGAAGCATCTAAAATTCACGATGATGATGAACTTGTATTGAATTCAACCACTTTGTGCAGGAGCTGAGTTTTAAAAGCAAGCCAAATGTGTGGGCTTACTTCTCCGTTAAGGTAACTTCAGCTGTAAAATTTTGTGTAAAATTGATTCTTAAATTTTCAATTTTAACAGTGTTTGACATTATTATTTGCAGTCTGGAGGAGGCATTCATGAATTTTCGGATTCTCAATTTGGTAAGTTTTAGATGGTAGTACAGAATTTATGTATAATTTAGCCTACTGAAACAGATAAAGAGGTGCATGGTAGCTAGGGGCAAAAAATAAAGGGAAAAGGTGCTTCTTTTGGATACATGATCCCTAATTCCCCTTTTTGGAGGGGTGTCTTTATGGATTTGAGTTGTTTCTGCTAAAATAATCTTTTGCATCTCAGGACATGTTTTTGCATTTGGAGAATCCAGAGCTCTAGCTATTGCAAATATGGTTCTTGGGCTGAAGGAAATTCAAATTCGTGGAGAAATTCGTACTAATGTTGATTACACAATCGATCTTTTACATGTAAAATTTCCTCACTCAGTAAAAGTTTATTCCTTGAAAAAGTTTATTCCTTCCAATGAAAACTAAGCCACTTCAAAATATTATTCAGGCTTCAGATTACAGAGAAAATAAAATTCACACGGGTTGGCTGGATAGTAGAATTGCCATGCGGGTTAGAGCAGAAAGGCCTCCATGGTATCTGTCTGTTGTTGGTGGTGCTCTGTATGTAAGTATCTGTTATACTTGCTTGCATGTTGGTGTGCATGTCTGCGTGTGTTTTTTGTATGACTTATTGCCTTTCATTTGTTTATTTCAGAAAGCATCAGCCAGTAGTGCAGCTATGGTTTCAGATTATGTTGGATATCTTGAAAAGGGACAAATCCCGCCCAAGGTACTGATAGCTTCCTATTTATGTCTCCGCCAAGCAAGTTTTTATCTTTTTTCTGATAGGAAGCAAATTAATGCGAATTGATCCTGTTTGCAGCACATCTCACTTGTCAACTCTCAAGTGTCTTTGAACATTGAAGGAAGCAAATATAGGGTATGCGTTCTTCAACTAATGATTTTCTGACTTGGCAGAGTTTAAGAATGTGTCCTTTTAACATTTTTGGTGAACTGTGTTTAGATTGACATGGTCAGACGGGGACCTGGTAGCTATACTTTGAGGATGAATGAATCAGAGATTGAAGCAGAGATACATACCCTGCGTGATGGAGGTTTATTGATGCAGGTAAGCATTTATTGATTTTGTCACGTTTTCATTATTATTGGAGTATGTAATTCTTCTGTGTATTACTTATTTCATTTTCAACCTCCTTTATGACTATGTAAGTTATGCTAACAGAATAGCTAGACTTTACTAATATCATCACGTCAAAATCTGTTTCATAATCATGGTTAATGACATAATATGCGGTATCATTCTGGATCCTGATGGTTGGGACCTGGCATGTGCACCATAATTTCTTTTGCTCTGCAGGCATGCTATGTTTCTAGACTATTCTATGAATGTTTCTAAGTTGCAATGGCATGGATCTGTTTTCTAATTTGTAGGGGTGCTATCAGAAATGGGAATCATATGGTTTCAAAATTTGAGATCTTACACTATTTTTCCACACATGATTCTCACTTACGATGGTCAGAATACCCTCATTCTAAAGAAGACATTTCAGGGTGTTTGGTTCTGCATGGACTTTAATGTATGGGACCAAGTATGATGACTCTCGCGTAATGCTGATTCAGTAACTCATGAGTCCTAACAGTATATAGGGTTCTTGTCTCAATAAGCAACTGTACAATTTTTACACAGCATTAATATCTCCAATCCTTGTATTTATTATTGGTTCAACTTGTCATCATACTCCACTGCAAAAACAGTTTACGAGCCTAAAAAAGCTGAATTAAGTTGAAATCAGTTTATTTTAGTGGAACATTAATTTGGTGGATGCTATGCACACAAATTAATCGTTAAATTGCATTCCTGTCACTTAAGAGAGAGAGTTTCAATGAATGTGCTTCGTTGTTCAAGTTGTCTGTAATTTATACCCAAAGCTGAAGAAAATAATTATTTGGTCGAATTGTGTTACAGTTGGATGGAAATAGTCATGTTATATATGCTGAGGAAGAGGCTGCAGGAACTCGCCTTCTCATTGATGGGAGGACTTGCTTGCTTCAGGTGCCACCAATTCTTTCTCCTAATTTTTATTCTATGTTATACTACTTACAGTTGGGGTAAATTGGTTAGTTATCTTTGTTGTATCCAGAATGATCATGATCCATCAAAGTTAGTGGCAGAGACACCATGCAAGCTGCTGAGATATTTGGTTTCAGATGGAAGTCATATTGATGCTGACACTCCTTATGCAGAGGTCGAGGTCATGAAAATGTGTATGCCTCTTCTTTCACCTGCTTCTGGAGTTCTTCAATTTAAGATGGCCGAAGGTCAAGCAATGCAGGTAAATCTTTTTCCTTATTTAGAAGTAGGAATTTTCTGTATCCAATGGAAATTAAGAATTCATTCCTGTGTAGGCTGGAGAGCTCATAGCAAGGCTTGATCTTGATGATCCTTCAGCTGTAAGAAAAGCTGAACCCTTCTATGGGGGTTTCCCAATTCTGGGACCTCCAACGGCAATTTCTGGTAAAGTTCATCAGAGATGTGCTGCAAGTTTAAATGCAGCTCGAATGATTCTTGCTGGTTATGAGCACAACATAGAAGATGTAAGCATTTTCCTGCCTATGTTAATCTTAATTGCAGAATTTAAAGAATACTACAGTAATTCTGTTGTGTCTGTGATTTACTTATTTTTGGTCTTTTTGAATTGCAAATATAGCTTAACCAATTGCCACAGTGGGTTGTTTTTAATAAATGTATTTAAAAAAAAAAAATTATTTGTCTTATCACATTTTTGGCATCTGTTTTAGGTGGTGCAAAACTTGCTCAATTGTCTTGATAATCCTGAACTCCCTTTCCTTCAATGGCAAGAGTGCATGGCTGTTTTGTCAACCCGCCTTCCCAAAGATCTTAAAAATGAGGTGAATATCTAACTTGGTATTTGAACCCTTGTTTTTGGCTCGAGTAGTGGCTTCTAGGCTCCCATGTTCATCTAATTTGTTGACCTGTTCAATTTTATCAGTTGGAATCAAAATTTAAGGAGTTTGAGAGAATTTCAAGTTCCCAGAATGTTGACTTCCCTGCCAAATTGCTGAAAGGTGTTCTTGAGGTGAGTTCTTTTTCTGTCATTCTTCATTTTCCAAACCATTTGTTTGGAGCTTTAATACAGTCAGGGTATGTGCTTTTGCTGCAGGCACATCTGTCATCCTGTTCTGACAAAGAAAGAGGATCCCAAGAAAGGCTTATTGAGCCTTTGATGAGTCTTGTTAAGTCTTATGAGGGTGGAAGAGAGAGTCATGCCCGTGTAATTGTTCAGTCTCTTTTCGAAGAGTATCTGTCGGTCGAAGAATTATTCAGTGATCAGATCCAGGTAATTTTATTTCTACGAAATGCAACTTGGTAAATGATGTTAACATGTGAATGAGATATCTTGTCTTGATTATTTGGGATTGCCAACAGCTCTTTTGTTGATTCCCTTACAGAATCAGGATTTCTGTTAAAGTATGATGGAAATATTAGATGTTGTTCTAGCTTAGAGTTAAGTGCTCTACTTTAGATCTTTGTCTTTCTAAAATTGGTTCTACCTAGATATTTCTGACCAACACTGATCTCTGCTTTCCAAGTGGGAGAAACACCTGTTTGGTGGTTCCATTGATTTTATCTCTTAGGCTTTAAAAATGCACTCATGGCTGACGGATATATGTTTAGAATGATTATAATGTCATCGTTCTGTGTTGAATATTTTAGAGGTAGTTCTTTTTTTTAGATCTTTGGTTAAATTGTGTATTATCTTGTTGGTTGGTCCTCATACTCTTTATAATCTTATTTATTCTCTAGGCTGATGTCATTGAACGTCTTCGACTTCAATATAAGAAGGATCTGTTGAAGGTTGTGGACATTGTACTTTCTCATCAGGTATAGAATTTTATTGAAACCTTATTGACTGGCCTCCTTCCGGTAATTTTTTTTTTTGGGGATTCCTGTAAAAAATTTTTTGTGCAAGAATAACATGTGTTTATTGGCATGCAGGGTGTCAAACGTAAAAATAAACTGATCTTAAGACTGATGGAACAACTGGTGTACCCTAATCCTGCTGCATACAGGGATAAACTTATACGGTTTTCTGCACTCAACCATACAAATTATTCTGAGGTTGGCAATTGCCCTGAATGATTCAATTGAACTTGATTGATCAGAATTGTTTTTCCTCTTACTGTTATTTATTATTCTTCATCAACTATCTTTTCAAGTGCCACATGAAACTATCGTGGGGAAGATTTTAATTTCTTTTTATGTTTATCTATTCCTCATGTCTTTTGTGGAGATTAGGTTTTGCTTGCTTAACTTATTGTCAATTTTTGAGATTATAAACAGCATCTTGATTTCCACTTGCTTATTCAGTTGGCACTAAAGGCTAGTCAATTATTGGAGCAAACCAAACTGAGTGAACTTCGATCCAGCATTGCGAGAAGTCTTTCTGAATTAGAGATGTTTACTGAGGATGGGGAAAGTATGGATACTCCCAAGAGGAAAAGTGCCATTGATGAACGAATGGAGGATCTTGTGAGTGCTCCTTTAGCAGTTGAAGATGCACTTGTAGGTCTCTTTGATCACAGTGATCACACCCTTCAAAGGCGGGTTGTGGAGACATATGTTCGTAGGCTTTACCAGGTACTCCAGCTGAAACTGTAATAAGTCTTTCATAATTCCAATTTTTGGATGTTTAGTTCCTTTAACCTCTTTATTTTTGTTGTCAGCCCTACCTAGTAAAGGGGAGTGTCAGGATGCAGTGGCACAGATGTGGTCTTATTGCCTCATGGGAGTTCTTGGAGGAGTATATTGAGGGAAAGAATGGGTCTGAAGAACAAACTCCTGAGCAACCATTGGTTGAAAAACATAGTGAGAGGAAATGGGGAGCCATGGTTATAATCAAATCTCTTCAATCTTTCCCAGATATTCTTAGTGCTGCATTGAGAGAAACCACTCACAGCCGAAATGATTCAATTTCAAAAGGATCTGCAAAAACAGCTAGCTATGGAAATATGATGCATATTGCATTGGTGGGCATGAACAATCAGATGAGTTTACTTCAGGATAGGTATATGGCATGTTCCTGCCTTCTCACTTGCATAATCTTCAGTGACAAATTACTCTAGATTTCGGTCAACCTAGGATGACATTTTGCAATCTATAAGTTGTGTAGAAATATACTCTTATGTTTAATTTGGTTTATTTGCACCAAATGTTAATGTCTGATAAAAATAGAGATATTAAAATTCCTTACTTTGCTGCAAAAGACAAGCCAAATTAATTAACTCTCTAAATGTCAAATTTAGGGAACAGGAACTCTGATGGTAATCAAGTCCCTTTCCTTACAAGAATTGCTCTTTGGTTCTTTGCAGTGGGGATGAGGATCAGGCTCAAGAGAGAATAAACAAGTTGGCCAAAATACTTAAAGAGAAAGAAGTAGGCTCCGGTTTACACTCTGCAGGTGTTGGGGTGATTAGCTGTATAATACAAAGAGATGAAGGGCGTGCTCCTATGAGGCACTCCTTTCATTGGTCGCCAGAAAAGTTTTATTATGAGGAGGAGCCTCTATTGCGTCATCTGGAACCTCCTTTATCCATCTATCTTGAACTGGTTTGTTGTTCACAATTCTGTTTCTTTCAATTCCACCTAGGAAAAAGAGTAAAGTAGAAATTAATTATGCTCCCAAGATCTGACATTTCTTGACATTTGATTTGATCCAGGACAAGCTTAAAGGTTATGATAATATACAGTATACTCTGTCACGAGATCGACAGTGGCATCTATATACAGTTGTAGACAAGCCACTACCAATTCGGAGGATGTTCCTGAGGACTCTTGTCAGGCAGCCCACAACAAATGAAGGATTCATGTCTTATCCAGTATCTGATACGGGAACAAACAATGCTCACTGGACTCTGTCATTTACTTCAAGGGGTGTCTTAAGGTCCTTAATGGCTGCTATGGAAGAGTTAGAACTTAATGTGCACAATGCTTCAGTCAAATCTGACCATGCTCAGATGTATCTTTGTATTTTACGTGAACAGAAAATCAACGATCTTGTGCCTTACCCCAAGTAACCCATTTTCTGTTCTTTTATTTCTTATGGACCTTTGTTTTAAAATTTCTTAAAAATAGCATCTTACATTGGGTTTTTTGCTGCTAGGAGAGTTGATGTGGATGCTGGGCAAGAGGAAACTGCTGTTGAGGCACTCTTGGAAGAGCTGGCTCGTGAAATACATGTGACTGTTGGTGTGAGAATGCATAAATTAGGTGTGTGTGAGTGGGAAGTAAAGCTTTGGATGGCATCTGCTGGACAGGCGAATGGTGCCTGGAGGGTGGTTGTAACAAATGTAACTGGTCACACCTGTGCAGTTCATGTAAGTGTGCTTAAATAAAGATCTTCAACCTAAACTCTTTTCCAGTTAGAATTATTCAGATCTTGCTGACTATCGTTCAATATCTTATCAGTGAGCCTCAGGTTTTGCAATATAAAGTTATTTTTGGTTTCAATTTAAGTGGAAAATACTTTCCATGCTTCAGTTTGCATATTTGACACTTTTATACTGTGCTAGAACTGCCAGAGATCTCTGGCACAAATTAATTCCGATTGCTATTACTTTTCTCCAGTGGTATCATTGGACTTCTGCTATCGCTTTTTGCCCTATATGTGTTTCGTAGACATACAGGTCCATGCTTTCCAATGTGGTCCTAATCCTCTCCTGGAGCACATTTTTTCTCAAATTAACATCCTTTGCTTAGTCCTTATGAATGAATAAGATGCAGGCAGGAGAAATCTGGTATATAGGTTAGAGAAAGTTGCAAAATAAGCATACTCATCCTTAATAAAATATAGCTCCTGAGATGGCATGACTAGGTAGCACTTCTAGTTACTAAACCTACATGATGCGTAATATTTACTTTATTGGAAGCTATCCTTGTTGAAAAAAGTTGATTAATGTGTTGAAAATTATATTTATGTACTGGTTAACATAACATCCAGATATATCGAGAGCTAGAAGATACCAGTAAACACACTGTAGTCTATCATTCAGTTGCTGTACGGGGTCCGCTGCATGGTGTAGAAGTTAAAGCTCAGTATCAGTCTTTGGGAGTTCTCGATCAGAAACGTCTTCTTGCCAGGAGAAACAATACTACTTACTGCTATGATTTTCCTCTGGTGAGCACTCTGGCACCTACTTGCTGCAGTATCATATCTCTCTCTCCTTTTCTTACCCCTTCCATTAGCCACTGCAAATCATGTTCATGCGAGAAATGTTACTTGCAGGCATTCGAAACAGCCTTGGAGCAGTCATGGGCATCCCAGTTCCCAAATACGAGACCAAAGGATAAGGCTCTTCTCAAAGTTACAGAACTCAAATTTGCTGATGATAGTGGTACATGGGGTACTCCTCTTGTCCTGGTTGAGCGATCACCGGGGCTTAATAATATTGGCATGGTGGCCTGGATTATGGAAATGTTTACTCCTGAGTTCCCATCTGGAAGGACAATTTTGATTGTAGCAAATGATGTGACTTTTAAGGCTGGATCTTTTGGTCCAAGAGAGGATGCATTCTTTCTTGCAGTAACTGATCTTGCTTGTGCAAAGAAACTGCCTTTAATCTATCTGGCAGCAAATTCTGGTGCCCGTATTGGGGTAGCTGAAGAAGTCAAAGCCTGCTTTAAGATTGGTTGGACAGATGAACTAAATCCTGATCGTGGTTTTAATTATGTATATTTAACTCCTGAGGATTATGCTCGCATTGGATCATCTGTTATAGCTCATGAAATGAAGCTGGAGAGTGGAGAAACCAGGTGGGTTGTAGATAGCATTGTTGGAAAGGAGGATGGACTGGGCGTTGAGAACTTAACTGGAAGTGGGGCTATTGCTGGTGCATATTCCAGGGCATACAAGGAAACCTTTACCTTGACATATGTGACTGGAAGAACTGTAGGAATAGGTGCTTATCTTGCTCGGCTTGGTATGAGATGCATACAGAGACTCGATCAGCCCATAATTCTAACTGGTTTCTCAGCATTAAATAAACTTCTTGGTCGGGAAGTTTACAGCTCCCACATGCAACTTGGAGGACCTAAAATTATGGCGACTAATGGGGTTGTTCATCTGACTGTTTCAGATGATCTTGAAGGTGTTTCAGCCATTTTGAAATGGTTGAGCTACGTTCCTCCTCATGTTGGTGGTGCGCTTCCAATCACAAGTCCCTTGGATCCTCCAGACAGGCCTGTTGAGTACTTACCAGAGAACTCTTGTGATCCTCGTGCTGCTATCAGCGGTTCTTTGGATAATAGTGGGAAGTGGATTGGTGGTATTTTTGACAAGGACAGCTTTGTTGAAATGCTAGAAGGATGGGCAAGGACAGTTGTCACAGGAAGGGCAAGGCTTGGAGGAATTCCTGTAGGAATAGTTGCTGTTGAAACACAGACAGTAATGCAGGTAATACCTGCTGACCCTGGGCAGCTTGATTCCCATGAAAGAGTAGTTCCTCAAGCTGGACAAGTGTGGTTTCCTGATTCTGCAACCAAAACAGCCCAAGCACTGATGGATTTCAATAGAGAGGAACTGCCACTTTTTATTCTTGCTAACTGGAGGGGCTTTTCAGGTGGGCAAAGGGATCTTTTTGAAGGGATCCTTCAGGCTGGATCAACCATTGTGGAAAACCTTAGAACATACAAACAACCTGTTTTTGTCTACATCCCTATGATGGCTGAGCTTCGTGGTGGGGCATGGGTGGTTGTGGACAGTCGAATCAACTCAGACCATATTGAAATGTATGCTGACCGAACAGCCAAAGGTAATGTCCTTGAGCCAGAAGGGATGATTGAGATTAAGTTTAGGACGAAGGAGCTTCTGGAGTGCATGGGTAGGCTCGACCCGAAGCTTACTGAGCTGAGGGCTAAGCTTCAGGAAGCCAAGAGCAACAGGACACTGGCAATGTTGGAATCTTTGCAGCAGCAGATAAAAGCACGTGAGAAGCAACTTTTGCCAACATACACTCAGGTAGCCACCAAATTTGCTGAACTTCATGATACTTCTCTGAGGATGGCCGCGAAAGGGGTGATCAAAGAAGTTGTGGACTGGGATAAATCTCGCTCTTTCTTCTGCAGAAGATTGCGTAGAAGGGTTGCTGAGAGTTCTCTAGTCAAGACTTTGACTGCGGCTGCTGGTGATTATCTATCACATAAATCTGCCATAGAAATGATCAAGCAATGGTTCTTGGATTCTGAAATTGCTAGAGGCAAAGAGGATGCTTGGTTAGACGATGAAACTTTCTTTACATGGAAGGACGATCCGAGAAATTATGAGAAAAAGGTACAAGAGTTGCAAGTCCAGAAGGTGTTGCTTCAATTGACAAACATTGGAAACTCAACATCAGATTTGCAAGCTCTACCCCAGGGTCTTGCCACACTTCTAAGCAAGGTAAAGTAGAGCATCCAATAATCATTTCTTGCAATAGCAGCATTCTCCTTTATTTCTCCAGGAAGTCTAGACGTAATTATTTGAATTCAATGCAGGTGGACCCGTCGTGTCGAGAGCGATTAATTGGTGAAATTTCTAAGGCTCTCAGGTAAGGTAACTGTGTACTTGATTACAGTCCCCCATCATCCTGGTGCTCTTGCTGCTTAAATCGAAGTTGTTTCTTGGTAACTCCTCCAATGTAGATTGTCTTGATCACATCTGATGGGAGTCATTTGGACGAGCCGTACCTATGAAGGAAGTTAGGAGGTGTAAATTCTATGTCATTCAAGGAACCCGTGCTTATTCTGTATTTTTATAATAAATCTCAGAGAAATAGTAATAACAATAATTCCAGTCATTAATGGAAATTCATGAAATACCTATTATCTATCACAAGGCATTACTTGCTTCCAAGGAGAGAGAACTTGGAAAAGCCACATTGCTTTCTGTCCAGACTGATGCCGTCCTTTGATAATATTAAAATACATTATTTTTCTACTCTCTCTACTGTGCCCCTACGCCATCGCCCTCTCGTACTCGTATCATCGCTATCCGCGAATCGGGCAGGGAAGAAATACGAAGCTATATGCCTTGTCTTTGTATCCGACGCGACATAGTCCATTGAGATACACCCCTGCTTGATGGCTGTTTTTCATCTACTTATTTATTGGCGGGACGCTTTGTCCGTAGCAGTATGATAAGTGAAAAACTTTGAGTGAAACTGTCGTAATTATATGGTTAAAACAGTGGATTTTGCCACGGGATTGGAATCCACCTGACTTTTAATATCAAAATTAGTTGGGACGCACAGGTGATTACACTTTGGTCCCGCCGAAATATTTGGTAGAGCTCATTCAAATGAACAGGTTCAAATGAAACTTGCTTGTTATCGTACTCATCTACCCATTTAACAGTTGATTTCATACTGATTATAAATTAAAAGACACAAAACCACATGGAATAAATTATACATACCTTGCGTACTGCAAAATACAAACGCAAAGAAAAAAAAAAAAATACTCGCATCATCAGTGCATAAATAAAATACTCCGCTAAAATGGAAAAAGAAACACACAGAGAAAGAAAACAAGGGATTTAAAAAGAGCAATCAAGTTTCATTTCAATGTCTTGACCACTTCCTGTGCTTATCTCGACCTTGAGCTCCTCTTTTCTTTTCCCTTTCCTTTCTTTTCAACTCTTCCCGTTTCTTCTCCTCTCTTTTACTTTTATCCTTCTCAATCCTCTCTTTCTCCTTCAGCCTTGCTTTCTTCTTTTTCTCAATCTGCTTCACCTCCTCCTTAGTTAGCTCCCTCTTGACATTGAAACACATTTTGCTTTACGGGAACAGGTAGGGGGAAAAAAAAAATCCACAGATACTTTTTCTTGAACAATTAATAATATAAAGCATTGTCGTGAACTTTTACTTCGGGGTTTTGTCTTCATCAGTTGGTTTAACCCGTCCCGTTCGTCAGCTCCAACATCCTTTTGTCTACCATCTAACTACTATACATTGCCGTCCAAAGACAACTGCCGATTGAATATCAGACTATTGCCGCTCTACACTTCACGTTGACAGTTTTGTTTTTATACATTGGTTATATTTGGAATTAAGGCGCAGTGAGACTTAGTAAAAGTAGGCGTTTTCCAATCGCTTTAGCTATTAGAAGTTCAACCTTCACAATTTACAAACATATCCGACGCCATGAAAGTAATACCTATCTGCTCCACTAAAAAGCAAAAAGCTTGCTGTTTCAATTAACCTGAGAAAGTTTTTGAGGGAAAATAAACAAAATCTCTTGCTTTAATAATCTATAACATAAGCAATACTATCTATTTACCAATACAGAACTTGCCAAAAATGTTGGACAGAACCTCTTCAGAGATGTCTTCCCCACTTATCTGCCCAAGAGCCAAAGCTGCATCCCTCAAATCAATAGTCCAAAAATCTAGAGGTAGTTCCTCCTCTATTGATGATTTCAGCCTTACGAGGGCCTCCTTAGTCCTCATAAGCTGCTCGCATTGTCTCTGAATCATTTTAGCAAATAAAACAATCAGAATCATCATCGGATTGTGATTCAAGTCAAACTGAGCCAACCTCATTTTCACTGAACATAAAAATTAATGTGGGAAAAAGTTTGAATTTCAGCATTAGCATTTGCAACTCAGTGGACTCATAGACTTAACTTTTTAAATTCCCAAATTAAGGTATTAGGAATAACATAGCTAAAGCTGGAATTGCGGCATACAGACACAGGCAACAAAATCATTTAAAGGAGGAAACAATGAATTTACATATACAGGTGGCTGACCTGGTTTACAGCCCATCTGCGCCCTCCTGCAGGAATCTGGCTGAGACCCAAAATCTCCATGATTGCTGTCTCCAAATCCTGTATTCCTTGACCAGTGACAGCACAGGTAAAAACATGCTCATTGAAAGAATTGCTGACTTTATTCCATTCATTGCTAGCCGATGAAGCACAGTCTATTTTGTTGATTACAAGAATCATTGGGGTAGAAGATTCAGTTGATTTCTGCAGTTCCCAAAAAAAAAAAAAATTAAAAGGACGGACTCTGGAAAGCTATATATATATATATATATTAAATGAAAGTAGAAATTGATGTGCAGTATGATTCTGATGTATTGACCACAATGACCAATATACAACTTGATATGTTACATTGAGAGTACTGGGTAGCATCATGCCTTATTAGATTGAATTCTATTAAGAAGTTCGCTATCTTCTAAAGTCCATCCATCAACTGCACTAACTGTCATGATAATGACATCCGCACCCAAAGCTACTGCTTCAGATCTCTCCACACCTGAATGCATAATTAAGCAGCACATGAACTTTTGACTGTAAGTAAACACAATACATTGACTACTAGTTTCAATCATGCTGAGATTCCCTCTATCAGTAGTTTCCATTAGTGTTTTCCTACCTAATAAGAAAAACACCCTTTGTGATGTCCACACGAATGGATGTCAAAACCACATAAATAGGCAAGAGATTGATATTGAAAAGCAAACTTCACTGCTCAAATTTTTGGCAATCATGATTTTGAAGCCAATTTGGTTTCTCTTCTTCCATGAGAATCAGCTCAAAGGGGCTTCAAAATCATGGTCATTAAAAGAGTTCACTTACCAATCTTCTCCACAATATCATCAGTTTCTCTAATGCCTGCGGTATCAAGAAGTGTCACAGGTACACCACATACTGTTACATTGGCTTCAACAACATCTCGAGTAGTACCGGCAATTTCTGTAACTATTGCTCTCTCACTCTACACGCTAAAAATAAAAACATGGTTTCAATATGGTCACAAGCACTCTTTAAAAAAGTAAAGAAAACCCAAAAGAAAAATTATAGACACTTCTACTCTTCATAAAATTATACATGTCATCTGATTTGAAATTTCTGTTTTCCCCTTATCAAACTCTCAATCAAACTCCTAGTCCCGTTTCCGCCTTCCCCGCCGGTCCGGGGGGGGGGAGGTTTGGGGGGCCATAGGGACTAGTACTTATATTAATTTAATGAAGTTATTATCATTAAAATCCATATACTTGCTAGACATTAGACATTGAACTGCATATTGAGAAGGAAAAAAAAAAAAAAGGTAAAAATACCCTATGAAGAGGAAAAGAAAAGGCTTAATGCAACATACTTTGCTCCAAGCATTAAGGAGGCTAGACTTCCCAACATTTGGCCGCCCGACAATTGCTATCTGCAATATTTGGAAAAGAACAAAAGGGGGGGGGGGTGCAAGCCACTTTATTCTCTAGAATAAAGTAACATAGAAGATTCAACAAACAAGAGCTTTGAATAATATGAAATTTAATCTTAATCGGACAAAGTCCCAGGAAGCAAGCTTCTGTGGCCCAATGGCTATTCCATAGAGAAAAGTCATAAGAAGAGCCAACAAAATTGCCATCCAAATATGTTGGTAATACTCCAAGACCATTGTAAGCAAAAATTTGACACTACAAGCTACTATTCAGAAAGGACAATTTAATCACAAAGACAAAATATTAAAGAGGGCTGCTAGAGCAAGAGATAATGGGATATCATAATAGCTCAGCATTTTTTAACACATAATAACACGGTGAGAAGTCACATCATTTAAATCTTGAAGAAAGAAGTCAGAAATTTTCTAAGAGACCAAACCTGTAATCCTGATTGCAGAAGTTTGTCATAATTCGCAGTCTCGAGCGCATTTTCCACATCTTGTGACATTGCATGTATTTTATCCACAACCAGATTTAAATTGAGAGGAGGCATCTCATCATCAAAATCTAAACGAGCCTCAATCTCAGTAAGCAACTCGATGCACTTTGCTCTCACTGACTTGACCAAAGAAGAGAAGCCCCCCTGTCAAAGAAAACAGATTGTTTTGGGCTCTTAATTGATGCTGACAAAGGCTTATTATGATGTGGGGAAATTCTTTTAATTATTTCACAGTTACTGACTAACACACGGCAGTATGTCAAAACTGAGAATGATAGCAAGTGACGATAATATTGACAAAGGAAACATGCCTGAATTCCTGCCAAAGCTGCATCTGCAGCAGCCACAGACTTCGCTGAAATTAGCTTTTCAACATTTTCAGCTTGAGATAGGTCTAAGCGGCCATTAAGAAAGGCACGGAGAGTGAACTCCCCTGAAAAAGAAAGAATGTGTATCAACTGTATGCACATTTGCAACGGCACCAACATTATACTCTTTAAACAGGAAAAATGCAACCACCAGAGAAGTTTGTAAGTATTCCATTAACATTCAAATGAAGATGGAAAAAAACCAGTAAACTGCAAACCTGGTTCAGCAAGGGTCGCCCCAGCTTCTAAACAAGCTCTTAACACACGGCGCAGACACACTTCACTACCATGACATTGAAGCTCAACCACATCTTCACAGGTGTAAGATCTTGGGACCAACATGGGAACAGCTAAAACCTAATACAGTAAAGAACAAAGGACATTACCAACTAAGCACATTTGTTTCCGACCCAACAGGAAGCACAGAAACAGAACTGAGTTCAAAACTCAAGCAACTCATATTTCCAAAAGCACATTATACATCCCATCTGCAAATAAGTGGCTAAACACTTGTCACATATCTAATATCCAGAATAATAACAGAACTCATAAGACAGTAAATTGTTTCGTAGGTGAATAATCTAGAAATACAGTTACAACTTGCATACTCAGTAGCCGCAATTCTACCATAAGATTTATAAAAGACAACTTCACAAATTCAATATGTATAATATAACTTAGTAAGTTAAAAAATAGAAACGAGAACCCATCTCATAAAACTCGTCGCATAATATACTCAGATGCACCAGTTCTCGAGGTCCAGAAACAAGCGCAACCTCAAACATTTGATACCTCATCGACAACATCCCCGTGACGATCCAAAACGAGACCGTACTCAACAACATGGCTAGTGGGCCGCCACGAACCAGAAATGGAACTCTTCTTCTTTTTCTTCACCGGTCTAAACACTCGTCCAACAATATCCACAGCCATGGGGCCCGACAACCGTACAATCCCCACAGCACCGGGCGGGCCACCTATGGAAGTCACAATAGCTGCAATAGTCCTAAAAGTTCCAGCCTTTTCTTCACTCTCACCGTTAACAGCAACAAATCGCTCGTCTTTTTTGAAAACCAGCGCGTTATCTTCACCAATAAAACAAAAAAATAAAAAATAAATGCCGTGTTAAACAGAGTTAAAAAAAGTAAAATTTATTAAATGGTGTTTCTTTGCCTTGGGCTATTTACCTTTTGGGGTGGCAAGGGGGTTAAGGGGTTTGGGTTCACAAGAGGAAGAGAAGAAAAATGCGAGATTTTTGTAAGTATTTCTTCGAAGTTTCGGTTTGTGAAAGAGAAGTGAAGCTATTGAGAGCAGTGGCGGCGGTGGCGGAGGTCTGTGGTGGAGCCGGTGGGTGACCACTGAACGAAGTGATGGGAGTAAAGCCATGACTCAGGAGCGCGCGAGTGAATTCCACAGGCAACACATCATCAAGTTATGCTTCGGCGTTGTGTAGTGATGCTCTGCCGAAGATTTGCATTGTTAGCACGTTTACATAAAGTCAACCAGAGGTCGTAGGAAATCCTCGGAACATCGGTTCTTAGCGGGCCATTCGATGCACTAATCAAGAATTGGGCCACAAGAAGAACCGCTTTAGTGGATGGAGATGGATCGGGCTCAGCCTACAAATGTCGTGAGCACAAATTCTGTCTCACGGTTTAATAATACCTAGGTCTCTACTTTTTTTTTTTTTGTCTCTAAATAAGAACATAGTTGGTCCATTTTTATTTCCTAAACCATAGAGTTTTAGACTGGATCATGTCATCTCGGCTTTGCTTTTTCTTTTTTTCTAAATTCCGTAGTTACGAAAATATCCCTAAAGTAGTTATTATTATTATCAAATGTAATGTGGATTTTTTCTATAAAAAAACTTATAAATTAATTAACTGTTCATGATTTTGTGATGGCTTATTAAGTTTTTGTGTAAAAAATGGAACCCCAACATAGTCCCATTTAATTTCTTGTGTCGCGTTGGTTTGTAGTTTTTAATGCTAACCGGACATAGCCCAATTTGCACCTCCATTGGTCCGTACTAAAATATCGAATCTTGAAGATCAAAATATAAGAGAGAGTTCGCAAGTCCGCAGAAGGGTAATACAGGAATTTCAAATACTTGTGGACCTATTTGATATCAATAGACAGATATGCGATCTTGAAAATTATATTGAAAGATTTCAGGGACCCATAGGTTATTACGCTTTCACTTTCCGGATTGAGCCATATCCACCGTGTGGAATGATGTTCACGTGACTCAGCAGTACGCCAATCATATACGGGAGATTCCAAACGGATAAAGCATTTCGTATGCTATAAGAGATAACGTCTACAAAAGGGTCTCGGGACTAGAATATTATCGTATGCGGCCATGTTACCTGTTAATATAATTGAGAAACTTTATTAAAGACTTTGGATCAGGCTTGAATGGATATAGGCACCTGTTCGTCCACATTCATTGCTGACGCAAACACAACAACGATTAAAAAAATATAAAATGCAAAGTATCCTGTCGCCTTTCTCTCATGTCTTACGTCACCTAATATTGTATCACTCAACTTTGTTAAACGGGGCCACGTTTCGATATAAGTACACACACGCTGAGCTACTTGAAAGAGCCTGTTTTGGGGGTCTGGATAACAAAGAAACCACGAAAGCATATCAATTAATTGCAAAGCAAAATTTCCGTCAAAATACAAAGGCACAAAAGCTATCATGTAAGTAGTAACTTGTAGTGAAGTTAAAGTTGTCACAGACACCTACCACTCCATTTATTCCCTACTGCATTATTGAGAACCTCCACCATCACTACATATATGTTAAATGGTGGATTATTTGACACAGGGGGTGGCTTTAGCTCATTTCTCTCAAAAAATGGGCTTATTATTGTTTTCAGTTTCTCTGTGTCAAGGTTGTTCTTCAACTAGTTTTGGTGCGCAGGATGACACTGCATCTGCCACAGTGAGGAAGATCTTGTCCTCGCCGATCAAGCTTGTAAAACTCGAGGCGTGAAGCTTGTCCATTACCACTGGGCCTGGATTTGCCAGGATAAGCTGTGCAATAACAAGGTGGCCACTTTTCTGGTAAGCCAATTTCAATAACTACGCGGTAGTATGATTTATGGATTTTTTTTTTTAAATAGAAATATCAATGCATGAAACAACCAGCGTTTAGTTAGTGACATAGGAGGTGATATTGATGAGTAATTTGTTTATGCATTTACCTGAACCTCTCTCTTCTCGAGACTCCTGTATAACCCTTCCAAGGCATGGATGCCACTGGTGTCAATATCAGTAACAGCTGAAAGGAAATAAAAAAAGGAAGAGTAAAAAAAAGACAAAAGCATCATAAGAAATGAATTTAAAAGTAAAGAGGCTCAGGCCTATAGTTAGTTGTAATTGGTAAATACTTGAACTGCGGATCAGAAATTAAGTTGATTGTATATAATCTAAACCTATTACGATGGTTATTATTTTTATCAAAATTATTATTTAAAAATCACATTTTCTACAAACACTCTATGTTTATTTTATAACAATTTTTCTTTTTATAGCATAACTCCCAACGCTTTAATACCAAAGCGAATCCTAATTTCCAACGCTTTAATACCAACTAAAGTCCTAATTACGAACACTTTAATACCAAATAGAGTCCTAATTTAATTGTCTAACTTATAATTAACAATAAAGACTTGTAGAAAATTGCTTACGCGACATCTCAACAATTAAAAATTGTATTCTTGGTTGATAGGCAGCAGCTTTTACTTCTTCTTCTTCATCTTCCAACCATCTCAATATCCTGCTCCCACCCAAAGTACAGGAAAAAAGATACATGTCAATTTTGAGCATTAGGAGACCTCCAAGGAACTCTAGCCAATTTAGCCAATTTCTAAAATACAACATCTTATCAGATATCAGCCATTAATAAACTCTTTCCACTATATTTCATGTATATCCTTCACATCGTTTGTTTATTAACCAAATCTAGATTCAAGATAGTCTTTTGTATTGTTCTATACATTTGAACCTCAATAATTTTAGGCCCTGCAAGCTAATAGATTGTCTAGAATTGCCTAGATATAGCCATAAGTTACTTTATTTCAAGAAACGAGAGATAATCATGCAACTCCACACTCATGTTGAGGAAAAGGGTTCAAATATACCACAGTCCATCTAAACATAAAAAAATGGGGCTATAAATAGACTCAATTAACAGGCTAAGTCTCAGTAGACACCGGACTTGAAATTCAATATTAGAATTAATTTGAAAGAAAAAAGTATTGAGGCATCAAATTTATACCTCTCCTTAACGTAATTAGAGTTTGAAAAGTAAATTGCTGAATCAACCCTCACGATCAAAACACCTGGAACCTTGGTTGCCTTGGGATATTGTTGGATGTTTCTGTACACAGTTGTCCTGGGAACATTTCCCAGAATTGCTGTCCGAGGTCTGGTAACTTGCAAGAGAATCTTGGCAAAGGATATGGAGACCTGCCACAACACAGTGACAATATTAGGTTAGATGATATATCATAGAAGAGTTTACATTTAACATAAAACATAACTTGGTATAGTTAAGTTCTCACCGCAATTAAGAGGCCTATTTCAACTGAGGAAAACACAACACCAAAGAAGGCTCCCATGCATGCAACAAAATCAAATTTGTCAATCTTCCATATTAAAATTGCTGCTCCAATGTCGATTAGGCCAATCACAGCATTTATAATTATGGAAGCCAGAATGGCATTTGGGGTGTATTTAAAAAGAGGGGTTATGAATTCTAAGGTTAGAAATACAACGCAGGACATGACAATGTTAGAGACTGCTGTTTCACAACCAGCCATGTAATTTACAGCTGATCGAGAAAATGAACCTGCAAATAATGAGTGAACAAATCACTATACTATCACATATACGACGGTGCAATTCATTTGCATATTAATTGGAAAGTATATAGGTTCATGTGATTTTATTTATTCTTCCTGCTCACCTGTGGCCACATAGCAGGAGGTCATTGAGCCTACAACGTTCATTGCCCCTAGTGCTACCATTTCTTTGTTGCCATCAAGTTGATAGTCCTTCATGGCAGCAAATGTTCTTCCAATTGCTATCGCTTCCTGATAAATTCATAAATAATAACAACAACAACAATAACAATAATACAATACTTAAAAAATCAGTGAAAAAATTAGATACAATAACTGATAATGAAAATTCTTTTCAGATGGATTCTGACTTTGGCTTACCGTCAATCCTATCATTCCAGCCACCACACCTATCCTAAACCCCTTTAGAAGATAATCACCACTGAAGTATATTTCATTGACAGATGAGGGATTGATTCCTTCCTTTATGTTTTTTACCTTCATAAATCAATGAAACAGTTGGTGTTATTGTTAATACTATACAACGTGCTGATATCACATCTCATATCTAAAACTTTTCATCATTTGCAAATAACGTAAATAATATTAAAATTTTTTGGTCAGAAAAAGTTACAAGGGAGACCCTTACAATTTGAACACCTTGCTTATCTGCACGCGTTATATATACAAAAAATGTTGACAGAATGACAGATATTAATGGAGCAATCGCGGGCACCCAGAAGAATTTCTTGTTCTTCTTTCCCTGTTTACCGAATCATGTGGGACTTATTAGAAACACTTGGAAGAATAGAATAGTGTCGGTAAGTAGAGATGAGAAGTATAAGCTCTTACAATGAACTTGGCAAAGAGAAGGAAACCTAAAAAGCTCGCCCCAATGGCTATAGTCTGCCAGTTCCACTGCAAAACATTGTTAATTTAAGATTCAGTCACTTGTTTTGACTAGCTTATTTTGAAGGAATTCTTGCTTATGAATGTTTTGTTTCCAATTAAAAGAACGGTACAAGAAAACTTAAGTCTAAAAAGTAGTAAAATAAAATTAAGACTTACTCCATGGTGGGCTGAAGCAACGACTGAGTGCATTACCGAGATAATATCGGATTTTTTTGTGAACTTTTTTATGCCCAGAAAACCCTTAAGCTGTTGAAGTGCAATTGTAACAGCTGCTCCTCCCATAAAACCAACTATGGCAGCATGGGAAAGGAAGTCAATGAGGAAACCCAACCTAATAAATAACACAAACCGTCAAACTACCGATAGGGATTTGAAATCATTCTATATATATGTCTTTTAATTCAGCTTCTTCTGAAATGAAGAGAGATAAGTTCCTGAATACCTGAAAAACCCAAGGGTGACTTGTGTAATGCCGGCAAAGAAAGTAGCAGTGAAAGCAAGCCGCTGATACTGAGCTTTTTCATTTATGGGATCAAGCTCATTCTGAAGCATAGTTCCTAGCAAGAGAGATACCACTGCAACTGGTCCTATAGCTATATCTCTTGAACTGCCCATAAAGGCATAAATCAATGGTGGAACAAAGCTGGAGTCTACAGAAGTGAAAAACAGTGTCAGACACCTTATCATCAAATAGAAGAAGGGGGGGGGGGGGAGGCTTTTTCAGGTTACAAAATTTGAGGGGTGATGCAACAACTTACACAGTCCATACTGTGGATCCAAGTTTGCAAGCTTTGCATATCCAATATCCTGTTTATCCAACAAAGTAAGTCTATAAGAATTTTTTCAATGTGAAAAAGTAGAGATTGATCTATGTCACTAATGTGGTAAACTTGCCTGAGGAATACAGAGACTTGCAATTGTCAGCCCAGCTATGATATCTCCCCTTAATTTTTTAAAATTATATTTTCTCCCCCATTCAAAAATGGGAAATATGGTCTGGATGCCTAAGATGAACTTTTGAGACCTTGATTGGTCCTTGAAGGGGCGCAGAGGATCATCAGCAAAGAATGTTTCTCTCAGAGTTTCTGTGAATTCCTTGAAGAGGTTTTGCTTTGGGGGAACTCCCACCCTGTGAATGTATCGCTCGCTCTGTGAGTGACGGCGAGAAGATGACAGGCTTCTGATATCCATCTCTTTTGTTTGAGCCTCTTCAGTTGAGTGATCCATTGAATGCGAGTACTACAAATTCACCTGCAACTGCAATGCAGCAGAAATCAGAAGTCACTAAAATAAAGCTGTGACGGTACTACATGGGTATCAAGCAAACAATAGCTGCATCTGGATTAGAAGCATCGTCTATCAGATTATATGTTTTCTGCTTACATGCATTATTTTGCCATCAACTCGACTAACTTCTACGTACTGAAAATAAAAAATAGGATGTTTTTACTTATGACCACAACTGCTAAACAAATATTTTGTGATTAACTTTGTTAAGCAAGTTGTGATAAGTGAGAAGATTGAAGCTAACCACGACAAGTGAATGAAGCTAGAGGAAGCAAAAGGTTAAAGCCTTGACGTGCAAATCCTTCTTGAACATGCAATGAGCTTTCCTGACTTGCACTTAAATAAATTCTTAAAGAATTACAGGTCAAACTTTTCAAGTTGAGAGAGAGTATAACATTCGCAATGAGCTGTGAATGTGGATCTATTACTTGTCATGTACATGATAGAAATCAAATTTGGGAACTAAATTTTAAAATTGCTATGAACCGACCCTAGGATTATTCAATACCAACTTACCAAGTGTTTGATGTAAGCAGATGATGATCAACAGATCATGTCTGGCATAATTGTGTCGCTTACTAAGTTAAATATGAAGCTTGAGAAGGTGTTGACCTAGATGAGCAGGTGGCAGCAAGAAAAAAATTGGAGACAAACAACTGACATTTTCCTTTTCTGTCCCTTTTCTTTTTCGGGTGTTATTTCTTCTTCTTCTTCTTATTTTTTCACTTAACTTATTTATTACTTTGAAAGCCTGATTTTTATTTTTTTAAAGTGGTGCTACTTTGTGCCTAATAATCAAGTATGTGGTTCATATTTGAAAGAGAAGTTTTTGGGCTGAAACTTATAGGTTTTGTGAAATATCAAACACCAAATCCTGTTTCACTATTACAAGATCTTATTATTTAAGTTTGCCTTGCATAGTTACCGCCCATATAATAGTTTCCCTTTCATTTGAAAGGAGCCAGAGAGCGAGACAACCAAATAAGTTATACAAAGAAACAATTAACACAGAGCAAGAGTGCCGAGTCTATGATGTGGGAAGAGGCTTATTTACCAATGTTGCTTTGAATTATGCCTTTATTTTACACAAGAAAAACAATAGAATTCTATAAACGCAGCTACTTGTAATGTGGTACTATCTTATAATTACTTGAAAATGACATTAAAAGAAGCAGCACCCCAGGATATGAATTCACAAATTGACAATATGCTATAACTTGAAAAGACCTAGAAGTTTAAGAATCAATGATGGCCTTTTGGAACCCTAAAAACCAATTTGACCTAAAACCAACCAGACACCCGTCACATTATTTTTATTTAATTATTATTAAATACACAAAACCCAATCCACTACCCCATGATTCCATCAACAATTTTTTTTTTTTGGGGGGGGGGGGGGGGGTGGGGGGGGGGGGGGCGTAAACAGTTCTCTCTCTCTCTCTCTCTCTCTCTTAATCAACATACAAGTCACAGGATAAAATCATTATCAGTGGATTACATGGTTAATTCTCTTCATAATTAAGTTAAAATTTATATTTTTTATACAATTTTTTTAAAGAGAGAATATAAAAAGGGGTATTCAATAAAGTAATGATCAGCTCACCTATTTCATATATGCTTCTCACCAAAGCCACTGATAGTGGAAGTAAGATTACACAACCCCACAAACTCAGAAACGTCTTTGTTTCTGAAAAATCACTTTTGCTCCTTTAAACAAACCTGTAGGTTTAAATAAATAAGGGGAAAAAAAAACAGACAAAAGAACACAAAAAGTAATACCAAAATAAACACTTTATCAATTATCACCTTTTCTTTTAGCTTCTCCACACTTAATGGTTGTCATGCTGCCTCAATATTTTGCATTTATCTCGATGCCTCAATGAACCTATTCCTGAAAAAGGAAAGAACTCAAATGGGTCCAGGTTCAAAGAACCTACCTATCTGTCTCAACCTTCACGACCTTTTCGGCTCTTTCGTTTTAACAAACTTCTCTGTTTGGCTGCCCAGAAAAATACGTATATTATTTATGCTTTCTAAGCAATCAAAACAGAGAAACTACAAGAGAGGAAAAAGAAAAGGAAGGGGGGGGGGGGGGGACAACAACCCAGAATCCCAAACGTTCGAAGTGTTTCACTACAGAAAAAATTGAGGAGAAAAAAATTAAAAATTAAAATCGTAAATCTTAAATGCTAATGTTGATATTCCGAAAGGTCGTTAGCTTAGCTTTGGGAAGGAGTTTAATGGGCGATGTTAACGGAGAGACCTGGCTTCCACGTGATCGTGAATATGGGAATAACTAGAGTGGGGTAATAACATTTAGGTCCTGAAATGTATATTTATTCTTTCTCAAATAAAAGATGTAATAAGTCTCTTTATATCAATAAGTCTCTTAATTCTTTGAGAATAAATTAATCATCAAATCAAATACTCACCGTGATTAGAGGAGGTAATTTGTGACATAAATAGCTAATTCAATACTAAATCAATGAGTTTTAATTAATCTAAAATAGCATGATTGTCAATAATATTATATTTATATCTTAATAAATAGCTTAAAATTACGTTAAATGAGTAACATATTTAACAGTCACATAAGTTAACATTTGAAATTTCTAACACGATAAATTATTAAACTAAATCTGTATCTATTAAATTTAATATAATAAATAAAAGAAACTATACAAGTGAAATGCCAACACTTGTCAAGATCTAGTATTATGCGGGTGATTTAATTATTTCAATAGATATTAGCCATGAAGGTCTTTGGAAAAGGAAAAAAAGAAAAATATATAACTATTAACTATTAAGGGACCTATTATAACAATGGCGAAACTATGCCTTTCGTTTGTAAAACAAAACAAAGTTGAGGACCGAATTGTTATTGCCGATTGTGAAGTTGAAGTCAATGGTTATGGAATGTGTCGTGTGCCGTTGCTTGCCTGTTGTTTCGTTAGCTCCTAGTCAAATGTTTCAATTTTCTTCTACGCGTGGCCCTCCCACAAGTTTCCCGTTTTGTTGTCGAACTGTATCCGGATGTATTCGCGGCTCTGTTCAACTTGTGGGAGTCAAAAAGTTTGGATATTTATTTGTATTCAATAATTGTAATGATAATTTTGTCGAAATCAGTGCAAAAATACTAATAAAAGTTATTAGTTTCATGTAGTTTATTGTCATTGAATAACATTTACTTATACCACATGATTTGTGATAGGACCAAAGAATACTTACCTATAAAAAGCCCACGTGTTACCATACAATGATCAATTTTGTTCGTTATTAAAAAAATTTGAATTAAAAAGAGGAGTTTTAATGAAATTTCCAGAATTTTAATTTCGATTTCAACTTAAAATTCTTTTTTTATTTTTTTTTTCCTGAAAGATAACCCGGTTGGTATGCAACGGAAGCAAGAAGTTAATGCTAAAAATTCAAGGAGTTAAATTTAGAATGGGGTGAGGAGGGATGATTGGCAAATGGTAACCAAAAAGGATTAAAATTGTTGTCTTAGAAAGCTCTTTTGCATAATATTGTGATAGTAGCAGTGCATATATGAAGAATTGCAAGTTGCATCACAGTGGACGTATGGGAAGGGACAGAAAAGAAAAACAAGGACAAGGCCAATGCTAGGACTCGAAGGGGGCAACATGTTGAAAGTGATAAAGATAAGGTAGAGAAGTCCAAACAAAAGTTAAAAAAGTATGGGGTCACAAAATATGGAAAATAGCAGAACCAGCTATCACACAAAGTAAATGTCCGTGTCTCGACTTTATTTTTCGAACCCTAGAAAGTGTTTGGTTCGTGGATGGCTTAGTTTTAGTTTTTGAACCCTAGAAAGTGATTGGCTGAGGGATGGGTTAATTTTACTTTTTGAACCTTAGAAAGTGTGGGGTTCATGGATGTTCTCATGTTGATCCACCAAACAAATTGAAGCCAATAATCTGCTCCATTAATTTATCACCTAATTGTGGGAGTATGCGGGAGACTTGCTAGCTCGTTGCATGCAATAGACTTCATTGATTAATAATTGATGGGAAAATGAAAAAAAAAATTATGAAATCTTAAACATCTTATCCATTACACGAGTGAACAAATTTTTTTAGAATTTTTTTTTTACAGAAAAATTTTGTAGAAGTTGACTTGTGATAATGAGACTTAGTAAATTGAAATTATGTATATACTTCAATAATATTATACGCTAGAACATTAATTTCACCTTATTATCATATCAATTTTCCCTTATCATCTAATGATAAAATCATACAAATCAAACTTCAATTCTATTTAGTATTAAAATTGGGTAGTTATACTTTAAAGTTATAATATTAAAGTATTCTGTAAAACCTTACTATTGTGCTTAAAAGTTAAATTGATTAGATTTTAGTATGATAAAAAACCTTATAATATCTCTTTCTTTGATCAAAATTATTTTTACTGTATACTATTAATTTTTATATAATAATTATAATTTTTTTCTTCGAGAGGTTATGCCTTAAAAATGAATATCAAACAGAACTTCATGGACACCTCTTATTAATTTACTTCCTTTATTCGATAAAGATTGGCAAAAAGAAAACCTTCAATAATGCAATATTATTCGCTTCATAGAATTAAAATTCAAAAGTCCATATATAAAAGACAAGAACAGTCGGCTCAGTTGAAAAGGCCATCAAAGTTCAAACAAACGTAACAACAACAGAAGATAAATGGATCAAAGCTTAAATTGCATTTGCCAATTCAATGTACACATTAAAGTTTATTTATTCTTATAATTAATTTACAGATTAAATTGTCTCCTTTTAGATTATCATCAATCAATCAATAATTCATTTTCTTGGTGTTGCAATTATCGAATACAAAGGGAAAACGAAAAGTATGGACCTTAAAAGGCCATATGAGGCAGTATCCGATTCTGAGGAATGAGGACTCACTATTCCAAAAAAAAAAAACAAACAAAAAAGGTATGCAGGATTAGCTTCCTTTACCAGTAAGCCTAGAAATGAGTTGATATATTGCAGCTTAGTTAATGATTACAGAGACAAACCTGGGGGATCTATTGTTATTGTTATTTGTTTGTCTTTAACCGCATGCTATTACGTCATGAAATCAGCTAAGTAAGCTAAAACTTTTTTTTTTTTGGCTAATTAATCAACAAAACGGTTGGCTAGTATTCTTCCAAGTGGTAAGGTCTGTTAGGTTGAATTTTGCCAAGAAATGCTAGTGAAATGGAATATAATATCTCCTTGCAAATCAATGGACATCAAATGATAAGTCAAAGTCTACTTCAAGTCTTTATTCCTATCGTCATTTCTCATTGCTTCTTGTTTCATAGAGAAAATAATTGTTTTGGAGTATGAGTGGAAGTAAATGCATACGGAATCACATTTTAGATAGAAACTTCATTGATCTGACAAGCACATATATAGAAGATACAACTAAGCTATTTGAGAATGATTAGTACAAATAAACTTTAAACCTGTAATCACAAATTGAGTAAATAGGTAGGTGGATAAATGCTAATGAATCTGCGCTACTTTCATTGTGGATAATAAATTAGCAATGCTTTTAATAACAATCAATGCTTGATTTACTCTCATGAGCTCTTACAAATTAATCGTTCAAATTTCTTGTGAAATTGAGAATAGATATATAATTATACATCGTTTTCATATCATGGGTCAATTAAAAAATATTTTGAATATCTTACTAATAACATGAATAATTCAAAATTATCAATCAGCATATCATTTGATAATTAAATTGGTTAGTTAGCTGATCTTATGTATATTACAAAGAATAATAAACATACAAACTCTTATATAAAATTTTTAACATACAAACTAATGTGTATTATTGATTGAATAAAAATATAAAATTTAATATAATTAATACAATAGAGCTATGTAACAATCTGCCCAATAGTATAATGTCACGAGTTTATACATAAGTAGTTTATATACAAGTATCTCTATTTTTTATTAATATATTATTATTGTTTGCTAGTTGTTACTTGTGCCAAACCACGATCAAGTATTACTCTATACTCCTAGATGTACTTTAGTTAAAAGGTTATTTTTAAATACCTCTCCTAAGGTTTGATGTAATTTTAGTTAGATGGCGAGATTGAATCTATTCTCACTTACCTTATCTACTATTAGTATAAATACAAGTTAACCATTAGTTGACTTATAGAATGACTAAAATATCCAAACCAACTATTGAACCTAAATTTTTGGTGCCAACTAAGAGTACATAAAAGGCTTAATGATAATTTGTATGGACAAAAATAGTCTCTCAACCATGTGCCTTATATTCTTTCTAAATTCAGCCTAGCTCTTAAGTTTTCTGACAATAAGTGACAGCATTTGGGAGGGTATTCTACAGGATGGTGATCTCTAACAGCACTTCTACCATTTTGGGTATAATATTTCATGTAAGTTTTCAAAAATTTTGGCATGCCTTACTTTATAATTACCTAGGGTTTAAATTTGCATAATATGGATGATTGATGAAAAATGAGTGTATACATGAATATAGACAAGCATTAAGATTGATTGTTGCTAAATATTTAAAATGATTTAATGAAATTGGGAGTAAGTAAATAACACGTGAAGTGTTCAACAAAATACTTGTTAGGGTTTGTTTAAAAGGTTTTAGGTAGATTAAATTGTTCATGATGTATTAATGCCAAATCCTATGCATTAAGTTCTTTATATGGCACGAACATTTTGCAATGGGTGACATCAAAATTTGACTCACAAACTCTCCAAAATCACACATGTGATCGGCTTTGTCAGACATCGCCTGCGCGACACTGGACAATTATGTGCTATTGTATGGACAAATTAATTTCTTTAATTTTAAGTGACAGAATCTTGTCTCCCATGCGACACGCTTGTTGCTCGAAATTGCAAAAATATGTATATGATTTTGTTATTGAATGTTTTGAACCACGATTGTGAGTAACAAGAAAAAAAAATTGGATTTTCCTGCAGATACAATGGCTAAGAAGCAGTGGTTTAAGAGTAACCCACAATTTGAAAGACAACACCTGTCTCATGGGCAATATGTTTTGTCTCCCCAAATTACAGAGAGCTTGTTTATGTAAATTTAAGTGACAAGTTCTGAATAATTTATCTAAATTTAAATGACGAGTTATGTCAGTCTTTTATTGCATAAACCAAAAATCAATAAACATTATTTAGTTGTTAAAGTTGAACCATGTCCAAACTAAATCACTCTCTAAATTATTAGCAGGGATTATATTACCATTTGATAATCAATATTTAGTCATTTAAAGAAACAAGTACATACTAAACTATTAAGTTGTATATCACCAAACTAAAAACATAAATAAATAACTTTTAAATGATTTATTATGTGCATTTCCTCATCTTACAGTTAGTGGTAATCACAATTAATTGAATGCCATTAGTCGGCACATCAAGCAGTCGCCTATATACATTAAAAAAATATAGTAATAATAGTGTACCATGATAGCAACATTTACGATTTATACATGGGATTGCCACTAGAATATGAGTTTGTTAGTATCATATTTATATAAAATATATAAAAATTTAATCTTATTTCTATGACTGAGTACAAAAAGATGGTACGACATTTTAATTGCCTTTCAAATGATGAAAAAAGAGTTGTATCATCATATCTCTAAAAAAAATGTAAACATTTGTGCTACGGACATGCTACAAAATGAACTGTACTTCATACTTGTTACTCTTGAGTCATTTGTTCTTCAATTGCAAAAATACATAATTAGAAAATTACTATACGGTTCATGTATATTATTTCATCATTTAAAACAAAATATAAATAATCTATACTACTCCGATATCACTAATGCAACAAAAAACATGTTGCTAGCAACAACAACCTATATATATCCATGTAACAATAGTTGTAATTACAAAAAATATCTCATTAGAATCAAATACTTAAAAAAAGAAAGCAGAATATAACAACATATATACGTTAATAAGTGATAGTAAAATAATAATTAATAATAGTAAAGACATTACTAAACAACAATAACAGTTACAACAATAAATAAAAATAAGTATAATAGTAATATATTTTAAAAAGTTAAATTAAATAATAATTGTAATAATAATAAAGTAAAGATATGTTTTAATTACCTATACATATGTGTTTATTATCGTAAAAAAAAAAAGCTTTGAGTGCATGTGACCTGTATATGCTGCAAAGGAGACAACCCATGTTGTTCAAAATTACAGAACATATGTATAAGCAACGTGCACTTGCCGCATGGGCGACATCACTTGTCACCTAAAAAATAAAATAACCGTGTATGAGCGACAGTAGCTTGTCGTACAGGAGACATACAACTGTCACCTAAAAACACATAAATTATGTTCATCCAACACCAACCTGTGGCCACGGGCGACAAATCTTGTCACCTAAAGACACGAACAATATTAATGCGACAGCCGTAGAAAAATACTATGGTTTTTTTTCCAACCCATGTCTTATTACAATGTATTTAGTTGACAGGAAAACAAAATCACTACAAATTTATAAATAGATAAACTTTGGGAAATTTTGGATGGAAAATAAAAATTCCTACTAATACTACTTCTATTTCATGATAATGATACATATCACAAACAAAAATAATTAATAATAATTTTGTTCAACTCATGCCCACATATGGCTGAACTTATTATCTTTTTAATTAATTTTTCCACCATAAACAAGACAAATCAAAACACAATCAATAATAACTTATGAAATCTCTAAAAACAAGCAAAACAAAAGTGAACAATAACTTTTTAACTTTGATAAATTAACTAACCTCTTACAAACTCCAATACCAATGGTATGTCTCCGTTGTCAATCATCACTAGTCGGTGGCTTTATCCGACCACCCATGCTTGACCTCTTCATGGGTTGTATGTGCTCTTTGTGTTTTTTTTTTTATTTTGTTCCAACAATGGAGAGTAAGAGAGTGGAGTGAAAATGATTTGAGTTGTTTTCTTTAAGAGTAAGATAATTCCATGACATTATTTGTACTGAAAAAAGAGAAAATATATTCTTTTACACAATAGATATTTTGTGTAATTAGATAATACAATTATTCAATATATTTCAATGTATTTTTTTTTACTGTTATCAATTTTCTAAAATTTTCAACGTGCATTTTACACTTTTGTCCCCAAATACTAACGTTGTGTGTGTGTGTGTATAGTGACGGCAGAGGAAATATGTGAGAATACATTCAATCTCAGCATCTAAATAAAATTATATCAAACCTCAAGGGAAGCATCTAAAAATAATCCTTTATTTAAACTTGCTCTATGAACATGGACTCTCTGTTACTTAGCTAGCTAGCTGTACGTGTTGACAATAATTCCGATGATCCGCATCGCTAAATTATTCAACACGCATGTTTGGTTTGCAACAGTCGGGAAAATCTAAACCTAAAAGCTGCAGATACAGAAGCATCTTGACGATAATATGTGTGTGTGTCTCTCTCTCTCTATATATATACATATATATGTATATATGCGAATACAATTTCAACATATTAATTATGACTACTAGACTTGCTAGCTAGGGCAACATAAGTTGCGGCCGCTTTAATTGTTGAGCTTGCTCTAAACTTCAATACACTGCAGGATGAATACTAATATTCCGTTTAACTTTTTGTCTGATATAAAAAGAATCTTCCCTTTATTATGTCCAAATTAAGCTTGAAGCTTCATCGTGAGTTTCAATAATTGTTTCTTTCTTTTTTCTTGGTCTTCCATGAGAACAAAAGGAACTGAGACTCAACTGATTCTCAAAAGAAAGAAAGCAACATCAAAGGCAAAGTAAGGTATCTATTGACTTTTATTATTTGGTGATGGGTAATGATCAGATTAATCTCATCGATTTTTCACGTAAGTGACCGAATGATCTATGAAACTTGAAACTGACGAGATCAAGAATCATAAGGATTATATTATATATACTCCCATTGAAGCTTTATTTTTATTTTTTAAATTTCTCATTAGGTTATCTTTTGATATCCATTGATCCCTGTTGACAAGATTGTTTAATGCACTGAATTCACAACATTTTTCGGATCAATCAAAATTTAGTTTTCTATCAATAATTTTTCAGGCTTTCTTAGAATCAAATATTTCAAAGTATTTATATCAAATTTTCCCATCCATCAGGGAGATTTCATATTGAAAGTATTTGGCGCGCCCTGCGTGTTTGAGATTGAAAAAGGATCATAAGTAGTGACACACATAATCATCCATTAAACAGCAAAATATCTCAGAGATATATCAAGATTCTTCCTCACTTTATATATGTATGTGTGCGCGTGTAGCGTGTGTGTGTGTAATAATCCGGCTTCGCTACGCGGACTCCCCAAAAAAAATTAAAAAAAAAGAGAGAGAGAGAGAAAGAGTAAAAATAATAGTTGTCTATTGGTTCTAGTATATTCTGCGCACTAAAACTGGTAGGCTGCGAAGGCAAAGAGATTTGAGCTCTCAAAAAACGACGAGGACATAAGCCAAATTAGTAATGTGATTGCGGGTTGAAGTGATGGAAAGAATGTGGAATCAAAAGTAAGTGGGTCGGTGTAGTCTCGGATGAAAGGGGAATGCATTTAATATATTGATGACTATGATTTGAGAAGCGAGAACCAAACATATGTATGGTGCGTTGGGTTTTGATTTTAACCAAAAAGGGGACCATGGCACAAAGCTTCAATGGCCAACTTCCTCCATACATATTTATTCTGTCAAAAGTAGTGGGCAGGTCTGCATAAAACCACATCCAAATATATATATAGTGCTTCTACTTTATCATTGACGGGAATTAATTTTGGCAGATTATTTGATGGTTTTTTCTCTGCAAAGTAAGAACCATGTAAGAATCAGATGATGTGTGTTTGGAATAAGTTGTTTAATTTAATTATGGGAATACTCAAAAGATGTTACTGGTTATGGACTTATTATCATTTATTTTCTAAGTCTCTTTCAAGTTAGTGGCATTGTGGTCATTGAAGTTGGCTTTTCCTAACTCGGTTCTCATCCTTATTCTGGGTGGTTGCGAGCAAATTTCCAGCGAATCGAGTCCAAGCTTTCCAACTTTTCTGATGCGCAATTCGTTGCACAAATAGTTGAACTATTTTTTTTTTTAATTCGTTTACTTAATTATCATCATATCGCTTGAAATATACAAATATGAACTCATGCACACCGTCGTACTAGATAAAAACTTTAATATAAATATGTAATAATAGCATATGGCCATTAAAACCAAATTAGCTATTGTGCTTGATTGAAAATACGACATGTCCTACGCATGGAGTTATGGTCCCAGGCACTTGGCTAGCTTTCAAAATTTGAAAGCAACTGTATGATTATTAAGACGGTGTCCCAAAGCCATACCTGCCACCAAAGCCATATCTGCCAGTTCCCACTTTACGCCTACCTAAACGAATGGTGTGTGTGCCACTGGGCCAAAAGGCCCAACAATGAACTTCTAGCCCTTGTAGATGACGTAAGATTTGAGCGTAAAAGTTTGAGTTATCATATATTTAAATCTCTTTAAGAATTATATATAATGATATAAAATCATTTATAAGTATTTTTTCTCTTATAAAATATGAGTAAAATAAAGACATCTCTTATTTATAAGGATTATTTATTTAAACATATATGAAAAAATTTAATATAATATTATAAGTTTTATTTGTATATACAATTGTAAATATTAATGAAGTTGTTTGTTGATATCTCTCGATTGTGAGAATTATTGCAAGTGGAGTATAGACATTCATTATTCTTTAGGACTATTTGTCTAGACATATACTTTATGAAATTAAATCTAGTATGATAAGTTCTAATATATATTTGATTATAAATATTAGTATAGTTATTTGCTGACATCCCTCATTTGTGAGGACTATTTATCTAGTCATATATTTCATAAAATTTAATATAATATTATAAATTTTAATTATATATCTTATTGTAAATATCAGTATAATTATCTGTTGACATTTCTTGTTTGTAAGAGTTATTGTTTGGACATATATATTATAGAATTTAATGTAATATTATAAATTTTAATTATTTATATCTAATTATAAATATTAATATAATTATTTATTATAATAATAATTATAAATATTTTATATAATTCAGTAATTTAATCTGTAGTTCATTAAAAAAAAATATGTGTGTATAAATATACACATATATCAACAGTAGTAGATAAGAGTCATGCCATTTATGAAGTCAACTATTCATTGATTTGAACCAGCAATAATGCAAATTCAGTGTTTATTCTTTCGCAGAAGAACTTTAGACCCGTCAATCGACCTTTATCGACATTTGACAATACGCAAGCACCATTATTAATTAAAATTATTAAAATTTTCTAGTTTTAGGCGACAATCAATCTTTATTCGCTAAAGTTTCTAGCACTAATTAATTTTTTTTTTTTTTTTTTGGCAAGGCATATCCAACTCTCTGACCATAATTGAGATCATACATGCTTAGTCATTCTTCCGTCCGAAAAGTGTTGTTGTTTTAATGAAATCCGAATATATTTGAAATAACCAAAGTTTAAATCACAAGAAATAAATATGTCTGAATTGTATATTTATTTTTTGTTTTTTAACATCTAATGATTTTTACAAGACTGAGACTATCCGCGTTCTAAAATAATTCGAACACTCAGTTTTTAAGGTCACTCATTCATCAAATTTTAAAATATTTCGTGCATTTTTTAAATCTCAAATTTTACCCTCAAAGCTTTCTTTTTGATTCTTTCGCTAGTTCACGGCATTAAAACACCCAAGACAAGTTCGCATATATTCTTTCAATATCAATTTCACTAGTGTGCCATGGGAACGCGGCTCATTATACAATAATCATCCTCCATGCTTGCAAATTGTGTACATCGGATCTTGACAACAAAGTAATAAATAATTTTTTCCTCTTGTTTTCCAAAATGAAATCATTAAGTCAGCAAATTTAAAGTAATAAAATACTAATATTTTCTAGTCGCGGGAGATGATTTTCAAACCTTTACCAAACAGATATCGATAATTGGATTTGAAAGAAAATTGATTAATTATTATGATTTCTCATAAAGGCGGTGAATCAAATTAATATTATGGAGGAATGCATTACAAGGGTATCTAAATTTACTTATTATTTATATTAAAATGTCCTTAACAATAAATGACATTGTGGGTATATCAGTAATATAAAATGTGTTGTATAATTATGAGGAATGGGGATATTTGAACCCACAAAAATATTCTCTAAACCTATATTTTGATTTAATTTTTACTTAAATATCCTTAAATATAATTACATAAAAAGATAAAAAAAAAAAAGTTAAAAATAAATTGCTCTATATACACCCACTTGATCAGAAGCCTTAATTTTTATTTTTTTAAAGAGAATTTATGGATGTATACGCGAAAACTATCTTTATCATTTCATTATGCACCACGTTCATATGGTTGGTTCTACCATTTTAACTGTTCAAATTTATTCTTGGTTAGAGAGTGGGTTTATTGCGGAACTATAGGTGAAAAGGCAATAAAAAGGAGATGTCATTTCATTTCATGCTCTATGAATGTGCAAATTCAATCTGTGAATAATTTGTTTTTAGTTTATATTTGTTACGCTTTTCATCTCTTCGATATTGAATCTCCAAAATTAAAGAAGAAACTTCTTTTGTCCATGGGCTGGATTCGTTTAGCCATAGGATTGGACGAATTAATTAGCTTCTACTCTTTTAGCTGTCAAACCAAATTGAGTCTTTAGAAGTCTAAAGCACTCAGCGAAAGAAAGGTGTTTAGGCTTTTCTTTAAATTGAGGAGCAGTGGCTTTCTATTGGGCATCAATCATTATTATTCACAAGAGTGCAGGAACTCGTAAATAAGGGGGAAATTTAAATTACGTTAAAATTTTCAGGATGTATAAGGTAAAATCAGATTTTTCTAAACCTTAATGATGAAAAATAGGGTTTTGTTATTATTTAGCGGGTGTTTTGAAGTACTTTATTTTTATGGTGCAAATAGCTTCACTTTTTTCTATGAATGCTAATATTTTAACATTTATTCTCTTGCAAGAATTACAAACATTTGTTATATAGTTTTATAAGTTAAATATTTACAAAGTCAAATATATAGCAAGAAAATTAAAATTTAACATAGGAATGGGTACATAGTTTAAATGACTAAAAATTGTAAAATCAACCGGAATATATCACATAAAATTGTATCAACTATTTGACTCGCCAAGTTACACTTTAAAATTGAAACTCATTTGGTAAATTTAAATGAATTGCAAAGCCAATACAACATTTAAAAAAATGATAATTACAAAAATACATATTTTAATTTGAAAGGTAGAAATGATAATTGAAAAATAAGGAGAGATATTATATAATAGAAAATAAGTTTGTTTAATTGGGATTCTTTTATTTAAAAATTTCTGACAACAAAAAATTTTTAAACTTTAGACAGTTAAGAAAAATGCCCCCTCTTATTGATGGAGTGAGATAGTGGAAGCGGATTGATAGGCTAGAAAAATAATAAATATCCTTATAATACTAGAATACATCAATATAATTAAATTATATTCTAATTAAAGTATGATTATATCTCATTCAATTCTAAACGACTTAAAATTTTAATAACGCATTAAAAGTGAGATTATATGATATTTTAATCCAAATGTCTCTACAATAGTGATTTTGAAAGATAATTATAAATAAACTATTAAAAATGTGTTTTATAAAATAATTAAAATTGAAGTTATGAAAAAAAAAAATAAAACTTCTATGGGATAAACCTACCTTTCTCAAATTAACTTTTAAAAAAACTATAATTATAATAAAAATAAAATATTATAATATACTCTAATAAAAATAAAAAAAAAATTAAAAAACTAAAATAATAAAATTTTAAAAATCCAAAAATAGCATCCTCCATCATTCATTCAATGTATGAAATTGAGTACAAAAGTACTTCAGCATTTTTTTTTAAAAAAATTATCCTACTTGATGGAAACAATATGAGAACAAAAACCCTGTCTCGTAGAATGAACCGATACTCGTTAGCCTCAAATAATTAATGGAAATCAATTCCGCTTGGACATATCATGCTTTGCTTTTAACTTTCAAGGGATATATGAAGACTTGCTGATGTGTAAAAATAGCTGTCCATTTTTCATCAAGTGGAGGGTTGTCATGTCTCATGATCATTGCACCGTAGAAAAAAATCCAACCAACCATAACCCCTTTTGGGCCCGGTGAATCCTTCCAATTTGCAAGAGGTTGGTTTGTAAACGTGGAATGGCGAAGCCCAACCGGACGAATCAAAAGGGGGAGGGACATACTCCGAGATAAAGAAAAATTAAACACCCACGATAAATATCGAGGGACTTGCCTCTCATTAGACAACAGGTAAAAAGACTGATTGTCATTTAAACAACAGTCAATACTGGTATTTTTGGACAGCAATAAATGACATAAGTGTGCATATTTTAAAGGCTGACAGTTGTACGTGATGATTTAAGAAAGCATTTCCACAGCAAATCAGCTAATTAAAATTTAAAAAGAGCTGAGCCCACACGCTAATTAACCTGGAATTTAGAGACATACTTCAAGGTAAGCCAACTACATTGTATCCTTTAAATCGTACGATATCAGTAGGCTCAGTGCTTGATTAGTGAAGAAGGAAACTATAAATAAGATGCTCAATGCTAAGTTACGCCTAACTACCGTTACTTTTTATTGTGAAGACGTCGAGTCCGGAGGCAAGTATCAGTCTAATCCTCTTGTAAAGCGATTCGTCTAGCTTCTTGGTTAGGACCTGATGAAGACAGGCAATAGTCCACACCAGTCAAGTGTTTGAAACTTGTAAGATCTGAAGATAAAATCGCACATTGTTCGAACATCGATCAAGTGCTTTCACTAGATGTATACTATTTTTGATAGGTATAAAGTGTCACACATTTGTGGGAGTTCTCCCAATCACTTCAAGTTAACAAAATACCATGTCACTGCCTACTGAGAGCGTCAGTGCCGACGAGCATCAGCAGCAGCAAGTGGAGATGGATGATACCAGTCGGGGGGAAAGAGCAAGCTGGCTGCTTAACTCTCCTGACCCACCAAGTATATGGCACGAGCTTGCAGGTTCCATAAGAGAAGCTTTCTTTCCCAGAAACAAGCTCTCTTCATCGTCAGGAGCAAAGCAAACTTGTTCTAGAAGTACCTTTTCTTTCTTGCGAGGACTCTTTCCAATTCTCAACTGGGGAAGAAATTATAAGGCCTCAAAGTTTAAAAGTGATTTGATGGCAGGTTTAACTCTTGCTAGCCTGAGCATTCCTCAGGTTGCACAAGTTTCATTCCCTTCCGCTTGTTTCTTGATCAAAGTGATTCTACCAATGTCTTGATGATCTAACTCTCGCGTTTCAAAAACCTTTTGCAGAGTATTGGATATGCCAATTTAGCAAAGCTTGATCCTCAGTATGGCTTATGTAAGCAGCTTATTCAGTTTCATAGTCATTCTCTGAATTGAAATGTATAACTCTTTTGATTTGGTTTGTTTTGCTTGCATCTAGACACAAGTGTTATCCCTCCCCTGATTTATGCTTTAATGGGGAGTTCAAGAGAGATAGCGATTGGACCAGTGGCTGTGGTTTCAATGCTGCTATCCTCCTTGATTCAGAATGTGCAAGATCCTGCAGCTGACCCCGTTGCCTACAGAAAGCTTGTTTTTACTGTGACCTTCTTTGCCGGAGTTTTCCAATCTGCGTTTGGGTTGTTTAGGTAATTCTTCCTTTCAGACTGAAGTTCGTTTGATGATTTTCCCCCCAAGAAAATGGTTCACTTACTGAAATATATATGCTGCAGGTTGGGCTTTCTGGTGGATTTTCTTTCTCATGCTGCCATCGTTGGATTCATGGCCGGCGCAGCCATTGTTATTGGTCTTCAGCAATTGAAGGGGCTACTTGGCATCAGTCATTTCACCAACAAAACTGATGTGGTCTCTGTCTTGGAGTCTGTTTTCTCATCACTTCACCATTCAGTAAGTTCCACTAAAAGATCTATTAGAATATTTAGATGGTTCTTTAGTTACAGCGCTGTTTTTGGGTTTTTAGCTTTCTTTCTATGTTGTATCTGGTACTTGCACAACTTAACCATTCTGTCTCTCCCTTGTGCTTTCCTGGCAGTACTGGTATCCTCTGAATTTCGTCCTTGGTTGTTCCTTCCTTATCTTCCTCTTAATTGCTAGGTTCATTGTAAGTAGTTGAATTCTGGCATCTCATTTTTTATTGCCTTAATTTCGAAAACCATCACTCTAATTAGCCGGTTTAATTTTCAGGGAAGAAGAAACAAAAATCTCTTCTGGTTGCCAGCCATTGCTCCTCTATTATCAGTTATTTTATCCACCTTGATAGTGTATTTAACAAAAGCTGATAAGCATGGAGTTAAGATAGTAAAACACATCAAAGGAGGCCTTAATCCAAGTTCAGCACACCAATTGCAGCTCAAAGGCCCTCATCTTGGACAAGCAGCCAAAATTGGACTGATTTCTGCAGTTGTTGCTCTCACTGTGCGCGTCTTCTATATTTTCTTCTGTGTCTTCTATCATTGATTTCAAATAATTAATTTATATTTCATAATGATGATTAGAATATTAATTTTAGGAAGCAATTGCTGTTGGCCGATCTTTTGCTTCCATTAAAGGCTACCACCTTGATGGGAACAAAGAAATGGTAGCTATGGGCTTCATGAACCTTGCAGGATCTTTAACTTCGTGCTATGTGGCAACCGGTGAGCTCCTTTCATTACTTCCAACTTTTCAAAGTACATATGAGACATAATCACCCAAGAAAAGATTTTGATCATTTTTGGCATATTCTGCAGGTTCATTCTCAAGAACTGCTGTGAATTTCAGCGCCGGATGTCAAACAGTGGTATCAAACATAGTGATGGCCATTACCGTGCTATTATCACTTGAGTTGTTCACTAGCCTCCTTTACTACACTCCTATTGCCATCCTTGCTTCAATCATTCTATCTGCTCTTCCCGGACTAATCGACATAAACGAAGCTATCAATATATACAAGGTCGACAAACTAGACTTCCTCGCTTGCATTGGTGCTTTTTTTGGAGTCTTGTTTGCATCGGTGGAGATTGGTCTTCTAGCTGCGGTAATATTCTTTACAAAAATTTTTCCTTTCCGGTTTAGGTAATTCAGTAAGCATTATAAATGTCTAAATTTTTAGGCTTTTTGCAAGAATTAGTCAATTGCAGAACAAGTTGAACTAACTAAGAACCTAACCTTTAACAGACAAAATTTATATAATTAATTAACAGCAATGGCATTTTTGGACAATTATGTTAGGAGATCTTTGGATTTTCAAAGACTAAATTGGACCAACTTGACATGTCTTGTGACTGGTGGGTTCCATTTCAGACAGGGGATATGCTTTTTTATTTCCAGGATAGGAAGTCAATAATTACGGTATGGTCAGTCGTCCATGTCTTGTGTTCCTCACTTTCTCTCACTGTATTTGGTGTATTATTAGTGCCTATTATTTTTATTCAAAAATTTACACCGCAACTGACTCTTTGCTGTAATCTCAAATCTCAAATATACGTTTAGGATAAACAATAACTGATATTTTTATATTATATGATCTATTAAGACAGATCTTGGCAGACTTCTAATGCATCAATCAGTAGATTTGTGATGTAATATTAAAAAAGAAGGTTATGTATTTGATCATGCTTGTCTTGTTAATTGCAGGTAACAATCTCATTTGCAAAGATATTGCTAAATGCTGTTCGACCTGGCATTGAACTACAAGGGAGACTACCAAGAACAGATACCTATGGTGACATTAGTCAGTTTCCAATGGCTATTAAAACTCCAGGCATTTTGATAATCCGAATCAACTCTGCCTTGTTTTGCTTTGCTAATGCCAACTTCATCAGAGAAAGGTACCCGTTTCTGTACACCATATACAGGAAGAAAGAAACAAGTGCAGCAGTTCTTCTTAACCACAATCATGAATGTTGTGCATAAAATTGTTTCAGGATAATAAGGTGGTTGACAGAAGAACAGGATGAACTTGAAGAAACCACAAAGAGAACTATCCAAGCAGTAATCATTGACATGTCTAGTAAGTTAATTAAAGTCTATGTCGATATTATAAACCCACCTTGCTATTTTGGTTTTGGTTTCATTGACTGTGTTGGATTTTTCTTGTCACAGGTATGATGAATATTGACACTTCAGGAATTCTTGCACTGGAGGAACTGCATAAGAAGTTAGCATCAAATGGCATAGAAGTAAGGCAGTGATTCACTAACATATTTATGAATTATTAGCATGTATTTAAGCTGACTTAGTTTTGTGAAATTGCAGTTAGTAATGGCCAGTCCAAGGTGGCAAGTAATTCACAAGCTGAAGTCAGCCAACCTTCTGGACAGAATCGGAAAAGGGTGTATATATCTCAGTGTAGCTGAAGCTATGGATGCATGCCTTGCTTCTAAATTTTCTGCACTTAGCAACTGCTAGGGGCATTTGTTCGGCCTCTTAAACGTCCATTATTAGTTTTTATCTACGGACGGCGGTATTAACCTCAAAGCAGTTCATAATACTAAACGTTTTGACTGTGTGATGAGGGCTTATTGGGAGTGCAATGTTGTTTGATGCATCCCTATAGCCCCTATGACAATTTAAAGTTGCAATTTGGTCTTTAATTTGCGTTCCCTTCATTTTTTTGGTTTAAAAAGAATGTGCCTGTCAAATGAAATTACCAAAAATTAAAAAAAAAAGTACGATTCATGAAAAAATTGATATTTATAGTTAATTAACTAATCATTGAATGTTTAGGTATATATAATTTAAAGGGTTATAATATTTTTTCATATGATAAAAAATATAGTTTCATTTTATTGATTTAATAAAGTACAATGTATTTTATATTTTTTCAAGGGGCAAAAGTTAGTTTAATATCTATATTTTGATGTTAATACTCATTTAGTCTTTATATTTTTAAAAATATTACAAAATATTTAGAATATTAAATTATTAATACTTTTGTCGTTGTTTTTTGTTGCTCTTAACTTGATTTTATAATATTATTCTATTACAATAATTTTTTTTGGATATTAATAAAAAGAAAAAAAGTAATCACTAATTTAATCTAAAAAATGAAATAGAACAAAATAGATATTTATTTCCTTTTTTGGAATACTATGTTGAGAAGTTAATTTTTTTACTAATGTCCCAAAAAATTAGTAATTTAATTTTTTTTATAATATTAATTTTTTGGGTATACATAAACTTTCATAGAAATTAATATATATTCTTTTTGTTTTTATTTTATTTTTGATAATTTTATTTTTTAATTAATTTTATAAAGAAAGACATTATTGTAAGAGAGCAATAATGTAAAAGCAAGCTAAAAGAAATAAATAATAATAATAATAGTAGCAAAGATGTCAACAGTTTAAGGGTAAGGATAGGTATTTTTATAAATATAAGGATTAAATAAATACTAATATTAAAATATAGAGATTAAATAAGATTTTTATTCTTTCTCAAGTACTCTTAGTTGTAGTTAAATTGGCCACAATCACTCAAATTTGAATAATATAACCGTCGGAGATTGATATTTGTTATGTAAGGTTATTTTAATATTTTAAAACAGAAAAAATTTAAAAAAATATTTTTTAACAAGAAATATAAATTTTATGTTGTAATAAATGTTGGAGAACTCAGTAAAGAGTAATGATATAATTATAAATTTTTATACAAATTTATTTTATATAAATTAATTCGATACTAACTCATTGGTTAAATAAAGATATAAAATAATAAAAATAAATTATGTAAACTGAGAAATACATAATCTAACTATTTAAATTATATCATATCAATTTATATAAAATAAATTTATATTAAAATTTGTATTTATATTATTATTTCTCATTAAAATACCGATGCGACTCCAATGGATAGAGTGTAATGCGGGAAGCAACATAACGACGTCGTACAGATCAGCCGATGTGATGTCGTTTCATTTTATTAAATGAAGTTCGCAGACGAGCCGCCATCCGTCCAAGTGAGCCGAGAAGAACCATAAAAAGTTAAAACGAAAGAAGGAACCGGTTCGGGAGAAAATCAAGGAAAAAGAAAGATGGGAGCAGAAGAAGATCAACAAAACGAGAAGCCGCGGGGCAAATCCATCAGCCAGGCCCAATTTGTCTCCTGGAAACGCCAGAAGGTCACTTTTATGTGTATATTCATGCTAAAATTCATTCAAGCTTTGCTATTGTTATCAGTATTATTATTTTGATTATCTAAGTCTTGCTAATTGTTTAGTCAACAGGACCCAGTTATTCAATTTTGGGGTAAAATTTGGTCAATAGGTTGTAGTTAAAAGTTCTCATTTTGTTTATGTTTGATTGAATATTTAAGTTTGATGTAATAGAATAATTGTCAGTATTCTACTGAATTGATATTTCTGAACTAGCTTGGTAGCTCTTACTACTTCAAATTCATTTAGATTATTGCAATTAGCTGGGATCATTGAACTTTACTACGCCTGATTGATCAGTTTCGTGTATGCAACACTTAAATGGCAAATTTTATTTATTTCATGATGAGGTATCTCATTGGAATCGGGTATTAATTTGAGATTATGTGGGATAATATATTTGGTGAACAAGATGCTTAAAACCTGTTTTAAGGGGTGAATTTTGTAAGGAGAGTGTTCTTTAGTGAAGATAGAAGTGAAAGATCCCCACCCTTTTCTCGTGTTACTCATATGTGATTTTGGCCTGGGTTAGTGCTTAGAAGCCTTAACAACATTGAGTATTCATTTGCCAATGGAAAAGGAAAATAACAAAATTGAGTAATGTTTTTGTTTGGAACTAAAACTGCTATATGTATTGTGTGCCCAACCATCATAATTTGCTGTTGCTGAATGGCAGAGGTAATGGGACCTTGTGGAGAGAATTAATTGTGGAGGATGAAAAGTTAGCTTGCATGTCATTGGTCATTGTGAAGTAGAGCATGTTTAAGAAAGCTGGGTACCTTGTTCTGTTATCTGGTCATGAGTGGAAGCATAGCTTAGGTCTCATAACGCCTACTTTTGCTTTCTGAGTTGAATTTACACCCAATCGCCTCTCCTAAGACATGCATGGGTAGTTATCTTTATTTTTCTTATGGTTATATTTGCATTTAATCTTTTTTATAGGATGCTGATGCATCAGCTAGAAAAGAGGAGGCAGCTAGGAAACGTGCAGAGGACATAGCAGCAGGAACAGTGCAAATGAATGGCCGTGAGCTTTTCTTGCATGAACCTTGGGTGTTTGATAATGCTCGATACTGAGGTTGGTGTCAGTGAAAAACACATTTTGCTTCCTGACAGGCATGTTGTTGCTACAAGAGGAACCCTTGAAAAATACTTTTTCACATACAACAGTTTACATTTGAGTTTATGGTTTAAACAGTTGATGATTGTGTTCCTTGAATATCTTATATTCTGTGGGCTTATTGCAGGCATTGTGCAAGATTACGGTGGCTGTCGACCCAGATGAGGTAAGAACATTTCTTGCTTCAGGGTAAAAGAGGGTGAGCAGTCATGCCAATTATCAGCTGAGAGAAGAAATGCTTGTTGATGCTTGTAATAATGTTTCACCCATATCCCAATTGACAGCTATATTATTATTTTTATCTTGAATGAATTCTCCCCCCTTGTTTAGCATATTTTTCATTTGCTGTGTAGTTTCTTGAATTACATGACAACTGTGCCTTTTTGTTCATCTTGTAATATTTTGGTTTCAGGGCTTCGTTCTCGCTTAGGGAAATTAGGCCATCTGACCCTTATTGGAAGATGGTGTTAGGGATGGAAGGCTGTTGAAAAATCAAAGATACATGCTTTTGGATGGTGTAATAATGCAAGAAATCATTCTAAAAGTTGTAAAATTTTATGTTTTACTCGATGAGTACTATATTACTGCATGCCACACATCACCTGAAATTAATTTTGATAAAAATGAAGCAATATTACCCTTAAACAAAATCATCAATTTATGTCTCGACATTAACGATAAAAGGTAAGGGGTTGCATAAAGGAAGTTTCAGTTTGACCACTCCTTAAAAACATAGCACACAACAGCGTCAGTAATTGAACAAAATGCGATTTCCAACATAATTAACTGAAATAACAAAACAAGGGCCAAGCGTTGAGAGTCCTCAATCGATGGAAGCCACACGGTGCACAGCGCTTATATCCTGTAAAATTAGCCAAAAAAATGTGTCAAATATTTTTTGAACAATCTAATTAAATGGTCTCAGAGACTAGTTAATTAGATTAAAGAAAAAGAAATTACCATGTAACAGGTTAGTTGTTGGCATTGAACAGCCTGAGATGGGGATCAATAGGGAGACCAAGGCTCTCAAACACTGGATCATATAAAGCGTTTCTGACTGGCCTGAGGTAATATTAATTTGAACTTGTCAGTGCAAGAAACTTGTACCTATATATATATATATAGAGAGAGAGAGAGAGAGAGAGAGAGAGAGAACAACCTAGGAAGATTAAATGGATTGGAAGCAAAAAGATGATCGAGTTCACTCCCTCGAGATTGAGATGTTGACCCAGTTTCCTGCTCCATATTAAATTATATAAAACTCATTAATTATCATGTTCTACTTTAAACATAATGAAAGAAATTATATTAAATTAATTTTATGCTAATAATACCAGCTGGTTGGATATCTTAGAGCGTTTAGATGATGAAGAGGAGGATGATGATTCCCCAATATCATATATGCTTGTTGCACGGTTGCGCCGTCCTAGAAATGATTGCTGAAAGAAAATATATATGATTTTGTTAACTAACAAACAATATATACATATAAAATATATACCAAGTCGTTTCAAAATGTGGGAAATGTAATAATCTGCATTAATAATATAAATATATCTACCTCATTATTGCGGTTCAATAATGAGAGCTCCAATTGAGGAGTTGATCCCGGGGAGTTATGGCCACCAAATAAATCCTGTTTTATATATCATGATTGTACGAGAGACAGATAGATATATTCAATCTTGTTTATATAAATGCATGTGCATGCAGAAGGAAATTAAGAAATTTTACGGTTTGAGTTGGCGAGTTCAAGATTTGATTAGTTAGCTGAATTGAAGTGCCAGGGGTGGGGTAGGTTGGAATTGGCCTAACTGGTTGATTCACCAATCCTTGCATGTCGAAATTCTGTGCCCTACACATATGAAATCAAAGTCTCACGAGATTACATTAGCAGCGTAATTAGTTAAAGTAAAAAAATAAAAAATAAAAAATAAAAAAAGGACAAGAGTGATAAGAAATTGCTACTTATTCAATGGATTTAATTTACCTAGACGGCATGGAAGATTGCCTTAGAAGCAAGGAGTTGTCATGTTGAGGACGATCGATCGCATTAGGCATCAGCTGGCCAAGAGTGGGTGATCCCTGATCGTCAGATGACTGTTCTGTCCTGAAATTGTAAAATTCGAAATAATCCATCACGAGTTTAATTTGGGTTGGTGTACTTTTAATGGTAATTAAAGAGACCCAACACACAAACTAATCTCTAAGTAGAAAATAGTTTATGCTTTTCTAATTATTTTTTATTCACCTTTTTCTTAGAAAGATATATGATTAAATGCATATACAATTGATTTTTGTTTATATATATATATATATATATATATATATATATAGATATATGGTGCAGGCGCCTTTTTTTTTTTTAAGACAAACACATTATTAGACTGTACAATTTAATAGAATTATTTTTTAATACATTATAAACTGATTTGGTTTAATAATGTTAAAAATTGATTTTATTAAGTTTCATAATTTAAAAGCGTGTCCATATAATAATAAAAGTGTCTACCTTAGAGAAGAACTATATGTATGCGTATTAAATGTGTGTGCATATTAGGACGGAGAAGATCATACATGTACCTTTGCAGCAGGGAATTCTTGAGTTGTAGGGGCCTAGAGGATTGCAAGTTAGTTAAATCCAGTGTCACTGCAGCTTGATTAATTTGCTCATTGAGTTGAGGAAATTGCGGGGGCCTAATAATATTATTCAGATAATCAAAATCAACCAACTAGCAATTAATGACTCGCACGTTTCTTTTCAGATGACAAAAATATAAACAGAAAAGAGATTGAGGGCGGTTAAATACCTAAGACTCAAAGGCATGGAAGCAGCATGCATCATGGTGTTTGTTCTGCCTGGTGTTTCTTGTACATTAGCTGACAATGGTAAATGGTGCAGCCTACGCTCAAAATAGAAGCACGTATTGACTTTGTTTTGTTACTAATTAACAAATTGCAAACCAGAATTAATCAAAAGTTTTTAAAGAATATAAAGATTAATTAATTGAAATTAAACCTGCGGGAGAGGATGGATTGCTCTCGTGTCATAGAGAAGGGATCCAATAAATTCTCTGAGACTGCATCACTTGCAGAATGCAGTGGCCTATAATAAAGGTTATCAAATTGCATACGCTTAGACATTTCCACATTTAAAAAGTAGTACTGCTTTGATATCAGTATCTATACCTTGTAGGCAGAAAAGATCCAGGTGACATGGAGTTGGCAAATTGTGAATCAAATACATTCGGATCCAGAAATTGATTTACTTGGGGCCTAAGATTCAAGTTTAAAAAAAAAAAAAGATTTTGCAGATGGTTATATGCATACATAAATCATAGTTTGTAACTGATAATATGGAATACCTTGATGGAGTTAGAGGTGTATATGTAACATTCTGGTTAGAGAACCAATTGGGTAGCTGTTGATTTACATTTCCTAGCCCCGTCTGTCAGATTATTTTAAGGCAAGCAAGTTCGTCATCAGCTTGATGAAAAATTACTAAAACTTTTGACAGAAAGTTGAAATATTTTACAATTTTTATGTCATAGAGGGAGTGCTTACTGATCTTTGAAGGAAAGAAGATTGGAAGCTAGGAAGTGCTTGCTGATTGCTGCTAATGAAATCATTGCTTCCGACATTTTGATGAGCAAGTTGATCAGCACCCAATGTGGTTGATAGATTGAGAGGATTCATCCATTGATTACTAAATTAGCATAAATGGTATGAAAATCACCAAAGTAAAAAATTAAACGGGTAAGAATTCTTATTATTATTATTATTATTATTATTATTATTATTATTATTATTATTATTATTATTATTATTATTATTATTATTATTATTATTATTATTTAAGCATTATATAGTATTATTGATAACTAATTCTCCTTGCCTATGTGAGCATAGTTTGAACTACATGTCTCTTACCAACTTAACAAGTTATAATAGCCTAGCACCACAGTAATTAATAGTTTATAGTTAAAGTATTGTTTTACATCACGAAGTTGAACAAGCAAATTAAAACATACAGAAGATTGTTGTTTTGAATGCGGTTTTCAGCAGGAGTATTGAGTTGATTTGAGTTGAGACTGAAGTCATTTTCTGAATTAAACGCTGGAACTCTGCCAAACTGTGGCATCATTTCAACCTGATTACGTACAAAGAAATAATAACCAAAGTCAAGATATATAACAAGTAATTTGGTCAACATGGTATTCAAAGTCAAGAAATGCATTTTTGTATGTGTGTTTGTATATACATACGTACGAAAATACACCACTGTCGGATGTTTTTGCCGGGTTACCTTTGCTAAGGGATGATTAAAGAATTTTTTTTTTTTTTTGGTTGCATATTTGTGGCATCCAAGGTTGAAGGATAAATTAATATTGCCCAAAACCCTAAATTCATTGATCTTAAACCATAACGAACAACAAAACTTCATGGGCTCAAGAAATTTACATGTGGAGCTTGGATCATCAAAGTGGAAGCGATCATTCTTTCTTGATCCCATGAGTTTTTCACTAGAGCTTGCATTGAAGGGAAAAGACTGATTGCTTCCACCTGATGATCCAAGCTCCACATGCTCCTAGTGAAAAACAAATTTGAATTTTAGTTAATTATCTTCGTAAATTTATCAATGGAACAAAAATAACATTTTTAGATAGGGATTTATACAATTACCATCGAATTCGAGGACCGGATGACACTGCTTGAGCTCCCAATGTTCTCATTATTCTGAAATACAAACAAATTATAATACTGATCTAAGGCAAATGTAATACTTCTAGAAATGATGTGATCACCCATATCACCGATCAGTCTTGTTTACAGTGAATTGCAGCGTACTGGTGCTGGTTTCTTACAAATATATAGAAGAATATGAAATAATTTAATTAGCTACAAAATATCTTTTCTGAGTCTATGAGATATGAGAGAATAATCTAGAAGGACTTCTTGGAATTATGCGTATTAATTTTTATGTAATAATATTAATGTTTAATAATTGCAAGCTTTAGTTTTATTCTATAATGTTCTTATCTTTATACAAATCAAATCTAGCTGTTGAGAACTGAAAATGTATATTTTGAAGCTAGGGTTTGGTTCTTTTAAGCACTGGCTTTATTAAGGCATGCACATTTATGGCATAATTTATTACAAGGTATAAATAAAGTATGTTCTTACTATACAAAATCTGGTTCATAAATATATTGCTGTTTAAGGTAAGTACTCAACATATACAGGCTAAACAAATAAATTTCAGAGAATTAAATAATTGAACATTTAATGATGATTCATAAAAAGTTGCATATATATGATTCCTCACCATTGTTGGTGCCACGGATAATGAAGTGTTTAACGGTGAAGTGACTGACGGCGACAATTCGGCCACATTAGCAAGCAGCTGCAGGTTGCTGCTGCTTTCTTGACCACCATGAACATTATTTCCTGACACTGGCAGATTATTTTCTAGGCTACTAGCATTCGCCTGATCTCCTATTCCTACAGTCTGACTCTTTTCTCCAGCTGCTTCAAGTTGAATGTCCGAGCTCTCCTATTTAACGCCAAACAAATTAAAAGCATACATTATTAGTTAGCTTGGAGGTTGCTACGGACAATGCACGTGAAACGAAATAGTAGATTTGAGAATGAGGCTATTTGAGAATGGGGGCTAAGTAGTAATCAAACTGTACTTCTGTGGGATTGTGATTAGCTTGTGCGGTGCCAGTTGATGGCATTTGTGGTGCCGTTGCCACATTTGGAGCACATTCATTTGAAGCACCCAAATTTTCAGTGTTAGCATGAGCTGATGCTGCAAGCTTCTCCTTAGAGCTTGACTCAGGCAGATTGCTTCCCATTCCAGATGATGATCCCTTCTCTGCATTATTCTCCTGCTTCAGCAAATGAATGATTGCTCCAAATTACACATTACAGGATATTGGTTTGACAGGGACCATGATGAAGAAAATATAAACTTAAATTAAATATAACATAAAATCAGTAGAGTTGAGAGGGCCAATAGAGCTATAATTGAGAAACCATAAGTTTAAGTTGGCTAGAATATATCTAGTATATTTATTTGTATTTACACTTTTATTATAGTTTTATTGCAATAAAAATATATTATAATGTTAATATTAAGATAACAATATCATATAATATCACCTATACGTACATGAGATGAATTTCGTATAATTATATTTTGTTGGCTAGGATGTGCCTGAGAATGAGGATTCTCAATTAAGTGAACTTCATCATCAAAGTTGAAGTCAAACATAAGAGAATTCGAGTCTCCCTCCATATCTATATCTGAATCAATCATTATAAAAAAGGTAATTAGTAATACTTTAATGATTAAATATTCTCAAATATAATTAAATTAAGTATGATGATTAAGACGTTAGAGAATAGTTTACCAAGAAAAAAAAAAGGCAAAACCCTGTACGAAATGTTTTATCTTTATTTTTCCATAAATTCGAGATAAAATATGTTGTGGGGTCCTCTGAAAAGTAATGTACATTTGGCGAGATACGAAGGAAGGTAAACGTTTGCTAAAGTCCATCCATGCTTGCCTTCTAAAAGCCCTTTGTGATGCACAGTAACAAATAAATAAATAAATAAAATATTAATTAATAATGTAATACTAACATTTAAAAAATAAAAATATAGTAATGATAACAAGTTAATAATAGACAATGGATGCCTCGAGTAGAGCAATTGATTAGTTCCCTAGTCAACAACTTGACAAAAGTTGTTCATGCAAATGTGTCTCCGGCGATATTTTTGTCTAAAATTTGGGGGGAATTGGAGGGACCTCTTTTCTTGTTACTGGTTTTGCAGCAGTAGCGATTTTGAGGATCACTTCCTGCCAAAGAAATATATGTCGGCGAAATTTTTTTATTTTTCAATGTCGAAAATGTATTTATTCTTTTGGGTTTGAGTTAGTAGTTTTTAATTTAGATAAAATTAAATTATCTTCTCCCATGTACATGTGGGCAATATTTGAATTTTAAACATTTCTTGTATTAAAATAGATTTTATTTGTTGAATCAACTAACGCTCCTTAAAAATCTAAGTAGTCCCTTATTCTTGCACCCAAAATATTAAATAATAATAATAAAATATTAATTGAGCGAAAATAACATGTCATGAAAGGTCTAAAGCTTTCAGTAATTCACCTGTGAATCCTTTAGAAAATGCTTACAAGCAAGGAGGAATCTGAGCCTGTAAAATTATTTCAAGAACAGATATCAATAATCAATAAGAACAAGAATTAGAAAATGAAAACACCAGTACTACTTTTCATTAAAATCAAAGATAAGCAAAAGGAACGGAGAATTCAGGCACTTGCAATTCCCTTTTGTGATGCTCCCCTAGAAGTTGGTGAAAGGTGGCTAGATAAACTGGGTTAATTAGAGTTTCGTATTAAAGATAAGATAGGGCTGCTGCCTAGCTAGGATTTGAAGATCGAGAACCAAAAAAAGAAAAATAAAATAACATATATGAAAAGAAGGGAATTTTAACAGCGCTAAGCTCTTGTCACATCCTTCAAGACAAACTACGAAGCTCAATTTATAGGAGGAAAATGTAATATGTGTCACATAGTTAAAGGGGGTAAATTTCCTGCTTGAAAACTTTGGAATTTTTCCTTTTTAATCCTCATTATCAAATTTTCATTTTATAATTGTATGATCTTTTGAGGGGCATATTAGAGTTTACACAATGATGACAAATCACTTTTATATTTAAAAAATATACATTCGAACTATCTCGTACACGTATATATTAATAATATATATTTCGTTAATACCGTTATTTAATCTTATAAATAATAAAAATTTAAAAAAATAAAATTTATAGCGTTCTTACTCACCTAAAAGATATATGATTTTATTAATGTGTGAATCTATAAAAATTAAAAAATAAGATTCATTGATATTAGGTTCAAATTGATATTAACATGTTAAATAGTCAGACATACTGCATAGAGGACAATTCAATCTTTTATAGTGATTAGGAAACAATTTTGACAGTTGAAATATGAATGGACTTTTAATACTCACTTTGAAATAGAATAATTGACAATTAATTAACGGAACATTTTCCCTAGAGCACTGCGGTACTAGTGCCGTAAATTGTACAGTAAATATAAAGCGAGATATGAAAAATGGGTGGTAATTGAATGAACAATAAAGAGAACACACTTGGACCAAACTGGCAGAGGCAGTAAGAGACGCACGTCTCCTGGTCGAGACACGATGAATTGTGTGATTGGAACATGTTCGGAGTTCAAATTTGACTTGCCAAGTTAATCCTAGGAGACCGTAGATTACAACTCGAGCTAATCTTGTTTAAATTTCGACAGTTGAGATTTCTCCGAAACTGAAATGAAAGCATTCGCTGATAAGCGGTCACTTTGCTGTCTTTGATTGGCTGGCAGCTATTAGTTCTCTTGCATGCAAACCAAATCATGGGTTTACTTTTATTAATACATTAATGTTCCAATGAAACTGCTCTTTTTGTTTTGTTGCCATATTAGGGAGAGATTCCTTTCACAAAGTCACAATGCAATGAAATCTGAAACCCTTTCCAAATCTTATCCTGGAAAATTATAAACCAGGGGCTGGTGAAAAAGATGCCTTTCTAAAATGGCCCCTTTTTTTGGGTCCGTTTTTGAGTTTTACTTTTTCCTTCTCATTTCGTTGCATGGATTAATTAAACTTATATTTCATACAAATTGGTGTACACTTGAGAACTTTCATATTTGAATCGTACATTGCAAATTCAAAATTTGGCAGGAGGTTTGATTAACATCCGTAAAATAATATAACAAAATCCAACCTAATGTAGGTAAATATTACATCTCAACAGTAAAGTAGGGGAGTTTGATACCAGTTTCCAGGTGAAATGAGGATTCAAGGATCTTCATTCTCTCTTTACGTATGAGTGAAAAAAAAAAGAAAAGAAAAGAAGAAGTTAATGTTTATCTCTTATTTTCTTATTTAAAAAAATCACCCATATAATTTAAAATTATCAATAATGCTAAATATCATATTTAATTGAGATAAGTAATGTTATGTTCTCAATTAGTATCTCGATCTTGACAAGTACATTATAATCAAATGATACGTTAGAATTTTTAGAATAGAAATATTGCAATATTACTTGGAAACTGACAAGAGAGTTCATGGTTGTATGAGAAACTCTAGATTAAAAAAAAATATGATTAATTGGACAAGTGACTCGTAAGTATATATATGTCATATTACATATTTATCGCACCAGACATTCACTAAAAAGTGGTGCATTTTCACATTACCTCTACACAAAATTTGTGTTACACATATTGTTTGTCAAAGCTATTACAATTATGGTTACATTATTCATTCTGCGTACGATTCACTTCAATTATATATAATTCTACAATCTCAGTAACGAAAGCAGGAATTATTTTTAAATACAATGGACGTTATTTTTAGCGAAAGCTTTTGGTAGGTGGAGTATTATTATTGCCCATTCACTTGAGGGATTTTGTTGTGATCATAATTTGCTCCCTCATTATCAGCTTGTACGCGGGGGGCATTGATTGGTATCTCCACCTGCTCACATGGCAGAATCTCATTGGTGTCTGTACCCATCATTCCATGCTGCTGAACACGGGAGAATGTGGGCCAAAATAATTTAAAAACCATCCAATGTCAAAAAAACTTGATTAAAGAAAGATTGGGGAAGCTAGCGAAGGTAAAGGTTTGAGTGAAACCTGAATTTGAGGATACAAGGAAGGTGATATGGGAGCGGAGTGTAGCCCTGCTGAAACATAAGCTTGAGGCCAAGTGGCAAAGTTTTCGCCGCTTGGATTGGTGACGTGGCAGTCTACGATGCTATGGGGCCCCGCGTTCGAGCTGGTTCCTTGCAACAATGGATCATACATTGTTGTTGAAAGATCCCTGGAAAAGCATGGCCAGAAAGTTGTAACAGGTGAAAATTATTTACAGGATGATAGCTTGAATAGTCTCCGACGGAGAAATTTGTGGAGCAGAGGTGAAAGGACAATAGTGGAGCACTTCCCAGTTGGGCTGGGACTCGAATCATACATACAAATAAAATTATAAAATTTCTCCCACGTCCCATCCCATCTTAGTCCTCTAATATTAATGAAGACATCCCATTGATTAGATTCTTGTCATATGTACCTCTCAACGTTCCGTACCTGAGCTGATTGAGAGGAGCGGACGATTCGAAAATTTGTGCTTGGTTTTGACCTCCATCAGGCAACCAACCCACAACTTCATTCTCAAAAGATGATGGCAGTGCTTGCTGCTACAATTTGACAAAAAACCATATTCACCAATCAATTCTAGAACCCAATATATATGTACAATTGCATATTTAATCTTACCATATTTATTTTTCTATCGGTAATTTTTTAATTTACCTGCCTACTCGATGGGTCGTAAGAAGACAGGTGGTTACTCAACAAAAATTCCTGCAACCCACAAACAGAGCCAGCGGGACCCTCAATTATTATATTATAGTGGAGAAGATCATTATTTTTTATTACAGATGCAGTGTAATAACCTTTCTCTGGGAAACTCGAGTGAGAGTGTCAACAAGATTTTTCTCACAGGATTCAATGTCCTTGATAGATGTGATCCTTAAAGGATCAGGCTCATATATCCTTATTTGATCCTCTGCCATTTGAAGTTGCTGCTGTAATCTACCAACTTCTTGTTGCAGTTCCTGATGAAACCAAATAAAACATAACCCAATTTAGAAAAAGTTAGAAACAACATTATCAGATATACAGATCAAGAAAATTACTTATTTGTTAGTTCATAATATGATTATTACCTCGATGTCATTGTTGATTGCTGCAGGGCTTTATTAGAACATCAGAAGTGGATCAGAATTAAAATAAATTCGCCAATTATTACATTATTCAGCTTGAATTATATTAAACAAAATAATTGTGAAGAGGGAATAAGAGAGACAAACTTTGCAAGTTGAAGAGCAATGTCATTTTCGCTCCTTAGTTGCTGTAGAGTCCTTAGCAAATACTGCATGAACTTCAACTTCATAGTTAATTTACACTAATACATTTATTTTTAAAAATTTAGGGTGTGCTTCGAATTAAAATGCTGAAATTTTTTTAAAAAAATTATACCTATGAAATAAAATTTTATAATATGTAGTAAATATAAATTTTAAATAATAATTTTGATAAAATTATTAAAGATATAATAAATTTTTTATTATACAAGTGAAAAATTATATTAACATAATTTTCAACCTAAATATCAGACACTTTATTGTTGTATCTTAAAAGTTATAATTAGTTCAACTTCAATTTTAAACGCACCCTTAATTTTTCTGGTGATATTATTACCTCTTTGTTTTGGATATCCCTGTAAAATAAAAAAAAAAGGGACTAAATTAAGAATGAAATCAGTGGAAGTTGACCTGTCATCAAAAGAATTAATTAAAGGTTTAAGAGCTCACGGGTGTCTGCCTTGATCGGGAAAAATTATAGCGCTGCATGCAACAATGACAAAATTCATTAAATTAACAAGTAATTATTTAGAAGATAAACACTACAAATTAATTTTAATTAAATTGTAAGCAATGCTGGCATGTGGGAGCTTACTGTTCTCTTTCTTGATCGGGGAGATTAACATAACGAGAAAACACGTCCTCTATCCTGGATTTTTAAGTGAAACAACGAATGAATGATTTCAGCAGGCATAAGAAATTGAATCAAAATGAGAAAAATTAAAACCCCATGTAGTTTTTTTTTTTTTTTTCCTTAATGTATCCAAAACCAAGACCCCATGTAGTTCATTTGTTTTGTTCAACGAATAAATGATTTTTAAGGGAAACATATGTTGTATGCATCCAAAACCAAAACCCATGTAGTAGTTTTGCAGTTGTTGGTAGAGGCATGGGTTGCTTTAAGTTTCATATATCATAAGTTAGTATCTGCATAAATCCAAAACAAATAAATAAAATAAACAAAGAAAAGGGGAACATCTCTGTGCATGTGGAGCTAACAAGCCAGAACCAGAAGAAAATAGTAGTACCTAGTACGGCCGTTTCACTAGGGATGCTAACAACCTAATTCAGGAACTTTTTTTTTTCTTTAATTAAATGTAATATGCAGAGATTTATCAATTCACCCAAAGAAAAAAAGGAAAAAGACAAGCAAAAGAAAGAATCATTTCGTCGGCACATAAGTAAGTGGCATTATTTCATGTAGACTACGATTTAAATATTACAATTTATGTAGCTATGGCCTATTGAGATCGTGATACCATTTTAGACTCTAATAGTTTGCGTTACACAAGTTTTGTAAAACTAATTGAAAGAAAAAAAAAAATATATATATATATATATATATAAACAAGAAAATTTTTGAAATACAAATTAATTTGGACATGAACTTTCGAGAAATAGTAGAAAGAGCCTATTATTATTGTAGGATAAATGATAATCATGAAAGATCTCACAGAGTCAATACTAATCAATAGCAACAAAATCAGGATGAATCAAAACTCATCAATATGCTCTTATGCCTATTCATTAAAAATAATTATAGTAAATTTTCAAATGCCAAGAGTTTGGATTGATTAAATATCAAAACGTATAAAATATATAATAACCTTTTTCTGCCAGAAAAATGACTGAGACGACCAGAAGGAGAGAACATTATAAGAGCAATATCAATGTCACAAAGGATTGAAAGCTCATATGCTTTCTTAATGAGCCCATTCCTACGCTTTGAGAAGGTAACTTGGCGATTTGTGTTGTTTTCTATTCTCTTAATCTCGAGCTTAACACGACCCATTTTTGATAATGATGATCAGTTAGCTGTCGCCTTCACCACAACAGTCCTGCCAATGCAAATTAAAAAAGAAAAATTTTGAAAAACATCATGTTTTGAATCAAAGACTTTTTATTTTGAATTATTTTTAGAAAGTGAGAAAATCTATTGCGTGGCTATAAATAACAATGCATGGACATTAAGAGAGGGCTGAAAAGAAGGGACGTCACACATGAGAGATTGAGAGATTTTATTGTTACAAACGAGTGATTGAAGAGTGGAGAGATTGAAGGGTTTATAAAGAAGAGGTCGTTAGCTTATAAGGGATTCCATGGTTAATTCGTTAGACCTGTGTGCACCTTTTTGCCCTTCGTCCATTCCTTTTGTTAAAGGTTCCTAATTTTTGGGCATTTTAGCCCTTGGTCCATTCCTTGGTTAATGGCTACTAATTTTTGGGCATTTTGGTAACGGCGTATTTGCGAAAAGGGTACATGCGTGCACCTTTGAGGATCTCACTTTGTGAGTACTCGATCCATGGTTGCTTTGGTTACGATTGTGATTGAGTCATGCACTCGACACGCTATAAGAAAGGCAAGTATAAAACACCAACCGTAGATTTAGGTAATTGGGGGAGAGAAAAAGGAAAAAGTCTCATTGCATCTGCTCTCTCATGCATGTCCACTCAAAAGTTTTATCCTAAAAATAGATGATAGATCATGTGAATCTAAAGAATATGTAAAAGTGATAGAAACAAGATCAAATACCTAGTCCGCTCATTCTGAAACATTAATTCCTAGCTAATATAGTTGTTAAAGAGTAGATACTAGATGCATGCCAAAGTTGCAATTCCTATTCTTTTTCTTTTTCTTCCTTTTGGCGGTACATTTCTTCTCTCTTTGTGATGTTCCCAATAAGCAAACACTCATCGCAATAAGCGAAAAGAAGGAAAAAAATATCTACATTGGAATCGCGCCCTAGAGTGCATGCAGCAGCACTACCTCACTTGAAGATAAGGACTAACTTTGTAGTTTAATTTTATAGCAGCAGTTCATGCTCCATAATTTTTGTCATGACATTCAAATAATCGCCGCATAGATACAGCATGCAGTTTGATATTATTTTATGTTTAATGCCGGCCATGAAAATTTTGTCTCCGGGCCAAGCACTCTGTGTACTTTGTATAAACTTTAAACTAGATAACATCAACAGCCAGCCATTCAATCGCACGGGTACTTAAGGTATCGCTAATATTCAGTCGAGTCCAAGCTCGGGTGCTACTGTTCACCCAGACTAAGATGTGCAATTATAATGAATATTAACATCTTATATTCCAGAAGCAAAGTTTCATGAGCGTAAGAATTTTTCCTTATTTTGGGATTATTTTATTTTCCAGCCACTGCAATGTGCAGAACAAGGGATTGTTATTGGTTCATATGAAATTTTAATTAATTGTTCTAGAAAAGTAAGCTATATATTTATGCCACATTAATTTTCTGCATGCCGATTCATTTCACAAATTAAGTTATAGAAGGCCGCAAAGCCATAAAGTCGCGGATTCTTCTAAGTATAAGAAATGTTAAAAGCCTCCTATTATAATGAAAACTCTAATTAGAGTATTTTGATAAATGAATCACTTCATGATCGCGGTTCACTACTGCTGCAACAAAGTCTCAAACGATCAATATTCAAAAGTCATATGTGCACCAAAAAGAACACATACTATCACTACAAGACAAAAATAAAATAATTACATGATAACGCCCCAAAAAAAAAAACTATAAAACAAAAATTCATGTATTCGTTTGTGCCGTTTGCATTATTTTTGGTACAAGAAGAATTTTCCGTCTCGAGTTGACCCACATTCGAAAGACACCGAAAGTAAATGATCAACCAAAACATAGCCCGATCCGGCCCATAACATATAGACTGGATCCTGTGGTTTGTCCCCGCAACCGCCGGGGCCCGGGGGGAGCGGGGTGGGTTGGTGGTCGAAGTTGGTAAAAATTCTTGCCAATACTGTTATATGTTTCAAAACAATCCAGCCGGCCCACGGTGAGCATATGCACACGTGTGCATGCGCCCGTGGGGTGACTCGGGTGCGCATTAATCAGACGATCATGATGTGATACTGTCAGTCATAATAAGACCAGTAAATCTCACCACTAAACCAAAGTAGGGTTATCTTGTATCAAATATTTAATAGATATAAATTATTAATTTTAATATTTCTTAAATTTGACAGATAAAATTAATTTTAACATAAAAGAAGGTATGGGTATCATATAATTTATAAAAAAATTTTATTTTTAATCACATATTTATTTATTTTTTAAAATAAGTCTTTATTGATTTTATATAATTAAATAATTTTATTATCGATCTCTTTTATAATTATTTTCTAAACTTTAATAAGCTTTTACTATATTTTTATAAAGATTTAAATGATTATTATGTTTATAAAGATTTATAGATTTTGAATATATTTTTGTACATTTATTTAATAGAAGGTACAAAAATATATTTCTTAAGTCTAATAGATGAAATCAATCTTAATGTAAAATGAGGTACAGTTGTAATGTAATTTATGGGGAATTTATTTTTAATCACATATTTATTTATTTATTTCAAATGAATCTTTATCGATTTTCTATAATTAAATAATTTTATCTTCAATCTCTTCTACAACAACTTTTTAAACTTTATAAAGCTTTTACTATAGTTTTATAAATATCTAAATAATTATTATATTCATAAAGATCTACAAATTTTAAATATATTTTTACACATTTATTTATAATTTTTTTTCTCTTGAGACATAAACTAAATTTTTTTTCCTAACTAACACACACACACATACATATTCAATCTATTTTTTCATTCTAATACATACCATCAATGTTTTCACATCGATTTTATAACCTAAATTTAGTATTCTAATTATAAGAGATATTAATGTGATAAATATCTTATGAATTAAATGAATTATTAGAAACATAGCATAATAAATAAATTGTGAAAACCTCTAATAATTTTGCATAACATAGAAACTAAGAAGTTATCACTTTCTAGATATATGCAAAGAGAATTTTCTATGAAAAATTTTAAATTTTTAATCTGATCGATGATTTAAATATGTGAAAAAATAATTGATTAAATTGAATATCATTGTATTTGTTAAATAAATTAGAAAATTTAAATTTATCTATAAATAATATAGAAAGCGTAAACAAAATATTAGAAATTAATAATTTTAATGAATAAAATGGTGTGAAAGGCCTGGTACTGCAAATTTGTCAAAATGGTCGGTTTTGAAATTCATTTGTTATTCGTGAATTCCGCTCTCTGGGGATTTATCACGACTGGCCAAAATCACCAACTCCATTTATTTTCAACGCTACGTGTATTTAATTTCTCCTGTTGTTGGGCCGGGATGGCTGCTTCACGTTTTAAGTCCCCTGATATTGCTCATCAACTTGCCCAACAACCTGGGAATATTTTTGGAATCAAAGTACCAGGTTACTTAACGCAGAAGTTGTTTACTTTTGACTGCTGGTCCAAAGATTCCCTACCAATTCAAGTATACAACCGAAACACGGAGTTTAGTCCAGGTTCCATTTTGCTTTTAGTAAATCTTTTTGGCGTGGGACGCAAAATGTAAATCCATTATTTGGCTTTCTAATACTCTTCTGTACGTCTAATCGAAATATGCAGAGGGATATTCAAGAATGCATACATCTTCATTCGGAGGTGCCTTTCAAATTTTATTGTAAATCACACTAAATAATCGACTTTGATAATTTTGACGGATTCGATTGAATCTACCACCACCCCTTCAGCACGATATTGTTTATTTTGATTCTAGACCGTCCAACTTCGTTATTGAAATCCACATACGCGCACACCTCCATAATCCTTTACAAAATTAAGTTCTAACCAGGTCATCTGAAATTCTGTCACCTTTACGACTCCAATTTATCATCTTGATCAATGCTACCTACGCACTTTAGGAGGATAGAATTTTGCATGCCACAAAACCAAATAAATTCGCATTTAACCGTCAGATTTGAGCCAACTACCGTTTTAATCAATGTCTTCTTTAAAAACATTATCTATTTTTATTAAAATCCTATTCTCTTCTATTAACTAGCTAGTGGCGTGTCAGACTCGTTTGAATTGTATGTTACGTAAAACAAAAATTTAAATTTAATAACCCCCCCCCCCAAAAAAAAAAAAACTATATATCTTAAGTTTTGAGTTAACTGCATATTGGAAAATTTGCTCCCCGTGAAATGATGACAAAACTCCCAAACAGGTCAAAATGGACGCCCTAAGCCAACCCAATTTCCAGCGATAAATCTGGATTAATAGAATGGTAAATAATATATACTTGTAGCCAGCACAAGGACAATGGTTCCAATTTCCAGCCAGACACGAAACAAATTATTAACGTGAAAAATTAAACATGCGACGGTCCCATCACAATAGCATATTATATGTACTTGATGTTTAGGCATGGTAGCTGTCGCATGATAAATCTCGAAAACTATCATCAAACACCATGTACTTTCAATGAAATTCATCATCCAGCACAAAGTCACACAAAATTTATTTTTTTATATATATATCATCACACATCATCATCAGACACAATATAATACAATTATCTCATTTTCATATATACTACATGTATGTCCACATAATTAATTGTTACACATATGACTAATTACAATCACATGATTGAGCAAGCATTAGGATTTTCGTCACTGAACATGTTGGCGTAATGGTCGTCCACGGTGCTTTCAGTGACGGTGGCCGTGGCAGGGATCATCCTAACATGATTAGGAGGCGCTTTTTTATCATAAGCTTGGGAAACATAAGGATTTGATACAAGATTGTAAGGAACGTAAGGCCAAATCTCCACTTTCTTCTTTGTGGCTTTTGCTGCTGCTAACACTTTCTTTGGGTCGACAAATCCCGTTACGGTCACCTTCTGCTGCTTCAAGTCCACGTCCACTGTTTTAGCCCCTGCCGGAAAGAAAATTAAAAGTTAATTAACTAAAGTAATATTCATTCATCGTCATGTATGCATAAAAATAAAAAGAAAATAAGTATTTATTCATATGTATGTATGTATGTATGCACCTTTAACTGAGGAGAGGACACTCTTCATTTTACGGGCACAGCCCTCGCAATCCATCCTTACTTTGAGTGCCACCGTTTGTATTTGCTTCTTCTTCTTCTTCTTTTTAACACTGCTAAGTAAATCAGATATGTACTCTATGGTGCCTTCGACTCCCATCTTTGGTTCTTATTATTATCACTTTTCGCCGTGGAGAGGCTATGTATTCGTGAGACTGTACTGGAAATTAAAAAGGCTGTTGCACGTTTTCTTCTTTGTTTCACATGGAGAGGCTTAAAAGAGAGAGACACAAAGCTTAACGAGTGACAAGAGATAAGCTACGGATATCACTCTATATATAGAGTCGCCGGTCTTGAACAGGCATAGCATGCATTTTATAGTAACAAAACGGATGGGGTATACTTTTAATTAATGATGGGGACAAAATCTATGTGGATTATATATAAGTATGGGAAGAAAATAATAATAGTGAAAGTGGGTACTCCTAGAAACTGCAGGAAGCTTCCTTGACACCTTTATTTGTGGATTCCTCCTCTTAATAAGAGGGCGAAAAAAACACAAGAAACAGGCTTTAAATTAAGGCTGATATCTCTTAATTTGCTTTCACTAGTAAGCTCTTGTTATTGGAATTAATTTGAGTTATAAAGCAAAGTTGGTGCATGCATGAGTCTTTAAAGCCGTACGTAATTGGTATAATTTTAATTACTTACAGAATTCAAGATTTTTTTTTGGGGGAAAATTTGAGGCTCAAGAGTTCAATGCTTCGGATATACGAAATGTGGAAAGTGATGAACAGGGAACTTCAGTGGAAAGAGACATTGTCAAAAGTTGAATGAAAAATAGATCAAAATCATTCAACACGTTAATATATTTCTTAATGCTGGAGGGTGGTTTTGGATGTTGATGGCATCAGCAGCTGCTACGTACCTAAGGATCCAAGTGAAACGTGGCGGTCATGGGAGATTCTAACGGGTGATTTGTAGGCCACGTAGAAAGATTAAAAATGAAAAAAATAAAAATAAAAAACGGATTCATGGAGAGAGACGGAGGGTCGCTTTGAAGAACCTTAGCTGAAAGTAATGTTGTTTATACCCACTGTCCACTTGTGAACTTCTGGTTCGATTGAGGCACGATTGGCCGGTGGAACTGTTGAAAAGAAAATTAATGAATTTAAAAAAAAAGGGCCGAAACGAAGAATAAAATAAATTTAAGCCAACAAATGATTTCGTGACAGGTGGCAACAAAATATTCAGGTAAGTTATTGTTATTTTGGGGCGCCAACTTTCCAAGTTTTTATCACCCTGCACAGCTTTCTTGCTCCAAACTTGCTCCACGAAAACGAAGTTTTCATTTCATTCTAATCACTCTGTATTATCTAAAGAAATATAATTAATTAATTACCCTTTAATGATAACATAAGAAAAAAAAAATGCACTGACGAAGGCCTCCCAGCTGGAGATTTTGTAATTTAATTGTTCACACAAAATGACTTTTCACAGTTATTAATTAATAATACCTGGAGTGTTTAATGTTCATATGTTTTAAAAGTTCAAATTAAGATTAAAACACCATCCTTTATCTGAAAATTGAAAATGACACGATTATGCGGTTTATTCTTAAATTGGTTTTTGCAAAAAGCGCCATGGATAATTTGCAAGGGGCTTAACAACCCCCCCTTTGTATTGTATCGTATTGATCGACAGGTATCCACCATCCAGGCGCTTCCATATCTGTAGCAATAAATTCATGGGCCAATAACATAAATGACTAACCAGTGATTTATGTGCATCTAGCAGACATAGGGTTTTCAGTAGTTAATAGGCAGAAAGAAATGTCAAACCTCGTGATTCTTTCATATCTTCTTGCTAAAGTCTATTCTTTTTATGCAATGAATTAAAATGTGTGTGGCGGAGGATTTATGAATCAAGGAGTGCCTTAAGGTACAGCCGGCTCTATGAATCAAAATTTAACCATTTCACGTAGCTTTCTTCGTAGTGTACGTAGGTTAACAGTGACAGTCTCCGGAGTCTGTTCCCTGGGACCCGAAACTAATAACACCTTCAATAGTGGACCAGCTTAGCGCATTGGCAGTATATACATGGCCTTCTTTACCACCGTACACGAACGATAACTCATTTGCAGTCACTATCACCATTGCTCTCGCCGTATTCAGAACATTACAAGCTTTCTGATCCTGTGTTGACAAAATTGTGTCAGTATATCGAATTAGAGTACTGATCATCTAATGGGTCAAATTACTAGTTACTGCTGCTCTATATTCAATATCAAGATCATTTCTTGAGTGAAAAATATGGGTAACAATATCTGGCATTCTAAGATGCTGAGCATTCGTGCGTCCCCATACCCAAAGTTCAGAATTCTTGATGTAACTAAAAGCTTTCCGGCGGACTGGCACTTTGAATCTTCGACCATGCTTTATCTTTCGCGCAATGCTTTTTATAGCCTTGAGATTGAGATTGAAATGACCCAACCGGTTGTCTTAACCGTAACACTTGTCCACACTTTTTGTTTCCACGACCAAAATACATCACTCAAAAGGAAAAAGAGACAGTGATTTTCTCCCAACTTATTCGCAAAAGATGGCTTTTGATTTGGATCAGAGAGTTCTCGGACCCCCACCGCACCGATGCAACAAATACATCAATTATATGTACTCCTAAAAAGACGAACAAATTACAATTATTGTCCACGGCGAGAAGCCGGCTAGGCTTCTATCGTCCTTTTACTTTTGCTCAAAGCAGATACCGAAAACGACGTCCCACATATCCATACGCATAATGTAACTAAACCATTGTTTTTATTACATTTTTTCCATTGTCTCTTTCGCAATTCGTTAACAGTAAGTAATCTACGCGGAAAATCAAACAGTGCCTTAAACCAGGCTAAAAGTCGCCTAATCTTCCTAATTCATTTGCAATTAACTTATTATTGTTTGGGTCACCAACAAAACAAGCGTAAGGTTAATGATTTTCTATTTTCAAGTGTACAAGAAGAAGACAATCCTGTCCTCATCTAACTGATTTAATTGGTATCTTCCTGGATTTGATAGGATTTTACCGGTAGGTATTTGTATTGATCATAATCCTGCGACACATCGGTATTGTATTGATTGTAATCCTGCGACACATTGTTGCAATTAATTTTGCTATAGACTAGATTAACCAATCCATCAAATCGATCGAGAAGGGACCACGCGTGGAATGGAATTAGCCTTAGAAGATAACGCATTAATAAAAACATAATTGAATCAAAAGTTGACATACCCATAAAGAAATCTTCCACCAACCCCAATCAATACAAATGGCCTAATAGAAAAACTGGGCTGTTTTGTGAGATGGGAGAGGTTGACAAGAATACACAACAGATATACAAAGAGCGAGTGAGGACTAATTGGATAACAGGAGCAAATGCAATAACACAAGCAATGAACATGCGAAACAAAGGACAGAGTCAAGTTGCAGGGCTGAGGCTGCAATGGACTTGGTCGGAGCTGTTTTTGCAGTGGAAGGTGCAGCTGCCTGTCCATCGCTGGTGTTCTGCTGCTCCGTGGTTGGCAATGGGTTTGGAGATTGACCAGCAGGTGGCGGCATGAGATGCACATGTGACTTGTCAATCACTTCTTCACCTGTGAAGGCAGAATCATATCATATAAAGCTAGCTTGTAAGGCAGAGATGATGTAGACTAAATCAAGAAGTGTTTTCAATTAATACAACCCCAACAAGATAACTTCATAAAGTTAAATCCTTTCAAGGTATATTCAAATCTGTACTGTGCACTGGACATCTAATCTGTTCAGTTCCCATCTCCGTGTGACAAGTGAGCTAGCTACATGGTTTGACGAGGGCACGTTAAAGATCAAATCTCTAAACACTGTAAAGGTAGACAAAATGCAGAAGATAATATAAAGGAGACTCCCTGATTAATATCAAATGGCAAAGATGTCCTAATTGGTACAATTTTTTTAACTTTTAGATATCCTGCTTTAGAAGGAATCTTTAAACCAAATCCTTCAACTTTCAGAACTTAAAACACTAGCTAAAGATTGCAAAGATCTTTTCGATTCTTCTGCATAAAAAGATTTAAGGAAAAACAGCAAATTTTAAACTAGAAAATGAAAAAAAAAAATCAAACCAAGGCACTCACATTTGGAATGTGACCAAGCCAATTTCAAATTTTCCCTATCAAAGACCATGCGGTGACCCATCATGAAGTTCTCTGCACAAAAAAGGGTCATTAAGAATAGAGAACAGGGTGGCAGGGAGGGCAAACAAACAGGAAGACAAGAAATTCAGGAATGCAATAACAGGCAGAGTTGTGTAATATAATCTTTACATCTTTACTCTATGGGCCTCTCAAGAACATCTAGCTACAGATATTCCACGTTTGTTCTTAGCTGTAAGTTTGTTTGTATCTATACAGTATGCTTTGCTGAAGGGGTGGAAATCTGACTAGAGATGTTATTCAGTTTCTCATTCTGAACTGACCACTGTTTTTCCACTGCTCTTCAGTTCGCTCTTTTTTTTTTTGGTCCCCCCCTTCATAAACAAGCGTTTTTCTGTTTCATATCATAAAAATAATAAAAAAGTAACAACATTAACAGTCAGAAGTATGTACTTACGTCCAATGATACCATAGTCTCCATCCGTAGACATCACTGTTAAACAGAATACAGTAAATCCCTGCACAACAACATCCCAACAGGAGGGAAGAATACAGTAATCAAGCATGAATAGGTTTTGCTTCGAATTAGAGGAGAGAGCAAACAAGAGAGAAGTAGCTACAGAATAAAATTGCAAGACATCTGAGAATACAAAAGGTGCATCCAAGTATTTAGAGTTGAAATTTTCAACAATGTCTCACACAGATTTTAGCAACTCCATGTCCCTAACACAAGTAAAATACATACACACAAGAAAAGAAATTCTTCAGCTCTCAAAGTTCATGCTGTTATACCCCACCATTCAAATAGACCGCTATTTCTTTAAAATAAGCATACCCATAAAATTATATTCAAGTGTAAGCATGATCACAAACCTGATTTTCAGGAAATGAATATATGTGATTACTGATTACAAAGCTTTGGTTTTTAGAAAAAGTAAGTCTCATATCAGGAACTTTAAGCATCTCCTCTGAACTGTTCACACAAAAATGCTGACATGAGCTCTGAAATTACTTTTAAAAAATGAAAAAAAAAAGGTTTCAAAAAGCCCTCCTTATTCAGCAGCCAACCTGGCATTATAGCAGTACTTCCAGGAGTTTCCTTGGAGGTTAATCCTTTTAGCATTCACAAGTTTGTCAAACTGTAATCAAGAAAAAAAAAAATATTTAAACCAACATAACAAGATAGCATCTATACAATGCAAAACAGAGGAAAACAAGCACCTTCATAGCAACTTCAGCATAAATTTCTGTAGGAAGAAAAGTGAAAGATGCACCACTGTCAACCAGTGCTTCAAATCCAGATTGTGGAAGACAAGAATTTCCAACACAGTAAGATTCCACCCCAACGAAATAGGCGTCACTAAATCCAATAAGAAGCTAATTACAGCAAAATCAACAAAGATGTCATAAAATTGACAGGACAATGAGCAGCCAATAGAAGTGCCTAAGTTTCATCCTGAGAACACGCTTGAGATGTGCCTTAGCTGAGAAGTAATAAATGACTTACTATTTTTCTCCGATAGGCAAGAATGGAGTAGATTGTTGGGTTGCAGGTCCTTGGTCTCCAAAGAAAACACTGCCTGAATCATTCTCATTGAAACAAATAGAGAATGAATTTTGTATTAATCCTGCTTTCGCAAGCAAACTTGGTACTGAAACATCCCCAAGCCCCAATCCCATTACACCATCAGGGGCTGCTCCGTCCAAATAACTGCCAGTTTGCTTCCTTCCGCAGCTGCATTGAATAATAACAAGTTAACAATTCATAGAAACCAGAACATAGTCGATGAAACTATCACACATATCAAGATAATCAACGTTTGTGGACAAAACCACAAAACAAACCCTATAATGACTGATGATTGCACAGAACTTTGGGGTGCATGTTTGCTGAAAGAAGCCAAATGCAAAATGTCGTCAACAAGATAACCAGAACTCGAGGTATTTTCTGTGGAATAATCTGCAATGTAAGGGCAGGGATCCTTCGAACTTTTGCAGGTAGAATGAGACTTGCATAAGTGATGACTGCAAGAGACATTCTTGCTGCTGCTCGATGAAGATGGGTCATACTCACTCAGATTTCTATCCTGCACAATGGATGCCCCAAATACGAGGAGGCACCTGCCAATCAATCATTGGAATTAAAATGCTAAATCTGTTACCATCCTAGCCAAAGACCCAAAGTACTCCACAGTGCTATTAACAAGGGCACAACTGAAGTTCTTCTTACATGTTTCCTAAAGCTATAATGAAACATGGGAAAAAAAAAAAAAGACTATAAATTGGTACTATACTTCAATAGTGCGATTCTTTACCATATTGATTAAGCTGTTGATGCCAGCTACCAGTAAAATGCTAAAAGACAGCTGATAATTATGGCCATATCTTGTGAACACATAGTCTTTCGGGAAGACGCAGTGACGATTGTTATTGTGCTTCTACTTTATTTTGAAAACACAACAGCTAAAGTATTTGCTAAACTACTAAATTTACTTGGAAGCTATTATTTAGCAACCCCTCAAAGCTACTTAATATTGGTGAATTAAAAGCCAAAGAACCTCAATCTCACGTACCAAGTGATTGGAACTTCACAAGGATAATAGTTTGCTTATTTAATCACCACTTAATTAAGATTCAAATACAGGAAATTTAAACAAGTAAAACACTTGGTGGTTGTCATCTAATTAACATTTCACAAGGCCTAATCTCACATATAGCTTATTTGCATCCAACTAAGCATATTAAACAGTGAAGAGAAGCAATAATTATTCAAAAGACGAAAGAGGGTTTGATAGTAGCATGTTTACCAAAGAAGTATAGTAACTGGCAGACAAAGGAGCGCATTGTATGCATTGGCATGGGACCCAAAGCAAATTGCTCCCAGCATCCAATGCTACAAGAAACGAAACGTTTGGTGTCCCAATATCAATCCACGTGTAATGTAACCTGAATAATCACAAAAATAAATTATAGAATTAAAAGCCGGTTAAACTCTTGGGAACCAAACGGAGCTGACGAATTTCACTCACCAGTAAAACTGATTTCCGAAGAAATGAGTTTGACTTCCCTCAGAAGGAAACAACAATTGATTCCGCGAAGAGTTACTATTACTCTGTAACTTCACTCTCATTTTTTGCCGTTTCCAATCGTTACTCAGAAGCAGCTCCAGGTACTCGACGCTGTTCTTATTCGGCCACGAATCAGCAACTGACACATTTCCACTCTTCGAAATCCACCTCTCCTTCGCTTCATCGGAAAATCTATGCACCAGCTTCGACGAAAAAGACGCCGCTTCCAATCCGTCCAACAGGAACCAAGCAAACAACATGCAAATCGCCACGCGATTCACCATTTTGTTAGAAAGGAGAGTGACTTGAGTGAGTGAGCTCTGAACTGTCCTTTGTAGAAAGCTGATGGGGCAAGGAGTGCTAAAGTGCGCTTATGCGGTGCGCAGTGCTCGCGCTAGCCTAATGCCAACTTTGCCAATAATGCGAATAAGCAATGCGTCTTTCGTTTCGAAATGTTGGTAAGTCCGTCACATGAAAAACCTAGTATCAATGATATTAAGGAGGATTTGTTTGGAATGGTAATAATCATACAGTGGGCCAATAAGATTTTGAATTTTAAAAAATTTTGAAAAAAAAAATAATGAGAGTGACTGGCGTGAAATGGGAGACCCACGGGATGACACGTGTTTGCGCTTTTTTGAATTAGGATTCCATCCTTTCTTTTTTTTTGCCCTTTCCTTCCTTTGGAGGGAAGAGGGACTTGAGTGTGAAATAAAGTTATAAAAAGCACTGTTGTTTGAATGTAGCGCTAATTTCAATCTGCCCCATTACATGTTGATAATCTTTTTCCTGGACCTAAAATATTGACAATGCTCGCTTCACTTTCAAAAGCAGATGCAAATGATAAACACACCAAATTTGTGCGTGGTAGAAATTTAACCATCATTAAAGTTGTATCACGGACGAAAGTATACTTAATTAAATCCACTCTAAATATTATTTTGACTAATAATTATCTGCCATGCATATTTTCTTCTATTATAGAAAATTTTGTATAAACTTTTCTAAAACCATAAAGTATTTTATTTTGAATTGATTATTAAATAGTTTTTTAGTTCAGTTAGTCAAGGCTCCAATTAGCGCTTCATTGTCATTAGTCTATGGAACATAGAATAATCATTCGCAATGCTATAGTAAGTGATATAATTTATACGTCACTAGTTTTAGAAGGTGTTTACTTTTTAACATAATAATTTAAAATGAATTCATTGATTAATTAAGTTAATTAGAGGTATTTCGTTTTTATAACTTAATAGAACTTTTCTAAAAAAAAAATTATGTGTTAACAAAATAAACTAACTTTTTTGGTTTTTTAGAAATCTAAATCAACCAAATAATTTTTAATGTAAAAAATATCTTTATTTTATTTTTTTTCATATTTGTCCTAAAAATCCATCCATTATCAATAGTCAAAGGTATTATTCTTAAACTTCTTTTTGTAATTATATAACTTTAATTTAAAAAATTATGTACTATAATTTCAAAATCATTATTTATTTACAAAAACGTGATTTTGCTTATATATCATGATATTTATGTTGTGTGTGTGTATAATATTTAAATTTAATAAAGATAAAAATATAAAAGTATATGTTTTTAATTTTTAAAGTTGAAAAAATAAACAACTTAGTACTTATTTCCAAAGACTTAGATAAAAAATCAACATATCACTTAAATTTAAACATTTAAATTGATTCAAATTCCACACCAATTTAAATTTATTTAGATTATAGATTAAAAAAAACAAACAAACAAACAAACAAACGCACCTTAATTTTCTAGTGGTGAACTCATGCCCTCACGAAGGGCATGGTTTTCAAGTCTCCTAATGGGGCTCCATTTTTTTATTAAAAATTTTCATTAATAAGCTTATTTTCTTGGTGACAATACCCCCAAATTGGCCATTCTGTTAGCTGGGGCTTCTCATCTAAGGCCACCATTGCATAGAATCCTTTTTTTGGGCCTGAAATAAGAACCAAATGCTGAGCTCCGCGTCGCTCCTGGGCTGAAAGTGATGTGCTCAAGTTTGTGAATACGAAACCCGTTTATGCTCTTAAAATATATAGAATAAATTAAATACAGGGTTTCTTAAAGCTGTTTTATTTTATTTTATTTTTTTGCTTTTAAGGAATATTAAAATCTAACCCAGTTTATCTCAATCGAACAAGAAAATGATTTTTGATCGGTTCTAATCATTTTTAAGGGATTTAATTGGATTTGGATTTACAAATTGAAATTTTCATCGCCTAATTCAATCCATTGACTGTGAATTACCTTATAATCCAAAATAACATTGAAGAGTACAAGAACGGCTCCTAATTGCACCGAGACGGGCTAGCTGTTTCCAGCACAAGCCAAGCAAAATCGTGGCTATCCACTTCATTTAATTAATTTATTTTTGGTGCGCACGAGTAATTACTGGTTGGCAATTTCGGTAATTAGCTGCATTAACAGTTATCATGTGGTAACGGCTTCTCTAAAAGTATTTCTTAACTATCTAACATTAACTTAAATTATCTTATTAATACCCAAATTAACGGATAAGAGATTTAATTTAATTCAAAATCTAAAGAATTAATTCAAGATTATCCCAAAATTATTTATTTTTATACAAAACCGAAATGGCCAAGGGTTTTAAGCAATTCCACTGAGAGATGACTCGGTGAACACCTTAGTCCCTAAAACCTCGCCTAAAAATCGGCAGTATAATTCGAAGATCAGAGTTTTAGATTATTTTTTTAAAAAAAAATGAAAAGTAGAAGAAGAAAATTTTAAAAAACAAATAAGAAATAAAGAAGCGTGAAAACGAAGAGAAGAATCTCAAAACCGTTGCCAAATGCCTGTCTTCTCTCGTTTGTGTTGTCAACCTCTTTTGGTATTTCTTCTTTTTATTATCACTTATCACAGCCTTGAGAAAAATTGGACACTAGCATCATCATCATCACCATCATGATTCGTCTTCTTCATCGATTTTCTTCAAGTAAGTTGATATACTAGTCTCATTAATTTTCTCTTTCTTTAATTGCTTGATCCGTTCCTCCTTTTTCTGGGTTTAAAGAGTTTCAATTTAGTGCATTGATATGTCCAGTGTCAAAGGTTCTGAATATCCCATGCTCTTTTGCCGGTTTTCTAGTTCAATCAGGAATCAATTTAATTTGGTGAATACAAATTTGCAAGAAATCCTGTTAATTAGGATTCATTTGGAGCAGCGATTATTTGATTAATGATGATCTGTTTAACCTGTGTGGGGGAAGAAAAAAATCGAGTAGGATAAATTGGCGTCCACGTTTGCATGTTAGGGCTGGCTTCTTCACCCTTCACTGCCAAGCTTTTTGGACGCGTATACGCTTCTTTCCGTCTTCTTCTTCTCTTTTTTAATTATTGAATAATATCAAGCTGAATAATCTTCTTTTTTATAATATGTATTTAGTTTTTGTATTTGATTGGGTTAATAGGATAGTAAAAATATATTAGCACACGTGGACGTGGATATGCGAAATAAAGAGCCACGGTCACAGCTTGTCTTGCGTCAATCTTGTTTTAGGTTTAACAAGTTGCTGTAAAACTAAGAATTTTTTTTTTTTAAAAAAATCTTTTATCATTTTTTAAATTCGTAAGATAGTATAATCAACTTACGTACTTTAATTAAATTTTCTAATACAGGTAAGGTGCTAATGAATGAGATTCTCAATATCTCCAATGCCACGTACTTAGCCAATCTTGACGTTGCAGATATTATTAGCTGTCTCTGCTACAATTTTCCCTCTTCTCGATAACACGCTCTTTTCAATTTTGTTCGCGTCCCTGGACAAAGAAAACTCTTGTGTGTTGTGCGCCTCAATTTTCAAATGGAGGCGTTCTCACAGGGCCATGAAATTGGAGTTGGTCTCAAGTCCCTAACACTATGTTGTCCCAAGAATAATGACCAAAAGCAGCATCACAATTCTTGCATAATGGCGTCGAATTTAATGTCACCTCCACCATCACCGGTTTTCTCTCACATTGGCGATTACATTGGCATGGAGAGTTGTCTAGATATGAAGAAATGCGAGGACGTGCACATGATGAATGTTAATGCTTCAACAACGACAGTGACAACGCCAGCGCCAACGCATACGCAACATGTTCGTAGCAGTGGCAGTAGCTGCAGTAGAAAATCGAGGACTAAGAAGGCGAGGGAGTTCCCACCACCCATTTCCTTGCTTGGACGCACGGAGAATTTGCCTTCTCATATGCCGTTCGTGTTGAAGAGATACTACACGAATGATGGCCGGTTGATTCTTAGAGAAGAGAGGGTGGGACGCCACGAGTACCTCCGGGCCCACAGATCCAACGGTCATCTAACGTTGCAGCTCGTGCACTTGGATGACTATTATGATGATGATGATGATGATGATGATGCATTGTTTCCACCCTTTGATGATGGAAACAAAAACGAACACCAATATGCTCAAGAATTAGCTGAAGAAAGAGCTGTAGCGGAAGCGGAAGTGGAAGCAAAGGAGGAGGAGGAGGAGATTGAGGGACTGATTAGTCGAATAGCCGAGTCATCCGATGACAATGAGGGTATTGGGGGAATGTGCTTGAAATGTAACAATGTTATCATAAGCTCGTCGTGTTATCTCGGCGTGCCAGTACCAGCAGCCAAGCCTGTGCAAACTTAGCTAGCTAGCCCAGACGATTTTTTTTTGGGGGGGGGGGGGGTGGGGGGGAGAATAAAATGAAAATAAAAAGGTTAGCATTAGCTTGCAATATCTTTTCCTTTAGGGTTTGAGTTTAATTAGTACCGTTAGATGGCTTGATTTTTCTCTCTAAAACCCATTAGTCTGCTTCCTTTTTTGGGTTATCTTCGTTTATGAATTAGTTGTTGTTTCCTTAACTTTTTTTTTTTTTTTAGGGTTTTTAGTAATGATAACAAGATCTTCATCTCTTATTCCATATTGGATTTGAAGTGATGAGTTTTTCCTTTTAAATCTCTATGGTTTAAAGGAAAATATTAAAAAAAAAACCATGAAAAAAGAAAACAAAACTTGAAACTGTGTAGTGCACTGGCAATATCAAAATATCAGTTCATGCAGATACAAGGAGCAATTTCCAAGAGAACCAATTTCATTTGTTAAGTTGGACATATGAATGGATGACTAAAATGAAAGCAATCATCACAATTCATCATTTCGTATTTGATATTGAAAAATTGAAATCGATATGTAGTACAGCTACCTCCCAATACATCCATTATTGTCAGTTCTCATGATTGGTCTGTCTGCAGTTTCATTGTTCCTCTACCACCACCAGAGAGAGTAAATTTGGCAGCTGGCTGGTGCTTTTTTCTATATGTCAGCTCAACCCGTTCCCCTTTTCAATTCTGTTTCGATTTCTCAATCCATTAAGCTAATTTTCACACCGACAGCTAGACGAATAACAATTAAGTAAATGCGAAGTGCATGTCTATAATTACAATATAGTCAAGAACAGAGCAAAAACAAACAAATAAATAAATAACTTGTAAGAACATATAATATTGCCAAATAAGGAACGTATATATCTAAAATTATATACAAAAGAATATTACAGAATATCCTATTTTTATTTTATAAGTTTGTCTTGAAAAATAATATCAATTTCTTTTCGTACACTCTATCTACCTTGATTTTTCAATTAGTACTAGCTAAATACACACAAGCACTACCTTATAAAATGTAATTACTAATAATACAATGTTTATAAAGTTGTGATATGAAATTTATATTGCAATTTAAAGTGTGAGTAATTCATAACTTAGATAAAATTAGCTTTTTGTATAATCATTATTAATGTCATCAGCACATGTTAATGAATGGCAAGTAATACATATTTTATGATACAAACTTTGTAAGTCTAAAAATACTTTTTATACAGGCACCCCGAATTCAAATTTATTTGACAATGATGCTACAATTTCTGTAACTTACGATTATAACGACAAATTCAAATTTTTGTATTACGTTATGTTCTCTTAACGAATAATAAGTTAACAAGTTTTCCTTTCGGAGATTACAAGGTTCACCTTTTCTTATTCGGCTATGCAAACAAAAGAGTTTGAATAAGATGACGCGTTTTTGCTTTGGAGATTAAAGTTAAATTTTTTCTTATTCGGTTATTGCAAGCAAAAGAGTTTGAATATGCCACGGTTCAACAACTTCCAAAATAAAATAAAAAGTTGCCAACTTAACTCACACACCTGCAAGATGTGTTTGGAATTGAGGTTGAATAGTTATAACTTTTTTAAGTTGCAACAATAAAATATTTAGTAAACACTAGTTATTATAAGTTTTAAACTATATTGATATGATTTTTTATTTATATAATAAAGAATTTATTATATTTTAAATAATTTTATTCAAATTATTTCTTAAAATTTATATTTACCACATATTATTAATTTTTATTTCATAATTATAATTTTTTTATAACATTTGTATTTTAAAAGATATATCACCTCAATGTTAAATATACCCTTATTGGCCCTGTATAAAATTTATTACAATATTAAGCTCAAAATTTAAACATAAACCTAGGAAAGTATACATTTCTTTAGTAAAGAATTTATCAATAATGATTAGGCGAAAACAAAGCTTTATATAACACATACAAATTAATTGATATTATCTCAAGCCCAAAAATTTTACGAACCAACCATAATGACAGAGAGATATTGGGCATTGACATTTGGGTACTACGCTAGAAGGACGGGTGGTGAATTTGCAGGGGCAGAACGGTAAATTGAACGTCAAACAATAAGCGGACGATTCTATTGCAATCAGCTGTCGCCCACGTGGTGATCGGAGCGATTGCTACATGTTACACGTCATGCGTTAGAGTATTCATTAGTTCACATGGGCCCACGTGATAGGTCCCTCGCACCTTATCACGTCAGGGCCCACAGAAGACGCTCAAGCGTACTACGGCTTCCGATATGGTTCCACTACCACGCTCTTAGAATGAATGAATTTTTATTATGACAAAAACAAAAAAAGAAAGAACGATTTTTTCCTAATTACTATATTTGTACAACTAAAAGCACGGAAATCACAATTCAGACGTACTACAACCAAAAAGTGGAATATCTCTATGACTGACGATATTACTACTTCATTGAAAAAATGGCTAAAATTTATATTTTTATAAATATCTTTCTTCAAAAATTTTCTTAGAAATTAAGACATTGAAGCTAGGAAACCTAGACGAAAGTTGCAAAGTTGAGGAAGGGCAAAGCCAAAAGCATACGTGTCGAGAAATGTTGTCGTGGAAGGAAAATGAAGAGGGAGCTGGCATCAAAAATGGGTGCCAGTGAGACTCATAACCAAACAAAATCAGTTGATAGATAGTTCTAAACGAGGTCGATCCTCTGTACACATCCCAATTGCAATCTTAAGGAATCATTCAATCATGCGGCCATCAACACCATGATCAAGCTTACATATGCTAGGAAAGTAGTATGGGTTGTAAAGAAGCGAAACCCCATGGGCAGCCGTTTCGGTTTGAGGAAGAAAGTGACTACACGATGCAACTCAATTACTGAAGCTCTTCCCTATAAATAAAGCACCAAAGGAAGATAGACAGAGCTAGCTGAGCTTGTGAAAGTTCAGAGAGAGTGTTAGTGTTGGTCCTATTGACTGCCCCTCTCTGTTTCATTCAGGTCACTCCAGTTTCTCTTTGTTGTAAGCATATCTCTTCACTCCTCTTGGCATTAGCATGCAACCTCGCATCACGCATTTCATCAAAAACTATTTGTTATAGAATTACTATATAAGATAGCTTTGTTTCGAGTTACATCTTTCACTGCCATGAACGTATCGTTCCCAAATAACACATATTATATCGTTTTGCAGGATCAGATAGGCCAAATTAAAAATGGTTTTTGTTGAACAAGATTTTTTGAATTTCTTTTTTAAATTAATAATTATTACATGAAGCACACAGCTAGTGTATTATCAGATCTCTGAACTTTGGTAAGAGAAGTGGGAGCCAAATGAGACTGTAGTAGGACCACATCCATTTAAAGAAATTTTGGCTCTTTTCTTTAAACTTCTACCTTACGCAGAATATCTACCATATACACTTCTATTTTGGCTATAATGATATAATTTTTACGTAATTTTTAAATTTCAATTGATTGCATACGTCGTAAGTTAAGGTATTAATCATTTTGTTTATGATTCTTCGTTTGTATTAAAACATTTATTCGCAGAGGCATTATCTAACATTTAGCGTTAATCTGTGGCCATGTTGAGCAGTTATATTTATTTCTTTTTTCTTTTTTGAATTTTTTCTTTTTCTTTTTTAATTTAATATTTGATTTTTTTAATATTTTGTATTCTTTTTGTTTTTGTTTATTTTATCAGTCAGGTACAAATAATAAGAAATGATAAAAGCTTTCTTTCAAGGTACACTTATTAATTAGTGAGACATTCACTACATTAGAGGTAAACACATTATTCATACAACAGGTAAATAATGATATAACATGTATTTATCCTATAACACAGCATGTAGTTGACTTTGTAGGTATACAAAAAAAAAAATTAATAATTACTTCAATCAAAACCACCACTTTGTCTTTTTTCTTTCTTACGTATATACATATGATTTTGAACTGCTTTTGTCTTATTTATTTGTTAGTTTTGCAAAGTATTTATTTATTTTTATTTAAAAAAATATGTATTTATTTATTTATTTTCTTTGCTTCTCATTTGGCAGAGGTTATTTATGCTATCGGTGAAGCATGGATTATTCGAGTAAAGAAGGCTTTGTTTCAAAAGCAAAATGGATATTTTCATCTCTGAGTGGAATCATCATGTTGTGGGGATCAGAGTTGCCATCTCCCATGCAAATCCCGAGGCCAAAACCATGCCACTGCCGTCTTCATCAATCTGGCCTCAAAACCCTAATTTATTCGGAAGGGGAACCACTTATTCAAAACCCTAATGGCCCTTCACCCTTTACCACTTCCTATATGATATCGCCACCACCATTACCAGCATCACTATCGCCGTCTTCGTCAAATTCATCTCTGTTTCGATCTTTAACCCACTCTTCATCCTGCTCTTCTGCTATAGATGACTTTCTTGGCACAGAAAGCGGAGTTTACATGAAGTCAGATTACGAACAAGAAATGATGGGATCAGTAGTTTTAGACAAATCAGTTGAAGCAGCTTATAATCGCAATCTTACAAAGCGAAGCCAGCGCTATGGTACAATGCCAAAGAAATACCCACCACCATTGCCAAGATCTCATCTGCCTAGGGTTTTAACAAGGCATTATGAAAACGGAAATTTAGTCCTGAAAGAGAAGGGAATAAAGCAGTACTTCGAAACCACTAGAGAGAACGGCCGCCTTATCGTAAATCTAATGCAATTGGACGATAATATAATGGACAGGGAACGTGACGATGGGATGGCTGCAGATGAGAAGAATAATGAAGAGCAGGAGCCAGAAGGCAATGAGTTCCTCAAAAAAGAAGAACAAAATGATGATGATTATGAAGAATATCAAGAAACTGAATCAGATGGAGATTTTGACGAGGCAAAACAATATGAAGGACCGATAATGATACTGGCCGCTGTGCAGAAGATGCATAAGAGGGATGATGAGGAGAGATCATGCGGGGAGTTACGAAAGCGCTTCACGTACACAAGAACGATGAGGAGCTCGGAATGGGACACGAGCCATCTGCCAGTTTCGGCTCCATTCGCGGTTACGGCTATATGAGAGAGCTGGGGGACTAAATTTGTAAATATTCCAGCTAGTTTGTTTGCTTTTGTTTGTAGATCGAACTAAGCTCTGTCCTTTACGATGTTGTGTCTGTACAATGTACATACGTAGATTTTGTGAGTATGTTTCCGAGAAATGCTAGCTACTGTACACACGTTTTCTCAATCAAGTTATTCTTTTCCAAAGCATAACTTGAAATCGTGTGTTTATAGAAGTGGAAGATTAAGATTAAGTAAATTTATGCTCTTATTCAATAATTATCAATCACGTATAGAAGGATCAGCACAAAGTATGCAGATCGACATATCCTTATGTATGTCATTTATCCTATAGATAATTAATGCGGTATCACATAATAAGGATTTTCTTTTCACCTCAATTCCTGCTGTCTGTAGAAAAAGCGACAAAGAAGTTTCAAAAACCATCGCATAACACTCATTATTGTTAGATTCTATCGTTTAATTAAGGCATTTAGTACCTTCAAGTCTTCAACTACTGAAGTCTTTGAAGAGTGTAAGGGAAAAGTTTACATTTAAGATAAATCTAATATATTTAAACGTTTCATATGATTAAAGATAATTGAAGTATTATTATAGTAAAATTTTAATCTCTAGTGGCATATGGATGATTGGCACAAAGTATGCAGATTGACATATCCTTCTGTATGTTATTTATCGTAGATAATTATGCCATATAATAAGGATTTTCTTTTCACCTAAGTTTTGTTGTTCATAGAAAAGGCGACAAGGAAGTCACAAAAACCATCGCTTAATTGCTCCTTATTGTTAGATTCTATCGTTTAATTAAGTCCTTTATTACACCTTCAAGTCTTCAACAACTGAAGTCTTTTAACAGTGTAAGGGAAACATTTACATTTCAGACAACAGTAATGATAGTTGTCGTCTTCTATATTTGGACTTTCATATGGTTAAAGAAAAATAAAATATTATTATAATAAAATTTCAGTCTCTAGCAGAGTATGGACGATCGGTGTTTCATATTTGTTTCGAAATTTACTTCAGAAAAAAGGTGAAAGAACAATATAATTTTTAATTAACTAATAGCAAATAATTTTTACCAAAGTAAAAATTTGTTTAATATCTATATTTTGATGTTAGTGGCCATTTAGCTCTTATATTTTTAAAAATACTTCAAAACATCTTTGTCGTTAAACTGTTAACACCTCTGCTATTAATTTTTTCCTTTTGACTTTCTTCTATAATATTGTTCTTTTATAGTAATGTTTCCCCTTTTTATATATTAATAAAAGAAAAAAATTTAAATTACTAATTTAACCGCAAGAAATAAAATAAAACAAAATGAATATTTATTAATTTTGTTTAAGTAAGCATGGCCGGTTGGTTAAGTAGCACCTGAACTTGCTAAGACCAGGCCATGTGGAAAGATGACGGTATAATTAAACAACTCTGTTATTTTTTATCAACAAGGTAGCTGAAATCTTGACCGCGTCGACTATCTAGGCCGACGAACCTAAAAGCTGAAATATCAAAACATTGCCTTATGTGACGCTTTTAGTATTAGGGGGCTCATACTACCATATTGTTTTATTTTCAGAGTCCCCAAGTGAACTTTTTATACATTAATCGACTAATGATAATATGAAATGTATAGTTTTATTTGATATTATCATTAAAACGGGTTGAGGGCAGTTGAGATGTTTTTAGAAGGTTCTTCCTAACTATATCCCATCTTTCAGGCCCAGATCCAGATCGATGGTGTTGAGTGTTACTATTAACATCCCCCTAAATTTCTTATAAAACCCCCGTTCCACATTTGGACATTTTTAAACTTGGAGTTGGGTAAAACGCCGCACCTTCGTTTCAGATTTCTCATTGATTAAAAGTAAAAAAAAAAAAAAAAAGGGAGAGAGAGAGAGACCCCCCGGGGGGGGGGGGTGTTTGGGCGGTGTTAAAAAATTATCCTGTCTTCGCGAGGTTTCTTTAATGCAAATAATAAGACCAAAATCAACATGGTCTAGATTTGGATCTTAAATTCAAAAGAACAATTGTTAAAAATTAACAAACATACTATTTCGTCAAATCAGATTCATTGTCATGGGATTCTTTAGCTTTTCCCGTGATGTTGATCTTTATCTCTATCAACAATATTATTATCAAATTTGGTAAAGACAGTGAGTTTTTGGCTTTGACTACGAAAGTAAATTAGTGTACGCCTCATGTGAATAAAGGAAATATTTTTGAGATCCCTTCACTTTTAGACTATTAAAATAAGAAGAAGAAGAGTTGCGGGGGGGGGGGGGGAAACATTTTGGAGTTTAATGTGACATAAAATGAAGGATATTTGAGACCAAAAAAATGGGTGCACTTAGAAATAAATGAAATAAATAAAATAAATAATTTTTTACGTAATTATAATAAGACGTTGCCCTGCTCTACCCACTAATAAGATAAGGTGGTTTAATTTTGAGTTTGGTTCATAGATATCACTTTGAGTTTAATTTAATTGTCAACTTCAGAAAACTCACTAAATTCATTTACGGAGAAATTAAAAAGAATACTATTAACAAGAAAGTCAATTTTGATAAGCTTGCCCTCAACAATTTATTATATATATATATAAAGTCTATTACATAAAACTAGGGCTGGGCAAAATAATTGAGGTTTAGGAAAAATTGAACTTAATCGATGGATTCATTTTCATTTGAATCATTTTTTAATAAATATCCGAATATTCAATCTATGAAAAAAAAAGCCAAAATACCAGTTCAAATTTTGGTTCTTTAAGCTAAACCAAATAACCAAAATATTTTTATAATTCTACTAAAACATGAACTGTGTTATATGCTAATTGATTATATAAATTAATTACAATAAGCTTGCTCACACATGATTTTTATTTTTATTTTATGTTGTAACTATTCTTATTTTTATTTTTCTTGTACAATTTTATGTTTATATAAACAGAGCATTAGAGTCTAAATTTGTATTCTTAAATCTTAATATTTCATATTTTGTTAGTAGTAATTAGTAACACAATATTGATAAATGTGTTTTGAATATTTTATGCTTATTATTAGTATTGTAATAATAATATAATGAACTAATTATTGAGTAAAATTATTCCATTAATGTGGCTAAAAGGGTTAAAATTTTAAAATTTAACATAGGCCTAAAATCCAAAAAACCGAATTGAATCAAACCTAATCGATCTAAAATAATTGATTCATGTTTAGTTCTTTATTGTATTTAAATTTTTTTTTTTTATAAAGTATTCGAACCAAACTAACCGAACCGTATCCATCCCTACATAAAACAAAAAGGCTGATAATTATGTGGAGTAGGGACAAGTCTTTCTTTTTATTTCTTTCATAAATATAAACAAAATAGATTTAAAAAAAAAAGAAACCATTTCAGTTGGGAATTATTTGAAATTATTGGAACCTCACAAATATCCTCTTAAAATTCCCTTTTTACTTATATTTACTTTAATTTTAAAAGTATCCTTTTTAATTATCAATCCTGATTTATTATTATTTCATATTTTAAAGTAGTTTTTTTTTCACTCTTTAATATCATCAATCTAAAAGAAATTGTTTTAGATTTGGGAGGGAAGAGCAGAAGAAAGACGGATGATGAATCAAGTCCAAAAAAAGAAAAAAAGAATTATATATCAGGTTTATGTGGAGTTTAAAGAGAGAGAGAAAAAAGGGAATTGATTGGTTTAATTAATTTTAATTCGGTCCTTAAATATAACTCCAATAAAATAAGGGCTTTATTAAGATAATGAAGTCGTCCTAACAGCTCCACTCTTTAATATATTTATTAAAAAATAATACTTTATTGGATTTGCTTACATTAATCAAAGACTCCTCTTATCTCGATGATGACCAAAAGGCAAAAGTCAAAATTGGGCCTTACAGTTTAGGCTGCGGGCCCATTGAGTTATAGCGTGGAATCTGAATCAAAATTAACATTCTGGTCACAAGCAAAGTAGCAGAGAAATTCAGCGGCAGAATGGAGGATACCAAATTGAAGAATCAAAACAAAAGCACCCAAATATACACGTTGTTACCCGAAAGGATTTGTAAATCTACTAAAATAAATCGATCTGTCCACGCGTCGCCATCCTATTAATTTTTAAATTTATGAAAAAATAGCAGACATCCGGATAGGTGGATTACGTTGACAGGTCAGGCAGTCTATGAGCTTGACAATTAAGAAGTCTACGCGAGTGAAAATTTCTAAATACCCACACAGTGATATTTTGTCACCTACCAATTTGGATTCTTAATAATTTTTTTTTCCTTAAAATTCATTTTCAGCTCGTAATCAGCCCAGGTGATTGTCTTTCCCAATTCCTTTTTTAATTCAAAGATCTTAACAATGCATGCATGCAAATTCCTTCTGTGCTTCAAAAATGATGGGTTTTAATGTTCTAGTTAATTTTTTTTCCCTTTTGCCCTTTTATATACAAGGTTTGAATTATTAGGAGTTTGGTCGAAAAGAAAGATTTTTCAATTAGTTGTTTAGTGTTTGTATTGATAAGCATTTGTTCGATTTGATTAATAACGAAATTCTGGATAAAGGTATCGATACACAAATTCAGGTTTATGTTTGAAAGAGTTGTGTGTTGAATTAGCTCAATTTAACAAAGCTGACAGTATGATCTTGGTCATTTAACAAAGCTGAAAGAGTTGTGTGTTGAATTAGCTCAATTTAACAAAGCTGACAGTATAATCTTGGTCATTTTAATTGGGGTTTGAGGATTGAAGGTTTTGCTTTAGAATATTGTTATATCATCCATAAATTCAACTGCAATTTAGATTTTGAAAATTTTATTGAATCCATATTATGGGGTTTATTGCAGTTATCATATTTTACGTGTAATTTATGAACTCTGTAGCCCCCAAAATAAAATTTTGTCAACAATAGTGAATATTATTCTGTTTTATTTTATTTTTGATTCCCTCTTGGTCTCTACCTCTCAATTTTAGAGAGCTAATTCTAGATGTATTGCTGCTTAGTGCTAGAATTTTCGAATATTTGGAATCATCTTCTTACAATGTGCTTTGGACAGTTATTCTGAATATATGTTGCAGATGAACTCAAGTACAGTGGGACTAATTTTGCAACATTTCGATTGAGTTTCTATCCAAACCAAAGTTTGGGGTAATTCAAGCTTTCCTGATATTGCATAGTCTACGAGCCTGTTAATGGGAGCCGTTCTCAGCTTGGCTGGTCCTAGGTGTAGGAAAAGAGATTACATTGAGACCTCTCAGAATGAGACTTGCAAAAAGCAAAAACTGTCACCAATCAACTATGAGGATGGGCCACGACTGATCCCCACTCTTCCAGATGAGTTGTCAATCCAAATTCTTGCTAGAGTTCCTAGAATTTTCTATTTAAACTTAAGGGCAGTGTCACGAAAATGGAAGGCAACGATTATGAGCCCTGAATTGTTTGAAGTGAGAAAAGAACTTGGGACAACAGAAGAATGGCTGTATATCTTGACTAAGGTTAGTGATGATAGGCTTTTGTGGCATGCTTTGGACCCTTTGTCAAAGAGATGGCAACGGTTACCTCCACTCCCAAATGTTGTAGATGAAGAAGAATCTAGGAAGAGTTCCTCTGGGCTGTGGAACATGGTGGGTTCGGGCATTAAAATTGCTGAAGTTGTTAGGGGTTGGCTTGGGTGGAAGGATACATTACATCAAATGCCATTTTGTGGTTGTGCCATTGGTGCTGTTGATGGATGCCTCTATGTGCTAGGTGGATTCTCCAGAACTTCAGCCGTGAGATGTGTGCGGCGATATGATCCAATTGCAAATACATGGAATGAAGCAGCTTCCATGTCTGTAGGTAGGGCCTATTGTAAGACAGGCATTTTAAATAACAAGCTATATGTTGTTGGAGGGGTTAGTCGTGCCCGTGGGGGATTGACCCCTCTGCAATCTGCGGAGGTTTTTGATCCAAGCACTGATACATGGTCTGAAGTTCCAAGCATGCCATTCTTAAGAGCTCAAGGGCTACCTAATGCTTTCTTTGCTGATATGCTAAAGCCTATTGCCACCGGGATGACTTCATATATGGGAAGATTATGTGTGCCTCAAAGTTTATACTCATGGCCCTTTTTTGTTGATGTTGGGGGAGAGATTTATGATCCTGATACAAATTCATGGGTAGAAATGCCAATTGGCATGGGAGAGGGTTGGCCTGCAAGACAGGCGGGTACAAAATTGAGTGTTGTATTAGATGGTGAATTATATGCATTTGATCCTTCTAGTTCTTTGGATAGTGCTAAAATTAAAGTATATGATCAAAAAGAGGATACTTGGAAAGTTGTTATAGGAAAAGTCCCCATTCGTGATTTTGCAGATTCTGAGTCTCCCTATTTACTTTCTGCTTTTCACGGTAAGCTTCATGTCCTCACAAAAGATGCCAATCGTAACCTTTCAATTTTGCGGGCTGATCCGCGTGATCATTTGGGGTCTACATCATCAAGCTCGGATTCCCTTTCAGCTGATTCTCTTTATGAGCATTCTGATTCACTGGCAGAATCTGACACAGTTGTTTGGAAAGCTATTGCAACTAGGAATTTTGGGTCTGCTGAACTTGTCAATTGCCAAGTTCTTGATATATAGCAGTGTGTCATGCAATATGGGGGAGTGCCCGACTATGATATGGTTCTTTTGGGATTTATACAGTGATCTCTACGGGGAAAGACTGCTGAAAACTTCTCAAGTTAGAATTCGTACATCAATTAATGGTTAAATAATATACTTCTTTTACACATTCAGTTGTTTCATGATGAGGAAGCTGTCTGCATGATTGCAAATTGCATGAGAAGGTGAAGATATTTGCATTTATTTCACCTAAATTCAAATAAAGGCATAACCTTGACTTCAATCAGAAGTTTGTCTAGTCTTTATATCAGTGTAATGTAGAATAAAATATCAGCATAATTTATACATGTAATGTACTTTACAAAAAGTGGAAACTAAATAAAAGGAATTAGATATTTCCTTTAAACTTGTTGGGTTCTTTACCATCTCATATTCCATTACTGTAATATCAAAGGCATTACCTTTTGTATTATGTTTCTGGCCTTGAAAAAGAGGGGAATGGGTATACTTTTACATATCATGGTAAATCTTTGTTTTCCCTCTTCTGGTTTATGCTTTCATAGTGGATTGCTTTCCACTTCACTGTATTGAATCTTCATTTTCAATGCAAGTTCCAGTTTCTTATCAAAAGAAAAACTTAGGATGAAGATAGGAGTTGCATGCGAACAACATTCTCCATCTCAATAAGCTACAACCTGAAAAGGTATTTATTCTCTATATTCATGCATCTCTGTTTCGTGAAACAGCCAAAATGCCTGATTATTGATGTGGAATAATACTCTGATGCTTTGTGAGACTGGAGTTTATATATGCACTTTGAGATTTCGGCTAAGTTCAATTCCTTGGTTTAAACAGTTGCATGAAATATTTACCAAGAAATCAAAGAGATACTAAGTGTGATATGGAACTAAGTTGTACAACAGATATAGCAAATCTACACTTGTTGTAGTATCATACCATCATTGCTTCCCTGATTTACAAAAGTTTTACATAGTTGTGGAATCAAAAATAATTTTCAGAAGAAAATACATAATAAGACCCTTACTAAAAATTGCATCGGTCCTTTGGATGCATTAGAGGTCTCACGATTTAATCCCAGTCAAGTTATTGGTTATGGAGGCTAAGAGTAGGGATATTAAAGGCATTGGATGTATCTTATCAAGCGAATATTATGATGTCAAATCAGTTCAAAGTGACCCTTTTCCCGCTAGCTAGTTTGGATTTCTTATTTTGGGCATATCTAGCTAGAGCCTAGATGTAGGTTAGATTCTGCATTTGTGGTAATGAAACTTCTTCAATAAGAACCTATGAACTTATTCTTCAGATGCCACTCAGCTCTCCCTTCTCTAAGTGGCGGGCCCGTGAATTGGTTCTAACAATGGCAAGCCATAGCCCTGGGGCCCATGGAAGCATACTATCTGATCAATTCCACTAAATTACATCAGATGTCAACTGTAATATGACTCTACGGTGCTGTTTCTTAGTAGAAGGGTGATTGTTTGTGACCTGTGTTATACATGTTTTGTGAGTTATGGTGCGTGTTGCTTCATGGGATTTATCAATAGCTTTTGCACGTTTCATTTGGTTGTTGCTTGAATTGCTGGTGGGTTCCGACTCCAAGTGTCGACACAGTGATAAAGAAAAATCAATAATGATGGGAATGGAGATGATGGAGACTTGATGTTGAAAGCAGCCATTCTGGAGTATCATTTGATTGGAAAAATTTAGTAGTGGAGGTGGGGAATTACAGTTCAATACCCCCCAAAAGATATTATGCAACGCGCGTAACCATAAACCATTTGATCGCTTGTTGTTACTATTACTATCGGCGAAAAGTATTTTGATATTAATTGAAAGAAAGAACAAACGCATAGCATATAATATTTTGTTTTTTGGGTGGCCATCAATGTCATGTAAAATAATTGTATGCAAAAAGTTTATGCCCACTTTTGGCCACTTACTGTGCTGGGTCCTCTGATTAGTTTTTGATAAGAATAATTACTAAATTAAGGTTCTAATCGACAACAGAAATTTAGGAAAAAAGAAATACTGTCATGGAAAAATTGTGTTACAAGAAAACAATTTGGTCTGAGACTTAAGCATTGATGCGATATGACCCAAATATCAAAAGAATATTTAGTAAATGGGCAACAAAAATAATTCATCTTTTGCAAGCCGATAGCAGCTGGGAGCATCAATCATTTATTGGAAGGTGAAGGTGATTGTGTCACTAACTGCAACTTGCTATTAACAATAAAAAATTAATCAAATCACTATCTCATTAATAAATAATCGTCATTTCTACTCTCCTCCGTCAGACCCCTTCCCCTTCCCCTTCCTTGATAACGTGAGCCGTTAGGTTAGCTACCCAAAGTCTTTCTCTTGATATTTCATATGAAATTTACAGTACAACAAATATTATTGCTAAACTAAAATTTTCATTATAGATTTATTTATACACATCGGAAGAGTTAGAAGTCTGGTTGTGCTGCAGTGGTATGGCTCGTGACACAAGTGGAAATTAAATATTCTTGTGTAAATAAGTAAAAATGTCACTTTCTATAAGTTAAGATTTTTCTGTCAGACTCCGATTCATGTTAAAAATCTAAGTTGAAAGGTTCTAAATAGGTTAGTTTATTTCTTTATTTCTACATCAAGCAATTCAACAAACGAACAATCTGTCTCGTCATTATTTCTGTTAATAATCAAATCCCACAGTTCTTGTCTAAGTGTCGAGATTAGCTGATTCTTGAATGAGCATAGCGTCTCTTTCATGCTTTGTTACCGTCTTCAATCAACGGTTAAGATACTTTTTCTTCTGGTAGATGTTAATGAAATCTGATCTGGGTTCTTGAAATTTTCTAGTTTAGTACCGGTTTTCATTGATGAAAGTGAATCTTGATTCTGTGAAGAATTTACAGTCTGTTATGAGAAGTTGAGGTGGGGTTTTGATAAGGGATTGAATCATTCATGGCTGGAGAAGATTTGATAGAGCTGAAGTTCAGGCTTGCAGATGGCACAGACATAGGTCCGAGCAAGTTTAGTCCAACAGCCACTGTGGCATCTTTGAAAGAGAAAATAATCTCACGATGGCCAAAAGGTTGTGCATATTAATCTTTCAACTCAGTTTAATTAACTTAGTTCAGTCTTGAATTGTATGTGCTTTTTTAAAATCTTGATTCATCATCTTTTAACAACATAAGTTGGTTTTTCTTGTGATGACTTTGTTTTCTTAATTAGACATTTTGTATGGGATATTTGCTTAATCTGTTGACATATGGATATGCTTTAGTGTTTGGATAGCTTAAACGTGTAATCTTGTGAACGATTTACAAATAATGTATTTATTTTCGTTCCTATTAATTCTTATGCGTTGATGCCTTTCTTCTGCATATTGTGCTTGTTGACCCCAATGTCTGTGTCTCTTTTGGTAAGTGGAATTGACTCAAATTCTTCATGAATTGCCATATCTATGTGGCAGAAAAAGAAAATGGTCCCAAGACGGTAAGCAGTGTGCAACTCATTCACGCCGGAAAGATACTAGAAGACAGCATGACAATTGCAGAGTCTAGACTCCCAGTTGTTGAACTTCCAGGAGCTGCCATCACTATGCATGTTGTTCTGCGTCCTTCTTTACCAGACAAAAAAGGCGGTAATACTCATAACCATCTGATCTAAAACTTCATATAAATGTATCTTAATTTCAATTGTGTGTTTATATCTGTGGAGGCACCTATCTTTCTCGATCTTGTGAACAAACGGTTCTATAGATTTTGCTTTTAGATGTACCTTAGACCATCTTTCTTCACCAGAATGTTACTGCCAAATCCTAGAATTGTATGCTTGTTCGCACACGAGCATCTTCCTTATGATGTGGCAAAACTTGTAGTAATTAATTGAGTATTTGCTGCTGCTTCTGTAAGAAATATGTCGTAGTCCCTGATTCAACAAAAGCAGGTTTTTGAATTTTATAAAGTTCTTGTTTGTCATCTTGCTATCAAGTCCTCTTTCTCATTTGGCCATGCAATTCTTGAGTTCTCATTGCTTCTTATTTTGGTCCATGTACTGCTACACTTCCCTATAAATTGGATACGTCAGGTAACTATTTTCTTTCTTGAATGGCAAAAATCTCAAGCATGAAGAAACTTAGGTGAATCAACGATGCAATTCATTTCCTCTTACTCACTGACAATTGTTTATGGTAATTCATGGATATGAAAGAATAATGTAAGCAGTGAAATAAATTGCAGATTAGTTTAAGAACTAACTTCTGATGCATCTTTTTCAGACAAGCTGCTGAGTGATTCTCCCAAGTCCAAGTGTTCGTGCTCAATCTTGTAGCTGCAAGTGACATGATTGTTAAAGCTTTTCAGTTGGTGTTGGAGTTCTTCTATATTCATTTAGATTGTCACCAAAATGCAGTTCTTAAATGTTCTAGTCGAGGAATTCTTGATTTCAAGGGACTTCAGAAACAAGAAGCTTGAAGGTTCATGCCAGGATGTTATCCTGGCTTAATCTTGTGGTCTGCTCGTTTAAAATATTTAATCGCTTGTGAAAGAAAAGGAAAGGAAAAAGAAAGGAACTAATGCTGTTGATCGTTCAAAAAGGATTTTCTTAAGCCAACAGAAATTGAATTATAGATAGAAAGAGATTTAAGAAAAAAATTGTTCAGTTTGATAACATTTGTGTGCTTGTTATTAATGATTGTTTTGTGGAAGAATCGTGGTTCACATGCATACTGCTACTGTTTGCTCAGTCTTTTGTATCATTGAGGAATGACTGGGGTGCATTTTAGAACTGCAAGTGTATCTGTCTCAGAAATTGGGAGTGGACTTCATTCAAATGGGAGTAAAAGATGTGCAAAGCTCGATGCCGAGTTGCCCCTGTTGCATCAGTATGTTAAGAATGTCCGATAATTCCACATACTCAAAAAAGGGAAAATGGAAAAAAAAAAAAGTGTGCTTAAATATGTTAAGAACGTCAGGTAAATCTACATACTAAGAGAATGGAAAAAGGATGCTCTGTTTGAGGAAAGGCAAAGACAATTATGTTTAGTTGCTCCTTTCAATGAAATGTAAATTGCCATTCGAAAATTTGATTAACTATACAAACATATTACACCGCGGAGACTGCAAAAGGTTTGGAATTTTACAAGACTACACCTTCTTATTCTAATTAATTGTGACAAATACAGGCAAACATGTTTTTATTTACACAAAACATCTCAACCAAGCTTGAAAAATTTGACCCACGATCGTTGATCACCGCATCATAAATTAACAATGTGGGTGCCAAGGCAGAGTGCGGGACGTCAACATCTGAACTCAGGTGTGATATCCAGGGAAAAGCAAACGAGAACTACTGTGAGTTTGTTACTGTGCTCTGGGAGTCTCCAAGGGATGCTGACGAAGAGAGAAACAGTGGAATTCCTCTCTTGGATGCCCGGACATTCTTGAGTGTCATCATGAGTTTCTGTCTCTCTCCCTCAACTTCTGCAAATTGGAGACTTAATTGAGAGTAACGGTCATGCATATCTCTTAGTTCAGTCTCCACAGTTGCATACCTCCCCCTTATGTCCAACATGTCTTTAATTAGCTCGTTGATATCTCTAAAGCTTTGGAAAATAGCTTCCTCGTCATTGTGTTGTTTCAAAAATGAGCTGAACCACACATGAGGAGAATGTCATGCAACGGTTTAACATTTCCTCCATTCACATTATACCGAGAACTAATTTATAAGGGAAGGTATTGAGAAACAAATCTTAGCGGTTACATACCTCTGAAAATGGATGCTTGATTTCTTCTTTGCTTGCAATGCTTCAGCAAGCTCAATTTCCAAAGCCAGTACCCTTTCTATTGCATTTCCACTACCTGGACGTTCATTGAGGAGAGGGTATATGTTTCCCAGTTCTTCATTTACCTGAGAAAGAATAAGAATCAAGGTGAAGCACACAAGCAAAATTTGAGAGTATAAAAGATGCAATTTACCTTGTCTAACTGCAGTAGTTCTCTCTGCAAACTTGAAACTTTAGGGTCAAAATGATGATCACCCCGTGAAAGAGGGGAATTCTCATTTTTCATCCTCTCTAACTGCAAGAATGAATTCAAAAGAAAAAAGGAACTAAATTTCAATTGATCATTCCTTCCCCCCCCCCCCCCCCCCCCCCAACCCAAAAAAAAAAAAGAAAAAAGAACAAAAAAAAAAATGAAACCTCAAGGGGTAAGGCAATGAAAAGACACATCACATACGCCTACTCATGCCTGAAAAAATGGAATTATAAGACTAATCTATATAAACTTCACACTTCGCTCACATTGCACCATACACGTACCTCCTCATTCAAAAGATCCATGCTTGACTTTAAACTTTGAACTCTGAACTGATCATTGATAATAGCTAGATCTTTCGTGTCACTGATATTTGGATTCCCCTGATTTACGAGTGCAAGACTTGAACCTCCATTTAAACAACTGGATTGAAGAATATCCTGATAAATATTTAAGAAAATAATTGTTAGAGACTAATGTTCAGGTAAAATAGTGTGAGTATACAGGACTGATGAATGACAGAAGATCAAAGAAAATCTTTTCTAAAATCTCATGGGCTCGTTTCAAAGGAAATTACGATTGAGAGACTGCCTGTCACCAGCAATCTATCCTGCTTTATCCCATGTTTAAACTTGTAATATACCCTGCAGCTTCTAACAGTCCTTGCTCAGTATTCTTCGAAACTTTAGAAAGAGCAAGCAGCTGATGGACAGCCTCTCCTATCAGTTGCAAGAGAGCAACAAAATACCCACTATAATCTCCTTGGCAAAGAGACACAAAAAATACTCTACCATGAATATAAATGAGAGATTTTCAAATTATTATCACAGAACTTTTGATAATGGAAAGAGATAAATCACTGGCCAGAATATACAAAACATAGTCATTTATACAAGCGGAAAAAAATCAACAACATTTAATATGTGCTTTATCACTGAAAATTTCTTCTTCCCACCAATATTGTGTATTCTACCAGAGGGGTGAGAAGAAGTGCACTCTCTGAAAGGAATTTGTTTACAATTAATAAAAATGAGCTAAAAGCAGGAACAAGTGCAATCGATCTTAACTTGTTCAGTAAATTGGGGGTTAATAAGCCAATATATATTCTAACAATAGCAACAGTTATTCAATAAAGATGTGAAATGATGTTTCAAACAAAGAAGTTACAGATTACCTGCTCAGGATGCCCCTTCATGAGTTCACCTTCATCACTAAGACCCAAGCATATGTTTTGGGCATCTATACCATTAGTCATATTCTCATGTTCCAAATACTTGTCCACATCCCCCGTTAGACCATTACTGGTATCATCTGCATTCATACTTCCATGGCTTTTTGTGTCTGCATTTGTATTTTTCTGAACATTTTGGCCGGCCAGCTCTTTGGAAATGCAGCTCTCTTTGTGCAAACTATCATTTCCTTTTTTCTGAAAGGAAAATGTGGAACTATAAAGCAATTTTTTCATCATCGAAAGATCAGAATAAAGTTTAGACTTTTCCTCATTGCACTCATGCAAAGAAACTTCAAGCTTTTGCTTTTCCTCCTTGCAGCATTCGAGGCTCATCAACGAACATTCCAGTTCAGCCTTTGCCAAGTCATAAGCCTTGGATTTCTCACGCTTGTCAGAAATCAAAGATTGTAACTCAGCCTCCAATTCCAAGATCTTTACTCCCAGCTCTTCATTTTTCTTCAAATGAGCAGCTTCAGATTTCTTTCTATTCTCAATTTCATCAATGGCATCTTGCAGTTTCCAGAGCATTTCCTCACTATGCTTTTTTGAGATAGACAGCTGATGTTTTAGTTCCTGCACCTTTGTTTCACATTGTTCTTTAATGAAAGCAATCCTCAAGGACTCTTGCACACCAGTTGGCGGCCCTTCAGACTCTCTTTTTTCATGAAGCTTCAAGAATTCAGCATCGGTCTTGTCTTTAAGCTCCTTCAAATGGATGGACAAGTTTCTGAACTCTTCTGTCTTCAAGATCTGCTCTGAGAGCTTCCGCCTAAGCTCATTGCACTGATTCTGCAGCATCTTCTGTTCATCAATACATCCTTCTGACAAGATTACTTGAGCGTGCTGTTCAGCCAATTTAGCCTTGAGTACCACAACTTTGATTTCCAGTTCTTCCTGGGACATCATCAGATCATCAATCTCTTCTTCAGAACCCACCAACAATTGCTTCATCCTTTCAACTTCAAGAGCAAGTTGACTTTTATCTTCACCATAATTATCGGCCATACTTTCAGCTCTATTTTTGTATTCTTCAGACTGAGCTACTAAACTGTTATTTTCATGAAATAGTACTCTGTTCTCAGCAATAGCAGAATCTAACTCAGATCTTAGGGTGTCAAGACTCGTCAATAATCTGGCATTTTCTTCATTGCACTGTGCTTCACAAGCAAGATAACTATTAAGTACAGTCTGTAGATCAAAATTCTTTGTGGAGAGCTCAGTAAGGAGTCTATCTGTTGAGTAAACTCGCTGTTCAAGCTCCTTAACCCATGCCTCGTACTGAGTTCTTGTGAAAATGAGTCTAACATCTGCAGCTAGTAATAGTTCCCGCATTTCAGACAACTCAGATTCCAGACTAGTAACAGAAGAAGATTCCACGCTGGCTCTTGATTTCTCCAACTCTAGATCCGAAACAAGTAGCTTAAGCTGGACCAGTTCAGACTTCTGCTGGTCCAAATCAAGCAACTGACGGTGCTTCTCATTCAGTTGGGAAGTAAGATCTGTAACTACACTCTTTAATTCATCTCTCAAGCTTCTCTCGCTCTGTAGCTCATCATGTAGAGATTGCAAACTCTCTTTTGATGTGTTGCCCTCTGATGCAAGCCTAGAAGATTCCTCGGCATATTTCTGTAAAGAAACCATCAAAGCCTGGTTTTCTGCAGTAAGTTCTCCTATTTTCTGGATCATTTCAGAGTTCAGGCAGTCAAAATCTATCAACTGTCGGTGCTTCTCATTTAGTTGTGAAGTCATATCTATGATTCTACTCTTTAATTCATCACTCAAGCTTCTCTCACCATGCAGCTCATCATGCACAGATTGCAAACTATTCCTGACTGAGTTGAGTTCCACTGCAAGCTCAGCAGCTTCCTCAGATTTGTTCTGTAAAGATACCATTAAATCTTGGTTTTCCTTTGTCAGTTCTGCTATTTTCTGGATCAGTTCAGACTTCTGCTGGTCAAAATCTAGCACCTGGGAGTGCTTAGCATTTAATTGGGAAGTAATATCAGAGACTGTACTCTTTAAGTCATCTCTCAAGCTTCTCTCAACAAGCAGTTCATCATGGAGAGACTGAAAACTTTGTTTAAATGAGTCGACCTCCAATGCAAGCTTAACAGATTCCTCAGATTTACCCTGTAAAGCCACCATCAAAGCCTGGTTCTCCTCAGTAAGTTCTGATATTGTCTGCTTGCTTCGATCAAATTCCTCGGTTACAACCTGCAATGCCAAGATTTCTTGAGCAAGGTCTCTGTTCTTAAAACTAAGTTGCTGCAGCTCAACCTCCAGATAATCAAGATCAGAAAATAAGTCTGTGTGCCATTGTGCATTGTTCTCTTCAACTTCTGAACCAGCCTTGAGTTTGTCAGCAACAGCCTCGAATCTTAGCTGAAGCTTTTGCAACAGAGCATTAGAGACACTTTGGTTATCAACCATATTTCTTAAATCATGTTCAAACTGCTTCTTCATCAGCACAAAATCTGATTCTGATTTGCTAAAAGACATTTGAGCCCTATCTTTTTCATCTATTAGAGCTTTCTTCTCTTGCATGAGTTGTTGAATCTTCCGACATGCATTGTGCTGGAGCACTTCTAAGTACATTATAACACTGGTTAAGTCCTTGGACTCCCAATTCTGATCAGCAGAGTCATTATGGAGACACAGTTCACTAAAACTTTCTCCATAAGATGACAACATGCTGTGCATCTTGTTTTGCAAATTGTTGATTGTCCTCTGCAAGTTTTTGTTCACAGAAGCCAACTCATCAAAATCAGTTTTAACAGTTTTTAACTCTTTCTGCAACGAGGAAGTCTCATGTCGAAGATTGCCATTTTCCAGGGATTCCTTCTCCAGTAAATTTGCCAACTCTGTCTTCTCCACAGCAATGGCCTCATATTTACTCTCAAAGCTCTTGAAGTCCATCATCAAGGATTCCCATTCAGTTAGCTTCTGTGTAAGATGACGATTTTCACAGGTGACATCTTGTAAATTAGATTCTAAAATTTGGTTTTGCAGAGCCATGTCATTGCATTTGGCAATGCAAGTGGCCTTATACTCATTTAGGAAGTGAATATCATTCATAGCTGTCTGCAGCCTTTGCATCAATAATTCATTCGATTCAGTTGAAAGCTCTAGCTGCTGTGTAAGTTCATCCATCCTCTCTTTCATCAGTCTAATCTCACCACTTGCTTCAAGCAAAGTCTTCTGTAGAGTCTTTGAGAACACATCCAAGTATATATTCACAGAAAGCAATTCAGATGCTTCTTCTTCTACCTTTCGGTAAAGCCCTTCCTGCAAGTAGAGAGACCTTTTCAAGTCCTCTATAAGAATATCTCCACCCAGGTGTTGTTTCTTTACCCCGAAATACTGATCCTGGCACTCCAAGTGTCTGTTTACATGGGATTCTTCCAGATTCAATTTCTGGTTTTGCTCCATATCTTGGTATTCTTGACAGCTTGGTTGTGGTGGATCGACGAAAGCTTGCTTGATGAGATTCTCATTAGTCTGATACATGGATAAAACTTGGGAAGATAGCAGCTCAAGGTCCTTCTGTAACTGGTTCACAGCAATGGAGTAATTCAAGCGTGCTCTCTTAAGTGCTGCTTCTGCACTAAATGCCCTTTTTTCCAGCTCCTTGTTGAGCGACTCCAAGTCACGTCTTTCTTCAGAAAATCTTAGTACTTGCTCATCTACGTCTAGGCGCATTGTTTCCATTTCAGCTTTAGCAGTTGAAACTGTATACAGACAGCTAGAATGCTCATTTCTGAGACTCTGCAACTCTCCTAGCATCTGCCTCTGGTTTTCCTCAAGCTCCTGAATGAGAGCTTCATAATAGCACTCCATCTGGTCCATTTTCTTTGCTAGGCTTTCTCTTTCAGCCTTTGACTCATCCAAATCTCTCAGAAGTTCAAAGATTTTGCCTCCCACTGAATCAGTGGGATTTACAGAATTATGTTCGTGAGATGCGAGACCAGGTATACCGACACAATGAAGCATATCTAAATCCGGTTGATACAACTCTGTTTCAAGTCCAGTCCCTGATAAATATTGCTCATATTTATTTGAACTTATTTCTCCAATTTCATTCACCTTTGATCGGTCACGCGTGACTAAGTAGGGAGTAGACATGGTTATTTCAGTTCCTTGTTTAACAGCTTCCCAACTGGTAAATGGATGGCATAATCTCAATTTTAATAGCCTTTCCAGATCAGTTTTTAAATGTAAGCACTCTGATTTCAAGGCAGAAACTTCTTCTGCCAGCTGTTCTCCTGATGCAATCTCAGCAGCAAGTTTCTGGGCAACATTCTGAGCTTCCATACCTATTTCATCAGCATGACTTTGCAAGGAGCTTACTTCAAGCTTCAGCTCATGAATGGATGACTCAGCCATTTCCAAACAGCCTCTGAGTCTGTTATTCTCTTCATGAGCAATTGTCAAGTCATTGTCTGCAGAGTAATCTAAACCCCAACCAGGCACCCAATCATTGGTTCCCTGTGCCGAAAACCGATGATCAGAAGGGTGTTCTTTCTCTTGTTGAGGAATTTGACTAAGTCCAACCAAATCACCAGAAACTATACTCTTCAGGCTGTCAATTTCATGTGTGCTCGATGTATCATGTTTCTCGGCATATAAACTTTCTGACGTATTAGAAGAGCCATCAAATCCAACAGCAGATTCTGTGTAATCTTCATTCAGCCCTGCATCTTCTTCAAGTGAGGGGAGCTCCTTGGATTTATCTTTGAATCTAACTCTTGCATTGACCTATGCTTCAAGAAAATAAAAATAAAGGGAAAAATATTATCACCTTAGAGAAATGGCATATTTTAGTCCTAGACATCAAAATTGTTAATTATCTGAAAACCAAACTACTAAATCTCAGGCAACAGCCAATTATAGCAGGACCGAACATTTGACATTTGGAGATATTTATTTTTAAACAGAAGAACAGTTATGGTGAAAAGAGACAATTTATGGGAAAAAATGAACATTAGACACAGTCTCATTTATTTTATATTTAGCAGCTTGTGGCTTGAAAAATTTTTACACATAAACTACTGTGAGTGAAAGAACAATTATAATTTAGAATACATGTACAAATCTGAAGAACACAAAGCACCACACCTTATCCAGATGATTATTGATTGTGCCACAAGATTGATCAGGACTAATTTGGTCATTGCCTGACTGCAATCCCTTTTCTCTGAGCTCCCTCTGCTGTTCAAACTCTCTGAAAGAAAGACTAATTAGATATGAAATGGTCAACAATATCCAGAAGCAAGAAATTCATATGTTTCTAGTGGGGTACCTGAAACCCGTTTTAGAAGTTAGCAGCTGCACAGTGACCTGAAATTGAAGAGAAAAAAAACATGTAAATATAAAAAAGGATGGTACCATGTATGCTTGTAATGCTAACAACACAAGCACAGAGGAATAAACTATGGCGTTACAAGAAGCTACTCAAGTACCACTGGCTTTTTATTCATATAGCAGCTATCTAGCAGTGAATTACTAAACTAACGTGCCAAAGATTATATCATGTTAGAGAAGAGTTCTCACATGTAATATTGTTCCAGAATCACCACCATGAAGAGGCAGTGAAGCAGTTGAAGGCTTTGATGCATCGGCATAGTCAGCAAGATTGATAGTAGCCTCACCAAGAATGCTAGACCGAGAAGAGCCCTAATGGTCAGATACAGGTCAAAGTCAGTTAATCTCACTTCTAAAAATATGATAGTAGAAACAATCTCCAATGGAGAATGAAAATGATGCAAAAAAACTATCCATAGATAACAGAAAGTTCAGGTTTTACACTGCGCTACGGATAACTATTTAAAATTAAGAACTTAAGGGAAAGAATCAAGATGAGTACCATTGCCACAACAAACTTATAGAGCTTTTCATCATATTGTTTAGTTTTAATGTCCTGGAGAAGTCTTGTAGTCTCATAGATTGGATCTGCCCATTTGCATGTCCCATTTCTCACATTTGCTTTGGTGGTTTTTGCAATTGCTTTTCCTGACTCGGCAGGAATAAAGGATATAAAGAGTTTATCCCATCCAGTTTGTTGAATCTGATTTATAACAAAAGAAACAGCACATAAATTCATTGCATAAATCATAATGACTAAATGCCAAGACAAAATGTTATCAACATATGTATGAGCCAGCATTTGGAAACAACCAAAAAAAAAAAAAAAAAGATGAAACAGAAACTACTTGTCAATGCATTTTGTGAAATTAGATTAGCATCCTTGAACATTTGAACAGAGGAACTAAACTAAGATTTAATGCATAAATCACTTTGTATAACACAGTTTTTGCTTTCATCTATTGTGCAAAAAATAGTAGACATATAGTGGAACTTATCATGGATCAAATTTATCAACCAATGGGGTACACTAGACCTTAAAAAAAAAAATAGAAAAATTAAAAAATTTGGGAATATAGAAGCCATCAATGTCTTAATCTAATTAGTAACACAATTTCAAATTATAAATGGCAAAAGCTTACATGTGTGGCATGAAATTGTAACCGGAAGACCACTTTTACTTTTGTCTTCTCAACCTTCCACCTAGCAACCCTTGACATTTCTTGAAGGTCAATGTATCATTAGCTGCATAGCATAAAAGTTCCACTGTCTTAGACAAAACTCATTTTTGAATTAATGGGAACATGATCATATCATTTTTTCTGTTAATAAAACAAAGATCAAACAAATGGACATCCCCGTACATTCTTTGGAGAATTCTACTGATACTATCACAGTATGCACAAGTAGAATAACACAATTATGCAAAATTAGCACAAAATTTTAAACTTAATGAAACAACAAATTGACCCAAATTGTAAAACTTAAAATGCATATTCCTTAAACTTGGATCTCAGGGTAGACCAAGACGGACCTTAGTGAACCTGTCATAAAAATTTGAATCTTATAAACTAAGGAAAATTCAAGTAATTAGTAAAATTAGTTTGACTTGCAAAGTTTCCACAGAAACAAATACAAGATCCAAAACTTTTCTTCCCTCCTATTTCTCAGTAAACAAACAGAGAGTAATGTGGGAAGGAAAAAATGAATTGAAAAAACAAAATTTTGGGACAAAATCAACCTAATGAAAGAACATACCTTAAAACTCAGAAAGAACTTGAAACGCCCACTTGAAAACTCTTCGATCCAAATCCTCAACAACAAAATGATGCAGTGAAATTCAAAGTTTCACCACAAAAACGACAAAGCAGAACAGAAAACAATGTACTCTCTTCACACTGTAAAATCTTAAAAGACTGACAAAGAATAGAGAGAGAAAAGAGAGCGCAAGAGAATGAGTAAAGCAGAATCCAAAATCAAGTGTCTAGCCAAATGTAGAAAAGAAACAAAGAAGCAAAAAACAAAGTGATTGTGTTTTCTTCAGTTAAGAAAGTGAAAAATAAATAAATAAATAAATAAATAAATAAGCGTTTCAGTATCTTTAACAAAACGTCTAAAACCCACTGAGAAAAATTTAGCGGATTTGACTAAAATGTCACCGAATTTGCAAAAACGTCAAAACCAGAACAGAACAAGAAAACGCACTAAATAAATTGGTTGTAAGATCTTGCAGGCCAAAAAAAAAAAGAAAATTAAGACTTGAAAATGAAAAATGAAGATATACAATAATGGGTAGGTAAGATACCTAGCTGTGGATCTACATGTGCTTAAGATGGAAGTAATAGCAGAGAATCTTGATTGTGAAGTGTCTTTGTGTTTGTGAATTTTCTTGTCTTTGTGTTTTTGTGTGTTGTGTGGGACTTCACTTGCAAGAAGAGAAGTGGGATTTTCGGCGGAATGAGGTGGCGTGAGGAATCAAGAAAATGTAATTAATAAATTATATATTATCATAGAAGCTATAGGTGATAGATTAAATAGTGGATTATTAATGTTTAATGACTCAGGGGAAAAAAATAGTTGTTAACATGAATGAATGAATAAGGTGAGATGGGAGGAGGGAGCGAAGGTGAAATATCAGCTTTCATGATTTTAGGGATTTTCTTTTGTTGTAGAAAAGGGACGTCCCGCCAAAGCCTGTGCTGTCATTGTTTAATTAATTATCTTAATTAATTGATTGATTAATCAAGAAAGCGTTGATGATGATGTATTTGCGAATGTGGGGCTGTTTGGATCTTTCTGAAAAAGCCTGCCTTTTTTTGTTTTGCTCTTTTGTTGACTAGAGAAGGAGTGAGGGATTAGTGCATGTTGGTTTTAGAAATGGGGGTTCTTTTCCAGAGGGATTTTTGCTTTTGGGGTCAATAAAATGCATCATTTAAATTGACTCTAAAGAGGTTTTGATCTGGGAAACATCTGGATTACACTGACGTGGATCATTTTGACAGAAAGATACCCCTGATGTGCATTGTGATCTTTTATATTTTTATTAATTAGTTCAACGTCAATTCGGGTAATGTGTAACAATATCGTCTGTAATTAGGTAATACTATTGTTTTTACATTCATCCAGCCCGGCCCCAGGCCCAGGGCAGAGAAAGGATAACATGTAATAGAGCAATTTCACCAATTAATCCGTCCATAAAGGGGTCATCTTGACTTTAATGACCACAGATGGATATTAAAACTTTATGGTAACATCCAAAAAAATAAAAATATAGTTACTGTTGTTAAATTTATATAATAATTATATGATCATGAAAGAGAAATGTTGGGAAAACCATCGAAGTGGAAAAGGAATGATGACGGAGAAGAGTGGACAAGAAGATGTAGCCAACAACATGTAACTAGTGTTGCGTGAGCGAGAGTGAGGCCCAACACATTCAATAATGCAGGCAATAATTAATATCCATGTATGAATAGAATCGAGAATAGGGCAAGGAAATTTTTGAAACCGTGCGGGGCGGAGTCGTATTCAAAAAATCAAAATCTAATGGAAATGGGCCTCTCAATGCACGTGGCCACATGGGTTTGGACTTGGGTCTCACCTTCTTCTCTACTCCCTGCCGATTTTTCCCCCTTTTTTCTTCCAAACCCACAAATATCACGAGGTAGAGGCAATAAATTAAAACCAAAAAAAAAAAAAAAGGGGATCACGGGCCTCACAGCTGAGCCCGAGCCTTTGCCCTTCTATCACGTGATTATTCATCCCCATCACGTGCGCTTTTCACGTGATGTCGGGCGAGGAACGCGTGTACTTTTACTTTTTAAGCCGTTCGTTGCTTTTATTTCTAATTTTTTTCTCCCTTTTTCAGAACGCATTAAAAGAATTACGGCGGCTTTTGAAAATATTCTCTGACACGAAGTGGATAATATCGATCTATTTTTTTTTAAAAAAAAATCGTTATGATTTTTTCATAGTTACTACTAATTATTAAGAGTTAGACGGCTACATAGATTTGGCAGGATTCGGTTGTTATACTTTTGGGATCATTTTAGGTATTATTTGTGCTAAAAAATTTAGTATAAGCATCCTAAGATTCAGAGAAGAAAGGGTGTGCTCATCAAAACTCAAACTCGATCCTTATGAATTAATTTCTGCGATGTTGCGTGTGAGTGGCCTATTCCCTTCGAGGGCAAATGTAGCTTGTGCACAACATGGGCTTTAATAATTTGTCTAACTTATGATCCATAAATAGAATTTGGTGTTTATTGTACGCTAGCGGTTAGTTGTGATGCTATTACATATTAAAGCGAATCAAACTTTTCACTCGAGCGTTTGGCCGGATATGATATTTCCGATGATTTTAAGGGTCCTACCGTCACCTAACGTCCTAAGCAAGCTCATTACCATTAGGATCAAAAGTCAAGCATTCATAAATCACTTTTTGCACACTTTAAGATCTGATTTTATCTTTATCACATGTCCATCTCTGGCTCTTCGTCACCTTGTTATCAGTTGTCACAACTGCCGAGTCACAAGACGGTGAGATTGTAAACGCTATACAACATGTACATATAGAAACGTGATTTGGGTGTGGTTGAATTTTTGTTAATCTTTATAAGATTTTGAGACACATGGCAGCTATGCTTATAGTGGCTAAGAATCAAAATTTATTCATCTTATTCTCTCTATTTTATCTTTAGATTTTATCTCTTAATTAGCTAATCCTTTCTTTTTTTCGTATCATTTTTTGCATCTATCATTGATTTTTCTTCATATATAAAACGTTCTAATGACTATAAATTAATGTCTAAAGATAGAATTGCAAAACTTGATTTATTAATTGCTTACGTGAACCCAATTGTAGTCTCAGGTTAATTACGTAAATTTAGCAGCAGCTGTCAAAGGCACCAATATAATAATAATCTTTGATTTTGGGAACAGCTTGATAATGTAATTCAAATTATATATATGAACGTTAAATATTATAACAAAGTCATACAAATTATTATTGATAATAATAGAAGTACGTACTGATTTTAATCTTCTTTATTTCATGTGTGTATTTATTTTTGTTTTTTTTCTCCTTTTTTCTCTTGTATATACACTGATAAATTAAAGATATACATAATTAATTCTCCTTACCATATATATATGGTCAATGGATCTATGAAAACAACAAAGAATAACACACACATATGTATGTATGTTGGTATGTATTCTTCATTTCATGAGTGTATTTATTATTATTATTTTATTCTTTTCTCCTTTTTTTCCCCCGCATATATACGGATAAATTAAAGATACAGATAATTGATTCTCTTCACTAAATATATAGTTTGATGATTTTGGAGAACAAATATACATACACATGCGCGCGCTCGGACATGTAAATATGACATATATACTGTATATACATCGAAATTTTACTTGCCATGCAGAAACTAGCTGTATATTAATTGTAGTCCCCACATGCTTTGATCAGCATGTAGCTTTTGAATTTTGATGATCACGTTGACCATCGGCGCCGGCTGTGGATGAAGCCACCTTAGCGGAACGAGACTTGTTGGACACAGAGAAGAACAAACATGCATTTGGGAGTTTCTTGTGATCGTCAGCGCCAGTAGCAATGCCATTAGTCGTCTCAGCAGCTTTTTGTTTCTTCATTTTTTTCTTTGTAAATGCCTCGCTTCACATAAGCTTCTGCCAGACTAGGTCCAAGACCAAGTCCGGCCATTTCCCAGTTACTAATTGAAGATAATGGATCATCTAATTAGAAGGATAAATATGATATAAGAGATCACTAGATTGAATTTATAGGTCGAGACCTAGGAATATTATGGCTAGCACACGGTTTAAATATAGGGTGGGGCATTAACATTGGGCCAGAACTATGCTCCTTTTTGGTTGTTTTGGTGGCTAAGCAAAGTAGGCTCGTTTATTCTTCCTAATTTTGAATTTTCTTCTGTTGTGATGTATGCCTCTAGAACTTTACTAAGTGCGTACGCAAAGACGTGGCATTTTTCCGTTGGTTTTAGGTTTCCACTTTATTCACCATTTCCGTTGGCATCTGCTTTTCTATGCTAGCTTGATTGCGATCTCCTTGCCCGCGATGGCTAGCTACTTCTCAGTATAAATAAGATAAATAAAAAGTTATAGTAATAGTTAGGGTTAAAAATCATAACGCAAAAGTCTGGTTCTTTTCTTTCATTTTTGTTCCAAAGTTTCACTTGTTGCCAGTCATTTATTGATTTTTGATGCCGTGAGGGGTTGTGGGTTCTTTTTGTCTTGTGAGACTGATTTATGCAAAAATCCTCCTACTATATCAATTGCAGAGACTAAATTTAGTAGTGGAGAATTATTTAGAAGACCTAGTCATCTAATATAGTATAGCTCTAAGTTGTTACGTACACATCCTCTCTTGATGAAGATATATTATCAGGTATCTTTAGTTTTATCTCTCTGACGAACCTTGCAGGACAGAACTATCATTTACTTAAAATCTCAATACTCAATATTAAGTTGCATGTAACTTTACAGACTTTATGAACAAAGAAAGAGATAGAGAGCAGTACGGAATTAGCTATTTTTATCAAAGCTAAGACCAAAAATTCTTAAAACGTAACATTTCACTTGTACAAACGCAACGGAATCATAATAATTGTAAGAAAAAGCTCGCTTGCATACGCAGATACTCATGTCAATTATTCTTTAATATTACATTTCTTTGATTCTTTCCCGGCATGGTCCACAGGTGAAGCTTGGCTTGATTCTTCAGAATGTATCTTCTTAGCCATCCGCGAGACAGAGCCACTTGATTTTTTCTCTTCTAAACGAACATCAGTCCCTTCAATCTTGGCTCCATCTTCTTGCATTTTCTTCATTTTCTCCTTATGAGCCTTCCTCAACACATATGCCTCTGCAAGAGAGCATCCAGCAGGAGTTGCCATGGACTTGCAGCAAAAGATTTGTGATATATATATATATATATATATATATATATATATCTAAGTGATTTGTACTACAACTTTGATTGCTTTGTGTATATGATAATGAGCCTAATTTATAGAAGTTTTGGAACTTGGCCATCAAGCGATCGATCCCCTTCTTTAGTATTTTAAATTCTTCGGAAATCGGACTTGGACAAAATTAAAGTGGGGACATTCTGAATGGTACATTCCGGTTGGAATATCTTATTACCTTGGTGAGCAAGATATATTAATTAATTAGTGATTACATTATATATTTACTTGACGTGACTGGCTGAGAGTTATTTGAATCCAAAAACGATTTGATGAGCATAAGATGAAAAATTACTCAATTTATTCAGTGGTGGAGCACAGCAAAACATTAAATTTTTTATTTTGAAATATTGATTAATTTTTAATGGTGTTCTCATCTTTGTTGTTGTGGAGAGATGGTTAGAAATTTGAGGAATTTATTGCATAGTTTTCAATTTTTAGGGATTTGTTATTTAGCGTGGGCTTGACTATAATTATAAATTATTTTGTTATCCAACGTATAAAAATTATAGAGGAATGCTGACTCATAGATGCTGTAAGATATAGCACTGTCACAAAATAGTCGTGAACCCACTTAGAGTCTACTTTTCATTTCACCGTGCGAGAGTGGTTGTAACTTACAGCGTCCGTAAGATAGCCATCCTGAAATTTATAAGTCAATTGTGCAAGGATCACAGTAGACTTTTTACACTAAGTACCACCTTAGCCTGCTCCCCCGTCATTTGCGCGCTTTGTTTCCACAAGCAGGGACACGTGGAGTGCATGGAGTGGGGAATGTATGTTACAGAATCTGTAACATATTTAAAAACCCTAAAATTTTTTAGAATTCTTGTCGGTGTCACGGCGCCCCCACAGCCTTACGTACCCTCAGCCCCTGTTAATTTATTTATCATCTGACAAAATAATTAAATCAGAAAAAAATCTTAGATGAGGAAAGGATATTAGTTCAGATTTGAGAACTTTGAGATGGATCGTTCTGTGGAAGAAAGGAATTAATTCGCTAGTTTTTTTCCTTTAAGAATAACAAATCACTTTGACAACAGAACAGATTATGGATAGTTTTACTTCCTCGCATAAAATTCGATGGCAGACAATGAAGCTGACCTTGCATGCATTAAATTCAGTGGCAGGCAATGAATCTGACCATGCAATGCCCCATCAGCTTAATTAATTACTGCGTTGCGTTCAATTAGTTTCAGAGATTACAGACAAGTGATAATGTTTCTACCCCTAAGCATTTTATGCCGAGAGATCTTTGTAAAACACAAAAATTCTCAAATCATCATCTAAATATTGATCTGATTAGTTATCGGTAATTACACGCGAATGAATTTAAAACCCTGGTCATGCGGTCTAGAACAATAGGGCAATTTCAATTTTCTGAGAGCGCTTGATGATGATATTAATAAATGTATTCAATCAATGAACGATAATATAACAACGAACTCGTACTGATAAAATTTAAAAAAGAAATCAGACTAGAATAGAGTACTTGTTTATACAACTAACCCAACAAAAAAAAAAAAGACAAATGAAATGTCACAAGATTCTGCTTTTTCATTAATTTTTTAACCAGAAACAAGAGGTATATAACGATAATTACCCCCACACTAGATATTTAGTTATGAGGAAACTACAAGAATGAACAAAATAATAATCGTAACAATAAAGCAAACTTTTGCATGGCCAGTGGATAATTAAAATATCCCCAGACTGCCATTAATTCATACAGCTTAAGCACAAATTGGAACCTCATCAAACTAGCTTTTGCAGTTTTATTGATCATCAGATTGTAGTTTTTGATGATCAGAATCGGCGCCGGCCGATGAAACCTTAGCAGAGTGACTCTTCTTTGACACCCAGAAGAAACATCCGCTTGGGATTTCCTTTTCTTCATCAGCAGTACTGCTGATCTCAGCAGCTTTCTGTTTCTCCAGTTTCTTCAATTTCTCCTTATGCACCGCTCGGGCGGCATAAACTTCTGCTAGACTAAGACCTGCAACTCCAGCCATTGCCATTAATTAATCACCAAGGATTGACAACACACTGGACCTCTCTTGCCTTGAGTATGAAGTACAGTTGTCTGAGAAATTCTGATTTCAATGCGTTGAAGATGAAGTTCAACGGTTAGAAGATCATTAATTTATAGGCTTCTGCTTCTCTAACGTGTGAGTGAATGCACTGTAATTCTTTTCTGGTTGGCTTGACGGCCAAGGCTGTTCGACTTTTGCTGAGTTTTTTTCTTGAGTGGCGTCAGCAAATACGTGTCAAAATTTACGAGTAGGCCAAGTGTATACGTAAGCTAACAAGTGGCATTTTGTCACTTTTTGTGTTGCTTAATTTATATGCGTGGGCGGTTGGTCCATTAATTCTATTGATGTTGAAATTTCTTGGGAGTCAAGAATCAGTGCGAACCTGCGACGTGTTTTCTCTTTTGGGTTGGACGACTTTGTGGACCGTTGCTGCCTTATCTTTTGCGTTAAAAGGTCTCTGTAGATTATAACCTCCCTACGCTGATGATGGCTTGGCCTGACCAATAACTTAAGCACTAAGCAGCCTCTTATGAAAAGGAATTTGTAGTTATTCAATTTTGAAGGCTTTAAAGAACCAGCAATTTCCTTGAATTTTCACCTGAAACATCAATTTAGGTGATTGATTGTTATGGCGTTCTTCAGTGATATGATAATGAAATATGATAGTTTTTTTTGTTGTTGTAATGAAAAAAAAAATAAGAAATATTAAGAATGGTGATAGTGAACAACAACTACTTATAAATTAATCAGGTTTTACTAGGTTTTGATACTCATTTGTCTTGCACGGATTTTAAAAATTAGTTATAATAGATTTACCTAATCATAAATATTCTCTTTCTTGAAAACTTCTGTGTATATAAATCAGTGGCATCACCCCATTTATACAGCAAGCTAATCAATTTTATTTATATTCTATTTATATTTAGGTTGAAATATGGACAACCAAATAAGTAATTGTGTTAAAATAAATTCCATATGACACATTAATATAATGATTTTGTTAGCTGAAGGAACGAAAGCGTAGATCATGATTTTTACTTCAGTACAGATAAAGAAACTTATTTGGATTAAGGATTTTGCTTTATTTTTGAAGCCATTTGATAGATGACACAATAGGGAAGGCTACTTTGGCTTTCAAATCAAAATTTTACAAACTAACTAAATTAAGGAAGAGATAGGAGACAGTGAATCATTTTTCAAAGCTAGAACCACGCTATATTTATCAAAAGCTAATTAGCATGAAATTCGGTCTGATTATCGTTTATTATCATATCTATCTTCTTCTTTTCCAGCATAATCCACGGATGAAATGCGTCGTCGGTGCATCTTCTTGCCTATCCATGAGAAACAGCTACTAGAATTTTTCCTGCTAGATCAGTCTCTTCCAGCTTGGCGCTTTCTTCTTCCATTTTCTTCATTTTCTCCTTATGAGCTTTCCTTAACACATATGCCTCAGCAATACAGTACCCTGGAGTTGCCATGGCTCAATTCGTTAATCTGAGTTAGGAACTTGGTTTGTGTCCACGATTCACTAAGAGGGTTTATTTATAGCACTATGAACGTGATACGCAAGGAGTTCATTAACCTATTAAAATAGTCTCAATGGTACTTGGAACTAAGTCTTATTAAACATTTTGCTCACTAATAAATATATTAGATATGGACAAAATTGAAGTCGCGACATTCATAGTGGTCCTGGTTGGAATATTCTGTTAGCTTGATGACCAAGGCATTACTATTTGGCGATTGACTAGATGTGATTGAATTATCTTCTCTTTGACACATACCCCAATGGGTTCTATTACATGCATTAGAAACTTTTGCGAGGGAGATTCCACAAGGTTTTGCATCATCTGTGTTGGACTACCGGAGATTTTCATCGGGTTTACTTTTCCATAATCAATAAATAAAATAAAATATTACAGATGCATTTATTCTTAAGGTAGTCATCTAAATCTTAATTTATACTCTTTGTTCATATAAGGTGATTGGAACATAACTGATAGCGTTCGCCAGGGAGCTATTCTTGATTGAATGCATTAGAATTCTGAGGTGGGAGAATCTCATGAAAACATTGAAGATATAAAATCATCTAAAAAAAATTTTTAAGCCGTCTACAAGCTTCTGATATGCATTCTCTGTGTCCGAATGCACTGACTCTGATATGTTCATTCCCACCAGGACCAAATCCGCTACCCGGAATAGTTAATATGTGTGTCTTCTCAAGAATTTCAGCAAAAACATCCCAAGAACTCGACCCCGGAAATTGTACCCACACGTAAGGGGCATTCTTCCCTCCATAAACTTTCAATCCAAGTGATTGAAACGCATCAACAATTATCTTGGCATTTTCCTTGTAGTAGTCAACCACAGTCCTCAAGGCCTACAACACAGAAGAGTGATTATCATTTTAGATTCAGCTTCAGGATGCTTATGGTTACTAGCTACCATCGTTGTCAATGTTCTTTTTGCAAAGAAGTAATGGGCTACCTGGGAGCCATCTGGAGAAAGGCAAGCTAGGCCTCCAGCCTGAACAATATTTGATGCCCCATTGAAGCAGGTGCACACGATGCGGTTAAAATCCTTTATAACGGGGTATCCATTGGAGTAACGAAGCTCTTCAGGGACCACAGTCCAGCCAAGGCGGACACCTGTGAACCCCGCAAACTTGGAGAAGGATGAAATTTCTATTGCAACCTATATTATATAAACGCCACGTTTAGTTTTATCGGAAGTGAACAGGATATTGCTCACCTCACAAAATGATTCATTGGGGACAAACCTCTCTGGCTCCAGGGATTTCATAGATTGATCTTGGGCTTGCGTCTGTTATATAAGCAGCATAAGCAGAATCATATACTATGATTGATCCATTCGCCTTAGCAAACTCCACCAGTTTCTTCAATTGCTGCCATGTTGCAGCATGACCAGTAGGATTGTTCGGAGAACAAAAGAAAATTATATCTGTTCTCGGAGTAGTTGATAAGTCAGGAAAAAAGTTATTCTCAGGCCTGCAGTTCATGTACACAATATTCCTGTACTTCCCAGTTTCCATTAGGAACTTGCCAGCTTGACCGACAATAACGCTAGTATCAATATACGCCTGTTCCAAGCAGTCCATTAACATATAGTCCAAAAACCAAAAGTTATGATAAAGGCGAGAAGTTCTTTAACGTGTTAAGATATTAACCAATATTAAACTATTCACTAAAAGACAAAGATGTGATGATCTTAAACCAAAAATCGGTTAACATTAGGCCATATCAATAGAGATATAATAATCTTCTTAGTGCAGTTACTAAAGGCATGTTGGCTGGAAGAATGGTAGGAAAGGAGAGGAATGGAATAGAAAGAGGGGAGAGAAAATGAGTGAAATAGACGGTTAATTTCATCTTTCTCCCTTATTTTTTTCTCCCCTCCTCTTTTACTCTCCTCTCCTCTCCTTATATTTCTTCAAACCAAATATACCGTAAGAAGTTAATATTACCGGAAAAGATGGGTCCTGCACAGCCACTGTTACATTGGACCCAAGAAGCATCTGTTAAGAGGAATTACAAATTATAACTGTTTAGCAATAAAGCAATCGACATTAAGGAAATGTAGAATATTTCAAGTATAGACTAATTTTTTCTACCTGTAGACGAGAAATGTCACACTGTGCACCATCAGATATGAATATTTCGTCTCCTTTAATGCCCATATCTTGGTACAACTTGTCTACAATTGCTATTCTTAATGCCTATAAAAGGCGCCTCAGAAATTTCAGTATCTCAATATAAATAGGAAACAGCAAAAAGTAACCATATGTAAATGAACTTGGCTAGTCTTTTTGCCGCATACGGTCCCTTGGAAATTAAGTTGTTTTGAAACAAAATTATATTCGCTCTTATTAATATAAGGCCACCTAAATTCAGACTGGCAACTTCACTTGTAAACTGCCTTGAACAAGCGACAACCAGTCAATGTTTGGGAAACAGGTTGAAATTTTTTTTTTAATAAATTTAAGTTCAGCACATAGAACAATTGAAAATGTATATTGTAATTGAGGCATTGGAGACAAATTAAAGATAAAAAATAAAAAAAGATTCTATGAAAACTTAAAAAGTTCAAAAAAAAATGTTAGAAGAAATTCATTATTCCTAGATGAGAGGATTTACAATCTCTTTGTAACAAGAAAGTCTGACCTCAGTCCTCATGGTATATACTTTCTTGTGTGGGAAGTCATTGTTTGCGCATGTTAGGGCGACACAGGAGATGATGTATCACGCAATAACAAAATTAAATTTGTGGTAAACAAGTTATCTGATAGCATTTATGTATTTGTATTTGTGATCTAACAACTATGACTGCTATGATGCATTTTGTCAAGAACTTTTGTAGCTATGAACAGAAAATGTTGCTGTTGTTAGTATTATTACCATTACCAATATGCCTTTGATGTTAGTTCCTATTGGATTGTTTGATGACATAAACCGTTCCAAATTAGTCCATTACATTCAATAAAGCTTCATGAAGATATTATGAGTTCATGACGTGTTGGGTAGCTAACGGAGATCCAAGCAAGAAAGATTTGATATATCCCCCCCACTGATATGGACCATTCAATAAAATTCGGCCTCTAGAATATGCACACAGAAAACCAATTTTAAGTCCTCAATTTTTCGCATTTAAAATGTAATTTTGTAACTGTTTTGGAGTCTCATGAAGAGATATTCTCAGAAATTTAGCGATCACATGAATAGGTTGATTATGACAAACGGATGAAGATAAATATCCGCCAGATACGCCAGGAAGATTGATTGATTCTTCAACTATTTCTTGCAGATAAAGCTTGTCTTGTGATGGGTGGCTGGAGGTATTGGCATTTCCTTTATCAAATATGAAGAATGAACAATCGAAAAGACAATAAATAAACAGAGGAACTCAAAAGAAGCACCAAAGGTGCAACTGTACCATGTTGCCTTGCTCAGCTCCGTAACCTTTATAACCTTTAACCGTTGATAGAGCAAATGCATGCTGCAAACCAGATATTAAAATGTGACAACAGAAAAACAAAGCTATAGTACAATCTAGGGTTCAATCAAGCATGGAAAAATACCATACCAGCAATATTTTGCTGATAGTTTTAAGCAGTAATGTTAAAAAGTTTCAGTTTCATCTAAAAAAAGATAATAAAAGAGTTACCTCAGCCATAGCTGATGTTATGATATCTGGTATAGGCTGCGTGGTGTCTCCAATACCAAGCCGTATCAACCTTGCATCTGGATATTTTTGGATATGTTCAGATTCACGCATTGATATCTTGTTAAGAACCAAGAAACAGTCAGCGTGGGTAAAAAAGCAAGGAAATCATTACGACACATGTTGATCTTAGAATTTCCTGACCTCAGGAAACAGATATCCACTTTGCAGGCTCTCCATATTGACATTCCGAGGTACTTCTGTGCAGTGACCTGGGATCACATTGCATCAAAGATCATTTAGTCTAAGCTATAAAAGAAGTTGCATCACTCCATTCCTACATTATATCGAAAAGTGATGGATTGCCGTTAACTTACCAGGTTTGCTTCCATTGTTGGACTTTGAACTGTAAGCAACCCAATAAACATCAACAGATATAGATAAGTACGTTAAATAAGACGGTATGAAAGAAACAGTAACGTTGACAGACAAATAACATTCAAGTGAAAATTATATATATGTATACTTAAAAAGAACCTGGCCGAAGTTTGTTTGGGTTGTAACAGAAGTGCAAGCGGTACACTGCGTGATGACATTATTGTAAAATAATGGAATCAGGTATTGCTATTTGCAATCGACTGTCGTTGGAATACAACACGAGTCCCTAAGGAATTGTGCAACCCGGGACCGTTTAAATAGTGGGTGTGCATCAGAACTTGCTACGGTAAGTTGCCAGAAAGAAGCAAATGAGAAATCAAGCCGCTTACGATAGCCATCTCATTAACAAACAAGTTCCATGTCTAGGTTACATAAATTCCATGCGTTGAAGATTGATTCCACACTAGCTCCCACCAAATGTCCACATTTTTCTTGTGGAAAAATTGCATCACGAATTATTCCTTGAACCTATCATTGTTTTGGGTTCCCTATGTACAAAATGTGCATTAATGGATGTGCCTATTTGCTTCGAGTGATGGAAAAGCAAGGCTAACTTCACAATCTAAATTCCTAACGTGGCACTGGCCCGTGGCTGCTGAGAAAGAAATCCAAAGTGAAAGGAACATTTGCCTTCAGAGGAGTCGTGGAGCATTTGAGGTGAACCTGATCCACATACATGGTTCAATTTCCCCATGATGCTGACTTAACACTGCATCCATAATCTTAAACGCACACAACCTTAGTCTGCTGCAGATATCTTGCCCTCAAATCCGAGTAAATGTTTTTCTTTCAGAGCAACTCCAAATGATTTATCTGACATTCCTTAGAGAGTTGCAAGTATGCTAAAAGAATATCTGCTTTCCAAAATTTCCTTGAAGTTACTTGAGCAATAGAGATAAGCTATGACTAAAAACAGTTAATTAAGAATTTCGAGTTCGCAAGAGAATGAATGCAGCACTAATACTATATTTATTTATTAGAGTGAAAGTGAAAAGTTTGACACTTTATTCTTTATTTATTTAAAAATGAGAGTAGAAGTCTCATTGAGTCTCACTTATCTTTTAAATGAGAACTAGAATTCCTACTTTCATGAAAAAATAGGAGCACAACTTTTTTTTTAACCCTCTTCTTAAATAATTTTACATTTATTTAAAATAATAATATCATACTTATTTAAATAATATTCTTATATTATTTGATAATTTTACATTCGTTAAAAATTATAATATTAAATTTATTTAAATATAATATTCTTCTATTTAGTTAAATAATTACTTACATTGATTTTAAGTTAAAATTACTTAAAAGTAATATTGTTATATTCATAGCCAATTAATAATATTACTATATATTACCTTTTTCTGAAAATATAATATTATTATATTTATTCAATATTAATAATTAATAATAATAAACAGTTTATTTTAATAAACTGTTAATTTTGTACCATATTATTGATAATAATATTTCATTTGTATTGCTTTCATCAATAATTTTTTAATCTACATAATTAAAATTATCCATAAAATCAATAATTTATTTTATGAATATATTTTTATTATTCACGTTACAATTAAAACTATAATTCTTTAAATAAACATAAAACTATAATTTAAAATAATTCAAACCTAATCTAAGATAAAATAATTACAAAAATAAAATTCTAATTTTTATTTTATATCATAATTATAATATAAATAAATAATTTATTTTTCACTCTCGCCCTATACTTTCAATTCTATAAGTAAAAGCCTGCTAAAAGTTCAATGAAACCGGACTGTTTTGCGTTGATGAGCTACACAAGGTGACAAGGTGTGGTAGACGTACAAGCAATAACACCCTGAACCCATTACATGAGGCTTTGGAAAAGTCGAAACCCCGGCATTAATTTCCACAGAAAGAAAAAGAAAAGCAGCGAGAAAAAGAAAAGCAGCGATTGTCTTGTGTCTATAGCGTCAAAGACAGGATCTTGACATAAACCAGAAAGGATCATAAGAGTGCCGGTTTGTAATCATTGATATGACAAATTATTGAAATTGCCTTCAGAGGAAAGAAGACCCAGATAGATAAGAAGACCCCAACATTTGTTTTTTTTTAATTTGTTTGGATTGAAAAATGATACAGATATTGTCTTTCTTTCTTTTCTTTTCTTTTCTTTTTTTTAATAGTTAATCTTATCTTTCTTCCGTTAAATAATTTAAATAACAATGCTCTTTTGAATATTCAATCACAATCTATTAAGGCCAAACCTATATTTGCAAATTAAAGTCCTCCACACAACGTTAGGGAAGACAAATGAGAATCATCCAACAAAAGGCTCATCATTTTAGTACTGATTTTAAATTTAGGTCATAAGGTACTAAATTATTTTAAACTTTAAATTGCATTTATTTATTTTTTTAATAAGAGAGCATACGATTAGTTAAGGTTAGAAATTATTTTATACGACTAGCCGTGTGCCTTGTTGAATTAAAGCCAACCTCACGCAAGGCCATTTGGTTGATTCTTGGCTGGACTTGGGCCAACACCGGCAATTTATCAAACTCGACTGTAGCAGCTGACAACTGGGAAATTGATTCAAATATTCAATCAAATAACGTTAAGAGAGGAATAAATATAAAGAAAATAATCCAGAATTACGATTGAATATCTTTCTGATAAATTACTTGTAAATCACTTTATTTTTGATAAAAATTCATATACCTAACTAATCACTCGCTGTTATTACCATTAGAATCTATAAAATAATTCGAAGTTAGAAGATGTTTGGCCCTTGAATATGTGATGCTCTTTTTAAGTATTAAGAAAACTAAATAAATAAATCAAAATAAAGGAAAAAAATCAATTTGGGGTTTTAATAAGATTTTCTTTTTTAAATTACCAATTTTTTATTGTTGTCAAAAAGACGAAGTTACCCCTGAGATGCCAATGGACTCTTTACTGTGATGATCACTAGACTAGTTTTTTTTTTTTTTTTTGTGTTGAGCCCATGTTGTGATTTGTTCCTGCTTTCTGTTACATTTCTGACCCCCCTGAGAGCAAATCTCCGAAGCCCCAAGCGGCGGGAAAAATAATAATAATAACAATGCCACATCATACAAATTACCTTTTTTTAATAAAAAATATAATTTACCAATGGAAATAATTAGCAAAGGAGAGATCATATTGATTATCATAAGCTGGTCCCCACCGAATCAGTCCCCTGACCGAATATTCGTTCAATCGTTCTCTCTAATTCTCCTCCCCTAAAACCCTAATTCAATCGCTTATCTCCGTACGATACACATCTCTGTTGTAACCCTAAGCCTAATCGATGATGTGTGAACTGAATCAGGTAAAACTCTTAACATGTTTATTAATGTATGCATTGTTGCTTTTTGAGAATTCAAAACCCTATATTTGGTTAATGCCAATCCTTTGATATAAAAAAAAAAAAAAAAGATGAAATCTTTGGCCAGAAGTGAATTGTTTTGCTACTTGTTGGCGACAAGCTAAAGTGAGCAGGAACTTTGTATGCTTTTGCTGTGCCTGGATAGAGAGAATAACAGAGGAAATAGCAGACACTATTTATTTGAAGTGAAGGTGTAGTCGTGTTCTTAATTTTGCTTTAATTTCCTAAGCTGAGCCCTAAATACCATAATAGCATATTTTTCTTTAGCATAAAAGATGGAGATTAACTGAAAGTTGATTGAAACAGCTTGACTGCTTGATTATGAAGTATGGGTTAGCCACAAATTAATGTGTTTATCCTAAATTATGAAAACGAAGGAAAATGGGGAACTTATTTTCTTTACTTATCGTTATGTTTATGTGGGTAATGGTGCTTCATGGTTGAAGTATTTTCTCTCATCTGTATTTCCTAAGGGAACTGCTTTAAATTGCAGATAACTGTTTGGTAATGAAACCCATAGATTTGCTAAGGTAGAAATAGAATGTGGTGGTTTTTGTGTCTTCTAATTGGTTTGCTATCACTAATAATTGCCAATTCATACATTGGATTTGTATCATATAAAGTCAAAGGCAGAAAGTAACAATCATCTGTATATTGTTGAGACAGTTTATTATGTGTTCTAAATTGAATTTCTAGAAAGTTCTTTCAGTGAGAAATTATTTATTCATTATCTTTTGTCGTCTGCAGTGCTATGCCTGAGTTGATACTATGCTTCAAGCTGATGTTTTTGATGTTCTAAGGGCAACTAGATGCTTCTATAAATTTTGGGAGCCATTCTCTGTACCCATTACCAGTTGTAGTTGTGTTTTTCATCCAGGAATTTCTGGAACTATGAGAGAAGTTAAAGTAAAAGGTGCTTCTAATTTTTGTACCCTTGGAGCTGATGGAGAGCGTAGCATTCATTCTGTATCTACAAGTGAGGACCAGAGATGCTCATCCTTAAGCGTAAAATCTACTCCTGAATTAGAAAAGAAGTATGTCCATTGTGTTTATGATGCCATAGCTCCCCATTTCAGTTCCACTCGTTTCGCTAAGTGGCCAAAAGTTGCCACTTTTTTGAATTCTTTGCCTTCAGGATCTCTTGTCTTGGATGCAGGATGTGGAAATGGGAAGTATTTGGGTTTAAATCCAGATTGCTTCTTTGTCGGTTGTGATATTAGTGCTTCCTTACTTAAAATTTGTGCGGAGAGGGGGCATGAAGTGTTGGTTGCAGATGCTGTAAATCTCCCTTACAGATCTGATTTTGGTGATGCAGCCATCTCTATAGCTGTATTACATCATCTGAGTACTGAAAGCAGGAGAAAGAAAGCAATTGAAGAATTAGTTAGGGTTGTCAAAAAAGGTGGCTTAGTTCTAATAACAGTCTGGGCTGTGGAACAAGAGGATAAATCATTAGTTACCAAATGGACTCCTCTTACTAAAAACTATGTAGAAGAGTGGATAGGGCCTGGGAGTCCTCGAGCTCGTACCCCTTCAGCTCAAACATTAGAAAGCATCCCAGAAACTGAGGATAATGGTTCTGAAGAGCAAGGAAAAGAGTCAAAGCAGCGTGTATCTGATAAGTTGTGGGAATCTATAAGTTTAACCTCTCCAAGTGAAGATGATTCAGTGGTTTCTCAAGATGTGAAAACTATCATGAATCAACAGGAATATTTTGTCCCTTGGCACCTACCTTACCACCGTGCTGAAGTTAGTGGTGCATCTGTTTGTGCTCTTGCAAATGGCCTAGCGAAGAAAGATGACAAAAAGGGTGCTGTAGTGTACAACCGGTATTACCATGTCTTCTGTGACGGTGAGCTTGAAAGGTATGCCTTATTTTCTTTTGCAAATCTCGATGTTTGAATCCAATTATTGCCATCATTACTTTTCTTCTATTGTTTGCTCTTTTGGTGATTGTAGTTCATAAGCAACTTTGCCGGAGTTTGACAAAAAAATAGTCATAGCAATCCATCTTGTTAACTCTTCTTGTTTGATTTCTTCCCATTTTTTGTTTTTGTATTTTAATTATTTCACAAATATAAACGAAACCTTGCCGACATTGGTGTGAGCGGGATTCAAACTCCTTACCTATTTTACCTTCTGAAGAACATCATGTTCAATCACAATAAAGTGTTTTGTTATCATGGTGGTGAAAGATAACAGACTTTTCTGCAATAGAGTTGCTATCTTTTGGCAAGTTTTGAACCTGGGATTGAATTTTAGGAGGGAATAAAATGTAGATGATTTCTCCATAACCCTGTGTCTAACCAATATTAATGTGCTTGGTACAGAGTTTTTAAGCATCAGAATTTTTAAATTTATTACCTAAAAGGAGTATCAAATGAGTTAAACTGTTTTTTTTTGTTGAAGTTAAACCTATAATATATTATGCTATCAAAAAGGGAGATCATTTCTGTCCACTCAAGGTTCTTGATTCATGTTTGCCAATTTTGGTTACTACTACTATTATATGACATCATTTATTTAACTATTACTTCTCCACACTCATTCTGTATTCATCCTTTTGTGCAGATTGGCATCTGATATTGACAATGCAGTAGTAGTTGATCGATTTTTTGACAAATCAAATTGGTGCATTGTTCTTCAGAAAACTTGGTGACAAATCAGTCTGTGTTACGGCTGACCAACATTCCAATTGAAGCTCCTACAGATGACAATTGATATATGTTGTTTTGGAACAGGCTATGTAAACTTTTTTGAAGATGCATATTGTAGCAGTGGAAAGAGAATATACCAAAGACTTAATCAGCGCACTTGTAGTAATGATACATTTCTGTATTATTTGAAATATGTGAAGAAAGTCTTGCATTTCTCTCTGTGCCTGGGTTTCGGGTGAAATGGGAATGGGATCTTAATCTTATTCTGAGTGCCTTCTATTCTAACCTGTTTTTGGGAAATTTTTTGGGAGGAATTTTGTTTGTGCAATCATTTATTTGAATAATATGTACTTTGTCTCAAGATTTGATGAACTTAATGTCTACCAGTTCAGGTAAAAGTCTTAGAATGGACGTTCCCACCACGTCATTTGAAGTCTAATATTTTACGTGACAACCAGTTGTTGTCGCGCTATCTGCAGAGGGGCGCTGCGTGGCTGCGACAGTTCAATAGTGTTTTATTACGTGGTAGAGCAGTGGGTATTTTAATGGGATTCACTAAGTTTAATGTTTAGAAAATTACCGGGTTTTATGATAAAATCTATTACTCTTGTCATATGGCAAAGCCGTAGTGGACTATGCACCAACTCAACATGTTGAGTTTGGCAGGATGGTTTCACAAAAATTTTTTTCCTTCCAAGTGGAATTAGTAGGACAATATCACACTTTTTATTTTTTGGGGTTTCCCCTTTCCAAATGAAATCACAAACATTACCATTGCAATAACACATGCACATATCTCATGTCATATGCTCAATAGAGGTGGCATACTTAGTCATCAAGCTGTAGCCCACTCTACTTAGGGATGACAACAGGTTGGGTATTATGTGAGAATGTCAATGCCCACACCAAGCTGGTTTGATACAGGATATTTTCACCATTGATCATTATCTATTATAAGTTTGAACGTGTATGGACCAGGGATTTTCCAATAAAAATTAGATATATTTATCCTCTTTCTCTATCTGTCATAATGTATTCCTTTTTATCTTTTACATTTGCATACATATACATACATATATATATATATATAGTATTTTAAAAAAACGATACCTTAACTATTTCGCTCTAAATGAGCATGCAACATTTTTTAAAAAATATTTTGAAAATTTTATTTTTAATTTTAGGTAAATATCTATTATAATTTAATGATTGTTAAGTTCAATTATAATAAATGTATTATTAAATGTTTAGATTCAAAACAAAAGTCTTCACTTTAGCCTTTTTTTTATCCATCTTTAAGTCCTTTCAATTGACCCTAATTTGAATATTATTATATTATTATTTGTTTTCGATCATGACCAGATTTTAGGTGATCTAGTAAATTTATAATTCATTAAATGATTAAAATCTCTAATTAAATGTCTATGACAATATCATATTACATGGTTGTTCTAATTATTAACTTCTAAATACTAATGTTTATGTTTGAGAGTTATAATTTTTAATTTTAATATTTATTTGATTTAACTATTAATTTTAACTTTTAAAACATTAAAAACAAGTCAATTAATCAAATGTATTTAATGAGCCGGTATGGGTATTAGTGTTTTTAACTATATACACTCCACCCATTCAACAAGTATAAAAAGTTCCATGTACACCAAATCGTTTTATAAAATAAGAATAAAATTAGACCCGATACCCACAACATAATGGACTTTTGTCCATCCCCACATTCACCCTAAAAGTTTCACTTATACCCTTTAAGTTTTATAATTTTTCATAAAATAATAGAATTTGTATTTTATTTTCAAATATACTCCCAATTCAAACTTTAAAAAAAAAAAAAAAAGATTAGAGAGGTATTTTATAAATGATTCAATTATTTATTTATTAAGTAAACTGAAATAATTATGAGGTTCAAATGTTAGTGCTACTTTTAACTTCTTATAATAAAATGTATGGTTTGGTCTAATTGGCAAAATAAGTCAATTTATTAAAAGATTTCATTAGGAGTAAGTTTACAATTAGAGAATCTCTTACTTTAACTAAAGTAATAATATTAAATTTTTAATATTTGAACCCTAACTTGAGTCTCAATACTATATTATGTGTCAATCATTTACTAAATGATAAATATAAAATTACTTATTATTTTATTCCACTATCCAATTAATAAATAATACATTAGTTGAGTCTCGAATATTGGGATCCCGAGCATTTATTCTAACAATGATATAATAACAAATTAACAATATTTTCATAATTTTATAGTTTATTTTCTTCACTTCATACTTAATTCTTTTCTTTTCATTAAATCAAATTATTTAAATAACACTCTCTATCACGAAAATAAAAAAGAATTTTATAAATAATTTTTTTAATATACAATTTTAATAATTGATATTATGAGCTTGTTTGTTGTATTGTTATCGTTCTTTTATTAAGTATACATATTTTAAGAGCTTTTAAGCTTTTAACGTGCGTTGCTTAATATTTGTGTTTCTAAAATCCCCTCTAAATGAAACGACATTCACATTAACATGTATCATAAATCAGTCTGGAGTGAAAAAAAAAAAAAGTATTGAGTTCAGCCCTTTGCTTAGTCAATCACTAGGGCTTACCAGCAGCAGATGCGATCATGCTATTCCATTGCATTTGGGTTATGCCTTTTTTTTTTTTTTCCAACCCCCCCCCCCCCCCCCCTCTTCTCTTTTTGGGTCTTTTTCAATTAAATATACGTTAACGTGGGATCGGCAGTGTAAGTCAATGTTTTTGTCCTCTATTTTTATCAAAATTTAAATCTTGAGCAGCCGGCAAATAAAAATTATTCAAAAATCACGCGGCAAGGCCGCATGGCTTTTGGCTTCAAGCCTTCGAATGTAGTCAATTATCAGGTGAGTAAATGTGACGCATACATCACCGATCCACATGGAAATGTCACGGCCGCTAAGTAAAAGATGATTGCCGTCACAACTTATTACAAAAACTGCTCCATGTACTTTCCGTATTATCTAACTCCATCAATATCCATACCGATCCGGGTACCTAGGCTAGTTGGCGACTGATGGGCGCACCCCCATCAATTCAAATGTAGCAGCAAACGAGAGCCAGACATGGCATATTGGCATTGGCTATCCACCACCATTTTGAACAGATATGATGTTACCCTTCAACTCCATTGGGATGGCCTGCAGGCCCAGCTAAATCACCTTTTGATGGTCTGGTCCCTCTCGTTATTACTCAAATTTATTTATTATTTGTTGGAGGGTGCCTGGAAATTAATGTTTCTACCTAATCTGTGCTTCTCAACCGCATCTGAGAAATCGTACTGTTAATTAGGAAACAGTTAATTTAAAGATGATACAACACATGTAGTGTAGTAAGCAAATCTTGCAATTACGTACCTAGGCGATGAAATAAGCGAAAATTATTTAAGTCGTTGATTCTGAGTAACTAACTTTATATTTAAATTAAGGATCCTGCTAGCTTATGTTTTACGCGTATGTTACGCGTCTCACGATGCACAGTAAAATCACTATACACTGCACTGTGTACTGTGAGACGCGTAACGTACGCGTAAATATAAACTAGCGTTTCCCTTAAATTAATTATAATCATAAAATTTACTTACTTCTAACAGATATATATGTCAGAAACCTCCCTTAAAATTTATTATATTTTCAGTTTGATAGATTGTATTCATGTATTCTCAGATGCCTCCCTTGACGTTAGTATGCTAATGTCATGAAATTTAAATAATTTTATCATACAACAAACGGTCAAAAAAAAAAAAACAGCATACTGATGTCTGGGGAAGCGTATAAGAACATGTGAATATAATCTATTAAATCGATAATATACTAAATGTTAAGGAAGATTTATGATAATTACCCTTTATACACACACACACACATATATATATATATATAAGAAAATTATAAGATGCAACTGAAATATTTTATACCACACACATAAATAATATATACATATTTTTTAGGCGAGTATCCAGTTGGGCTGTTGCTTTCTCATTTGCTCCGGTCGATATCAGCGTCCGTATTATGTTTAAGAACTAAATGGGGCGCAACAACTTTGCAACGTGGAAAGTTGCTCAACCGCAGGAGATTATTAACATTTCAGTGCTTACTGTTTGATGCAAAATCATTATTATGAGTTTGGCGTCAGTCCAGATTCCACTAAACTGTACTAGGTCCAGATTATTTTTACTCATCTAGATTGACCGTTAAAATGAATGGTGATGTAAGGGTAAAATTGTAATCTCATATAAAATAGTTTTACACTTATTTTTACTCATTTTCATTAGAACGAGTGAGGACTTCTTTTTTTTTTCTGCTTTGGTTAATGAAGTATTTTTGTAATATTAATAATGAAGTATTTTTTTTAAAAAATTATATCTTTCTCATCTTTTTAATATTTGAAAGATAAAATTAAATTTTAATATTCTTGTAATAATTCTGAACATTTATTCCATTTGCATTTTATAAAAAAAAATCTTTCTTCATTTAATTATTTTATAATAAAAAATAAAATTCTATAATTATTTTTATAAGACTTCGAACACTCGCTCTTTACAATCCTTCCACCGAGCCCAAGATGTACTGGGCGCACGCGGTTAAAATACGGCCAGCTGGACTTCCATGTTGACATTTGAACCCCTAATTTGTTGTGAAGGTTACGGTAAGCAATGGGGTACAAAAAGTAGGGGTTTATTGCACCGGGCCCAACATTGTCCTGCCCCTTAGACCTTGAGAAGCTGTATTTTATAATTTTATTTCTACCTCTAACTTCTTTTTAAAGATATAGATATAAATAACTTCCATTCCTCGGCCACAGCCGCAGAGTTTACGAACAAAGGTTGTGTTTTTTATTCTTTTTTTTAATATATTTTTACTCAAAAATATCAACGTCCACAAGTGAGCCAAAATAGCAGTAATTAATATTGCCATTTTAAGAAGGGATAAGCGGTCCTGTATGCCTCTATTTTGGGCAATAAATTGAAGGTAAACACCAAACACTCAACATCGTCTATTAATTAAATTATATACTTGGAAAAAATCTCAAAAATAGCCTAAAATATGCAAGAGACAAAAGCTAAAAAAAAGTTTTGATACTTGGGCTCTTTTTTTTTTTTAATTTTAATAATCTACTTCTACGAACCAGAGTTTGCAAAAATGAAGGGATCAACATGAAATTTGGTTTTAATAAGAGTCCAACATTAATATTTAGGGCAAATACTGTTTTTATAAATTTTAACTCAATGTTATGTCATTATTCATTCATTGAATAATAACTTTTTAAATCTCGGCAAATTACTTATTTGTCTGTCCGTCCGGCGAATAAATATTAGATAATGTGAAATTAAATCTCTTCGGATATTGCTTAAAAATTTGTGGTATTACCCTTTCCGAATCAAGTGCCATTGTACGTATGATCAAACAAGAAAAATAGCAAAATAGTGCAAATTTTACACGCGCACACGCGGAGAGAAGAGACACCACCTTTGCTCTTTAAAGGGAGTTTGAGTGGTTCCCAGTCTAACTTGGCATATTTTGTAACGTTTTGGGACGGCACATACTCACATAATGTAAGAGTAACTTTTGTACGCAGCATGTGCGGCCTGCGATTCCTGCTTATATATAGCTCCTTGATCATGCCACATTACAACTACACTAAATATGGCTGGTAGGCAGTTTCTGGCACGTAAAGCTCTTTCTTTCTTTTCCAAATTTCAACTTAAAAGACAAGCAAACCCATCTTCTTTTCAGTTTAGTCACAAAAGTAGCCATGCAACACACTCCCAGTTCCACAAACTCGCCTCTCTTCGACAAAAGCCACAAGAGCTTTCAAACAAAACGTTGGTTTTCCACTTAGAGAGTGCGTTATTAAGATCATCCTCACTGTTTCCATACTTCATGCTAGTGGCCTTCGAAGCCGGCGGGCTCTTGAGGGCTCTCATTTTGTTTCTCTTGTACCCTTTGGTTCGTCTTGTTGGAGAAGAACAAGGCATCAATGTTATGGTCTTTGTGAGCTTTGCGGGGATCAAAAAGAAGAAGTTCATGGTTGGAAGTTCTGTTTTGCCCAAGTACTTTTTAGAAGATGTTGGAGATGAAGGCTTCGATGCTGTGATGAGAGCTAAAAGAAAGATAGCAGTGAGTGACATGCCAATAATCATGATTGAATGTTTTTTAAAAGATTATCTACGAGTTGATGCAGTTGAAGGAAGGGAGTTGAAGACGGTTTGTGGATATTTTGTTGGTTTAATGGATGGGGAAAACGCAAATGGGGCTATTTTAAAAGAACTTAAAGCGGGTTGTCATGTTATTGGCATACGATCTTTCAACAAGTCCACTGACGACCAACTCTTTTCGTATTGCAAGGTAGTCCAAAAAGTATTTAATATCTCTTTTTGTTTTTTTGGGGAAAGTAATATCCAGTTTTGTCCCGTCGATAATTTGTCTTTGAACAAGAACAAAAGTTATTTAAATAAATCTGGACACAATTTGACAATATTTATTTATGTTTTGTGAGACAGGAGATTTATTGGGTGAGTAAAGCAGAGAAACGGAATTGGAAAAGCCTTCCAAGGGAGAAATACCCAAAGCCATTGATCTTTCATGATGGAAGATTGGCTTTCAGGCCAACTTTCGTTGCCACACTAATCCTGTTCATGTGGTTACCTCTTGGAGTTTTAATCTTCTTGATCCGATTTATCGGCGGCGTACTATTACCTATGAATATTTCTGCTATTGTAAACGCCTCAACTGGGTTAAGTACCACTGTATGGAGAGCAACGCCCTTGAGTTGGATTGCCTTAAACGAGAACGACAAGAAAGAGAGCGGCGTACTTTACGTTTGCAACCACAGAACTCTGTTTGACCCGATCTTTGTTGCAGTTGCGTTAATGAAACCTCTGGTGGCAGTCACCTACAGCGTGAGTAGATTTAGCGAGGTGGTCTCCCCGATCAAGGTTGTTCGGCTTACGAGAGACCGGGAGAGAGACAGGAAAGTGATGGAGCAACAACTGAGCCAGGGTGACCTTGTGGTTTGCCCTGAAGGAACCACTTGTAGGGAACCATATCTGCTGAGGTTTAGTCCTCTATTTGCAGAGATGACTGGGGAGATAGTTCCTGTGGCTGTAGATCTTCAGGTCAGCATGTTCTACGGAACCACAGCTAGCGGATGCAAATGTTTAGACTCCGTTTTTAACTTGCTGAACCCATTTGTAATCTACTCTGTCAAGATTCTCGAGAAGCTGCCTAGTTCGCAGACATGCATTGCTGGTGGGAAATCAAGGACGGAAGTTGCCAATCACGTGCAGAACGAGATTGCCAAAGCTCTTGGGTTTGAGTGCACAACTCTTACCAGGAAAGACAAATACAAGATCTTGGCAGGTAACGATGGAATAATATAGGATTACAGAAGACTGCAGCCAAGGGTTGCCGCACAGACTCTCTGCAGTGCAGAAGCATATCGGTCGTCTACTTGAACTGATTTGGAAGATGAAAAGTAAGGCCTTTAATGTAGTTTAGCACCAATGATGGTTTGTGATTGCATAGTTGCATATCAAAGCTTCAAAGGCACATAACGCATGTACAAGCTAGGTGCTCAGATTACGAAGCGTGGGCGATTTGGGGTGGGAGGGTAGTTGTTGTCTATTAATTACCATTAATATATATTGCGGTAGTTTGTGCAAATTGAAAGAGCTAAATAAACAGCGGACTAATTACGAGGTAAACCATGTAAAATGTTTTGGGTACACTTCACCGCTTGTATTATGTCCTTTTGCACAACATTGAAATACTATTCTTATACTAATCCATATTTAATTATTATTTCTGATTGCATTACAATGTATTAAAAAGTTAGTTAATATAATGAAATATGTATAAAATAAACTCATTATAAGCTGTATTACAATAAAGATATTATAATAAATTATTAATTTATATTTAAATGATAATATTATAAGTCTAAATATTTAATAAATAAATGATAATAGGTTATGTTACTTTCATTACATAAAATCATTTTAATTGTATTTAATCACTTATTACGTACTAAATGCTCAATTTAAAAATAAATTTGAATTAAATGATTATATTCAATATTAATATGCAAAAATAAATCTGTAATGTAACATTATATTCTAATAATATAATATAATTTGTATAATTATCTAGTATTATGATTTTACAGTATAATATTAAATTACACTATATGATAATAACTAATATAATTATTTAATAAGTATGTTATCAAAACATTTCCATATTATAAAAGTTAATATATTGAAATTATTATTTGATACCTAATTTCAAAAGTTAATAATAAAACTAAATATTAATAAATTTAAATAATATTAATTTAATTTTAAGATTAATATAGAATAATATTATTTTGTTATATAAATTTAACTAATATTAATTTGATTTTAAATATAAACCAATATTATTATTTTTTATCATAATGCAATATAACTAATATAGCTTGTCGAACAAGCCCTTCAAATTTTAACTAATAAGAACAAAGAGGAATTACAAAATTTGTAAAAGCTGAAGTTTGGCAGGTATATGGATCTGTACATTATTCAAGGTTTAGCCACATAAAAATCTAACACTTCCCTTGTAACAACTTTGAAAAATAAGGGAAGCTGTGTGCATTTGTATATGGTATATCTAGAAGCTAAAGCTAACACTAGATGTTCAAACCCCAGTCATAAGGCTGATATGTCACCTTCAACTGAGAATTTGCAAGTGCCTCCAGTAGAGCTTCAGAGTCGGTTGGCTCCAGGTAATTTGATGCATGCTTCAGTACCTCCACCTCGTTCTTTCCAAAATCCAAACTATACCTGTGCATAAACGTAGAAGACATTTTAACTAAACAACAGAAGTAATGGCCTAAACCTAACCATCCTGAGTTCTTCTACCATTCAGCACTAATTTTAAAATTAAAAGTGTATCGTCCAACTTCTGTTCAATGCGTCCTGAATTCATTCAAGGAATTAGAGCTGATACGCCCACATTAATTGATTTACTTCTTTCTCTCATGTGCTTGAATGCAGCATCCACATGTTTGAATGCATGAGAGAGAGAGAGAGAGAGAGAGAGATGAAATGGGGAGATTATAAATTAAAATTCTATTGGGGCATGGACAAAAGGAATTACAGTGGGAGAGATTACCATTTAAAGATCATACTCATTGTTGCAACCTTGGCATGCAAATCAATCACAAGTCCTCCACCTCTCAGAAAGCGACGGGCTGCCTCCATCAACTCTTTATCAATGTTCCCAGGTAAGTAGCATTGAAGAGCAGGACCGGATCGCGTACCACAAACCAGCGCAAAGTGACTTGAAGGCTCTGGGTAGGGAAGTGCCACCTGATAAGAATTGCAAATAGGAAAAACCTAATCAGAACATTACTTCTATGAGCAAGGTGATCAGAAGGACAGATCCTGCTGGCTCAACCTCCCATTAGTTGAGAAAAAATGCTGATAAAATGTTTACCTACTCCTGGGAAAAAGATTCACACAATTAAAATATACAAATAAAGGAATAATAAAGCAGGTTGAAAATGCAGGTCCAAAGGTAATGGCTACTAAATTTGTGTGATTGTCAGAGAACACGGAAGTGACAGGTCGTATGAGTGATAGAGACCTTCCTTTGATCGAGAGAAGAGAGCTTCATTCATGAAATACAACATAACTGCCAAAGATCAAGTCTTAACAGAATAGCCAACTTACCTGTGAACGTTTATCTTTTGTACCAAATGGCTTCATGAGATTGTATGGTGGCCGCTGATTGCCCCTTAGTATGCCGTTTTGAATTGCCGAAAGTGAGTATGTGTACCCACCAATAACATACTTGAAGTCTCCAAAGAACTTCCTCCGTTCAAGTGCTCCAACAGGATGACCGCACACTAATATTGCATGGATGGCCATCATATTGTAAAGATTTATGAAGAATGCCAGCTTTTCCTCTCTTGGCATATCTTGCAGCTCTACTCTTTGGAGCTCCTGAACTGTTCTCAGATACCTACAACAATATAAAACAACATAGCTAGGGTAATAGCTTCACTATAAAAACATAAAAATGTGAATGAAGATACTAAACTAATTTCGTGCAACTAGGAGGCATTTAAACCTTGCAAATTCTTCACTTCCATGAATAGTTCTGTAATCAACATGCCTTCCATCTTCTGATACATAGGCTTCAAAGATTGCATAGGACAAGAATCTCAGCCTTGATGCAATTTCTGATATGGGCTTGGGTTTTGCATCAATTATACCCCTTGGGATGTTGTGGCATTGTGATGACACTAAAGGATCATGGTCCAAAAACCGATATAAGTTGTTTCCATCTTCAAATAGGTTCTCACTAGTTAAGAAGCATCAGATGAACAGAATGAGAAAGATTATTAATTGTGGAAGAAAAATGTGACACTGAAACAATGTATAGATACTTAAAAGAAGTATTTCAATAAACTCACTCAAGCACTTGTCGGAAGAAAAGTTTGCTTGCAAGCTTTCGCCCAAATTCCACAGCCTGTTATTATTATGAAAGAAAAAAAATCCAGCATAAGAAGTATTAAACCCAAGGATAACAAATGAGACAAACCAGATAACAGAAGAAGTTGACCACTTTCACCAGAAACTGACCTAATTTTCCCGCAGTTGAAGAAGAAAAAACAAAATGAGAATAAGATTATGCCACTGACCTCTTCTTTTTCCAGATATTGGTCCTCTGATAAGAAATTCACAGCTTCTGAACCTAGAAAACAGTTGGTGAACCTGCGCATCTTGTAAAATCGGTCCTTAACAACAACGTTTTCTTTCATTTTAAGAACAATAAGAGCTAGTTCATCAATGGCACCACTACTAGACAAGTCATCTTCACCAGAAAGGGGTGGTAATGGAGCTTCAAATGGTGGCACTTCAGTGATTAGATACTCAATCTTCTCGTCAAGTTTGCCAGATTCATCCAAGGCCTTAAGCTCACCCAAGCCACCCATTAGGATTTCATTGAAGAACACCTTAGGGACAGCAGATGACCCTGCAAACTTCTCTAACTCCAGCTTTCTAGTGGGGTAGACATCAATGTTGATCTCGACATATCTGAGTCTTTTCCGATACAAAAACAATCTAACTTCTCTGGATTCCTGGCAGCCTAACTTCGTGTACAGTATGACTCTTCCTTTCATGACTAAAGGTTGCAGCGGTTCTTTGATGACCTCTTGCCTCTGCTCACTTCTGTTTTCTGAATCAACATCAGATGACATCTTGATGTAGTTTAAGGGATTCCATGAAGATCTTTCTGCCACTTTTTTAGAGGCTTCAACAACTTCACTATCTTTGCTGGAATCTGAAGCCACATTATCTTCACCAGTGGAGACATCCTGCCCAGTTTCATCCTTTTTCCCAGAAAGACGACGCATAACATTAGCAACTGCACCAGCTCCCTTCTCCTTGACAAAGTTCTTAAGTGCTGCTGCCTTCTCTGGCCACACAGATCCCTCAGCTTCTAGATCAAGCTCCAGAGAACGCGTTGATGTACTCCTATTAGCTTCCATCCCAGGAACCTCTGTTCCATCAAAGACAGGTTCTGGCTCCATCTCTTCTTCACCAATAGTTTCCTGATCTCTTTCTACTTGAGCTGTAGAATCCAAATCACCAGCCGCACTTACCCTGTCAGCATCTATAGATTCACCTCGTTCATTCTTACAGTCTAACTTTTCTTCTTCACTGTTAGATCCTATGTCTCCACTCTCATTGATCCTGCCCAAGTCAACACATTCTGCAGGTTTAGATTTCAAATCTTTACTCATCTTGCTGAAGTCAACACATTCGGCAGCTTTAGATTCTAAATCCTTACTCTCATCCATCATGCCCATGTCAATGCCTTCAGCAGCTTTATAGTCTAAATCCTTATTCTCATCGATCTTGCCCACATCAAGACATTCGGCAACTTTAAATTCCAAATCCCTACTCCCATCCATTTTGCCCACATCAGCTTTAGATTCTGAATCCCTATTCTCATCACTCTTGCCAACATCAACACATTTGGCAGTTTTAGATTCTAAATACCCACTCTCATCCATTTTGCCCACGTCAACACATTCAGCAGCTTTAGATTCAAAATTCCTAATCCCCAATTCAGAAGTTTTAAATTCTAAATCCCTGCTCTTATCCATCATTGCCAAGTCATCATGTTCAACATTAATATCTAGCTTCTCCGTGTAAGCTTTAGAATCCACATCGCTACTCTCATTGATATTGGCACCCAAGTCATCTTGTTGATTATTATTATCATTCCTGCAGTTATCATTGCTGATATTTAGAGATTTTGACTCCTCTAATGGTTGATCTTTTATTTCAAAGTCTAGTGAATTTCCCTCCAACTTTTCTGCTGTTGCAAAACTTATAATATTCTTCTCAGCACTGCTTCCCTCTTCCATAGTTCAAGAAAACTATAAGTTTCCAATCCAACTTATATAAGCATGACTATTAAATTTATTCTTCTAGCACTAGAAAACAAATTCATGGAGATACTTAGACACCTGCAAGAAATTAAAAGATAACTCAGATGACATAAGACTCCTGCAAGAAATTAAAAGACTACTCAGACGATATAAAGCCGAACAGGAATATAAGCTGGTTCACAACAACAGACCAAGTGATCAATGAAAACTTCCATGCACACATTAAATAAACTTTACCATGTGCAAGTTCTTACACCAACATTGGTACTCTGCACCCAATCTGGCAACAATAATGGATCAATTAAATCTCTGCAATAACTTATCAATTACATGGAATATAAATTCAGCAAACAAAACTGCAAGAACTCTTCCATAAATATCTGAACAATGAAAAAAGTTACAGATTTCAGATACATTCGGGTATCCACAGTGAGCCAGCAAGCAATCAAACAAATTCAAAGAAGCAAAGAAAACCGAACTTAACAATAATAAATAAACATTAAAAAAAAAGAAAAAAAAGAAAAACACAGCAAAAGTGTGAAATAGATGAATGTATAAATTATAACAGAACACACAGGCACTGCCAAACGCCTATTCTTTTCAGGCTTAATACAAGCTGCATAGACCTCAAAAATCAAAATATAATTTGCCTTCGTTTCCTTGGCTTTTCTCTCTAACATTCGTCAATCAGAATGAAACGATAAAAATCATAGATTAGTTAAACCAATCTCATCAGATAGACTCGAAAAAAAAAATAGCGATATATCGAAAACAAGTTCTTTCTCAGTTAAATTTAAAAAAAAAAATCACATAAAAGGATAAGAACTTACAGATCTGAAGAGCGTAGCGATTGATTGTGGAGATTTAAATGAGGATAATCTCACGAGGGTTACGAAAATTGATAATAAATGTATGTTAAAAGATTTCTTTTTCTTGTTTGGCTTTTGTGATTTTGTAAGGACCGGATGAAATTAAATGAAATTTATAGCGGGAGAAGCGGGAAGTCCGTGGGCTGCGATTGTATGAATTTGGATTAGACTTTTTGCACAATCAGTGGACCCAATCTTTGGACTTTTGCTCAAAACTAGTCAAACTACCCCTAATCGCTTCCCATTACTACGAATTTGCCACTCCAGTACACCTGTTGAGTACGAGATAATGCCTACATTTCTTGGCTATCTTTTCCGACTCACTTACAAGGATCCTGTGAGCCGTTGGTCAAGTCTTATCAGTGTTTCTAGTTGATACCTTTTAAATGGGCTTTTTTATGTAAGTCTTTTTATTTTATTGTTTAATGTTAACTAAAAACTTTTGATACGGGAAGAATCGTACCAAATGCAAGGTCTGAAAGCTGATGCATACGATTATGAATTACTCAGTAAGATGAATGTACAACATACATGGCTGATACACTGAACATGTATTAGTATTGCACTATATTCATATGATCCCAAAGCTTTGTTACATTGCAGGACCCATGCCATCAATGAACAAGGCCGAAGGACTCAGTCCATTATCGTTTACTTGCTATTTCAATAACCTTCCCTGTGACGTAGAGCAGACAGGGACTAGAGGTAAGGTTGAATATGGTCTCTGAGTTTGCGGGGTTTCTCACATGGACCAACACCCCATGTTTCTTGTTATCCATGTGATACACACTTACACCTTACATGGTAGATATCTGTGATCTGGCCAATCCATCCACTTAATACTCACAATCTTGTAATTAGGCAAAGGTCAAGTAGACTGCAAGCAATACCCAGAGGAAGACTCTGTGTTCCACTCTATATCTCCACATGCATTATAAACAGTAGTAAGGATGTAATCATCTACCTCAAAACCTTCTACTTGCATCCGATACATGAGCTTCAACGCCTCCTGGCATAGCCCATTCCTTGCATAACCGACAATCATAGACTTCCAAGTGAACAAATTACGTTCTGGCATACTGTCGAAAACTTGAGATGCCTCCAAAATATATCCACATTTAGCATACATATTAATTAAAGCGCTGCCAACATATACATTAGACAATGATGTGGTCTTTTTTACAGAGGAGTGGATTAACATCCCCTGTGAAACGTTTTCTAGCTTAGCACATGCTTTTAGAGCTGATGAATAAGTGAATGGGTTTGGCTCCACGCCTTCCTCCAACATATCTTTCAAGAAATCAAGAGCCTCGGACTCATGACCAAGACATGCATAACCAGAAATTATGGCAGTCCATGAGACCACATCTCTAAGAGGCATCTGTTGGAGGACATTGGATGCAACAGGGAATTCCCTATTTTTACAGTAAAACCACACGAGAGTACTTCCTATGTGTTCATTGCTTTGGATAAAATTCTTGATTATTTGAGCATGAACTTCCTTCCCTAACTTGAAAGCCCCAATCATGCCACAAGCCTTAAGGATGCTAACAATGGTCAAGTTATTAGCACGTATTTTTCGTCTCTTCATAATGCGAAAAAGGTCTATAGCTTCCTCACCAAGCCCCTCTCGAGCATGTCCTGCTATTATTGAAGTCCATGTAACTGTGTTTCTATTTCCCATTTCATCAAATACTCTTCTGGAGTCCAAAACCTCCCCACACTTTGCATACATATCCACCAAGGAAGTTCGAATAAAAACATCATCTTTATACAGCTGCTTAACTATGGCTCCATGCAACTGTCTTCCAAAATCTAATGCCCCTTCCTCTCCACAAGCCTTCAGAACGCTACATGCAGTAAACTCATTAGGCAAAAATCCCTCAATTAACATTCGTGAAAACATAAAAATTGCTTCATCCCCTCGCCCTTGTTGTGAGCAGACAGTTATCATTGCTGTCCAAGAAACAACATCCCTCTCTGACATTCCATCAAATGCACAAAAAGCACTAGAAAAGTCACCAAATTGCGCATAAAAATGCATAATTGCACTATCAACAATCAAGTTTCTACAGTGACATTTCAAAGTACAAGCATGAATTTGTCTTCCAAGCTCAAAATCCAATCTCTTACCGCACAAATTCATTACACACACATACATCTTCTCATTTCCCCGAACGCCATTTTTAATGGATTCACTAAAAAGCATAAAAGCCTCGTCAACGAAACCAAATCTCGAATACCCATTAACCATCGCAGTCCAACTAACAACATTTCTCTCAGACATTTTGTCAAACACTTTTCTCGCTTCAATTAGCTTCCCTAATTCCACATACACACTTATCAAATTATTATCAACATACAAGACCGACTTTCTCAAACACTTTAAAACAACTGCATGTAATTTTTTGACTTGTTTGACAGTGTTACACGACCGAAGCCAAATCGCAAGCAGGTTGAAGTCGACGCTCTGACTCACCGAGGGTGCGTGCAAATATTTGTGCAAATATTTGGCATCTGGGTTATCTTGGAAACTAAAATCATCGCTCGATTTGTGAAAATTGGTGTGGGAATTTGTGGTTTCCCTATAAAAGCATCGACAATCATTGGGGTTTTTCTGATAATTACTGTTGATTGTTTTCGAGCTGTGTCTCTGCTTCGAAGATTGTAGCAGTTGAATGTTGAGAAGAGAAGATTGTTGAAAAAGAGAGACTCGTGAAGAAAACAAAGTTAAAGATAGCATCGCCTGTTTGCTTCAAAATTCCCGCGAAAAAATTTAGTAATAAGATTTGATGATGGACAAGACCGCCGGGCTCAGTAATTGCTTCGGTGGGCTTTGATAATTAAAGCGTCGCTCACATTCAGTTTCAACTTTAAACGAAAAGTCTTAATTCAAAAAAAAAAAAAAAGCATTAAACGAAAAGACTAAACTGCCTCGCCTGTCGTTGAGGTAACTGTCAGTCATTCCCCGTTAGATCTAAAAATATGATATTTAGATTATCAAAATTTTAGGATGGTATAATTATAAATTTTTATATAAATTTATTTTATATAAATTAATGTAGTATTATTTATTAATTAAATAAAAATATAAAATAATTAAAATAAATTATATAAATAAAGAGATATTTAATTTAATTAATTAAATTATATTACGTTAGTTTGTATAAAAAAATTTATACAAAAAATTTGTAGTTATATTATTACTCAAATTTTAAAATAAACACACACGACTTAATTTAAAAATACCTTCTTTTCTATGATTTCAACTAAATATATTTATTATTTCAGTTTTAACCTAATAGTAGATCTTTATTTTTAAAGTTAAGAAAGTTATAAGAGTAGGAGTTCGAGTTTCTACAATTTCAAACTCTCTCAATTAAGTAAAATAATTATATAGAGTTAATTTATAAATCTTTCTTCTTTGTGAAATATAAGTAGAATAAAAATATCTCTCTACTTTAATAATAGTTGTAAATATTGATGTGTAGTCATTAATAAAATAAATAAATAAAGAAACATATCCTTTTACTTGACTCTCCTATTTTTGTTTTTGTGACCATTGGTAGAAATTCCTAGCAAATTTAATTAATGTATATTGACACAATTATTTTAGTGAACATTTAATTTTGATTAAGTATTTTTGTAACAATAGAAATTTAATTAATGTATATTGACACAATTATTTTAATGAACAGCTTTTATGAATTATATTTCTATTGTTACAAAAATACTTAATCAAAATTATATGTTTAAATACACATTCTTTTAATAGTACTTAATTATTTTAAATTAAGAACTACTTATTTGAAAGGCTTTTTTAACTCTCTTTCCTTTAGAAAAAAGGTGAGGGTTCAAATTCTTCAAAGTATTGCTGTGAGTAGAGAGCACCTTATATTATAATAGAATTATTTATTTATTTATTTTGATTATATGAGACTATTACTCAAGATTATAACTTATATTATATGAGATTATAATAAATATTTATAAATTAGATTATTACTGGGATCAATACATAAATTCTTATGAAATTTTGTCTAAATTTTAATCTTCATTAATATTTAAAGAGTGTCATTCATTGACAATTTTGACAAGAAAGAGAATTATTTTCACTTAATTATATATTATATAATTAAAGAAATAATTAAATTATCATAATATTTTTGTGAACACTTAAACTGCTACCTTTATAGTTATAAAGATAACACCCCACTACTTAACTATGGCCCAAGTGACAAATTATAATAGACTTATATAAATTGATTTTAGATAAATTAATTTTTAAATAAAATTAAATATAACTTAGGTTAAATTTAGAAGCTTCAGTCGTATCACCGAAAATTTTAATAAAAAATAACTAAAAGGATTGGACATTAATGAAAATATGATGTCAAAGTCCTAAACGAAGGTCATAAAAAAAAAATAAAGTCAACAAATTACGTCTTTAAAGTAGACTTAAGAGGAGGTGTTAAGACTTAAGACGAGATGCGTGTGTGTGCGTCCATTGTGAAACAATGACGAACAACAGGGTGGTAACCAATCAAAAAGCTGATCATTTATCCATACACAAAGATACGACATCGTGTTGGAGTCACTTTTAATTTTATGAAACTTCGAGAAATGCTGATATTTTTGCAAAAACCGTCCCAGAAATATTACTAGTTTTCTGGTAAATGTTCAGCAGTGCCTTCTAATGGAGTCGGCTCGTGCGGTTTCCCAGGGCTCTTGCTTTCTCCCTCTCATAAATTGTCGAGCTCGGGCTCCTGTCTCTTTCATCAGGAACTCAGCTCCAATTTTATTTTCCTCTCATAAAATAAAATGTAAGTTCCTCTCTTTATATATTTCCTTGAAGCTTTTCTCTCTTTACATGAAACAAGTCGTATTACGAAAATTGAACATATTGTTTTAGTAAAATCAACTAAGTGAACAAGTGCCTAATCAGGATATGAATTTAATTTTTTATGATACGTTGTTTGCAAATTTCGCGATATTTATGTTGAACACCTATGGAAAGTAATAACACAAGAGGAGGTTAGTCAGGTGAATGACTAAAATTATGTTGTCATTGTTAGGTTGTCATTTGCTGTTTAATCCGGTGAAGCTGCGAAAGTCCTCCATTGCTGCGGTTGTTCGTGATATAACTGCTGTGGACCATGATCCTAATGAGCCTGCTAGTATTCATGAGGACTCTATGATGGATGGTGAAAAGAGGGACGAAGAAGACGGTTCTAAGGGATTGGATGATGGTAAAATGATCCGAGTCTGTGACAAGCTCATTGAGGTTTTTATGGTTGACAAGCCCACTCCAACTGACTGGAGAAGGTTGCTCGTCTTCAGCAAGGAATGGAACAATCTAAGGTCTGATTTCTTCAAGCGTTGTCAGGACCGAGCAGATGCTGAGGTGGATCCTGAAATGAAGCACAAGCTTCTCCGGCTTGGAAGGAAGCTGAAAGAGGTTGGTTGCGCATCTTAAATATTTAATTTTGTAATCACAGCGTTGATGTTTGCAAAAATGTCTCTTACTCTTGTATGTTATGCATTTTGGTTTTGTTCTTGTTGCCTCTGTTTTGATGATTTGTTGAGAGTTTCTCTGCCTCAGATTGATGAAGATGTGCAAAGACACAATGAACTTCTTGAAGTAATCAAGGGAGCACCATCAGAAGTAAATCAAATAGTTTCCAGGCGTCGCAAGGATTTCACTCAAGAATTTTTTGAGCACCTTCACACAGTAGCAGAATCATATTACAATGATCCAGCCAAACAAGATGGTGAGACTAATTGACTCTGTTAATTGTCATACCTTGTTAGAAGAGCGAGTCCTCTCATGTATTTCTGTCGAAGCGATTTCATTGACTCGAAAGAGTAAATAATTTTCCCTAAAACCTAATTCCTGCTGGAGATGAAATCTTGTTTCTTACCTTTTGCTGGAGCAGAAGTCTGGATAAACAATATGAATTAAATTTTATAAAAGCTTTGAGGTAATAAACCTGCACTGTGGATCTATAATCTATTGTTATTTTAGTATTTTTATAAAATCCTGGACGATTACGAAGGATCGAGATGTCGATTTCCTTTCTGGCTTTGCGAACACCTCTACTCTTGAAACATAGAAGAATAAGCTAGCTGACCCCAAGAATTCTTTACTCTTAGTTACAAACATTTAGTGCTGATATAAAGCAGCAGTTGTTCATTTGAATTTTTCTAATTACTGTGTGGTTCTTTGTAAATATGTTGAAAAGCTTTCGCACTGTTTATTTTACCTTGACTCATCACTGGGCCATTAAACCTTACTTTGCCTAAATTGTCCAATCTCTGTCTCGCTGATCGTCAAATATAGGACAGAGGGTGAATGTTCCTTTATTTGTGTCTGATCAGATATAGCAAATCTTGGAAAATTGTGCGTAGCTGCCGTCCAAGCTTATGATACAACAACTGAGAGCATTGAAGCACTTAATGCTGCAGAGTTGAAGTTCCAAGATATTATCAATTCACCTACTGTAGATGCCGCTTGCAGAAAGATAGACAGTCTGGCCGAGAAAAATCAACTTGATTCAGCATTGGTGCTGATGATCACCAAAGCATGGTCAGCTGCCAAGGAGTCCAACATGATGAAAGAGGAGGTTAGTAATTTGCTGATCTAAGAAATGGCTGTTTCATCACACAACTATTTTGTAATTATGAATTTCTGAATTTATGATTCTGGGACCATAAATTCCATTGGTTGTGTAAATTTCTTTATCATTCTGCTTGAAAGTAATAAAGGAGGAGATAGATTCTGTGGATTTGGAGAGACAATTTGATGTTTACATGTCGGAAGAACTAGAAGGATTTTTGGAGATGTTATCATATAAAGACTCACCAACTTGTGCATAACTATATGGAAAATGTCAAGTGGGCTTTGAACCAATCTATAGCCCTTTTATTTTGAAAAAAAATAGAGCCAGCTTCAGAAATGGCAGTAGAAAATTTTAATTGATAAACTTGGAGGTCTGATATGTTTCTTTGCTAAGAACATTTGGTGGTTTTAATTGCTGCATGCAGATTGCATAATAGAAACATTACGATAATTGGCTTTATGGTGTTAAATTGATACAATAGTAGTTATTCTTCTAATTTGCTTTACATAACAGGTCAAAGACATACTTTATCATTTATACATGACTGCAAGGGGTAACCTTCAAAGGCTCATGCCCAAGGAGGTTAGGATTCTAAAGTATCTTCTCACAATTGACGATCCTGAGGAACGACTCTGCGGTCTAAAAGATGCATTTACGCCAGGAGAAGAAATTGAAGGGAAGGATGTGGACACTCTGTACACGTAAGCATCAGAAATGGTTACTTTCTTATGTTTTACCTTTATTTTGGTAATGACATTTTACATTTTTTCTTCTCCCCATTGCAGGACCCCAGAGATGCTCCATGCCTTGATGAGAACTTTGGTGGATGCTTACAATTTTAGCCGAGAAGGCTCTCTCTTGAAAGAAGCCAAGGACATGATGAATCCCAAAATGATTGAAAAGATTGAGGAACTGAGGAAGCTGGTGGAAAAGCACTTTATGTGAGGAGGACAATTGAAACATTCTTGCTTGAAGCTCTTCGAATCATACATTTCTTCACCCGGAAATCTGACATAAATACCAAACCTGAAGACATAAAAATCTGTTAGGACGACTTAGCCTTATGCTAAAGCATATTATCAGCACCATACAATAGCGTTCCATCAGTTGAACTTCCTACAAATTTTGGGACCAAGCAGCCGTCTGCACAGCCTTTATTTGCAGCTACCCGAGATTCTAAATTTTCACTCTATTTTATTAAGTCGTTTACGGTGTAGGCATTTTGGAGCTATGTATCCTTGTGTATACTAGGCTCTCCTTGGAGAATTGTGTGAAATATTGGGTACCATTGATTTTGTATCTGCCAATGATAGATATTATATCATTACTCGTCAGATCTCGCAAATGATAAATCTTTCGCTTTGATATGCAATGAAGAGTTATGAAAACATATATGATGAGCAGTGTGGGGAACTAGAGCACAAGTAGCATTTTTCTGGTTTAAGAGTACACAGACGGGTTTGGTTCGGAATGCGCATACGGATGGAATGCGTGTAAAAGTTTTAAGAGTAAACGACAAGTCATCTGGAGACAGTGAAGGCCTCTTTAAATTTCATTGTTTACATGACATGTCGTCTAATTCGCAGAATTATGCATAAAATTTAAAATACCGAGGAGACCAATACAGTTTTTGAAAATTAAATTTAGTTGATTGCACGGTTCCATACGATCATGAATCTCCTCCGATGATCTTGCTCCGTTGATTTTAATTTCAAGCCCTTCTTCTTCTCAATCTCGGTAATTTGTCCCTTCAAAAGAGAACTCAATTCCCTAATTTTGGTTCCAATCTGCAGCAATTAGAATTATAAATAAATCTATAGATTTTTTAACAAGAAACCAGAGGATGAACAAGAAAGCCAGTAACTGCGCCATTTGCGAGAATTCAAATCGCGCTTCTATTTGTGCAGCCTGTGTCAATTACAGGTATTTCTAACAATTAAGATTATTGTGCACTTCGTTTTTTAAAACTTAATCACGCTAGTTTTTTCATGAAAACGGTGCGTTTAATGCGTATGATAATGCCGTATTATCCGGTAACATGTAGATTAAGTGAGTGCAACACTTTGTTGAAGTCATTGAAGAGTCGTCGCAATGCATTGTATATGAAATTGAGTGAAGTTCTTGTCGCTAAGGTTTGATTCATGCTTTTACTGCAGCTACTTTTGTTTTTTTATTCGTTTTTTATTTTTATTTTTTTGGGGGGGGGGGTGTTTAATATTGTAAGTAATATTGTTTAGGGCAAGGCTGATGATCAGCTGAATTGGAGAGTGCTTCAGAACGAGAAACTTTTGAATTTAAGGGAGAAGCTTCGGCGTAGTAAAGAGCAACTTTCTCAAGGTTGGGTTCTCCTAAATTGTTATCTAATGCAGTTTTAAGTCAATGGTCGCTGCACATTTACTTTAATTTTATGTTCTGTATTTTGAACAGGGAAGTTGAAGATTGAGAGGTCATCTTATGATTTGAAAGTTAGATATGCTGATCTTGATTCTGCTTGTTCTACGGTACAATAGATGCTCATTGTTTTTTTAAAGTTCATTGATAGTAAGGTTTCAAATTCACTCATGATTTAATATATAAATATGAATGAAGATCTTCTGATATGTGTTTTGCTTTGTAGATGGAAAAGAATCGTGCAGAACAGCTAGAGAAATTCTATCCTAACATTATCTGCACTCAGAGCTTGGGGCATGTAAGACTTGTGCCCACAAATTCTTTTTAGTGTTGATATTGTTGTATTTGATATCCACTAATTAAATGTCTCCTAGAGGATTTGACATAAGATAGTTATTGTTTTTGCTGTTCTACTAGTATTTGATAGTTATTTACTATATCCTGATTGTGGTTTGCTCATTTTTTGTCTATATAAAATAACTACCATGTTTGTTCCTTAATGCCTTTCTAAAACTGCAGATGGCTATTGTTTCTGAACTTCTCCATAAACAGTCCGTGGTTATAAAACAGATGTGCAAATTGTTTCCCCAACGCCGGGTAAGGACTTCGATGCTTGTCTACTTCGATGCCAAGGCTTGTAAGGCATAAACTCAAGGAACTATTTGTTGAATTTGAATTTTGAGGCTATATATTACTACTTCAGATGGGACTCTTTAAAAATATTGTGTAAAGATATTTGAAGCTCAAGAGTGTGCATGTAGTTGTTTTCATAGAAGAGAGTTGTGGTGCTTTGGTTCATGCACAGATCCAGAGTTAACTTCTCTAACAGATACTTGTGGTGCTTTCAAATATGACACATGGTTTTTTTCTTCAGGTGAATATAGATGGAGAGAAAAGAGATGGATCTAGTGGTCAGTACGACCAGATTTGTGGTGCACGATTACCTAGAGGACTTGATCCACACTCAGTCCCATCAGAGGAGCTTGCTGCATCTTTGGGGTAATCTTGCTATGCTTTCATTAAGACTTGTGTACTTTCTCTTTCTTTTCTCTTTCTTTAAGACTGCATACATAAATATGTATGTGTGTGTGTGTGTGTGTGTTTGTATTGAATTCTCTTCTGTTCTCATCCAAGTAGATATATAAACAAGAAATATAGTGTGGGCTATGTTATCAAATCCAAACTACAATTATCAGTCATTTTAAAAGATTTGGTTTTGCGGGTTACTAACCTGGATATTTTTCTGCTTGGTACTAACTACTAATCCTAATGAGTGGTGAACAGATACATGGTGCAACTTCTAAATCTTGTTGTTCAGAATTTGGCTGTTCCTGTCCTTCATAACTCAGGTTTTGCGGTAAGCACTTGTATTCCTTTGAGAGCATGCTTTAGGTTCTTTGTTTTGCTTAGTTTTTCAGTGATTCAGTCTTTCCATACAGTTGTTGGTGGGATCAAAAGTGTGATTTATGATGACCCAATAATTTGGCTGAAGAAAAACTCTGTTGTTTTAGAAAGCATTGATGCAAGCTATTGCTCACAACCCTCATAGGAGCATCCTTTGAATTATGTTGATAGCATCTTCAATATTTTGTTCAAAATGTTGTGGTTTCCAGTAATACTTTTTGCAAGTTTTTGTCAAACAAAAACTACCTGGGATTTTTGGCAATCGTCTAATATCAGGTGGACCATACAGCTTTAAGATTATTTCTTTTTTTAAATAGTTTTATTACATATTTGTGTAATTTAAGCACTCCTCTTATATGCATGCTGACAAGCACTGATTTTTCCTGAGCTAGCATTGTATGAACTTTGACTTTATGAATGTGAGAAAAACCAATTTGTTAGTGTTCCTAATTGTGCACTAGTTACTGGATACATTTTTCCTATAGGAAAATTTTATCTTCCTGAACTGATGAGTAGTGCTTGGATTAAATAAACAAACAAGATATTGCCCTGTATTTAGGATTTGTTTTGTGTTTTGATTATGTTCATATATATACTGTAATTATACCTCAGGGTTCCTGCTCGAGAATATGGCAACGGGATTCTTATTGGGATGCGCGCCCTTCTTCTCGAAGGTATATTGACTGGGAATGTAATAGGCTAATTAAGGCATATAAGATTTTAGAACTGATTTTAATTATCCTGTGCAGCAATGAATATCCCCTGTTTATTCCTCGCCAAAATTATTGTTCCACCAGTGGAGAAAATTCTTGGAGTGATAGAAGCTCTAGTAACTTTGGTGTTGCTTCAATGGAATCCGAGAGGAGGTCCCAGCTTGATTCTTCTAGAAGTACTAGCTTTAATTATACTTCTGCATCTACCCATTCTGTTGAAACACACAAGGATTTGCAGAAAGGGATTTCTCTTCTCAAGAAAAGTGTGGCATGCTTAACAGCTTACTGTTATAACTCACTATGTCTAGATGTTCCTTCTGAAGCATCTACTTTTGAAGCATTTGCAAAGTTATTGGCAACACTATCTTCATCCAAGGAAGTTCGATCTGTTTTTTCCTTGAAAATGGCTTGTTCGAGGTACATCTGCCATCCTTAATATTGTAATTTACCTTTCATGCCTACTTCGATTTTCTTCTGCCATGCTGATATTACGAATAAAAGTGAGCAAGTTTTAGGAATTATTGAATAAGAGTAAAAACAAATTATAATAAGAATAATCAATAAGTAAATAAACAAATAAATAAAATCATTTTAGTAATTTTCAGCCTTGTTTAGAAGAGAGTCATCCTGTTGCTGATTTGCTAGTGAGACCTTTGACCACATTGTCGTGAACGATGAATGATCATATGTTGCTTTTTCTGAGGAAAATAGGTTTATTTTATTTTATTATTATTATTTTTTTTTGCGATGCTGTTGGGCATCACACTATCTTCTGATTTTCAGGTCTTGCAAGCAAGTTCAAAAATTAAACAAACCAGTTTGGAATATGAATTCTGCTATTTCCTCTACCACTTTGCCGGAGAGTGTGCATATGTTTCCTATTGCGGTACAAATTTGGTCCATCAGATTGTTGTAGAAGAATTGGTTTTGAAATTTTATCTTATGTTTATAAACTGCTTTGTTCGATAAAAACAAAGGCTATAGAAACAAAGACCAATCTGTTTTTATTGTTCGATAAAAACAGAGACCACTTTTCCTTGGTCTCTGTTTCTGCTATAGAAACAAAGGCTAACTACGGTCTGTATCTTCATATCACCTGTCTTCCCTAACATTTTGAATAATATGAGTTTTGGGTTTCAAATGCATTTTTCCATGTTTGAATATGTTTAATAATTTTCATGATATTTGTTTTTTCTCAGAAAAATTTAAGTGATAACAATCTCCCAAATTCAGAAGCCAGTTTTCTTTGTGCAACCGAGATGTCTGATATTGGAAAAACTGAAAGCCTTATTGATGGATGGGATCTCGTGGAGCATCCCACTTTTCCTCCTCCACCATCGCAAACAGAGGATGTTGAACATTGGACTCGTGCAATGTTTATTGATGCCACAAAGAAATGATGTGTAACCAAATGCTACTCGTAAGTACCTTCACGCATTTCCTTTTTTCAAAGATGTCTTCAACACTAAATTATTCCCACACATATTCTGATTAATTGTGTCTCAAGCATGGGCATGGCAATTTATCATCAATATTGAGTTGTAACTTCCATCTGTCTGGGTCTGGTGAAAGTGATATAAGTTTATCACTCAAATACCACAGTACCAAACCCATAGAAAAAGGTGGCCTGTAAGTTCCGCTTCCGTTGGATGTCATCGTTGTTGGTGCATAAAAGAAAAATAACAGTTTATAAAGAGAACTTGACTAGATCTTAGTATCTCTTCCTTTATAATCAGCCAGAAATGCTTTTTGGTCTTAACATGCAGGATAGGCATAAGAAGCTGCAATTTCTATAGTTTGAGGAATGCTGTTATAAAATTTTTAATGTTACTCCTTTTTGTTTTCTTAGCACAATTGAAACAAACGACTTTTTGCATTATAGCTAATGTCTTAATAAGTTTGTTAAATTCTCATATATATATATCCACTAAATCCTCCAGACTTAAAGCTCATATTGATGTTTGTTTCAGTGATATTTTCGAAGAAGAATACACTTACTAAAGCAGAGGCCGGTGGAGAGGATCAAAATGTTTGGGCTTTTTTCTAATTGTAAATAGATAGATATGACCTGAATGTGTGTATATGTGAATGTATATGATTACAAGCAATTGTAGATTTTTTTCCTTTTTTAAATTCTAATTTCCTCTAGTAATCTTTATGATGATATTGAATTTGAATCGAGAAAAAAAAAAATTCAGATGCTTCTCTTTAATTTAACTACCAATAAGGATTTTATCCATATTTAATTCTTATTAGTGGAGCTGTGTTGTGTTCTCCCTACTGTTGCGTGGAATTTGCCTGGTTAGAGATAGTCTGGTTTTAGTGAGCTTTGAGCATCAAGTATTGACCTAATCTAGGATATTGGTTTCTGTGCTATCGTCACTGTATTGCAAAATTGTCTTTAAGTTAGGAGGGTGTTTTCAGTCGCGATTTTTCCTTTGTAGACACACACACGCAGATATTTATGTACGTATATACATACATGTTATTTTTTAGTGTAGATATATTTTTTTTCATACGAGCACTTTGTTCATGTAATTTAATAGAATTAATATTAATATTATTAAATTATACGATGTGATAGTGTGTTTGTATTTTAAAAAATGAGAATGTGTTGTATTTGAGAATGATAATATGTGTATGTAGAGTAATTTTCTGATTTGGAATCTTAAAAGTGTAAGAAATATATGAGAAAATTTTAAAATTACGGGATTTTAAAGATTTAAAATTTAAAGCATTTAAAGTGTACAATTTATATATTTTTTAGGTATTTTTATATTTTTATATTTTATATTATAACATATATATATATTATAAACTCGTGTATCTAATAATTATTTATATTTAAAATATATTCAAATAAAAAATAAATAAACTAGCTTGATGTCATTAGAATTTGAAAACTAGTTAAATACCCATTTAGTTTGTTTGAAATGTAATAGAAGTCCTTTTGTCACAAAACACTGTTTGGATCTAAATTTATTCCCATTAAATTTTATCTACTCCTTTAGCCAAAATCTCGAGTGCTGTGATTGCGGCAGCAAAATGAATTGGAAAAGCCATCTTCCATCCATATGGAGTTTTTTTGTTGCACTTTTCCTATATTTATATTTCTTGATACTACGGATAGTGTTGGCGGTTGGCTTTCTTTCAGTGTCATTACTGATATGCTTGAGGTTGTGAACACTTATATTGCGTTAAACGACTTCGCAATTACAAATATACCCTGCATCAGCAGCCTCCACATTAGTTAACCAGTGTGTCCAATCTTGATTTGAAACTGAAATCGACTCCAAAGAGAAAATGAAGCTCAAAAGTGTCAAAGCAAAATCTCTTGCTGATCTAACAAATGAAGGAGAAAAAATACAAAATAAATGAATGGAGTGAACTGCCAGTGAATATGTGCAGACAGCGGCGAGGATTAAACTGAGCTGGCTCTTCTCAATTGGTATTTGGACATAGGAGTCGGATATGAAGACAGGAGGACCTCCACTTCCTGCTAGAACAAAAACAGAGAAAAAATTTTACTCCAGATAAAACCAATGGAATTCACAACATATTTTATATTTTAAATAGTAGTATTTGGATAATCATGCATGTACGTTCTGCCTTTTGAGCCAGCTATTTCTTTTCCTCAACCACAACACTTGACTCTCCAGTTGATTTGTATAAGCCTTTGATCAACAAAACAAACAGAAGCTTATATAAGTTGCATGAGTAAAATGTGTAAAAGTGTATTGCGTTTTATACCCAGTATTTACTATTATTACCTGCTTCCTTGCCCTTGACCTGGCAGCAGACTCGCGGTTCTTGATCATCCTCTTCTGCTTTCTCTCAATTGTCTTCTCCATAATCTCATCCGAATACCTTCTCTTCCTCTCAACATTATTCACTTTAGATAATTCCAATGGTGCCGCCGATATCACCGACATCGGCATTGATGAAGCCAGTTGATTCTCTAAGTATCCAACATCCCCAGCTGGGTTCTCGTGAACTGATTCAGAAACATTATAACTTGTATCCATCGCTCCCATTTGCCGCTGCTGAGTTGCCATTTGAAACGGCAACCAATCTGCCTGCTGAGGCCCGACGACCATCGGATCAATCCCTATATTGAATGGCTGATGATGATTACCAGTAACACCATTTTGACTAATAATATTATTATTATTAATAACACCGGCACGCAGTAAAAAATGATCAAGTGTCGTCTCTCCAAGTGTGAGCTGTTGCCGCACTACAGCAGATAGTTTACTATGATCAACTTCATGCTCATGATGAACAGTCTCTTTCCATACTTGATCAATCGTTTTCTTACTCAGCCTTCCATTCAGATTTATGTTCCCAAGAAAGTACGAAGGCGGGGGCGAGGACGATGAGGATGAAGAAGAAGGGTTCTGCACAATCTGTCCTCCATCTTGATGATCACCTGAAACGGTCTGCACATTCTTGATCACGGCTAACTCGTGATTCAAATTCATATTGTTACTCATTAGGAAGGGCTTCCTTATATTTCCCATCTCGCTCTGAAATTCATGATCATATATATGATTATTAAAAGGCGGCCCTTGCCCTCCATTTGGAAATACCATAACTTCATCATACAATATAGTGCATTAGTTAATAAGGAAACATGAACATAACGAGCATCAGCATGAAATTAACTATAAAAGAGTAATAAGTCCACTAAATTCTATTTTGGTATTCATTTTCTTGGAACTAACTAACAGTGTAAAGACTAGCGGAGAGTGAAAAAGAAGTTGAATGAACGAAATGTAAGCAAGCAGTTAGAAAAGGATCTGGGAGGCCAGGGTTTGTTGCGAGCTGGATGCTATTTTTAGAAAGAGAGAGAGAGATAGAGAGTTACTAAGAATTAGAATTCTGATTCATCATCATATGGTAACGGCCCATGCTAGTTTTGTTGCTTTTTTTGTGGGATTTTGAGAGGGAAATTTACATTAATTAAGGAACGGCCAAATTAACTTCTGGAGCTCGCAAGCTTTTGTACGATAAAAGGACAAATGTGCAATGACCTGCTGGTAGATTTGCATTTGCGCGCGGCCTCTTTTAGTCAACATCATTTTTTATCTCGGAATGCAAGCTGTGACGCAAGGTGAAATAAATGAAAACCGTGGGCCGAGGCCCACTCAACAACGAGTTCACCTTCTGACACCCCTCCAAAGCCCTTATACAGTACGCCCCCTTTTGTTACGTTAAAACCCCCGCTTACCCTTCTTTTTTATCTCCACCCCCCCCCTCCCCCCGCGGCTATTCTCTGAAACAAAACGAAAAATTTTGGCTTACTGTCTTGGTTTCTACGCTCAGTATTCTGTTTGTGATAAAAATATTTAAGGTTGTTCCTCTCTTACAGAATCTAAAAAATCAATGCTCAATTAATCTTGAATCACAAACCAAGCATTAAACTCCCAAATCAACAAGCACTACTTCTTGTGATTCTTCCCGCCAAGCCCTTTCAGCATCACCAGGATTGTTCCCTCCCACTGCTGCTTGTGCCGCCTTCTCTTTAGCACCTTCACGTCTCTCTCACGGCCTTGCTCGGGAGTCAAGCAGTCGTCTTGGGTTGTCTGGAGTTGTGGCCAACTCGAGCTTGAGCCCCCTCACGGTCACGCTCTCTTTGATGACCGCGTTGAAGATCGATCAGTGGGAAGAGCCTGAGGGAAAACAAACAGTAGAATGCGGGTGTGTGTCAACTGTCAAACGTTTCGAAAGGAGAGAAAATACGTTTAATTAGAATGAAATGATTGTTCTTGGATGTAATTATACAACCAAAGGTGTGTTATGAGAATGATAAAGGGGTGCGAACTAAAGCTAATTGTCCCAGCCCCCAGGCGTTTTTAAGTTAATTGATTTTTTCGTTTTCATTTTAATTATAAATATTAGGCAAATATACCTCAAAATTCCAAATTGCAAAACCAATCAGCACAAGCAACTTATTAAGTTAGACATGAGAAAATTATATAATATTGAAGCGCATATAAAGTAATCGAAAAATTAACGATTAATTCTGACCTAACCAGAAAATCGAAAATAAAAAAACTCCTGCCGTATACACCTCTATCAATCAATACTAAAATAGTGAATGCATTCTGGGATAAGAATCCACTAGATAGTGTGTGTGTGTGTGTGTAGAAAGAGCAAAAACAACAATATAATGTCAAGAATTGCAGCACGGATTCGGCACATCAGAATATTCCTATACCTTTGAAGTTGTTGTATGTATGGAATAGAATTGGAATCCCTTCCATATTTTGTGACACCAATGAATTGGCAATCTAAAGCCACTTTACAAAAAAGCACTTTCATACTTTTTAGGTCATGCCCACACGTAGGACAGAAGCAATTCCAGTGTGCGTGAGTGGGATATAATTCCTTCCTCTTCTCAACCAACCAAATTTAGCATAGAATTAGATTACAGTGCTACCACATGCACAAGAAGACAGAAACGACAGTATATTAGGAAAAAAAAAATAGAAAAGCCACCAAGAATCAAGTGGACATAATAATTGAATACTTTCTATGCTTTGCACATTGATGATTTGCACAATCATTATTTTTATCAATATTACATCTGTACATCCCTAGATTATTGTAGTCGTGATGTATCTTAATCTAGCACAACTAATGATGGGGGAGCTATTGGCTTTTGAATGGTAAATGATATATTCAATTCGTATTGAAGAAAAAGGAAATGGCAATCCCAACTCCGTGGCTTATCTTAAAAAAAAAAAAAAAGATATATTATGTTATGATCACGAATCTCCATACGTAAATCGTTTTGTGATGGTGTATCTTAAAAATAAAAATATTATCAGAATCTTACGTGCTTAAATTTGCTTAAACAGTTCAATTACCGCGCAACTTGTATATCATAACCCAAAATATCTGGGAATTTGGGATTTACCGTCAAACACTAGAAAGAAAATCTCCCCAAGAATATTTAAAAATTCTTTCCAGAGGTGTAGGCTGTCACCCGACTAAGAGATGATTTCCAAATTAAAAGCATATATATTTTAACAGTTACAATAGTGAATACATGATTGATGCTTTTCCAACAGAAACTTTGGTCGACGTACTTTAATTTGGTAAGAGGGGAAAAATGGAGAACATTAAGCTTTCATGCAGCACTAGAGGACCCTCCCTCAGGGCATCTAAAATTTTGGTCTGTTCATAATTCACACGACAAATGGATCAAATATCATGCAAGAAAGCACTTAAGCCCGTTATTTAATTTACTGAACTTTACGTGTACTTGGTGATTTTCCTTTTTTCCACCTTTTGCATTACATGGTTAAGATATTGTTCAAAATATAAACTAACAAAAAGAAATGAAGGATAAAAAGGAAAAGTGATTAGGCCGTCAAAACAAACAAAATACCTTTTACTTTAAAGATATATAGATGATGATCCATTTGACCACATATTAAGTAATCTCTTATGTTTTGAGATTTATTAAGCAAAAGACAATCGATAAGATTCCATACGTATGAGCTAGTATACTGGAGATAGGAAATTAAAATAGATGCCACTGCCAGCCAGCCATTATTAATTACTCAGCAAGAAAAAGAATCCAGTGCCTACTTGAAGCCAAAAAGCAAAAGTGAAGGCCCCTTTATGGCCTAACTTGCTTAAGCATAATTTCTACACATCTATACTTCTAGATTTAATGTGAAACAATGCAGGCTTGGGCCGAAAAGTAATAATTAAAGAAACTTTTAGAGGAGCCGTTAGATTTAAAAGCGTTAAAAATAGTACAAGTGAAAAAAAAAAAATAAAAACATGAGAGGCCCTATCAAATGAAATGTGACTCAAAAGTGAATATGAGACTTTGATTTGGATAATACCACACATTAGGGAGACTAAAAAATTTACGCTTACAAGTAAAGACTTTATAATAGTGTTAAACGTTAGACCTAGCAGAAAGAAAGAAACTATTAAGATGAAAACTTGTGTACATACAAGTATTTTCACCTTTCGAGGTTGCTCATCAAGATAACCACATCGATGGTTCTGGTGATGAATTTGCATACAGAGATTTTTTTTTTTTTTTTTGGTTGTCGAGAGAACTCATCAATATGAGGCGGCTATATATGCGGAATTATTTTTCTTTTTCCGGTTATGTGCTCCATCATATGTCGGTAAACGGTAACTAATTATCTTAATTACGATAACGATGTCAGCATCACTAACAATGCTCTACTTCATGTACCGAAAAAGATTTTATTGCCCACTGACCAGGCATCATGCATGGCCACTTAGCAAGATATTTGATTTATCAATCGGATACGTGTGTGTCTTAAATATCGGTAATGCGCAGTGATGCGACATTTTCTTTCTTTAACTCCCAGCATATATCAGCAGTACGACAAACATTAACCTGAAGAAATCACTCGGCACGTAAATCTGAGAAGCCTACAGCGTATGTTGAAATTAAGCAAGACTTGAAAAGCTGGGGAGCTATGAAAAGAAACAAAAGTTACAGAGGCTAAAAAGCACAAAAACTAGTAGTGGCTACAGTAGACCTCTTCCATCGTGAAGTACTAAATTTATTTTTATGATAGTATGGCTGTCAATGGTATTCTATTATAAAGTATTTTTAATACAGTCAGACCTAAAATAATATCTCAAAATACTAAAATATTATTAACTATTCCTATCTTGGAATTGATATATTTTTCCCCGGGAAACATTCTTCCTTCGGCCATAACAAAGTTCTGCTTTCAATTTATATGTAATTTAGCTTTTCCTCCATAGTTTGTCAAGAGACCTAAAAATTAAAAACCGTTAGTTACTAAATATAAGAATGTCGATGAGTGATATGTTAGCCATCGTGCTTACATTTGTCTCATACATTGTCCGACATCTCATGGAATGAACAAAGATATATGCAAAAGTTGACTAAATGCCATCAACGGTCGCCTGTAGGAATAATGAAAGCTCGAGTTAGAATCGAGTTAGAAATGAGAACCTCCCCTTTTGGCTACGGAGCTTTGACTTTAATTTTGATCCCCGATGAATTAATTGGCTTCCCATATTACTAGCTTTTTAGTAATGTGGAAACTCTACCCTCTTTTTTTTTTTTTTGGAACTTTTTTCCCACAAGTTTGTTCTAGTTCATAATTAAGCTAAAGGGCGACTGTCAATCGTTTTCTGACGAGCTTATTCTTTTTTATAGCTACAAGCAAAGGTGGTGCTCTTTTCCGCCGTCCTTTATCCGCGGTAAGAGCCAACAAACATGTGGAAAGTGGAAACTTTTCTAGTTAGGGATTATCATTTTGCTAACCTTTAATTTTAAAAACGAAAGCACGCACAATAGCAGCAAGCAGGTAATGCGCCTCGCCGATTTGCGGGGACTGGGAGCATATCTCAAATCGAATTAATGACTCTAATTCATGCATGTGTCAAATATAGATTGTACATATTGGAAATTTTTGTTCGAATGTACATCTCTATTGATTTCATATGTATAACATGAGTCTTACCCAAAAACTTACGCATTTGGGTGGCTTCCGAAAAACTTATCGCATTATCTCTATAATGTAATGTGATCAATTTATTTGAAGCGCATTTTTTCCGAGATGATTTTCAGGCTGTTGCTCATCAGCGCTACGTGTGTATCTCAATCCTACAGATTATTAATTGTAAAAAATATTACTAAAAGTGTAAGGCAATATTAGACCAAAAAACCAAAAAAAAAGAAAAAGAAAGTGATGATTCAATTTGATAATGATTAGCCATTATTGAAAATTGTAATCAAATTTTAAAGTAATTTAGGACATATATTTTTATTTATGTTTTCGATGAATGATTCAATGGTACATTTGTAACAACATTTTCCTAGGAGCCTGTTAAAAAGAATAGCTACGCCTTACGATCTCGATTCGTTATTTTCACACGAGCGAAACCATGTCTCGTGCCTTTCTCCAATCTCCACCATTGTCGGAAACACATCACACGTGTGTTCAACTTTCTGTCAGATTCTGACAGCATGCTTACGTGTAACTAACATTCATGCTCTCAACCGGACCCCACGTCCTCGTCAGAAGTGCTTCTTTTTCTAGAAACAGAAAAATAAAAACAAAGATAAATATCACATATAATTTAAGCTTACTTCACTTCACCAACCATGCAAGTATGCAACTCGTCCGCTGCACCAATAAGGATTGAGGAGAGCCACGTAAGACTTACCAGATTCTCTAGCTTTGCCGGGAAATGACGTCAGCCAAGAACTGTATGACATATGGTGACTGACACAAGCTGAGGGGTGCAGGTTAAAGCGGATGGGTGCGTAGGTTAAAGTGAACATCTTTGAAAACGGGTCGTGGGTGCGCATAATATGTGCCACTTTTAAGTGGGAACACTAGGACGTTAACATTTGACTGTAGCATTTCTTTTTTTTTTTTCACGAAAAAAAATTATGCGGTCTTTTTCATTTAATGTTTTTTATTTAATTTTATTAGATTATATTGATTCTGTTACTTTAGGTTCTTGTTTGCTTTCGAGGGATGAATGGATGGTAGTGATTCTCTGTCTTTGAAAAGGGTTCTTGTAATTTCATATTATAAAAAGCGGTTTAAGTGCTGAGTTTGGGTTTCTTGAATTTAAGAGGTTAACTTGAACCTGTGAGATGAGAAAAGTTATCAAGATTCTAGAGGGTAAGTGTCTTTTTGCTTCTTAATGATTTCTTATAAGCTCAAGAGTGTCCATCTGACTACGATTTGATTGATTTATCATGTTTTCTCTCTTACTTTGGGTTTATCAGTTACTTTCATTTGGTGGTATCTCTTGTTTTGGTAAAGTGCCGAGTGCTTGGGGGATTTTTCTTATTTTCTGGGGGTCTGTTTTTAGTGAATATATGCGATAGTAGGCGCCATTTTTGCATTGAAGCATGTAGCGCGGGGCAAGCATAGTCTGGTGAATTGTCCATAAATTGATTTGAAGAACTCGATTCTGCACGCAACACAGAAATCTGTGTGTTTTTCTCTTTCACTCGCTTGCACATGAGCACATAGAGAGCCAAGCTTGATTCGTGATATCTAGTTTGATGAAGTACGACTGGAAGCTGCAAATGAATTTGTTTATTTGTTCTTTTACTACTTGTTCTATCTTGTTTCTTGGCTTATACATTGATTGAGTGGGATCTACTGTTAAAGAGCATTTTTTTGTTTTTTATTTAAAAAAAAAAACACTTGTGATGTAGAAGACTGGCAAAAATGAATGTCTGTGTTTAATATTGTTGATGCTACGGAAGTATTATAAAAAAGGAAAAAGTCCTCCAGTCATTTTGAGGAGCAAAAAGATTATTTGGTTCTTGGTGGAAAAGAGAAGTGTAATTGCTTTGATGAGTAGCCTTCTTGATTCACATGAACTTTTGAGAATGAGATTTTTTGTGCTTGACAAGTTGTCTTATGATTATGCATTAATTTGGGAAATTTTTGCTATTTTTCAGAAATCACACATCAAGTATAGTGACCGGAAATCACGTTTAGGTGCTTATCCACATTGTAGATAGATGATCTTCTTTATATCTTGCATTATGAGTGAATTTTATCAGAGAATGAAACATAAAATGTGCTGTTGCCATGAGATGAATATATCTTTGAGAAACTATTCACAATTCAGGAACAATTTGTCCATTCAGCTGTATAATCTAAATTATCTTTGACAGCGGTACCAAAACATTAAAGATCATGAGCTATACGACTTAAATTTTCTTTCTGCAAACAACAGAGTTCTGTTCCAGGGTTGCTCTAAGCTGTCCACTTTTCGATTTGTTTGTTCCAGTAAAAGTATAGTGCATTAACAAAGAGAAATACAAGCTTCAGATTTTCCAACACATTTGTCTTGGAGAAATCATAAAACTCAAAATTTGTGCTCAAATCACCTTCTCATGTAGGTAATCTGATGGATGTTTGAACATGTATGCTCTGCCATGCAAGTCCTCTACTTTCAGTGTTGACGAGCTACCTTTGCAGGACATGGTTTTCATTTCTTTCTTTGTAACCAAAATCAACAAGAATAATCTTATCAGTCCGGCAAAGAAAGGTTAAAAGTTATTATGTATTATCATTGCCTACTATTTCATTGGTTAATATTTGCTAGCAATTATTTAGAGAAAAGCCACCAAATGTAGCCTTTGCTTGAATTGTTGGTTTATTTTCATGTATATTCTACTTTTGCTACTGTATTTCTGAACCAAGTTTCTGATTTGAACATGAATTATTTGTTTCTTGTCGTGCCACCAATATTTTGAATTCCAATAAACATTGCAATTTTAAAAATCTTCAGTTACGCAAGTTTACTGATGATTATCAGGATGTTAATCAGAGATTCACGATCATTAAGTTTGGTTTTTTTTCCCCCCTTTTTACTGTGTCTCTATTCTTGGATATAGTATGAGTTCCCCATCTAGTCAGCTGGCAACCTTGAGAAGGATGAGCATTTACGAGCCATTCCATCAAATTAGCATGTGGGGAGACACCTATCATGGTGATGCTAGCCCAAATACCGGTTCATCCTCAATTGTGCAGGTGGATACTAGGCTAGACAACCAGGTGATGCTTGAAGTATTCTTCATTGGTTACAGGTGTCAGGGTTTTTTCATCTGATTTCCTGACTCTGACTTCTCATCTAACTCTGTAGACTGAATGTCTCTCTCATAATTCAATGGAGCCTTCCAGAAGCGACCAAGAAGCAAACAAACCTTCTGATAAGGTGATAATATGCTCTGTCTGTTGTATACCATTTTTTTTCTTTTGGGGGTGGTTGGGGGGTGGGGGGTGGTGCGGGGAACTGATTACTTAAGTTTCCTTCTGCAATGAATTTGTTTATCAGTTCTGCTCTCAATGAAAACACTGTAGTAATTTTCTAAAAGTCTATCCCTTTTCTTCACTTCTTCACAAATGGTATCGTCGTTTATGTAATGTATTGACTTACTTACAGATACAGAGGCGTCTGGCACAAAATCGTGAAGCAGCTCGGAAAAGTCGTTTGCGAAAAAAGGTAGAAAGAGATAGATTTATTTCCCTTTCCTTACTGATGGAAGCTGTTGACCATTTGGAATATAAAGTTAATTTTACGTTGATTTTGCTTCACAGGCATATGTACAACAATTAGAATCAAGCCGTTTGAAATTGGTGCAGTTGGAGCAGGAACTTGATAGAGCCAGGCATCAGGTTAGGAGAAATTTGTCTTTGTTTTCTTTTATTCCGCCATATCAAAAAGAGTGTTGTATAAATCAAGTTTCCTAGTATTCCTTGTAGTTCATGAATCAGTGAATCATATTGCAGCGCATATACATAGGCAGTACTTCAGATGGCAGTCACTTTGGGTTGTTTGGAAATGTAAACCCAGGTTTGTGATCTTTTGCAGAGTTGTCACCAATCAGTATGTTTTGATTCCATAACTTGCAGAGTTTAGCTTTTAAACTATTTTGGCTATCTAAAGTCACAGAGCTGTTATCTGTTTACTGAGTCTACATCATGTTTCTTTAAGGTGCATTTCCACATAATTATTGACTGCATTCAATTATGTGCGAGCTCCATTAAGTTGTATATTCAGTTCCAAGGATTATTTTCCAAACCCTAATCATATGCAACTTGCTAGTGGCAACAGGATATATTAGATTTATAGCTATCTCGGTCAAATGTCGTATGCTTAAACTTTTTTATTCCCCACCGCCCTGAATACAGAATAGGTGATTTGGGCTTATTTTCAGGTATTACTGCATTTGAAATGGAGTACAGTTGCTGGGTTGAAGAGCAGAATAGACAGATTTCTGAACTTCGAAATGCCCTGCAAAAGCATATAACTGATATAGAGCTTCGTATACTTGTCGAAAATGGCTTGAACCACTACAATAATCTTTTCCGCATGAAAGCAGATGCTGCTAGGGCTGATGTCTTAAGTTTGATTTCGGGCATGTGGAGAACATCAACTGAGCGCTTTTTCCAATGGATTGGGGGATTCCGTCCTTCAGAACTTCTAAATGTAAAACATAGTTCAGCAAAACTTTATCGCTTATTTGTTATTAGTTACCAAATGAATTCGATAACTCACAAACCCAATGCTGTAGCTCAAGCATCAATTGCTGATCAGTTACATAATTCACCTCGATTTAATGAAGCAAAGTTCAACCTTTCAATTCACAAATTGTGAAACTGCTAATTTTGTTTTTTATTATTAATTTGTTTTTTACAGATTCTCATGCCTCAACTTGAGCCCTTGACTGAGCAGCAACTTATAGATATTTGTAACCTTCGGCAGTCTTCTCAGCAGGCCGAAGATGCTCTTCAGCAAGGAATAGATAAACTCCAGCAAACCCTACTCCAGAGCATCACAGAAGATCAATTAAGTTCAGGAATCTACCAGTCTCAGATGGTTGCTGCAGCAGAGAAGTTAGAGGCACTAGAGAGCTTTGCGAACCAGGTAATATTTCTGTTTATTGTAAGTTAGCTTCAAAGGACTTAAATTTCTCAAGTCTTTCCATTTTTCTATCAATAATTTCTTTTGCTTAGCTTCTATGAACCTCATTTCAATCACTGAGAAAGAAAAGATTAAAAAGGAGTACAGAGGTTGTACCCTAACATTGCAATGGTTGGTACAAGACTCAAAAGACTCTTGCTTTCCACTGCAACTTTTTAGCTGCCAATATTTTCTTTGGCTGCAGCTGATGTTTCCATGAGCCAATCTGCTCAATCTCTTTGGAAAAATTACTCTTAACCACCTGCTGAGACTATTGAGCATCAATGTTGATTTCTGTGCACATAAGAAATTCTGTGCATTTCCCAATTTCTTTCAAGATCACTGAATTAATTTGCTCTTCCATGCACAAAACAGGCGGATCATCTTCGACAGCAAACGATGCAGCAAATGTATCGGGTCCTGACAACCCGCCAAGCAGCTCGAGCATTACTAGCCTTGGGGGAATATTTTCACCGTCTTCGTGCTCTTAGTTCGCTTTGGGCTGCTCAACACCATGAACCTGCCTAATCCACAAAGATATAGCCCTCAGAATCATCATGTCTATGCTAGACCCACTAGAAGTTCAAGTAACAGCTTCAAAAAGGAGGGGGTACTTTTATTTATTGTTGCATGATGACAATTTGATCTGTTTGTAATCTTTTATGTATCAGATATTAAAATATGAAAAGGTGTAAATATAAATCTTATTGCTGCATGTATCAGAACAGTTAGGTTTTCATAGCATATGCTTTCATGGTTTATCTCTTCTATTTGTTGTATAGTATGTCATTAAACGGATTCGAGTCACAGAAGTTTGACAGGATTGCCGGTACTTAAACTCTTATTTTGTTAACATGATTACCGGCATGCTTACAAGTTACCAGAAACCGTAGTGACCTTTTCTTCATGAATACCAAAATTAATTGGATGAGATTATGAGATCGATTGCTATACCCGTATTCTCAAGGGATATTATCAATCGACTATCTGTTTTTTTGCATTTTTTTTAAATACACAATTCTAAAATTTTTTTTTAAAGATTTTATCCGAAGGTATATTGTTTTGTATTTGCTCACTCTCATTTTTTAATTGTTATAATGTTGGTGATGTTATAAGAGTAAAATAGTTATTTCACAAACTAAGAATTGTGTATTTTAAAAAAAGTGAGAAAAAACAGATGGTTGGGGGATAAATTTAGAGGGTAAAAAAGTTATTTATATAATATTCAATTAGTTATCTTAATAATTTACAAACTGAAGTGGATCAGTGTAAAATAATGTAATTTCAGGTTGGGTTTAGTAAAAAAATTAAGAACTATGTATTTTTTAAAAAGTGTAAAAAATAAGTGGTCGGTGGATAATTATTTTATTCTTAACCAAATCAATCTAATGATGTACGAGTTTCGAGCTTATTTAACAATATTTAATAGCATGTTAATTTTTTATTATTTCTCTTATGTAATGAGATTATTACTCAGAAATATAAAAATAAGAAATAAATACATTGAAAAAGAGATATAGTATCATCTAAATATTTCTCTTATTGTAACATAAATATTAGAGGGTATATATTAATAATATCTTTGATTACTCATGATGGATTATTATTATGTAAAATTTCGACCATTGAGTTTTTTACCTTCAATAATAGCTCTAATAAAATCTAACGACCCAAATAAGTTTTTTATTTTGTAAAATTCTAATCTGTGAAACTCTTCACTCTTAACCGTGATAATTTCCATAACATCAAACTCTCTCACAGTCCATTTCTTAATTAAAATAATTTTTTCTAACTCTTTCAATTGAGCCTAATTTTAGAGATCGTGTAAGCATTGATTAACACTCCATTACTAATAAAAAAAATTTTAAGTTATACCTATTATAATTTATATTTATATATAATTATAATATTTAAATAGGACTCTCATATTATAATTATATGTAATATAAATTATAATTACTTGTAATTTAAAGGGATCCTTATTAATAACAAGTAATAAACTGTTGAATGAAAATGGACGGAAGTTGGTAATTACGAGGATGAAATGGACAAAATGTTGATGTTGTCCGCCCAAACCGCGGTCTCAATTAGCACGCTGCCTGAAGCCTAACCGGCACAAATTTCCCAGGTAAATATTGTAAAAAAAAACAAAAAAAAAAACAAGCATTGAAAAGGGGAAATGAGACAAAAATGAAAATTTTCCCAAAAAAAAAAAACAAAATTAAAATGGAAGAAATAATTGAGATTCACTCCTAAGATTCAAAAGATTCATGGTAAAAAAAACGTTCTCTCTTTCTTCACGTCTTCAATTCGGCCTTAATTATCTGTCAAGAAAAATAATAATAATTTCGTTCTAGAATTTCGATTGAGCTGAAGCGAAGCATGGCCAGCAATGTGAGAACGATATGCAGGCCTCACACGGTGTTCACTTCACTGATAAGTTACAGAGACCAAGCTCGATCTTTCATTAGGGTTTCATTTCGAAACCCTATTTACAGACCTCGATTATCTTCTTTGTTCGGCTTCAGAGAATTGAACAGTACGGAGTCGTGGTTTCGCGTGAATCAGAGGAGGACTGCAGTTAGCGCAGCCAATTGGGCCGATCAAAAATCTCCATACGAAACTCTAGGTAATTTGGGAAATCTTCTTTTATTTGATGTCTTAAGCACGTGATTTATGCTTGTTCTATGTTTACTGATATTTCGAAGTTATTGATAGACTAAAAGCGAATATATGAATTTTTAGGAAATATGAAGTTCAATTCGTTAATAAATTTAGAATTGGATTTGCTGAAGTGGAATAAGTTCCAGCCGTGAAATTCATGAATTGAATCCAATTTTATGCTGTGAAATTGTGTTTCTGGAAGTGCTCCTGTGAGAATCAGTTTTCTGAAAAAGTGAAAAAAGAAAAACGCAAATGCTTTTCTTATTTGGAAAGCACTATTATCTGCTCAAACCAAAAACTAGTAAGCCTGATGCAAACTTGGTTTTGCTATTTGAGAGTGTTTATAATGCACGCTCCAGGATGCATGTTAATTAGAATATTTATCATGAACATTGAATAATTAGATGAGAGAGGCTTTGTTCTCATTCTTACTTTGTATTTAATTCGTTTTATTTGATTGTTATGAGTGAGTAATTAGCCATTTCTACTGGAATTTCTCCTTTTCAAATGCAGAGCTAGAAAGGGATGCCGATGAAGAACAGATAAAGGTTGCGTACAGGCGCTTGGCTAAATTCTATCATCCAGATGGTATGTCAGCTCTTTCTGGACTTTCAGACTCTGAAATGTGGAAATAGTTAGTGGCTTGAACTCATCAGTTATTTTCCTTTCTAAAGTCTATGATGGCAGAGGGACTCTTGAGAAAGGGGAAACAGCTGAAGCTAAATTCATTAAGATTCAAGCTGCTTATGAGCTGCTCATTGATGAGGAAAGACGAAGGCAATATGATATGGATAATCGAGTCAACCCAATGAAGGTAATATTTGTGCTTCATTTGTCAACTTTTGCATCAGTTGATATCCTAGAATTAGAATTAAAAATTATATAATTAGAATATTGATCTCAAAGCTGAAATTGATTTTGACTTCTGCTATGAAGAAAACTTCTCGAAATGCTAACTGTAGAGACCTGTTCCTAGGTATTTTATGAATCCTGACAACTTATGGGTGATCTTGTGAGGCATTAGCTTTGATAATTGTGAAATGATTAATATAGAAAATTCTTCTTGAGAACATGATGGAGATCACTGGGAAAACCAGAGATTTACCAAACTGGTTAGAGTTTGTACTTTAAAAACCAGAGATTTACCAAACTGGTTAGAGTTTGTACTTTCCAAGTATAGGAAACTCATGTTTTGCTTAAATTAAAATATAAAGGTTATATTTTGCTTTTAAACTTCATCTCTAGAATAATGGTATTTTCTGGTTACTGCTCTACTAGGCATCCCAAGCATGGATGGAGTGGCTTATCAAAAAACGAAAAGCTTTTGATCAGCGAGGTGATATGGCCATTGCAGCTTGGGCTGAGCAGCAACAGCTTGAGCTGAATCTTCGTGCACGCCGTCTTTCTCGTTCAAAGGTATCTAAGTATTTTGAATTTTCTGCAGTTGAAAGAATGCTCTAGATCTCCCTAATTGTCTTCAAATATTCGAGTCAATTTATGTTCTCCAAGTGTTTGCCATGTCTTAATGTCAGTTGTTTAAGTAGAAGAGTTTACTTTTTTAGTGTTTCAGTACTAAGAATCTTTGAAGCCTTAAAAGTGGTGGATAATCTTAATTGGAATAATGATAATCTGTTGTTATTTCAAAACTAATTTTGTTCATGGTAGCACCTCAAAACACTATGACAGTTGGTGGCTCTGCTATTACCTTTACAAAAGCAATCAACGGCTTTTAGTGATTTTACCTTTTGACTGAAAGAAATCCAACTCTGCATATCTGAAATGCATGTCAAACTCTTTTGTGGAATTTCAGATTGACCCCGAGGAAGAGAGAAAAATTTTGGCTAGAGAAAGAAAGGCATCCAAGGAATACTTTACAAATACTATGAAGCGGCACACACTTGTCTTAAAGAAAAGGGACTTGGTGAGAAGAAAAGCAGAGGAAGAAAAGCGAAAGGTTATCGGTCAGCTTTTAGCTGCAGAGGGCCTTGAACTTGACACAGATGATGAAGCAAAGTAGTAAGTGTCCAGTGATACCCTGATTGGCACTACTTTACACAATCCTTTTAGACACAGACTAATACATGTTCATTCAAGGTATGGAAAAAAATTGTACATAGCTATTTGCTTCTAAATTTGGAATGAATTGAAAATTCTCTGTTCATGAACCCGACGCACTTACTCTTCCCTTGCTGAGATATATTTTAATGTATTATATGCATATGCATACTCTTAATGTTAAATTAGTTACGTGATTATGTCAATCTGATGCAATATCTATAGTACCCTCTCTTTTACTTTAAGGAACAATGGCTGCGTTTGGCAAGCAAAATTGCATTGAATTAGATTAGATTGGGTTAAATTAAGTTGGGATTATATATAGTACTATTATATTGGACCATTATAATTAAATTTAAATAAAATTAAATAGTATTTAAGTTAATATTTGAATTTAAATATAAACTATTTATACATATTTAATAAGAAATATTATAATTTTAAAAAATATCATTTAAATATTCATATTTAAATTTATTTAGAATTCAAAAGAAATTCAAACCTATCTAGAGCTAATTTAGACTTGCGAAGGATGATAAAATAAGTTATTTATAATATGCAGATGAAATAAATTATCAATTAAAAAAATAGCTTAGCGTTTGATAAAGTGTGCGGTTGTAATTGTTGTAAATTTGAAAAGCGAAGAACATGTGTTTGGTAAGTTTTATTATAAAAGTGTTATATTATTATATAATGATCAAAATAGACATAGGTTTAAATTATCTTTTGTTTTTGGAATATTTTAATAAATTTTTTATATTTAATTTTTTCTTCTTAAATATTTAAAATTACATTAAAAAAACTCAATTAAAAAAATTAAAGAACTCCAAAATTTATTGCATAAAATATGATAAAAAAATCATACTTATGATATTTAAATTGTAGTAGTAATATGATATCTAATGATTTATATATTAAGATTTATAGATAATCAAAATATAATTATTTTTTTTATTAAAGTACTAGGGTTATAATAAGATTTTAAAAAGGTATGGTAATTTATTGAATAACCTATTTGTATTGTATATATAAAATAAGTTGTTGATTAAAAAAATATATTGGTGTTTGATAAATTACTTTGTTACGGTTGTTGTGAATTTAAAAAATACAATATATGTATTCAATAAATTTTAGTATGAAAGTATTGTTTTATTATGTAATGAGCAAACTAGACATAAGTTTTAATTACTTTTTATTTTTAGAGTATATTTAATAAATTGTTTAAACATATCTTTTTTCTTAAATATGTGAAATTACATTAAAAGATTTAATTTTAAAATATGATAAAAATTCACATTTATACATAATATAAATAAAATAAAAATTAATAAATATTACATAAGAAAGAATTATATTATGGCGGTGACTAAATTATGATAGTAATATGATAGCTAATGATTTATTATATAATTCAACCAAAACTAGAGAGCAGACATGGTTATGGTACTAACTAAATTTACGGTGGTATATGATATCTAATTATTTATATATTAAGTCTTATAGATAAGTAAGATACAATTATTTTTTTATTAGAGTATAAGATTATAATCGAAATTCTAAAAAGGTGTGGTAGTTTATTAAATAAGTTACTTATAAAAAGTGATCCACTACATACTTTTAAAAATTATCGATAAAATGAAAAAAATTATGAATTAATTTATTTTTATAAAATTTATCAAACACTATTTTTATTAAAAATTATAAATAAATAATTTTTTTGATTTTCAACTGCAATCCTAAACTAGCCCAAAATAGAGAAAAATATTAAATAAGTTATTTTTTATAAAATTTATCAAATATTATTTTTATCAAAAATTATGAAGTAAATAACTAATTGAGTTTCAATTTCGGGACCTTAGATTTTAAAATCAAAGACAAGATAAAAGATTAAAAAAAAAGACTACAATACTATATATTTTTTCATATAAAGTACTGAAATATATTAAATACGATATATTATTTGAAAGTACAAAACAAATCAGATACGAAATTACTTATACTATTCTATCTATGTTCAAGTTATAAAATTCCACTTCTTTACTACTATTTATGATATCTTTTAAAATTTATTATGTTAGTTTATTTATAACTTAAAATTTATTATGTTACTATTCTATCTATGTTCAAGTTATAAAATTCCACTTCTTTACTACTATTTATGATATCTTTTAAAATTTATTATGTTAGTTTATTTATAACTTAAAAATTATTTATTTATTGTCATTAATTAATTAAATTATTCTTATTCATGATTATTTAAATATTATTTATTATTTATTATTTAAATAGTTGTTGTTGTTAGTATTATTATTAAACGATATATCTCAGGCAAGACAGAAGCTTTTTACCGCTAGACCTGCACCATCGGGAAGAAGTTTGATGTTTTTTATTGCTTATAATTCAGGAAAACGCTAGTCGTTATACGTTTGGCCGTCTTTCAAGGTTCCGCAATCAATTTTATAAACCAGAGGAAGATTTTTTACTTATGTTCATTAACGGAAGGAAAATCTTGATTTGCTTTGTCGTTGAGTGGAGTATCGTTATCATTTTCTTGTTATTAATCTTCCAATTTACCCATTTTTTCATTGTTTTAGTGTTTGAAATTTTTTTTTTGATTAGATTGGCTTGTGACACGACTTAAAAATAATTTTTAATTTTTAAATACAAGAGTATTTTAATATATTATCACTCGGTGAGTTTGAAATTGATTCACAGAAAAAATTTTAATTTGTTTATTTAAAAAATAAAAATATATAATTTAAATTTAAAAAAATTATGAAATTAAATTAGTTAGGGTTATGGATTCACTTATAGTAATAAATATAATTTAATAAATTCTTTTTGTTTTTATTTTATTACCCAAAAGATTAATTGAATAAATTATAATTATTTTTTCATTAATTTTATTATGGATTAAGAACTTAATGTACCAAAACTTAATTTGTCGATAATAAGTTAAAATATTATTTATCATACTTTATACCAAAATATTAAGAATTCATTGTGCCAAACTCTCATGTTTGTCTACAATAAATTAAAATTAAAAAATATAAAAAATAGTTAAAATTAAATAGAAAATAATTTAATTTTTATAATTAAAAATAAAATTTGATTAAATTATATTTTCTGACTAAGAGTTTGACCTTACCTTAACTATTATTATTTAGCTAGACATATTTGAAATAAAGGAAATTATTAAAATTAAAAAATACATAATAAAAAAAAAGGTATTTGAAAATTGAAATAAAACTAATTTTATTTATTGAAAATATATTACAAAGAGAGATGAGAAGACGAGCTTGAGGGAAAAGAAGAGAAAATAATGTATGGAACAGTATATTCTCTCCTTTCTATTTATACTAATACATTATTAATCTACACATAAATCTAACTTAATTTATTCAACTACATCCAACACATTCCACTAACAATTATCATATTTAATATGATAAAAACTTATTGTTTCATAATTATCATATTTAATATAGTAAAAATTTAAAAATTTATAAAAAAAAGCCTTGAATCCTCCTTGACAATGATATAATTTTTTAAACTTTTAGATCTAAATTTAACATCTATAAATTTGTTTGGAGTCTTAAATTTCATGAAATTATAATTTTTACTTAATAAACACACAAAAATATACAAAATTAAATATTTAAAAAATAATTAAAAATTCATAATATATTACACAATTAAAAATATAAATTATATTAATAATACAAAATAATATTTTTACCCTTTCATAAATATACAATTTTAAACACTAATCAGCCCGGATCAAACAGAGGCTCTTAGCCAGTGTGCCAAATTTCAGTTTGAATATAAGAGCAACTCTGGACTCTGGTGCTGCTGAATAGTTGTACCATTGCTGGGCTCTCTGCACAAACAGTGAAAGGAGGCTGGGTGCATTATGAAGAAAAATGGCGGCTGAAATATTGATGTAGAATTGGGACATTGCCCTTGAAGAACTTCGGGTATGGAGAACATTGTATCATATTATCCTGTCTTATATTATTTTAATATAAATATTTTATATTATATTATATTAATACTGTATTATAATAATATTATATAACATTTGGTGCTACAGGATTCTATATTAATTTATAATTATATAATATATTATGTTTGGTACAGTACTATATTAATTTTTTTGTGATTAATTTAAATCATATATTTAAAAATTATATAATTTATTAGTACTTAAAAAAAATTAAATATAAAAGTCTTAAATTTTTTGAATTTTTACATCAATTCTTTTCTTGTTTAAATTTAAAAAAAATCATAATTCTTCATAAAACAAGTGTAAAAATAACAAATTTTAAAATTTTCAATACCATAGCGTTTATTTTTCAGCAATTCCCAAATATATAACGTATGAAATAGTTCAACTCTTTTTCTCATACACATGAAAATTGAACGCTCACATATTACATATGCAACAACCAATAGCTCTCTATACAAATACCATTTAACAAAGTCATAAATTAAAATTACACATTTAGACAACAACTAACATAATCAAGTCATCAGCACCTTATGGGGACTCATCAACAGTCACAAACAAATTGGAAAAGCCAATATGAAAGTACGAGGCATCTATAACGAAGATATAATGCTGATCTTGCGAATCCACATTGTTATGGCTGATTTAGTTGTGGATAATGTTGTTATCTCCTTATTATAGCTAGCCAGAAAGACGGGCTCTTGTTTGACCCTATGGTGGTTGGTGATAAGGCATAGGTTGCCACGTGCCTTAGGAACGAGATTGCCTTTGTAAACCATGTAGATATAGCCTACAAAAATTTTGTAGTCCTGCAGCTAGAGAAATGTTTCATTTCCTGAAGATCCTCAAGTTCAATTTTTCTAATGCAAAATATTATCAAATATATAATAATCTTCTACTTCAAATTTCAAGAATTGTACATTTTTGTTGAACAAATTTTATTCTGGTTTCCACAAAATTAGGGGCATAAGAAAGTCAAGAACGTACCTCATGCAGTTGCTGTACATCAACAACAACCCAAGGCAAATATTGATGAGAAGCTGTAAGTAATTTATTTCTGCTGTATGTACACAATATTTCATTGTCATTCTTTTCGGTCATCAGTTGATCTAAGCAAAGGGATGCTGGGGAAATTTTGGTCCTGTGCAGGAAGCATGTATGTATGCTTTGGAGAAGGAGACAACCCCATCTGGTGTGCTAGCTTAATGTAATTATTCACCGAAGCTTAAGGTGAGTCCTAGTGCATGCATGCCATTGTTCGGCACCTGAATGCTGGAATTAAGATCATAATATTTCTTTATACCGTCAATCCAGTCAATGTTGATTTGTTTCATACAGTTTGAAGATGATGATAGAAGATATCACGTAGAACTCAAAAATTCACACTTTGTGAAACTATATATACTGAAACATAATTTATTGGCAAACTAGAGTTTCTTTGATCAATTATTACTCTTATATGTACTGAAAATTGAAAATTCACAAGAAACCAGTTTGTATATGCTAATCGTGTAAAATTTCCAATCTGAAAATAGCTAACGATCAATGAATAATTTAAAATTGTCCCATAATTTACCATGTAAGATGCATGCAGTTTGCCTGCCCGTAAATTTAAAACTCCAGCAGAAGGGCTCAACTCTTATCTTTCTTAGTCTTTAAAACATTTTACAGTCGGTTGAGATCAAAGCCAAAATCATTCCATTTCTATGTCAGCACGTTCATCATCGATTCACACCAACTAACCAAAGCAAAATTCACAAGGACAATATTGTGGGAAAGACGACAGATAAATACACAAATTTACAAATAATTCTCTTTCATCTGGTCTGTTATTTTATCATTCTTACAATGGCAAATGTGCAATGTACCGAAAGTACACAACGGAGGAACCAAATTCATGAATAAATACAGCACATTACATATTGAAGTATTGAACTCATTCATTTCCATCGTCAAAGACAGCAAATTTTCAGAATTGATGCTTATACCAAATGAATTAACATAATGTTAACAGCAAAATCATCTCCCCAACCAAAATAAAAAATCCAAAAATTAATCAGCGAGCCTTAGCCTTGCAAGTTGAAACTATTAGAAGAAAAGGAAGAAGAAAGCAAACTTTCTCTTCATTTCCTAGCTTGTCTTAAACCAGACCCTATCAAGTCAACTGCATCAACTATAGATCTATCATCATTTAATACCGGCACAAAACACCAAAACCACCACCATGATCTGAGACAAAATGGCTTGTTTCCAGACTCTCAATCTTCAGTACAGAATTAAGAAGCTCAGAGTGATTAATGAAATGATACACAGTCGGAGTCGATGGTGTTAGGTATTTGCTGACTTAGCCTTAACAGATTATTCCTTTAGTTTCTGAGTTTGTTAGTTTAGATTGAATAATTCCTGGTTTGTAGGATGTAGTTTTGCTTTTGAATTATTCTTCCTTAATCTTAGCACTTTGAATCGTTATTATTTGTAATGGCTATATAAAAGCCTCAGTTTAGTATTCAATAAAACAAGCTGAACAACTACAAAATTCTATTACTTTTCTGCATTTGAGTTTTAGCTACTTGACACTGGTATCAGAGCCCGATAAAGTGGCTTGATTGTGAGAAAAAGTTTGAATTTGAGTGAAACATTGTGAGAAGAGTGAAAGAGAGATGGCTGCTGATGCTAGCAACTTTGTGCAACCAAGCATCCCTAAGTTTGATGGAGATTACGATCACTGGAGCATGCTGATGGAAAACCTTTTGAGATAAAAGGAATATTGGAGTATCATTGAAATAGGTTACACTGAGCCTATTGAAGGAGAGACATTGACGATTACACAAAGAAAAACCTTAGAGGATCTAAAGCTAAAAGATCAGAAGGCAAAAAATTATCTCTTTGCAGCAATTGACAAGTCAATTCTAAAGACCATCATTCAGAAGAACACATCCAAGCAATTGTGGGATTCAATGAAGAGAAAATATCAAGGAAACAACAGAGTACAGCGTGCTCAGCTTCAAACTCTTCGCAGAGAATTTGAGATTCTGGAGATGAGGATAGGTGAGTTTGTCACTGATTATTTCTCAAGGGTGATGCTGGTAGCTAATGACATGAGAAATATTGGAGAAGATATGCCAGACGTGAAAATTGTTGAGAAGATCTTGCGTACCCTTACTGAAAAATTTAACTACATTGTATGCTCCATTGAAGAGTCAAAAGATATTGATAAACTTTCTGTAGATGAGCTACAGAGTTCACTACTTGTTCATGAGCAGAAGTTTCAAAAAAATAATAGCGATGAGCAAGCTTTGAAAGTCATAGGTGGTGAAAGGCTTGGTGCAAGTGAGGAAGACAAGTTTGGAGGAAGAGGTAGAGGTCGTGGAAATTTCAGAGGAAGAGGAAGAGGTCGAGGAAGACAATTTGTTGACAAAGCCAGTATTGAATGTTTTAACTGTCACAAGTTAGGACATTTTAAGTATGAATGTCCTAGCTTGGACAAAAATGTCAACTACGCTGAGTTTAATGAAGATGAAGAAATGCTGCTCATGTCCTATGCCGAGATGCATGATTCCAAAAGAGAAGATGTGTGGTTTCTAGACTCTGGCTGTAGCAATCACATGAGTGGAGATAAAAAGTGGTTTATTGAGCTCAATGAGTCTTTCAGGCAAATGGTAAAACTCGGCAATGACTCAAAACTGGCTGTCACAGGAAAGGGAAACATCAGGATAGAAGTTCTTGGAAAAACTCAAGTGATCACCGAGGTATTTTACGTTCCTAAGCTCAAGAGTAATTTAATTAGCATTGGACAGCTTCAAGAAAAAGATTTGACAGTTTTGATTCAATATGGTGTTTGCAAGATTTATCATTCAATAAAGGGGTTAATTATGCAAACAAACATGTCAGCAAATAGGATGTTTATGTTGTGTGCCTCTGTACCGACTCATGCTCCAGGACAAACTTGCTTTCAAATAGCATCTGAAAATTCAATAACTCATCTATGGCATCGGAGGTTTGGACATTTGAACATAAAAGCCCTAAGAACTTTGGCTTACAGAAAGCTGGTGAAAGGTTTGCTAATTTTTAAAGCCTCTTCCAAATTATGCACCAATTGTGTTGTTGGCAAGCAACACTGTGACCCATTTCCTAAGAAAAGTTTATGGAGAGCTTCTCAACCATTGCAGCTTCTGCACTCAGACATTTGTGGGCCTATCACTCCTGAATCAAACAGTCACAAGAGGTACATAATCACTTTTATAGATGATTATAGTCGTAAGATGTGGACTTATTTCTTGATTGCCAAGTCAGAGGCATTTACTATGTTTAAAAATTTCAAAAACATGGTAGAAAAAGAAATAGGGAATCATATTTGTTACTTACGCACTGATTGAGGTGGGGAATTCACCTCATCAGAGTTTAATGAATATTGCAGTTCAAATTGGATCATCAGACAACTCACTGTAGCTTTTTCTCCACAACAAAATGGGGTTGCGGAGAGAAAAAACAGAACCTTAATGAACATGGTGCGGTGCATGTTGGCTGATAGAGGAGTTCCTAAAAAATTTTGGTCGGAAGCTGTAAATTGGGTGGTGCATGTTCTTAACCAATGTCCTACCTCAGCATTGAAAGACAAAACACCTGAAGAAGCATGGAGTGGACTCAAGCCTTCTGTTGAGTATTTTAAAGTGTTTGGGTGTATTGGACATGTTCACATACCATATGTCAAGAGGAAGAAACTTGATGATAAGAGCTTTAAGTGTGTGTTTTTAAGGGTGAGTGAAGAATCAGAAGCCTTTCGAATGTATGATCCTAAGTCTAAGAAGATTGTCATAAGTCGGGATGTGATGTTTGAAGAAGAAGAAAAATGGAGCTGGGAGAAAACAATGGAAGAAACTCAATGTGATGCTCTTGAATAGAGAGATAAAAAAGAAGGTGAGGAGGCTATAGAAGAAAATAACATTGAAGAAGAAGGACAATTTGAGCAAGGTGAAGCCAGAGACTCGGAAACTTCTGTGGCAACAGATGTAAATAATCCGGTTCAAGGGAGGATCAGAAGAGAACCAGTATGGATGAAAGACTATGTAAGTGGTGGAAGCTTGTTCGAAGAAGAAGAAATACAGCAGCTAGCTATGCTCACATCTTCAAATGATCCAGAAAGTTTCGAAAATGCTGTTAAAAGTTCTATTTAAAGGGATGCTATGGACCTGGAAATTCAAGCTATTGAAAGAAATAATACTTGGGAGTTAACAGAATTGCCAAGAGGAGCTAAGAAAATAGGTGTAAAATGGATTTTCAAGACTAAGCTGAATGAGAAAGAAGAAGTCGACAAGTGCAAGGCTCGGCTCGTAGCGAAAGGGTACACACAACAAGCCGGCATTGATTATACTGAGGTATTTGCCCCCGTTGCTCGTTGGGATACTATTAGATTAATTCTTGCACTAACAGCTAACAGAGATTGGGAGGTGTTTCAGCTTGATGTTAAGAGTGCTTTCTTGCACGGTGAGATTACTGAAGAAGTTTTCATCGAGCAGCCACAAGGTTATGAAGTGAAAGGTGCTGAGAACAAAGTTTATCGGTTGAAAAAGGCATTATATGGGCTCCAACAAGCTCCACGAGCATGGTTCAGCAAAATTGAGTCCTATTTCATCAAATAAGGGTTCGAAAGGTGTTCAAGTGAACACACTCTTTTCAAAAAAGTTGGAGGAGGTGAAAGAATCCTTATAGTCAGCTTGTATATTGACGATCTCATTTTTACTGGGGATGATGGGAAGATGTTTGAGGAATTCAAGAGGTCAATGAAGCAAGAGTTTGAAATGTCTGATCTTGGAAGAATGAAATATTTCCTTGGAGTGGAGGTGGTGCAGAGTTCAGCTGAAATTTTCATAAGCCAAAGAAAATATGCTAATGAGATACTTGAAAGGTTCAGAATGAAGCATTGTAATCCTGTGAAAAATCCTATTGTGCCTGGCTGTAGACTTGTGAAAGATGGAGGAGGTACGAAAGTTTATTCCACCATTTACAAGCAAATGGTGGGTAGTCTTATGTATTTGACTGCCACCAGACCTGATATTATGTATGTAGTAAGCCTAATAAGTCGGTTTATGGAGGCGCCGACTGAATTGCATCAACAGGCTGTGAAGAGAATTTTTCGGTACTTGAGAGGAACAACAGAGATGGGAATATTTTACAAGAAAAGGGGTGAGGAGAATTTGGTCGCTTTCTCTGACAGTGATTATGCTGGGGATCTTGAGGATCGAAAAAGCACTTCAGGATATGTCTTTAAATTGGGTTCTGGAGCTGTGGCATGGAGTTCCAAGAAACAGCCAATTGTAACACTCTCTACAACAGAGGCAGAATTTATAGCTGCTGCTTCATGTGCCTGTCAAAGTATTTGGATGCAGAGGGTTCTCGGGAAACTTGGTCTCAATCAAAGTAAATGCATCATTTTCTGTGACAATAATTCAACTATTAAGCTTTCAAAGAATCCTGTTATGCATGGTAAGAGTAAACATATCGATATTCGATTCCATTTTCTTCGAGATTTAACTAGAGAAGGTGTAGTTGATTTAGTGCACTGTGGCTCTAAAGACCAGTTAGCTGATATTATGACAAAACCATTAAAGCTGGATTTGTTCTTGAAGATCCGAGAAAAACTTGGAATGTGCATTGATCAAGAGATAAACTGATTACAAACTTTGCAATTCAGTTTAAGGAAGGATTTGTTAGGTATTTGCTGACTTAGTCTTAACAGATTATTCATTTAGTTTCTGAGTTTGTTAGTTTAGATTGAATAATTCCTGGTTTGTAGGATGTAGTTTTGCTTTTGAATTATTCTTCCTTAATCTTAACACTTTGAATCGTTATTATTTGTAATGGCTATATAAAAGTCTCAGTTTAGTATTCAATAAAACAAGCTGAACAACTACAAAATTCTATTACTTTTCTGCATTTGAGTTCTAGCTACTTGACAGATGGGTATTGACCGTGTTGTCCCCAACCGAAGCAACCGTCAACCAATTGGTTGGCTAGATGAACTGGCTAAATTCTTTTATTACGTGTCTACGTTCTGGAGTTTGGATTAGCATACGTGTTAAATCAATAGTGGTCTACCACGCGACAAACCAAGGGGGCCGGATAACATTATCGTTGCCGTATAAAAAATCGTTACACTTTTTTTTTTTTTTAAAACACCAAAGGCTATTAATATAATATGATTATGTCACTTTTTTTTTTTTTGGTTTTTAACGTTAATTTGATGTTAATTCCAAAAAAAAAGGTCAATTTCACATTGATGCCTGGACCCTGTGATATCCTAATTCGTATTTTCAGAACAAATAAACCAAAGTAATTAACGTGGACCTGTCTATGGATCAGCTAGCAAAGACCAATTAACGTTAACTAAACAACCTCAAAAAAGGGGATCTTGTGTGCACGCGGGAGTGCGCGTGTGAAATAGGTTAAGTCGGGCATTAAAAGTTGGAAAATATGGTTTCACGTCGCTGTAAGTTGCTTGTTGAATTTATTGAATCTTTTCCTCTTTGTTTCCTGTGTATTCCGCTTTGTACGTTGGCTTTTTTCCTTTCCTTATATTTGTTTAAGGAAATACTCGTGTTTTTTTTTTCTTTAATGGAATTTGATGAATCTGGAAAAAGAGTGAAACATAAGGGAAACGAAGAGAGATAGAAACAAAGACAGGAAAGTTTATTTTATTTCTTTTAATTTTTTTGAAAAATAATTTTTTTTAATTATGGGGTTTGAACCAAATCCCTATCACATTCCTGGGAAGAGGCTTTAATTAAGCATGTTATGTTTCTTTAAAAAAGTTATGCACGTGTGCTTTTTCACTATACAGTCCGTCAACCCGTTAAAAATTTTCATTTTTGATTGTTGGTCCTTTTTTTTTTTTTTTGGGTTACAGCATTCCCCTGGGGCACTGATAAAATTATCCTTTTGTTCTATTTGCTTTTGTAATTTCGGTTGATGGGGGTGGGGCTTGATAAGTGAAAAAACAAATATAAAGAGATGTAGGGTTTTCTCCTTCACATTCTTAATAATAATTGCCCCCCCCCCCCTCTTTCTCTTCTTCTCTCTTGATGAGTCATTCAAATATCCAACCATACATGATATCTTATTTCTTCACTCAAAATTATTACAGACGAGTAATAAATTGAATAATGAAGTAGATATGTTAAGGCTATGAAGCTAGTAGATTGGCGGTTTTATTCCCCTTTCTTCATCAATAATAGGAAGAAAACATGTGCAAGCATTTCATTATATTTGTTAATCGTTTGCTTTTTTTTTTTTAAATGACTTTTACTCTATCCCTAATAGTCAATTGGAATTTTGTTGGTTTTACATAAAAAGTGTAATGTTGCACCATTTTCAGCTTTAATGCAATTATTGTTTCATTTTGCCAGCTATTCAAAAATCCTCTTGTTTTAGTCCTTGTGAATAAGTTTTGAACAAGAATGTGGTTCAAGTTGTTTTGCCAGCAACAAGATGGGGCCATAATGTAAGGGGATGCAAGCATAAATGAAAAGTTTAAATTTATGTATTAACAAATTTAATAGATATTTTTACCTTCGGGCACGACCTTTATTGATTATTGTTGATGGAGTTGAAAAGGCTGTGGAAGGATCTCTTATGTCGGATGGGTCTTCTCCTCAGAAAAAAGTTAAACAAAGTTTTCATTTGGTCAAAATATAAAAACATAAAACACACAAAAATTTACACTGTTGGCCTGAGATCTACATTGACAGGTGAAGTGGCTAGGGAAAATTTTCTATTAAGAATAAGATTACGAAAGAATACATAAGAGATTTTAGTTGACATAAATAAGACATGCTTAATTTTCCTTAATCATTCAAATTATTATTTCATATATCAATTAATTATGGGTGAGTTTTTGAAATGGATAAAACTTTGTGTCATCAAACCTCCAAAATATCTAATAAATAGAGCATCTTGGAGATTCATCATGGAGGACCTTGCCATTTTAACGGGAGGCCACGTTAGCATTATAACATAATATACTATTCAATGTCTTTGTAATCAATTTTGGGTTTTAACTAGAGAGTCTGGTATAGAATTTATACCACAAATGCTTGGCTTGGGCAAAGAGTTGAGCCATTCGTGTTATGTGTATGCATTTGCATTATGGTTGTGCTAGTCTTTTTTACACGATCTTATCAAGGGCAGGCTAGTTGAAATTAAGTATTATTGCACCCTTTCCTTCATTACATGTTGCAATATCGTTTGAAAGGATGTTTATCTTTGTGCCACTGCTAACCTGAAAGACATTGAAAACAGATGTAAAGAGGTTAGATTGTGGCTCTTAAAAATATTTATCAACAAATTATGAGGTTCTCTCTATTGGTTTATCAGTTATTTGACATGTTCATATGATTATTTTTTTAATATTGATTACACATCAAATTGTTGTATTACACTGTTCTTAAAGTAAACATTACACTGATATTCTATGAAGTCTCAATTCCACTCGCATTTCACAAGGGATAAAGACTTACAAATTAACTCTGTACAATTTTTTTGTTAATTTAAGAAGGTTGAGTCTTTGAAAACTCAAACCTCTATTCTCATAATCCTTCTTAACTTTGAGAGTACTGGTTCACCATTAAGCCAAAGTCCAAGTGGCTCATATGACTGTTGTTACAATTGCGATTCGCAATTAAAAAGCTGAATAAAATGGGCAAGTTGTCATATTCATTGGAAGAGAGACTTGCACGTCTTTCTCAAGCCATTAGGTTCAAGGTTTGTTTGGAATTGTACATTTATTTCAGCAAGTATTTAATTTATTAAAAACACATTTTGATGAGCTTCCTGTGATGCAAGGTCGGTGGAGCAACTAGTTATAACAGAGTTTATAAATTCACATTGACAACTAGGATGGCAATGAAATTAGGAATTGTACCGGTAAGCCTTTTTCTTTTCTTTTGGAATTTTCTATAGGTAGATGAGTTACATTTCTTTTTTTGTTATGATGCATTTGAAGGAGGTGGGTCGCACTTTTTAATGCCTCAGCAGTTGGACAAATTCCAAATTACAGACTCTGATGAGAAGCTTGGTGTTCAAGTTTTACAGAATGCCCTTAAGGTGTTGGCCTTTTTTTTAAAAAAAAAAAAAGACTTTTTTCATTGCTTGTTTTTGCTAATCTAGCTCTTAAGGTCAAACCAGTTTATGCCTCTGGTGCACTGTTTGGATTATCTGGAGCTATGCTTTGTGGGCTTGTCCGTAACTGGAACATTTAAGCTGGCAAAGTCTTGTCTTCTCCTCTCCTTCTTTTTCACTAATTATTTGTGTTTCTTACTGTTCAATTTCGCTGTTGGTTTACACTTATATAGTCAGTTTTTCAAACATTGGAGACTAGTCATAAGGAGTTTTCCTTGTCTCACTTTTGTTTTGGAGTGAGTTCCTCGTTTATAATAAGAGCTATTGTTTTTATGCAGGATCCTTAGATGTCTTATAGCAATGCTTTAAGGATTAAATATAGACTAGTACAATTGGCGTAAATATGCCGACTGTGTTCCTTCCAAAATGTTAAGCTACAATGGCATAACAATCGATTGTGATGCGAGGTATTCTCTTTTTATTTTTGCACATTCATTTATCTGACTACCTTGCACTAGAAGGGCAAAAAAACTTTATATACAAACTACCTTGTATAATGATTTAACCGTTCTTTACTCCAAATGTATCTTTACACCAAACTCGTAAGTTCTGACATAATAGAAGAATGAGTTGATTCATTGTTTAAAACATAACCTAATTAATAATCGCATGAGTGTTCAGGACAGTTGATCTTCCTCGAAGTTCACTAAAACTACCTTCTAATTCATTTTTCATGCAATTAACAAAATGTTAATGCTGCAAAGCTCCTTACTAATACTAGTCATTTGGCAATTATAGGCTATTGTAAGCAACTCACAGTTGGTAGAGCTTGTATCGATGGGACATTGCAACTTTAGGGTTTTCCCTTATACCAATATTTCTCTAGCAAGGATGAACGACATGCGCACTCTCTTTGCCCCATAGGACTCTGTAACATGACATTTTTTATATCGACACGGGCATGGTAAAGCCGAAGACACTTGAATATGAACTCGCACCCATTGATATATTCTTACAATTCTTGTGTATTCTGTGCTCATAAAAACATGTCTTAGGAGAGATGGATCAGCGCAACTCTGTGATATGATGATTTTGTTGTGTGCACTGAAAACGCCTTTAAGTCAACACTCATGGTGGCCATTTAGATTGAATCGTTGTGTATGTGTGCACGCGTACAGAATTCATATGTTTTTGACAAAACAAAAGAATTGAGGCCTCTTAACCATGCTGGGTATCTTGTGAGGTTTTTGCGAGAGAATAAGTGATGATACCACTTGCTAATGAAAATTGTTTTCAATATTTTAGCAATGAGATCTCTCTTGGGAAGCTTTATGTAATAGAGTATTTGCAATGTTCTACTTATGCATGTTGTTAAAATTTTACTTTCAAATTTCAATAAGAATATAACATGCATAATTAGCACGTTGTCGAATAGTGCTTTCCACAATATCTCAGTAGCGCACATTGCTAAATTCATGTTGTCTTATCCATTTTCATTTGTGGTGATTAAGGTTAGCAATATTGGTGTGAATTTCAAAATGCGGATCAATGTTTAGTACCAAGAGTCGATTGCGTTATGCAACTTATCAAATAAATGACTCTGTAATTACTTCTCTGAGTTCTTTCCACTGTCAATGAATTCTAGCTCTATTTGGAAACATGTTTGCATCTGTTTTTACATGAATTACAATACAAGTAGGTTACTAATTTAAGCACACATATACACCTATTCTTTATATTTTTAATTTGTCCTCAAAGAAAATTACCCACGCCATATATAAATATAGACCAAAGATCTTTAATTCAATGTCTTCCGAAAAAGGGTCTGCATCCATAACCATATGGTACTTGTTGAATAAAAATACCTTTATTCTCAAATCGAGCAGCAAAGTAATTAAGTGTTCAACCATATCAAGGGTCAGAAAGAAATCACAAAACAAAATCTCCCTCTAATCACAGTATAAGTGCCCTCCTTTTGATAAGTTGCTTAATGTTTTTAAACTTTTTTCTCTCTTCATTTTTATTCTTCTTTCTTCTCTCGTGTTTTCTTTTTTAAGGGAGTTATTTTCTATAGATTGAACTAATGCAGCAAATTGATTATCACTTTCCTTTAACTCTTCATAACTACTTACCATATGTGAATATGGTCAAGTTGACCCATCATGGGCAACCCATCAACCAACAGTATTATTTTAATCTTTGGGATCAATTGAATTTTATATCATTAAAGACTGTACGCTTTAGTTACAATGGCAATTTTATAATTATTAAACTACGGTTAAAAAATCTATTAATTAATCAATGTGGAAATATTTTATAGTTGCAAGGTAGCTTCACGTTGTGATTTTATTAATTTAATCCTTGAAATCATCACTCAGATAATGACTGAAGTACAAATTGCAATTTTTAGTCTGAAAATTAAGTTAAAAATTCATTTTCACTATGGCGCAGATTACAAACACTTCATTCGCATATAATCTTATCGAAATGACAATAATCGACATTATCTTTTTCACCTTAAATTGGAGTTTGCAAAAAAATTTGTCGAGTATTGTACTATTGCTACCTACTGTTGTGTTGTTTTGCAAAAGTAAAAGAATTAGAAACACATTAATTCAACATCTATTAAGTTTTTTGCAAAATAAAATAAAAAATAAAATAAAATAAAAAGCTATTAACTCATTTCAATTAATCTGATAAGGTCCTAGTCATAAGGGTCCTAACAATTATAAAAAATAAACTTAAATGTTCTGTTTTGAGCGATAATATACCCCGAGTCAAGTTTTTTTATCAAAATAATTTTTCTCAATACATTTTATTGATCATTGGAGCTTATTTACACTTTAAAACGTAACCAACTGCTCCACCATACAAGTGAGGGTAAAGACTTACACATAGCTAAACAAGTAAAACAACATAATATAAATGCAACAACTTAGCTACAAATACGATCAACTAAGCAACCATACATATATAACTTAAATGCAACAACTAAAGCTATAAATCCTCCATGACTAGCTAACGTGGCCGATTGCTCCAGTTCCTACACTTTTGCATTTAATTATTCCACATTCTGCATGTTGCAACATGAGCCTTACGTCCTGCATCCATACTCTTTGTACTTAGGATTATGGTCTATGTAAGCTGGCACTAAGCAATCAAAACCAAAGGATGACGACATTGATTGATTTTGTGAAGGTAAATATAAATGTAAGTACATGCACTGTATGCAAAAATGGAATTATGATGAGAGTCCTGCTTACAATTAAAATGTAAACTTTGCGGCAAATCAACATTATTTGATACAATACTAAATAGTGTCCGTAAAGGTCTAAAGACTTATTTAACATTTGTATTTATATACATATAATCGACGTTTATTCTTTACGATAAACTTGGACTCTCCTAGCATCACACGACTTATGTTGTCCTACGACGGTGACAGTTGTGTGTATGAGATGCCTCCATTGGATTTTTTGCCACAATACTTCAAATCTAATTATATAACTAAGAAATAAAATCGCGCTTCACGCGGCATTAAAAAAAAATTTTGGTATTATCCTTTTTCTTACTTTATACTTGATGAAACTGATAAAAAAGTATGAATTGATTTTTTAAAAAAAAAATGAAGCAGCCTTATAAAATTAATATTATTTATGAAAGTTAACTATTCTTTTGTTAACTTTAAAACTCTATATTAATGTGTATAGTCTAAGTGTACAGACCTTATACCTTTTGTACTTATTGATAAGTTCTAAATTAAATTTTATAATTGAGGATCCTTAAGAATGCTTTAAATTATATATATTCCTAATCTTACCCCTACAGTAATAATATATTCCTACAATTAAACAATAAGCATTTATAAAAATAGTAGACACATTACAACATTTAGGAACAAATAACATAAATGGACAAAAAATGAAAAGGAAAAAGGAAAAATAAAAAAGCCACATTCACTTGAGAACTCCAATCAGTCTCCAACCGTTCTTTAATGATCATCTTATTTAAATTCTTGATATTATACAAAAAACCATCACTCAATATATGCCTACACCTTATTAGTAAATTTTTTTTTTTTATCATTGCATGCATTAGATTTTCCTATAAAAAGAAAAAAAAAAACATGCTAGCTTAAGTGTAAAACAATTAGGAAAAAAATAATTAGAAAAAGCAATGGGGGAAGGAATTTGTGATATAACTTTTCATCAATAAAAGTGATATCCGCACTAAAAATTTATAATTCTTCTTAGTATTAATAGACTCTTACGTTTTATAAAGCCTAACTTTTATTATCTAACTATCTTCATTATTGTTCAACTCATTATGAAAAATATACTACATGAAGTACACAATACTAAAAATTCAAATAAATCAAACAATACAAAGAAAAAAATCTTTCTAAAGAGGATGTTGGTTAAATAATAAAAAAACTCAAATATAACAAATCTTAAATATTTAATGTTTAGAAAGTTTGAAGAAATCAAAAGGTTGCATAATCAAATATGAGGTTTATGACATTAAATGATGCAATCTTTTGGCTTCTTTATTGTTGAGAAAAAATGAAAAAAAAAATCTTCCTTTCTATATTAATTATTTGACTCAAATAAATCAAATAATAAAAATATAAGAATCTTTCTAAAAATAATGTTGGTTAAATAATTAAAAAAATCCAAATATAACTCTAAATATTTAGTGTTTATAGAGTTTGAAGAAGTCAAAATGTTACATAATAAATATGAGATTATGGCATTAAAATTATGCAATATTTTGACTTTTTCATTGTTGATGAAAGACGAAGGAAGCGTTTTTATATATTAATTATTTAATTGATTGATGTATTTTAAGACACAAAAGTTTAAAATTATGCAATTTTTTGGTTTCTTCATTGTTGAGGAAAAATGAAGAAACTTTTCTTCCTATATTAATTATTTGACTCAAAAAAATTAAATAATAAAAACAAAGAATATTTTTAAAGAGGATGTTGGTTAAATAATTAAAAAAATTCAAACATAGCCCTAAATATTTAGTATTTAAAAAGTTTAGAGAAGTCAAAGGATTACATAATTAAATATGAGATTATGTTATTAAAATTATGTAACATTTTAGCTTTTTTATTATTGAGGGAACATGAAGAAACTTTCTTTTTTACATTAATTATTTAATTAATTGATATATTTTAAGTCACGAAAGTTTAATTACTAACATAATAAAATAAATGAATGTTTCAAGATTTATAATTAATGGTTATATAATGTTGAATTTAATTTTTCAACCAAATCTTTTATAATTAGTTTCTATTTATTTTTTATTTTTAATCTTTTGTAATGTACTTATTTTTTAATTTGAGCTAAAATTTTATATAAGATAGAATATAAAAAGATGAAGAATGGTGATGCTACATCATCGCTTTTAGCCCCATCTTTATATATATATATAGATTGTAAATACACACATGACAAGAATCTAATTTTCATTAAATTACCTCACAACTAATTGTATAAGAGTAAATAAAAAAGTGATAAGAATATAATATAATTTTACCACATTATCTAAGAATAGATTATGTTAAGCACCAAAAGACTAAACAAATTTCTACTTCAGTTCTTAATTTCATTATAACTACCCATTACAAACCTAAAATTAATAAGAAACATTGTAATAAACTAATAATCAATAAAGAGTCATGATTTGAATAAAAGGTGGGCAGAATCGAATCGGACCCCAAAAGTTATCAGTTCGTTTCATTTTTCGGGTTCAGTCCAGTACAAAACCGAATTCTTTGGTTTGGGTTTTGGTCTAAAATTATAAATCCAACAACCAAACCGAAAAATTAAAAAAAATAATTTTTAAATTAAAAAATTACCACATGGTGTTTAAGGGTGGGCAGAACCAGATTGAACCTAAAAAAATTCTATTCAATTCTTAGTTTTGATTTGGTGTTTTATAACTAAAAGAATTGAATTGATTAAAACTGAAACCAAAACGAATGGAAATTTCCAAACCAATTTTTTGAAATTCTAAAACTAAACAGAGCAGGAAATTTCAATTTATTTCAAAATCAAATCGATCCGAATTGACGCCCACCCTTAATTTGAATTCAGTACTTTTCATCCATTTATTTCACACACACACACAGAGGATATGGACCCCAGACTTAACTGTTCCAAATACATTTTATTCTGTCCTAGCAAGGTGGTTTAATTGAAAGAACTTTATTATGCTTATTATGCGATGTTATAACAAGACGCACTCGTCTCCAGCCAGTCAGATGATGAACGAATATTTGAGGATGGAAGATATTCTCCGTGACCAAAGTAATTTATGTAAAATATTCGTGTTTAACAACTACTATAATAGTTAATAATGTAGATGGAGGTCAAATTAATACTCAATAATTTTTTTTCTTCTTCTTCTTCTTCTTTTCTTACATGGTCGTGTATTATGATAAAGCAGGCGCCATGGAATTTGGAAAACTAATTGTGATTTAACTATTTTAGGACCTGCCTGAGTTACGATGAACGTAACTTGCTTCCGTTTTGGCCTTTTTTGAATTATTAATGTAAATATCTTTGGGCCCCTTATGCTTTATATTATCTATAATTTATTCATAAATAATGAAACTTTTTGTATTACAAAATTTCATTGAGCCCTTTACACTCAATTTATTTCATTAAAACCTTAAAGTATCAAATTCATCTCCTATAATTTTTAAATTCTCAAAATATTCTCCATTTAATTAAAAGTATAATTTTTAGTAAATCAATTATAATTATAATTTTTAAATAAATTATTATTGTTGTTGTTGTTGTTATTATTATTAACAACAATGATAAAAATTATTATAATTAATTAATCTATTAATAAAATTAACAATAATTCTTAGTTAAATTAATAATAATTATTATTAATTAATTTTTGAATAAAATAATAATAACAATATTTAAAATACAAAACAACAATTGTGATAAAAATTAATTAAGAATTTTATAATAATTTGTTATAATTTAACTCATTATAATTTTGATTCTAAGACAAAATAAATATATAGCCCATTCTAATTATGATTTCTCTAGTTCAAATAAATAAAGTATTATAATTCTAATTTCTCATTTTGATTCTAGCTAGTCATTATGTTTTTAGTTAATTTCAATTCTTGGAATGAGTTAAATTATAACAAATTACTATAAAATTCTTAATTAGTTTTATCATAATTTTTATTTTGTATTCTAATTATTATGATTATTAGTATTCAAAAATTAATTATAAATTATAATTATTGTTAATCATTATTATTATTAAAAATTAAACTAAAAAATTATTATTTATTATTGTTAATAAATTAATTAATTATGATACTTTTTATCATTGTAGTTAATAATAATAATAATAATAATCATCATCATCATCATCATATTCATTTAAAAATTATTATATTTATAATTATACTAAAAATAATTATAATTATAATTATAATTTATTTAATGCTAATTATATTTTTTAATTAAATAAAAGATATTTTAAGAATTTAAAAATTATAGGATATGAATTTGACACTTTAAGAGTTTTAATGAAATAAAACAGTGTAAAGGGCTCAACAAAATTTTATAATACAGAAAATTTCATTATTTATAAATAAATTATAGATAATATAAAGTATAAGGTGCTCAAATATATTTTATAGTGATAATTTAGAAAAGACAAAACGGAAGGAACTTAGCCGGGTCCGTGATTTTTTTAATCCTCTAACCAATCAAGCCCTTCATTTTAAACAACTAAAAGGGTCCGGCCCTGTCCGTCGATTCGGGCTTTTTCAGGCCTAGCTATGTCCGGGCAAGTAGCGAATCCATTATCACGTGTGAAAACGACGCACAACTATACGAGTACAGCAAGTATAGCTAAAGACGTCAAGTCAACGCAAAGCAGTTTACTGCTTGACTTGTCTCCGGTGGCCTGTATGTTGATTAGGTCAAGTTGAATGTGATGTGACCATAATATCCTCGATTTTACTTTATGGATAATTTTTAGGGACCTCCCTTGAGATTTGACGTATTAACACTTAAAGAGAATGCATCCACGTAATTACAAGTACCTCCCCTACCGTTAGTATCCGATTAGTTTGATTGTCAGTAGATTGTTAAAATTACAAAAGTGTCCTTCTCCCAAAATAATAAATTATTTTTTAAAACTGATTCTTCGTTTTCATTGTAATTTTTTTACCCTTCCTCTCGCTTTTTGTTGACCTCCAAACAAAACAAATCTCATTTTTGTTAGATTTTAGAATGGGAAACTGAGGCAAAAATTATGGGATATGGAAAATTATAAGTGAAACAAAAACAAGTAAGGATTGTGATATCTTCCCTACTTGGGCGAAATCAATTGACGAATGCGAAAGCACTATAGAGTGAGAAAAAGAATTAGTTTGAAATCTGCGGAGATGGAATGATGTCTTAAGATCTACGGGTTAAATAAACTAGAAAAGCATGAGAGGCTGTCAATATTAGTTACAGTTTCTTAATATTACTTATTCATTATTTCATTAAGTTGATATAATTGTTATAGGAATCGAAGGACTTGGCACCCAATACTCCTACCTCGCTGCCTCCTCCTCCCCTTCCTATACAGCCAGCACCGGTCTCCCTGGTGTCTCCTCCTCTTCCTCCTTCTCTACAACTAGCACCGCCACCTATGGATTGCACACCCCCAGATCATTTTGATTCTAAAATGAAGTCATACTATGGGTAAAATATTCCTACTTATGAGGAATTTTATAAATTTGTAGAAAATAACCATAAAGCTTAAAAAAATGGCAAAAAAAATCATCTAAATATAATAATTAAAAATTAATAGAGATGTTTTAATTTTGTTGAACGCCCTATGATAGTACACTAACAGTCCCCCAACCTAGAGTAGTTAGTGGGGAAGTAAAATTAATCTTTGTTCATACATAGACTTTTCTGGTGCGAAATGAGCCACTTCAAATAGGTTCATTGCTCCGGCCCAGAATACTATTAATCTAGCATGGACTACATGAGCGCCCAGCAATTTACCGGATAAATTGATAAGTTGGGCATTCTCAACCTTTCTGTTAGTTTGCTACCTAGGACATTCAACAAAATTAAAACATCTCCGTTAATTATTATGTTCGTTCTTATACAACCAGCACTAGTCTCCCTGGTACCTCCTCCTCTTCCTCCTCGTCTATAATGTTATATAACGCTTCTATATAAACTAACAATGTTAGTTTGCTATCATAGGGCGTTTTATAAATTTATAGAATTTCTCATAATGTTATAAAACGCTTCTACTGGATAAATTGATAAGTTAGGCATTCTCAGCTTTTTTGTTAGTTTACTACCATAGGGCGTTCAACAAAATTAAGAAACTGTAACTAATATTTATGCACACTCTCATCTTTTTCGCCTGAGCACTATAGTAGAACACAGCCACCAGAATACCACAAATGACCGGACCACATTTCTTTTAACAAATGTAAAAGTAATTAATTGAGTTAAAGATTAGAAAACACAGTTTAAATAAACGAAACAATCGTACCTTAACCCTTGTACAACAAAATAAAGTTTTTTTTTTTTTTTGCGTTGGAAACCTTTTAAATATTTTTTTTTGAATCGAAACCTTTTACAGTGTGCCTGATTGAGGAAGATATGAGGTGATAAATAAAGGAGAGAGAAATAATGAATATGCTAGGGTTTTATTTGGAGGAAAAAATTGAAAAACTGAATGAGAGGGGCAGTGAATGAGGGTGAGAACCGTAGAAAAGGAACTAGTGGAATAGTGGCTGGGGGGATGGAGTGAGTGAAAACAAGAGTGAACGAGGAAGAGAGGGTGAATGACGGAGAGGGGAAGAGGGAGTGAATGAGCTAGACAAATAGGTGCAATGGAAATAGCAAAACGAGTATTAACAATTAATTTAACATAATATGCTATTTAAAAAATTTTTTACAGAGCACCCAATTTCTTAAGGCCAGGACCACCCCTGCGCCAATGACGTGACGAACAATGCAACAAGGTAATGCTTTAATCCTACTGTTGTTTTCTATTTGCTGATGGAGCTAGCCCTGATCCCTTAGCAAATATCATCAGGCTTCTTGTTATCCCTATTATCTTCCTATAGTTGCATAGTTTTAAGCATTTTTTCCAAAAGCAATTATGAAATGAACCCATTTGTAGGTGAACTAATGATGTCAACGAGCACCTAAAGCTTCATTGCACTTCCTCCTGTTTGGCTGGGCTGCCACCTGCCCCATTAGAATATACACAAAACAAACATGAGCTTAATGTAGTTGCCAAATTGTTGCATGAAAGGTTGCATCGAACAAAAAAAAATTGTTAGAAGAATAAGTGCAATTCTATTACCAGGCCTTATGCTCAAACTGCTGAGATTTGGGGTCTAAGCCCACTGAATTGTGGCATGGTCATCAAACAAGTAATGCTTGTAAATTATTTTAGCTTGTCAGTTAAGTTTGCAAGCAGTATTGGAAACTGGGTAGGCCAGTGTTTATATATGATGCCACATGGATTGAGTTTGAAAGTATACGCAATCTTGCCAAATTCAAATTAAATTAAAGTCACAGTTCACTTAACTTGAAAGAGAGAACTTTATTATATCTTTGCCTTAAAACCTTAATTAGATTTATAAACTAATTTAGGGGCACAGATTGTGCACGGATTGTGCACAAATTTTGCACGGATTATGCACGAATTGTGCACTATTAACTTAAGTGTCAAAGTGTTTTTTTACAAATATCCTTTCAAATTCAATCCATGAGAATCACATGATATTTTTTTAAGCCATTGGATTTGATAATTATTTTCATTCGTACTCGAACATATGCTTTAATTTATTAAAATTCTTGAGTTAATTATTATTTATTCTATTTCAAGTACATTGTGTGAGTTATTTAATGCATGTTAACCTTAAATCAAGATTAATTACGACTAAAATCTGATTTCAATTAAACTCATCCGTTTATGATTCGAGAGCAGAAATATTATTGTGAACCATGCTTATATATTGATTGTTACTATGTTAGTGTCCCATATGTCGTTCTTTGGTAAAAGTTCTTTCTATTTTGAACTGGATACATCCATAACACGCAATTGCAATTGTTTAAGTATTTGTGGCAAAGTTTAAAAACCATACGGTTGATGGATTGCAAAATTCCAAGCCACAATATTCAAAAGATTATGAACATCAACATCAAAAGAACTTGGCCTTTTAGCTAGCATGTCTTTGCATTGCTTAGTTGATAGATGTTCTGAATTTGAAAAAATATTAGGATAAGCATTTGGCGTCACACATGAAGTTAGGCATTTTGATATATATACCCACTTGTTAATTGAATTGTTAGTTTACTGCATTTCAGGGACAATTTTCACGATATTGTCACCCATCAATATTTATGTAAAAATTTGCCTTTATTTATTTATTTATTTTTATTTTTTCTACCCAATCATTTACCCTTACTTCACAAGTTGTTTCAGCACTACTGGTGTTTTTTTTTCCCTGATTTGTGTATTTTTGTCCTTTGACGGCGATTCAATAAGATAAGATTGTTAGTTTACTATTATAGGGCGTTCAAAAAAATTAAAACATATCTCTTAATTGATTTTAAACTTTATCTGTTTACTTGCAGCATGCATGAAATAGAATTAAAAAATCTGGAGCATGTAACGTATGACGGCTTATGGCGACTTAAAGCAAACGTAGAGAGTAATTACAGCCCCAAGCCAATACATCTTGAGCTTATTTCCATTGATCAGGCAAAGAAAAATGTGGAATCGCCATCTGGGATGAAACCAAGGGACAGGTCAAATGTGTTGGATCCGTGAAGACTAAAAAAATCACAGGATGATTACAGAACATCTTTTAGAGAGTGGGGACATCTTGAAAATGACGAATGAGATTGTTGAGGGTAATACTCCATCTTTATAGAAACTAAAGTGGTTAATTCAGGCGTAACACTAAGTATTTATAGAAACGATTTCAAAATAAGTATTTTATAAATATTAAACAAAAGGTTTGTTACATAAAACTATATAAAAGAAGTTTGTCACACCAAAAACTTTGTTACAAAAGTCACAAACCAATTCCATAAACAAGCTTGTTGTATTTATGCTTAGGTAGGAACACAGTTGAGCCCGTTGTGCAACCCAAGGTCTATTATGTCCATATGCACCTCGCCTTGGTTGGGACTTGACGTCAGCTTTGTCCTACTCAATTCCTGCAATGTAAGGATTACGTGAGCTAATGTCCAGTAAGTAAACACTTGATGCATATATTACCTAGAATAACTTTATGAAATAAGTGCTAAATCATTTGCATGAAACTTTAAAATATAAAGAACGATGTTAGGACCCTAGGTTTATTATATTACAAGGCTAGCATTTTATAACATGCCCCTGGGCTTAAATTAATTGATCAATTGAGCGTTATGTATCACCGTCCCCAAAGGATCTTTTTTCTTAGCTTAGAGGGCTTGCCCTCTTTATGAATACTTGCCACCTAGTAGTACAGCAACTCTTTCTTTCTTCAAATTTATTAAAATACCTTTTTATCGAATTTTTCATGAAATGCAGGAGACCAATATAACTTATGCCACAGAATGTAAATTTTTTCAAATATATATTAAAGCAAAACATAAAACTAATTTAAGATAACAACATCTAACATAGGTGGCAGTGCCGTCCTTACAGAAATTTAAAGAAATAGATTATAATATAGGCGACAGAGCCAACCATGTAGAGAGTTATACCAACATCATAATTTAGGCGGTAGTGCCGACCATGGCATGATAAAATAAGAGTATTACATATTAGGCGGCATAGCCGACCATCCAATCAAGTAAGTATTAAACATAACATCTTAGGTGGTATAGCCGATCATATGAGGATGATATCATGATGTAGACAGCATAGCCAACCATATGGGGTTTAATAATAACCAATCACACCATAATAATAATCATTATAAGACAAGAGATTATTTAGAACTAAACTTAGCATAAGAGAATTATTACTTGGAGCTAATTTAACATATTATCCTTACATTGCAGTTGAAGTGAAGTGTTACTTACCTGTTTTTTTTTATTCCCCTAAATCTTCCTTCCTAAACTTGAGAATTTCTTCATTAGTAATGCTTTGGCTTAGAATAGAAAAAGATAGGATTTCTAGAGTTTTTGAAAAATGCAAGGACTAAGGGGTATTTATAGAGTTTCCTAAAGTCTATGTGTGGATAGGATTTTGCCACCATATCATTTGATTAATGGTGGAGATTTAGTTCTCCATAAATATCTTGATGATTTCTAAAATTCTAAGATTTTGCCACCTATCACTTAATTAATTGTGAAGATTTATCTTTTTATAAATATCTTAGTAATTTCTAGAATTTCTAAATCTCTACAATATTTCTTATTACATCATTACTTATGTCATCATTACTTTTTAAATTATTAATTTATCTTTTCATAAATATCTTAGTAATTTCTAGAATTCCTAATATCTCTACAATATTTCTTATTGCATAATCACTTATGTCATTGCTTATGTTATCATTAGCTTTAATTATTAATTTATCCATTTATACATACCTTTAGAAATTTTTAAAATTTCTCATATCTCTATAACATTATTTATGTCATTATATTATTATTATTATTATTATTATTATTATTATTATTATTATTATTATTATGATAAATACTTAAGGGAGTTTGTTTGGTTAATTATATTATATTCAAGTAAGAAGATTTACCTCACATGAAGAGTGAGGAGAAGTTTGATGAGACTAACAAGAAGATATTTGGATTGGTTATTAGCCTTTCGTATGGTTACAAAGGCGACACAGAGGGATGGGATCAAGGACACAGAGGCAGTTGAACTCCGATGACTCCTTTCGTGGAGTCCTTTTCTGCTTCGTAAATGAATACGGCTCTTCTGGCAAGGCAGGAGCGATATGTAAACAGAAGAAGGCTCAGTGGGACGTAGCTAAGAAGTGGAAAGAATCCATGAAGAGTGCTCGTATGGATGATGTCTTTCGATTCCAAGTTTGCAAGGACACGGAAGCTGCTCGCATAATTACGATGACGTTCATTGAGAAGGTGAGGGCCAGGTCTCGTCCGCAGGCGGAGAAGCAACATGCAGGTGACCGCATTCCCTAATATGCCCAGTAACAAAAGTGTCCCACAAGATAAGCATCATAGACGTCTATCATTTTAAGTCAAAATCAAAAGTTAGCATTCAATATTGAATTTGTCAAAACTAAAGTAAAAAGTTTATTAGTATTGCATATGTTATACAATTTTGTTGGTATAGAATCCGTTTGTGAGAGGGATTTAATATAAAAGCTTCAACAAAAAGTTGACCACTTACTGAAACGCACAAATATCACCAAAAAAAAAAAAAAGAGGACTTTGCTAGACAGGTCTAAAAAAATCAACTGACAAAATATATAATTCGACCTTGATAAGATAAACTACAAACCCTGATGACCTCTCATCGGGAATAGATATATAATGTGGCTGACAGGTTCCCCAACACAAACAAAAGAAAAAAATTAAAAGAAAAACTCACACATCATCCAAAATTTAGAAAATAAATTAAAATTAACTAAAACACTAACCTTCGGTACAAGAAAACAAGAACACATCCCGCCTGAATGAAATACCCAGAAAATTCAATTTCAATTTTCACGAAAATATTATCAATACTACGGAAAAGGAAATAAACAGAAAATCGTAATTAAAGCCTACCTGAAACAGAGGAGATATACTCACTAGAAGCGGCGACTCTATAGCGTGCGCTCAAATTGTCAATATAATGGAACAGAGGTGCCGCTAAATGTCACACACAACTTTTCTTGTACCTTGATAATTACATTTCAAAGACGCAACCAAATCAGCAAATAAAGACATTGAATTTACTATATGCAAATTCTAGAATACGGACAATGTAATCTCAAAGTTGCTGAAAGACAGTTTCAAAAGAATTCGATATCAAATTTTGGAAAAACAATTTACCTTGCAGTGGTATAGAAAGATTTGTTGGTTCTGATTTTAAGAAAATATGAATGAATGTTGATCTTGTCTTGCCTAATGGTGAAGAGTTCAGCTCAATGAACTTCAATTTCCTCTCGGTACTGCAGCGGTCTTTGAGAGCACCTCGAAGAGTTGTTGGATTTCTGAGTTCAGTTACGAATCCATTTCTCCCTGACCTAATTAATAGCGCAAAATATTCAAGTTCAATAACTACTACCATAATAGTTAAAAATGTAAAACGAAGTCGAATTAATACTTAAGGTATTATCTTCGTGGAGGGGTAAGTATGGCAGTTAACTAAGTTAAGCGAATTGATTCTCTGCCCTTTTTTTTTTTTTTTTTGACCTCTTTTCTCTTCTTCTTCTTTTCTTTTTTAATCGACGGCAAATCATCTCTGCCCAGTACAAAAGTACAGGCCGTGCACCGTGTACGTGGTCGCGTATTATCAACATGAAGCAATCGACGTGGAATTTAGAGAATTAGTTGTGATTTCATCCTCCAACCAAACAAGCCCTTCGCCTTATACAGTTAAAAGGGCCGGGCCCTGACTATATGAAAGTGATGTCTCAATAATACCATCAACTTACTTTAGGAAGAGATAGACAAATTGAAAAAATATCAAATCAAATCATTCGTTAAACCAGACGCCTCCTCTGAAACCAACAAAAAAAAAAAACTTGACTCGCAAGTTATCTTTCCTCTTCGCCGAATAATTCACCGCTAATCCATGTACCGTGCTCAGGCCAGCCTGCAAAGTCAGGTATCTTAAATTTGTTTTGAACTTCCGAATTCGTATAGTTTATTTTTCCCTTGTTTTATTTTTTTAATTTTTATCGTTTATGTCAAATGTAGGTTGGCCGAGCACTGTATTCCGCCAGTTAGCATTAGATTGATTTGCAGGAGAAACTATGCTGCTAATGACTTGAATTTTGGTAGCCGACAAATCCCTTCTGAGCCTAAAGCGAGTGCCTTACTCATCTGGTTTTCTGTAATTGATATTTGAAATTTATTCATATTATTTTCTTGTAGTGAAGAATGAAGACTTATTGCAATGCCCTCTTTGTCGGAATTTGTGCAATGGACAGATAACTATTGTAATGGTTTTGCCTGAGCCTTGATGAGTTTTGTGCCCTATGGAGGTGCAGGCTTTATGAAGGATCTTCGCAACCCAACATGTGATGTCATCGAAGACACAATAGATGTCTTTTTTGGTAAATATTGATATCTATATTAGTAACTGGAAAATGGTTTTTTTTTTTTTTTAAATCTAAGCAAGTGTTTTAGTGAAAGAATTTTGATATTTCAGTTTTCAGGCTACAGATATTGGTCTGTCTTGTACAGAGCCTTGTATATTGAAGGATCCAAGGCACTGGAAGCAGAGGCGAATGCTAAGTATGTAAAATATGGATTTGATGCAGCACTTATTAAAGTCCGTACATACTTAGAACACACAGCACTAATGGTCCGCATGCCTGAAGAAATTGCCCTGGTTTTGGTTTTTGAATGTTTCTAGTTTAGGAGGAAGGATTACATGGATAAATAATAGATAGGTGTTTTAATTTGGTGGTGATGTGCCCTTGTTTTTCTCAAAAGGCTGCAACAGCAAAGGGAGACACAGAGCTTTGTAAGCTCGCGGCAAAGGGTGTGGATAAAGTTGAAAAGATGTTTTACATATCGTGACTGTAAGTCACTTGTTGAATTTTTGTACTCCTTTCCTTATTATTTTCTGTGAATTATTTGCTTGTTGACTTCTTCTATTTAGATTCCACTCCGTATTTTGCCTTTGTTTGTTTTAGAAACTAGTCTTGTGTCCCTGCCTCCCCCCGCCCCCCCCCCCCCCTTCTTTAATGGAATTGGATGATGAAAAAGAGAGAGAACCAGAGATGAAATTTCTTTTCAGAAGTAATAATTTCCTAAGGGATGGGGTTCAAACCCCTTTCACATGGATTTATGCCATGCTTAAATATTAGATAAAATTATGAGTTTATTTTTTACTATACTATCCTTTAACCTGTTAAATTTATTTGGATTAATGCGAAGGTCTTTGAGATTAATTCCATAACCTGGCATGTTTATCTTTATCATTAAGGTTTACCTTTTGGACACAGATAAATAAACCTTTAGTACTATTTGCTTTGTGCTTTAGGTTAATGATGTCGGGTGTGATAAGTGAAAGCAAGTATATGAACATGTGTTTTTCCCCCTTTCTCTTCCTTTCCCACTTTTTGCATTCTTTATGTTTAATAATAATTGTTCTTTCTTTCTTTCTTTCTTTTTTTTTTTTTTCCTATTTTGATAAATTGTTTGAGTCATCCAAATATCTTATGATACATGGTTTTTCTTCACTCAAAACCATTGCAGAGGAATAATGAACTGAAGAATGAAGTAGAGTTTGTTAAGGCAATGAAGCTAGAAGGTTGGGGATTTTTTCCCCCTTACTTCATCACCAATGAAAGAATTTTGATATTTCAGTTTTCAGGCTACAGATATTGGTCTGTCTTGTACAGAGCCTTGTATATTGAAGGATCCAAGGCACTGGAAGCAGAGGCGAATGCTAAGTATGTAAAATATGGATTTGATGCAGCACTTATTAAAGTCCGTACATACTTAGAACACACAGCACTAATGGTCCGCATGCCTGAAGAAATTGCCCTGGTTTTGGTTTTTGAATGTTTCTAGTTTAGGAGGAAGGATTACATGGATAAATAATAGATAGGTGTTTTAATTTGGTGGTGATGTGCCCTTGTTTTTCTCAAAAGGCTGCAACAGCAAAGGGAGACACAGAGCTTTGTAAGCTCGCGGCAAAGGGTGTGGATAAAGTTGAAAAGATGTTTTACATATCGTGACTGTAAGTCACTTGTTGAATTTTTGTACTCCTTTCCTTATTATTTTCTGTGAATTATTTGCTTGTTGACTTCTTCTATTTAGATTCCACTCCGTATTTTGCCTTTGTTTGTTTTAGAAACTAGTCTTGTGTCCCTGCCTCCCCCCGCCCCCCCCCCCCCTTCTTTAATGGAATTGGATGATGAAAAAGAGAGAGAACCAGAGATGAAATTTCTTTTCAGAAGTAATAATTTCCTAAGGGATGGGGTTCAAACCCCTTTCACATGGATTTATGCCATGCTTAAATATTAGATAAAATTATGAGTTTATTTTTTACTATACTATCCTTTAACCTGTTAAATTTATTTGGATTAATGCGAAGGTCTTTGAGATTAATTCCATAACCTGGCATGTTTATCTTTATCATTAAGGTTTACCTTTTGGACACAGATAAATAAACCTTTAGTACTATTTGCTTTGTGCTTTAGGTTAATGATGTCGGGTGTGATAAGTGAAAGCAAGTATATGAACATGTGTTTTTCCCCCTTTCTCTTCCTTTCCCACTTTTTGCATTCTTTATGTTTAATAATAATTGTTCTTTCTTTCTTTCTTTCTTTTTTTTTTTTTTCCTATTTTGATAAATTGTTTGAGTCATCCAAATATCTTATGATACATGGTTTTTCTTCACTCAAAACCATTGCAGAGGAATAATGAACTGAAGAATGAAGTAGAGTTTGTTAAGGCAATGAAGCTAGAAGGTTGGGGATTTTTTCCCCCTTACTTCATCACCAATGAGAGGAAGAAAATATGTATAAGCATTTCATTATATCCGCTAATCATTTGCCCTTTTTTATTTAATTGGAATTTTGTTAGCTTTACCTAAAGCGTGTGTTGAATCATTCTCAATTTTAATGCAACTCTTGTTTTCATTTTGCCAGCTTTTGAAAAATCATTTCATGTAGTCCTTTTGAATAAACTCTTGAACAAGAATTTAGTTCAGGCTCTTAAGCAAGCAAAAAGACCGGCCCATCTGCGAGAGAACTTAATGCATAAATGAGAAATTTAAATTTATTCATTAACATATTTAATAGATATTTTCTCTCTCAGACAAGATCTTTATTATTTATTGTTGAGGATGTTGAAGAGAGAGTGAAAGGATCTCTTATGCTGGACAGGTTTTGTCCTCGCAAAAAGGTAAGCAAAGTTTCCTTTTTTTTTTTCCGTCAAATTAAAAAAATATGAAAATTAAGTGGACACAAGAATTTACACTGTTGGCCTGAGATCTAGATTGTAGTTGACATAAATGACATGCCTAATTTTCTTACATCATTCAATTATTATTTCATATATCATAACTTATGGTGTGTTTTTGAAACAGATAAAGCATTGTCTCGTCATGCCTCCTAAGCATGTAATTGACAGAGCAACTTGTAGGGCGATCATGGAGGACCTCGCTATTTTCGCTGGAGGTCAGGGAGGTACATTTGGTAGGTTTGTTTGGAATCGTACACTCATTTCCTCAAGCATCTTAACTATAATTGATCACCAAGACTTTTTTCGAAAGTATAGTTTGATGAGCTCTGGTCCATTTTGTTGGGTCGATGGATCACATTTTTCGTTTATTATGCTATATTTGGAGGTGGTGGGGTTGCTCTTATTAATGCCCCAAAGGAGCTGGACAAAGTGCGACCTACAACCGCTGGTGTCAAGTTTGGAGTTCAACTTTTACAGAATGCTCCTACGGTGTCTATCCCTTTTTCCTCCCAGATCTCTTGCATTTCTTTTTTTCTTTTTTTTTGGGTAATCTAGCCGTGCATTAAAATTAATTTCGATTTTCTTTAACTTGATTATGGCTTTACTCAATAATAATTAATGATGGATGTCTAGCATAACAACAAGTGTGCTAGTATTTGGAGGGGAAATAATTAACTCAAGTCAGACTAGGTTTTGAAACCTGATAACTTAAAAATACGAGATGCATGACCCAGTGTTTGTTTCAGTTCAGTAAAAAATGAGGTGCATGACCCAAAGTTAGCAGGCTCGCTTACTAATAATTTGAGCTTGCACACAGATAGATGCCTGTATACTCAATTGCTTCTGCGACTGGATTCGATGGTTCCATTGTTGTTGAAAAGCTATTAGAACAGGACAATCGCCATCTGGTATACGATCCGGCTGCAGGTATTTTTCTCGGATAAGAAAATTTAACTTCAAAAAAAAATTGATTGAATTTCTTTGTTCTCATTGAATAATGAGTTGGATGAGAAAGCGGGCATCTTTGTTGTGTACCAGGTGATTGTACAGAGATGTTCAAGTCTGGAAATACTGATTTGGCTGACATCTTAATTTCTGAATTAAAAACCTCAGTCAGGTAGCTGGTTTAACCTCTTAAAATATCTTAATAAACCGTAGTTATTGGTAATCCTTTTATTTATCGATCCTCTCTCTTTGTGGATCCTAAGAATGTCCCCTTTCATCTTCCTTGTACGACAGCGATTTCAAAATATACGTCTTGAGGCTGGAAATCCCACATTGGCTGGAAATCCGAAATTGAGGTCCGGCTATGGAAGGTGGCAGGGACGAAATTGGGCTTGAACTAAACTTGTGTTGAGTGTATTACGTTGTGTTCAATGATTTTCTTTAATTAGCTTGCCGAACATGGGACCCGCCGGCTATGGAATGGAACGACGTGGGGATTAATAATTCACACGTGACATTGGCCTGATGTGACGCATATGTTAATTTGCCCCGCCAAAATGTTGATTCATTTTAATCTATTAACTAATAATAATTTATCCACTTTTCCTTTCGCGGGCGGGGCTGTACAACAGTACGAGTTAGCAGGTCGATGGCTATGTAGGCGTGTGGTTAGTTGTTTTTTTTTTTTTTTTTTGGGTTTTGGCTTTTCTTTTAAAGCATTTTTCCCCAAAAAAATTTAGAAGAATTGTTTTTCGCTAATTCCTTTGGTTAAAGTCGAATGGTATCATAGAGATGAGGGTTTCTTTGATGAATATGAAACCGTAATCTTTGTGCTCGAATATTGGCGGAGTCCACAGTAGAGTCGCGAGTTGCTCTAGGGTTCGAACTTTGAATACACTGGCGAATCGCGTCCGAATCTGATTTATACGAGTGACTGGATACCTCGAACTGTTTGATTCCGACCATCCACGACCCGATGACAATGCCTAGAGATTGCAGTGTTAAGTTTTTACATGGTGCTTGATGATATGAATGGAAATGTGTCCTTGCTGCGTGTACGCATTCATTTTATTCCCTGGATGCACGCTGGTACCAAGAGTTAATTCACCAGGGGCTGTTCGCAAAGATTCTCTGGTTTGGAGTTTTGATGAGCTTGGAAATGAATTTAACGAGTTGAAATCACTTTTCATTATTGATTAATAGTATTATATTTTTAAATTTTAATTTATGGAATTACATTTTTCCACCAATTATAAAAAAGAAGCAAAGGGACAAAATGTGGCAACTTACAACGGTAGTAGCACAGTTTTGACCATGTAATATACCGTAAAATAATAAGAGTAATAAATAAATCATCAGACGATAGTGCCATGCCAAGCCACTCTCAATACAAATATTGGCTGCAATAAGTTTCCCGCCAAATCCAGCCGTCTCCAACAAATTCTGTTACGGTCGCAACTAATCGCTACCTTAGAACTAAAAGCCCCTACTAAAATCAGTTAGCATTCATCATTCACTCTGAGAAAACCAGCAATGGCAGACTCAGCATCAGAACTCCAAACTCAGGTCGAAACCAAACGGTCCCATCAAGAAAATCTTCCGATCATTACTTTCCCAGAAACCCAAGAGCAAGAGTACCACAAAGCCAAAGCCCCATTCTTCAAGTCTCGCGGTCGTAAAAGAGGAACCGACACCTGGGTTATATCGGTCTTCGTCATTCTCCACGTCGTGGCCTTCGCCGCCACCATGGCCATCAACGATTGCTGGAGGAATTCTCACGGTGATTGCGCCGTCAAAATGCTGGGGAGGCTGTCGTTTCAGCCGGTCTCTGAGAACCCCCTTCTCGGTCCTTCAGCCTCCACGTGAGTTTGCTTTTTCTTTTTTCCCCCTCCTCTTTTGATTCTATTAGTTCTAGGGTTTCATGTCAATTTTATTAAGTTATAATTGCATAAAGTTGTGTTAGAGCTCTTACCGTTATGCGATTTGATTGATTATTTAAGTTAGTGTTAATGAATACTTGCTGAGAAATGAGCGAATATGTTGAAATTGACAATAAATTTTAGCGGCATATAACCTGTTTGCTCTTATGTTCCTGGCTATTTTCGGGTTTGGAAATCTTTTCTTGTCGTATAAGTTATTTTCTTGGGCGATTCTTGAAATCAGTGGTCAAATCTCAATCGCATTTTTATGCTGGGAAATTAAAATATGAAACAAATTATTTTTATTGACCGATCTATTTTCTATTCTTTATCTGTGCATCTTCAGTTCTATTGGCTAGTATCACATCATTTTAAGATTTTAGGAGAATCTCATTTACAGAAATAGATAGCATCATAGAGAGATATTAAGCTTTCGTGCTGGACCTATTTACTTCTTAATTGCTATGTTTCTGAGAAGATAGAGTGCTTTAATGTTAATTATCATCCATTCTCCGTTGATAAATTCATGCCTATGATCTCACAGGCTTGATCAAATGGGTGCTCTTCGGCAGACATTCTTGAAAGAATATCACCATACTTGGCGTCTTCTCACATGTCCCTGGTTGCATGCTGGATTCATCCACCTCATCCTCAACCTTGGCTGTATTGTCTTTGTAGGAATTCACCTGGAAAAGGAGTTTGGACCATGTAACTGGATTCCTTTCTCACAAGTTATTATCAATTTGCATGACAAAAAATAAATCAACAGCTAGATTATGCATTCCTGTTAATCCATGATTGATGCTTTTATTCTCTTATTCTGCTGCACAGTGAGGATTGGTGTAATCTATATATTCTCTTCTTTTGTTGGAAGCTTGGCTGCTGCACTCTTTGTCCAAAATAGTCCAGCAGTTTGTGCCTCTGGTTCACTGTTTGGATTACTTGGAGCTATGCTTTCTGGGATTATCCGCAACTGGAACTTTTACACTGATAAGGTCCTACCTTCTCCTCTGCTTCCTCATTTTTCCACAATTATTTATGTTTTTATAATTCATATTAATTGGGGCAGTGATTAGTCCTTTGCTTGATTGCAGTTTGCAGCCATAGTCCTTCTCTTCTTTGTCTCCACAATCAACTTTGCTATTGGTTTGCTACCTTATGTAGACAATTTTTCAAGCATTGGAGGTTTTATATCAGGATTCCTACTTGGTTTCACACTTCTGTTCACTCCTCAAACTAGGATAGTGTCTCACAGCAAGGCAGGCATTTTTGAGCACAATGTAAAAAGTTCCATCAACTATAAATTGAAGCTAGACAGGCCAATCATGAGAAGTGTTTCTCTGCTGCTTTTTGTTCTTGTGTGAGTTATCTTTTAATTTTATTGCAAGCTTGTTTCTGTTGCTTGTTCCACACCAACCCCCCCAACCCATCGCAAATGCCCCCTCCCCCAGCAGGGTTTCTTTTGCTGTGAGATAGTGTTAGAGTAGCTTCTTTGAGAGCTTTGGTTGTAACATTTGGTAAAGACTCCCAGCTATTTCATGCAGGATCCTTGGATGTCTTGCAGCAGTGCTTCAAGGATTAAACATCGGCCGGTATTGCAAATGGTGTAAATACATTGACTGTGTTCCTTCTAAAAGGTGGAGCTGCAATGACATAACAACAAATTGCGAGGTAATTCCTCTTGTTGTCATTTTAGCACATCAATTTACGCGATATTCAAAGTGGACGCTTCAAAGGGAAAGCTAGGTTTAGAAGGAGAAAGAAATTGAAAACACGAAATTATCCTAAATAATGGGTTCCCAACAATAGTTGATTTTCTTTAAATACATTTAAGTGTTAACCGTGAGAAGAGCTATAGGAAAAGATGGGAAAGCAAAAGAGGAGAAAGACTAAGTTTCTATTGTCAGTTTATGATTATACTGCAGCATTAACCCCACTGAGGAAGGGAGGGGTTAAAAAAAAGCAGAAGAAAAAAAACATAGGTAGCACAATATATAGTAGGTATCAAAATTGGTGTGTGTCAAAGGGCAACAATTCTGTTTATAAAGACTGTAGTTGGTTTTATTTGAAACTTATCTGCATTAAATATAAAGACAGTATTTACATAGTTATCTGTATATTTCCAATGCAAACTGCCACAATAAAATTAAACCTCTGTCTGCACCATATATAAACTTGTACACACTATTAAGGTCTAATGTATTAGAAGAGTGAAATGGTTCATTGTCAAAAATGTAACTTGAGTAACAATTATGTACTCTTCCGTGAAGTCACTGTAACTGCATTCTGATCTCTTTTTCAAGGAACTTTTAAGTAAAAGTTTAATGCTATGAAATGAAACTCCTTGCTAATGCTAGTCATTTCGCAATTGCAGACTATTGTGAGCAACTCACAGTTGACTATGACTTGTATGGGTCATGGCAACTTCAGGGTTTTCCCTTATACCAACATTTCTCAGGCAAGGATGAAGGACTTGTGCACCCTGCTATGCTCTTAGAACTCTGTTGCATGACGATTTTGCTGTGACATGGGAAAACAGAGGATACCAACACTCAGTGATTGCCATTCAACACTCATAGAACTTTGTGCACTCTGCTTGCCTTAAAACATATCTCAAGCAGAGATGAGGTGTGCAACCCTGTGATAATTAATTGTGAGTTTTGAAAACCGAACACAGTTTAAAGTCAATACAAACTATAAAAGAAAAAACGATTGTTAGCGAAGCTGGGCGTTTTGTGCATTTTCTCCCAGAGCTTTACAAAATTTTCTGAGATGGATTAAGCTACAATACCATTTGCTAATGGAAAATTCTTCCGGAAGCAATGAGATCTCTCCTCAAAACCATTTAGCACAGTAAATTAATTAGTCTTGCCAATATTTCGTTCCATTCAATTAAAAACACATAATAGAATGCCTTTCCTGAACATGGAAGTAAGAGTAACAAGTTTGGTGATGTTGCTGTGCGTGTGCGCGTGTCCATGGATGAATTCATTTTCATGTCCCAACTGCCAAGAGTCAATACCAATAAAACTGATGCACTCTTTAATGCACACTCTCAAACCGACAACGATCGGTCCCTCATTCATGTGAATTGCAACATTCAAAATCTCCAATGAAAATAGAGGTTATACTACAGTACAATCAATCCCAAGTGTCTTTCTTGTCTACAAATTTAAGCCTCTGGCGCGAACAGTTTTGCGGTGGGGAATTCTTTCTGTTCTCTTGTTCAATAAATAAACATTATTTGGCGCCAAAGACGCATGCGCCTGTGGCCTAATGGATAAGGCGCCTGACTTCTAATCAGGCGATTGTGGGTTCGAGTCCCATCGGGCGTGATGGGTCTCTCTCTTCCTTTTGAGTTTTTTCTTTACAACTCTACACTCCTGCACTTGTGTTGCATTAACAAAATTCTTGACTGCTGCTCATGAATTCGCATAACTGTTTCATTCTCAACATAAGTCATTAATTTACTCACATTGATATTTACAAAATAATAATATTGCAGCCACAGGTAATTGCAATAATGCCCATTGGCTTGATACTTCAATACTCATTCTAAGCATAATCAGTTAGTTTCCCAAAGTCAACTGTTGTTCAGTCAACATTATTGTTTTAATCACACTTTAAAGTGAGTGTATAGTTCTAATTTTTTTATTTTTTTTAATTTCAAGTTCAACTTTTGCTCTATACCTTCCCCCTTTTATTCCCAACTACTGACCCCCTTTATCCTCCTTCTGGGCTACACACATGATTGCATGCTGTACGGGTGGATGTCGGCCGCCGTCGTGATAGGCCCAGCAGCCAACCACTGTGATGCTTTTAAATTATGGATTCTGGGTACTTAAAAGAAATGTACTTAAATACATTATATATCTATCTACTTACTACAATAAAGCACCAAATTTATATTAAAGCACTACAATTTGGAAGCACCAAAAAAAAAAAAAGGGTGGGCCTGCAACCCTATTTCTCATAGTGCTTCGGTCCAAACACTTCAAGGCTTCAGCTTTTCTGTTCGTCGTCCTCCAATCAAGTTCCGGCCTTCAACTCCAAGCCGAGAAGCGCAGTCGAAGACTAGCTACTTCGGCTCTCTCATATTTAAAGCCTCAGATTTATAATAAATTTGTTGTTGTATTAATACTGAAATAATTTAGTAATTTGCATAGTCAATCAATTGCGTCATTTTTCTTTTTCCTTCTTTTCCTTTTAGTCTCGAAAGTTGCCGTAGCAATAGATTGTTTTAAATTTTATCCTCGTAACTTTAAATGTCCTCAAAATCTTTTATTTTTATGATTTATATGAATCTTCAATTGAACTAAAAAAAGTTAATGTATTCGTGATAATGATATCTCAAGCAATGTATAACTGAAATTTGCTTAGTTTTATTTAAAAATAACATAATTATATAAAGTCGTATCTAAATACCTAAATTATTATGAATGAACACACATTTTTATGATAAATTAATCCCTCCTTTTTTTTCAAATTATAACAAGTAAAATAAACAAACCAAACTTATAGTGCTTGTGATAAAGACATGGAGGAACACTTGTTTTTGTGATAACTAGGTACCTCAGTGGTTAACAACGATCAATGACCTAAATGATAAAAATAAAATTAAAAAATGCTTTTAAATAATTAAAATATCTATTTAGTCTGCTTAATAAAGTGAAAGTCCACTATTAGTTCATTTTTCGGCTTAAAATTCTAGCCTTATACTCTCTCTCTCTCTCTCTCTCTCTCTCTCTCTACACACACACACACACAAAAGCCCACAGTTTGTCCAAAATTAACCTGCATTATTAAGTGGTTAGCTGCAGCCTAGAGCAGCATCTGATTTCCCACAAAAATTTTCTCACACCATGTCACAGTATTTTATATTAAAAGATTACGTTTATTATAAAAAATTATTAATAACAACTTTCTCACACTATATTGTAATATTTTGTATTAGATGATTACATTTATTAAATAAAAGATTATTAATACGTGTATTTTCTTTTTTATTTTTAATGTGTGTATTTTTAATCAATGTCTGAGGTGATACGTCTGTCTTACCCAATAAAGACGTAAGCCACCAGTTTGGCGTAGAGCTTGAGAAAGAGACGAGGATCAAATTAATGAAAGACAACAGTTTCCTCTTAAGCTGAGTGCACGAAGAATTGAAATTTTACATACTGATCTTGGTTGGTTTTTAGATGGCCGTTCTTTTGTGGAAATCATTGCGCAAATCTCATGGACTATAAGGGTCAATATTTTTACATCGAGACTGACAAGAGATGGAGCAATTTTGAAGAAGCTGAAAGTCGTTGCTATGGCTATCTTGGTCAGAATCCACAAACATATCGGCTGTCCAAAAATTTATTGTGCTTTGCAGCTCCAGCAAGCCTTTATGCGCCATATAGAGAGGTTGCCGCCCATTAATTTTATAACATGTGTCATGTCCCACTCGAGCACGTGGTGAGGTAAGGACTAAGGACCTAACCATTTTAGCTCTGTAATATTCTAAATCAGAATCATAATCATGGGGGAAAAAGTGAAACCTTGAGACTTCCTCCCTACGTATCCCAATCCCATATCATATAGCCTAGCTAGAAGCACTTTTCAACTGCTTATGCATTACTATGAATGCTTAGGTGATGGTTTCGGCTTTGATTGCAAAATTATATAAATTTCAGAAGGCTCCCTCTTTTAGGGGAGGAAAGGGGCTAAAAAGACTAAAAGTTGCCTGTAGTGGGAAGGAATCCTTAAGTGGGTGGCTGCCTATTTGAAGCAAAAAGCGATTTTTGAAGCCTCATGTCCCTCTCAGCTCTCACTGTCAATGCTTAGTCAAAGAAAAGCAATGGGCTACATTGTAGGGATATTAGACCCAAGAATAAGGCAGGGCCTTTAAAATTGATAATGGAGTCCTCCTCCCTTCTTCTCTCATATCATCATTAAAACGCCTCCCCTAATCCCCTTCTTGTTTCTTTTTTTAAAAAAGATTACCAGCTAATTGGTTGGCCCTCTCTCCTTTGTTCCTTCTTTGCTTCCTTTTGTCTCTCTCAACTCTCTTGAAAAAGAGAGTGTTTGTGTGTATGTTCTTTATGAAACAATGTTAATCACGTTATTACACTCTTGACTATTTATTATGTGCATAGTTAGATATTATCAAGTAAATGATGATATCCATATACATAACCTTTTTTGTTTTTTCACATTTGCATAACGACCGCAATATCGTATCAAGCACAGTAACTCATTCCCCATCTCAAGCACCAACCTGAAAACCTATTGAATACCAAGCTTTTTGGTCATGTCAATGTAATGTATTTGTGGCCCATCTCGTTATGAGGAGGCCTGTCACTACTCACACCACATATGAATATGATTTTAAAGAATTTGCCAATCCAACCAACCAACCAACCAACCGCTTCAGTCGCTCATAATCAGCAATATCTCAATCTCAACATCATTATTTAAATTATATAATTTAGATACTGTGATTCCCACAAAAATTATTATAAACACTGTTTAAAGAACATTTCGCATGCAGCAGAATATTTGTTTTGTTTTGTTTTCTTTAGTTTCTTTCTTCTTTTTCTTTTTATATATTTATAAATATTTTTTAAATAAAGTTATTTTAATAATTGCTCTCCATATTATGGACTATTTCAACTGTTTATAAATAGTTAAAGGAGAGACACTAGGGTGGCCCAACAGGAAAGGAAACTCAACTTTAGAAGGCTGAGCTTATGATTGTGATCCAGTTGTGCAGTGCTTGGGCTGCCACCTGTCTCATAGTATTTAGGTTTTTAACACTTAGGCCTAACTTTATTTACCTTTTTTTTCCCCTTTACTAAAATGAAATGACAATGCTCTTTAGCAAAAAGGATCTCAAGCAAACTAGAGACTTGTTACTTTCATTTGGGCGTCAATTACTATCAGTGAATACATCAATGACCATTTAAAAATTGATGACAACATGTTTGTGAATTTACACATAAAAGAAACTCACAACAGTCTACTCATAACCGTTGATAATTTTAATTCATTTTTTTTATTTAACTGATGAGTATACTGTTATGGGTCTTGCAATTATGTCTATTGATTTCTTCCTACTCATCATCATAATTTTTTTTAATTGGCTTTATTTTTCTTTTTTAATACTGTAATAATTGGAGCACCTGCTTTTGCAGAAGGGAAATGATACCATCCCTCTCGAACTAATTATTTTGCTTTTCAAAAGACTGTATTTGGTGATTCACTTTTGTCCTCAAATTTCATTAATGCGATTGAAGACTTCAATTACTCACTACACATCTATAATTGAGCATAAAATTAAAAGTATTGCAGACAAGACAACTGTTTAAATACTCAATTATTGTATGAGTACAATCTTAAAGGTATCGGCCAACAGTTTTGTTTGAGTCCTTACTTATACGCACTTTCCCATTATTTGTTTAATACTTGCCATAGCAGTAAAGCTAAATGATGGGCTGCCACTGAATTTATAAAAAAAAAAAAAGAAAGAAAGAAAACGAGTTAAAGAAAGAAAGATACATTTAGTAGAAGAAGATAGAAGTATTTTCTTAATAGATAAACATTTATATAAAAATAAAAAAGTGGACAGAAATTCTATTCGATAGATTCTGCCTCTTTATGGATTTGATTCTTACGCTATTTTTCGTTTTCCAATTTTCTATAACAAGATGGATTTAAAATCTTTTTTTTTTTTTTTTTTGCTTCCATCATCCACATCAAGAACATAAAATTATGAAATGTGAAAACACATTAGCCTGACATCTTATGCCGAGAATTCAATTCCCAAAATATGTGGGGCTGGACCAACTTCAATTTCGAGTCACATTCATTCCCTTCCACGGCCGAATACATTTAATCTTAAATCTTAAGGAGGGTGGTGCCCATATTCATTACTGACAAGAGGGTCTGGAAAATCACTTGGATTAAAAACAAAACAAAGTAACTATTCTTAAGAAGGCTTTGTCTTCATTAAACATCAACACTAACACTAGGAATGAAAAGAAGTGTGAGTGGTCCCCTGGAAACCACAATTTAATTTGGAACTAATTTGATAAGCAAGTAGCCGATCCTAGCAGGGCATATCAACCATGACTTAGATCAACTTTACAGAAATTAAAAAAAAAAGAAAAAAAAAAATATATATATATATATTGCTTCATTTATCCTGCTTTATTTATTTATTTATAAAATAGGAACAATTATTCTTCTATATCATTTTCATTTCTTAAGAGTCTCTGGACCATCCAGTTGTATCCATCTAAGACCATTAAGAAGAAAATGAAACATTCTCTTATCAGGGCAAATTAAATTTCATGATGGGATGAAAGGGATGTTGCATTGTAGCCGAGGGAAAATCTAGCCGTCGATTTCGTTTACTGATGATAAATTTGACGGACCTCGTTAACTGGGGATACTCCGCTCTGCCATAAATATGATGATTTCTTTCAGAGTTGAATTTTTGCCAAAAGCACTTTTACAGTCGCTGTGGGAAGTGCTTCTTTTGCTAAACATAACCAAGCAAACCCTCACCCACCCCAGATCTCAAATCTAGACCTACCTCATATTCCTAAGCAAATATTTGGATCCTTTGAAGTGATTTTGTTTGCTTGACAAAAGTAGAGAGTCATATTGCTCTCAGCTTTTTCTAAAGAATATCCTTGTTTATGTATAACTTATTTACTCCGTTTTAAAAAAAAGATTTAAATGTCATATTTCATGAATTAATTCAATCATCTAGCCTAGTCCAAGAATTGGCGCTGTCTTAATTGTGGAATATTTGCAATTTCATCCATTACCAAGCTTGGAAAGAAAATGATGGGAACTTAACTGAAATTTTGCTTTCTAAAGTAGATTGAGCTATGCTTTTTAGGCCAAAAAAGCAAACAAAATATATCTATTTTTTAATAGCACAATGCAACAATCATTCTTCATATGAAAGACCAAGAATAATTTATATGTAATTATAAGGGCAAGGCTTTGGAATAAGAAGTGCCCTTAGATTAAAGAGATAAGGGGCTGCTAGATCGAGTGCCCTTAAAATAATGGACCTTATTTCCGCTTCACTTTCCAATGAAATCTTAGAAGACCAACATCCTCTTGAGATAGTCTCGTTCTCCAAAAACCCACGAGCACTCGATTGATTTTTTCTTTTTCTTTTTTTTTTCTCCATAAAAATGAAACATAACCCAATAAATAAGATTTCAGGGTCCCCCTTCCCTACCTTCGTTAGCTAGTAAAAAGAAATTGATTAGAATAATTTAATAACAATGGGATTAAAATGCAGAATTTGATAAGGCCTAGTTAAAGAATGAAGGGAAAAGTTAAAAAATCACAACCCACGGCTTTAGACGTGCCATTGCCGTTGATCAATAACTAGGGCCGATCAATCATTAGAAACCCATTTGGTCAAATACAAGAAATTTGGGACCCAAGTAAGATACACGTCCTAAAATTAAAAATTAATCGAGGAAGCACATATGAATTAATTGTCTGAGATCGGCCGTTCAATGGGTCCTTAAATCATTTCAAATTTAATATATGTTGAATGGATCGTTCATCTGTATTGTAATAAGGAGAAAAAAAAATCGTGGCCTAAAAAGACTGATTTTGCATTGTAGAAGGTAAGTATACAAGGAACCTCATCATTCCAATTGCCCTTTTTGTCAAAATCAAAAAAAACAAGAAATATCTAGGAGAAATGAAACCACAAATTTCAATAAAAATAGAAGTGGGGGGAGCAAAGTCAGTTGCTCGAGGAAGGAAAAAGGGGAGGGAAGAAGCAGCAGCCAAAGAGCACACGATTCAAAAGAGAAATGAAGAATTGAAGGAAGACTCATAAATTGATAGTCGATAAAATGAGAGGATAATTAGAATTTAGAGGCCGTTACTTGTTAGGAGTTGGAGGCACCAACAAAACAAACAGATAATCTCAATCAAAACTGTCAAACTTCTGACAACCCGATACCACCATTCATTCCATTCTCTCCTAATCCCATCATCATATTGACGCCACAACAATGCCGCCTATCAATAACCTAATTAAGATAATAAACAATCCCACTTGTAGCAATAGCATTGGCGCATACCCACACATGCATAATCTCTTGTTTCTTGATGGCTGAAAAATTAACAAGCTAATGAGGGGAAAAAAAAAATAATTTTTTTTGTTTTAATTTTCTTTTTTTCGTTTGTACCCATTAAACAATGAATATGGCATACTACCAATCATCCTTTCCCCTCTATAGGAAACACCCATCATTGCTCCCAACAATCCTTTTCAACCTTAGAAACCTGAGCTTCTAAGATATTCATTCATTATCATTCATATTCACCCAACACCCGTCTTCTCGTCTTTTCATTTCCCATTTCCATTCTTCGTCTGCTTATTATGTTCCCCTTTTTCTTCTTTTTCCCTTTTCGTTAATTATTATTTTTCTTTAAGTTAAATACCCATATCTTGCTCTTTTAATCTTTATATAACCTTTTTCTTCTCTCCCATAAGCTTACTTATTTCCCCTCTCAAACAAACAAACACACACACACACACACACACTCTCTCCCATTTCTTTTTCTTTTTTTCTTAAATTTCCTTATTGACAAACAAAATGGATCCTTCTTCATCCTCTGTCAACGGATTCTACTCATCCTTGACTTGTGGGATCGATGATCTCGAACTTGTCTACCTTTCCAACAACTTCATGTCCATTCAGTTTCTTCAAAGAGTGCTGTCTCTTCTGCGATCATTCCACTCTCAACTAACTCTGCTTGTCCAAAAGCTCCACCTACCCGTCGGTGAAAAATGGCTCGACGAATACATGGACGAGAGCTCCAAGCTCTGGGAAGCTTGCCACGTCATTAAATCGGGCATCTCAGGCATGGAGACTTACTATTCAGCCGGCTTCAACATCACTTCTTCCCTCGACAATCATCGCCGTCTTACTCCTCAGCTCTCCAGACAGGTTTGGATTAATCTTTACCGTCCTTTTATTTTGTGTGGAAGAAAGTTATTCAGCTTTCGCTTTGTTTTGCAAGGCAACTGTCAATTGACGACATATGTGATGAGTTAAACAATGAAACAGGTGATCCGGGCAATTTCGGCGTGCCGAAGAGAAGCAGCTGCGTTGGAGGAAGAGAACAGGGCGTTGATGGAAACAAGAATCCAGGCACTTTCGTTGAGATTCGATGAGAAGGTGTCAGTCGAATCGAAACTGAACGGATTCAATGGTTTCCGAGGGGTGCTGTACGGAATGAGAAATGTGAGTTCGTTGCTGCTGATGATCTTGCTGTACGGAGTGGTGTACTGCTGGCCTGAATCGAGTAATTTGCTAGGAGGAGGAGGAGGAGGAGGAGGAGGGTACGAAGGGCGCTTGTGCTTTGGATCGCCGTTCATGATATCGACGGCGAGGCTGCAGGAGAGGGTGGCGGCGGAGATAAATCAAATGGGTATGAGCGGGTGCGGGAGGCAGCAGCAGCAGCAGGGGGTGTTGCTGTATGAATTTAGGAGGTCAAAGATGGCATTGGATGAGCTGAGGGGCGAATTGGAGAGGAAGTGTGGCCAAGGCCAAATGGCGGTGGATTGGGAGAATGAAGTGGGGATAAGAGAGAGAGTTGAAAATTTGAAAGCATGTTTTGGGGTTTTGAGATCTGGTGCTGAGAATATTGTTGGACAACTTGATGACTTCTTTGATGAGATTGTTGAAGGAAGGAAGAAGCTGTTGGACTTTTGCAGTCATAGGTAGATTAGAAGATATTATTATTTAACAGCATTAGGAATCGATCCTTGAAAAACAAAAACCCAACCCCCCAAAAAAAAAAAATTATTACTATTATTATTATTATCATTACTACTACTACTACTGCTAGGTAGAAGAATCAGTTGTTCGGGTTGTTGTACCTTAACCCGTTTCTTCTTCTTCCCTTCTCTTCGTTTTTTTTTTTTTTTTTCCTTTCTTCTCTGTTTTTGTCCTTCTTCTTGTTTCTATGTTCATTTACAGTCACAATAGTTGAGGCTTTGAAGAAGAATAGATTTTCTCGAAAAGCTCAGAAATGAAAATCTTTTTTTTTCTTAAAAAAAAAAAGAAAATAAAAAGAAACACAAAGAATAGAAGCTTCTTGTTCTCTTACAGGGGAGAAACAAACCTGTCCACAGATATTAAGTTTTAATATATATATATATATATTCCGAATAAATATATATATATATATATATAGTATTGTTAAGGCATTTTTAAATTTTAAAAGCAGTTTCCCTCTACCTCTGGTTTTTATATAGGCCACGGTTAGGGGGTGGTTTGTGTGGGGAGGCTGAGTGCTCTCTAGTTGTTATAGTAAAATGACTAATCATTCTAGATGTGAAAAAATGATGAAAAAGGGAGTGGGGGGCTGGGGGCTTAGCAAGCTTTTGTCTGATTCGGTTTACTTTGAAAGCAATGGAGTTGATGATGAAAAGCCCCTTCCGAACACAACACAGCCCTCTTCCTCAGTCCTGACATGTCTCTTCCCTCTGTGTCCCAATTTCTCTCTCTTTCAAATATTAATTTAATTTTGTTTTTGTTACCCCAATTTCTTTTCTTTTCTCTTCTTTCCCCCCCCCCCCCTTTTTTGGGGTGTGTGGAAATATAAAAATGAGGGAAAATTAAGGGGGTCACTTTCTTGCTCCTCAACCGTATCTCATGCTTTTTGTCCCTTGCCGGAATTTCATGCCTTGCCTCCCTTCAAGGGTGCCATGCGAGAATGCTGAATTAATTATGGTTATATAAAATAACAAGGAACGGATAAAAAAACATCAACGATAAAAAATATCTAGTTAAAAAAATAATTAAATGAATTAATTCAACCAGCGGTACTACAAGCATGAGGAACTGATACTTGACAGCAAAATTATGTTGCAACATAACTGTGGGTATGGCAGTGTGTTGGATCATGACTTTTTCAAGGCTACACTATCACAAGAAATCATGCCCTTTAGCAAGATTTAAAGGGAGGGAAGGAAAACAACAGCCTGCTGAATTTTTATTTTTATTTTTTTTTTAAGGGGCTCTAATTAGTTGTCAGCCTTATCTTTTCACCTCTAAATGCTGCCACGAATCGTTGATTAGCAAATTTTAAATTCCGAAAACAGCAGACAAATCAAGCTACAAATTAAGTAAAACAGACAACATTATTGTATACAGGAGAATCTCATGATGATCCAAGAGCTGGATGGCGTTCGCGGACTCATTAACCCATAAGCAACCGGTACCAAAAATTCAATGACTTTGACAGCCAGATGATATCGCAATCTGAAAGGAAATATCTGCCAGAAAAGAACTCAAGAAAAACTTCAGGAACAGAAATTAACATGTTTACTTGTGTAACTCAGTTTTTGTTGTGCCTGCACAAATACATTGAAAGAGGAATTGCTTGTATATACTGTACCAAGATACAAAGAAACAGCAATAGAAGCAATTTGGGGAACCAATAATGGCTGTAAAATTTTGGCAACACATGCCAAATCATGACATATTTCTATTTACAGCAGATGAATGGCAAAACACGCAGGGAGGGTCAGAAGATGAAATTAATAGGTTACCATGCATATGCTCTGGTAAGCCACAGAAGCAACAAAACAGAAGTCACAAATGCACACAGGTTGTGTCATTTATGTCCTCAGAGGGTGTCAAATCCTGGCATTGCAAACTGGGAAGCGAATGCCTCGACCCGATTTCGGAGGTCAACAATCTCTTTATTGTTCTGGATACCTTCGTGGAACCCTTTCTGCAATTTTCCATGTTCTCTCTGCATAGCACTCGTTATTTGAGCTGCCTTAAGAAGGAAATCTGCAATTGTCTCAAAATCAGCCTCTAAACATCCTCTTGATGTCATAGCAGGTGTTCCTAGAAGAGAACAAAAGAAGATTAATGGAGGAATGAAGTATTATAAACTTTTAGCCAATATTTGAAGATGAGAATATAAACATACATTAATTAATCACCCCAAAAAAGAAAAAAAGAATTAATGAAAATTCAGGAATAGTTAGATAAGAACATAGATGAACACTTGAATATTCAAGTACAATTGCAATTTAAAAGAATCAATATTCCCTAATTTATTGTTTTTATTATCAAAACATATAATAGAATGTGAAAGAAATAAGCATTAAAAACATTTCAAATGGAATAAGTACTAAAATTGTTTGCATTAGGGTCTTTGTGGTTATTTTTATTGTTAATATCATTGTTATTACTATTTTTGAGAAGAGATGACTTGCAGATTGACAAATCATAAGAGTATAAACCAGATAATATCATGCAACCAAAACGGAAAGGTGAGACACATCCATTCTGATTTTTTACGGAGCTCACAGACAAACTACATGTATTATAACTGAGCAACTACAAATACAAGGAATGATTTTAACTTACCAATTCTAACTCCTCCAGGAGAAATTGCACCATTGTCATCAAATATAGCACATTTATTGAGAGTGATGTGGCACATCTCGCAGACTCTCTCATAGTTCTTGCCTGAAGAAAAGCAGATGCACATAAATTTCAATGCAAAAATGGGGGATATGGGCAGATTGATGTTGACATAAATATGCACGCAAAGAATAAGACTCAAAACACAGACATGCAAAAATTATATAACGCAATTACAAAAGACACGTGCTTGCTAAAGGAAGTTTTCTATAATCATAAAGATAAAACACCTCGCTCCAGCTGCTTCAAAAGCTTCCACTTCTACTATTCTGACTTATACCAACAAAACAAAAAAATTGAAAAAAAAAAAGGCTACAATAATTTCCCTACAACAACCTAAAAGCAACAAAGTAAAATAAGGATCCATAAAGGATAATCATTTTCTGCAGTGCTAAAAAGAATGCATTCGTTTCAAAGACAAAACTACAGCATAATAGTCTTTCCTACAGTGAACGTCTACAAATCATTCACTTCCAAAGAGATATCTCATGAATCTGCAGAATCCTGGAACACATAAACAAGCTAAACTATATATGCTTCTGCAAAGGGAGCCAGACTAAAGAACTGTTACATTTGGTCCAACTAGTGCTCACCAACCCAAATATTCTTGAACAAAGCTGAAATAATACAATTTAAGAATCTATCTTGTGTGGTTCAACTATCATAACACAAAAGGGGTTTGATATTCTGAAAAATCCCAATAAGATTTTAAGCATAGGCCAAAATATATAGGCCTATAAACAAAACTATAAAAAATACAGGAAAATCTGGGTAAACAAATAAATAGAATAGCAACAAAAATTACAAATTCTAGCACCTATCCAAAACAAACTAAGATACTCTAATCACAAAAGATTTGGTGAGTTTCAAGATTGTGGAATGTGATAGCTGCATCAATCAGATGAAATGTAATTGCCAATTAAGCAAAAAAAAGCAAATAAACATTCCCAGCACTTGCTGTTTCATCATAAAGGAAGAAAAATTTGCATGTGTCTCTAACCATACAACCAGCAAAAATGCAACCTTAAGTCCAATAATCTAACAATACTCAAAATGTAAGCATCATCTCCCTGTACTTGGGTGATAACTTGTCATATGTGTTTACAAGGAAAAAAGATAAAAGCAAGTATACCTCTTAAGCCCAGCATAGACAGATCCCATAGTAACAAATGATTGTCAGTGCCCCCAGTCACCAACCTGCATTTTCTTCTCAACAGAGCGGATGCTAAAGCCTGAGCATTTTTCTTTACCTGCTGCATATAGGCTTTGTACTCAGGAGTTGCTACTTGTTTTAATGCTATGGCAAGAGCAGCAATGTGATTATTGTGAGGACCCCCTTGTAGTGATGGATGGACAGCAAAATTTATCCTCTCCTCAAAATCATAATTACTACAACCATCACCATGATTGAGGGGTATGCCTTGCTTCCTTAGTTTTTTGCCTCTCCTAAAGAAAATGATACCTCCCCTAGGACCTCGTAGACTTTTATGAGTTGTTGAAGTAACGATATCACAATAATCAAATGGACTGGCCAATTCCTGTAAAATGGAGCACCATTCAACAGTAAGAAAAAGATAACGCAGAAATATCAGCTTTCTGTGATATCTCAGAGTCCTTGTATAAAAATAGCTGTTATGAACAGAGGATCTGACTATTAACACATTCTAATACACGCAATGCAATTCTCAGAGCTGGATTTTTCTTCTAGCAACAGCAGATTGCTACATTTTAGGGTTTCTAGCATCTACGCGCTAAAAACAGAAAGGGATGCAACCTTATCCCAGGATGTAACAACACATTTTGTATCACAAATTGAAAAGCTTTTAACACGTTGAAAAGCTTATAGCAAACAAACATTGAAATGAAACCTAGTTAATCTATAACTAATTGAAAAGAAAAACAATTGAACTACAAGATTCGTAAGCATGCACAAAGATGAAACCAGCTGCTAAACATTTATAGATACATCAGATGTTTAAGTAATTAAACTGTTCATCAGGTAGAATTAATTCCTGAAAGGAAAGGTCGGGTCTTAACAATTAATTTCCTGAAAGGAAATACCGGGTGTTAACAATTAATTCCTGAAACTAAAAGTTCAACCTATCTTTTTCTGTATAGCTTCAAAATTATGAGGGAAGAGGTTGAAGAAATCAAACTATAGCTATCAAATATGAAAATTGGAACTCTCCTTTAAATAACAATATAAAACAACCGGATGGGACACATCAACAATTGTTTTTTGGCCTATCCCCAGAAAAACTAGAAGAGGGAAATCCAAAATGACCATGGTAAAAAATGAATACCATCAACAACAACTTAAGGCAATGTTCAAAAAAGCACATTTCACTCTGCCTAATATGCGTATATGTATACTCGACAACAATACATTTACGGAATTCTTAATAAAACATAATTCGAACCTTAGCAGCAATGAGCCCACTGATATGAGCCATATCACACATCAAAACTGCACCACACTTATCTGCAATCTGCCTAAACCTCCCATAATCCCACTCTCTGGGATATGAACTCCCACCACAAATCAAAATCTTGGGTCTATACTCCATGGCCTTCTCCTCCAACTTTTCGTAATCAATATAGCCAGTTTGTGGATTCACTTTATAAGGAAAACTCTCAAAGAATATTGAAGCAGCTGAAACCTTCTTCCCACCTGGTGTATAGTAGCCGTGACTCAAATGCCCTCCAGAAGGAGAATCTAACCCCATAATTCTATCCCCAGGCAACAAAAGACCCGTATAGACGGCAAAATTTGCAGAGGTACATGAATATGGCTGAACGTTGACTCCCCAATTATCGCTATCAAGATCAAAAGCTTTTAACGCTCTTTCAAAACATAGATTTTCTATCTGATCTATGTACTGATTTCCTGTATAATATCTAGCTCCAGGGTATCCTTCTGAGTACTTGTTTGTTAAATGACTGCCAAGAGCTTCCATTACGGCACGACAAACGAAATTCTCCGAAGCTATTAACTCGATTCCCTTGAATTGGCGTTGTTTTTCCTTCTCCATGATATCAAAAATCTCGGGGTCAGCAAGGGGCAGCGCCTGATTCCCCCAAGCTCGAACCTCGGCCCGACGCAATTCGAGCCCGGGTTCAACAGCGAAGCGTTTTGTAAACGGCAGAGATTGGCAATCTCTTTGTCGTTTTAAGCACATCGGATGACCTAAGATGCTGAATTCCACTTCTTCTTGTTCATCGTCTTTGTCGACGCGTTCATCGTTGTTTCCGGAGTGAAGCTTCTCCGTTCTCTCTTCGAGTAATTGCAACGGTTTTGGCGGCATCGGATTCGATGAATGACGATAACTTGAATCGATTTGCAAAGAAATTGAATCGTCGGCCATCATTGTTTTGGGCGGCGTTGGCGGTGGGGGTGATGAATTAGTTGAGTGGAAGCTTAGAGAGAGGCCGGATTGCGTATGCGATGACAAATCCATGAAACCCCAAAATTATGAAATGTTTTAAAACTCTATCGTTTTGAAAAAAAAAACAATATGAAATTTTCGAGGAGATCTGGGAATTTTGCCTCAAGGATAAGTGTAAAAGCAACAGAAACAGCGACAACAGCGACTGAATCTACAGCGCAAGCGACGAATTGCTGGTCTGTGATGAGAAGTTGATGAGGAGGCAGAGGCTTCCATGAAAAAATTTCAGCAACTTCGAAGGGCTTTAAAGTTGAAACCCTAGAAATAGATAGTTTGCGAAAATACAAGTTAATATCAGAATTATGGGTAAGTGTTCAACGTGTGACTGGCAGACGCGGGGCGCTAGATGAAATATAATGAACCTGGATGATAACTGGCTTTAAGGGAGATATGGTGACCGGGAATTGCCAGTTGCTTGTGGCGATGTTCCTGTCAAAGTTACACGTGGTGGAAATGGAATGGACGAAGTTATTAGAGCAAAGGAAGAATGCTGAGGTTATTTGGACAAGAAAAGCGGCTAGGTTCGGTGGAGCCCGAATATATTTTTATTTTTATTTTTTGTTTTATGGGTCATGGCGCGCGTGAAGAATAGAGATTGGATTTGGCACAGATTGTAGGCTAGTCTACAGCTGGGAAAGCGGGCCCGTTTCCTTCTTGAGGTTATAGCGAGACGACGGAACACACCTGGAGATTCTATCTGCCGTTGGATCTTCTCAGTCGTTAATCACTATCGTGAACAGTTTTGGAGAAAGTTCTTATTTGTGTGAAAATTTGGGATGCGATAGCGAATTGTGAGATAGATGGTTATCATATTGTCAAAGATGTTCTTACTCATGAAAGTAAACTTTTTTTTTTTCATTTATCATATTTTTTTAGGATCATGATAAGGTAAAATGGTTATTAATATTATTCAGATTCAAACAAACTGAAGTTAAGATCTATTTAGAAATTGATAATATTTAGTTTCGTTTGATTCTTTTTTATTTTAATTTAGATTAAAATCAAACTTAACCGAATCAAAATTAATTGGTTCTCAAAAAAATAATAATAAATATGAATTAAATTTTAAAAACGAATCCTTATAAATATCAATTTAAAAAGTTATGTAAAGGTGACACTAATAACTTTAAAATAAGAATTATATTATCCACCAATATTTAAGAAGAGAGATATTTGATTTGATATGATTATGATAATTCGGTTTATTTTTTGATTTTGGCGTTTTGGGCATTATAGTTACAATGATATTTTTTTTCCGCCCATATTAAGTAGATTTTATAGTTTTCAGCAAAGGTAACTACAACAAATAAAGTCATTAATCTAAAACATAATAATAAAGTCCCAATACGGACTAAAATCACAATACACACACACACAATTTTATAATCTACTACAAATTATAAATCTATAATAACAAACAAAACATCAGAAGTCCGCAATGTCAAGTTATCATTGATAACAACTCCTCCAAAAATTCCATTGCATCAACATTCGATAAAATTTCACAATAATACACAAGCCACAACTATACATGCATACATACATACATACATGATTCTTGAAAAGTACATGAAATTAAAGTAATTCAGTGAGTATAAACATCCAAGATGTAATTAGGTTTTATCTAATGAAATTTGATTAATTAATATATGATTCGCATTTTCATATGCCCGGTACTAATAGGCTGTTGTTGAAGAGTTTTAGTGCAATCTTCGTATTCAAATTTCAACTTAATCACTAGATTAAATTAAAATTTGCCAATCGAATTCGAGACAGCATCAAGTGCTCTCCCAAACCATCACGATCTTAAAATTCACACCATTTTTATCCATTTAATGATTAATAATCATTAACAGTATGTTCAGTTCAACCCACAACAAACTTATTGCTTTCATAAGCACATATCAAAGTTTCTGTTTTTGAAGCCTTAATCAAATCATCAAAAACCCATCACGGTACTTAATAAAAAGCCCCACCCTTAACTAACTACATGTAAACTGAACTATAATTTCAACTAAGTAATTAAATAAATTACCAAATTCACTTAAGCAAATAAATAAATAATGAAATGCCTCACGTGTTTTATTATTATTTTTTTGGTCCGATCTTGATTTATAAAATCGAACGTAATTATTCTTGTAAAAAAAGCTCCCCAAAAATTAGTTTCAAAAATCAAAGTTTGATCAGCCAACGTTAATCTAATAATCCTAATTGAAAAAAAAAAAGAACATAATTAAAAATAAAAATTAAGTAACACTAAGTAAAGACACTAAGTTTTTAAATTTAATTGAAAGAATCAATCCGTTTGTTGATCCGATTCAGTTTTGAGTTGAACTAAACACAAGTCAATTGGTTCTTCTATTTATGAACCGTTCAATTCTTGTTTTTTGAATCCAAAACAAAGAAATTTGGACTAAGTGCGGCTACCCCCAAAAAAAATACAACGACCACGACGGCGAATGCCCACCTTAAATCTATTTTATAGGTTTATGGTACCACTAAATAATAAATTAGATGTTTATCACTTAAATACGTATTTGTGTTTGATCGTCTGGATGACAAAGCATGGGGTTCGAATTTTCACACCATACTTGAACCCAATTTTGTCTTTTCATATACGCCGTTATGTTTGATGGAAACGTAATAAAAACTTGCAAAGAATGGATTTTTTGCGCACGCATTTATATACCTGTGAAGTGTGAACATCGGAATAAAAACCAAAGGTAAACACTCACATATACATTATTCATTACACGTCGTGCGAAAATTAAACAAGCCTAGTTAAGTAAATATAATCAGAAATAGAGATATAAGCACTAGTTTATTTTAAAGATCTAACACATAACTAAAATTAAAAATAACATTGTTTCTTATGTCAAGTAGGGTTTATTTATTCTCGAAAAAGAAATTGCACGGATATTTATGTCAAAGTATGATTTTTTTTTTCAGTTTCACTAAAGAAATTTTTTATTTTAGCAAGATCCCTTATATTGTAAATAAAAGGCTTGGGGTTCCAACCCCAAGTTGGAAGGAGATTGGATAGTCTTTAGACAAAATAACAAAAAAATAAATAAAGATATTTTTTTACGTTGAAATGAATCAACAAAGACGATGATTAAATAGTAAAATTAAAGAAAACATATAATTATTTTAATAGACAGTATAAAAAAGATATCCATATTATATAAAATATATTATTATTTTTTAGTTTTTTTTTTGTCAAAAGTGAGATAAATTCAAAATTTTAAAAATAAAGAATTGATTTAAAAATAATCAATCCACAGATTAATCCAAAATTAACCCTTATTTTTTTATTTTTTAAAATGAGTTAAGTACACCCGAGATACGCAGATAGAGCCATAGAAGAGGTGGTGAAGTCAGCACAAATTCTTAAATCGGTATGGACCGGTTTGATGAGCCGCCAACAATCTAGACCCGATAGTCCGCCTAGTCGATCAGTCCGACCCGGACCATCCACTCACGAAGCAAACCCAAAAATAATAATAATATAATAATGTATGGAAGCGCAATAAATTTTAAAAATAAAAGATACTCTGCGTAGCTAAAGATAGCTCGTGAACTTGTCAATGGAGTCGTCTTCTTCGTCACTCTCAGCTAATTCTCTTTATTACTGGAATTATTTCAATTTATTACTTCTACGTCCGATTTCCGCCATCTCCTTTGCCTTCTTCTTCATTCTTCTTGGTAAGAAAACAATTTTCTATCTGTTACACATCTTATGTAATCTGTTGTTGTAAAGAATCGATTTTTCAATCTCAGTTTTTTAAAAAAATTTTTAAATTACAGGATGGTTTTTGGCGTGGAAGCTAGTTCTGGTTCACGTTCCTTTAATACAGGAAATCTTCGGCTTGCGAAAGAAACCTGTCAATCCGAAACCGCCGCTACGTCGTCGTTTTTCTAGATTCTACAACGGCATCAATGCTACAAATTCCGCTTCTGACTGGTAAACTCTGCCCTTTTTTTTTTGGTTATCCAATACTGCGACGAATTCAGTAATTTGTTTTTTTTTTTATATATAATTATAACAAACGACTAGCTATATGAACTGAATTTTTTGCCGGTAATTTATAGAAAGAATTTAGATTCCATTACTTGGACGGCGGTGTAATTAATTTCTAATTCGCCTGGTATCAGAGCTTTAACGGCTGCTGTTATGCAAGTGATATACATACGGTCTAACCCCTTTTTTTAAGTAGATATAGGATTGTATATTTGGCTTTTAGATTCCACCTACTAATCTCAGAATTGAGTGGTGTGAATCACCAGTTGAGACGCTAGAGATCAATTGCATGTAAATGCAAGAAGTCTAGTCACGATTCTTGTCACATTCATCGATTATGCTACCAAGACTCCAAGACATTGTGGTTATAATTCCTGTGTAGTTTAACATACTTACTTGTGGTTATAATATCTTCATGATTGAATTTATTGATCAATCACATATGTAGTCTGTGGAATATCTGGTCTAGCTACAGAGCACATTATTTGTAGACTCTTTAATGCTTTAATGGAACTAAGGTTTGACAATTTAGATCATCTTCCATCCGGGAAGAGTGAAGTTCTATCAAAGGAGAAGTGATGCCTAATATTACTTTGTTCTATATAATTCAAGAAACTTTTGTAACTTGGCGTTTTTATTTTTTGGGGGATGGGAGTGAAATATGTGCCACTGACTATCCCATGTGTGTTCTTTTCTTTCAATTTCTGCATGGCTTGCACTTTTCACTCTTTTCTGCAGCACAGTACCTTCTTTTCTCTTGGATTTCCATAGGACAAGAAAATTGCTATGCAATATGCTCAATATGCATGTTGCTGGAGTTCAATTGTTCAATTGATTGAAAGTAGAGTTAGACTAATTCTTTCTCGATAGTTTCTTATGCTAGACCATTCTTTATACCATTTTATTGAACTAGAGGTTCTCTACCAAGCGTTTGATTCTGCCATGGTGAAAAGTTGAAATTGAAAGGCAGGGCAATTCTCTTCATTTCAATTTCTTTCCATTTAAAGATCATGATATGCTTTTGCCTTGCAGTAACCAGCTAACTCTGAGATGATTGATTACTTCTGTATTCTTCATTATTGAACAGAAGCATCCTTGTTTGTAGCCGTGACTTTAGTTCTTCCTTCATGCAGACTGCAGCAGAGATTTAGTTTTCAAAGTGTTTGGAAGTTTTGTCATATAACTAAAAGATTCACCTGCTATGAATTAACAGCTGGCTCCAATGATTTATGTTTCTATCTTTCTTCCGAAAGTATTTGCACAAAATCAATATTTGAAGCTTGTTAAGATTTTATAGGCATCCAAGAGCATTATTGAGTGTATTATATACTTCTAGGGGGCTGATCATGTGCACGAAGTCACATTATAGTGCGTGACGTGTCAAGTTCCCATTGGGGGTTGTGGGCTTCACAGCTCAGCTCCTCCCAATCGGAGCTTGACACACGCACAGTTGTACACTAATCACACTCCTATACTTCTATTGCAGTCTGTATGATTTGTCGAATCTGATGATAGCATTAATTGGTGATGCAGAAGAGTATTTATGCTTGAGCTGGACTCCTTGAACTCGGGCGTGTTTGATGGATTAAGAAAGGGCCCTTATGTAGCAGATGTACAAAACCATTTTAATCTTTCGATTCCAACAAAGGAATTAAACACACATTATTGGAATTTATTTCCAGTGTACATAGATTTGTGTCACTCTCATATCCTATTGTTGGCTTAAATAATTTGTACAAGAGTAATTAATTATTATTATTATTATTTCAAAATAAGGTCTGGAAAGCAGTTCCTTTCGAAGGCCATGAAGAAATTAAATGTAATGTTACATTCAGATATCTGATGGCAGGGCATTTGTTGAAGACTTATGAAAGGGTTTTGCTAGCTTATAATCACATGCTTCTTTAGAGTGGCCAACTCTAAATTCAAGCGGTCAATTAGATTTAGATGCAAAATTTATTTGTAAATGAAACTCCCAAGAAGAAGAAATATAACTTTTTAAAAATTTTTATTATTGTATAAAATTCATTATTTTGCAGACGTCATTCCGAGCAATATCTTCAAGAGGCGTTTTACATGGAACTTTTTTTTTTTTTTTTCATTTTAAGGCTCAAAATGGCACGGCCTTAGAGGGTCTAAAATCTATATATCGGTTGTATGTACTGGACTGGATCGCACTAACAATGCCGAAGCATCATAATGATGTATCCCATTAGATTTATAACAATTTTATTTTCACTTTTTCTTTTATCCCTTGAAAAGGAGGCCTTCTAAAAAATAATAATAATTTTCAGTTTTAATTTTATATGTAGACATGTCATGCATCTCTTTCTTTCCATTACTCCTGTTAGGGATCCCCAGAACTTCAAGAATAATTTAGTATCAAGCATTAACAAGTATGTTCCAAGTCTTTCGAGTAGTGCCGAGCCCTGTTCTCAAAACAATACAAATCAGTTAAAAATGCAAAACTTGAAAAAAGTGGCTGGACAATTCCACCGAATGATTACATTTGCCTTCGGTAGCAAAAGAATGTTTAAAGACATGCAACGTGCTTTTAGCCAAGACCGCAGATGGAAGGGGGGGAAAATCACTACTTAGAATACTAAAGCTTGTGAAACAAAAGATTATTGATTATCTCCACCTGCAGCTGTTGCAGGTTGCCCAGCAGATTTCTCAGTAGCCGCAGAGGCTTTCTTCCGACCAGGCCCTGCAGAAACTTTTACCCTTGCTGGTCTGATAAGCTGATCTCCAAGGAGGAACCCACGGTGGGTTTCTTCAATAATAATCCCTTCATTGAACTCTTCAGATTGCTCTCGTGCAATGGCCTCATGCACCTACAAGGAATAAAATTGAAGAAATCGGAAAATGGCTGGGAACAAACTACAAAGTATGAGTTACAAGCTAATGTCTAGAAATGCAGACTCCATGATAAATTATCTGATAACTGAACCTCTGCAAAGAACAACTTGGAACTATCATGGACCATGAAGCTAATCTGACTTCCTGATTACAAGATCGAAGGAAGCCAGCTTTATAGTCCTTCAAGATAAAATCCAAAAAGAAGCAGAGCATGGTATCATTAAGAACTAAATGAATTATATAAAACTAATTCCATAATTTAATGTTGCTACACAAAGAGGATAAACAATACCACCCCTCAAATGTAATGCAAGAAACACTACACTAAATTAATAAATTGTAAAACTCTAACTTTAATTCAACAAGTATAGTGCTAGTTTCGTAAATTGTTTTCTTCTTTAGAACTTCCAGTTGGAAACAGGTAGACCTACCATCGGATATTTAGTGAATTTGTAGGAGTTGAAAATTCAATGAAGAATGCCAATAAAAAATGTACAGAGAACAAAGGTTCTCATGCTGTAAGATAAGAAATTGTCGTTCTACTGAACCTAAAACCTAAGTAGACTGATCCAAAGTTTTGCCAAGCAGATATTCAAGCCTTTTTTCTCAAAATTTTCACTCAAGATGTTAGATAACATCCATATCAAATTCATCCCCCAATTTCAAGACAGATGTATTTTCAGCATCACAACTATTTTATACTTCCATAACATTAACCAAAACGATGGCATAGCCTCCAGCCATTTTGTGTAAGATTGTTTAACACGAGCAAAAAAGAGATTATGAAAAAATGAAATATAGATAATCTTTTGAACTTCCATAAATTACTCCAATCCTTGTATATTATAAGGGGAAAACTGCTTGCAAAAAAATTTCACACGACGTGGATGCAGTAGCAGATTAAAAGAATAAGAAATGCAAACAGAAGTAGTCTCCAAGGTTCACTCACCGAAGGATCGAAAGGTTTTCCCACAGTTGGCACTGCAGCTACTTGCATGCTCCTCATTATCTCCACAAATTGCTTATATATACCTTGATAACTTGTATCTATCTTTTTCTCCATTTCTGTCTCTGGTTTGATTTGCTGTCTTGCTCTCTCAAAACTGTCCACCAAAAGCAAAAGTCTCTCAATCACTTTGCCCTGGGCATCAGACCTCACAGCCAGCCTCTCCTTCTCTGATCTTTTCCTAAAATTTTGAAAATCTGCTTGCAAGCGGATGTGTTTCTCCTTCTCAGAGGTTATCTCCACTGATAGTGATGAAACTTTCTGTAACAATTCATTCTTCTCATTTTGTACCATAAAAATTCGAGCTTCGATATCAGATACAGCCTTTTCATCTCCACTAGACACAGCCTCCTTGTAGGCCTCAATCAATGTCTTCAGATTCAGCAGATGTTTCTGATGTGCTTCACTTCCAGAGGCTTGTTCACCATCATGGAAACCCTCCTTGTTACTTATCTAACAAGAAAAGCCAGAGTACAAATTATCTAAAGAAAACTGAGAATGAAAAAATGAAACCGAATAGTTTCTCATTGTTTACAAGGCACTTTGCATGACATTAAAACCATAGCATGGAAACATATCAAACTCCAATTAAAGCAACAGAGACAATTAAATAGGTAACAACATGGAAGATTAAATATGCAGCCTAGAATAAGTAATTCATGATAACAACTGAACAATGAGTTATTTAAACCATGAGGTACATTACATAATCTTAGAGGTGGCAATTTAACCATAAAGTATGCATTAAACTTCAGTATTTCCAAACAGTTGGTAAAAAGAAAAGCGTACAGCGAAGAAAGACTTGAAGCCTGGCCCTGATTTGTTGTGAAGGGGAAGTCCTACGTTTAAAAGATGAGGTCTCCGATTGAAAGAGTGAAGGGCTAGGGTTTTTCTGTGTCTATACAGAGAAGCACAAGAAGAAAGGCGCGGAGAAGCTAAGAATGAGTGGTTTGAGAGAGCAACAGCCATTCGATTGACTTCGACTGGTCGATAATTGATAAATGCCTACTCTTTTTAGTCAAAAGCTCTTTCTCTTTCTCAATTCAGCTTTTATGTTTTCAATATTCACACCAAAGGGTTTTCGCTTCCCAACTGGGTGCCGCTTTCCCCGTCCCCTGTCGCCCCTCCGTTGAGAATCATGTTCTAGATTGATCCGGACTTTCTTGATATTTTATTTTATTTTGTTTTGGTTGGAGTTGGTGGGAACAAAAAATATTTAGCAATGCCTTTATTTATTTGCTCATTTAATTTATTTGGAAAAAAAAAAAACATGGCTTCAGCAAAAGTTAAAAATTAAAGACATATTCACTCATTCAGCACTTACTCAAAAGTTTCAAGCCAACCGATGGCGTACAAATTTGCCCGCTTGAAAGGATTTTACGTGATTTTTTCAGAAAAAGGTGGGGGGGGGGGGGGGGTGCGGGGCGCAAAAAAAAGATGAATTTCACTTTTACTGGAGGTTCAATTGGTTTTCTGAAGCTGAAACTTAAGCTTGGTAGTCACATTGGCATTCATCTAGTACAGCTCATAGTTATGGCCGCATACGGTTCGGAAGATCCCGATGTTGCAGGGAGCAATAGGATATCTTATAACAAAGGATTTCCTATTTTTTTCTCTGGAGTGCTCGAAAGCAACTCAGTTCAATTGCCTTCTCATCATCTTTTTGTTTCTGTTTTTGTTTTTGTTGTTTTTTTTTTTTTTTCCTCAAATCAGTAAGCTTACATTTATTCTCGAGAAGTTAAAAGCAGTAGCAATTCCTTTCAGCTTATGAAAAATCAAAAGGCATCTAGTTGGGAGTACCGTTGTCCTGTATTTACACATGTTTCTGATTTGCGTGGAGGTAAGGAAAACTCGGGCATAATATAGTAAAAAGCATTTTGCACATCCTCTTTTAATACACATATTTGATGTTCCTAAGCAAGCATTCTGTTTCTGACCAGAAAAAATACTTTCTTTTCTGGCCACAGACTGCCGCGGAAAGCCACAGTTATTTCTAGAAACAAGTCACCTGAAACAAAGCAAAACCAAAACCATAGTTCCACAGCAATATGAAATTCCCACACCAACACATAGTACTTGATTTAACTGTTATAACTAAGTCTACGATGGCTCCAAGTTTTCATCATAACCACCTAAACCAACTAGCACACACAAATTAGTACTGACAAGGCCCACCAAGTCATCTGCCTGCTCCCGCCTACCAGAGTACCTGCCAATATATATATATATATATAGAGAGAGAGAGAGAGAGAGAGAGAGAGAGAGAGAGAGAGAATGTCATAATGCAGCAGTAATAAAAGCATCAAACACACAATAAGAGTACAATAAATAAATTTCCTCATCAGGGTTGACAAGGAAATAAATAATATTATTTAACCAACTAATATTTCTAGCTTCCAAATTTATTAGCACTCATTCAGATCCATGGATGAGAAGAGCTCAAAACCAATGACTTAAAATTTCTAAAATTCCCAAATGCATTACATCCGTGCCCAAGATTGACTACAACCAATCAATTTAAGGTTTCCTAAGAACCAGCCAACCGTCTTTTAGTTTTCAACAGCACCACCTGGTCAACAATATCACTGGAGCACTCATAACCTTTTATAGCACCAAACATAACAAATTTGATGAGTACTTGATCTAATAACCCTAGCAGGCATTCCAGATTTATCTTCTACTACAACATGAAATGCAGATTAGTAATTAACAGAGGGAAAATACAATTGTGAAGAAATAAGGAAGGCTTCTGTTATTCAACAATTAATATATTTTCAATGCAAAAAGCAATTGAGGAAGATTTCTGTTGTCTTCCTTTCTATATCCAGCAAATTCAGACTTTAAAAAGAGAAGTTACAGTTAGTAGTAATTGAATAACCCCAAAAACTAACAGAAAAACAGTTCACTCAAATTCATACCCCAGGGCTACTGGCTTTCTTGTACTCCAAAAAACAGAGAAATAGCACAACATAATGCCCTTAATATAACATGCGTCATAGGTTAATATACATACAAGAGCATCATCTAATGGAGCAAACAAAAATCTGACAGCAATAAGCATCAACAGAATTTTGCATCAGTTATCAAACTGCAAGAGTCAATTCATAGAAAAGCATACCTGCACAGCAACATATCTGCATTTCATTGCACAACTATTTTTTCATAAAGAGCAAGCTTCCGCAACTACTCCAGCTTCAAATTCTGAGCCATGGCCTTGGACACCAAACCTGTTGAGCAGTTCTGTGTAAGTCAAGGACAGATCCAATGGTAAATTCACATCTTCCCTTTCACCGTACCCTTTACTAGCATCATCATCTGGGCAAACAACATCACCAAAACCACTTTCAACAGGCTGCTTCATATGTATGATCTTACCAAACAACTGAATTGACCTAACACCAACTTTTGTTAAGTTGCAGCCCTGGTTCCCAACAAGTTCGGTGCCAAAGGAATGCACACTACTGTGGCTATCAGGTGATAAGTTGTCAGACTGTGAACTGCCAATGTTCAGCTCAGTGGACACACGTCTCAACTTTGGCACCATGTTATTGCCAAAGATACCATCAGAGGACATCTGATGGTTATTCTCGCTTATGAAGTTTGATAAACTAAATAAGCTATAAGGATTTTGCCTGGCTCCCTGCATGCCAGCAGGAAAGGTATTGTAATTCAACAATGAAGGGTTCAGGCACCCCACTGTTGAATTACTTAAACTGTTCACTGGAAAGAAAATATCTTCTTCTACATCAGTCATTGATCCAGAATTCTGAGAAAATTTCAGTCTCTTTGCCGGAGGGAATGTGGTATGAAGTGGTCGTGTGGGAGAAACAAATTCAATTTGCCAGGGACTTACTCTCTTGGCATTCTGCAGAATTTCGGGTTCATCCCAAGTAACCTGTGACATAAAACTTCAAAATCTTAAGTAGTCCAAAAGGTAAATGGGCGAAAATATTTTGAAGGTTACAGAATAAAGTTTAGTTCCTTTCTTCTGTCATCACTGCACAGTATCAAACTGTCATAAAATCTGCTGTTCTTAATTTTTATGAGAAAAAGGAAAAAGCAAGCATGGATAAAAATGAACTGCTTCTTAGAAATAACATACTGCCCTGCTAGAAAATAAACACTTTTTCATTATCAAGTTTCATCAATTTCAACTATTTTAGGAAAGTGCAAAACCTATATACAAGTAGTAGATAAGTTTAGAAAGTGCATAAAAGCTTTAGAATATCATTTTCAGGCACAGTTCAACAATGTTATTTAGGCTTACACTTACAGAAACAAGGGAAATAAACTGTATGCACTTGGGGTCCAAAATTCTAATACCAGTTGCAATTAGACACACAATTAGTCATAACCTATTTTTGTCCAAATATTAGATACTCTATTTATGAAGTGAATCTTTCTATGGGATTGAAAACAATGGTCCATGCACAATATTGCTGCAGTATCAAATAGGGTGCAATGCTCCATACAAAACATGAAACTATATCGTATAAAATGATAACCTCATAATGAACCCATGAACAGATACAAGAGCCATACAACTCTCAAGAGTTTATTACCAAATTACCAAAAGCAAATGTACAATATTAAGAAATATTATTTTACCATGCTTATTAATTGCCTCTAACTTGTAAACAGAGATATCAAACCAACATTGTCAAAGGCAAGGTTAAGGATCTCACAAACAAAAGAGTTTTTTGGAATGAAATTCCCTTTGATAGCCTTAAGTTAGGTAGTCTATTCATTTGAAGATTAAATTTGTACTATATCTTGATTCTGTCCCATTTTGGGGACAATAGAGCATATTGGCTTCACTTTCTGCACATTATTTGGTTCTTTTATATATAGATCATACTTTTCAATATATTTTGATTATAACTTGACTCTGTGCACAGATTTGCTACAGAAGCACCTTGGGATCATGGGATTCAGCACTTTAAAAGTGCAAGTCAATCGTGAATGAGATAAGCTGCATTTGGCAGTATTTTTGTAGAAACTGCTGTCAAACATATTGACCTTCAGCATGTTGTGAAACATCTATAGACTCACTTTCAGATATTTCAGTGAAAACGCTGCAAGATTGACAGAAAAGCCCTTATAACAATTTGAAATCACTTTTAAGAAAGCCCAATGCTCTCTCAAACACACTACTGACTTCCTAAAATCAGGCTTCACTTCTAACACAAAAAACAAAACCACTAAATTTGCTCATATCACAGCAAAGACACAAAACCAGAATAGATACAGATAATCCCAAATAACAAACATTCTATTGTACCTCAAGCATGCCCCATGGAGAACCACTCCACGGTCCTCTATCTGGCATCGAAGCAGCTGCAACTGTGCCCTGAATCCACGTCATTCTGGATGAATCCTCCGTCTCCACTACCATCTTAACTCTCATTCCAGCTGTCCAGAAAACTCTCATCGCAGAATCAACCACCTCGGCCCTAACTATAAAATCCGCCCACCCCGCCCTGGGATAGTACACCACCTCGAATGGCAATCCCAGCACCGCCCTTTCCACAGCCACCGCCACTGCCTCTGCTTTCATACCAGTCTGCTCCCGCCACCTAGCTCCAGCACTATCTCTATTGTTTCCGTACCTCACGGATCGCCTGAGTCCGATATACATTTTGCCCCTTGAGTCCCGCATGAAAACGACAGAATCTCCGGCGATTAGCTTCTTCCGGTTCACGAACTTGCTCCAGCCGGTAGTTAACAAGTGTCGCCTTGGCGTCCCCCGATAAATGTGGCGAAACTCCCAAACGGCGCCGTGAATGTCGGTGACGGATATGTTTTGGACAGGAGGATCAACTTGGTAGTTGAGTGGCGGGAAAATCGAATCTGCGCAGAACCTCGGGACGGAAAATCCGCCTCCGTTATTCGCATCCGACGGCGTCAGAATCTTAGCAAAAGCCAGAACGTTGTTTTCCTCAACGTTGCCATTGCTGAGGCCTCGTGGCTGCTGTTCCTGTTGCTGTTCGAGGAAGTTTCTAGAAGGTTCGAGAGCGGTTATTGGATTAAGAACGACTTTGGCGAAGACTTGGTCGGTTATAGGGTCGGCGAGGAAGTCGACGTGAGTGATGAGGGATGGGATGAAAGGTTTCGTGACGGAGAGGGTAATAGAGGGACAGGATTGCTCCACGTGGCCCTGAGGGAAGTAGTAAACCCTAGAATTGACGGAGGGAATTTGGACGTTGGAGCCGGCACAAGCGCGCCAGATGCGGGGGTCCACGGCACGTGGTTCGGCGGGAGAGTACGGCTGCTGAGACGGCATTTCTTAGGGTTTCGTTGGAACTGCCACACTCCGTAGAATGTGTTTTGTTCTATTTTTCTCAAAGGGATTTTTTATTTTTTTATTTTTTACGGTTATCGCAACATTGCTTCTCTCTCTCTCTCTCTCTCTCTCTGAGAATTGCTGTATGAGTAGAGTTTATAGTGTGGGCGCGAGTGTCTGATGAGGGCGGAGAGAGAGAGAGAGAGAGAGAGAGAGACGTATTGGGGTCGAAGAAGGCAGGATTGAGGCAGTGCGACTATTTTATTTTGTTTTCAAATGCTTCCTTTTAATTGGTCGTTTCAAATTACAGTTTTAGCCACGACAAGTTGGTGAATCCGGCTATGGGCCCTTACAAGCCAGCTCCGCCCAACACCCTCTCGCTCTGACATCATCATCACGAGAGCCTATTACCCTCACTCGTTTTCTGGATGACAAACACGAGAAGGAGGCTTTATCTTTGATTGTTAGGTGTAATTAATTGAACTAATTATATCGGTCTTTGTAATTAGAATTGTGCCAGTTTTAACATATTTTGAGAAATATAGAGAGTCGTTTTGCATAGAAAATCTAACAGCTCTTGAATCGATGCTCCGCAGTACTATTTACAATATTCTGTCTTAAAATATTAATTTCAATTAGTATATTTTTATTACATGTATTATTAATGTAAAGCAAGAAGATAATGATATTTATAATCAATGTGGGGGAGTGAATCTCGTTTTAATGTTTTTTATTTAGGGACTAAGTGAGACAGAAATCGATATGGTTGGAATAATAGAAAATTTGTGAAAGCCTGCCTCAACAAATACGGAAATACCGTTTAAGAACAACGTTTTTTTTTTTTTTAATGGTTGGAAAGATAATTCTCACTGAGCTGTTATGTTAATCTATTTACTATTAGAGAAATGAATGTATGATCGAATTCCAAAAATACCCTTGTATAATATTGAAATAAAAAATTATAAATTATAATTAATGTAATTTATATTCACATATTATTATAATATTTAAATAAAATTCACGTAACATAATTATATGTGATGTAAATTATAATTAATTATAATTTAGAGAGAGTTAAATCAATGGTGGGCTGACTCCGAGTCACAGTCAAGAAATTATTACGTAAGCTGATAAATGATAAGACTGGTGATTGATGAACAAATCAGGTGTCGAAATATAAAACGTCAGACAAGCGTCCGTTGACCGCGCGATGGCGACAGAGGGACAAAACGGCTAAATAATATTTTATTAGCTTTGAATTCCGTAACAGCAAATAGCGTAGGGCCGAGGACCACATTTTGAGGTCTCATGCTGTCTGCAGACGGCCTGTACACGACTTCGTTTTATGCTTGTTTGGTTACTTCGTTGGTCCGTCAACGGTTTCCCGCAATCTGTTGGGGAGTACAACAATTTGCAAAAATTCACGCCTGATCAACAGAGAGACAAAACTGTCATTAAAACGCATTTCAGATCCTTTTGCTAAGGACCCTTTTTTGAAAGATGACATTTTATTAGAAAATATAATACAATGAACACAATGAACAAAAATACCCATAATCTCATTAGATAATAATATTACATTATCATGCCCATAATGGAACTGACGCGGACTCAGGTGACCACACCCAATAAACTGAGACACAATATCAATGAAATCACAACGGAACAGAGACGGCAACTCTAAGTTCCCTTTTATTCTAAACAGGACAGATTTTACCACCAATAACTACTAACATAACATCTCCATAAAACCAGTAACAACAGACCACAAAGGCTAAGGTTTTATTATAGGACCACTAGTAGTATAGTAAATAGCAAATACCTACTAACAAGAGTATATTACACCAATCAATCTTCTTCAGTTTCAGACTCGGCATTCTGGAGCCACTCGATGACTGGCTTGGCATTCTTCCAAACTTGTGAGTTCTTATTGGCACCACCCAGGCCCTTCTGGTACCAATCCAAAATGAACTCTTCCTCCAACACGTCATTGTCATACAGTGCTTTCAGAAGCAGTGCCACCTCTTTCACTGCTGCAGGGCTTGCCTTTCCACAGAAAGACTCAAGAGAGTGCAGCAGAATCATCTGTGATCCCTCCTCTTGAGTTGCTGCAGCCAGGTACTTCTTCTTTTTGGTCACCTCTTTAGCAAAACCCTTCTCAATGCCATCAAAGAGAGCTACAAACAAAGCATCCATGACTTCTTGAGGGGTCCCAGAGAGTGACCCCAGAAAGGATTTAAATTGGCTGGCAGAGGCACCCTTAGTCAGGAAATCCTTCATTTGATCAGCAAGATGGGTGTTAGGACCACTAGCTCCATTCTCGTGTCCCTTACTCTCCCCCTTACTCTCCCGTTCTGGAGACTTCTTCACTGACTTTTTCTTCTCTTCAGTTGTAGAAAGCATTACCATATCAGCAGTGACAGAACTCAACTGCTCTTGGATCCGCTGCTTAGCTGCCTCCAGTGAAGTATCTGTCTGCCACTGGATGTCATCATCATCGTCAGCATCATCAATCGCCGGTTCATTCTCATCTGCTTGGCTGCGAGATGGGGAATGATCATCATCAGAAGAATGGGCTTTTTTCTTGGTTGATGCCCCTTTTGCAGTAACATCCTTTGTATTAGCAGAACTGCCTTTCTTCTTTGCTGCTTCTTTCTTAATCTTCTTCAGCTCCTCATCAGCAGCCTCACCCTCCTTGAGCCGTTCCTTCTCAGCTCTCCTCATTGACTTCTTGTCCTTAGATGTTTTCTTCTGCACTGGAGGGTTCTTCAGAATAAATGTTGTGAGTTTGTCCCTCATATCCACCTCAGAGACAAAGCCACATGCAGCACATTTAAGGGTGACCATCTGGGTCTTCGTAATGATTATATCAGTTTCAGGGTTACCACAACCATAGCACTGCACATATTTCTTAATGAAATTCTCAAGAAGCGCTGCAAGCTTGGCAGTGTCGTGAGCCCCATTGACAAGAGAAGTTCCAGTCTTCTCATCAAATTTAGACTGGGCTCCCAGCTCATTACCGAAATATTTTGTTGTGTAAGATGGAGGTCTGGCCAAGGCCTTTGCAATATCAACCATGTTAACCACATTGGTTTTGATACCATTCCCTCTTCCTTCAATCTTGGTTATCATCTTTGGCATCTTATACCTATAAAAGGCATCATCGCTATTGGAAGCACCAATGTTTTGCAAAGCCATCTTGATAGATGTACAAGATTAATCAGAAAGCTAACAAGCAAGCACTAGTATTGTCTCTTTCAACAAGAAATCCCCCTTCAACCAACAAGATCCTTGCAATTGGAAAAGGTCGCATAAACAGGCAACCAAGAAGTGTTGTATATGCCTCAGATGTGCCAAGATGCATGCAGCCAACTTTATGAAAAGAATGTCTGCTCTTTTTTCTAGACGTAGGGCAATACTCTCCAAGCAAACCAATTGATGACAAAAAGAGAGAGGCCCGTTCAGACATAAAAGAAGGTTCAGACTTAACACTCTCCACTTTGTGACTGCAACTCAGCAGACTAAACTGCCAACTTCCCCTGAAACAAATAATTGTGATTTAGCATTCATTAATGAGAAAGCACCAAAATATAGGTATTAAATGATCATAATTCAAAGTTTCTCATCAAAATCATAAATATAAATACCGACTGTCAAAAAAAATATTGATATAAAAACCAACTAAAAATACCAGTTCTCAAATGCTCATTACATTGCACAATAAAAAATTTAATTCAGCTAATTAGGTAAACATCACAAGTTTGAGAATTCAATAAACATGCTTGGCAGCCAGACCTAACAGATTGGCTAAGAACAACTTGTTATAATTTGAGATAAGATTTAAAGTAAAGGTGCATGACTCTTTGGCAAATTAACAGTTTTAATTAGCAAGCATGAAATCACAAGCAGTGTTGAGGGAATTCAAGTTTTGTAAGTGAAAAAAGTTGCTGCATGTGCCAAACATAGACACAATGAATTCAAAATACAAATCCAACCCATGTCGCTGGGATTTGGATGCATAATAAGCTAATTAACAGCATGACAGAAAAATACAAACACCCTTCAACTCTATTACAACATTTCAGTATCCTGAAGACCTCAAGAAAATATAAAATTCACAGCCATCGTTGATGATAAATATAAAACAAAAAATAAGTCCTCTGTCTAAATTATCAAATTAGACACTCAAAACATATATACACACACACAAACATAAGAATTCCAAATTTCATAAATACTAAAGTTCCATTCACGTCTCCCAATAATTCAAACATAATCAATGATTAATTAAATTACAATTGCGGATTAACATGAATCAGGAAAAGAATCCCAAAAAATTCTCAACTGTAGTAAAAGATTGCTTTGTCTTTTTATACAGTTGAAAACAAAATCATCATTCAAAAAAGATAAATATATCTCAATGGGGAAAAAAATCCTATAATCAATCCACCCAATCAGATAACAGATGGTTAAAAATATTAATCCAACACGGTGAATCTAATTACAATCAGATCTTCATCAATCAATCTACCAACTCAGATAAAACAAGGCCGACTAAATCATAGATCTAAACGGTTAGATAGCAAATACACAAGGTTCACATCAGATACGATAAAACTACCACGCCGATCATGCAAAACAACATCGCATCATCTATTAGAAATTCAAACAGACAAGCAAGCACGACAAAACCTCAATATTAAGCAAAGATGATGATGATGATGATAATAATAATAATAATAATAAAAGAAGTATACACTAGAAGTGAAAAGGGCAAAAAAAAGTGAAAGATCTGAATAAGATACCTGAGGTGATAAGATGATGATATAAACACAAAGAGAGAGATTGAAGACGAAGCTCTGATTTAGAAAAGATGCGATGCGATACGCAGAGACGATAATGCGAGAATTAGAAGAGGGGTGGGATGCGCCTTTTATACGAGAGGCCTAACGAGTTTAGGGCTAACTCAGCGTCTCCCAAGTTTGAACTGTTTCGCCACCGACCGTATTGGGGATATTTTTAAATTATATTTGTTTTAATTTACTGGCTTATCCTCAAATTATATTTGTTTTAATTTACACGTTTATCCTCAGGCGAGTAAATTTTAAAATGAGATAAATGTTCATTTAATTTTATATTTTGAATTAAGTATTTAATTAATTTTTATATTTTAAAAAATACTTAAAGATAACTTTTATCGTTCAAAGTTTACAGTCTTATTTTTATTTTTTTATTTTTATAATAATAAATTTACAACAATATACTTAGAAATATTAATTTATTAAAATAGCCATAAAAGTAAAATAATAATTAATGTCAATTTTATTGTGATTATTTTAATTTTAGGATTAATTTTATAAATTAATTTTTTATAAGTAATTATTGATAAAATTATCATAAGAGTATTGAACATTGTTTAAAGTTGGTTAATATTAATTAATTTATACAATGGTAATCAGTAATATTGTTGTAAGGGCACAAAAATTATTCTTTATTTTATAATGACATTATTGGTTAATTTATTAATAAATAATTATTAATTAACGTATTAATTATTTTTAATAAATTAATGTCAGAAAATATTGCAGCAAGGGTATTATTGTAAAAGTCAAAAATAAAAAAACAAGAGTGTAACATTTTTACGAATACAAATTACTTAAATTATTTTTTAGAAATGCTAAGACTAAAAGCACACTTAAGTTGAAGGGATTGAACGAGTTTTGTCCCTTGAAAATAATAAACATAATATTTTATATTTATTTTAATTTTTTATAATATTTAATTCAACCAAAAGAATAAAATAAAATAAAATTCATGATAAGATATCCGGCTGTCTTTTGCTGAAGCTTCACAAATTTCTTAATTCAAAGTCCAAATTCAAATTAATAAGGAACTTCGTCTAAAAAGAAGAAAATATCTAATTTGTAATTTATTGTAAGTTATTTTTTCATAATTATAATACCGTGAGCCTCATCATAACACTATAATTGTGTGGAAATTACCTTACAATAAGTTATTCTCCTCACAATTACAGTATTGTGAGCCCCATTACAATATTATAATTGTAAAGAGAATATCTCACAGCTTAATCCAAAAAAGAAAGACTTTATTAAAACTTTGTAGAAATATTGTATAATACCGTGGCCGCATTGTCATCGTTTACTTGATGGTCAAGGACGTTGGGTTCTCGCCAAAGTAATTTGTGATTTTAAAACTAACTTGTTATTTTGACCAAATCTACCATTTTATAGTTGACTATTCTGTCCCAAGAGTTAGCAAATTATAGATTTTATTTTTATTATATTAAAAACCAACAGAATAGAAATCTCTTCGGGGAGTTTTTTTAAACCAATGTTTCTTTTTTCTTTTTCGTCACTATGCAAATTATACATCTGACGTTTGAGACTCCGAACTTTATTAGAGTTTTACTTTATTAGAGTTTTGTAAAACAAAATATGGATTATGGATTAAGCATCTAAAAAATTGATGTGACATCACTATTCTTTATTTTTTATATTCTATTTTATTTAATATTTTGATTTAAATAATTACATTATAAAAGATTAAAAACAAAAAATAAATAGAATTAATTATAAAATATTGGATTGAATAATTAAATTCAACAATATGTAACCATTAATAATAATTACTTATAAATCTTGAAATATTCATTTCTTTTATTATGTCAATAATTAAATTTTTATACCGTAAAATATATTAATCAATTAAATAATTAATATAGGAATAAAGTTTCTTTCATTTTCTCTCAACAGTGAAGAGACCAAAAGATTGCATAATTTTAACGTCATAACTTCATATTTAATTATGCAACCTTTTATCTTCTTCAAATTCTCTAAACATTAAGTATTTAAAATTTATTATATTTTAATTTTTTTATTATTTATCAAATATCCTCTTTAAAAAGATTCTTGTGTTTTTATTATTTAATTTATTTGAATCAAATAATTAATATAGGAAAAAATATTCTTTCATCTTCCATCAATAATGAAAAAGCCAAAAGGTTGTATAATTTTAATGTCATGATCTCATATTTAATTAGTAATATTTTGGCTTCTTTAAACTCTCTAAATACTAAGTATTTAAGATTTATTTTCTTTTGGATAGCTCGATCACAATAAAAATTACTTATGGGAAAAGCTTGGGGAGATGTTTGATCCAAACTTGTACAAAAAAGATGACGTTCTTGTATTATGATAGTAATTTCTACAACTATTAAAAATTCCAAGGTGATTATTTTATTTAGATCCCACTAATTAACATTTTCAAATACAATGTGGCTATCTTGATATTATATACAAATTCAGATGTTGTTCAAATTTTGTTTTAGTTTATGTTTACTCTAAACACGTGAGGTTAGTTTCTTTGCCACAGGTGCAAGCAAAATGTATATAAATCTTCAAATAAATTATGTAGCATCATTAATTGGAAGATTTTCTTCCATCCCTAATATTGTGCAAGTTATTGAAAATTTGAATGTGAATAAAATTACTTTTCAAGAAAGTGGTGTTCCTCAATAAGATGAGTATTAAATAACTATTGGAGGTCGATTAGAGTTCTTAAATGAAGGTAGTTTTTTTTTCTTTTTCCTTTTTGTCCATTTGCGTTATTTATTTCTAAATGTTAGAATGTCCTTACTATTTTTGTAAATGATTATTATTTAATTGTTGGAATATATTCTTATTATAAGGGGCAAGATTAGGAATGCATATGATTCAACACACTACTAAGGACTTTAAATTATAAAATATAATTTAAAACTTATCAATAATCACAGAAGGTATAAGGTTTATACACTCAGACTATATACATAAATAAATATATAAAAATAATATTAATTTTATAAGGGTACCTCACTTTTTTTAAAAAAATTCATATTCTTTATTAGTTTCATCAAGTGTAAAATAAGAAAAAAGGATAATACTAAAGTTTTTTTTCAAAACCATGCAAAGAGCGATTCTATTTCCTAGTATCATACTAATCACGGCCTTCGCTACATTTGATATAAACCAACAACTTGTGTTGTACAATATGCACAATTTTAAATGCAAATTGAAATACGTTTGGTATTATTATTTATTAACAAATGTTTAATATAATGTGCGTAGGCAAATTACCTAATCTATAAATTGACAAACATCAAGCAAATGACTTGGGAATCACGTGTCATGCTCGCCATCTCTTATTAATTTATTTCACTCAAATCCAATCATTGTGTGCAATTACTCTCAACAAATTCATTTGTTAGTTGTTCGAGGAAGTTGGTTTCTATCTTTTCGCACGTGTTGAATTTTTATTTTTTTGGGGGAAAAAATATAAGTGGGCAAAGCCCAAATGATTTTAATCCTCATACCTCCTTATGATTTAAATGCATGTTGCCGATCAAAGAACGAGAGAAGAAAACCACTCAATTGAGCCCTCACTGGCGAGTCAAATATATAACTTCATTTTTTAAATTAGAGAAAAAATTTTAATACATTTTAAAAGAATTATGAACTTTTTCATGAAATTTTAATTGTTTTTTAGGGATGGTAAAATGTAAGTCTCGGTCCAAATTTGGCGTCCTCGATTTCAGATCCACATGACAATTCACTTTACTAGATCCGAATTAAAATCCAATTTTTTTAATTCTAAGTCTAGTATGGGTTTAACCCAGTCCAAGTATCCAAATTCGATTCTATTATGAATAGAATACAATTACCTCGCCAAAATCCGAATCCGAATCCAAGCCAATAGAATTCCGAAATGAAGATATTTTGATTAATTCAATTTCGAAACTCAAAATGGAATTAAATTATTGAATTTCATTATTATATTAATTATTTAATAATTTAAACTTGGATAGTTTGATGGAGGCCTAAATGATGAAGTCTTCGTATATCCCACCTTTTGCTCTTTTGAATTTGCAGAATCACTAAAGGATAGAACAAATTCATGGGATCTAAACTAAAAATGCTTATTTCAATAATAAAGTTTACAATTATATCCATATTATATATTAAAATGTTGCATTTGCCTCTTCACAACAAAAAAAGTTAAATAATTACCGAAGTGCCTACGAGAAGGGATTTGGGGTTTCTTTTTACATGTCAGCCAAGGCACTGGCAAGTCCAAGAGGCAACATGCAGAGTTGAGATCCTGCGTCAATGAACAAGAGAGAGAGAGATGAGATCGAATTTGACGGCAACAGAGCTTGGTTGTTGCTTTTGATGACTATCAATGATGAATTGACAATGATTTAAATTGATGTTGAGGATGATATAAATTCTCGTTGCTGTTAATGTTGAGTTGACGATGATGGACGATGAAATACTAAATTGATGTTGAGGATAAGGAAAATAGAGGTTGCAGCTGATGAGAGGCTTTAGTTTTTTTTTTTAGTTTTTTTTTATATTTTTATTTAATATTTAAAGTAATTAATTAATAAATTATAAACACTGTAGCCCAAGTCTTAGAAATCCAGGCATAGCTAAACCCAGAAGTGGACCCAGACATTGCTGGGTTTTAAAAAATCTATCGCATTCCACATTTTTCATGCATCCGAGCTGAGTCTGGAAAATTTGCTATCTCTATTATTATTATTTACCATGTGAAAATTACATTGATCAAATGACAATGAAAAACCAAAGTGAATCATGCTATAAAGACGCCGTGTATTCCTTTAACAAACACAAATTTAAGGGCATGTTTACTTATTAAAGTAGAACTGAGGAGTATAGAATACTTCAAATCTAATGTTTATATGCTTATTTAAGAGTGCGTACAAGAATCTTACTCTATATATTCTATCTACTTTTGGAGTGAGAAGTGAAATTTCTATTCATATAGGAGTACTTATTTATTTTTTACCTTTACCTTTAAATATAACATAATTATATTTATTAAAATAAAATAATTTATATTTATTTTAAAATAATAATATCATATTTATTTAAATAATACTATTATATTATTTAATAATATAATCATATTATTTAAAATAATCATTTACCTAGATTTTAAGTTAGAATTATTTAAAAACAATCTTATTATATTCACATGAAACTAATAATGTTACTATATAATATCTTTATTTGAACATGTAATATTATTATAATTTATTTAATTTTAATAGTATTTGATTGACGCTAAAAAATATACGTTTAATAATGATAAAATCATTAATTTTTCATTTATTGTGTCGATTAATGCGCTCAGTATTCTTAAATTATCTTAATACTCTCCAAATATATTTTTATTCAAAATTAATTTGTAATATGTTAATTTATTTTAATTTTATATTATAAATATGTTTCAAAAGTAAAAAAGAGTTGAAATTAAAAGCAAAAATAAAAAAGAATTTGCTGGAGCCAGTTGAAAAGTATTATTAAAATGTATTCAAAATAATAATAACAATAATAATGAAAGAACAAGTAGGTGTGGGTTTAGAGGGCATAATACTCTTGACTATCACATAATTCAATAAATATATGTATTTATTGTAATAAAATAAAATAAAATAAACGGAAGCATTTCTCGCCTATAAAAGACAAGGGGATGCACGCATTGAAGGAGGAGAGAGCGTAAGGATGGCAATTTCCGAGTTCGGGTCCGGATTTAGCCGTTCTAGATCTAGACTCGGACACACATTTTTCTATACCGGACTTGGAATTGAACTCGGTCTTCTAATCCATGTCCGGTCCGGGATAAAATCTGAAGAAATTTGAGTTTTTGGCTCCCGGGTTTTAAACCTGGAGTGCTCAAACTTACATCATTCCCATATCAATAATCTCTGGTTCCTTAGTGGGTTACTCAGATAATAAAATGGAGAAGTTGGAAAACACACTCTGAGCAGTTGGCTTGTCAACCAAGCTCCTAATCATGTGGCTTTTTAAAATGCCATTCCGATTTCGAATGAAAATTGATTCGGGCGGTTAAACTCGAACTGATTTTTTGGGTTCAGTTCAAGTCCTACTCGGATCGGAGTTTGGTTGCCATCCCAAGGAGAGTGGGAATCGCGAACCAACAAGAGTCGAGGGAAGCTAAGGAATTCCTTCTTTTTGTCAATTTTTCTTATTTTCTTTTGTAATCAATATTTCTTATTGATAAAAGGTGAAGCTCATGGTAATCAATATTTATATAAAAATTAGTCACACATTTAAGAAGTTTGTCAAAAAAAATGAATGTTGTGTTTTTCAATATGAATGACTAATTTTCTGAATTAAGATAAAATGTGAAGCTCATTGATTCAAATTATTAATTAATTACTCTCTCTCAAGTGGGTTTTCAAATATATTTTATTTGTTGTAATTTATTTTCTTACCAGTTTCTTTTCTATCATGTTACTCAAAATCTTTTTAACTTTATATAGTATTTTGATATAATATCGACACTTTAATTAAATTATGGCACATTAAGTATTTAGTCTCATATTTATCATACTAAGAGTTAGTTAATAATTAAATGACAAAATAATTAATTAGTAAAATAAATACAAATTATAAATATGAGAGAATTATTATAATTATAATTTAAAATTTAAGAATGGATCCCATAACCTTAGAATGGTTTTAGATTAATTCCTATTAATTTCTTTTCACACATTTAATTTTCTTTATCATCATTTGACCTCGGACTCACTGGATTATATTATAGCTGAACACTCTTATACTTGGGAGTAATAGTGCTTTTGAGTTGTGTTAGTATTATATTTAATAAACATTAATAACTAATAATAATAGATAGCTTATTCTAAGAAAATATAAATTCTGTACTATATTATTAATAATAGTATTTTCTTTGTGATGCTCTTATGAATAATTTTTAATTCACATCATTAAATTAATAAAAAATTTATGATTTACATAATAATAATAATAATTATTATTATTATTATAATTATAATTATAATTATTATTATTATATGATTCGAATTTAAAATAAAACAAATAGTTTATTATATAAATAAATATTTTTATTTACTTTATAATAAAGAAATATATTTTTTAAATAAAAATAAAACTATAATTTAAAATAATTTATTCATAATTTAAGATAAAGTAAACATATAAATGAAATTTTTATTCTTATTCTAGACTCTCATTCTAAGATAAATAAACAACTTATTCTCATTTATACTTTACACTCTTAATTTTAAGATTTTCACTTTTTATAATTCCCAATCTAATTCAAAAAGGCAAATGCTCCCATAATAATTCTGATTATTGGGGTGGGAAAAAAAATGGGGGCTAGATAATAAGTCTAAAAAGTGTAAAAATATGAAGAGGCAAGATTTCAATCTTAAGATACCCACCTATCAGGATTTTTGGTCCGATCCAAAAGAGTAAACGCTACTCCTAGGAATTATTGTCGGGTCAAAACAGTGGGAAAAAAATGGGGGCTAGGTAAAAAGTCTAAAAAGTGTAAAATCATAGAGAGGCGCGGCAGCCTAAGTTAAAGAATAAAAGAGGCCTTTCCTAGCCCATGAAGGGCTCATCAACGATGTTATTGGGGCAGTCCTAAGTCCAACTGTCCGAGTCTGATTTTATTTTTTTTTTTATTTTTTCCAAAATAGATTGAAAATTTGAATCTACCCACGTAATTGACAAAAATATTAGAGACAACCTCTCCGCGTACCTGCAAGTTGGCCATAAAATAAACACAGTCGTAGCTGTTACTGTCAACACGTATACGACAAAATATACACAATGACCAAATGAAAAATGTTTTTGCAATATCAGATCTCCTTTTTTTTTTTTTTTAACTCTTTCAGTAATGATAAATTAGGTTGGGCTGCTATTTGAAAATTATCATAAATCTAGTAAACGTGGAAAACGTAGGATGTCAGCAAACTATATATATATATTTTGGGCCAAATTCTTGAGCAACAAGATTTAGACAAGCATACATATCGGTCACAAATGTTCTTCTACTGTAATCGCGAAAATATTTTTGATCAATCATATGATAGAAAAAATAGGTTACAGTCATGATTTTATTTAAAAATTTAATTATATGTAAATGTTATGAATGTGATACATATTTCTTTTATTGATTTATGTGTTAAGTCAATTGTTTCCATGAGTTTTAATTTAAAATATGCAATAATTATTAATATTTTAATATTTTTAAAACATAATCCCTCTATTTAGCAAAGACATAAGCATAATATAAAGCAAGATCATACAATAAAAATACACATACGAATGTCCATTGCAGCAGACAATGGGTAAAATTAATGTATTTTCATAACCAAAATACCAAGAAACAAGTAAATTCATGTATTAGCGATATCTTAACAAACATTACCTCCAATAGTAAATGAATAGTGCAACACACCTCTAATTTTTTAGCTAAAACACTATCTAGATGATATACCATTCATCAATTAGTTGATGAAACAATATAATTAATTTATTTAGATCTTATAAAAAAATTATTAACTATTCAATCAATAGGATGTCATTTATTATAAATTTAAAATAAAAAATTTGTAATACATATTATTACTCATGGAAAATAAAAGAAAAGATGCACAATTCAGGTTCGCTTTGAGAAATTTAAATCAAACTTAACTTAAATTTTAATTAAATTTGATTCAGTTTAACTTTCAACTTGTAAATATGACCATGTTATAAGAGGTACGTAGATAATTATTAAAAAGAAGAAGAAGAAGAAGAAGAAGTTCGATACTTTTGATGATGAGAGCTGTGTAATATTTTCAAATTTGAATAAATAGAATGTTAAAATGTGTAGTTTCTTTTTTTTTCTTAAATGAAATTAATAATCTCAAAAAAACCATACATAAGCCATCGCGAAATTAGACAAAAACAAAACAAAACCAACTTCAGTAACAAACAAAAAAAGGCATTAAATCATTTTGCCACGAGTAAACAGTATATCAACATAATACAGTGTCTGTTTTTTAGATTTTTGGCTGCGGTTTTGAAAACTGTCTTGCTTTGACTAAGGGGTTGAACTTGTTGACGGCGGCTAGAAGACTGAAATCAAAGCGTAACACGTAAGACCAGAACAACAATAATGGTAAGTGCGACCTTTAAATGAGGAAAACTCACGTCCGGAAAACAATAATTGGGCATGGCATGGAAAACAATCAACGAATTGTTCTGCTCGGTGGCATTAAGATTGGCCGTCGGAGATAATATCGGTGCACGTTTTATTTTAACTTTTACTCACGAATCAAGTTCTCTTAGAAAATTTGACAAAATCGAATTGCTTGAGCGAACAAATAGTTTTATCTTTATTAAACAAGAAATATTATAGAGTTATAGAGTTATCAGCATTCAATAATAGTAAAGAGAGAAGAAGTGATGAAGTCAGATTTAAACAATCATTATTATTGTGAAATATGAATAAAAATAAAAATATAAATGGTATGATATTTGTCAATTATATATATTAAAATAATACAACAACATATAACAACTTCTTTAATAAAAAAATATCCTTATCAATATCAAACACAAATAATTTTTGTTAAATTAAATCCTATCAATTATAATATTTAATAATAAATTTAAATATATAGAACCCATGTAAATTTAATCGTATTAGAAATAAGATATAGTTTATATGATATATTTAAAACTTTGGTGAGGGAACTTTGAATGCATAGATTACGATCAGATAAAAGACGATAGGTAAAGTGTAAATAATTTTTTTTTTTTAAAAAAATTCTACGGTTAAAAAATGAAAGAAACAAGAGAGCGCATCTCACCTAGGCCAATACGACGCCGTTGTGGTGGTCATCGCATTTTACGGTTCGGGGAGACGTTTGCGATTGCTGAATGGAGGCGTGACTAGCGAGTGGCGTCGACGTGATTTCCACGCCCTTGGGCCCGCACTACAAGGGCGACGACTCAAGCAGAACACAATCCCGCATAATTTCGTTTAGTTGTTTTAACTTTTAACATCCCATTTCCATGCTTCGCCTAACCTTTTGACGGTCCAACCTTCATTTTCAAAATCACATTATTTATTGATTAAAAGAATTTTAAAAAATAAAAAAGGAGGTCAGCTTAAACTCCTTATATAAGGAGCTCGCATACAACACAATCTTCGGCATCTTCATCATCGGAGCCAGTCACGACTTTTCAATCCCCATCTTCCCTCCTTCACGCGCTTTCTTTTTCTTCTCTCGTTTCTTGTTTGCTCCGAGAGAAAAAAGAAAAGAAAAAGAAAGAAAATGAAGTATCGAACGACTACTACTATTATCTCCCCAAAATGGATTCCGTTTATCTGCTTATTTTGCTTTGCTCTCGGGATTCTCTTCAGCAACTTGTATGTTTTTTTCTCTCTTTTTTCTATGACGAGAAAAACTATTATGTTAAGCGATTCTATTTTCTCTTTTTCTACTTTTGTTGACGAAGTGGTTGCTGATTGGATCAGGACGTGGAACCCACCCGAATCGGATGGACATCCATCATTAAACGTGCTGCGCAGACGTGAGCAGCAACTGCCAGTTGCTTCAAGTGATTGCGCTAAAGTAGGTTATATTTGTCACATTATTATACGTATACTGCTTATTAATTATCTAATTAGTTATTTGATTATGTTAATTTTGCTTATCTATAATTTGTCAGAAAGCTTTTCAAGATCAAGATGTGGTGAAGGAAGTTTCGGAAACCCGTGGAGCTATTAAGTAAGTAGAAATTTAATTTTATTTTGTAATTGAGTTGAAAATTGATTAGTTTACATGGACAATGGAATGCTTCCAGTGATGGTTCTGTTGAATCGGATAGGACTTTGGACAAGACGATTGCGCATCTTCAGATGGAGCTGGCTGCTTCCCGGAGCGGTCGGGAGATGCCTGGCTTGGAAAGTTCTGCTGCCAATGCAAGTGTGAACTCCACAAGGCCAAAAGTGTTCATGGTTATTGGAATTAATACTGCTTTTAGTAGTAGGAAGCGGCGTGATTCTGTTAGGGACACTTGGATGCCTCAAGGTATATTGGATTTGAATTGTGCGGTGGTCTGCTGTGGGTTGTTGTTGGTATGAGTTTGTTTGTAATGGCATTTATTGCTCTGTGTGATTAGGGGAAAAACTTATTCAATTAGAACGTGAGAAGGGAATAGTCATCCGATTCATGATTGGCCACAGGTAAATTACATTTGATGAAAAATGTTAGCTTCATGAATTGTTTCAAAATCTCTTTATTTAAGTGTCTGCTATGTCCACTTCACCTTCCGTGCTTGCTTCTAGAGGAAAGATACATATTTTCTATCAAAAGCCTATTTTTGGAACAGTTTCCTTCAATGTGACTTGGTAGATCGTGATTGCTTCTGCTTGTGCTTCTAGAGGATGAATTATTGCATTATCTCTCAAATTAATTGGCAATGTTGTGTCGTTGATGGTCACTACCCTTGACGGAATGTTGTTCTAAATATAAAATTGTGAAGTAACCTGATATACCTTCTTTTATTTAATTCAGTGCAACATCCAACAGCATTTTAGATAAAGCTATTGATTCAGAAGATGCACAGCACAAGGACTTCCTACGGCTGGTAAGAAGTAAACATGGCTGTTTTCTCTGTTCCCCAAAATCTATGATACTTTGTGAGAATTTTAGTGCCAATCTTCGGTTATCTTGTAGGAGCACATTGAAGGATATCATGAATTGTCTGCAAAAACAAAGATTTTCTTTTCCACTGCTGTTGCAAAATGGGATGCTGATTTCTATGTTAAGGTGGATGATGATGTCCATGTAAATCTTGGTATTTGCTTCTGCACCCAATTCGTCTTACTTTTCGTAATTGAATTTTGATCATTTTTCTTTCTTTTTCAAGGAAGATTTTTCTTTATGTATCATTTGCGAGGTTGAATGTCCTTGTCTTTCTTGTGTAGGCATGCTAGCAACTACTCTTTCCCGTCACCGTTCAAAGCCTCGAGTATATATTGGGTGTATGAAATCTGGACCTGTTCTTTCTCAAAAGTAATTTCCTTCTTTTATATCCACTAGATGGTTGCTGTTTGTTTTTCTGGGTCTGCAGTGGTGGCATGTAAATCTGATTTAATTCCATAATGTTCCCTAGGAATGTCAAGTACCATGAGCCAGAGTACTGGAAATTTGGCGAGGAGGGGAACAAATACTTCAGGCATGCAACTGGGCAAATCTATGCTATATCAAAGGATCTTGCCACATATATTTCAATCAACCAGTAAGAATAAAGAATTATCTTTTGAAGTAGCCTAGTCTGTTATCCAAAGGATACCGTGTTGTGGGTATTGGTCCGCTGTCTAACATGCCCAAATGTACTACTTTATGCTGAATTAAGTCATTGAAGATACTGTTTGTGACTGCAGGCCCATATTGCATAAGTTTGCCAATGAAGATGTGTCACTTGGTTCATGGTTTATTGGTCTGGAGGTCGAGCACATCGATGACCACAGTATGTGTTGCGGGACTCCTCCAGGTAATGTTTCCAAAAAGGATGAATTACTATTCTGTCTTTTGCTTATGTTCTAATGTACAATGTGGGCAAAGGGATGTCCCAGCAATAACAGAAGTAAATTAATGTAGGTTCAGTTGTAGGTTTAATACACTGAAGTTGGATTCATTTTAGAAATGGTGAATAATGAAATTTTATATTACACCGTTAGGTAAGGTTTTTTATTGGAGTTATGACAGATATTTAATATTTCTTGAAAGATCAGCACCATCTGGACATTCTTGGTGCGTATCATTGTCCAAATTAGTTTGGAAATTTTAAAGGTCGGGTCATTTGGGTGCTCATAACATTTATTAAGGTCATGCATGTCTCTCTCTCTCCTTTAATTTTATATGCATAAATTGCATCTGCCTCTGCAGATTGTGAGTGGAAAGCTCAGGCTGGTAATGTTTGCGTTGCATCATTTGATTGGAGCTGCAGTGGAATCTGCAAGTCAGTGGAAAAAATAAAAGGTGTTCATGAAAGGTGTGGTGAAGGGGATGCTGCTATTTGGGGCGTTCGTGTTTGAAGCTATAATAGCAATGCATGTTTCACAGACAAACGTGCATTCAATGGGAGAGTTGATGTATGGAAGGAAGTACATGTAGAGGGGAAAGACAAGTCCAATAAATATTTCAACATTCTGGTGATTCCACGTAAAGTTTTTGAAAGCAAAAAACCTTTGTGCACTCGATGTGTGGGAGCTGATTCTTCAACGTGCTAGTACGTGAATCTGTGAAAATTGAAGGTGTTCAACATATGTTTCTATACTTCTTCAGGGATACAAGGGGGTATTTATACAAAGATTTAAATTTATACGTTTTTTATTTTGTCAACATACGAATTGAATGTAATCAGATAGGTGTACTGCTCCCAAAAAGATTGTGAACAGCCACATATATTTGTCCTCAAATTTCTTTCATATAAATAGAATCATTTCTGCTTCAATTTCAATGATTGAATTTAATTTTTTCCATTGGTAACCGACTTCACCTACTTTGAGTAGAAACCCTTGCATTTTCATAAATGTTATCTAGTCTGAAAATATGGGAGGAATCCTCTGAGACAATGCATGTGCTGTCTCGATTATAGGATAAGAGTGCAAGCTTCTGCTTGGGATAAATTTATTAGATAGTGCATTCACTTTGCAGTATTGAAGGATGTTTAGGCAAGTGTGTTAGTACTTGTTCAGGTAAAAAGCTCAAATTATGTACGTTCCTGTTATACATATACGGTGTAGCTCAAGTTCTATTTATTAACGTATGTGTTGGGTATTTATTCAGATAAAAAGCTGAAATTATCACGAGTATGTAAGAGAAATATATATGCACCTAAACCCAAATTTTTTTTTTTTGATACCTATGCATGTGCCCGAAAAATTAAAAGGGAACAAACTCATTATTATCATACAGCAACTCTCATGCCCGAAATACTGATATGTTTTCTCATAGTTTTTGAAGATAATCTGTCTTGCCTAATTGGGAGGGGAATAAAGTCCCGGCCATCAGCTGGGACTGTAAACTACTAAAATAGAAGCTTGAAAATTCGTTTAATGCGAGGTTTTCATGGGCCGGGCTTGCTTTATTTACCGGGCTTTATTTAAGAATCTTCATATTCAACATCTTTCTCGGGTCGAGCGTAACCGAATTTGAATCGAGCGTCCAACAAGAACAAACAAGGCAAACAAAGCTTTTATTGCTTCATACTTAGGAATGGCTAATGAAAATTCTTTGACACAACCGCAAGATATCTGAGTCTCAGTCTCCTCTTCATACTGATTAACGTAATACGTAAGCTTAGCTATTCGACGGAGGAGGTTGAATGGAGAACGCTGACGTGTTCTTGGGGTTGCACGACTTTCTAGAACGCATGCGTCAACCCTCCGCTGCCGATTTCGTCAAATCCATCAAGAGGTTTCCTCTCCTTATATCTTCTAACTCCTAATTCTCTGTTTTTGAGCTTTCAGTTCTTATGATTGATACTAGTTAAGTGATTTGAATTTGAGTAATTGTTCTTGGCCGTCCGATCTCTTTACTTATAAAATTGAAAGTCAATGTCGTAATTCAGCTAGGAACTAAAACTGTGAGTTACGTACAGTACCATGAGAACTCCACTACACTTACTTTTTGTTATTTTGAAGAGCTCAAAGGAGTCCGAGTTTCTACTTTCAGAAAGATACGTAGATCATCAAATGTGAATGTGGAAAATAATTTTATTTAATGCATTTTTGAAAGATTTGAACCCCTCAGCTCAGTGTTGTTACAGAATATGATTTGGCATTAGATATTTGATCAGTGTTTTATGCTGTGTGTGCTGGAGTTGGTGTCATAGATTTTTGCTAGAATTTATTCGGAGTCTATTGTTATAAACAGAGTTAGCATTACTAAATTTTTCCATTTTTGATAGGATAGGTTTATTAGGTATGATGCAGTGGAGAATATTTTCTAGGAAACAGTTATAAGTGCATTTCAATATTAAAAATGTATTCTCTAGACAGACAATAAAAATTGTATTTAGTACCAAAAAGTGCTTTCGTTTATTTAAGCTAAACATGAAAAATTTAATACAGGAGCACTTATGGCTATTTGAAACATTATTCATCAAAGTCAAACCTCTCCCAAGTGTTCCTCTGATTTACTTTTTATGTTTTATAGCAAAGTGTATGTGTACTTTTAAGGTAATTAATTATTTAGAAAATTATTCAACTGGAAGAAATGATTATGACGTCAGTAGAAAATGCTAGGTGGATTTCCTTGTTGATCAATTGTCATTATATGATAGGATTTTAGATACAGGATAGTGGTTTTTGTGACTATATGTGTCTTTATATTACTTAGCAAAACATATTTTCATTTAATAATATTTATTTTGTACTTCTCAACGCAATCATGTGCAAATTTTTGAGCAAATTCTTTCTTGCAGTTTCATTGTCTCATTTTCAAACAATGCTCCTGATCCAGAAAGGGACAGTGCTGCAGTGCAGTCATTCCTTGCTAATATGGAAGCAGCTTTCAAGGCGCATCCTCTTTGGGCTGGTTGTTCAGAGGAGGAACTGGATAGTGCTGGTGAAGTGAGTAACCATGGGCTTCAACCTTCTGGACATAATAACTAAACATTTGATAACTCAAAAATTGAAATATATAGAAGATGGCATCATCAACTTTATTGTAAAACTAAAATTTAACTTGATACTCTACATCTCAAGTTTCATCTCTTAACTGGACTTGATAACTAAAATTTTTGTTTGCCTCTGGCTGTTCTTTCACTTGCAGGGTCTGGAGAAGTATGTGATGACAAAGTTATTTACCCGTGTATTTGCTTCAATTCCTGATGATGTTAAAACTGATGCACAACTTTCAGAGAAGATAGCTTTGATTCAGCAATTCGTTCGTCCCGAAAATTTGGATATCAAGGCATCCTTTCAGAATGAAACATCATGGCTGGTAAGTGGTGGGATTTCTGTTTGCAGTTATTCTCTGTCTACTAAGTAGAATACTTCTCTCTTGGAATTATTGGCTTATTGGACTCTTGTTGACAGTCGAAGCATGTTACATGAATAAACACATGGGATTTATGCTTATAGAATATTCCACTCGTGTTAATTCTGTGTCAATGAACTCTCTGTCTGATGTATAAACACTTCTCTCTTGAGATGGTATGTTAATGCTATGTCTTATGAGTCCATAGAAGTTTTGGGGCTGAAGTTCCACTTTTTGGCAGCATCTTCGACCAGTGTTATACAAATGTATATTTTCAGAAGAAAAGGGAGAATTGTTTTTTTCAATTCTCTTCTTGTTGAAAATGGCTTTGGAAAGCTCATCACATACTCACACATTCTTGAGCACGTGTAGATGACTAGGAAGATGTCTATTTTAATGTTCTCTGAGATTATGTGATATTTCTTTATTGTGTTTGTGTGGGACTATTTTCGAAAACCAAAAGGATGAACAGAAAATGTTGGGAATGACAAATAAATGAACAGAAAAAGGATTCAGATTTGAATTGAACAAATTCTGCTTCTGCCTCTTTTGATAAGAAACTCCAATATGCACTAAAGATGAAGAATCATTACAGAAACTTTAATAACCCTCAACTGCATGATATGCTAGGACCAACTGCAAATCTCTTACAATCTTTTCATCTTGGTAGTTGTACCCCCCACCCCCACCCCCCCTTTTCTTTTCTTTTCCCTCTTATTTTTGGCTAAATGAAAGATATAGTACTTAAAGAGGTATTTCTGTTGTTTTCTTCAACTAGCATTGCTTTTAGAAGTGTAAACTTAGACATCTCTCTCTGAAAATTGTTCATGCTACCATTTTTTCTCTCTCTTCTTATTTCAATAGCAGTGAGTAGTATCTACAACTTGAACACCCTAGCAATATATGTTTGCTTCGGGTCCATTTACTGCAACACAGTTTTACCATAGCATCTTTGTTTTTTTTATTGTCAGCTTGCACAGAAAGAGCTACAAAAGATAAATATGTACAAGGCTCCAAGAGACAAGCTTGTGTGTATTCTGAACTGCTGCAAGGTCATCAATAATTTACTGCTTAATGCTTCTATAGCTTTAAATGAGAACCCCCCTGGAGCTGATGAATTTCTTCCTGTCCTAATTTACGTTACAATCAAGGTAAGATCAGTAGTTTATGCATGATGACATGATTTACTTGTATATTTTCACATTTCGTTGCTTATGTACGGTACACTACTCTACCATGGAATACAACCCTGATTTACTCAATCCTTGTCTTTTCCGATATGCTTTTCTGCTTATTACCCTTCATAAATTTGTTAGTTGAAAAATTAAGCTTTAACTCTTGACATAAAAGTAAAGGAGGATCAAATAGTTGGACTATGGATATTATATAAATATTTGAAGAGTGGAGATTGTCCTTCCACATATTGATTGGCCAAACTCTTTGTAGTAAACTATGTCTAATAAGGACGTGGAGCAGAAAATTTAATACATGTGCAGCAAACTGCTTAACTCAATTATAAATTTTCATTTTGTTGGATTCCATAGCTTGCAGTCTGGCATTGAAATTCCTTTGCATGACTATTGTTTTTCTCAGGCCAATCCTCCACAACTACACTCAAATCTATTGTATATACAAAGATACAGACGTCAATCTCGATTAGTTGGAGAGGCAGCCTATTTTTTCACTAACATGCTCTCTGCAGAGTCTTTCATCTCAAACATTGATGCACAAGCCCTGTCAATGGAGGAATCTGAGTTTGAAAGAAATATGGAATCTGCTCAAGCCCTTCTATCTGGTCTTTCAACTGATATGGATGGTCTGTCTAATCAAAATGATGGAAGTGAAGGTCAAATTGCTGTAGAACAACTTATACAATCAAAACATCAAGGAGTGAATTCTACTAAGGAAAAAGAACATTTGACACTGGTCAGATCTTCTGAATCAAAGTCAGTAAAGAAGGTAACATTCGCAAAAGATCAGGAACCAATAACAAAAGTTCCATCACTCTCGGAATTGGAAAATAAGGGGGCAACTATACTTTTGAAGGAAGAGAAGTCCAGGCATGTCTTTCAAGATTATCCATACTTGTTTGCCCAGGTTGGTGATCTCACTATCAGTGATGTAGAAGACCTGTTAAATAATTACAAGCAACTTGTTTTCAAGTATGTATGCCTTTCAAAAGGATTGGGTGGTGCCGCTACATCGCTGCCTTCCTCTGTTTCGCCTTCACAAGTTCAATTCCAGGCCGAAACTATGAAGGTACCTGAAGACCACCAAAGAGTGGAGCTAAATGATGAATCAGAGAAAGATACTAGTGAGACAAATGATTCTTCAAATCCAGTTTTAAATTCTAATGAAGAAAAGGTTGAGTCCCAGTTGCCAGATGAGGGAAAGGTTGAGCAAGGTGGAAAAAATGATGAAACATCTAAATGAGTGCCTTCTGTAAAGCTATCTGTAGTCTATTGTCAAGTTTCCAGTGCTCTGTGGTAGCCAAGCCTGGGGGCTTTTCTTTCTCTGGTGTTAGAGAATGGTTATTTTCCAAAATTTACCTTTAGGTTGGGAGAGTGATTATTGTGCTACATAAATTTATTCTCAAGTGGAACTAGAAGTGCAGCAAGAAGATCAAGGAAAAATATGGGAATTACTGTGCTGGAAATTCATCAATTGAAATTCCTAAGAAGATTCATATGATGAGCAGGTTGCTTCTGTTCAACTCGAAATTGGACAAGCATTTTTCAGGATTTGAGGTGCAAATTTTTTTTTTATTTTCTCACTTGGGTTGGCTTTGAATTAGAAGGCATAGAGATCTATAAAACATAGGATAAATTTGCCTACGACGGCTTTGGGGAGAATCATTAGGATGAGTAGCCCCATTGTAATGCAGTCTCTTATATGTTGTTTATCAGCTACCTGAAGTTGTTAGAGGATCTAGATTCTTGTAAATTGTGTTTGACAAAAGAGTATTCAGTTTTCGACTATTAGCATTGAAAATGTTGTTGATCTATTGCAAAAAGTGTAATGACTAATGAATGTCTTGCTTCAAATAACAAGCTGTCCAATCTGAGTAGACTATTCAAGAGTTCCTGATTGATTGATTTATGAGCGGGGTTTAAAGATGGGATTAGCTAGCAGGTATTTTCTTCAAAATTTGTTACACATCCAATCATTTCCACTTTTTTGTGGGGATGATATCGCTTATGATGTGAATGCCAATTGAGCATTAGTTGACTAACATTTCTTGGATTGAACTTCGTTCACACTAATGATGGGAGGGCCTTGGCCTTAATTCAAGGTATGATTGCTGTCAATTCCACTGTTTCAAGTTTGTAACAAGCCATGAGCAACAGACATTTTAGACAAAGATAAGAGGCTAGCTGAACATGTCAAGATTTATGTGCTATTTTGTCATCTACTTGCTCTTATACTCACTTTTGCGGATGCCTTCGTCTGTTTCGTTTCTGGTTTTTTCTGCCACTTGAATAATTCGTTTATCGGGTTCTTGTTCGCTATAAAAATATGGAAAAAAGAAAAAAAAAATCGTACATTAGGGGCCACCTGGGTTGCAAAATACAAAGTTGCAGTAAATGGAGTACAACCTGCAAACACAACAAAACCGAAGGCTATCTAACCATTTAATTAATTGCATTGGGTTTTGATTTTCTGGTCTTGGGGTCACCTGAATTTGAACCTGTCGGCAATGTTGATGGCCGAGCGGGATATCACCTCGTTGTGTCTCGTGCTTAACAACTACTGTTTTTCTTATTATACATTATTCTGATACATGTGAATTGGGGAACAAGATTTTCCATTATTTTTTGGATCTTTTCGCAAAGGAGATTTATGATCACACACAAAACAAAATCTTGGGCCGTGCGATGCCTGGTTACCTACTTGCCTCTTTTGTTAAATTCACAAGAGGTAGATGTTAAATTAACTTAATTATAAATTTTTATTTAATAATATAATGTAAATAATTATACGTATTTTTTTTCTAATTGATTCAATTTAATTAATTATACTAATCGTTTCCACTTGATTGTCCTGTGAAATTAGTAGTTTAGATTCACATTTGACAATACAACACCATCTAAACTAAACAAACATTAATAGGGCTGGTGGATCCAATTGTCATACATTCAGATCGACCCATGAAACCAATATGACTTTAGAAATGGTGAAATGAATGCAAAAGTCAGAAGATACACAAATGAAAATCAAGTAAGATTCTGTTGGCGAAATGAGTTGCGGACCCCATACGAACAGGTGACATGTCATGTTATTTAGGCCAACACACCACCAGTGAAAAATGATAAAATAGAATATGAAATGAAACGCTCCTTTCACGTGCCTCCCACATGGTGTTATGTAAAGCTTGTCATGTGAGTTGTATACATCTTTTTTTTTTTTTTTTTTTCCCCTCCACACGTTCATCTTCATGTGCTCTGTTCCCCATTTGGGTTTCACTCTCACCAAATACCACCACTTTGCTATTCTATTAACTCATCAAATACATCACTATCCATTAAGCATGTCGTTTAAAAGTCTACAATTTCATCTGCGATAGCTGTTGTACTATGTGGAAGTTGAGTACTACTAGAGATAACATTACTTTCTAAAAATAGGGTTTTTGGTTCGTTGGGGTCATAATATAGAAATAACAAGTTGGGAGGTCCTTCAGATAAAAATAGTGAATTATAGGGGTCCAAATGATACAATCACAAAGGAATGAACAATATTTCAGTTTTAAGCGCTCATATTTCTTTAAAATTTTACAGGTCGATTCTCACTCGCTCCTGTTTTACAAACTATTTCCTACAGATTGATGTGATACTAATCACTATTGTATGATTTATATATGATTCACGTGATATTATATTTATCCAATACATAAATAAACAGGCTATATATAAAATACTATATAAAAATAATATTTTAATGAATAAATTTTATATACCGATTGATAGTGATTAATTAATATGTAACAAAAATCGATTGCATTTTGATGCGTTGTTATAACTTTAATTCTCAATGTACTTAATTAAAATATAAGATAATTAGATAACGAGATTACAAGAATCTTCCTTGACGTCCTTGACTACACGAGAAAATTAAAAAAATGAAAAAAAAATTGGCAGATTATAAATGAAAAAGGATTATTTTAAAAAATTGGCTATATTGGGCTCATCTCCATTATTATTCTCTTAATGTGTTTCCACGTAGAAGCTTCTTTTAGGTTGAAGAAAATGGGGTTTTTCTAATATTTAATAATTCAATTTGAACGCAATATTGCTTGTAGGTCAATTGCAGAATAAAATTGTACATTAAGTAACTATGAACGCATGGATAATGAAAATCCAAAAATCAATACATACAGGCTGTGATGAAATTGTTTCAGTCAATCTATGTTATATAATGCAACAAATATTAATGGTATGATAATGAGCTCATGGATTATATGTGTCATTATTTATTATGTTTGTTGGTAAACGTGGCTCTAACTAATTATGTGTGTCATTATTTATTTATTGGTCAGTTTGACTGCAATCGAATTATATCTATCACAATCAAGGAGTGGAAAAAAAATAAATTAAAAAGGAAAAAAAAGGGACCAAAAAACCTTTCATATCAATCCAAAAAAAAATCTTTGAAATCTCTAAAAAGTTTATGTGAAAAATCTCATTAACAAATCTCATTTCAATTATAATTGCCAAACATGCCAAAATTTCATTGGATTCAGAAAAGATAATAAATTTTAATTGTAAAGATAAGTCTTAATTGAGTTCGGATCAAGAAACTACTAAAATTTCATAGCAGTTCTATATTTACTAATATCTATGAATTTAAATAAAATGCAACCACATCTTTCTAAGGGGGCAACCCAACTAATTCGATATTAAGCAAGCGATTGATGATTTAGTTCGTTTAGTTGACTTAAAAAACTTTGATGCCGTGTGCTATTATATTTTTCATCCTTATGGGGTCAAGAGTCTTAAATAGGAGCCGTAGCTCTCACCTAAACATTATACTCTAAAAATATCTTTAATTTGATTCCAAAAATTTTCAAGAAAAATCTAAGTTTCGGCATGCTTTACTTATGAAAAACACACATAGCACACACATATTATTTATATACGATATGTCTACGTATGCATCTAGAAAACCTTCAAGCTGAAATTAAGCTATAACAATACTGAATTCTTTTGATTGCCTACAAGGCCATATAGACTTTTGAAGCTGAAGGAGACAAAAGAGGGGTCGGCCTATTGATTCATTTACCAGCACCCAGTAGTAGCGTGTAAACTCGGCATCATAAAATTGGCCGTCTTTGTCAATTGCTGAGATAGAATGTGCAAAACTGACCCCTCTTTATGATTATAACCATTTTGCTTTCTTTGTTTCTTACGCTTTGTAGTATATAGTAATTTTACACCCCAAAAAATAAAACAAAATAAATGAATTCGAAATAAGGGTCCTCGTAATTGACTCTTCAACCCATATGCAAAAGCAAACAGAATTTAATTAATTTGAATTGTAGCATTGAAAATTGAATGAATGGAGTTATGTCTTTATACTATCTTATTTAATAAGTTAGTCAATAGGACTGAGTAAACACAGAGTTACAAGACTTGGCACATATTTTTAATGAAATTGAATGAGTTTAATACTCTTGTACTCGATTTACCCACACCCCATTTATAAAGACTTAGACATGCTTAAAACTTTCTTCTCCTCATTATTAACATCTCTCCTCTTTCCTTGTCGCTGTGGTTCTCAGGAGACCGCACATTCCAATTTTCTTGTTACCATTTTTTTCTCCCAGTCTCTATCTATTCATTTCTCATTTGATCCCTCTCATCATCAAGAAACGTAAATGGGAAATGGGTACATTCACCATTTTCAATATCAACGAAACCTTCACAATATTCAGAAGAGTACATTCTTGCCAATGCTTTGTTCAAGAACTTCAATCAAAGATGTGGCGCTGCCAAGGTTAGACCGTTCTGCTTCGTTCTCCAAAGAAGACCCTTTATCGCCAAAGATCGGTTGCATGGGCCAAGTAAAGAGAAACAACAAGATTATCGGCTTCCCCACAGCTATAACTAGTCATAACAACAACAACAACAGCAAGAAGCAGCTTGCCTTAACCACCAAAACCAGCAGCAACAATTTCAACGTCGGTGATGTCAAGTACTTCAAGCTCAAGAGGTTTTTCTCTGCCAAGAATATCGCTACCAACAGTAGTAATAATAACAACACAAGCTGTACGTTGAGTTCTTGTAGAAGAAGAGAAACGAGTACACTTGGCGTTAGTGCAAGGCCGAAAGCTGCTGCTGATGGTAGTGAGAATAAAGAGAGAGAGGTTTGTATTATTAACATTGCTCAAATGGATCCTCCGTTGCCGGTGATAAAGAGAGTGCCAAAACCAGCTGCTGATCAGGGAGGAGATGAAAACAATAACAGTCTTTGGAAGAGGAGATCAAATGGGGGTGCGTTGAAAAGTTTAGATTTGCAACATATTCAAATTCCCAGGCATCAAGTTGAAATCCAAACTGTTTGATGTATGCGATTGATGCATGTATATGGTTTATTTTGATGGATGGTGTTGTTCAATTATGTGTTAAATGGCATCGCATTAGCATCAAGATCATGCTGCTGATAATGATAATCTGCTCTGCTCTACATATGAAATTGAAATTATCGATCAATGGACATAGATCTATAGACTTGAATTGAATGCTTTTAAAATCAGTGTTATTCATTGAATTTGATAGTCATAGATCCCACGGTTTGTTATCTGGTTTTTCCTTGCCGGCTGGTGGCGGCAGTTGCTATTTGTTTTAATTAAGGGTCGGATCAGATCAAGTTTCTATTTCATAACAAAATTTTCAGGTCACATTTCTCCTCCTATTGTATGTAAATGTAATACATAAAAGTCGGGGAAAAGATGTTGCGATTGAACCTTGAGAGTGTGACCAATTTGCCTGGGGACATGCGTTTAACAAATTTCATTTGTCCTTTTATATTAATGGAAAGGATTAATGAAAGTTTCTTTGGTAAAGATGGATAAGCATGTTGGCCCAACGCAGTGGCATTTTTAACAAAAGTAGGAAAAGGTAAGACGAACGCATATTATCATACGGCAATTCGTAATATCATAAACGGAAAAGCGACTGACGATTGGTAGTTTTTGTTCTGTCCTTTAGATCTGTCCTTCGCTTGCATTTCGGAATCTGGTTTTCCAAATATCAAGATAGATTTAAATTGCGCAAGCCGAACCAGCTCGAGGACCAAAGGCGCTCGCGTATATATAAGCCCTGAAAACGTTGGAAAGGTGGGCGAAGCAGCAGGCCAACAATCTAAGGTCTAAACGATGTCGGTGCACAAGAGACAAAATATCACAATAGAAGTGCAGAAACCAGAAAGCCCCGGATCGAAAGATGAGGAGAAAACAAGCGAATGAAAAATTTACAAATTATTAAACAGAAGATGAGGAAAAAGATAATTGAAAGGTTTAAGTTTCAGTGATCTGCCCGTGTGGTTAGTAGGTAACTACACAAAAAGAAAATTCAAAGTGCTCAGTTCCACTGGGAAGCCAATGGCTAGCTGACCTACACTTTTGCTACCTTAGAATCTCTAACTGTACAGAAGAGTATAGGCTAAAAGGTACAGTAATTCAATGGATGAAGTGATGATCATCAGCCCTGCTCCTTGTAAGGAGTCCAGATCAATTTGCTAACATCAACCTCTAGACCGCCACGACCAGCAGCTTTTAGGTGCCGATCCAGTACCTTGGGATCTGCACATATGACATGCTGCCCTTTCCTGTATTGAATCAATTCCAGGCTTTGGAGAGTGGTCAAAATGTCCTCAGCCTTGATGGCAGTCATGTCGCTGAGCTCCTGGAGAAAGTGAATTTTTCAAGCAAAGGGTTATATCAATGGTATACAGTCATATGATAAACAAAAATGAGGAGAAATGAGGCTGGTTAAATAGAGAATTTATCACAAACCAGCAGCAAAAGGGATAGTTATGTTATATCATTCATAAACCGGTTAAGAAGACTTTAAAAATCCAGCAGGTGTATAGAGTATAAGCAAAGCAATATCATATCCTCATAGAACCGTATGCTCAGAGTGTTTTCTTCTCTATGATGTGGACAGTTTCTCGCTTTAATATCTAATGCATATACACAGAAGCATGCAAGTGCTCATACACGAACATATATGCACACATAAGGGCACCACCTTACTGGAGATTTGACATAAAAATTAGACTTAATGTCTTACAACATTAATACAGAAAGAAGGAAATGGTGATTCTCATGCAAACTGTATACCCCTGACAGTACAATGAAATACAAACTATTAGGTATCTAAAGTCCTCAAGGAATATCATTTTTCTGTATGCTATATGACATTTCTCATTTGACTTTTCTACTGTGTCCCACAGATTGAACCAGCAGCTGGATATGTGTCACCGCCGTGAGCTTTGAGGGCCAACTGGCCCCGGTGACAATTTGCATAATTGGCTGCCCATAAAACATTACTTAGGAGTAAAAGGAGGTAAAAACAGGGACATTAAAACACAATCCAACAAGTTTGGAAAGAAAACAATGGGGAACTTGAACCAAATAAAGATACTAGGCCTACATTTAGCAAAGATTCAGACATGCATACCTTTATAGATATATTGCCCTTGTGCTTTTTCAAGATGTCTAGAAGAACACGGGTCCAGTATCCTCTGTAACTCAACAGCCCAAGGTCAGAGAGAGGTCTTTCTGGTGTGCCAACTTTACCTTCTTTCTTGGAGAGTTCATATGCTGATCCAATTTAGAGATAGCATTAGCAACTAATTCTATTGAGGTAGTAGAAATCAGAGTCTTTTAGATAAAAGAAAAAGAAAGACATCTGAAGTTACTAGAGCTTTGAATTCAAGTAAAAAAGAGCAAATACGAGATGACAAGTGGATAATTCCATTATGCCTATGGCTGCATGGTTGGAGTTTGGACTGCAAAGATGTAGGAAAATGCAATCTTGCCACAAAGAATTGGCAGTCCTCTAGCTAAAGTCTAGAAGGCTAGAACCTCATACATCTGTGGCAATTTAATTGCTAATTGCTAAGAAAGCACTAGTGAATTACAGTTGGCTTCCATAAAACACTTAACTTGTTTGGACTATAATACTAAAGACTAATGATGTTAAAAGACTTGAAAGATTCACTTATCTAAATTACCATTGAAGAAGACACTCCTTCTTTATCGTTGGTCAGAGTGTAGGTATAATCTTTTAGGTGCACACAAGTGCACATACATTGAGAGAGTGGAATGTAGTTCTTTAACAATTCAGAATCGAAGAGGGAACATAGAACAAGAAAATTGAACAGAAGAAGGCTTACAAAAGGCAATTAAAAATTTGCCATAGCCCTTCCTTTGGTATGGTGGAAGAGTGAGGATACATGCCAAATTGTAAGATTCCTCTGAATGCTTTTCCTGCATCATCAACCACAATACACTTAGCTGCAGACATAAGTCATGCCTCTGGAAAAAGGGAATGCAGATTTCTGAAATGTGACCACAATAAGATCTGTACCATTGGGCCACTCGAGACTCATAAACATAAAAGCAATAAGATGCATTGACAATTACCTTAGAAAAATACCCAACCATGTGGCATCCCCGATCATCACATTCGCACAGAACATAAAATAGAAACAAATCAACATCATAATAAAGTGTCTTGTGATCAAGAAACAACTTTGCCAAATAACAGAGGTTCTGCCCATAAACCTTGTTCTTCTTGCCATCAACCTGTTTGAAACATATAAAAATGTAAAAATAAATCAACTCCCGACTTTGTATCTGTGAGACAGAAGGATGTAAGAAAAGCAAAGTTCACATAGTCTTTGCAACTGTGAATGAAACATTCCAGAAAATTGAAAACATTGAAGTCCAAAGTAGAAAGCACAGAAAACCACCATGTTGTAAATCACAGAAAATGGGGCAGAGACAAGACGTCCAGCTATGAAAACTATAGTATCGAATTCAAAATGAAACACTTAGTGAAAAGAACTTACCTCAAACATTGATAGTGTACCACTTCTGTAAATCTCATCACCTGGGGGATGCTTAAGATCACACTTCCTCTATAAACAGAAAAATAAAAATTAAGATAAATCATCCCTATCTAAAATTAACCAACAGTTTATGAAGGCCAAACAGGCAAACTATTCCTGGAAACAAAAACTCATATCTTTCATTTAGTTGCGAAAATGACAAATGAGCACATAAAAAGTACTGTAGGCACCAATAAGCATTTGATTATTCAAAAGACATAAAAAAAAGAAAGGACTAGAACAACTATCTCATAAGCCCACCCTAACATATGGCAATGATGCATTACCATCAAGGAAACAATGTATGCTAAGTATACCATACACCATGAACACCAAATTCATTGATCAGTTAAAATACAGCACAAATGACAAACAAGTTTATCCACACTCACTCACTATAGTCGCTCTAAAATTTTTTGTACAAGATGTATTACAAAAGGTCAGATAATCAATTAATAGAAAACATCAGAATTTCAAGCACAGCTCACCATGTGCCTTTGAAGCTGTTCTTTGCGCTTCATGAAATTGAGGCAGAACTCACAAAAGTATAGCTTCAAACAGTCATTGTATTCTGGTGGAAAAGGGGAGAAGTACCATGTCTCTATCTCATATCTTCCAAGTTCTATAGTTGCTATGTTTTTCACTTTTGTGAATTCTTCATGCTCACGCAAACTGGCAGCATCAAGCTCCTCATGACCCTATATGTAAGACACAGTCAGATCCAGTCATTAGCAGCAAAGTTGCAACTCATTAATGTCAATTCTCAGCACCAACCTCATTCTATGAGGAATTCACAATTCATAACCAACTTTTGAAAATAATCTCAAAACATACCTCAACGTGTGTCTCATCAATCTTTCGTTTTTGATGGCGGGTCATTTTTAAGCTTGTTACCTAGAAATTAAGAAAAGGAAGCCTGTCAACAGATAAGATAAAAAGGAATGCCCTCAAACAAACCCAAACATCAAAGAAATGACACAGCATTATGGACAGCTTTATATAATCTTTCATAGATGGTTCAAAAGAGCAATGATGAGACTGAAAAAACTCTAGAGACAAGAAGAAGGATGTAAAGAAACAGAGAGATTACCTTGTCTTCTACCTTCTCATCAACAACTGTTTCTACCGAATCAAGATCAAGTTGCTCAAGCTTCACCCATTCATCGAGCCTCCTATTGACTGTGAAAATGGGGTAAACAAGGAAGGAATATATAAAAAAAAAAAATGAAGATTTAATCATTAAATTTTCCTAACTAGAATAGCTTTCACGTGCACATATAATCCAGATATAACAAAAAACCAATTATGATGCAAAAATCCTACTTTTTTTGTTAAATAAATTGATCCTAATCACAAACAAGACACATATATCATCAACCCAAAAAAAAAAAAAAAGTTCATCCTTTTTTCTAAACAACAAAAATCTCCGAAAAGATCAAATTTCTTAAACTAATCAATTTATATCTTATGAACATCGATGCCTTTACCAACCAGAACTTTCATTACATTATTAAAATCTTATATCTAACAATTTCAATTTGAATAGTCTTATATCCAAAACTTTCAGTTTCAATAACATTTGAACAAGCATGGCATGAGTAATTCCATGAAGTTTCACTGCAAATCAATTGATAATTTTAAGACATAGCTTCAGATTCTTTAAACTTACTATTTAAGAATTAAACAAGGCATAATACGGCATAACCCTAAAACTAAATCTAACCCCTAAAAGTACACAATTTAAGTACAAAAACAATTATAATGAACCACAAACAGTCAATCACCACGACCCTAAGCCAGTTTCATGCTCAATTTGAAAAATAAAAATATAAAAAAATATAAATAAAGCTAAATTTAATTGAACATACACTCGGTGTAATGGACATAGTACTCATAATCGTTGGGCCCACCAAAGTGCATCTTACGGCGTTCGATGACTTTGACGGGGTGGTACTTTCCGTCTCTCCAGCGGCACATGACGCGAGTACCAACCTCAAGTGGCAGCATACTCGCCCTCCGTTTTTTCATCACCTCCGATTCCTGAGCCATCACTATCCTGGAATCCGTTGAAGAAAGCGGTGCTCCGTTGACGGTGACGGGAGGCTTATGATCCCCGCCGTTAGATGTGACGGCCGAGCCGTTGTTTTCTGTTGTCGTCGGTGTCTCTAGCGAACCCATTGGCGGTTTGCTGCCTAATTTCGAGTAGATCAGAGCGGATGCGAGATTATAAAAATAATCCATGTTCCAGAGTTTCGTGGGCTTGCCTATTTCATCGTTTTCTGTTTGCACCCCAATTGTTTCTATAATCACCACTTTGCATTCTATGAAAAGTTTGCCATGTGGCATTCGAATTAAAGGAAATCGAAATGAGGGGGGATTAGAGGAAAATTCAAATTTTATTTGAGTGGTACTATTGACACTCCTCTATTTCTCTTATAAAGCCCTTTCTTATTTTGTATTTATAAATTTATTAAAAATAAAATTTTATCTAATTAAATTCACCTCCAATTATATTACTCAGTCATTTTCTTTATTACAAATACTATAAATTTACAAATATATATATAAAATAAATTGTAAAAGAGTAAGAATTTGATATAGACTAAAATTTATCCAAATTTGTGTTTCATATAAACTTTTTCTATTATTTCATGAGAGAAGGAATTACATATTTTTTATTTTGACAAATTTATCCTTGAGCATTTGATTTTCCATAATATTTAAAAATAAGCAATGATTAAAATATAAATTGATTATATCCTGTAAGACTTATGTCATTGAAGTTTGACTCATCGCATTCTCCATTCATCATAATTCTGAGAATCAATGGACAAGCACACGAGCCTTTGATATCGGTTCAGTAACAAATGAGATGCCTGGCCAATTTACGAGTCATAATGGCCTAGAACCAAAACTTATATAGCACATGGTTTTGGAACTTTATTTTTTATTATTATTTTTTAAAAAAAAGAGAGTCAATTCCGAAGTCGGGTGATGTTTTATGAAGTTTCGAATATATTATTCTCAAAAATTCAAAAAAAATCCCAAAAACATAGGAGAACTCATTGGAAAACCCTTTCCAGGGACCGCATACAATTTGGAGGATGCCACTGCAGAAGCCCATACATTTGTTGGTTCCGCCGATTGCTAGTCGAGCTGGTAAAATGAGTTATCAAATCGTATTTACGTTGTATTGTGTTAAATTTAAGTCGATTTAAATTTAATTTATTTAATAATTGTGTCAAAATATTGAGACTCAAATTTTGACATAAAAAAATAATCAGATTATTCAATAATTCGCTTAATACTTATATATTAAATAAAAATTACATCAAATATTTACACACTATCATACATACTATTTATATACATGCATAGATAATTTATTGTCCAAAATATTACACATTTACACTAATGAGGCTTTAATTATATATATATATATATAATATTATATATCAATATCATAAAATATACATATCTATTAATATTTTACATATTTATTTTATTGAAGCTCTAAATATATTTAAAATTTTATAAATAAAATACTGTTTATATTCATCTTTTTAAATAATAAAATAAAAGAAAAAATTATTTTTAATATTTAAATTTTGATGACAAGAACCTATAAATTATTTTTAAATAGAAAATAAAATCGGGTCACTGATATGATAAATGAGTAAAACATTTTAACTCTAACCCGATATGAAAAAAAATTATGTCAACCTTGACCCAACCTATTTAATAATCATGTTAAATTCGACGATCTATATTTATTTATTCATGTCGTATTTATATTGGGTGATCGAGTTATGTCAAATTTTGTTAGCTCTAATTAGCATATATTACGATGTTAGCTTGGCCTGCCAAAGTATTGTAATTTTATTTGTTAACTATATAATCATAGACATTGGAGTATTATAATAGAATATTGTGTGCCCAATACCAATATGTTTGGATTGATTTGCCAAAATGTTGGTGTTTTTTAATCTATTAATTTATGTAGTTTTATTTTTCTTATGTTGATTAAGTTGTTATTACTGCAGATATTTTAGATAATGAATTTAAAATTCAAGTTACATGTACTATGTTATGTCTCCTTTTGGAACTGGTTAAATAGAAGAGGAAATATGAGAATGATAAGCATAAGAAGGAGGAGGCCTTGAAACACAAGTACTCGAGAGAATGAACCAAGAACTCACCTTTTCAACAAGCTTTTAGGAAGTAATATCAATTAAAATCTCAAGAGTCACCAAATCATTAGAACCAAGATTTAGGATACCAAAATTGCAAATTGACTATAAATATGAAAGCGAAGCAATCACCATCATGGACAATTACACAATCATTTACATCTCATGAGATACAAAATCATCGTCTATTATAAGACTACCACATTCATCAGTAATATTTAAAAGGCAATAATATTTAACGACTAGCCACCCACGCCAAGTAAGGGATCCTTTGTTGATACTGTAGAATACATAATAGTTTGCAAGTACAACTAATGTTATCATTAAAAGCACTAATTCTTGATTAAAGAAATGCTTAAAACTGCCAAGTCCATGATAGTCCACTCACAAGTCTTTACTAGCAAGACTATATCCTTGACATATAAATTATGTTCGGAGAATTAAAAGGCTATTATACGATACATGAAGAATATTTTACACACAAACAAACTTGTTATTCCCTAAAGGATGAAAGTTAACATTTATACATAAATATCAAGAGGATAATAACTCAATAACATGTATAAAATATATAGTTAATCAAGTCGCCAATATCACACTGATTGAAAGAACTAAAAAAACATCCAACAAAACACTACTTCATATTCTCTAGGACATGAATGCAGGGGAACCTTATTCATCAGTTTCTTATCGATAAAAGAAAAATGACAATAAAGCAATACCACTACAAGCGAAGTGTTAAGGTTAGAATTAGTTAAAAATAATAATAATATTTAGTTGTGCTTTAGGTAGTCTTCGTTCATGTGAATATTTCTCTTGTTCTCATTAGTAGCTTGAAACCAAAATGAGATTGTTTGAAAATATTTTTCTTTTTTTGTAGGTTATTTGAAAGCTGCTAAAACAAAACTAAAGCCAAAAGCACTTTCTTAACATAAAGTGCAAAATTATAAACAAAAACAAGAAAATTAGGCTTAGAACTAAGATTTGTAATCATACATACCTAGTTTATAGACAAATTGAGTGAAAACACTAAATGTTTTAAGCATGTGAATTTGTATTATCAGTAAATGAGTGTGCTAATTTTAGTGAGCGAGTGAAAGAGTTTTTGAGTGAGTAAAAAAACTCTAATGAAGTTTCCTTTTTTGTGTGTAAGTCAGGGTGGGATCAATGACATTTGAGGCCTTCAACAAAATTATAATTGTTTCACAATTTACAACTACTTAGTTATAAGTCAAATGGTACATTAATAAGAGATCAATCAAATTCACAAAAAAGGAATGATATACTTAAAAGTTAAATATTTTAAAATGATGGTCGGTAATTTTTTGTATACATTAATTAAGGCATGTAATCTTTTAATAGACCTGCCCAAAAAAAAAAAAAAGTCAAAAGTTTTATGGTTCTAACATTAATATTTGAGTAAACATGTTAGTGTTCAATTAAGTATATATATTAATATTCATTTTGCATATAATCTTTGAAATTTTATGTTACTTATAAGAATATTAATATAATTTTTTTATTCAAAACTAAGACATTCATAAATCATAGTGCCTAGGTAATCGCTTGATTTGTATTATTGTACAATCATCCCTGAATATCGAGATAACTTCTTTAAGACTTTTTTCCCTCATCCGCTAAGAGTAATTGCTTGCTAACATACTTATGCACCAATTGCTATAAATTCGCATAAAAAAAAAATCATTGAGTTATCACAGTAGTACCACTAGTCACTATTAAGACTGCATAAGTAATTCATCAATTATAGAGTATTAATATTAACCAATAGACATGTGTGTCAATGAGTCAAGATAAGAACTTTGCAATGTCTAAGTTATTACCAATCTCTTTGTATTAACAATCAAATAAAAATTATTATACATTTTTTACACACATTTCTTAAATAAAAAAATCAAATCATATTCCTTACTGTATATGATAGTACTAAGAATATATTCAAAAGAAGATTGCTCTTTGAAAATCCATTTAAAAAACTTTCAATCAAATAAAAATTTTAAGATTTTCCTTTGATTTAAACTTAGTACAATTAGATCAACTCCTTTGATTCAAATTTAGTATCATTAGATCAAATCAACTTTTTCACCTACACATGTATCTACAAACTCATTTAGAGTGATACAGTTCATAATCAAATATGAACTTGATTTGAGCTTTACCTCTTTTAAGATTCAACAAGCGCTTATTTATTAAGGAGAAACTAATCCAATTCAAAGTGTTGATATTTATGTCGATCAATCATAAAAGAAAATTTTTTATTCATTCAGATTAAGCTTCCCTTTTATTAATTTAGAAGTTTTTCTTAGATACAAGACAATAGTTTAGTTCCGCCCACACTTGTTTGACCTACTTCATTTTCCTCCTTATTTAGTGTCACTGCTTTTGTTACCACCTTTTGCTTTAATTGTTCAACTCTTTTAGCTCTTCTAGTTTCCCATCCAATACTTCATAGGATAGGGGTTTTGTTTTCAACTTCCAAATAAGGTCTCAATTATTACTGTAGCAAATTCTATATTCTAGCTTCCGTAGAAATTAAATGCTCTCTCTCCTTCCATACGACCCTTCTATATTTGCATCTTTTTGCTACTTTTTTAGTAGAGCCATGCTTATTAACCTAACAAAATAAAATGATTAAATGCTTTTACATGTTGTTGGTCAAGTTTTTTGGCATACCTTCAAATGATGATAATGGTGATGATGATAATTTGTTGTGCTTTAGGTGGAAATTTAAAAAAAAAAAAGAAAATAAAAATCGTCATTCATTCATGTTATTATCTCTCTTATTCTCACTAGAGTACAAGTAAATTTGTTAAAGTTTTAAGCAATAATAAGAAACTTTAAAAATAAATGAGACTTTTAGAAAATATTTTTATTTATACAAATTGTTGTTAAAATAAAAAATAAAGAAAAAAAATCCTTTTCCAATACAAATGGCAAAACCATAAATAAAAACAAGAAAATTAGGCTTAGAATTAAGATTAATAATTATTCATACTTCACTCCAGAGCTTATGTTGCTAGTGTAGTAAGTATGCTATTCTTAGCAAATGAAAAAAACTCTAAAGAAGTTCATTCATTGTGTGTGTGTGTGCGAGAGGTGAGTCAATGACATTTAGGACTTTCAACAAAATTATACCCATTTCAAAACTTCAAACTAATTAATAATAGGTTATATGTTACATTAATACAATTTAACCAAATTTGAGGAAAAAACAATTGATACTAATTAAAAGTTGAATATTTTAAAATGATGATAGGTAATTGTTATATACATTAGTTGAGAGTTGTAAGACTTTTAATAAACCTACAAAAATATGCTAAAATTTTTATGATTCTATTGTTAATGTTTGAGTATACATGTTAGTGCTCAACTAATGTTAATATTCACCTTATAATTATGTAATTTTTTATTAATAAGATTTATGGGGCACATAAATAAAAATATCTTTGAAATTTTGTGTTATTTCTTTATAAGAATATTAATATGGATTTTTATACAAACCATAACTTTCTTAAATTGTGGGCTTTAGACAATCACCTAATCTGCTTAGTTGTAAAGCCGTCTTTTTTTCTTTTTCTTTATTTAGGAAGAGAGTTATAGAAGTTAAATTAATTGAAGTTTTCTAACGTTAATTTATATAAAGATTATTTTTATTTTTTTATTTTCTATTACAACAAACAAAATTTTATTGTTAAAATAATAGATGGATTGAGAAGATTGAGGCTTTATTTGGCATTGAGGTATTACAACTTAAAAACTACAATTATTGTTATAACTGAAAAGTCATAGATGTTGTAAATAAAAATAAAGTTATTTTTCCTATTTTTCCTTCCCATCATAAGTGTTGAATCAAATTAAATTAAGTTTCAATTCACGTAATAAGTGTTTGCATAGCTAATACTTTTGCATAAGATAGGTTTAGGTCTTTGTCCATGTGGCACATTTGTAATATTTTATTACTTGCTCTTTTCTAAAACTTGTTATTGAGAAAGAAATTTAACTTAACCACATCTTTAAAATATCATGTCTCTTCCATGCTAGGTCTCCCGTTTATAGTTTTGTAATAGATAATATACAAGGAATCTTTTTATGGAGATCCTCCTTTTTAATGCTCAACATATTTATGATTCTTTTCTTCTAGATGAAGCAGCAGACATTGTTTCATAGAGCCTGTGGAAAAGAGATGATTTTGGGGTAAAGTACCCTAATACACCTATGTCACTCGGATCGCGCTCAACCCCACCTCATATGTTATGGAAGAATTTAACTTATTACTTCAGAAAAATGTTGTTGTATTAACTATATAAGAGTTAAACTTAAAATATTGATTGAGAATATCTTCATTTTCATTTTTCATTATTTCAGAGAAGATCAAACTAAGAAAACACAAATACAGGATTATAGTTGACATAATTTCAATGTTTACATAATTTGTAGAGCTAAGCAACAAATCAAAGAACAAGCAAAAAGATTATAGTTGACTTAAAAAATGTCAATAAACCTTTATAACCTTTATAGTTGACTTAAAAAATATCAATAAACCTTTATAACCTTGACATGATCTCACAATTATTCTCTTAAATGTTTTCTACACTTACAATTTCTCAATTTTACCAATAAAAATTATTCTTATAAGATTAAACTCCTCGTAAGAGTACATAAACAACTTGCTCGATAATGAATTAAAGGATGGAAGAACTTCATTATAAACAGCGCCCACTGATCAGCTTTTATAACTGGTTTGGGCGCTTGTGGGCTTGTTGCGAAGATAACGAACATAACTAAATCGGTTAGCCGCATCAGCGTTTTTTCATTTCAGACCCTCTTTAAGTGCTGTTTTACTCCAGCTGGGTTACTATTAGGTTCAAAATGTTCAACAGATTAGCCCATTCGACACTTTCTCGGTGTTATGATCAACGAGCTGCAGAAACTGTTCAATAAGTTTGATAAAAACGTGCTAATTGCTCCTATAATTTAAAAATTGAGTTAATTTTATCACATTATTCACATACCTTTACATATTTTGTTAAAATTACATTAACAATTTTTATCCCATGGCTTTTGGATTTTTATACCTCAACGCCCAATTAAGACCTCAGAAAGCCAACCCTGCATAACAACAACAGTGAGCAGTTACCTTCACCAAGTGTCTCATCGTCAAATGAATTCGACCATACCCCACACGGGCGAAAATCAGAATCGATGCCGGAAATGCAGATTGTAAAGATCAAATTTGCTGCGGCCACAACCGTCACAACAGATTATTTCAGATTCATCAATCCGATTTTGAATGCAATTTCTTTTGAGGATTCATTCTTACTGTGCGAATATATACAATCGCTTTACAGAGTATGAACAGCAGGTGACACCTTTTAATTTCTTGCATACAGTTAACACCAACAGGGGCTCCTCTCGTACCCCATCTTCTGCCAACCAATGCGTCCATGAGTATGAGAAAGAGAAATCTGAGCTCCTTGCAATACATGAAAATGGAATTAAACACTCACCCACTGTATAATTACTCTCAGAAAGAAAGAAATATACGACACCAAAACTTTTCCCCCGAACCAGCATGTAGCTCTTATCCATCAGGATATTATACTGGCCAGCAACATGTCTCAGCATTGATTCCACAACACTACGCCTCCATAATCAAATAAAAATAGCTGGGGCTGAGGCAGAGAGCACTTATCAGCCACTGGTGGGTGCCTGACATTCATTCAATAGGCATATCAAATACACTGTAACTGCCAATCTACCCATCAGGTTCCACTGGTTCAACAGAAGATGCTTCCTCATTGATCCGCTTCTCCTTAGGAAGGCAATTAACAGGGACAAAAATAAATCCTTTAGGTAACTTCCGATTCTTCATAGATGCTTCATCTGACGTCATTACAATCTCTTTTTCAAGTGTTCCACAACTCTGTGAGCAATAGTATAGTGTGAACAAAACTCCAAATTCTCGCTTAAGAACAAAATGGAAGATTATAAAATAGTCAGTAACGCAAATAAGACTACACCTTCCTAGCTTTCGAGCTCCATTCTTCTTCATTTGCAAGACTATGTGACAAACGAGGTCTATGTGGTATTTGCTTCCCTGAAAATTGCATCCTTTCTGAAGGTTTTCGAGGACAAAGGTTTTGGGACATAGAGCTGTCATCTGTCCTTTGGTCAGCATCCATTGGGACATAAACCTTAATTCGGTTCTTAACAGAAGCAGTGCTGTCCACAGTCACATCATCTGAACGTTGGAAAGCTTCACTGCATGACTTAAAACTGTCGGTATGACATTTAAGGGATGTTGTAGCCGATTCTGAACTAACTTCTGGTGGGAAAATGGGAATGCGACCATGCACCAAACGTGCAGCGTGGTGGTCTCTTTTGAAAGCAAGAATCTCATGCGAGCAAAGAATCAATTCCCGCTGCATATTAATTTAGTTGATTAAGCTACACACCCAGAACTAATTCTATTTTCATAAGATGACCACGTAACATAGAAAGATATCTCTAACTTTTCAATATCATAATATGCTCAAGACTCTTGAAACAATTTATACACACAAAGATCATTGTTGTTGATAATCAGTTACCTTTATTTTTTCCCGTTTGATAATTCTCTCACAAAGAAGGCGTAACCTCTCTAGCTCGACCTGTAAAGAAGCATCCATGAATAAATACAATCAGGAAATTGAAAATGCAATTCTAAGGAGTAGATGATAACAGAAAACTGTAATACACAACATACGTTGGCAACAGAAATATCAAGCAAATAAACTGAAAAAGAAATTACAATCAGTGGTGCATTATACCAAATTCAATATCAATACACTCCTTTGCAGTGAATATACAATCATCTACTACAGATCTAGCAAATTTGACAAACATAACTACACAAAATCTGTTGCTCATTTCCATATGCAATTTGGCATTCAAAAGTTCCAATAATTCTAACTACTTGAACCATAAAAGGACTTTTGCTTCAATTACAAGGTGTACTACTTTTGAGAGAAAATAGTTCAGTAAGTAAAGTGCCAACTTATCACCAATAGCCAACTGAAAAAAAAAAAACCTAAAATTAATGTTGTGTTTACTTTCTAGAGTGGGAGTGAGGAGTATGAATTCCTCCCACTCTGGTGTTTACTTCCAAGATTTAGAGGGTCTGTGGGACCCCACTCTGTGGGACCCCCACCATTTTTGGGAGTGAGTGGGAATGGAGTGGGATTCCCATTCCCATGGGAGAGTTGGGAGTGGGAATCCACTCTCTCCTATTTCATATTTATCTTTAACAAAATAAAAAATAAATTTAATTAAATATAATATTTAATAAAATAATATTTATTAAATATGTTTAATATTTACTATTTATTAAACATAGTATTTAGTAAATATGTTTAATAAACATATTTATAAAATAATATTATTATATTATTTAAATAAATATGATTTTATTTTTATTTTTAAATTAATATTTTATTAAACATATTATTTATTATAAAATAAATAATATCATATTTATTTAAATATTAATATTATTTTATTTTATAAATTATGTTTATTTAAGATAATACTATTAAATATAATATTATCATATTTAGTCAAAAAATAATAATTTACATTAATACAAAGTAAAAATTACTTTAAAATATATTATTATACTCATAGAAAATTAATAATATTACTATAAGCTATCTTTATTTCAAAATATAATATTATTATATTTATTTAAAAATAATAATATTATATTTATTTAATATTAATGATTAATAATAATAAATATTTTATTCTAAAAAAATATTAATTTCGTACTATATTATCAGTAATAATGTTTCATTTGTATTGTTCTTATCAATAATTTTTTATTTACATAATTAAAATTAAAATTAATAAAAAATTATAATTTACATAATTAAGAATACTAATAATTATTAATTAATTTACAAATATAATAAAATAAATATTTTAATTTTTAAATATATTTTTTATTAATTTTATAATTAAAAACTATAATTCTTAAAATAAAAGTAAAATTATAACTTAAAACCATTTACTCCTAATCTAAGACAAATGTAAATACAAAATTGAATTCTAATTTCAATTTCATACTCCCATTCCAATGTAAATAAACAACTTATTCTCACTCCCACTCTCCACTCGTAATCTCAAAATTCTCACTCCAATCTAAAAAATAAACACTACCTAAAAGTAGAGATACAAATATGCATTTAATCAACAAGAATAAAGGTTGAGCAATCTCTGCCCAAAAAGTTAGCAAAAGGACAAAGCATCCTTACCCTAATTTGCTTAATGCCTTTTAATTCCTCAACCCCATGCTTCTGAGTTTCAGCCTATTAAATGAACATGCAAAAATAAGTCATCATAAACAATAAAATTCAGCTCTTTTCCAAGGTAAAAAGACCAAAATTCCAACCACAGGAAACGTAATAAAAGGCCGACCTTGATCTTCTGCTCCAAGCTATGCTTTTCACAATAAGCCTTGTGTTGGAAATTGCCACCGGTAGACTTAACATTCAGATAGAAACCGGCACTCCTAGCACAAGTAGGGTGAAATGTGGTCTGACAGTTACCATAGTTACACTGCATCAACGAGATTCCAGTTTAATACATGAGTTTCTTCGAAACAAAATAATTCATGAAAACAGATTGCAAACTTCACCTTTATGCAGATGCCATGTTTGTGCCGGCAAATACAACAAACATCAATCCCCTTTGGAAATGCCTCCTGGAGTTCCATTATAGTGGGTTTGAGTTGCATAATATCAAGTTCCTAAAATGCTTCCAAAGGCAAAAACAATTTCTATACCTCAAGAAAATCCTACCACTAAATATATCATTCAAAATATGTATGCAAACAATACCACACTGAATGATATGAAACATTATTTAAATTCCCATCAAGGATATAAACGTACCAGTCCTGCTACAGGATTTACTTGTCCCCTCCTAAATGTTGACTCAAAGACCCACTGCAGCACAAAGTATTGATCAAAGTCAAGCAAAATTGGGAAAAACAAGGAGTATGAAAAAGAGTGAAATCAATTAATTAATGAAGTTAAAATTTCACCTCAGCACAGAATGCATGAACCCACTGCCCATTTGCAGATTTCCTAAAAGCACCTGTAGTGCCACCACATAAACTACATTCTGCAAAAAAGTAGGGCTTCTCCCAAAAATTGGCAGATGGACCTCCAGAAGATCTAGATGATAATAGTTCTTCACATAATTCACAGTACCAAGGACCTGTAGATTCTTTAGCATTACGATAGCAATCCAAGTGGACTGCAACCTGTCAGCAGAAGGACTTAGTCAGGGCAAAGAACAAAACAAAACAATAATAAATTTTCCAAAAAGAATAGCTATCGCTCTAACTAGATGACCTTGCAACCGGAACAGATTAATATTGGGTTCAATATTGTCTCAGATCGCCTACAAATGTCACATGATCTAGGATGTTCTTTAGAAAAATCTGAGACTGAGTGGAGGCTATCAGAGTTTTTGTCTGATGAAATCCTTGGCACAGCCACCCTTGAAAGAGTCTCTTTCACCCTAGACATCACCTGTGAGCTAATAGCAGCCCTCCCATTATGAGAATTCAACTTCAGCAAGTTCTGCCAAGAGAAGAGGAAAATTAACTAACAGACAACCCAAGGCAAGAAGATAACAACGAAACCATTGAACAATAGCAACCTCCTGTGATGCAGATTCTTCAAGGGAATCCTTCCTAAAGGATGAAATCCTAGAAGAAGCTGCTGCGGCAGCAGTTGCAGCAGCCAGCACAGCCTGAGCTTCCTTATGCCTTCTCTCTTTTCTACCCTGCTTTTTTGCTTCTCTAAGCTCACAAAGATACTGGTTAACAAGCACAGCATCCCATCTTCGCCCCTGTGCCGCATCAATCTCCTGATTTAGACTCTTAACAACCTTGCAAACTAAATTATCTGTTAACAAAAAAGTCAAAAAAAAAAAATTCAGTAGCTGACGAAAACATTTTCAATGCTTCTGACTTAATTTCAGACACATTCTCAACTACTTCACCCATTAATCCTATGCATTCAAACTAAATCAATAAGGCAACTTTTAATTGTGCCAACCCAACAACTCTCAACCCCTTTGGATTTAGATTGGAACATCCGAAAATTTATTAATAATTTCCAGTTAAAAAGATCCTGACCCTTACTCTTGGAAGAAAGAAAAGAGCACGAGGGACCTGGGGGAGACAGAGAGTTTGGCAGAAAGAAAAGCTAATGAAAGAAAGAAGAAAATGAAAATGAACGCATTTTGGGGGGGGGGGGTTGTTGCTCAAAAAAAAGAGAGTAGGAAGAGATAAGAGACCAGCAAGCCGCTTCCTTGAAAATGCAGTGCCAAGTAACCTATGCTGAAAATAAATAATTTCCCCATCCACCTCATCTGCAGGAGACAGTTCTAAAACTCCCCGTGTCCTAGCCTTAAACACCTGCTCTAAATTTACTCCATCAGATTTACAGATCATGTCATTGCACTTCGAATGTCGACCTTGGTGATCACAACAGACAGTGGCAGTAGAAGATGTCTCCAGCCGAGAGATTTCAGCATCTCCTGGACCAGCCAAATTAAAACATCCATTTGAACCAATCAAAAAATAGTAAGCCAGAAACAGATGTCCATCATGAAAATATAGGATAAGTTTTACCATCACTCTCATGTACTTTGTTCCCAGAAAGCAGTCCACTCTGTATCTGCAATGACTTGTGGATATATGGGTGCCAAAAAATACCAGAAGATGGTTTGGCATTTCTGCAACATAAGCGTAAAATTTCCAGGAAAAATTTTCATCAGATGGACGAGAAATGAATAGGAAAAGGCTTTTAAAGATTTAAACAACCACCTCACGGTGAAAAAAAGGGCACTTTCTGAATCCCGAAAATTTTGAGTTTGAAGGGCTTACATGAAGCAGGGGACCAGTGTATCGACAGATGAACAGATGGGATTTTCTTGATCTAAATTTAACAGATTATTTTGCTCTGGCAAAACAGCCTCCTCTGATTGGCAACTTTCAAAAAACCCACAATCTGAGGGCTTAGCCGCACTGCCTGTCCAATACAAGCATTTTGTGTTTAAAAAAAAAAAAAGAGGCATAGAACGCCACTAAATGAATACAACTAACAAAAATTAAACAGCCTGGCTTAATAAATCACACATAACAAAGTCCCTCCCCCCCCCCCCAAAAAAAAAAACACTCACGTCCGGAGGTTTTGAAGAGGGTAAAAAATCTGTCCACAGAAATAAGAACCATTACACATATCACAGAAACTGATGAAAAGAGATTGAACATTAGAAAAAGCTTCTTACTTCACTTTTGAAAAAACCAAATATCATCCAGCTAGGTCATGTTTCAAATGAGGAAAGCAACTACAAATTATATGGACTTAACATAATCCACCAGAGTTCTAAATCAAGAAAACTAAGTATGGAAAGCATGTAAACAAAAGAAACTACCATCTCAAAGACTGTTAAACCTTAAACTTCATGCACATTATAATCAAAGAATACAGCAACTTTCGTCTCAGAAGAGGCATTAGAAAGGAAGAAAAATTAGGAAACTATACCTTCAGACATGGGCGAACCCCTTGCCAGAGAATCCTCAAACCCAATAGGATCTGTTGGGCTCTGCACTAACAAGGAAAAATAAGAAGAGTGTAGCATGAAAGAACCAGCAATGAAACATAAAAATGAGATGTGAAAATATGCAGCATAGTTGCACTTTTTAGATTAACAAACATAGGATAGCCAAATGACACAGATCTTGCAAATGAACCATGAACTATAGTAACATTGGCGATAGTTCAAGGCAAATAATTCTTTTACAAATATCATCCATGTTAATCATGTCATTCCTACCCTCATCAAGTATTAACCTTGTACATCCAAACAAGCCCTCCGCCTCTCTTACTGATAAATTGGCTTTGTTATTGGGACCAGTACACCAAGGAAAACTAATCCATGAACATGAGAGATCCTAAAAGGTCTGGTGTGGCAATGACCATATAAATTATATTGCCGTTTCAAAAAGAGTTTATACATGACAATAAGAATGGTGCTGTCAAGAGGTGAATGGTGTAAGCATGACAGAACGCTCTCCAAGATTTCAACCAAATGTAGTCTGAGCCAATGTGAAGAATTTTGGAAGAGGGCACGACATTTAAGAAGAAGGAAGGTACCTGCCTAAAAAGAGCTTGAAGAACCAACTTTCCACATGCAAAAAAAAAAATCCTACACCTACATAATTCATGACATACAGTGACATCAACATCAGGACCTTTTGGGTTTCAAAAAAGTAAAATATTACTAAGAAAAGAAGATGATAACCTAACCACTGAAGGATACCCTTTGGGTTTCAACAAAGTAAAATATTACTAAGAAAAGGTGATAACCTAAACACTGAAGGATACCCTAAGGGCATCTCATCAAACATGACTGCAGCTCAAAATGAAAAAGAAGGATATGGGCAAGAAAGAACCAATCTTACAACAGCACTACCTTCCAAAGGAAATATTTTACGATAAACAAGAGCATAGAGAATATGCTCCAAAAAAAGGAAAAAAATTAATGATTGAAATATTTGAATAGAAGAAGGTGCATCTATGAGGGAGTTTTCAGTATACCAACTGTACTCCCTGAAAGATAAGAAGATCAGAAAAAGTGAAAGAGTTTCTAGCTGGAGACACTCAGCAAGACCACCTATCCAACTTCAAGCAGGAGGATGCTACACTGACATGACAGGATAACTTCCTAAACTAAAAGAACCTTTTAGTCGCTTTCCTACCTAATCAAAATAATAATTTGACATCACTTAAAAACTAAAAATCTACAAACCAAAGTGCTACAAGAAGTTCTAAGCAAATAGTCCAACAGTATAATGTTACCCTTTCAGTGGTGTCAGGTGTGGATACTTTATTACGAATTGCAGGTTCTTCACCATCAAGTTGCTCTACCTTAACCTCATCCTTATCCGCTGCTATCCCGTTGCCACTAAAAATTTCTTCAGATGAGCTCACCATTTTATCATCCCTTAAAATTCTAATGCTACTTTTGGTTCGTCTACGTGGAGGAACTGACTTGACAGCAACAGGATCTACAACATCCGACTCCAACACCATTAGACCATCAGAATCAGAATTCTTAGTGTCAGCCTTGGATGAAATTGAGGATTTTATCTTAAGTTTGACATTTTTCAGCAAGCCTCCCAAACAAGCATGATTACGAAGCCATTTGACTAATTTGCATTGCAAATCAGAGGCAAAGCTACCATCCTGCAGAGACAAAGCCAAAAGTTGCATAAAAATATCTTCAAAAAGAAGACAAGATAAGTAGCAACAATGAACTTTTAAAATTACTTTCAGAAAAGATAAGGCACAGGGTTAATTACAGCAAGTGTTGTTTTCAATAAATCAGGTGAAATGCCAATATCTGATGCTATATCTTTCACATTGACTTTTCCTCGATCTATTAGCTGCATGATAAACAGATGTAAGACTATCAACAAGCTGAAACTCATATAAAATTCTTAGAAAAATGTAGTCAATGCCTCTGCAAAATATTTTCATTGTACCTTCTTCAAAATCAGCGTAAAATTAAGGGCGTCAGATGGATTAACATCCTCAAACTCCCTTCTGTCAAGCATCCCTGCATTAGTACATTCTGATGTTGGAACACTAATCATCCTGGAATCAGAAAATCCAGTGACTTCACTATCAGAGGATCTATCAGAATTTGCATCAGAAGTTTCCATATGAACTGCAGTTTTATCTCCATTTTTACAAGAAAACTTCAATTTATGCAATTTGCTCATTGACAATGTCTCATGAAGATTGTTGGAAACACAGGATTCACTGCCAATAGCCGAACAAGGATCTCCTGTGCGTGGAGTACTACTATTATCCTGGATATCTGAGTGCTTTGCGCAAAAAGCACGCAATTCAACCTGTAGAAGCATATAACACACAGCCACTTTAGATTTCATCACTGAAATAAGCCATGACAGATTTAGGTAGGCGATCATCGCAACTGAATAATTGCAGATTCTAGGAAACAAAGAGAATAGTCTTACATTATTATGTCCATACTTTCCCCAGACCTCTAATCTGTGTCTTGCCTCCCGAGCACATATAGGATGGAAAGATGTTCTACAAGTTCCTGCATAAACCAACAAAATAATATACGTTAATTTTTTAAAAAGGCAACATTAACATATATAAAAACATTTATGTTAATCTCAACAATCTAATGTGATAAGAAACTTAATCTCAAAACCTTCAGTAAACAATATTTTTAAGACCTATAACAAACCATGCACCATTGACAATACCATTTATTCCGCACCAATTTCCTCCCAACTTAAGAATAACACTGAAGCAGCCAGCAGCCGGAACAAACAAGAAATTAAAAACTTGTATGTTCAACAAAAGAAAAAGCAACGATAGAGGGGTTTACTTCCTTCTATCATGAATTGGTAAGTTACACTTAGAATCTAAAAGACAAATTGAAAAAAGAATGTGAGAATGAATAAATAATGGCAGCAGATACTTTCTTTTCCAACTTCTGAAATTTTCACATAAGATTACCCATACTCAGTTAAGGGATCTTTAATAAACACAATACCACCAGTACATAAACAGACAATGCACACATGAAATAAACACTGAATAAGGAAAATGTAAACGCGGAAATCCCATTTCCAAAAGGCTAGGCCTAGCACAATGTGACATTTCTCATATAATCAGAGTGTTTCAGATGCAAAATAATACACCAATTTTACAACCAAAAAGCAATAAGCACCTGAACAACATGGACAAAGATTTTATGAAGGAACCAGAAAGAGTTGTGGATCAACCTCTTTCAGTAATCTTTTTGCATGAAGCATTGATCTCAGACTACTAGCACCACAGCACGATAAGCCACTTCTTAGATTTCAAGCAGTCCCAGGTTTTGTTTTCTTATGGACAGCTGGTCCACTGCCTGTTTTAACTCTGCTCTATTAACACATTTTTGAATATTTTCTTAAAAACATATACATATATAGTTGTGTCAATAGCCTAAACTTTATCAAGAGCTTTTGTGAGTGTTTTCTCTCTCTTTCTAGAGTCTCCCCTTCTCTCGAAAGTGAACTTCCAAGCAAACATCACACCATAACTTCTAGTGACCAATGAAAGGATGTCAGCGTAGGTAGATGACAATGGAGAAGAATTTGAAACTCAAAACAAGTAACAAGAACTTTAAATTAAATGAAGCGCTACAATAAGGTCTTGGTTGCCTCAAACTTTTAGTCCCATATTCAACTTTGTCTACATAATGCCTTCAGCGAGGTACAAGTCCCTACTTATTTGGATACTCATAGGTTCTCTCACACATGACATCTTGTTATCAAATCACACAGTAGTTATATTTCACAAAGATTTGAAATGAATGATTGCCAAGCAATTGCATTGCACACCACCCCCAAATAATAATAATGTGCGGGTATGATTAAATAGTGCTTTCTGAAAGTGGTCAGACTATAACAAAGAACTTTGCATGAGAAGAAAGTTAACATATATTTACTCAAGGATGCTTTCCAATTAACCAAAAACTTGCTGCTGTATTTTCAGTTACTTCCAGCTTTTAAAAAGTTTAGTGGTGCTGAAGAACAGCATATAACATTTCACACATCTTTCTCAATACCTTAAAATGTTTTTAAGGTCTTTAGCCTCTGTCCCAACAAAGAAGTACTGGAACTTAAAAAGCACTAAGACCCTAACAATGAAGTGACATCCACAATTAAATCCAGACATGAGGTGCATGCAGTAGAAAACGTTGATCCCCACCAATCACTGCAGCATCCCACAACCGCAAGGGAATGGCATAGTGATCTTAGTAATGTATACACATAAGGATAAAAAAGGCATAAGGATAAAAAACACATAAGGATAAAAACAAACATCGATAGACTCATAACGAAACTCATCAAGGCACTCATAATTGAATCAAGCTGGAGTGCTAATCTCAGTTAATGAGTCCCAAAAGTCATATACGTTTACATGATAGGGGAATAAAAGCCCAATTGGATAAATATGAATAATTCTGTGCAAACTAAATAAGGGAGGGAGGAGAGGAAAACAAAATGCGACCTTTTATGTATAGCATGAGGCATCAATATAGATGGTATACATCACTAAATACTTAAAAGTAGAATTTAGCAGCTCATCCATTCATCTTTAAGAAGAGCCACTAATACATTTACATCAGAAAGGAAAAAATGCCACCAGTCATATGCTCAGTGGGAGATTCCTACAAACTGATTTCTTGGTAACAATAGAATCATGTACACAAACAATATAATTTGCATGATCACAAATATGAAACTATTACTGCTGTTTAACATGCAGATAAATAGGCCACGGATTTCAATTATTATCATTCTCTCCAGTAGTACCAGCAAAAAATATATGTAGAATGGTCTAAAATAAGTAGCCAACAGATCATACCATGACTGCACCGGACACAAGCTCCACACTTGACTCTGCAAACATTACACACTAGTTTCATCCGGCTTTCCTTAATGCCTCCCACATTCATTATAGGCTCCATCTTCATTGTGTCCTCAATATAGACTTCAGGCATCAGCAGAGAACAAAACAAATGAGCAAACTCCATGGAGCCACCATTAACAGGTTTTAAAGCACCCCCCTGCTTTGGGCAAAGAACACATGGCTGCTTCACTGAATTATCCATATCATTCTTCTTCTCCTTACACCAAGAACACAACCAAGACCCTTCTACATTCTCTTGCACACCATAACATTTCTGATGAACTGCAACCTTGCAAGAACTGCAAACAATCAACTTGTTCAACCCTTTTCCTGTATAACCAGTGCAGCAGAAGTCACATAAACCTGAGTCCCCTTCACAAGGACAACCAATCAAAATTTTCTCCAACCCTGCATCACCACCTAAAAGCTTCCTCTTTTTTGAAGGCCGCTCTGAAGTTAACAAAGCCCTAGTTCTACAACCTAAAAGCCACCCTAAACCTACATATGAATCTGAAATATCACAACTCTTTTCTTCTTTAATCAAACTATCACCTCCCAAACTGTCAACTTCCATATCGTGCTTACCATCCTCTGTTTTCTCTGCTTGCTCATGCTCTTTTCGCTCATCCTCTTTCTTCCACTCTTTAACCTCTTCCTTAACAACACCCTCATTAACATCTCCATTCCCACAACTCACACACTCACCTCCACTTACATTTGCATTCACATCCACATTCACATAATCTCCATTATCATTTCCACGAAAAGGAATAAGAAAACACTTCTTGCAAGCTAAAGAGCTAACAGAAGCTACCTCAGATAATGCATCTATATCAGACAATGCCAAGTCCCTAAAATACTCTTCAGTCTCGACCCAAATGCTGGCTCCTTTCGGCCTCTTGCCCTTGCCAGAAGATTTCTTATTCTTATCCGCCCCCGAGTGAGACTTCTTATGCCGCTTTCTACTGCCATTTTGCTTCAACAAACTGGCTAAACCACTGGGCAAATAAGCGTCTCTAAAAACCCCGTCTTCACCAACCTCATCAAATGGGCACCGCTCAGAAAGAACCTTCCTGGCCTGGGAGAACACATCAATCGAAACTGTCTGGTTCTCAGTTTCATAAATTTTCTCCGGAATTTTAGAAACGGCAGGTCGACAAGGCCTCTCCTCGGTGCCACAACCCCCATCCGCACCCCTACCCATCATCTTCTTCCGCTCGTGACATCGAAAATCTCCGCTCATCACCACGAACAACCACCAACATCTCCACCTCCACCACCGCCACATTCCATAATTCACACAAAACACAACCGTTACCCTCACACAACTACTTCTAATTAATCCTTCGCGTGCCACTCCATGTCAAAGGAAAAAAAAAAAAAACTAACCCTAATTGTACCCTAATCCTAAACCTAGCCCTAATTAACAGAAATCTATTTCGTTCACAGTATTCGCGCGGGGCTGCCGAGAAGGAGAGAGAAGATAAGGCGCGGCTAGGGCTAGGGTTCCAGTTAGTCTGGTGCGTAAACTCTCGGATCCGTTTTTAAAATGCGGTTTGTTTTGTTTTGTTTTGTTTTGTTTTGCTTAGCTTTTGTGTTTTTCGTAATTCGATTTCGCTATCGAAGGAGAGAGAGAGAAAAAGAGAGAGAGATTCGCGTTCCTTGCAGGTAAGGGTGAACGGTTCGTTTTAGAAGGTATCTTTATAGGGGAATTTACTAGTATGTTGTAATGCATTAGATTAGCATACGTGTGGTTGTGCTGCTTTCTACACGTGGCTGGGGAGTTGGAGGATCAAAGTGATTTCCCTCGTCCATCATGAATTCATGATGGTGGTGAAACGTCATTATGGAACTGTTCTGTGCAATCAATATTTTTAAATTAAATAAAAATAATGTCTTGTCACAATTACATTTCAATTATTCTATTTGATTTTTCTTTTTAATAGCTTCGATGGATAATTAAACATATTTTCATTTTTTTTTTTTTTGCATGTTGTTGGAATAAGTTTTCATTTGGGATCGAGGTTAAAATACTATATAACAATATATCGTATACACCACATTATATGGGATTGCATTAACTAATGCAGTGCGTTCACGTATTTGGTAATATGTCTCACTAAATGAATTAAAAGAGGATGGGATTTGTGTAAAATGACACAGTTTACTTTAGTTTTTTTTATTTTTTAATTAAAATAATTAATAAATAAATAATATTAAACAAAATTAAAAACTCAAATATGTTGTTGCCAATGTCAATTATCTATAAGCGATAGTTTGATAGCTTCCGATCATCAATAGCTTTTACATTATATTATGTTTTACATTATAATTCGATAATCTTTGAATTCTGACTGTCAGGGGTATACAATGGTATAATAAATTAATAGTCAAAAATCTAAAAACTAAAATTTTAGCTGTAAATTTACAACAAATGAAAGTTCTTTTGCTAGCAATAGTTGTTTGTAAATAAAAGATTTTTTTTTTTAAAGTATAAGCTTACTTTGAGAGATTTTTTTACAAAGGTATAAACTTACTTTAATAGATGAGAATTTTAAAAATATTCTATAAAAGTAACAAAATAAGGTAATGAAGTAAATAGAGCGTATTTTAAAAAATTTAAATTTTTAAAATTTTATTATAATATTTATTATTAAAAATTAAAAATTAAAATGTTATTAATAAAAATAAAATAATTTATTTAATTTTTAAAATTTTTATTTAAAAAATATAAATAAACAACATAAAAAATTTTAAAAAATATTAAAATTAAATAATCACTTTTGATAATTAAATAGGTCACACAAACATGTACCAAGTGTTTCATGATTATTAACGTGAACGCTATTTCCTCTTCCCATGTTTAGCCAAAAACGCTGGTTTCAAAATCTTTCTTTATCTTGTGAGGTGACATGTTGATCGGACAAAAGGAGAAAGAGTGTAGTTATCAATATTAATAAAATAATAATGAAATAACAATGGTATCCTCGAAGGTCACTCATCCCACTCCTCTACTCGGATCACACGTCATCGTCTTATGCATTTTCTGCGGAGGGGCCTGTTTGAAATATATTATTTCAAGAGCTTTTTAAATTACAATTTATTATAATTTATTTTTTTATATATTATAATATCATAAAATTTATATAATATTATAACAGTAAAAGAGATAAGTTACAATAAACTGTAATTTAATATTTATTATTATTTTATAATATTATAATATTTTTTTATATTAACTTATTAACCACCTATATTTACAAATTTAGAATATAATATGACGCGCTACAATGGGTTATTTTTTATTTTAAGTGAGATATTAAATATATTTTAATTTTTATTATAAAAATAAATTATATTATAATATTATTTTATTTAAAATATGGGAGCTGAGACCTTATATTCAGCGTAAAGTACAGTCAATATAAAATTATTTATGAGTCCTATTCAGGACTTATTGTTGATAAAAGACTGTACCTTATATCTTACGCTGAACTTAAAATAGTCAAATCCTTAAAATATTATATAATATCTACATATCTCTAATTAATGTAAAAGTATTTAATTTAATATAATTAATATTAAAATAGTAATAATCTTATGATATTTTACAATATAATACTAAATTTTATGTAATATTATTATAATAAAATGTTAATACCAATATTATAACATATAATAAACCAAACAGACCCCAAGTGCTCTTGGAAGAGCCATGTTCATCAACAGTATGAAAATTAATTTTATAATAAACGCTATGGTCATCTGTATTCACTTCAACCATTGCTACGGAGTGTCGTTCAAATGAGGTTAATCTTTTATAAAATGCATATATCTCATATTGTTGTCTACTAGCCATCTGAGTTAAATTTATACGAGAGACGAGAGGCTACGGAATTGACTGAGCTTTTCCCCCCTTCATATCACAAAACAATGTTCAATAGAATGTATATATTTTTTAATATTTGTATTTGAAATTAGAAAACCCACTAAATACATGTGCGTATTTGGTAATAATTGTAAATATGCTAGTGTGAGTTTTGTAACGAAAAATAAACCCACAGTAAATATGTAAAGAAAAAAATAAAAAAATCCACGTAATTTATTTTTAATAAGACTGCTTAATTCTATCGATATACTCACTAAACTCAACTACTAATAAAATTTTTATTATTAAAATGCCACAATTACTATTACAAACGGGAGTGCATAACAAAATTAAAAGAAATTTAATGCTTTATTCTCTCTTTCGTTACTCAGCTGCAACCCGTAATATGCATACCAAAATGGAAAGCCCCAGTCAAGAACTATAAATTACTTATTGTTTAATTAAGTACAAACATAAATATAATTTATTATGAGTTGTTTCATTAAAAGTTAAAGATATTATATTGTTATTCCAAACATATGAAGATTAAGGAAAAAGGCAACTGAAAATAAAACATGAAATTGAAGGATTTGGGGATGAAATTGCGATGGATAACAGTCTATAAATGAAGAACAGAGGTAAGAGAGATAAGTAAATAATGAAAACGCCGTGAAAATAACAAGAAAAAAGAGTTAATTACAATTTTGCTTAATAAAGGTATCTTAAGTATTAAAATGAGTTAGTGAGATAAAATTTTATATTTTAAAAAAATTGTTTAATGAATAAATAAATTTAGCCAGTAGTTTAATGGGTCTAAATAACTTTACTCTTTAATTTTTTTTCTATATATTTTATCAACCAATGATAACGCATCATATCAGTTTTCTACAAAATTCATTTTACAAGTTTCACAGACCGCCAGCCTAATAAAAATGAATAAGCGCCATCAAAAAATAAAAAATGCATAACATTTATTGAAAGATATGGCATTTAGGCACGGTCGTTTAAGTGTTTGTTACTGTGTTTATCAATATGGTAATACTTGATTCTAATTAAATAAAAATAAATAATGCCGTGAAAGAATATACATAAAAGGAAAGGAGAAAAATAAAGAGAGAGAGAGAGGGCGCAATTGAATTGACAGTTTAGTTTAGGCCGGAAGTGTAACAAAGCAAAGCAACTCAATGGATTTATCGGAGCTTTGGGCAATATTCGGACCCGGCGTTGCTGGAGCCGTATTTGGAGCCGGCTGGTGGTTCTGGATCGACGCCGTCGTTTGCAGCTCTGTCAAAGTCGCCTTCGTCCACTACCTTCCTGGTCCTCCCTTTCTAGCGTCCTATACATACATATGAGTTATTAGGGTTTTGATCTTCTGTCTAATTGTTTGTTTGTGTTTTCGCAGGTATTTTTGCGTCTCTTGCGGCTTTGATGTTCAATTGCGTGCGGAAAGAAGACATCGATTATTCTCCTTACGAAGAAGGCGAGTGGAGGTTAGCCACGCTGTTGCTATCCGTAGCTATTTTTATTTTTTCCAATTCCGAGTTAATAAGTCGTCTTTGGAGTTAGAATCGGTGATTACTACTGTAGCTGATTGAGTTTTTAGATGCTGGGTATGTCAGTACATTGAAGTTTTTTACCCTATACTATTTTTTGAGCATCGTTTTGTTATTCCACTGAGCCAAATGAATTGCCTGTTTTCTTCATTTGAATTTTTTTTTTCTTTTGAATGTATTGTGCAATGCTTGTTGGTTGATGCGATGGTGTTGACTGCTGATCTGTGTAATTAACTTACTTTGGCATTGATTTTTAGTGTTTGGGGAGTAGAGTTGAAAGGAAAAATATTGTTGTTTTAAACTGCCATAGGTAAGTCCGACCCTCTATTCATATGTGGATGAGGACTTGGTTGGCAAAGTTAATTGTTTCACAAGATATTACTCAGAACTATTCACTGATGTCTGGATCTATGTTGAAAATCCCAGTTTGATACTCGTCAGATATTGAATGGAACTTTAGCATGGGCATCTAAGTTGATTCAATGGAGAGAGTGGCTAAATTCTTCTCAACTTATGATAGATAAACACAAATCACCATTGTATTAACGTTTCACCCTTCTTGCTGCTTTCAAAATTAGCTTGCATTATTGGCCTAGAAGAGTTCTGTTTCCTTCAGTGTTCGCAGTAGTTTACTCACAGTGGGTCACTTCTGCAGATTAGTGGCATTTATTGGTTATTTAGTTGAATTTCTCTCAAGTTGTTATGCCTTTGGTACATTTACATGTGGATTCAGTAATTAAATTTCTAGTTCTATTGGTTTAATCATAATCCTTGTGCTCATAATCATAATAACCCTCCTCTTTTCCTTCAGTTGGGTCTAGCAGTCTGAAAGTTAATGCATTCAGCATGAATGAGGACTTTATGCCCCACCATCCGTCTGCTCTCATTTTTCTTCTGCATGCGTAATAATGTATCTCTATGACTCGTAGGAGAACCCTGTATTGATAAGCTCTTCAAATGAAGTAATCTTAAATTTCTTCGATCAAACATTCCAGCTATATAAATTTTTTATTGATATTTCTGAGTGGTCCATGGCAGAGAACTGCTTCTGCCTTTCCGGGATTTTTTTTTTGTGTGTGTGTGTGTTGGAAATGGGGTTATCAATTTGAATCAAATTATTTGTTCCCACCGGATAGGTTGGAAGCTCCAAATAGATCATTATTTTTCAATGCTCTCATAATTCTTGTGGAAGTTAAGTCATGAAGCATAAAGAACCTGATTAACCGATTTCTTAAATGGTATATAACATCATTGATCGTGTGTAAGTACGAGGGTGTTACGGTGACATTGATTAGTGAAGATTCTAGCATGATGATTGGTGTTTATAACTATATAGCCATTTTTTTTTTCAATGGTACATTATCAGGTGGGATTTTGATAAACGGTGCCTATGATCTACCTACTTTTGATCTAACTATTTTGCAGTAGTATGAATAGAAAAGTAAAAAAGAAACAGGAAGTAAGTGAGACAAAAAGTGATGACATTGAGAATGGTTAAAATTTAACATCGATTCATTGATGCTTCCAGCAGAGTAGGATGACTGATGAATTAATGCCTTGATCTTTTTAGATACTGGAAAATGATAGAAAACTGGGAAAAAAAGAATGATTTCACTTGTCATTATGTTGACTATCCTCTTATTGTATCCCAGATTGATTCTTGGGGCACTCATTGGAGTTCTTTGAAAAAATCAAGAAATTACTTGAGCAGCTTCATGTTTTGAATTTATTCAGTGGTATGATGATATCTTTGATTTTTCTGCTGCAAAATGAATTTTGGCTAGCCAAAATTCATTAATCTGTGTACATTTGTGTTTGTAAGCGTGGAGCGCACGTATCCGAATGCTGTAGTTTATTGTCTCATCATTGAAGTGTTGGTTGCATTGCTTGGTGTCTAGCCTAAACTGGCTCATTTTTGTTTATAGTAACCCCTGCTGATTGCTGTCAATGATGATGGATGCTAATCTTTCTCTTTATTGCTACAGATTGAAGCTCTGGCTTTTCTTGGCTTATGTTGTATCCTTTGTTTCTCTAGCGGCCTCAGTTGGTCTGTTGATACAAGATTCACTAGTGAAAACTGGTCCATCAGCGTGGACTGGGACTGCAGGTGTCTTGCAGTGTGTATTTGTGTTGATCAGGTAAATTAGCTTTTGGGATTTAAGGTTATTACACTGTGTACTTCTCACCAATCTCATACATCTAAAATTTAGTTGTAATCGCACTTTTGTAGATTGATGATACTTCGCCCCCCCCCCCCCCCCTCTTTTGTTTTTTGTTTTCAATAATAAGTACTCTGTTCAATTTCAATTATATTACATTTTTATACAAGCTGTGTGAGGTTCATCTTTTGGTAACCGGACATGCTTTTTATTCTTGGAGAGTGCAAACTTTTCCTTGTCAATGGAACCTTCTTGGTTTGGGGTTTCAGGAGAACTGTCCCAAATAACTTATAAACATGAAAGTGCTATGTAGATCCATTGGCTGTTGAAATTGTGTTCTCATGGAGATGGCCATCTCCATACCAGTTGCATGTTCACACCATGTACGCACATACCCCTTGTACACTCACAAGCACATGCACAAATGGAGGCGTTGATCCATTTCCATTCATAAGAATTCTATCACATCCTGATTAGCTTATTGACTGTTCTATTATCTGCTGATTACTATCATTAACTTGTTTCTTCACCTGCAGTGGGCTGATTTATTGGACTTCACATTCGGAATGAGAATGGATATATCAATACCATTGTGACCTAGAGCTTGAATTACTACTGAATCTGTGCAAGAATCATTTTCCTTGTTTAAACATTGGAACAATTCGCCTTTGTAAATGAATGTTTTTTACTAACAATCTTGAGCATCCTAGTAAATCTCATACAGCTCTTCCTATAGAATGTGATGATCGTAAAAGAGACTGCTTTTATTTTATCTTTTTCTCTTTTCCAAAAACTGTTTGGGTGTAAAGTTCAAGCTCCTTCAAGTTAGAGCTGAGCCCCATCTGCTCGGCAATTTCACTAAAATTTTCATTCCAAATAGCCAACTCAGGAATCATTGAGCAAGAAAAGAAACCACAATGAGCCTGACCTTATCGCTTCATCTAATGAACTGCAGAGACTCTATTATTTGTTTGTTCTTGGTAAACCCAAAGTGAAATACATAGTACATAGAAACTAAATAATTAATTTGCTGGCACTTAAATTAATATACCTTTATAAATTGTTTGTTTATTGTGTATATAATTTATGAATGCTTCTTATGTTGATCCAAATGTTTTTAATTCAGTTGGGTTGCAGACACTGAAATGAACAAAAGGCAATTCATGCTTGGGGCTTTTCAGTAAATAGACAGTTTGTTTAGCCTTAATAAATCGATTTGGGATCCACATAGATGGATAAGCATGAAATTTAACTTCGTTTGACTTAACTCGCAGGCCACAGATTTTGTACCAGTAAAGTTGAAACTACAAATTGAATGCTAATAAATTGAACTCAAAAAATAGGTGATTTTAATCCTTTGGGACTCAATTTAATTTTTAATTTTCACCGAGATTAGAAATAATACTAAAAACTCTATTGGAAATATAATTAAATAATAATAAAATTTTGAAAACCACTCTCGAGATTAAATAAGTAATTTTAAGTATTAGATAAGCTATATTAAATATGCGCATTAAAATATGAGTTAATAATACTTTTTTTTTTAACTCTAAATTTAGTTGGAACAATGACTTCAATCAGAAGATAGCAAATTCGTTAAGGCGCGTAAGAACACTTGTTCTTCAAACCAAATTCTGCACCTAAAACAAGGATTTTCTTATTCCAAAAGGAGGAAAAAAATAAGGCTGCTTGATCTTCTGAATATACAATGATACTATTGTGAAGTTGTACTCCAAGCACAACAATTTAGAAGAACAAAGAGAATTAATTAAAAAAAAAGGAGACAACAATATAGAGCGATAACTAAAACAATTAGACGGTTCTCTTCTCTTTTTATTGCTGTAATAGGCGTATTACCATTGAAGACTTTGTTTGTCTATCATATAGTCTTTTTCTTTGTTCAATTTCAATTTGTCACATACTTTCTTTATTTAATTTGAATTAATTATCGATGTGTCTCGTATTTAAATTCAACTTAAATAACCTAAATTACATAAGATTTGATTTATTCAATTCTAATTTGTGATTGAATAAAACACACGGCTACTTGCAAATACTCTACATTAAATGCAATACCTCAGCAAATGACTTTGTTACTTATTCTGTTATTATGCTTACACTAAAATTTAACTTTATTTGGAACTGAAATTAAGTGACAAACCAGAGACAACGCAATTGAATTGTCAGCTACTCAGCTTATATAAGGAGTCATTTGAATGGAAGAACATGCCAATCACTCTTGTTCTTCCTCTCAATTTACTCTGCATATATAGTGTTAAAGCTAGTTGTTTTGCAATGGAGTCCACATGGGCTAGAGGAATGCTTGTTGCAGCAGCCATATTAGTAATAAGAATTCAACATCTTGCTTTTACAGGTAAAATCCAACACATTCACGTATCCTAAATAAAGATACAACAAACATAACATGTAATAGCAGATTCATGGTATATGAAGGCTAACAAAAGTTGTGATACAAATGCAGGTGCTTATGTTATCGGTGTTAATTATGGACTAAATGGTGACAATCTTCCACCTCCAGAACAAGTTATAGATCTCTATGGAAGATGCCAAATCAACTTCGTCAGGCTCTTCGAGCCAAGGCATGAAGTGCTGGAGGCTTTGAGAGGCAGGCCACAACTTGTATCTCTTGGTACAAGAAATGAAGAGATACAAAGCATTGCCTCAAGTCAAACGGCATCAGATGAGTGGGTTAAAACCCATGTTGCTCCTTTTGTTGACAATGTTAACATTGGCTACATCACAGTAGGCAACGAGGTGATTCCGGGGACAGATGCACAATATGTTGGCCAAGCAATTGACAACATATTGATATCACTCAACAATTACGGCATAACCAAACAAATAAAGGTAACAACTGTTCTTGCAGGAACTTCCCTTGCTTCTTCTTACCCTCCTTCAGCCGGAGCCTTCACAGATGAAGCAGCTGGGGTTCTCAAAGACATTGCACAAAATTTATGGCACCGGGGTTTTCCAATCATGATCAACGTGTATCCATATTTTGCCTATGCTTCAGACCCATCTCACGTATCCTTGGACTATGCCTTATTTCTGTCGAAAGATCCTGTAGTTAGAGATGGGCCATACTTGTATTATAATCTATTTGATGCCATGGTTGATGCTTTTCACTCAGCCCTGGAGAAGATTGACGTACAAAATGTGACTTTGGCCATATCAGAGTCAGGATGGCCTAGTGCTGGCAATGAGCCTTATACAAGCATAGAAAATGCACAAAAATATAATAAGAACTTGATGGACCATGTCTTGGGAGGAAAAGGGACTCCAAAGAGGCCAGGTCAAACTTTTGATACATTTCTATTTGAGATGTTCAACGAGAATCAAAAGTCTGCTGGGGTTGAGCAGAATTTCGGATTCTTCTATCCAAATATGCAGCCAGTCTATCCATTTTGGCCATGCTAGAAGCATTTTTCTTTGACTTTACTGCTGTAACGTAAGCGTGGTACCTAATTTGAAAAAGTAACTCATTAAGCAAGTTACACCTTTGCTTTTGCTAAGGAATAAGAGAATAAATAGTATTTAATTAATCTATGATGTTCGCTTATGGTTCTTTTATGTTTGAACTGCAATACAAGGCCGCTACATTCAGAAACTCGGCTGGTAGCGTTTAATTTGCAAGAGTGATGAATAATATCAGAATGACAAAACTAAAGACACAATTAATGTTTACTTCACTTACGATAAATTCAGGAAAATGCTTAAATGTTAATTAAAAAGCCGCCTGCTTCTGTTAGGGCATTTTTTAACTGTCATATAACTCATTGCCTAGTTATAGCAATAATAGCTCATGACTAACGATAGCCATCTTATTTCTTTTCCTTCTCAGCCTGAACTTAATAGAACTCTGACTTCGGTGCTGTGTTTAAGTTTATACTTAATTTAGATACCCTTTATTAAATGGATATCCTCACCGGCTAGATATGAGATAATGTTAGCGTGCATAACGATTTTTCCTAAGTTGTTCTGAAATTAAAATTAATAGAGGTTGCTCGTCCCACCCACCCACCCCCCCGGGCCCACATAAAAAAAAGAAAAAATTAACAGAGACAAGCAAATTGCCTACTAATTCAAGCACAAGCTTCAGCAATATTTCAGCATATGTTCGGGAGGTAAAGATTAAAGCCGAAATGACAGGGTTTGTGTGGAACGGAAAGACATTTGTGGTTGTCATTGTACTATTAACCAGCCATCAACTATTTCTTTGCTCCGGTAATTTTCCTCTTCTACCCCGCAAACAACAGGGATTACAAATTAATATTCTCATTGATTTACTGCACGTGTCTTAGGCTTGTAATTTAGTTCTTCACTTATGTTTGTGGTTGAAAATCCTGAAAGTCACGGTCCCGGTGCGTTACATGCAGGCACCTATCACATCGACGTCGAGTACGGAAGGAATGGAAATAATCTCCCATCTCCGAAATATGTGATTTCTCTTTACCAGAGGCGTGGAATTGAATTTATCAGACTCTACGAGCCGAACCGCAAAATTCTTGATGCATCACAATGTTCAAATCTCCCAGTATCATTGGGAGTCAGAGATCAAGATCTTAAAAACGTGGCACCCAGTGAGTATGCGGCTAACGAGTGGGTTAAAATGAGCATAGATCCCTAAATGAGCAACGTTCAATTTGGCCGGATGGGTCACGTTAGATAGCGAGGTGATCCCAGGGCTTGATGCAAAATGCTTTTATGGTGCCATGAACAACATGGGCAATGTAATTCACGCAGTTGACCTGGTAGGCACGAGGGTCACAGCACTTTTTTTTTTTTTTTTTGAGAAGAAAGGTAAGCCTTTCATTGAATCAAATAAGTAAACAACACTGCCTAGTACATTCAACAGAAATCCTTGCAAAATCTTACCCTCCATGAGTTGGAATTTTCTCCAATGAAATATTTCCAGCTATATACGTATGATGTTGTAGCAGACAAATGCACCACTATGGTAAGCCTGTACGCTCACTTTGCTTATGTTTCAGACCCAAGCCACATTTCCTTAGACTATCCAACATCCGAAGCGAAGCAACCAATTTTGGATGGGAGTTTGGAGTATTAATGCTACATATGCGGGCATTAGAGAAGATCAATGCGACATATATAATTATCCTCTTTATTTTTTTAACGCAAACATGTTCTTGAACAATAGATTTTAGTAGACTTATTTTTTTATTATACTATAAAATTATGTAATTTAATAATATAAAAAATTAATTCAATTAAATCACATAACTTAAAAACACGATTTAAAAGTACATTCTAATAAAAATAAATGAGAACTATCGTACTAAAAAAAAATATATATATATATATATAACAGACGTTGATTTGGAAGTATACAAAAGAACTGTAGAATGGAATCCGAAATCATGACGCATCTTGGCACCAGAAATGAAGACATTCAAATTGCATGCCGCGCGCCAAGATGTAGCGTAGCAAGCCATTAATACCGACGTCCGGACTCCAGTGGGCCGACTAATATTTACAAACCTGTTTCTTCAATTGGCCTATAGCTAGTATTGGCATTAGTCTTATACTGCGTTTACTGAACCGAAATCGAAGTGAATTGAAATCAAAATTAAAAAAAAAAGTGAATGAGTTAAAATAAAAATATGAAATGGAGATTATAATAATTTATTTACTTTAGCTGTACAAATCAGAATTGATTGCTATAGATGTGTTTATTTTATCTTGAAATCAGAATCAAAATAAATTAAATTATAACAAATTAATAAAAAGTACTTAATGAATTATTGTTATAACAGTTATTTTATATTTTAATTATAGTGATTATTTATTCAAAAGCTATAATTATTAAAATATTACAATTAATAATGTATTAATTAATTAATAATAAACATAAATTGATTATAATAATTATATTAATGATTATTGTGATAATATATTAATTAAGTAATTATATAATAAAAATATATTAATTATTATGATTAATTATTCAAGAACTATAATTATTAATATATTGTTGTTAATAATGCATTAATATATTAATTAATAGCAATAATTATATTAATTAATTAATAATAATTATATTAATAATTATTATGATAGTATAATAATTAATTAATTATAATAATAAAATATATTAATTATTGTGATTTTTTACTCAAAAACTATAATTATTAATATATTATTGCTAATAATGTATTAATATATTAATAATTATTATTATATTAATTAATTAATATAATATAATAATAGAAATGTCTTAATTATTGTGACTATTATTCAAAAACTAAAATGATTAATATATTCTTGTTAATAATATATTAATATATTAATTAAGAGTAATAATTATTAATTAATTAATTAATTATAATAATATATGAATTGATTATAATAGCTATATTAATAATCATAATAATAATATATTAGTTAATTTAATTTATAAATTAATTATATTAATGATTATTATGATTTTATATCTATTACTATTATTATTCTTATTATTATAATTTTATATTAACCAATTAATTAAAATAATAAAATATATTAATTTAAGGGATAGACATTTTAAGAATATTAAAATTTTAAGGGGATAAAATAAGAAGTCTAAAGAATATTAAAATTTTAACGGGATAAAATAAGAAGTTTAAAGAATGAGCGACTGATTTCCACCTCTCTATGATAATCATTTTAACATTTTCCATTCTCAAATAGTGATGAATCATACTATTTCAATTCTGATTACTGCTTTATTTTTACAAAATAAATAATACCAATCATTTCGATTTTTAATTTTAATTTTTTAATTCAAAAAATAAATGCAACATTAAGAGTCACGAGTGCCCGAGGTGTGGTCTCTTCAAAGCAGTCTCTTACCCTGCATACGTGGCTCAATTTCACACAAGCACGGGGTTCATCAACGCTCCTGATGCTGCGCGGGCGGCAAAGATCCAGTAATTGACGGAGTTTAAGCTTATCACAATTTTTCAATGCAATGCAATGGTTGATGCATTTTATGCTGACAGACAAACAGCATATGATCGGTTTCCTCGTAAACTGCATTGGTAGTGTGGGATTCGCTGCAACGTCATTTATTTGACGAGCTGAGCTATCGTCAACGCTCTTTATCTCTACCCTAGGATAACATGATCGACGACAACCTGCTTGTACGTGGTAGATATGTCGCCCTTATTACTGAAATAGTGCAAATTTTTAGAAACAGGACACGTGTGTCCGTCTCATCCATGTACACAGACGAATCATCTGCTTGCATATATACATTCGTTTGCCAACTCGGTTTCGCCCTTTTTTCATTTTTCTCAATCAAAGATTAGCAAAGCGGATCCCAGTGCACGATTTTAAAACTTGAATCATACTTGATAAAAATAAACTCTAAATATAATAGTAACGATCTTGTAAGTTCACTGGTTTTCTAAATAAATTTTTAAGCGAAAAACAACTTTAACACAGCCATTCACAATTAATTTGCATTACATTTTTTAGTTTCAATCACATATTCAAAATTAATTTGAAATCGTCTGCTAAGGATTGGGGAGCAACTCATAACTAAGTGATTTGCTTTTCAACACGTTCATCACAGGGCGATAAAAGAAACATGGAGGTCTTCATGGTAGCACCACACCAATATATTTAGTTCATAAACTGAATTTCATATTTCTATTTCCTTGTTATTCATGTGTAATTAGTGCCCTTCAATATCCACATGATCTACCAAAAAAGGGTTAAAAAAATAGAAAGAAACCTCAATAATGTAACAAGGACTAAAAAAATAAAAATTTTGATTTCCTTTTTTTCCCCGTAAAATTGACCAAAAAAACACCATCATATATATATATATATATTTATATATATAATTTTTTTTCTTTTTCTTGTAGAATTGACCTTCTGGAAAAGAAAAGGAAGAAAAGGACCAAATACCCAAAAGATGCAACACGCTAGGCATCTTCCAATGCAAGACAAAACAGCCCCCCATCCAGCCTCTCCCAGCCAACAACCTTGAAGCCTAAAAATTCCCGTTTCTAAACGTAGGCAGGATTGGAGCACCCGAAACTTATTGCACTATTTCCAAAATGCATTCTCCCAACCAAAGCCCAGCCACCTGCTTTCTACCCAACTTCTCGGCTTTCTCCAAAAACAAAAGAGAAAAATATTCAAAAAAGAAACTAACCACCTGCCACCAAAAATTGTAATTTGTCGATCTACTATGTAATGGAACTAGAGTTAATCAAGTCTCGGATCCAGAGTCAGATGAGCTCAATTCAGAGGAAGCTCCAACAATACTCTTTGCATGAAATTGAGGCAGCTTCAGCTGCATGCCTCGCTTCTCAAACTGCAAAATAAACTCCAACAACATAAGTGAAATTCCATTTTACAGTGTTCATACAAACAACAGTCCAACGGAAAACGATAACTGAAGAAGATAAACTATAGAGACATTGTTAAAGTAGATACAAATATGAGGACAACTCATTCAGAGCTGAAATACAAAAAGCCAAAACTTATTTACCTCCTGATAGAAAGCCTTGATCTCCTCCTCCGTAAGTCCTTCATCCTCACCGGAGTTTTCCTCCCAGCCAAGAGAACGAAGGAATGCAGCCTCCTCATCAGGATCTACTGCTGCATAGCGGCTCATAGTCTTCTCACCAGCATCAGAAAATCTCTGAACCTCTTTGTGAGCACTACCGTTGATGGTCACCTGAGCACCGTTCTCAGTCACATGAGGACTTGAAGGAGCACTGATTACTTCCTTAGTGACTTCACTATGTTTCTCCCCAGCAGGAGATGGTATATCAGTGCCTGAATCTGCTGGGAGACCAGAAGTATTCATTGAGGTTTTCTTTTTTAGGAGATTGAAAAAATCATTCCGGCTCTGAGTTTGAGACAAGGAAGGTCGTCTTTCCGCACTGAATCCTGATATGGGATTCATCGCAGTGGCCTTGCGCTCCCCAGAAGGAAGTTTGGGGTTGTTTGGACTCCTTGGAGTAGCAGAAGCAACTGATGGAACAGCAGTAATCTGGCTAGTTGTTGCTCGGCTGTTGGCATTATTTGTTGGACTAGCTCCATCCTTTGGAGAATGGGATACACCGTTTTCCCATGCTGGTTTGAGAACCAAAAGCTTCCCATGAGATGTCTTTGGCACATCAGACTTGACATTTCCAACATGAAGAGATTGATTAGCATGGTGTAATGGAGTGGGCTGCTGTTGCCCATTCTTTACAGCAATACTCACATCACTGGTTCTAACAGCCGTTTTCGGCTTAGATTTGTCAGAAAAATTGAGAACCTGAAAGGAAAATAACGTTATGATGACCTAGAACTCAGCATACTGTTCAAATTTTATACAAACAGAGAAATAAAAACAAACATTTTTTATCAACTCTATTTTTTCTTTCAGGTCACTTCACAAGGCAAACAAAGATTTTCAAACTAACATTTTTGAGTGAGCATGGTAATGGAAATAGAGTTGCATTGATAAATTTGAAATTCTCCGACTTATTATGGTTCTATAGCACCAACTGTCCACAAGCAAATGGTGAACCTTTCTAAACATTCCCGCAAAAGGAGATATGTAGATAATTTATTTTTTTTCACAGTTTGCTTCCAACACCTGATTCAATCAATGTATTGCACATATCAAAATGCTCCATATGAAAATTTGACATATAAAGACAAAAATGATACTACTAAGAAGCAAATAATGAGTCAATATGCTTCATCACAAAACTTCATTCTTTTTCTCAGGACAACACATTAGAACTCCACCCTAACTGTCACTCGCATTCATTAAATTTTAACACAGCCAATAATCCAAAATACATCGGTAATGTTGCCTCGAGAGATCAAAATTCAGAGACAAAATTTCAGATCATCATACAATTATGCCTCGTTAATACAATTCAACAAAAACCGACCTAACTGCTGAACAACTCTATTTTCAGGTTGGGCAGGTCACAATTAGGATCCCTTAGTCACCTCATGAAACGGAAGGTAACTCAAATTCATATTGCTGCACAAGCAGAATGTTTGAAAAAACACACGCCAGACATCTCGGTAAATTCTTAAATCGAAACAAAGGTATAAGAGGTACAACATAAGAAATAACATAGTTCCTAGCCTCATTATCACCATCTCTAGATATTGCAAGATACATTATCACACTTTTACCACACACCTCATGAAAAGTATCATCTACTGCAACTTCAACCATAATGTAACACAATGTGCTCCTACCTAGAGTTCATACTAGTGAGAGAAGAGGAAGGGGGAGGTAAAAGATATCCACAAACGTAAACATATTTCGCAAACTTTACTGCTAAAAGCCCACTTTTGTGCAGGTTATGTTTCTCAGTCAAGCCACGGGGGAAATGATAAAAGAAAATTGAAATAAATAAATAAATAAACCAACTAATAAAGAAGAATAGGCTCCACATGTCAAGGCCCATTATGCAAAAGAAAACATCCACATGACGACAAATGACAAACAGAATCCAGCACCAGTAAAGCAGGTTATATGTTAACTATACAAAGATCTAGATAGAGACACTCTCATGAAAATAATATTTTGGTATAAATGAGAAGAGAAGAGAATACTTTTCTTTCCAGCAAAAGGAAGTACTCTGATATATTACATTGTATGAATGGGACATACCATAAAATGATAAAACATTACGCATAGAATTCCAGTTAACATACACATGTTAAAGCAGAGCTTACCGAACTCTTAGGCATTGAAGGCGTCACTGGAATTAGTTGCTTTGACTTCTTAATAGTCAATTCATCAATTCTTTGTGTCTTCACAGATAACTAAAAGATAACAGACAGTTTGCCTTGTTAGACCATATATGGCTACTATTTTAATAATCTAAAAACAATATAAGTAACAAACTCAATTAAAAATAAAAATTAAATAACTCAACTACCTGGGGTGCTGTGCGAGCTCGGGAGGGAGCTTGTGCCAATGCTTCAGCCATATTAAGACCAGACATCACACTTGGTGGCCCAGACAATGCAGTACCTGAACCAGTTTGAGCAGACAATGAACCTGAACTGCTGTTTCCAATTATAGGGGGCACCTCTGCAAGGGCTGATGTCCATCCCTCCCCTCCAAGCAAAGTTGAGTTACCAACAGGCAGGCTCTGAACAGCTGAGCTCAGCCCAGGAGATGAAACTCGTCCTATATCAGGCACTCCTTGCTTCTCTTCAGATCCGAGAGAGGGAAAATCCTTCTCAAATACAGCCTTCTTGATGCTACTTCCGGTACTACCTCCAGTAATATCGTCATTCCCATTAATGTGATTGCTATTGCTGTTGATCTTGGAATCCACCGTGACCCTTCGGGCCAATGGCTCATTCTGTTTCCTTGAGACCATTGAATGAGAACGACGTAAGTCCTTCTCCATCCTACTGCCTAAGATGGTTCCCAAAGGATCAGAAGAGTCACGGTCCCACAAGTCCCCATAGCTCAACCTCTCTTTATCCCTCTCACGGTCCTTGTCACGATGATTTCTATTAAAACTACTATATGCATGCTTTGCAGAACCATTACTAGAACTTCTCCGTGAATTTGAAGACGAACTCCTGTCTAAAAAAGCTGAACGAGGGGTATCAAAATCACTTCCGTTCTTAGAATTTCTAGTTCTCATGTGATGGACTGATGATGGAACATCTATATACACCCCCCCCCCCCCAAAAAAAAAAATCCATTTCAGCAACCACTGAATTTTAACCAATAGACATGCGGAGAAAAAAGACCAGAAGGAAACACATATAATATATAAATCAAAAAAATAGCTACAGTTTAAAACTAGGCAAATAGAGAGTACCTGAGTGAGAAGATGAGGAAAAGTGGTGGGTAGAACCACCACCTCCAGTCACACTTCCGGCATTTCTCAACCATTGTGGAACTAATGTGGGTTCACTTTTTTCCATTACGAGCACTGAACACCATCAGATATAGAAAGAAATACACTTCTATCACCTTCTTCACCCCCTCCCCGAAAAAATAACTATCCTTCACAAGCACCACCAATTGGCCACGCAACGAATCACGTCTGTCAACAATCACACTAGCAGCGGGCTCAGTATAAATTCTATGACCGTCTCAATATTCCGGTGGAGTGCTAATTGGACAATTATGTTAATAAAGGAATGCTACCCACTTACTATCAATCAGAGAAATTTCGTAACAAATCCTAAACAAGGTATGAAAACAAAGGCAATGGCAACCTAAACAGGCATGAGAGTTCATATACGAACTACAATGGAATTGAACCACAACTCTGTCTCTCTCTACGCCTCCATCTTTATTCAAAAGATGGATTTGCAGACACCACCACCGCCAACAACAACAACCGCCGCCACCACTGCAACAACACACTCAACAGACCCTCATCTATTTCAAACCACCGGCCCTTCACGAAAAATTAAAACAATTCACCCTTTAGGATTGCAGCAGTGATTAAAAGGACTCACGATTCTTCACCTAAATTCATCTCCCAAAATTAGAGGGAAAAAACCCTAGAAAAATCAGAGTCTGAGAGCACCAATATAATGCGCAGAAATAGAAAGCCTAGAACATCAAACAGCATTAAATAGAAAACAACGTTGTATGTGACTTTCGGGGCTTAGGGTTCGAACAGCGGAAATTTAAAAAAAATAATTAAAAAAGGGAAATTTTATCGATGGTGCGTGAGAAGGAACTAACCCTAACCTGCTATGAATGATTGATTGTTGTTGCCTGACTAAACCAAAAACGTAACCGTCTTATAACCGCTCAGTATAATATTTTCTTTTTTTTTCCCCCCCCTCAATCCAAAACAATGGCGTTTTCTCGCAAGAGAAAAGGATTGCGAGTTTGAGTACAAACAGAAAGGAGAGCAAGACAGAGAACAAGAATGTGAATTAGGGTTTGAGTTTTGTTGAGAAATTAGGGTTTTGTTTTATATTTTTTTTATTTTGTGCTGGTGCGATGAGGAAACATAGAGAAAGGCGTAATTTCTGTTAGTTTCGGATACTGAGAAATGAAACGTATGAAGAACAGCCTCTTCTTCTAAGAAAATTGAGAAATCCCCTAATCGTTTTTCTTCTTTTCTTATTTTCTTTTAATTTTCTTTATTTATAGTTCCTTAATTGTTTTATAAGAGGGGGTTGAATTTATTTTTATTTTTGTAGTTTTCTAGAATACCTTGGCTTGGTTTTGTTTTATCATATGGCGTGGGTTTTATTGGATCGTTACGACTTTATAATGGGGTGTGTACGTGACATAAACTGACCCTAGGAATGGTGGTGGGTTTTTGCATATGTAAGAGTCATTTTCATAATTACATTTGTTTTTCTTTATTTTCTTGACCTCGAATTGAAAAATCCATTTATTTAACTTAAATTTAGCGAAACCGACTTGTCAGTTGCATTACAATATACTTGCAAACGGTTCGATGGCCTCAGGATAGTGGATGCAAATGTGAAGTCTATAAACGTCATCATCTTATCGCAAACTAATCGTGTTCGACACGAATTTAGCCTACAATTACTAGGCACAATTCCAACCAGTACAAGAAGATTACAAGGGCCAATAGTCTTAGAATTATTATACATTGAAAACTAACATTAAAAATTTTTTTTAAAAAAAATTAGTCTTAGAATAATAGGTATTGTTTATTTGGGGTGGTAATATTTGGATTCCTGGATTTTAATAAAATTAAAAAAGTAAATATAGCTCGTCTGACAGTTTTCATGCAAGTGCATTTTCTATTACGGATTCATTAATAAAATTAATAATTTAACTGTTATTCTGATATCACGTGCAGATAAGTATTTGTTTCAAATTCTAAAAGAAATAATATCAAATGGACGATTAAAATAAAATAAAATAAAGCAATCAAATGCATTCCAAAGGAACCAAAATGATAGGGATCCATATGAAAAAAGAAAATTGTAAATTATGTCCTTATAATTTTACTAAATGACCCATTTATTGTTACCCCAAAATATTGTATTTGTTTTATATATGTCTGCATTATGTCTCATCAAAAAGTTATGTATTCAAATTATAGGAGATTAATTTATGTAAATTATGTAAATGTGTTCAAGTCGGATAAAGTCCAATCAACTTTGAATAGAAAAAGCCTAATCCTAACACGTTAAAATGGTTAGGTTAGTTGTTTAATATACTAACCGCCTTCTTTGATATTATACAAAATTTAACATGCGTTGTTATTCCAATCATACAAGGTTATGTGCACGCAACACATGCAACACTCACACGGAGAAGCTTTTTTCTTATCATTTTGCTTCTTTATTCGGTGTAATTATAATATATTTAGCTTTCTTCAAAATTCAATGACTCCGCATTCCCATCAATAAAATAAAATAACTTCACATTAATCCATTAAATATAGGTGTTTGACTTTATCTTTATCATATTCATTAAATATTCAGTTTTGAACGAATACTAAGAAATAGTACAATTTTAAATAAAGTGTATTTTGCGTATTTTGCATATTTAGAAGGTCATTATTGTATTACAACACAAATATGTAAACAAAGTATGAGAGAATTATAAATAAATAAATTGAAAATAGTGATGAGAGCAAAAATTAGCAAAATGTAGTAATATATGTGTGTTTGTGTAGAGAGAGAGAGAGAGAGAGTTTCTAAGGTGTAGATGGCAAGACGGGGAGCATGAAATTCCACGTTCAAGCAACCTCACTTGAAAATTTTAGAATGTTATAAAAAAATATATTGTATTGAAATGTGTGTTTGGTTTGTTAGTTTATCACTTAATTTAATAATATTTAAAAAATATTTTATTATATAATGACTCATAGAACGAATCATTAGCTCACTAAAAAGACTGTTAATTTACATTTATTACTATCTATTGAATTTGAGTTAAATCAATGAAAGAAATTTATTAAAATTAAAATTTTAAGAATTTCAATGTTTTCTCTATTCATTCATATGAATCTCGTTCAAATCTTTCTTCTTCTTATATTTTCTCTCTCCTTACACGTGTTCTCTCACTCCTCTCTCTTCTCTTCTTTTTTTTTTTTCTTCTCCAAGCCAAAAATTTCTTTACTCTCTCCAAATTCATCTCATAACTCTTGTTTCATCTATTTTCTTTGTCTCATTGAAATATTTGTTTAATCTATTAAGATGATTTCAATGACTTTTGTTTTGTTTTTTTTTTTAAGAATACACAATACGAATTTAAACATAAAAAAGAAACTTCTGTAAATTCCAAATTGTAGAGGACTGCAGTTCACAGTTAATTATCTAATTCACTTAAGTATAATCACTCTCAAGAAGCAATGCCATGAGAAATAGCTTTTCCTTGGCCAAACCAAGGTCTTTTCTATGTCCTGACCAAAAAATATTATCATAAATGTCATTGCAATAATAATAAGAAGAAGAAGAAGAAGAAGAAGAAGAAGAAGACGACGAAGCAACTAATTAGTAGACAGGAATGAAATTTTTGGTCCAGGAAAAAAAGGCAAATGAAACAAAAGAAGAGAGCAGGAGAGAGAACACACGAAGAAGAGAGAAAATAGAAGAGAGAGAGAAAGATTTCAGTTAATTCACACATAAAGAGAAAATATTAAAAATTAAAAATTTAATTTTAATAAATCTCTTCCATTCATTTAACTCAACTCCAATAAATATTAATGATGTAATATTGTGGGTATTTTAGAGAATTGTTGATTTGTCTCCGTATATATATATTATCATTTTTACTACCTGGTTTCTTGAAAATTAATTTATCCCACTTAAAATTTCAGCTATTGTCATTTTATCCCAAAACCATTAAAGTTAACTAAAATTTTAATAGAAATTATAATAGAATCGATTTTACACTTAAACTTTGCAAGTGTAATTTGACCCTCTAAATAAATTAATTATATACAAAAATTAATAATTTTATCAATTGATTATTTCATATATCTAAAATAATTAATTGATAAAATTATAAATATTATACCTTGTGAAATTTCTAAAATATTATTGTGACGTCAATAATTTATTAATGGAACCAATTGATAAAATAATAAAAACTGAGATATTTAAGTGGAAAAAAGTAATTGTCAGAAAATTTTGATAATAAAACGATATGTTAGAAAATATTAAGTAGCAAAAATGATAATATATGATCAACATGATTTGATATAGGCAAAGAGTAAATAACAGTTTAAGACATTGACAAAAATAGAAAATAAAAAGAAAATTATGAAGTTTACATAAAAGATGAATTTAATTTTGGAATGAGCTATTGTAAAAAAAAAAAAAAATGTTAAAGCTTAAAAAAGAAACACTCTCATGTGGGAGGCGATAAGATATCAAGTGTTTTATCACATTTGAAGTATTTTTCAATTTGATTTCAAATAAAATTAACATAATTTTTAAACAATACAATATATACCAATCGTGAACTGAAGTATTTGTGGACTCACTAAGAAAGAGTTGGCAAAATTTAGGGTTCATTTGGAATTATTTTTACGAGGTTCAAAATTAATTTTAAAAAATTAAAAATTAAATTTAATGTTTGATATTTTCTTTAATTAGTTTTGGCAAACTCACTCCATCCTAGAGTATTTTTTAAAATGAGAAAAGAAATATTTTTAAATATTTTGATTTTCAGAATTACTTTTACATTTAATATATATATATATATATCCTCATATATATTATAGTAATCCAAAATTATCCTTAAGAAATAAAATCATTAAATTATCATCATCATTAATTATATTGAGATAATAAAATAAAAATAAATTAATAATAACAAAAATTTTTAGTTATCAATTATTATGTGCACACAATAAAAATATTTTATATAAAATTTTTAAATAATTTTTATCTAGTACTAATGAAATTTTATTTAACATTATGCACAATTCAATAATATATATTTATAGCAATGTAACAGTAAAATTTACCAACAACTGCGTTGTAAACTCACATCACTTTTAAAAATAAATTTCATCAAATATTTAACTAATTTTATTCACAACTGATTATTTTTACAGTAGAACTAATAATAATTATTTTAAAAGATACAGTATTACCAAATTGATCAATTTGTGAAGTTGGAATTTAAATATACCCTTAGAATATCAACTTCAATTTTGTGTTTATGGCTATTAAATTAAATCTATTTAATCTAGTGATAAAGATTTAAATTTAAGATGTTATATCTAATCGATGGAAAATAAAATTATTTTTGCAAGTCAAGGAATCCCTTCCCTAATTTATTGGAATAAAAATCTTATACTGAAATCAAACTCTGTTTCAAATATAAGGTGAACCAGACCAATTGCATTAACTATATTCCTGATACGATGGTGTTTACATTAATTAGATAGGGCACATAACATAACATTATCTTTTGCAGACTATTCAAATTCGAGTTCGAGTACAATGAGAGTACAATTATCTATTAAATAAATTAAGTAAAGGAATACGATGGTATTTTTAAGCACCGTAGTTTAGTCAGTGGCAGCTTAACCCACCGGTCCCAGGCTCTCAAGTTAAAACTTGCAAGTTTGGCCCTAGGCCTCACTCCGAATAAACTTTTTTTTTTTTTTTTTTACGTTAAGCTCCAAAATTTTGGGCTGTATTGTAATAATATTATAAAGATAGTTTTTTTTGCATTGGATTTTGACTATACATATATTAGTTGTATTCTACGCCATTGAAAAAAAATTATATATAGTTTGATTTATAAAAATCATTGACATCTTTAATTATTCAAAATTAATATTTTTTTTGGTTATAAAACTAACTAGAACCTGAGAAATTATGTTATTGTTTATCTTGATATTAGTCAAACACATATGCTTAGTTTAACAATAAAATTAGCATGATAAATGAATAAAATAAATATTTTTTATATCTTGTTACGCAATAAAATATATTTTTATTACTGATCAGATTATATAATTCAAAGAAGATTATCACTAATATATACTATTTTAATTATTTTTATGATAGTTAATATCACTGTAACATGAGCTATATTATGTATCTGGACTCTACACCCCATAGGTTTTGATATTTTCGTCTTAAAATTACCGATTTAACCATTAGTCTCTGATTTTGAAATTTTTATTATAAATGTAAAGAATTTGAGGGATGTTATTCTGTTCATCTAATTAATTGAATTGCTGAGTTATAAAAATAAAAAAAGAAAAAGAAAATTAGAAAGTAAAAAGTCTTGAAAAAGTTTTCAACAAGGCAATGCATACAACAAATATCTCCACTCATATCTCAACTCTTAGGTTTGAAAAAAAAAAACAATATGAAACTGTCTAAGGTTGACTATATTTAAATTGACTTTTTTATTTCCTTATTTCAATGTAAAAGCACTCAATTTTTTTTTTTTTTTTGCCCTCTTCGGCTTTTAACTATCTCAGAATGGTGAACAACTGTTGGAAAGATTAAATGGTTTGAGAATTTGAGTCAATAGGGTTTTTTTCGATTGTTGGGTGTCTTTTTCGAATAGCTTCTCTTAATTGAAAAAAATAAATAAAGGAAGCTAAAGTTTGATGAAGACTCTTGTTTTTGTAATTATTTAATTCTACAACCCATATTTTATAATTATCTATTCATAAGAAAATAAGGCAGGTAATTTATGCTGACAAGTGGTAAAAACTAAAAGGTCTTCCACTGTTGTAGGGATTTAACGGAGTCAAGTTTCTTCAAAAGCTTCTCTACAAGTCGTTTTTAACATTGATGTCACGCTTCTAAGCGATTTGAGCAATTCGTCCAACGTTTGTAGCGCGACGCACCTCGCCAAGTGACTACGGAGATTTGGGCAATTCATTAATTAATATTTGCGTGCACACGTAACATTTAAAATAGCATATTCACGGAATAAAGGTAACGGGTGCCTCGTTACGACAGGAAGTCACCAACGAGATCATCGTCCCCCGGACAATCGATTGATATTAAGCCAGGATTAAGGCATAACGTTAATATGGGCTTTATGACGCCCGCACGCAAACAAAAACCGCATACGATCCAACTCAGCAATCCATTCACCCAATTTTTACGCTCCACGTGGCACCGCGTTTTCATTGTCTTTCTTTACTTTCTTTCGCCCGTCGGCGTTTACCAGTCTCCCTAGTCTACTCCCTCTTATCATTTCAACCATCACGAGTTTAGGACTGTATGTTTACGTCTCCACAGCTGCGGTCGTATTTGTTTTTCTCATTCAGTTTTCTCGAGAAAGCTACCGAGAAAGTATTACACGATTCGTTTTGGGCACCCGTGAAGGAAGTTTTTAAGTTTCACTGCAGTATGTTGTAAAATTTGGATGGATTCAGCTCTCAAATGCATCACTTACCTCGATTTTTAAGTCCTAGAGAGAAGTCCGCCGGCAAGGCGGCCATCGACCCGAGGAAGGTGAGGCAAAAACCTCGGCTCGAGCGGCGGAACGCGGCGAAGCACATTGAGTACGATGCGGCCTCAACCTCATCATCGCTTGAGGATTCATCGTCTTCATCTTCGCTAATTACGCGATCGCTTGACCTGTCAGACCGAAAGAGCTTCCGCATCGAAGGCGTGGAGGGAGAGTTCGAGCGGATTTGTCGGAGCTTAGGTTTGTCTGGTCCCGAGGATTTCGCGATCCCGGCGGCGGCGTGGGAGGCACAAAAAAATCGTTCATCTTCTGATCTCCTACCGAGGTCGAGGTTGAAACAGCTGGATAGTCTGAAAGAAACGGTGGAGAGACGGACTGACGCATCGGCGGCGCTGGTCGGCGAGTTGTGTGATAGGGTTTCGGATACTGTTAGAATTAGGGATGAAAGTGAGCTGACTCGGACCAAGTTGACTCGGGTAGCTGAATTGCCTTGTAGTGCTTGTGGGGGCGGTGACGGCGATGCTCTTGTAGTTATGGAGAGTACTGAGTTGCCTCCCAGCGAGTTGGCCGAGTCAAGTGCGTGCCGTATTAGTACTAATTATGTGAAAGGAATTAAAGGGGTCCGGCCACCGCTCTTAAAACCGCCGCCGGGTATGAGGCAACCGGTTATTGATAACGCGTGTTCTACGTGGGATATCTTGAGAGATTTTGCACCCAAAGATGATATAACGCCGTCTTCAGTAATGAATGATAGAGTTCTAAGTAGTTCATCTGATGACGAAGATAATGACAAAGAAGGAGAAGGAGAAGGAGAAGACGATGAAGCTGACAGGGGGATTATTAAGGAAGAAGAAGATGAGATGGTGTTATCGGAGTCATGTTCATTTTCGACAGAACATGAAGATGATTCTTCAAGTACCACAACTGAACCTATGTCAAATATTTCGCCCAATGGGAGGTTTAAGAGGATTATCACATATTGGCAGAAGGGTGAGCTTCTGGGGCGCGGATCGTTTGGATCAGTGTATGAAGGGATTTCTGAGTAAGTGCTTAAATGTTGTTTGCAATGTTGCTCAAATTTCGAGAAACAACTATTATTTTTCAAAATGAATGGGACGCTATGAGGGAATTCATGAAATATAGTTAATCTAGATCAGTGACATTGCCCAGTTGGATTATTATTTGTTGATTTGAAATGAAACAGAGACCTTTGTGTATAATATGCTCTTTGATTAATGAATACATATGTGTTTCTTGTGCAGTGATGGATTCTTTTTTGCTATCAAGGAAGTTTCCTTGCTTGATCAGGGGAGCCAGGCACAGCAGAGTATTTCCCAACTTGAGCAGGTGAGACAGGATATTCTTTTGTCATGGTATAAGTTTGATTCTCCACATATATACTATTTTTCTCTCTTACAAGTACTTTAAGTAAACTGACTGGGGTTGGATATAATTTAATTTTACTTATCATGTGCTGCTATTGTTTGCAGGAGATAGCCCTTTTAAGTCGGTTCGAACATGAAAACATAGTTCAGTATTATGGCTCAGATAAGGTATTATGTTCTTGCTTTTCATTTTCTTTGATTTTTGACGTGACTGAATATCCTTCAAAAGTGGATAAGTAGCCTGTTCTTTTCTTATGTTTAAGATACATATACATTTCTAAAATTCTTTTCCTAACCTCTTCCATTCTTTGCTTCATCTTGGTGGAATAGTTTAGATGTATGATTTGAGAGGGAAATACTAATTAAGGTGTTCCCAGAGAGGAAGGTTGAGTTTGCTTAATTAATATAGATAGAATATTACATAGTTGTCCTTTTCAAATTCTTCTAAGCAGTAAAATGTGTTTTAATGAAAGTTCTATTTATGTTTTTCCTTTGCTTTTATTGAACCCAAAAATAGCGTGAGCACTTTCTGCAAATTATGCTTTTCCATTACCAAATCTGTGAAAATCTAAACGACTTTCTGCAAATTATGCTTTCCATTATCAAACCTGTGAAAATCTAAATGATTATCAAAATTATAGGCACTGTGACTTCGGACAATTTACTCAAGCTTGAATCCTAATGATTTGTCTGGAACATTGAACTTCTTGGAAAAAAAAAAAAAAAAAAAGCTTAGAGAAAGAAAGTTGAATTCACATGCATGCTGAACTTTAATCTCTTTCCTGCATCATCTAGTGTCTCTCTCTACTGTCACATATTGACAATTATTTCCATCTTTAGAAGTATTTGGATTTTATAGTATAAACATGTGTTGTTTAGTTGTTTATGTTGCATAATTTTCTCGATTAATTTCTTTTCTGTATTTAATGGTTTTGCAGGATGAATCAAAGCTATATATCTTTCTTGAGCTTGTAACTAAAGGCTCCCTTTTAAATCTCTACCAGCGGTATCATCTACGAGATTCCCAGGTCTCTGCCTACACAAGACAGATTCTGCATGGTTTGAAGTATCTTCATGACCAAGATGTTGTTCACAGGTGATAAATGTGGATCCATTATGCCATTTATCATGCATTGACAAACCATCTCATCTGATTCCAAAATTTTGTTCTTAGATTATGATTTTTTTAATTCAGTGTGTTTTATCATTGCCATCAAAGCAGCAAGTTGTTTATTATTATTATTATTATTATTTTTTCAGCATATGCAGCAATTTATGTTATTGTGCTAGCTTAGCAATCATTTGCTCTCCCTGTTTCATTGGAATTTTAATTCTATTTTTGTGTTGTTTTTTATGATGACTTATTAAAGTGGTTGCTGGTTGATTTTTCAAGTGAACTCATCTGATTCCAAAATTTTGTTCTTAGATTATGATTTTTTTAATTCAGTGTGTTTTATCATTGCCATCAAAGCAGCAAGTTATTTATTATTATTATTATTATTTTTTGAGCATATGCAGCAATTTATGTTATTGTGCTAGCTTAGCAATCATTTGCTCTCCCTGTTTCATTGGAATTTTAATTCTTTCTATTTTTGTGTTGTTTTTTATGATGACTTATTAAAGTGGTTGCTGGTTGATTTTCAAGTGAACACTGTTTGTAAGCTCTAGAGTAATTTTGTTACTAACAGTGTCATCATCCAACTGTATTTAATTTAAAATGAATTCACTGTTTCCTAGGACTCTTATGTCTTTGCTATGATGGTGGGTGAGTGGGCTCACATGCAATCATGCCTTTTTCCTAGTGGTGATAACTCTAAATTGTCGATTTCGATGCTTTTCTTTTACCTGACAACAAAATGGGGCAAAATATTTTTCCATTTGAAGGAAGATAGATATTGAATTTATTCAACAAAAGTTATACTCCCTCGATATTTGGATTCAAATTGCTAGCTGATTGTAAATATTAAGCTAGCAAATTGGGACCCACATACATCAGATTTATAACCACCCCTGTCCTGGAGTTATTTTCTATCTCCTTTTCTTTTCAGTTCTGCTTTAATATATTTTTTATCAGGGCTTCTGTTACATTTGGTCTATGATCTGCAAGGAATTTTTTCTTAACTAATTCTTAGTGAGTGTCAAGGTGGGTGGCGGTGAGTATTTGTAGTGCAATCACAGAATGGATGGATACAGAAACATATATTTTGTGTAAGATTATTTCATTTTGGCTCATCTCCTTTTTTTGTGTTAAAGGGATATTAAATGTGCAAATATATTGGTGGATGCAAATGGATTGGTGAAACTTGCTGATTTTGGATTGGCAAAGGTTCTTTTGTCATCCCTGGACTTTGATCTTCTTTTCATTTTCAGCATCTTCTTAAATGGTTGTAAATTCTTCTGAATATTTCTTCATCTGTTGATTTTCAGGCCACCAAATTGAATGATGTTAAATCTTGCAAGGGGACTGCATTCTGGATGGCCCCAGAGGTTTGCAGTTATCCTTTTGTTTGAGAGTTGAATAACATTACTTGAATTTGTAGGTTGAGTAAGTTAATGACATTATGAAGCATTGAAGAACTTACGGCTCAAAGTTATAATAGCTTAAATGGAATTTTATTTTATGCATTTGTTATTAGTAAAACCAATCCAGTTATGAAACACTATGTTGATGTTGTTCATTTGCATTCTGTGTGATATTGTTTCGTACCTGATAATTCGGCAGTTATTGCTCAATTTTAAACATGATATTGCAAGATTTTTTTTCTATTGAACACGATGCCCTTATAATAAAGAGTGTGTTCAATAATTTCCTTCAGGTGTTTCTGATTACCAAGTCTTACAATTGCAGGTTATTAACAATAAGAACAAAGGTTACGGGCGTCCAGCTGATATATGGAGCCTTGGCTGCACTGTGTTGGAGATGTTAACCAGTCAAATTCCGTATGCTCCTATGGAATGTGTAAGTTCAATTTTTATTAAAAGTGTTGCTACCACAATTATCATCATTTTGATTAAGAAGTGATTTTACAGATTTGCAAAACCATTTTCCTCGTTGGTTTCTGTTGGTTGGTCTTTTATATCCATTTTCTATCATATCATTTTGATCAAAATCTTTTGAGTGGTACAATTGTAGTGTAAGGACTTTTACTTCTGAAATATGCTCAAGTGTAGAATTTGTTTTTGGGACTTTAACTGCATCTTTTTTAGTGTAACTCAACAGATGGCGGCGTTGTTCAAGATTGGAAGGGGTTCACCACCACCTATTCCTGATAGTCTCTCAAAAGATGCTCAGGATTTTATCAAGCAATGTGTGCAAGTTAATCCAAATGATCGTCCCACTGCGGCTCAGCTCTTAGACCACCAATTTGTTAAGAGGCCCCTTGCCACTAACTCAGGCTCAGCATCTCCTTATCTAGGTAGACCCAGTGCAGCTCAGCCCTTAGACCACCCATTTGTTAAGAGGCCACTTGCCACTAACTCAGGCTCAGCATCTCCTTATCTAGGTAGACAGTGAGGTACATATCAATTGTTACATTACATTTCAGTATTTTTCCTGTTGTTATGCTCTCCTTAACACTGGAAAGAAGAGCAAAAACTGTGGGCATGAATGCCTCTATTTAAGACAATTAGCCTCTCCAGGCTCCCTCAGTCTCCACAGTGAGTCACATGAATTCTTCTACTATGCTTTAATTTTATGTGCGACGCACCTGTGGCCATGCTGATGCACGTCTAACACCTGAGAGTCTAGGGGGCATTTGGCAATTGGTTCTGCCATCTGCGAGGGATGAGTCTCAAAAGTAATATTTATTATCTTTCATTGGGTTGTAGCTTTTAACAGCTTCTCAGATTGTTCGTGTGTTCACTCTCGGAAAGGATGATAGCATCACTCTTGAAGACAGAGCTTCTTCCATCATGAAGCAAGCACAGCCTTGCATCCTAGAGCAATTTTGCATGTCCAGATGCAAAGGCTGCATGCTGTTTATTAACTCAATTAAGAGTATCCGCTCTGGGTGTTATGTTGTACTTGATATGCAATTGTAGGGTAGTAGTTTGGTATGGTTTCCTCATTATTATTATTATTTCTAAGGGAAGAAAGATTGTAAGGGGGAGGTGTGATACGTTGTTAGAGCCCGGGACGGTCACATTTTGTATATATCTCGCATTTGAGACAATGCTACTGAAGCAAGTGTATATGCAGGATGCAGATCAAATAAAGCTCGTATTACTTGGTAATTTTGCCTTCTGATTTTCCTCTGCATGTAATATTTGATTGATAACTTTGTGCTATGGGTCCAAGGAAAATCTTCTTAATACAAGACATTTTAGCGCAATAAAATCTCGTGGGAGACGGGACAAAAGGTTTCTAAATCATGCAAGACGAGTAAGTAGTGGGTGATCCAAATAAACCAGAAGTTGCACTATTTTCAATTTTTGGTAGCAGGATCTACGCCAACCTTGAATTTGTTTGTCGAGAAAATACAAGAAAACAAAGAAATTATTATTATTGTTACTACTGCTGCTACTACTTTGGGAGCTTGTAATTTTAGTGCATTAGTACATAAATAGTACGGATCCGGAAAAGTTGTTTCTGTCTCATCAGGAGTAGCGTCTGATTTGTCTATAAATTTAATTACTGGACAGTGAACGATACAAGATTAAAAAGGAAATTTCAAAATTCAAATGCTGTCGCGTATTAATGGGCTGGGAATTGATGAGGCCCAGAAGCTCAGCCCGCCCAACACTCTCTAGCCGACTCTAAAATTTTCTGAAAAATATATTTACTAGAAAGTGTAGAAATAATAACAATTAAAAAAATAAATAAATAACCATAATGGTGCCATGGTGGCGTAAAAATGACAGGCATGAGCTGACAGCCGAAGCTTATTCAAAAGTTTTCAACCCTATGATATAAATTGAATAGTCAGGGAATTAAAATAAAATTATAAATAAAGACGGTGGGAGAGAGACAGAGAGCCTGGTTCGTTCCGTTAGCTTGCAGCAGCACACGCAAGACGCAACCATCGCCCAACGTGACCGTGAAGATCGGGTTCACTCACCACTCAATCCCATCCGCCTTTCCCTCCACATAAATCATCTAAAAACACCACTTTCAAAACCCCTCTCTATTGGCCCCCACCCAAACGACGTGTCGAATTGCCCTTTATCCCTTCTGCTTTCCAGGTACGTGACGCTCTTTTCGAGGCTCTGACGTCGGCCTTCGATTCCATTTTCTGGTCTTGGATTTCATTTTTTCCTGTGATTGCGAGCTCTTCGGCGGCTAACGTATCTTCATCTAACTGGAGTTTTACATTTTGGATAGTGCGTGTGTTTGCCAGTTTTTAGCTCTAGGGTTTTCTTTTTTGCGTCTGAGTTGTTTTTACTTCCATGTTTTTTTGTAATATGTTATGTTCGTATATCAGAATTGTGCTTGTGACTGTACTTATTTACGATTTTGGCATTTTTGGATTATCTGTGTTTTGAAAATTGAAACGTTCATGCATACATTGCACTGCACTGGAATATACTTTAGCATTTCGGCCTTAGTTGCATAATTTGGCTTGCAACAGAGTTTTAGACAATTGTACTGTGTAGTGTGTAGCTGAAGGCATTTTAATTTTTTTCCTTTTCTTCTTCTCATTATTATTTTTTGGTTAAATATCACGTACTGTTTGACCAATGCCCAACATTTTCAGCTTGGTTCTAAGTTCCATCAAATCATTAGAATAACAATTGCTCAGAGAAATGTAAAAATTAACTACAGTTGTTTAGAGTAATGCATATACTCCAAGTGCTGTGAGAATTGTGTTCTTGAATTGTTAGGTTGGAGTGCCACCAATGGGTATTTATAATTTTAAGCATTTTCATTTGGAGTATTAAACTTGTTGAAAAAATTGCAGAGTCAGAAGAAGAAAGGACAGGTTCTTTTTAGCAACAAATGACTTGACTGATGGAAAGGATATTTCTGCTGAGTGTGGTGATTAGGAGTTCAGTTATATTGCTGGTAGTGATGAGTTCCTTTTAATTAAGCCCAATTATGATCCTCATATCCAAGTCATTCATTTGGATTTTTTTTTTTTTGGGTTTTAAAAAGCTTTGACATTTGAAAGGATGCTTGTTTTATGAAAAAAGTTTGTTGCTTCTCAATCTCTATTTTTGGGGGTTTAAGTGGACACTCCAAATAATAATTTTGCGGCAGATCTGTTGTTTTTAGTTATTGATGAATTTTACATTGTATCTTCATTTTGTTTTCCCAGTCTATTTCGAATAAGTTGCTATGCAGGTCAATTGTGCTTTCGAAACCAACATCCCCTTTTTCATTGGTCAGGGCCTCAAAAGGTGTGGGCAATGGCATGGACAGCTGGATGCCAGCCAACACACTCAATAGAGAGGGTTAGGGTAGATTGGGTAGAGGGTAAGGTAAGGATACTAACTATATGATTGGTGAACACAGGAAAAAAAGAAGGAAATGCACTTAGTAACATCTTTATCATTGAATTCTAAAACCTTGTTATTAATAAGCTCCAAATTTCTCTGGGAAAAATATGTTATTTCTTTTAGACAGTGAATGAAATATACACAGCTTGTTTTAATTGGTGCTTTTTTGTCTAATGACCTAGTGTGGATTCTTTACCATGCATGGTCTGTACTAACTGATTGAATGCGTCTGTGTCTTATGATTGGAAGGTACCATCAGTAATAAGACTTCCCTTTTTGATGAAGATTCTTTCTTCTGAGTTCTTATCCTTGGGGAAAGGTTCTATTGGCTGTAGTAAATGAGTTCGATGGACGTTTTACTGCCATTGTGCATGGTTTTTAGTTTTCTGTTTGCAAATTCTGGCAAAGCAGGGGTACTTTGAAACTTATTTGACATCAATTGCGGATATTGATGTGATATGTGGTGAATAGGGAATTTTTGACCTTTCCTACGATGGTCCCCATGAGTTTGTGTATATTTTGGACTTTAAAGTTAGTTTATGCCATAGATGTACTCAGTTGAGCCTTTTCAATGGCGGTAAATGGTCAGTCCACTTTTTGAAGTCTGCATGTCATGAAGGTATTGCATTAAGGTTTGGCAAACAGCAATATGATATTTCACCAGTGCATATTAAGAAGCTTATGATGTGTTTGATATGATTGGTACATTGAGAAACCTGGTGGGTTCTGGCACTTGACTGATTCCGGCAGGCAATTGATTCTTTTTGCCTTGGTGTTATGTTTTTCTGTATTTGTCATACATGGATAGATGACAAATTTGTTTTGTAAATTAGACTTTGCATTTTTTTTTCCAGAAGTTCTGAAGTGGCCTCATATGAGAACAGTAGTTAAGAACAATAATATGAATTGCTTAGATGCTATTAAAATACAATCAACTTAATCAGAATGCTAGTTAAAATTCATTGGAGTTGGTGGATATGAAATTGGTCTTGCATGTGTCTTGTAGAGTCATATTTATGATCTAGCAGGTTATATTATTTAAACCTTTTCCAGGAGAATGATTCATTCCTTCACACTCTGCTTGTTTCAAGGTTAACTATTGTCCATGGCAAAAGTTAACAAAGTGCGATGCAAGTCTGATTCACGACGTCACAGAGTGGCACCATACCCATTGCCGTCTGGGCCTAAAAAGGTTAATAAAGAAGGCCTGTCAAAGAAAAAACATCCTAGAGCTTTGGAGAAGAAAGATTGGGAAGGTGCAACCTGCCCAGTATGCTTGGAGTTTCCTCACAATGCTGTGCTTCTTCTTTGTTCCTCTTATCACAAAGGATGCAGACCTTACATGTGTGCTACAAGCCGTCGTTTTTCGAATTGTCTTGATCAATACAAGAAAGCCTACACAAAAGTTTCTTCTTCTGAGAGTGGCCAACAATCCAATGGGTCATTGGATAACTCCAGTGTCACTTTAGATCCCGTGCATGCTAGTGAAAAGTCTGAAGTTCCACAGCTTCTATGCCCTCTTTGTCGCGGACAAGTGAAGGGTTGGACTGTGGTGGAACCAGCCCGCAAATATCTCAACACCAAGAAAAGATCATGCATGCAAGATAAGTGCTCATTTGTGGGAACTTACAAAGAGCTGAGGAAGCATGTCAAGGCAAAGCACCCATTGGCAAGGCCTCGAGCAGTAGACCCTGTACTTGAAGAAAAATGGAAGAAGCTTGAACGGGAGAGGGAGAGAAATGATGTTATCAGCACAATAATGTCCTCTACACCAGGGGCTATGCTTTTGGGAGATTATGTGATTGAACCAGGGTTTCATGACATTTATAGTGATTATGAATCGGATGACTCTTTTGATGATGGTTACTTTCCTGTCGAGTCATTGGACCGGGGACAGAGCAGAAGGTTTCATTGGCGAGGTAGATATCACATGGATTATGACTCATTGGATGAGGAAGGTTTTGGGATACGTCGAGCTATTCTTGCTGGTTCAGCTGCTGCTGCTGCATCTGGACGTGTTCTTCCCAGGATACTTGTTGGCGCATCAAGGAGGCGGTGGCGGCATAGAGGAGGTAATAGAAATCGATAATTTGCTTGTCAAATTGTAGAAGGGTGAGGATAGACCCAGCCAAAGCTCTTTCACTGTTGCATACATTAAATTTCTTTCTGACTGCCATAACATAATCTGGTATATAATCAGAATGACCATGGCTGTGTGATCTCAACTGATTGTAGAATAGCAAGGCAACAGGTGCCTTGTCCTTAGATATATTAGGCATTTAGTCTTTAGAAACTAAGGCATTGCAGTAGTCAGTTTCCTCATAGTCATTGACATATGGATTGAGTCATTGACTATCATTTGTTCATGCATAATAGCCATTTGAATGGAAGGATAGAATGATATAAACATTCTTTTAATATTCAGTTTGAAAAATATGATGAATTTCTTTTTTCACTTGTATACAGTATGAGAATATCCTCATATTGTATGTACAGCTTCATGAAAAATTGTGTGAGACTTGATAAAGAAAGATTGAAAACAATCAATTCATTTGTCCATAAGTAATCGGTTTCGTCCTGTGGAGGCAAACTGTGCTTACACGGATCTTGTTGATTTGGTTGTAATTTGTTAAAACAATAGAGGATCTCTGCCTTGGAAAGTTAAACATGGGAGTGAGGAACGGATATTTTACTGTTATAACAGACCACAATAGGCGGATCAAGAGAAGAATTGAGACAAATTATCCATGAAAATCCGCATTTCCATCTGAAGAGAGAGAGAGAGAGAGAGAGAGAGAGCAGATTCAAATGGCAGGACTTTCTCTGCGACAATTCAGATCCCCAACTTGATCATCATCTCTGTTACATCTTGCTGCACTTTCCACCAAGTGACAATTCTTTCAGCACGCACTTCAATTTCCTCTGCAAACATGAGAAAGAAAAACTCTTAGCCAACTCAACACAGAAACGACGATCAAGCATTCGAGATTTCAAAAAACTGAAAAACGAAGGTCAAGAACTAATGCAGTCTACGCAAAATAGTGAAATGCTTCTCCTTAAAGAATTCTTCCTGCTACAGATTTTCTCTTCCGATACCATCCGCTCATACTTCCATCGTCCTCTCGTTCCCGGGAAAATCTGATGAAAAGTAGCACGGACTCTAGCTGGCGTAGCAGACCAGTCCCATTTCTGTTCACGGCATTTTCTTTTTTTCAGTTTCATAACGTACGCATGCGTGCATTTATGTACATTTCTCATGTAGTTGCAAAAGGGTAGAAACTTACCTTTGGCTTGGAGCTTTGACACTTTCTCGACCAATGGACCGTTTCAGGATCTGCTTCTCTGAGACGATTTGCATAGGCTAAGAGCTCTGCCCTGCGATCATAACCGCATGTCCTTGTTGTTTGAGGTTTTCTGGAAACTGGATGTGGCTTGATTTTTTTATGTGATCCGACGTTATGCGATTCGAGATAGTATGTGATTCTCACTGCATTATAGCTCTGCTTCTTTCTTGCCATTTTTTTCTTCTGATCTTGATGCTTACTCATGGATTAAGGATGCACTCAATCAAGATCGATTTTGTTAACTAGAATGAAACAGAAGGCTCGGCTATTGGTTATCCTGTTTTGGCTCCTTAAATCTTTTTTCCTCCTATATTCTGAGGAGAAAGGGAAATATCAAATTACTATTATTAGGAAGAATTTTATTTTGCTTCCTCAGTTAATTCACAAGACCCTCTCTAATGATCGTTATTCATCATAAGCTCACACTGCAAGTAATAAGTTTATAATAGGTATTTATACATTCAAATTGATATTATTTCCAATAGTATTCAGATACTGAATTAAAAAAAATAAAATTAATTAAATAAAAATATTTATTATAGTTATCAATTATTATTTATACATAATAAAAAATATTTTATATCTATGTTTCCAATCGTGTAAATAAATTTTATTTAATATTATGTCTATTTAATTATTTATATTTTATAGTTATTTAATAATAAGATTTACGAAACACATACAATTACTTAATTTTAAAACTCACAATACTTCTTAAAATAAAATTTATCAAATATTTATGTGATTTTCTTCATAGTACAACTCACACCAATTATTTTAAAAATTATTATTTTACCAAATGGGCACTAAATCATCTATACAAATTTATACAAACATATCACTCAGTAGGATGCACAAAAATAAATGATTATTTTTGTGCCTAATATTATTGATTACTCTTATATATATAATAACTCTTATGAGCAACAAATATAGTTAGAAAATCAAATTCATCGTTCTATTTCTTCTTCTTCTTGTTCTTTTTTTTTTTCGAATTAAAAGGCAAATATCTCTACGGATTTAGAAATGTGTTCTTTTTGGACTTTTTTTTTCAATAAAGGAAAAATATTTTTTCCTTCTAAATCCGAAGCTTTTAAGTTCTAGATCTGAAAAAATTACATAAAAGAGACTAATTGATCTTCGTACAAATTTGTTACTGTATATCATTTGGTCTAGAGATAGCATTAGAAGTGGAATATATCTGAATCAAACGCAGGAGTATTCGTAGAATAAATAAACAATCTAATGTTTTAAATTATTTGAAAATGCACACCAGGATGAAGTAATGCACCGCAATAAGCACCGAAAATTACCAACGCGCCATCTTAATTTGGATATTTACAAGTTCACCCGCACATATAATTCTGAAATTTGGGAAGAATATCAACTTGATCTTTCAAGCTGCTCTCATAATTGCGGTGCTGAAATTGTAATTCCCCTTGATGTGAAAGGTGAAAGGATGGACATTTGAAATGGCAAATTTTCCTAGCTATGAAACCAGGTATTTTTAGGCCCCATTATATATGAGCACAAAAATTGCCAAAAATCATTTTAACTTGGTATACCGAAATGACAAATCCTCTTGATGTGCAATGCAAAAGGATGGAGAATGAGATTCAAGCGACATTAAACCAAATAATAGACGCGACGAGGCTTTAAGCTCACATCAAGAGCAAGCTGGCCTGGCCCCCGAGAGCAGTCATTCGTTAGTCGTTACTGCCAATTTGTTCGACAATTTGAAACTTGTGGTTTTCACAGAAGAGGGTTTCAAATTTCAAAGCAAGCGGTTGAAATATGGCAATGAGTCCATCGGTCCATAGTGGATATTATAGATCAATCCACTAGCTTATTAATTTCTGGGTCCTCTGCACTGAAGATGACTGAGACTGACTGAAAGAGTTCAAACACACACACGGACACGCTCATATGTCCAGAAAGACAGAGAGCTTGTGAAAGTTCCGCTCACTGATGACATCATCGACATAAAAGGTCATGGTGGGACTGAAATGAACCAAAACAAACCCTAATCTTTAAATCCAAACATTATCATCAATAAAGCATATAAAGGAAATGACGTGACTCTAAATCACGGGCAATAGGGGCAATCAACAATTTGTGGGAGCTGGTCCAGCCGTGGCCAGTGTCTCCGAATTCGATTGGTTTTTCACTCATGCTTTTACTTCACGACAAGAGATTTGTACGCTTAATTAGTTGACACACTGTGTCAAGAAGTCGCTCTCAATTCTTCAAAATATCAAAGAACATCCAGTTACCTGTGCCACAAATTTTCTGACAAGATGTTTTTGAGTTTGGTACAGCTTGTTACGTACATCATCATCGATCACTTGTGTCCGTGGAAGCTCCTCCCATTTTTGTTATTATAAGCATGGTCATCGGTTTGTGAGGTTCAAGATCGAAGACTTGGGGTTCTGTAATTATAGATACAGATTGATCCAGAGAAGAGACATGACTCATGAGAGTTGCTTGAAGAAGAAATTATCATATATCAATGCGATACTGCACATTCAATTTTCTAGTAGTCATCAAATGAATATATTCATCGGTTGCAAAAGGAAAACAAAAACACTACATTAATTTTCAAATCACCCTCATTTTCTTTGCTAAAAATTTTGCTCATGTATTTCATAAGCAGATAAGCCTTTTAATGCTCAGTATTCCCTTCAGAAGAAAAAGAGAGCGCATCACCCAAAGGGGGGTTTTTTTTTAATAATTTAATTTAAACCAAATTAAAGCATTAGCTTCATAGAAAAAAAATTATGAATTTTTTTTCTCCATTTCACTCGTCTTATTCTCGTTGAAAACAATGCACGATACAAATCAAATAGTTATCCCCTCTAAGGTTGTTTTGAGAGAGAATTGATCTTTGACGTCTTACTTCCATAAAGGTCAAAAATAAAAACAAAGCTATCATCTTGGGATGTAGTATGATTCTTTACTGTACCTTGTACGTATATGTAACGTAGACCTTATGATAATAATGATAATAATATTTAAAAAAAAAAGAGTACAACGAGAAGAACAATTGAAAAATAATTATTAAAAATAGATTGGTAGTATCATTGATTTTTTTCTCTCATAATTAAGGAATTTTAGCGGTTAAATTGATCTAACTTACTATTTTTTAAACACAACTTCCTGTTAATTTAATTCAATATTTAATCTATCTTTATTTTTGTTTAATTCATTCATTATGACATGAGTGATAATACTAAATAATAAGCCTTACAGCTGGCTACCAAACTGATAGACGATCTTTGAGAAAAGAAAAGGGCAAGAAATATCTCGGCCGTCCTTTACCCAAATTTAGTGTATAGATTAAACTAAGAGCAAATCAAGATTTTGCTGAGATTTGTGATGACATGATCCGATGACTAATAAAATAAACTTTAGACTATCACTAGCTAGCTTGCACTTTCATTTGTCATGTTGCTTTCGTTTACAATTAACCCACCAATATGCCATCATTAACAATTATTTTAGATGTTATTAAATTTCCCACGGCTGTAATGAAAGCGACACCAAAATGGTTTTGTGGCTGCTGCAAGACAGCGGGGCATTACTAGTAAAATAATAGTGTGTTTCCACCCGATGTCTTTGGAGCCAAATTTCCAAGTTCTATGGACGCGGTATTATATTAATTAAATAATTAAGAATCCTAACAACTAACATTGCACATAGCAGTGTATTTGTTTTCTTAATCATTCATTATTAACAAAGAATTACTGATATTATAATATAATTTTTTTTATTTTAGCTTTCTTTTTCTTATGCAACTTGTTATTTTTTAATTATTTCTTTATCTCTGCTTAAGCTAGAACTTTTCCAAGCCTTGCCATAGAGGATACCTCCCACCTTTCGTTCAAGATCTTAATTTGTTAATTTTCACACTTTTAGGCTCAGCTTTATTGACTCAAATTAAATATACTAAAGATAAGATTCCATTAATTTCTAAAAGTAATTATGAACAGTAAGTATAATGGTATTGTCATCAGAATGCCAAATTCATATTAAGAGACTTCAAATTTCAAGTAGTTTAATTGATAAAAAGTTTTCGTCCGGGTTCAAATCCATACCCACGGCCACCGCCTCCCCATCTTTTTTATTTCACTCAGAAATTAAGTTAATGGCAGAATTCTGCACTGCCTTGTTATGATGACTTGAGAATTTTAGAAAACTAGGAATTCGTATTTATTTTGCTTATCATGTACTTACATGAAGGGAAGAACATAATGAATAAGGTTTTCACATGCGATTTATTAGCCAAATAACCAAAAAATTACTTGACCAATAAAGGCACTAAAGGCAAAAGCAAACACGGCAATTTCTTGGGTCCAGTTAGAGTGATTTTGAATTCCATATGCAGTACTCTATGCGAATATGACATTTAGTTTTATTTTTTTGGATATGAGTAAATAACACGTGTAGTTCATACATTTTAGTTTAGTGTTGAGTTAGTTATTACATTTTGAAAAATATTTAAAAAATGCGCTTGAAAAATATTAATTTACCAAATAAACCATAAAAATGTTAATGGATTTTTTTAAATAGAAAAACAACTTCATACTCATATTTTATAATTTTATCAAATAACCAAATATCTATTAAATTAATAGATTTTCATAATCGCATAATTATATTTATTTTATCAATATTTTACCGTAATATTTATTATGTTGCCTTAAATTGCTTAATCAAAATTATATTTATTTCATCCTCTTCTGTTAATATTTATTTTATCAATATCGTTTTGTTAGTATATTTTATATATAAATTGCTTAATCAAAATGAATGACTATACCTGATGATTCAATTCAACATCAAAATTCAACCCCAGGGAGCAAAACGGAGGGAGATTATTCGTTCGTTAGATTTCATTTAGTAAAAAATTGAGAAGTTCCTTCATGTATAGTTGTTATTACATTTGAAGACGGAAGTGCTGAGAAGTGAGAAGAATCAACAATCAAATGAATAACGACAAATGTTGGAGAGGTTGGGGGTCATGCGATGCGAGGCAATAAGAAAAATAATAAAGGCGACCTTTCGAGCACCAAACAGCAAAATGGTGGCTGTGGCAATCAGTCGACTCAGAATCACCCGCAACAGCCAGCAGCGGTCCGAGTGTGGCTCTCGGGAGCAGCGGTGGCCAACTATTTCTATCTTTCTTTAACCGGTCCCGCTTGGATATTGGGCATTATTGCGTCACCTGAGCCGCCGCCGTATCACCTAGCAGCTTGATGCATGCATGTTTTACTCAATATCGAGCACGTGTTTTAGCTCGGTAAATATTTCCTGCGTTGCTTATGTCATACATTTTGAGTGCGTGACACCACCACATAGCTAGAATTGTCAAGTCCGTCCACGTCTTAAACACTATACGTGAAGAGTTACATAATTGTGCAACATGTCTAGTTGTTTGCGATCATATATATGATGAGCTAGGTGACTTAATTATGAGACCATTTATGTGCATTGGCTATGGTTTAACGTTTTCAAACCAAGAGTTGATAATATGTTAACAATATAACAGATATGATAACTTTTTTTAATGGTCGATAAATATGTGAGCTTTATGACAAATAATTATTGTTTTATTATTCACTGTTTTTTTGTTGCTTCAACCCCCCCCCCTCCGGCGGCGGGAACTCTTGTAATCTTGTGGAATATCCGAATCAAATGCATAGGGTACCCGTTACCTTATCTTAACTGCGCCAATTGAGATACGAGATACAGAACTCGATGGCTAGGCAGCTAGCTGTCCGGTCCTGTCGTGCCTATCCAGCCTGCTGTAAAGAAAGTTACTCAGAATGCTGCAGCAGAAATAATATTAAATATAGTACTGGTCCTGAATCCCAAATTCCGCATGGAAATGTAATTTTTGAAGAAAGGAAAGGACACGTAAAATTCACCCACAAAATCTAACATGTGGAGGAGCCTCATAATTACAACTCAACTCCAAGAACTTTCCTTCTTTTGTTTCTCAACTAATCAACCCTAATTTTATCTTTTCTTATTAGCCTTCTTCGTCCATAAAAAACAAAGTTGGTAGGAAATACAAGAAACCTTAATTTATATGAGACAGCAAATAGCAAAAAGAAAAATTTCATAGTTTTGGAGTATATTTTTCTTACTTGTATGTGACAATAATCATGTTACTTTTGTCATACGTGTCTGCTGTGATGATCTGGGCTTTTATCATTTTACTCGTCAAAAAAAAAAATAAAAGTATTGCTGTTAGGTCTGTATCGCGCAGTGGTCTTTTTATATATTGAGTGGGATCTCAATTCATTATCATTCTAAAATGCTTTTTACTTAATGAAAATGCTTTTTACTTTGATGTACCCTTGCAATTAGCTAAAGAAATGATAGGGTATACGACTAATTTGTCGAAATAATGAAGAAATATTTGTACCAAAAAAGAAATTACAGGGCATTCAATTGTTATTGATCGGGGAGATATTATTTATAGAGTCTATACAAGAAGAGTGACGCAGTACTTACTGCTGCTGAAAAACTTCGACGTTTTTCATGCATTATCCCCCGTACTAGGAAAACTTTTACGTGACAACAGCTGATTTCCCTTAAAAGGAACAAAACAAAAAAACCTGGACAATTTTTTTTTTTAAATCTTGAAGGGAAAAAAATTAAATAATTAATACTGGACGAACAAATCCAAGGACATAAATAAAAGTAATAAAATACATTTATATATGTACAACGTCGGCTGGTACCGTCGTCCGCGCTTGACCCCATCGTTTAATTTAAAACACCAGCAATGAATCCTTGATATCGTAGTTCATTTTCTCCAAATTCGGCTGCACGGCAAATTGAATCATCGGGGGAGGCCCACATGCCAACGCAAGAGTATCGCCTGATCCTTCGGGGACGTGCTTCCTGAGGATTGCTTCTGTGAGGAACCCCGTACTGTATTGCCACCCTTCTTTAATTGATTTCTCTATCACATACCAAACCTTAACTCTATCGTGCTTCTTGGCCCAATCATCAAGCTCTTCTCTTAGCAAAATATCATCTTCGGTTCTGTTCGCATACACCACGTACATCTCTGTTTCATCTTCAGGATCCTTCAGAATGGCTTGCATGATTTGATAAATAGGGGTTATCCCTGTGCCGCCAGCTAGCATAGCCAGCTTCCTAGCAAACTTCGGCTTTCCGTGAACCAAAAAGTTGCCACGGCCAGTGTATTCAATGTGACCCAAGGGACCCTTCACGTCTAGTGTGGATCCCACTGGCAGAGAGTCCAAGCACTGTGACATTAGTCCCCCGTTGGGGAATTTCGGGTGAACACCTTTGAAATATATTTTGACGACGAGATCGAAGTGGCCCACTTCATCAACGGAGCTCGTTGGCGTGTAGGCCCGCATGCACAACTTATCGTCAATGGTAGCACACAAAAATATGTGCTTGCCCACTGGGAGCCCCAAAACTTGATCATCCTGGGGCAGGGCAAATCTAAAGAGGCGCACATCGTGAGATATCGAAATCTTTTCCACGAGCTTGCATGGGATTTTCTCACGTGGAACAAGAGCTACACTTCTCGTTGGCGCAACTTCTTTAATAGGTGCCAAATTAGTCGCAGTGTAATTGGATGCCCCATGCACGGAGTTGTTAGGCGAGGAGGCTGAGGAGTCAGAAATGTAGCCTGTTGTAATCAGTTCACCAATACGATAATCTTCAAGCATTTTCTTGGCTTTGCCGGAGTGGATAGCGTCAAATTCTTCGGTGCAGTCGGTACCGGCATTGATCAAGATACTGTCTGTGCCACCAGGGTGATCTTTAAGGAATCGAGTGCAATCATAGATGTGACCGTGGACGATGATCCATGCTGAATCAGCAGAGTTGTGTTTCGCAACCTCAGATAACGAATATGTGTTTGAGGTAGTGTTCATAAAAGGCGATGAAACACTCTTCTTTAAGGTTTGATTGGCATCCGAAGATCTCTCAAGTTGTCTCTCTTTAGCCATCCATCCGCCCGATTGGTTGCCTGGTTGTGTTGGGTGTTCAAAAACTATTCCGATTTCTCCCTTGTGTGGCTTGCATACGTTTGCTTTCACACGGAACCAGCAATTGTTCATCATTCCCTGCATTATTGTTTTTCGAACACACTTTAGTGAAGCTTCACAAGCTTCAAAATTCAACTCAACTCCATTATTAAATTAATATTTGAAAATATATGGGTCTGTCAATTGAATATTCTGTACATCACTTTCGAAAGAAAATATTTTTGAACAATTTGACCCAAAACTGGGGGCAGGCTGAGGCAGTCAAGGAAGCAAAATTCAAGACGTAAAGACTATACTCTTGGTGGCGCAATGATCCAAACTTGTGGGGCCAAGAGTTTGGTTAGGGCCCAATCACACCCTTGACAAACAAACATATCGCGCGTGGCATAATCTAAGGGGGTTAAATTGTTAGGAAGTGGGGAATTATTTTAACTTTGACCATTTAATATGAAAACAACTATAAACAACGAAACACCACTTGCAAGATGCGTGGGGATGCACGTACCATTACGTTCCAGATGAGCTTCTCGGGTTGGGTGTTGAGGGTCTCATCCCAGGCTCGGACCGCAATATCCTTGGCTCCAAGCAGGTCCAGAACCTCAACCTCCAGTGACCAGAAGCACCAGCACCAGTACCTGCCATACTTGTTGGGCTTCTCAGGGTGGTCCAATGTGCACACGTGCCACGTGTCACCACCATCCATTGTCACCTCCACACGTGTCACTTTCTTCCCACCCCCTGTTTAGCACGTAATACAAGAAGATTAGTTTCATTGCAAGTAAGAAACGTTGGTTAAATTTGTGTGCAACTTGTAGAGAAAATAGAAAGGCAACTATCAATTCTGTGGGACTAAGATTAAATATTTTATTTTTTTCCCCCCTTGTGGTGGTTTTTGCAATCTCAAAAATTTAGAAGTGTCGCACTTATTCGTAAAATGAATGAGGCAATGCATACCACTTAATGGATATCAATCAAAATCAATTTGAAATTTTATGCTCCTAAAATCATAAATATATTTAACGATAACATGAATGGTAGAACATTTTTATAAGGTTGAATTCACCTGATCACTTGACAACTAGTACACAACAAAATTTTAAACTAATAGAAGATTCCGTTATTAAAAAAAAAAAAGAAAAAAAAAGTGATTGCATAACATACCGGAATATGCGTAGCCTCTCAAAGTGTACGGCCTTTGAGCGGTCCACGAGTTAATTGGCAAAATCTCCTCATGGCACGGTGTCGTTATCACTGAGTTTATGTTGAGCTCATTGATTATGTACTCTGGTTTGTACCACCATGCTGCACGCGCCGTAAAACAATAACTTATTTCTTTCTCTTACAATTGTAAACGGTATTATTCACAGCGCCAACGGATTTGGGAAAAAAAGGAAAAACAAAACTAAATTCGCACGGTAATTATTACTTGGACCTTTTAATTTACGCTTAACATCATTTACAGCCTATAAAACTAAACTAATTCAGTTTGTGGCCCACCAAATTAACTAGTAGTAAGTTACATTAAATATATTTTAAGTATTGCTTTATAGACTAAAAATAACGGGATTTTTCTCGTTACACAAAGACAGTAAAAATATCTTGAAAAAAGAAGAAGGAGAAGAAGATTAAAGAAAGAAAGAGGTGGGTCCAAATTCTGTTTTATTATTCTATTCAAAATCAAATCACAATAACCAAAAATAAAAACTGATAGAGCTTGCGTGAGTAGCCCAATAGAAATGCGGCTCGGTGCACAAAACATAAGCAAAATCACGTGACAGAGCGTGGAAGAATTACCTTCGGCATTGGCAAGTTCAGCGTCAACGTGCGACGGAAGTACTCTGTTGTCCTTGTAATGATAATAATTGTCGGATTCTTGAGTGGTGACGATAATCCTCTTCAGCCACTTCACCATGCGGCCACCGATGCAACCTGGTATGATCACCCGCACAGGAAATCCGTGATCAGGCGATAAAAGCTCACCATTTTGCATGTAAGCTAATATGATGTCCCTTGATGGATCCATTGCTACTTCCTTCCGGACACTAGTCCCGTACTTGGACCCACCGCCACCTGGCAAATCCTCAGCCCCTTCGAAGCACACATTCAGGGCCCCACTTTTACGGCTGAAGATCCCACAGCGCTTGAGCACATGACGTAATGGTACTCCGCGCCACACCGAAGTCGAAATCCCAGCTGCACCCCAGTTAAAGCCAATTGTTTGTTTAACCATGTTTTGTTCTTTGCGTCTGTTACCCGCACAAACAAGCGTGACAGGAAACTCCCGGCTCTGGAATTCGTGCATTAGCTGATCCATAGTGAACCGGCCTGGTCGCTTGACCAAACCGGTTACTTCGATGGTCCAGTCGTCCCATGAGGCCTTGGGAACCGCCCCGTGGTTACGCACGTAATGAAGCGGGACCGGGGTTATGAAACCGTGCTGCATGAGCCGGGTCAAGGGAGCCTCAGAGTTGAAGGGGTGCTTCCCTGTGAGACGGACCATGGAGGGGTTGCGCTCGATCCAGTTATCGGTAGTGCCTTCATCTCTGGGGTCGAAGATCGATGGCTCAAGTTCACTGTTGCCTTTGCGTATTATTTCCATGTAATCAGCCTCATTTTCATCGTCACTCGACCAGTCTTCCTCGAGAAAGACTTGCTTCTTGGGAGCGAACCCATTTTGGGGGGAGCGAATAGGGGAGTCAGACCTGTGACCTGGACCGGGTTTATAAGGACGAACGATGCCGTTCAAGGATTCAAGGCGGGTGAATTGGCGATTGTCAACCGAGGCCGCCATTGTAGATTCAAAAGAAAAGGGATTTGGCTTTTATGATTCACTCTTTTTTTTTCTTTTTTTTTTTTTCCCCCTCTGTAAGTCGAAAAGTTTTTCAAGCGTTATGAACCTCTTACGAGTTTTTGTGTGCTTCAATGAACGGGGAGATGGTGGCTTTATATAGCGCTCGTCGAGGCAGAAACGTGTCAAACAACGAGTGGGACCCACTTTTGATAAACAATTCACATAATTTTTTCTTTCCTTTTTTACAATACATATGGACTACAGAGGCTCTGCCGTTGGCTAGGGTGGAGCCGTATGGCTGATACGGATTAAGAGGGTATTTGGTTGGGGCTAGAGCCACGTATAATGTAAATACATACCATGCTATATTGAGCAAAATAATTGTCTTCCATTTATATTACACAGAATCATATGTGTATTTGTATAATCGTATATTATAATATATGTTCTTTTATCTATTACTGAATGTCTTTAATTTATTAAAATAAGAATGTCTTCATATAGAGGGATATATAGCAAAAAAATAAAAATAAAATTATATAGATATGGATGATGTGAGTCGTTCTTGGGTTTAGGAATTCTAGATTTTATTAAAATTGGGGACAAGTTGACAATAGTGTAAACATGCGACAATGGCGTGAATATAATTTTGTAATATTTTGTTAAAGTTTGTTCACACCATTATTAACTCATTCTCAATATTTATTTCAAATTGAAAAATTTTATGATAAGATATATTTATATATGTTAATAGTCGTATTATCAAGAATAGTAATTATACATATTCTAAGAGATTGAATGATGTTAAACATCTCAATATTTAAATATCAATTTGAGTCTCAATTGATATTGTATCCATCTATTGCATAGTAACTAAATAATTTGATAAGTGAAATTCAAAATTTAATATATGGGTGACACATAGTATAGAGACAAAAATTAAGGCTCAAGTGTATCTAAATGATCTATTAATTGGATGAAAAAAATTAGATAAGTTGTGAAATTATTATCCATTAGATGACTGTAATGTCACTCTAAATAGCTAATACTCGGGAAAGGGTGGATTCGGATTCTCGTATTTTCGTTTTTCACGTTTTAGTAGGTGGAAATTACAAACTTGATTCGAATTTTATCTCTACAAAGAAAGTTGATGACCGTATGAGCAAATAAAGACATTAAAAGCAAGTCAATATGAGGAAGTTGCTTGTTCGTTTCTCCTCAAATTTATTCACCGAAGGAAGAGAAAGCTCCTTTATTAGTGCATGAATATTTCGAACAGTGGGCACTAGAGTAGTTATGACTGGGTAATATTATATTAATCTTAGATAGACCCTGGCAAAATATAACTTCCCCTGGATGTAACTGGAATCAATATCATGGGTTAGGCTTTTATTTCGCAATATTGTTACTGTAAACTAACTCAATTCTTCCACAAATAGTGTGTAATCCTTATATATATATATATATATATTTGTATTATCTTTCATTATCGATAATATGCCACTACATCGAGCTATTTTCAAGGTAGTTATATTGATATTATTGATTTTGGATATTATATATAGTCTTTTTCTAGTGTAAGTATCTTTTTTTTTTTCCGCAAACATACTTTTAACCCATCTAATTTAATAAAATTAAATTTTAATACTATTATATGGCACGACTTAATAGGGTATCAATATTAAAAAAAATAAGGCCGGTCGCATATACACTCGCAGGTTGCTATTAAAAAAATAAAAGAAAAAAAGAAGAAATTTATAAGGATATTTCTAATTCGTTCCATATTATTCTTTTGTATGGTTTGAAATGTTTAACATTCAGATGCCCGTTTGCCGATGCCTTTACCAAAAGCACTTTGTCATGAATTGGTTTCGAGGGGTGTTTGCAAACTCGTAGTCTGTACTTCGCAGAGTCCGTTTACGTATAAAATTTCGTAATTGACTGTTTTGTCCTTAAATCACTAATCGATAAATATATATATATATATATAGCCGTGAATTTCCTTTTTCAGTTCTTGACGACTTCTTCTCCTTATTTTGTTTTATTTTTTGGGATGTTAAGTTTGAGAAATTTTACCAGAAAGTCTAAGGAAGTGTCCCCAAAGCGTTATTATTGTAGAATTATCATGCACATACATGCATTTATGACCATTCCAGAGTCAATACTAAAGTATATGCATTAATAGTATAATGATGTTGCTCAAGGTTTATCTTTTTTTTAAAAAAAAGATACATGATGGATAAAGTATAAATTAATTTTTCTCCCATCACCATGCACAATGAATCTATAGCGATTTTAGAGTTAATACTAAAGTGTATACGTTAGCAGTATAATGGTGCTGTTCAAGAATTTTGTTTTTCTTTTCAAGATAGACGATGGGTGGTGAAGTATCTCCCCTTGTATTTGAAAGAAAAATGACTTGAAACCACCTGGCTAAATATCCAGGCAATCTGACTTAACACTTCTTCATTATTAATTAGTTGTTGACAAATCAATTTATACAATATTATTTATTAAATAAATTAGAAATTACTACATAAATATATTCCCCTTTAATATTAACATTTCCTGCTCAAGCACGCATTTACGAACCAAGGCAAATCAGTGATATGTGTGTGTGTGTGTGTGTGTGCGTGTGTGCGTAGGGGGTATTATATAGATCGTAATGTATTAACAAGGTAATAAAATCTGATGGAAATCTCAGTACGTATGCCGTGATACATACATCATATAATATATTTTCATGCAGGCGGACAAAACCATTTTGTACGGACATGTAGCGGTACTGCATCTGCCGTCATGTATCCTTCTCCGCAGGAGCAACACACAGCTTGGTATTAAATTCAGTGATAAAATTGTATATAAAATCATAAATATATCCAATGAGGAGGTTAAGGTAAATTTTTCGATATTTATTTTTTCCCATCAAGAAGGAACAATAAAATTAAAATCATATTTTATTGTTTGAATTTTATCAGAGACAAAAAAAAAAAAAAAAACAATACCAATGAAAGATTCATGTCAACACATTACGTGAAATTAGGAAAATTTAACCTAATAGAATTTGCCCAAATGAATTTTAGAAATATTCCCAATTATTGTTAATATGTAGTTTCACCCATGGACGTTTATGGAAATTGGAACTCAACTTGAACTTATCTCAATTCCTTAAACAAGACGATCGTGCAGGTCCTTCGAGTTTTAAAATTTTGAGCCATATCCCATAGACATTAACATATTCATAAAGTTTGATACGATAACTTATGGAATAATTAAGAAATTCGTTCCATTAACTTCCAGGAGAAGAGCTTTCTTCCCAACAAGCAACGGTTGGATTTTCCTACATTTGACAAACATTATAAACTATAATTTTTTTTTCGTCAGTTCACATAAAATAAACTTTGATATTTATTTATTCACAACTAAAGAAAGAGAGAGTTCACGAAGCAAATAATAAAAGAAAAATGGAGACAGAAAAGAGGAAAGAATTATTCAAGTTGAGCACTAATATCAGAATTAAAAAGTGATAAAGACCCCCCCAAAAAAAAATACGCTTAAAACAGTGTCACTTAGATGGGTTCAATATTTTTTGACAGGCCTTACTTCCCGTGTCAATTTTTCATTCAAGTGGGGTATTTGTCTCGGATGTACAACTACTAATTAAGGAAATTTTTCTAGCGGTCCGCGGCACAAAAGGCTTAAAACCAATAAAATAGGGCAATGCATGTGGCGACAAGTGTTAGGCAAGCTGGTTCCTTCATTAGATTAAAATAAAAGATGAAGATTCTTCTAAATAGGATTAGTAAACTCAAAAATCAGATAAGGACTAATTAAATAGGCAGCTGGGGTAAAAGTTAAATGCGGATACAACGTACTGCTCGTGTTGGGTCAGGCGAGAAAATGAGAAGTGGCGTATGGGAAGCACCAATGGCCAATGAATAATGAAAAAAAACAGGGGGCGCAGATTCAGAAGAAAAAAAAGAAAGACGGGCAGAGCCAAGTAACCAATTAGCCAACGCACGAAAATAGAAAGGGTCGCGAATTCACAACAGGGGGCGGCTAATTGTGAACTGATGGGGGTAAGCATTTCCAAACGCCCTTGGCCTTTTGATGAAGCTTTGAGCCACCTTCTGTTTTCTTTGATTTTTCGATGCCTCGTTTCTCTCTGTTCCAATGCCAGACAAGAAAGTTTTGTCAAACATGTGCATCGTCCGTAGACTGAGGGCCAACTTTCGCACATTCATTTTTTTCCCTCTTTTTTTTTTGGTTTGGCTCTTTTTTCCCAGAGTAATAAAAATACAATTGGAACACACCTCTGCTCCTCACAATGTGGTGATGTGATTGTACTAAAAAGGGTAAATAAATTAATACTGGAAATTAAAAAAATCAAAAGATAATGTTGTAGAAAAAAAAAGGATATTTATTTTAGGAAATATCTGTGTTGTAGGGGTCTCTTTTGTTTTTTCTGGTTCATGTCGATGCCCACTGACCTGCAGCAATATTTGATTTGATTTGCTCTTGCTCGTGTGGCATGCGATTTTTGGCCACAGCGGCACCACCATGTACACCAACTCCGCCAACCTGGGCCCTGCTTCGTTCTTAAATTATTTGGCAAAATTTGGGATCAGGATTTGCTAACCCCGGATTAATCCTTAAGCAAGGCTTAGTTTAGTACTTGTTTAAATCCAATTGGTTTAACAAAATAAAGAGCTGGATTCAGAGAAATTGATCCAGAAACCTGTATTGATAATTTCCACGAGCGCCGAACGCAGGAATCTTGTACTGCCTTTAATTGTATAGTTACTTCCATTTATTCTTTATCCCGATTGTAAAACTATCGACCCGAAACAAGCAGAGGCGCGTCACTTTTTGGTTCTCAAATCTAACAGAGATTTTTCTTCTGTTCTGAGTCAAATATTCACGAAGTAATGCTTCTTACATCATCATGAATAAGCCAATAGGACTAGGAATCATATGCTCGTTGATTCAGAAACCTTACAAAGATTTTTGGTTGGTCAAACGAAGAACCCGCGTAATGATTTTAAGTTTCAATCATGATCCTTCAGTTGAAAATGCTTAATTGCCCAACCATTCATGTACATGCTCGGGCTTTTTCCGGAATCGTTATTCTATATCGCAAGCAACATATAAGGCTAGGTGATTGCGATAGATTAGCTAGAAAATTATGAAATAATTAAAAAATCGTATATTTAAGGAGTCAAAAATTTAATTTATAATTTAAGAAATTAGTAATATTATTCTTCTCGAACATATAGCAGAGTGATAATGTCTTACATAATATATTTACTTGATACGAATGAATAGATTTAAATTAAATAAATTTAACACGTATTTAAGTTTGAGTTCAAATAACTTATTTAATAAACGTGTTAAAGATCAAGAAAAATATGAAAAATATAACAACCTAAAATAGGATTATATTACTTATCCAAGAAAAACACAAATTAATGCCACTTGGTAATAATATACAATTTCTGCAAATTCTTGATAGTTTGCATGATGCATCCATTCTGTTTAGAGTTTAAATATCTAAAATTAATTTAATATTAAAAGTGCAGCACACTGGATTTTTATTCGCCCACTTTTTGGTCAAGAGGTCTAAATATAGCTAAAATTTACTCGAGGCTATCTTATAAATAGTCTTTAAGCCAAATTGTATTTAATTAATTTTTTTTTAAATAAAAAAAAAAAACTCCATACCAGCTGTCATACCAAATTGCAATATATATATATATATATATATATAGATGTTGTTTATGATAAGACATACGCCACAATGTCGTTAGTTTTCTCTCATATCAAAGTTTGTCTGAGCACAACTCAACAAGATTATATTTCTAGGAATAGAAAACTTCAAAGGAAAATTGCGGGCCTGAAACATTTTTATTGCGGGTAACAGTTCTTATAATTAACTAAAATGACAAACAATATCAATTGACTCTTAAGAAGTATAAATTGAGAATATCCGATTCCAAATAAATTGTGATAAATAAAATGAAGTTTTTTTTTTTCCCTTTTACTCAAAAATAAGAACTTAACCGATTTGCAAAACACGAAACATGCAATGCACTGATCTTTAACAAGTTACCGCAACGATTCCGAACTCGAGAAAGAGTAATTTTAAAGTTATTGTATAGTCGTGGACGGCTGTACAAACTAAGTAAACAATTTATGTGGCATGAAAAGATTAGTAGAAAAGTAAAAATAAATAATAAAAATATTACGTAAGTCCTGCGTAATATGCCCTTGTTCATCGTCTACACAAATGTACTAAGGCAGAAACAGAAATGACAATAACTATAAAGCCCAGATTAATCAGGCCCTCCAAAATCTCACTTTAATCGAGGATCAAGATGGCCGAGAAAGTAATCCGCAACTTATAAAGACTTAGAAATGGGCTTCAATAAAAAGCACTGTGATCCATATTTATTTTCAATATGGCCGAATCAGAAGGTCTATTTAGAAAATACGATCCACACTTGTTGTCAGTACCGTACAGCTTTACTGCATTGGAATTGAAGCCCCAAAACGTGATTTTTCGTGGGGACACAAGAAATGACGATGCCAATAACCCGTAAAAGCATACTAAACCTGTAAATAATTTTGCAAAAACTTATACGAAATACATCTGATTATGTAGAAAAATACTGCTTGATTTGTAAATAAGAGTCCTCTTCAGTTGTTATCTCTTTGTTAAGAACCGGTTTAAAATTTACCGTTAACCCTGAACTAAAGAACGGGCATCTCCTATCCAGAGAATTTTATAAAGCTAACTAGGATGCTGTAGCTGGAAGCAACCTAAAGGACGATGAGGTGTAGTCTAAAAATGATCGAGAATCTGAGATTAGATTGATCCATGATGCAACTAGAATTCTCTTTTAAGCCCAAGAAATATTCGTACATGCTTGGTTAGCTAGCCAGTAAGAAATTATCCACATTTCCCATTTAGATAATATCGCTACAAATAGGTAAAAATGTTATGCATGACATGTGTAAATATATATTGAAAGAAATGGCCTGGAATGTGATACAGTCACGATCGGCATAATCTTTTAGGTACGACTTTGAGGATAAGGATAATAATTTCAAGCATAAGAATCGATATCTACTTTAATTATTCTACTTTAATTTATGTCGGCTCAAAGGAACAACAAAAGAATAATTGGCGCCCCTCATCTCCACTATTTATACATAGAATGAACCAAGTCCTAACACAATTGACGTCGTACGTTAACATTAGTTGTTGTAATTGCCGAAGTTGATCCATGGCTCAATCCAGGCCTCTCACCGAAGAAACCGAGACATTGAGCTATGTCTTAAGTCTAGTGGAGACTTTTAGAGCCTTTGATTCGGATAACGATGGGTCGATCACTGGTGCTGAGCTCTCTGGAATATTGAATTCAGTTGGTTACAGAGCTAGTGAGGAAGATGTCAGGGAAATGATGCAGCGAGGTGACACGAACAACGACGGATTGCTGAGCTTGGAGGAGTTCCTGGAGATGAACACCAAAGACTTGGAACTTGGAAGCCTTGGGAATTTGCTCAGGTCAGCTTTTGAATCTCTGAATCTTGATGGTGATGATATCTTAACTGGGGAAGAGCTGCACGAAGTTATGGAAAATTTAGGAATTGGGTTATCATTACCTGATTGCCAGGAGATTATTGCCTCCATGGATGGAGACGGTGATGGTGCTGTTAGCTTTGAGGATTTGCAATTAATAGTTAATGCCCTCCTGTAGCATCTCAACAGTCGACGCAACTTATACAATACTGCATGTTATGTACATATTAATAAACGATAACTAGTGTGTAGATCTATTACCATGCGTCCTCCATTACTCTACCTACTCTTATACTTAACATCACAAGTACACTCAATGTGTGATCAGTACTTTAATAGTGATGTGCCTTTGCATCCAAATAAAATGAATATCAAATTTCAATTTTCTAAAATTTAAGGTGGTCTTAAACGTTCTCTATCTTTAAATTACTGTCAAATATACTTTCCATAACAATCATATGCAGATAAATATATGCACTGCATAGGGAATATGCGAGATTTTCTTTCTTAGAATGTTAGCATGTATATTCATAAATATGCCTAATTTCTGTCGTACTCACATTGTGGTCAGTACTTGATTTAACTTGAACTTGGAGTATATATCTATATAATACGCGACGCTCAGTATTTCACATATGATGAATCATTTCATATGTTAATCTCCAATTCCCATCGACAAACTTAGAGGCATGACAGGAGTGGTGACAAATTAGCAACACTTCTTGTTAATGCCGGGTACCAAACCCAAGACAAGATAAATTTGTAATTGGTCGGAGCTTGAAAGTTGAAAATGACCTCTCTTTCATTTCCTGCAGAATCATAAGTTGAGCTGTGTTACTAAGCATCAAGCCAAGTAAGTAACCAGGAGAAATTAGTGTTAAGTAAATCATGAACCAACGATGCAAAAATAAATTGTGAATTTAATTTATCTCATTGTAAATTTTAAAATAATATATATATATATATATATATATATAAAGAATTCATATAATTTAAATTAGATTATAATCATGTTGAAATTAATTTATAATAGAAATAAATTTCAATCACACACATAAAATAATAAATAATAAAAATTTCATTATAATTTTAATTCTATAATTCTAAAGAGTTGTTTTACTAACATAACCAAATTGTTCGAACTATGGTCTCTAAGACATTCCCTACTCGTCACGGCAACAGATTATCGACTTTGGTCACTTTCACGCATGGTCCACGCATATACGATGAGTTGCCTGATACTGCAGCCTCTACGTAAGCTAGCTACTAACCTACCATACAGGATTAGGCTTCAGTATAATTTGTCTCCAGCCTGCGGTCTGTTGGATTACATCTCGGATCGATCGAGAGCTCATGTACGTTCATCCTACTTCCCCTCTTTGTCCTTTGTTAGAGAAAAGACAAAACTCTCTACAAAGTAGCTGGAGCAGTGCGGGAATTAGATTTATGATTCCGTACGTGCTTTAAATACGTGACCCCAAATCCATGGAATTAATTATTCCGCAATTCAAAGGATTCATAAAGTTTAATTTAGAAATTTATAACCAATATTCACTTTTGTGAACCTCTAAGAGAAGGCAGTTTATTCGGCTAATAACATATATACGATTTACATTCGTGATATTGGGGGCCGCCGGGGGCGGGGGCCGGGGGGGATGCAATTAGATTCAGTTAAGTGAAAATTTTGAATTTCTCCCCTTAAAATATAATAAAAATAAAACAATTAAAAATAAAGAAAAAAATTACAGAAAAACGATGAGAAAATGCAAGACATATCTATATAAGGGAGGTGGAATTTGAATCTAGGGAAATGTGAACCCTCACCTTAGTGAAGGACCCCGAACCTTCAACGATTGAGTTGTTTTGGCCTTTTGGCTGAAAAATTATATTTTTTAATATCTCTAAAATAGTAATATAGATATTATATGTATATATATTTTGGAAAAAAAAAGTGATTAGTGAAGATTTATCTTCTCGTAGAAGCCATCCATAAATTAAATATGATTAGATGTTATAATCAAAGTCTTTAAATAGAATGGATGTAATTGATAATTTGAATTTTGATAATTTCACAAGTATGCCTTAAAGCATCCTGGGTTAGATTGAAATTGCAACAGTTGATCAAATAAGTTAATTGAAAAATTTAGTTCGTGTTTGAAATATTTTATTTATTGAGGTTGTTGTGAGTTTTAAAAAGTCAAATAAATATATTTAATAAATTTTATTAAATAAGTGTTGTTTTATTAATTAATTATTAAAATAAAAATAATTCTCAATTACTTTTTTATTTATGTATTAAGGTTTATAGAAAATAACAGATAATTATAGTTTTATTATGATTGTAATAAATTTTTTAAAAATGTATAATTATTTATTTAATAAAAATTTATAGAGATATAATTCTTTTGTCATGTTTAAAAGTTAATGTTAAAATAAAAAATTATAAAATAAATAATTTTTAAAGATTTTATCAAACATTACTTTTATGCAAATTTATTAAATAAGACAATTGGTAGAGTTCGATTTGAAATTCGTAAGTGTGAAATGCAAATGCCCGTGTTAACTGTTCCCGCAATAATTGAAAGCAACAAAAAGTTGGTTGGTTTACGCATGCGAAGGCCAACATTAACTACAGCTCAGTAACTCGATGCTTATCCACTCGAGTCAAAGCTTCGAAAATGAGGAGGGAAGAACTAGCATTTTGCCCCTAGGGCACCGTCCATAGAGAAAAGACAAAGGGATAATTCGGTCATTCATGATAAAAATCCAAAACACATACAGGCATACAGCTAGGGCTTTTCACCTTTTCGTGCTTCTCCTTTCTTGATGGGGGAGGCCACTGAGAAGGTAATTTATTGTTTTCAAGCTCCACAAGTAAACGAGGCTTCGTCGTTTTCGTTGTCAATTCTGCACGCTGAATATTATATGTTGTCAACTCTTGGCCGTCTTGTCTTTTACATATATGTAATGTAGAAGGCTATAGGGCTCTGTAAAAGAGAAGCCTCGCGACTCACGTACCATATAAAAAAGAAAGAGTGAGTTTGACTGATAACAATGGAAAGGAGAGAGCCAGAACTGAGATTGTTCGATAGCTGTGAAGAACTCGACTCATGCCTCGCTGATTACGTGTATCAAATATCTGAGGCTGCTATAAGGGAGAGAGGCTCTTTTTCGCTTGTTCTCTCCGGAGGAGATATGCCAAATCGCTTAGGGTTAATCCACCTCATGAGTCATGACTTTAATTTTAATTTCTTGGTGATGCTTAATTACAATGAATTTTCTCATGCATGCAGTTGATATAATTTGTTATGTAGGAAGCTCACAAGGCCACCGTTCTTGAGAGCTGTGGACTGGTCAAAATGGCATGTGTTTTGGGCCGAAGAGAACGTGGTTCCTAAGAGACACCCTGATGGCTTCTACAGACAAGCCCAGGAAGCATTCATCTCAAAGGTTCTACAGCAATTCATCCACTTATTTATTCTTCATGAGTTGCTTGCGTCGTTTATTGATAGAAATGGAATGTATGGCTTTGATTTTCCCCTTGCATTGCATGCAAATTAAGAGATTAGTGATAGAAGCTTATGTATGTTGTCTCTGTGTCCTAAACCAATCATATAGAACGGCTGTTTTGAACGAATTCAATTGTTACTGGTACCTACTTTAAAAGTTCTGGAAAATGATTACTGCATGTAGACGTACGAGCAATATTAGAATTACAAGACCCACCGAAAAAGTTTTGGGTGCTCTAACTAAACTAATAATAACGACTTTCAACAGACATCATGAATTTATAACGTCACCGGGGGAAGGGGGGAAACAAAAAGAAGGGACGTGCTTTGCAGTAGTAGTAGCACAAACCATGATAGCCTTTGGATCTTTCTTGGTGACAGTAGCACAAACCATGATACCTTTAACAAATTATCCTCATCTCTTTTCTTTGGTGCAGGTACCCATACCGCCGGCTCACGTTATTCCTGTGAGCCACGGCGTACCGGGAGAATCGGCTGCCAACAACTACGAGTTCTCCATCAGGCAACAGGTTCGGAAACGGACGGTTCAGGTTTCTCCATCAAGCGACTGTCCGCAGTTTGACCTTGTTCTCTTAACTCTGGGGGCCCACTGCAACGTGGCATCTATTTATCCCAATAACCCGGTCCTTCAGGAGGACTCTCAATGGGTTGCCTGGGTATCCTCTAACGCTCCCAGGGAGTGCGTGACCCTCACTCTACCCGTTATAAACGCTGCTGCGAATGTGGCTATTGTGGCCTCGGGGATAGACGTGGCCCGTCCATTTTTGCACGTCATGATGGACCAAAAGCCCAATGGGCGCCTTCCAGCCCAATTGGTTTCGCCGAAAGATGGCAAGCTCGTTTGGTTTGCGGATGCAAGTGCTGCTTCTTTCTTCCTCCGCGGCAGCGGGACCACGGCAGCTACGCGAAGTCCTTAAATCTCATGTATTAAATAAAATTTATAGTGTCAATGGAATTTTCCAATAAAATTATGTTACGTATCTTTCTTTTTTATATTATGATTTGCTAATTTCTAAATTGATGTGTATGTGTGTAAAACTGTAAAAAAAAACTTTAGTGGATGGGTGTAAAAAAGGAACAGTTATGCTTGTTCCAACGAAGAATTTGTTCCGTGTATACAGAAAAATTTTTCTTTTACTAATTGTATGGTAATTTTGATTATTGGGTCAGCAGGAGGATTAGGATCCGGTATCCTCTCCTTGTTATTTATCTTATTTTCTATCGTTAGCTTTTTCAAATGATCCCAAGGAGTGTTATCTAAAAAAATTTTGTGGTTAAAATTTGGATTCGGTGCTGAACTATTTTTTTTTTCTTTTCTTTTAAATTTTAACTTCTTACCCTTCTGAAACATAAAATTTTGCTACTCGGTTTCATTGTTATTAGATCTTTAAAACCTAAAGAAAGAAAAATAATTTAAAAAAGGATACGACTTCGATCGATGAGGACACCCACCAGAAATTGTGATTAGCTACTTATTATCTTTTTTTCCCATAATCATTCCATATTGAAACATAAATGATCGAGTTTCTTTATAATTTGGTATGATATAGTAAAGTAAACTCACGCATCAGCAACGTAACATGCATTCGGCCGGATGTGGCAACTAATACTTTAAGCTAAGCACATAGAAGATGATTGTTAAGCAGAAATATCGTTGCCCATATCAAACGGGTGAGTGCCTGAATTATTAAATTATTTATAAAGAAGCCTATTCATATATACATACATACACGCATCGTCAGATTAAAAATCAATTACACTATCTATTTGCTTGAAATTCATTGAGATGGGCAAGCGTGTGGCCTTCTGCTTGTGCTTATCACAGCTACTTATTCTCATGATATCACCTTGCAGTATCTCTATGTCCAAGGACACAAGCAAGAAAGAAGCAGCGGCCAAGGCCATGGCTGGTCAAGACGGTTCGGGCGAGGATGGAGGGTGGCATTTTCCGTGCGGTTGCGGCTCGTTGCCTGTTGGAGAATGTAAGTATAACTGGGGCGTGGGTTCAGGGCCGGACGTCGGCAGCACCGTTGCCTTTGGGTTAGGGTCCGACGAAACGGATGATGGTGCTGGAGGGTTCGGATGCGGATGAGGCAGCTCTAGCTCATCCGGTGGCAGCAGCCTCACTGATGATACCAATACCAATTAAAAAAGCAACGCTAACGGTGAGATTGGCGTTGGCCCTATCACTCATCGAGAACCTACTTAAGGAAGTTTGAAAAAATAACAGGTAGCTAGAATTATATATATATAAAGGCAATAGAAGACATATACAGTGAAAGTTGTTGATACAGATGGCTAATTGGCCAGGCCGGCAAAATAAGGTCTATGCGTGTCCGTATATGTGCCGTGTTTTTTTTTTTCTTAGGCTTGACTCGACACACGTGTTGTGTCTACATATGACATATCATGCCACGTCTACATTTACCATGTTGTGCCGTGTCGACAAAAAACACGAATAATTTTTTTAATATTTTAAAAGTATTTACCAAACTGTTGGTGTACTTTTTTTTACTTTATATATATATATATATATATATATATATATATATATTAGATTTATGTCTTTATTTCAAATTTAATAAAATTTAAAATTTAAAACTCAAATTTATATTCAGTAATAATAAATTAATAATAAAAAATATAATATTAATTATTAAATTTGACTGTATAATATTAGAATATTTTAGTATTTGACAATGATTATAATAATAAATTTTTTTTAGGGGTTAACTTAATTATTAATACATAGAGTCATAGATCATAATTCATAATAATATTAATGCATGTTTATAAAATTATGATATTTATAATTTTATTCATTAAATCATAATATCAATTATCTATTTAATAAATTATAAATATAAATCAATTATAGTATTTTTTTGAAATAAAGAATTAAATGAATTTAAAAAATTTAATTTTAAATTATTTATAAAATTATAAAATTTCAAACTTAATTTCATTAGAAAAATAAATTGTACTTTGCGGATTTTTTTATTTTGCCGTGCTTAGCGGATTTCTAATCTTGCCGTGTTGCCGAATTATTTCATTGAGCAAGATTCAGGAGTGAGTCAAATACGTCATTGCTTTCCCTAGAATTCATCGGGGATCCCTCGACTTGCAATCTTTCATCAATGAGAGCATAAAAAATCTTGAACATTCTTTCAAAATAATTAGCCATCCGCTTACGAAATCTTTGTGGGTCAATAAATTAAAGAATCGGGAAATAGTCAGCAAGACAAGGATTCCCAGCTTCTTTCATACGCGACATGCAAGCTCGCTAAAACTTTGAGACAAATCAGAATGATGTTGACATAATTCCAAAGAGACAAGAGTGTTTGATACCAAATTAAGCACAGTAGTGAAGGCAGCCTGACCAATATCAACATTATTGCCACTGACTTTTATGCACATGGTCAAGTAGTTGTTGCACTAATTATTGTGCCGTATGGCCTGGCTAGCATCTAGTTGAATTTTACCGAACATATGGGTGGCACAGACTTTCCTATCGTTCTTCCAACTAGCCGAGAAGCACAGGAAGCCATGCCATTGAAACTTTGTGGCCGTCGATTGCTCTAACCCTGTCCGGAATTGTTCTGCTAGATCAAGGCCAAATCATGTTTGTGTGATCTATCTCTGGAGAGGAAATGACTATGGTCTTATTGCTACTAGCTGCAAGAGATAGATAGTCCATTTTCACCAGTGTTTGTCTTTTGATCTTCTGGTGAGTGAGAAGATACAATAGATTTTTTCAGCCGCAACAACGAAATTTTTCATTTTTGTAGTTCCCAGAGAATGATTTGCTACCTTTAATTTAAAATTTAAAGAGACACTGAGGTGAAAAACAGAGAGAATGTCTGCATGCATATTTGTATCCAACTCTATGCATCAACATTACCGTATTGAACTGTGATAAATATTTTACATCAATTGATAAAGATTAAAACAGAAATTATAAGATTAGATGTAAATATGGACAATCGCCCATTAGGTTTTCTGAATTTTAAATTTTTTTTTTATAAAATACAATTACTGATAATAAGGTAGATGAGTATTTCTTTTCTTTCCCCTCCCCCCCCCCGCGGGTATGCAATGAGTAATCATCGACCGCAATCGTATCTGTATTTTTGATAGATTGTGATGTTAAAAAATAAACAAGATAGATATTATGAAAATAAATATAATGAAGGTACTTTTGGTCTCAAATGAGAATTATTTACAAATTGGGTCTTTGTCACTCGTTGCGCATAAATTGGATTCGGCCCACTTCATAGTCCAAGTGAGGGATTCCACTGAACATCATCTCCATTGGGCCTCATTTTTAAGTCCAGTATCGCAGTACAGTATGACGGTCTACAACTTCATTCTTCTCCACAATTGATTGTCCGTGAAACCAAAAACTCTCTTCAGTTCAGCAGAACTCCTTTTGCTGTTTCAAATCCTCCTAAAGGTAATTTCTTTCAACTTTAACTGTTTTGCCCCCTTTTTTTTAAAATAAAATACAATTATCATTATTCATTTTAGTTCCATTCTTGTTTTATTTGTTTAGCACCCAGTATACGGTAGATAGACTGAGTTCGATTACGTCTATTCATCTGTGTTTGTGCTTGCGTAATGGAGTTCCATTTTTTTTGCGCTATCTTTTCTTAGTCAAGTTTCGATTTTTTTTTTTTTTTAATGAAACCTTCGAGTCCTGGAATGTTTTCTAATTTCATTTCGATTTTCTTGTCTTTGGGTTTACTGATAATGATTTCAGTTGAAAATAAGATAAGTGTGATTTATTTATTGTTCTCAGGTAGAAATGTTGTGATTATGTTTGGTTGGTATTTCTTTTCTTTAGAATGAATCGAAGATTCTATCGATGATCAATGATATCTTGCCTCGAAGCTGTTCGATAAAAGGTCCGAGTGAATTTATCTTGAACCTCTACTGTTTTAGAAAAGGTTTGAATGAACAAGCAGGTGTTATATTTTGTCTGTTGAATGAATGAGGATTCTATTCATGTTCAATGTTTGTGCTTTTAAGCCTGTTATGCTTGTCTTCGGCTATTTATTTTCCATTTCACTTGCTCGTTGACTGGAATAAACCATGGATAATTGAAACTATTTTTGTGTTGATTCCCTGGCTTGAAAATTGCTTTTGTTGGTGTAGGAGCTAGCACTTTTGTTGAAGGGAGGCAGATTTGAAGTGAAAAGAATTCTAAGATTATGCCGCGAAGGTCTTTATGGAAAGGAAGTTTTGTCGATGCATTCTTGGCGGAACTGAAGAATAAGAAAGATGTTCTTGCAAACAAGAAAATTTGGTCACGTCGATCTTCCATTTTGCCAGAATTCCTTAACACCACGGTGCGAATTTACAATGGAAGAAATTTTGTTCGTTGTAAGATCACTGAAGAAAAGGTTGGTCATAAGCTTGGAGAGTTTGCTATCACACGAAAACGACGGCCTTTTGGTGCTCCCAAAGGCAAGAAGTGAGTGATTATGCCTCCAGAGTTTGCTGTTGGAAGATTGCAAAACTTTAGTTTAAGCCTATCTAAATGGTAGCTGTTTTATGAATAATTTGGTTTTTGGTTCTTGCATCCTGTTTTTAACCAAGCTGCGCGGTATTCAAAAGCTCTGTTTTGAATTCAAAATATTTTGTTTCATGAAATTTCGTCTAGTGTGTTGTTCAAGGGCTAAGCAGTTTTATTGTCCTGTTTGGTTATTTAATTCCGGATGAATTGAAAGCTTTAATAATCACCAATTGATTAAGCTGTATCTTCCCGTCCAGTTTGTAATTTGTATATACTAATCAAACACATTTGTTTTCCAACTCAGAATCAAATGAACAACTGCATTATTTACCTTAAAATGACTACGCAGGACAAGAATCAATTTTCGCTGAGCCCCTTTTTTTTTTTTAAAAAAATTATATTACCGGCTTTATACTTGTGCAATTGCAGCATTAAATTGAGAAATTTTTTTTTTTAAAAAAACGTGGTTCTAGTTTAAAACGAACTTCTTAAATACAACAAAGGCTGCGGTTCTACTTTAATTTTTCGCAAAAGAAATGTTAAAAGTTTTTTTTTTTTAATTTTTAAACCGAAAGACTGTTTCTTCCTTCCGAAACTTTGACGTTTCTAAACAACAATCAAACTGAGTTTGGGCCTTTATACTGGACCGGAGTCGGCCCACCCCCGCTCCATTTGATTGAAAATTGAAATGAAGCTTACCGGCAACCGACACGTGGATAATAAGGAAACTGAGATTACAGCTTCTATTTTGCCCATCTTAGAGGATAAGTTCTCATCTCTCTAGTTCTCATCTCTCTACTCTAGCTTGCCGTTGCGGCCACAATTCCGTTTGGCTGCCGAGGAAACAAACAAAAACCAAAAGAGAAAATGGCACAAAAACTTGCAATGCCCGTAGCTCCGGCGCTTTCCTTTATCTGCAACGGACAGAACAATAATCTCCTCACCAACGCTTCCCTGTCTCTCCCTGTTTCCAAGCCGCCTCAGGTGATTTCCTTACACTTCATATTATCTACAACTTTCTATTTTTAATATATATTTTCTTATTTCCTAATTATGCATACATTCATTATACGGTTTGTTTGGGTCACTTATTTGTTCCTACTAATAGTCCCTTCGTCTTCATTTCGGTTTCGATTTAATTTAATGAAATATGGATATTTAAGCAACCGTTTCTTTCCATCTCATGTATAAGTAAATGAAAAACCTGATTGTTTTTGTTTATTTCTTGGTTAATTTTGATTAAATGGTGTTATGAGCAGTATCCCAGTCTGAGCATTCAATGTGCTCGTGTTGGAGGTGTTGAGATTCCAAACAACAAGCGGATTGAGTACTCGCTTCAGTACATACATGGAATTGGGCGCACAAGAGCTCGCCAAATCCTCATTGATCTCAAAATGGAGAACAAAATCACCAAAGACATGGCCGAGGAAGAGCTCATTGCAATTCGTGATGAAGTCTCCAAATACATGATTGAAGGAGATTTGGTAATATTTCCTTTCTTGTTCTTTAGATGCACCTTTTGAGTTTTGATTTCGCTGTTTCAGATTTTTTTTTTTTCACATTTTTGGTGGGTTTTGCAGAGGCGGTTCAATGCACTTGCTATTAGGAGATTGAAGGAGATTCAATGCTACCGTGGAATTCGCCATATTCAGGGCTTGCCATGCAGAGGTCAGCACACAAAGAACAATTGTCGCACTTTGAAGGGTAAAAAGGTTGCTATTGCTGGGAAAAAGAAAGCCCCTCGTTAATTATGTGACTTTTGTTCTGTCTATTTAATGGATAGGGATGCTATTCTTTTGAATTGAATTTGAATGTGAATCATTTTGAGTATAAGCTTGATTACTTTTGAATCTGCCGGAGCTTCTGATGTGCATGTTTTAATTTCCTTTTATTCATTGCATCGATGTTGTGTTGGAGTCTTGATGTGCTGATTGCTTCAAACCAATGATATTATGCTTCAGAAATGGTTATATGCAAGTTGCTGCAGAAACATTTGAACATTTCCATTGAAATTGGCACTTGGCAGCCCGATCTTTTCTACCCATTATATTCATGCACTTCTAATAAGAGAGATTATTTTCAGCACCTGTTATTCCTAAGTGTGCGGTTTTACTTGGAAATTATTTTACAACTGTTGGGATCTTGCATGTCTCTATCTTCCTTTTGATAATCTTTATTCTACTTGTGTCTGTTCCCCCCTTTTTTTTTCACCTAATACATTGTAATTCTAAATGATGGCTGACGTGGTCTCAATTTTGTATGGTTTAAAACTCTGTTTCGTGACCATGTACATGATGTTTTCTGCGACTGCAACCAGCATTCTACTTGCTCATCAATAAAAGTTTGCATACAAGTTACTGCCTTCCAATTCTCTGCATTTATACTAAATTTCTTTTCTGTGTAACCTTTAACTTTTGCTTCCCCTCTCACTGTGCTCGATGTTAATTCTCTATCTATCTTAAATGCATGCAAATTGTGAAGTTTCTTGATTGTTTCAATTGAGAATGTCAGAATTTCTTTATGTGTAATTGTATTTATCAGTCATCGCATCCAAGACTGTTGTTGAAAACACTTAACTATCGTTTACTTAATCAATTTCCTATAACATTCCATAGTTTTCTGCACAGAGATTATAGATTAGAAGAGTCCGATGTTCTCTACAGTCAATAGAGAAATGTTTCCAGTTTCCTTAAATTCTAATATGTCATCCGTTTAAATCAGACCCAATTTGAGGAAACAGAAAAGTCAAAAGTTTTTCTCTTGAATTAGCAGATGAAAAGAAAAGAGTCTTCTTATCTTCTGGTATCATCTTTGTTGGCTCACCCAAACGAAAATGGCACCCATGATATGAATATTCACGGGCGCGGCACATTGAACACGTGATGATGTTAATTGATCACATCCTGAAACTATGTTAATATATTTATGATAGTCATTGTCCCTCATCCTTTCCTTTTGCCATGTCCATTCTGCGATGACACATAGTACAGCATAGCAACCATCAGCGTATTCTCGAATATGGGACATTGAAATAATACAAATAAATCGCAGCAAGTAACCTTCTGATAACATTACGTAGAGTCGATGTGAACTGGGCGGCACACTATTGTCAAGATATCAATAAGTGTGAGTACTTCTATTCAGAACCCGTTCAATTCACGGGGAATATATTCTCGCAATTTGTAAGAACTCAAAAGGAAACCACAGTTCATAATTTCATATCGAAGTTTAAGTCGAACAATCGGCACCGAGGCAATAACTACTTTTAATTATTTTACAACTTTATTCTTCTTTAAAGTTATACAACTTACACAAATATATCTAATCAATCCACAGACATTCAATACATACTAAAAATTTTTTGTAATTTTAACCTTCATTACGTTCGCACGTGCTTGAAATAACTATTACTTATCATGTTATCTCTTACATTAATAAATCTGTTTCCCTTGTATCACGAATTGCCATTTAAACAAATAAACAAAGAATAAATAAAACTCCAAGAGTCGGGGTTCCGCGAGCAACAAACTCCATTAAGGTTAATTTTGTTTATCATTAATGGAGATGTTATAGCCCGTCTTAAGGGCTTTTACAAAGGTTAAAGACTGAGACGCACATTGATGGGGCCCTTCTAAGTTAAAGGACTCAATACTCAAGTCCTAATCGCTGGCGTGCAAGCCCAAACTTGAACTATTACAAGGCTCCTTCATCTTTAATGTAGCAGGAATCTAAGAACACAAACTATGACAAGTGTACAATCTCAGCAACATCTACCAAAACAAGCAAAACTCAAGTACGAAGAAACGTGGTAACCAGAAAAGAAATTCAAGCATGAGCTTGTAGTTAAAGGGGAATCCAGATAAGCATCGATGCACTCGTGGGGGAAGGAAGGGCGACGGGAGTGTGGTGGTGGCGTGCGCGCGGAGGGCGAAAAAAGGGGGAAAAAAACCAGTCATAAGCTTACGAACTTCAACGTCATTCAGCACAAAAGTATCAACGTCTATCAAACATGATTTCATTCCTTCAAAAAGCTTGCTACTACGAAGTTACAATCGTACCGTGTGTTTTGGTAGGACACACCTGTTCCAAAACCCACCAGGAACTGAAAACACAAAAACAAACGACTGGAAAATTTCTCAAAGAAAGCCACAAGAAGCATAATAAGAGACCAATGTTTCCACTTCACCCCAGTCATTCCCGAGAGCCATAAGTCACCCAGGGAGAGAATGAAAACAAAGGCCATTCAACCTAAAATACCAAAGCACCATGCTGTGTGCCCCAAATGACTTGAACCGAAGATTATGGAATTGTTACACCTGACAGTAGCACAGAAAAATTCTAACTGGAGCAGCAATGATGATTTATTTTATGGAAGATTTTCTTCTCATCATCAATGGGGACTTCCTCCGATAAACAGGAGCAGCAGCACCCACATTGATACATTTCCCAACAATGGTTGGTCTGGTGAGTTTCCAACCGTCGCGGGGAGGAGCTAGTATCACAGGGAGGTAACTGTCCGTGCGACAATTGAAGGACTTTTCCTGAAAATGAATTTTCAGTGCATCCATTCCCTGATTACAACAAGCACTAGTTAGAAACTCCAGTCACTAGCTAGAATATAAGATTGAAAAGTATCAAATAACAATAAGTAAAAATGAAGACGAGGGAGCCAATGGACGTTGATAAATAGTGTATTAATCACCTGGATAGCTGCCCGAGATACTTCACAAGTCTTTCTATTCCCAGGAACTTGAGCCTCCCACCCGCTTTTGTTGAAGGCTTTGGCAAACCTCACAGCAGCTACTGAAGTCGTAAAATTGACAAACGCATAGCCCAGATTGGCTCCATGGCTAAACAAATTCTTATATTAGTAAATGATTTTTTTTTCTTTAACTCAATAAAAATTGCTTCACTTGATTGAAAGGAAAGGTTTAAATTTATTTACCAAAAGTCCATGGGCAGGTAAAGGAAATCGTATTCAGACCTACAGGGGTCAGAATGCAGCTTAGCCTTCATGTTCTCTGCCCAGCAGTGATTATCCAAAATTTGCAGCAAATCATGCCTCCTGCTCATTATCCAAAGGAAAAATCTTTGGTGTAAAAATAAATGTGAGAGAAAGCAAACCCAAGTCAAAAGATATGCTTGTTACTTTTACTGTATGAATGTATATACAAGTTCTTGTTTAAAGTATTTGGACTTAAAAATGAAAAAATATATATATAATCGTAAGAATGAAGACCAGAATTGCACAGAAGAACCCAGATACGAGAATGGTGTACTAATGTGATCCAAAACAAGAGATACTGGGTGATGGGTCCTTGATAAAACATCACTACCATCTACCGTACCAATAAAGGTAGATAAGGACAAATGAGGAAGGAGAGTGCTACCTAAACAATGACCATTACCATCTCTTGAGCAGCTTTTACAGTCGTTTTTGATACAACAACGGCCTCAGGAAAAGTGAAAAGAAAAATAGAAAATAAGATAACAAAAAAAAAAGTATAGTGGTTGGGATAATACAAGAAAGAATGAATTTAATTGAAAGAGTGAAAGACAACAACAAAAAGCAATATCTCCAACCTAGCATAAACATACACAGGGTTTTGTTTAATGCTAGCAGCGTAACAGAAGAACAAACAAAAAGCAAACTAAAAAAAAAAAAGAAAAAAGCAAGAAAGAACTTGAAAATATCAACCCAATTAACTATGAAGGTGAAAGATTTCACCGCAAAATAAACCAGATGCTCACATACGCAATACTGCTAGGGGAAACAACAGAAACAAGAAAGTAGTCAAGCGAAATAAAAAAAAAAAAAAAAGAAGAGAAGAGACCACTGAAAGAGAACTGACTTAAAACGGTTTGGGATATTTTTAATCATCAAAGTAGTCTCTCCACCAGCAAGCAAAACTTGGTAGTAGCCATCATCGCCATCATCAACACTCTTCTTGTTGTCAGTGTTGTCATCAGCAGCTGCTTCTTTAGGTGCTGAAAAATTCCATAGTAATTGTACGTGGCAATCGTACGCCTCCGCCTTACTGTTTCCTTGTTGTGGGTGTGAATACGAATATGAGTACAATGACCTAATCGGTGTAGTGGGATGATGATAAAGGCGCATCATGTTAATGTTCGTGGGGTGGTAGAATTGGAAAGAAGAGAACTGGTGTGTCATCGCCGGCGGCGCGTCATGTGGGAAGAAAAGAGCTTTAGTCGGTGGGGGCACAAAAGGCTTAGCATGGGGATTGAGCGAGTTTACTGGCCTCATGAGTAGCTGCTGATCAGCTTCAGCGGTAGTAGTGGTGTTAATTAGCAGCTGTGACTTTGAGCTTGGCCGTTGTAAAGCCTGTGTCCATGGCTGTGCCTTAGTCTTCATAAGTTTGGGCTGGGCAGAAGTGGTGGCGGTGGTGGTGTGACAACAGATGTTTTTTCACACGTTTTCCTTTTTATTTCTTTCAGGGGGAAAATTGAGCCATTTTATTTTTGTGCACACACCTTCCTACTAATATCTTGCTAATAGAATAATCAATGAAAGAGACCCTAATTTAAAATATTCTCTGATTTTATTCAGCTCAGAAATAGAAAAATATGCCCAATATATCAAATGTTAAAGTATTGTCTGGTCTCTTTGATGATCATCCTGTGGGAAAAGAAACGGAAAAGGAAAGGAGAAAAAAAAAACTCAACGTTTCACAGTAAGTTTTACCGCTGTGGATATGGAATCAGTATAATGAAGAAAATTGGGATGGGAAATATTTTTTTACTCAAACAATCTTTCGCATTTAATGTTTGCTTCTATAATTTCCAAAAGACAAATATGGTTGCTCCTATCAAACTACAAAGCCAATGGCTATTGCATTACGACAAGCTATTTATGACTTTGACTCAGGCTACAGCGAGGGCGAGCGGGAGTGACGTTAGGATTTAGTATCTCTTTGCCTTCCTGCAATCGTCGTAACTTTTTGAGTGTGATTCATTGTTTCATTTTATTCCGTGAATTTAGAACACCTGCGGGCTACGGCCAGAGGTGTTGCGGGAGTCGAGGCGTGCAGATTGTCTTCTCCGGGAAATCTTAATTTTATTTCCAATTTGAAATTAAAATAAAATTTCGATAAATCAGAGGCGTTGCAGTGGTTTTTTCATGGTCAAATCATGTTTTTGAGATACTGGAATATTTAGTTGATTAAGCTGACGATTATAGATTTTATGCAACTTAAATTAGCTTCAACATTCTTTAACGTTTCCAGTCATTAAGCTTGGTTCCAAAAATCTACGTACAAATTAATCCAATTAGGGTTGGAATAACGTTTTCAAATTAATTCCTGTTGCTCTAGAATCAAAGTTTATACCTGATTTCATTTCATCCGCTGGCCGTTGGAAAATAGCCCCTTGCTGCTGTCACTTCTCTTCTTTACCCCAAAAATTTTATGTATGTTATTTGAACTAGACCCACAAATAATTGGGTTCATAAATACTTGAACCAAATCTATACACAATCTACTTAAATGAAAGTTTGTTCACACTGTCTCTGCTGGATATGGCAAATATATATATATTAGAAGTCCCAACTGACATGGACTTGCCGATTACTTAAAATTGGTCAAATTTTGGAATTGTTACATTAATTACGCAGCAATTTCACTTTCATTCTCTGTTTGCGGGCAAACTATTAAAATTTGTTAAATAATCCAAACATTTCATCTTGTTATAGAATCCGCAGTTCATTTTATACTAGCGGGTAATTAAACCAGTCATTTGACTTGAGAGTCTCACTAATTTCATATACAAACATCACATATTCAACACGTCGTGCATCACGTGCATATAACATCTCTTGACTCAAAAGATCGCCGAAGCAAATTTGAAGATAAAAGAGAGAAAAAAAAAAGACAAAAGCATTTTCCATCTCTAAACAAATCCCCAAAAAAAAAACTGTAAGGCTGCCCCTCACATTAATGGGTCCGGATACTGTTCACGAGACAGGGAGCCTCTCCCAAAAAAAAGAATAAGAAAGAAAATAACAGAAACATTAGAATGTAGCAGGGCTTAGAGGCATTGGGCACCAAAATTTCTCAGCGATTTAAATTACAGCAAGCACCCTCGTCCATAGGGTTAGGATCTTAAGTCTTTTCTTGAGCCATGCAACAATTTTTACAGACTATTGCAAAACTCCCCGTTGCTGGATCTTCTCTGTTTATCTTTCCCTAGACAGCGTCAAACCCAGAGTTGTTTTGAGAAAAAATTTCATAAGAAATGGCTTATGCTTGATATACTGAATTACTGATGTAGTACAAGAAGTCAAGAAGCACAAGGCAAAGAAATTGACCACTTCCTTCTAATTCTTCGGCAAAAGGGAAATTCATGTGAGGCTGCTGATGCTGAAAGGCTAGTAGTAGACCTAATGCCTCCGCGGCTATTATTACAAAGCCAGGGTTCCTTACTTGGTGCAAGAAACTGTCTTTTCAACTTTTAAGCACCATCAACAAGTGGAAACAAATCCACAAAGATTTTGGAAATCGCAGCAGATTTCAGCTTTTCAAATTTTCTTAAAATTATTCCTACTTTTCTTATTGTCTCATTTCCATGAATTCACCTTTTTTTTTAGGTTTTTTTTTTTAGATCCGCAGAAAAAAAAATAAATAGTCCTTATTTTTTTAATCGTTATTTTATGAATATTTATTTATTTTTCGAAGGTCAAGTAAATGAGGAAACAGGCTTATGAGGCTCTCAAGGAGATTCAAGAGTACATTAAACTCGATTAATATGTATGCGCCCTTTGAACATTTATTTTAATATAAAGTTATGTATTTAATAATTATATTTAATTAAATTACACATGATGCACGCATATAAATTAAGCATTTTAGAATTTCTCTACTTGCATATATGAAGATTTAAAATTGTAATGGACCCTACACCAAGGCTTGTTCATTTTCAATTCTATTGCAGCGTCTTACTTCTGGAATAATTAATTTAAATTTAAGAAATGAAATGAAAATTTAAATTGTATAAATTAAAGAAGTAGTTTCTGAGGTTTTATATTTCTTTTTGGATAAAAAAATCCAAGGTTCAAATCAACGCTATCATGTTGCCAAGATCATCCATTCGTGATATCAATGATTTGTCATTCTACTCTATGTAATCTTTCATTTTGTCTATCAGTAGTAGGAAAATTGCCCATAATTTACAGCCTTTCAGCTGAGTCCTTGCTACCATCGCTTCACCCAATAATTTAATACAATCACTTGAAATTAGACCCCGAGCGCAACAATTGTGCTGGTCATAATACAACTAAATTTGAAGAAAGTTAGTTCACAGCGTCTATGCTAAAGAATAATAAAAAAAAGAAACAAAATGAAGATGAAAAGTTACAAATGTACATAAATTGGCCGAATTTATTGTTACACTAAACTTCATATGAAATGAAATTAGATCTCCGTTTCTATAGAAATAGCAAGATACGCCGAAATTGTATGTGTTCCTTTTCGACTCATTAATTATTTTTAATGCAGCATGATAACTCATTTTATATATGTGGTTTACTAAAACTAAAAACTACTTATTTCATATTTATGCAGCATGATAACATATGCATTCATCAATTAACCAGTATCCGACAGTGACCACAGGCATTCAATAGAATTAGATGTTCTATAAATAAAGCAAGTTTACGATATGAAAATTTTGGATACAACGTCAAAGATCCCTTCCCATTTTTCTCACTATTTTATCACACAGCGCACAGCCAAACTACGCTGACATGATTAGGGTAACAAGTTGTCTTGAGCCATGCGACATACAAATTAAAGTTGCAATCTATGCTGTTTTAAGCTTTGGCTCATTTAGTCCTGTCACGCAAAATTCTTCAGCTGAAATGGGAATTCCAGACTCGCTGATACCCGCAGCTAGCCGGTAGCCCTGTGCCTCTAGAGACAAGCTAGGCTTGATTAGCTGGTTTTGATTACCTGTCTTTTCTGCTTCCAGGGCTACCGCCAAAATTGAAACAAGATCAAGCGAGATTTTGACAATCCTCGCTATGGGTGTAGTATTTTTTTTGTTTTTTTTTTTTCTCCTTAAAGTGTCGTTTTCTTTGTTTTCAAATATCACAAGTAAATAATATGAACTCCAACAGTCACGTCTCACGTCCCAATCTCGTGCCCATAATTTTGATTGGGCTACCGATAGAGTTTGGGACCTTTAGGGACGGCTTGGGCATGCTTACGAAACCCTTCATTTAATTTAATTTCCCAAAATAGTTATTAAATAAAAAACAAGACACTGAGCATTGTGGGACCCCAGTGTCAGTCAGTTCCACAGATGAGCTCTCTGATGTTTCACCATATTTGCTCACTCCGCGATCAGGCTCGCGTCCAACCCTCTATCCAGCACTTGCTGTTTTGGGGTAATTGCGAATTTTTTGGATTTAGAACTTAACCTCGCAGCTGCAGGGCAGGGTGAAGCTAAAAATCAAAACCGATGATGTCCTCTTTTTTTCTTTTTTTTTTCCTTTTTTGGGGCGTTGAAATCGTAATTCCAGACTATTAAATCTAGTTAAGAAGTTGTTCGAACTCTTCAAAGGTCAAGCAGGCCCCATCAATTCGTACGTATGATTATGTGTTCTTTGTTTTTACTTTACAAGTTCATTTCAGGGATCGGAAGTTAATTAATGCTTTCATTAATTTGGCTTTTACGTTTTGCCACGATAAAAGATCATGAGCTTACGAACTGTGGTCCTACCGAACAGGAACTAAAAATTAACACGCGCTGAGACAAGGTGTTAGTCTATTATAATTGTCCTATTCTTCATGCAAGAGAACTAAAGTTCAACGAAATGCCATGAAAGAAGAAACCGATGTTTGCAATTCACTGCAGACTCTTTGCCATGTCCCCGGGGAGATAAGGAAAACGAAGGCCATAGCATTAAACAATGACAACATGCAGCCTCCGCGCCCTTACTTATGAAAAAACCCAACCAAGGTTGACCTAAGGCAAGAGATGAAACATGCATGGCTAAAAGGTAATTAACTTAACTACCTACAAATACAAAAACAGACATAAAAAGATTACTATAAAAGCAGAAATGGCCTGAAACGGCAAAGGAGTAGCCGTGACGTTGTCGTTTAGTTATAACAAGGCCTTAAATTTTCTTCTCATCAGTTTGGATTTGAATTTGAATTTCCTGACAAAACCGAGAGGAGCAGCTGCCGCCGCATCAAGGCGTTTCCCAACGATGATAGGCTTGCCGTAATTCCAGCCGTCATGTGAACTGTGAAGGAGATAGTATCACCTGCAGATAACCATCGGTGTGACAATAGAACTTGAAGCGCTCAAAATGTTTCTCAAGCGCATCCCTGCCCTTTTTAATCAAAATAACTTCACTCTCATTTTACAAATCTAAAAGGATTGTTTAATGGCAGTGGAAAGTACGGGGCAAAAAAAAAATTGAGCGATGTAATTAACCTGGATGTCAGCCCATGCTATTTCACACATTTTCTTGTTGCCAGGCACCTGAACTTCCCACTCATACTTGTTGAATGCTTTCCAGAATCTCAATGCCCCAGCAGTTGTGGAGTTCACAAACACATACCCACATTAGCTCTGCTTCTGGAAATTACGAAATAAACCACTCACACAAATAAATGTGTGCTTTGATTTGAAAGCTGAAAAATATCAGGAATGGAAGAATGGAATTTTAAAAAAAGAAAGGAAAATTAGAAAAAGAAAAGGGGTTTTTACCTAAAATCCATAGGCAAATACAAAATATCGAACTTAGATTTACAATGCCACTTGGACTTCAAGTACTCAACGCGGCAGTAGTTATCCAAAATGTGCAACAAATAGAGCCTTCTGCTCAGCAATGTAAACGGAATTAAGTTCACACGATACCTTAGTGTAGATGTAATTAAGGCAGATATTAACAAACCAATGCGTATCAAGTCAATAAGTCAATAAAATTGTGTAGATTAGCGGATGCAAATGCAACATGCAAGCCCTTGTTCCTTGATAAAATTAATGTACGTCCATACAATCGAGTAACGTACATCTTTTATGTGTCATCTAATAATTAAACATGCCATGGCCATGAGGATGACTGATGAGGTCTCCTCGTCCTCGACAAACATGTTTCCTTACAGTTACAGACAAATAGTGAACGAAGACAAAATCAAAAGCAAACCCTAAGTGCAGTCACCAAACAATGAGCATTACAATGCCTTTGAATGTCAGCTTTATTTAACTGTCGTTTGTGCCAGAGGTTACAGGGGGAAAAAAAGGGCGGGGAAAAAACAGAAAAATTATAACAAAAGCTTGGGACAACACGAACAAACTTGGATTTGGAAAAAGTAGTACTGAAAGAACAGCAAAGAGGAAAAGCTTTTGATTGAAAGAGAAATCACTTGAGGTTGTTAGGGATATTTCTTATCATCAGCGTAGTGTTTTCACTGGCCATCGCTCCGTAGATGTCGTCTCTGTTCTTCGGAGCCCATTTCAAATTCCTTTTATGCTCATGGTCAGAGGCCTCTTCGCAACAACCTTCGCTTTCACATCGTTGTTATTGTACGGCGGCACAACGTTGGCTGAATGCGATCACCAAACCGGCGGTTTTGGCTGATAAAAACAAACGGGTTTGCAAGACGACCAACGGCCACATGTCATCACCGGCGCGTGAGGGATGATGAATGTCTCTGAAAAAGGCCGTTTTTGTTGTGGTTTAAACGGCCAATCGATTGGGCTCAGGGAACAAGTTGATGATGCATAAGAGGTCATTGTTGGGATTTCACTCTACTCTTTTTCAGCTGCAGTAAGAGTTTTTTACACTTCAGCTGAGAAATCTGTTGACTCCCGAATTAGTCACCTTTCGAAAGCGAAGCGAATTTAGGGCACATGTCGTCCTATGTAACATGCAGTGAAATGTAAGCGAAGATAAGCGCTGCTCATTTGGAAGCAGTAGAAGATTCAAGGAAATGACAATTAATGATGTTTGTCTTTGTTGTCGTAAAAATATTGGATTATTGTCTTTTTCATTTTAGATTTAAGCCGATGGATTAAACGAGATGAATTGTTCAGACATTTTGTTGAGATTTTACGTGAGGGAGTGAAATGCTTTCTTTTTCTTTTCCTTTTTTTTTCGGTTACTTTGAAATATTATAAGCATTTTATTTTTAACTTGAAATGTTATCAATTTTTTACTTGAATATATCAGTATCGTTCCTCTCATTTAATTAATGTAAAGAGTATTATTATTGAGTCGACAATAACAAATGTTGTTTTGACTTTAGGATTACAACATTGAACAAGATGAGATGACTGTCCCACAAATTTTAGGTAGCATGATATCATAACCATTTTCTTGTAATTCAAAAATAAAATTCCCGTCCTGTTAAAAACAAAGAGACAAAAGATCAACGTTGAGAATGGAGCTGATAGCGCTGCGGCTAGGAAAGACGGGGGCGGCCAGTTTTCATAAATAAGTTAGACCTCTAAGTACTGCAAAATCTTTTGAATTTAATGCAAATTCCATGTAGAAACAAACACAACAGGTAAAAAAGGTCGCAATGGCGGCAAATTAAAGAGAGATTGATCGACAACTACAGAGATGCCTATCGCATTTTTTGTTAATTAAGCAAATTAATCTCGGTAAATTTTTGTCTCCATCGACGTGACTTTTTATAAGGCCATTTTGATTTTTTTTCGTTTTAACTTTCGCTTATTTTATTCTTATCATATAAACACATTGTTTGACTTAGCCAATGGTTCCATTGGATAAGGATAAAAATTATGGCATGGTTATCACCATTACAATGTAGGTAAGTCCGATTATTAAATATTTAAAGTTGGATTAATTTTATATCTTTTCTAAATTTTTTGTTTATTTTTTATAACTTATATATAATTTTTATTTAAATAAAAATACATTATTTTAAAAAATTAAAATAAAAAATAAATATGGTATAAAAATATTCATATAAAATATATTTATTTCTTAAATTATAAAATCTAATCCTTATTTTTATTTTCATAAAAAATAAATATCAAATAATTATTTTTTAAAAAATTATTATAAAATTAAATAAATGCCATTTATATTCAAATACTAAAAAATAAAAATAAAAATATCATCAAATATTAGGATTTAGACTCATTCAAAATTTATTTTAAAAAAAATTGTCACTAATTCAGATTTTTGAAAAACTACATAATTAGTAATCTTATATCTGGAAATTCAAATTATATAAACTGATTATTTACTAATTGAAGAATCAACTGGATAAAATTAAAGGAAACAGATTTTCTACTAAATAAAATTTTCATGCATATATATTTATCCTGAAAAATTAGTCAATTGATCTACTTTGTGTTGTGTTTTCAAATCACCTATTATTAAACGACAGGGTGATGGACAAAAGTTTGAATATCGAGAATCGATAAAAAGAGAATTACGGGATAGATAGAATAACGGAGTTCCAAGTTGTCGGAGTGCATTCGAAGTGATCTCAAAACAAAAGGACAAGCATCCCCTTAAATATTACTTTCCTATTTTCTCACACAAAGTCCAAACCAATACCATGCTTTCTGGGGAAATTAGGGTCTCCATGGGCCAAGTGCAATTCTTATATCGCACTAGCTGAAAGTTTCAGCCTGAAACTAATCATTCTCTCTCTTTCTTTCTCCTGTCGGTGTCACGATAGCCCTTTTTTGTTTTCTAATCAAAGCAAAGCAGCCCGAAGTATGTGTATGTATATGTATAGGTAAGCTCGCTTGAGTCCATCCTTCCATGCCTAATCTTCAGCTGAAATAGAAATACATGTCAAACTTATACTGAAAGCTGAATTATTCTACTTACGCTTTTGGGATATTATGACTATAAATTATTAATATTGAACGTAGGGTTTCTTACTAAGTGAGTAATTAACCACTGTCTTTTCAACTTTTTAAAGACTACAAATCAGGCTAATCCTGTGAGATTTCTTTCTTTCTTTCTTTCTTTTTCCCGTTTTAATAGCAAATCCTGGAATTTCAAATATTAATCGAATAGCTGTATATCTCAAATGCCATTTCCCCAGTCTAAGGAGATATCATCAACTGTCCACTCTAAGCCCCATAGACCCCTGCTCTATATTGAGATTAGACTATGCAGCAAATCCAAAATATGACTTCATGTGAAATGAAGATGTTTATTTTATTTTATTTTATTTTGCTCTTCCCCCCCCCCCCCCCTTGTTAAAGATCTAAATGTTTTGAGTCAACAATCCCTAGAATAATAAGAATTGTTAGTCGGACCCTTGGGATAGGCATGCTATTGCCAATCGTCTAATGCTGTATTGCAGGCAACAGGTTTACGTTAGACGAAAAGGCTGCAAGTGATTTTAGGGAAGAGTCTAAGATAACTGATGTTTCACAACTTTGCTTTACTCTTTCGTAGCCTTCGATTACTACTTTCCTTCTTGCTTCCAATTTAAGGGAAAGATGGTGAGTTTGGAATTGAAAAAAAAAAAGCCTTTGTTGGCCAAATGAATGCGGAAATTCACGCTTGAAATGGCAAATTTCGATTTGCACATTTTGTCAAAAGTTGATTGGACCCTTCTCATTTTGAGCCTTTAAGTGAAGAAGATAAGATAATTAATATGTTCTTTTTGACATTGTAAAGTCTGAGTTTTGAACCCTCTTTTTTGGAAAAAAAAAAACATGAAAAATGAAAAGAGAGAACAAAAAGTTTTAAGCTTGAATTTTCTGATTAGAATTTTGGCTTTTTATTCCCTGTTTCTCATGATAAATACGTACACACGTAAGTATAATACGTGATACACACACGCGTCATCTCTATTTTCCGGTATTTCGAAATGCACTGCATAGGGAGCGTACGAGGCCCAATCAGGCAAGTTCTTGTTCTCGGCCCGAACACTAAAATATGGGCCATGATCTCGGTCCGATGGATGACCCAAAAACTCCTCTTTGTACGAAGCCCGGTCGTACATACGCGCGTGTATTTTTATTTTTGGCGGCTGCAATATTTTTATATTAGCAAGCATTGCTTAGCTCGTTGTTCCCATTCACATTAATATAATTTTTTTCCCCCCATTTTCCTCCCTGTTTTTGTTTTTACCGCGAACGTCTTAATTGTTTTCTTCTCTTCCGCCTCCTCTTTTTCATTTTTTTTTATTTACTTTGATAATCTCGTTCAGATTTTAATCTTGGGATATCAAATCTAATTTATCTTATACTCTTTTGTCTTTTTAGTGAAAAAACTGACGTTACATTCAATTAGAGCAACAATGCACGAAGAGCAGTTGAACAAGAACATCAAATTCAGAATTTGGTACCAACAAATCAAAAACCGGATTTTTATGATTTGATATCTCAGTCTGGAAATATGTTTGTGTATCTGTCTTTTTATATAAATTAAAATATGTGTAAGTTATTAATTTTAACTCACACGTACACCTACTCTATATCTCTAAATTGTCGTCAAAGAAAATTACCCTCATCACATGTAGATATAGAGCAGGGATATTATTCAATTCAACGTCTTCTTAAAAAGGGTTTTTTTCCAGCGCTGCATGATAGAGTTTTAATCTTTTGGGGATCGTCTAAAGACTATATTTTATATCATTCATGACTTTACATTTTAGTTGCAATGGTAATTTCATAATAATTAAACTATGGTTAAACAATCTACTAATTAATTAATTAATCATGTGGAAATATTTTGTAGCTGCAAGCTTCACATTTTGTGACTATAAAATTAATCCTTGAAGTCATTACCGGCCGGATAATTGGTTGATTAGATCAGAGCTGCAGAAATTAATCCGAATTTGGTACCAACGAAACAAAACCCTAGCCACAAATGGGGGTTAGTTTAAATCATATTTGATTTGATAAGGTCGGAGCTACCAGAAATTGGTTGCAGTTGGCTGGACGAGAATTTATTCTTTCACATGTTCAGCCCAATGTCTATCCCACATATTTTACCCAGATTGATACTATCGTCCCCAACATACCTCCAATTGCAAAGCAACCACCATTTCCATTTTATCATCATAAGGAGTTGTCAAATTCCACCATAAAAATCAATGAGAACCATCTCTCAATTATTGGTTCCGTCAAAACTAATAAGACCCCATCGATTTATATAAATTATACGTCCATGATCCATCGTGGCAATTTTGAAATTGGGCATTGTTGTTGGTAGCGACTATGAGGCCCAATGGGCTTGACACAATGTTCCAGCCCATCGAAACACGACATCAAATTATGTCATCCTTCGAACTAAAAGCAAAAAAATATCAATTTAGACGAGTCTCGTTAATAATTGTACTGCTTCGATGGCAAGTTTTTTTTTTTTTGTGAAAATAGATTATCCTCGTTTATTATTAATATTAAAAAGGAATTCATTTACAAAAAGGTTGTATAAATCAATTTAGACACGTTCCTTCTCGACATTTATTACTACTGTTTTGTTTTTCTTCGAAGGAGTTCAGATACAAGTTAGAGTTGGCCTCTAGATCCAAATAGATGAATCTTGTTCGTTTGTAATATTTTAAAAGGAAATCATTGCGCAAACAATGTAAATATAAATCAATATTTGGGACACGTTGTTTCTCAATTATGTTTTTCTTTGAAGGCAGCAAAAGCAACTGAGTTGGTCCCGAAGCGCTCACGTTGCAACTTTCAATTTAGTAGGCCTTCCAATAATGAATGTAATGGGCTTCTTTATTCTCCATCATTCGTGCAAAAGAAAATCAAACAAAAACGACAGCATCCACTTCCTACCTCCGAGCCTAACATTGAAAAACCACATAAACAGATAATAATAAATAAATAAACCCACAGTCTCTTTCACTCCCCCACTTACCAAATGGTCGCCACTATTTGTCCACAGTTGATTCCACTCTTTCACTTGTTTCATCCCATTTGCCCCAATTGGTATTTTCACAACATTTCACAATAGTGGAGGAGCATATGGCTCATAATTTATGAAACTTTAAGCCATTTAAACCCAAAAAAAAAAAAAAAGAGAGAGCGAAATTCTAAAATCAGTCATAATTCATAATATGAAGGAAGAAAAAAAAAATCATCAAAAGCCATAAATTAGGTTGCATTGGAAATGTGTGTTTTTTTAAGGGTTGTAACTTTTTCGATGCACTTAAGTTGCCAAGTTTAAAGCATCTTTCTTGGATGTTTGTGAAATTACGGGGGCAAATATAAAGTTATTATTTGTTAATAACTAATTTAACGTGAATATAAATAAGTAGTCGGGGGAGTGTTCCCTTTGAGTGGAACCTCATGTTGGGAACGGAATAGACCTGTAATGGACGAATGGCTGCAATTTTGCTTTCAAAGTCGGACGGCTTAGCTCAGAGCCAGTAGTAGCCCCCCAAGAAGCCAAGAATCAAGATGGGTGCTCGTCTTTTTTTCCCACCGCGAGTTGCCATCTCACGTGGGCGTCAACACATCGTTCCCCTTCGTTTATTTGTGATACCGACATATGGTTGAATTATACGGACGGGACAGACTCACGGCACAATTCATATGTAAAATTACAAAAAAATTAGTAGATGTTTTTGATAGTATAATCTCAGCTCGGAGGAATTCATCCATACGGTCTAGTACGGAAGATGTCTCACAACAAGCGAAATTGAACTTTATTTTTAAACAATATGTTACGAATTATAATAAAATAAAATTGTTATTGCTAATGGTCGTCAATTTAACATCGACATACAAATGCATGTGTTACAAATTTAGTATGTTTTCATTTGATTTAGAGAGTACGTGTCTTCATTTGCATTCCTTCGTGTCGCTCGCGGTTTTTTTTTTCCCCCCCAATTTTAATACCACGTCTCAATTAAAATACGTTGCACTATCCAAAAATTTAAACGATCAAGTATATTTGCGAAATTCAAAACCACCCTGCCTAATTATAGAATCGTGTTATATTTGTGATTTAATTATCCGGAAGAATATGCACGGACGTCCGTCTTTTTGAAACAATAGGGGCAGCATGATTAGGGTTTCAATTTCAATCTACTTTTCTTTTTTTTCATTTTTTATTTAGTGTCCTTTTTTTTGTGGCATGATCTTCATTTGAGTTTGGTAGATGATGTAAAATAATTACTGATTTGATATTTATTAATTGAGAGGGGAGAGCCTGTCCCCCTCCAGACGAGCCTAATGTTGGGTACGATTGAGGCCCTTTCCCGACACATGGCCGCAAACCCAATTTAAGAAATTGAGACCATTGACAGTTAGTTGCTTAATTGCTTAAGCTTGTCACACTTTTTTTTTTTATATAACTACTTTTTCTCCTTTTTTTTTTTTTTAAGACTTTAAACATAATAAAAGGGAGAGCTTGGCAACACGTTTGAAGACGTGCTTTCAACAACACTCCACGTTCCATGTTGATCAGTTCACCGTAACTCAATCCTATTTTGCAAGTTCTCCCATGGAGTTTTGTGAGAATACTCAACTCATTATTTCTTTTCATTTTTTTAAAAAAGGAAAAATAATTAATATTTGAAAAATGCTATCAAATAGACCAAATTAATGTTCGTCATTACTAGCCACCAAAAGTAATTTTATTTTATTTGATTTATTTTTCATCATAAAATTTTATAAACTCATAAAATAATTATTTTATGGGTTAATAGTATCAGAGGTTATTTTAATATATTTGATGAAAAATAAATTAAATAATAGTAAAATTACTTATTTGGGCTTATTTTATTTTATTTTTATTTTATAATTCTCAAAATTAAAGTAAAATTTTATGAGTTTATGGGTTATTTTTATAAATTTTTGACCTAACTACTTAATAGATTTAACGGCAGCTAATAAATAACTCAAATAAATTTCTCCTCATTTTTTGTTTTTGAATTAATTTTTTCCAACAAGAACTTGTGCCCCCATCTGATTACGAAGCGGATCCACCTCTATATAGAAAGTAACATCACGTAAACATTGTTTTCATTTTACGAGCAATCACAATGAAATATCTCCCCGATAGTTCTATCCTGCTAGCTAGCGAAGCTTATTTGCCCACCAAGTTACAACACACCATATTAATTGAATGGAGCCCAAACCATTCATAATTCTTTGATGAGGGTTTGGTTCGGGTGCATTTCAATGAGCTGTTTTTGTTCATAAATGACATTATTAATAGAGTTGTTTTTATTCATAAATGATATTATTAAAAGGGACAATTAACTACTTGCATCTTGCATGTGTGTAGTCCCCGTCAATATTTAACCATTTTCATTATTATCAATATCCCTTTTAGGTCCCGGCCATGATATGCAAATTTACAATTGACTGGGAAACTTGCAAATAGAATTAATTTAGATACCCAAAAAAAAAACAAAAAAATGAAAAGTTTTTTGGTGGAAATAAAGGACACTCGGCTCGTTTACAACCTCTTCTATGATCCCCAGCATAGAAAAATTCAACAATAATTATTGAGATAGCCAATTTTATTCATCAGTGCACCGTGCGGATCTCATAAAATGCATGCCACATTCTGCAATTCACGAATGAGAACTAAATCATAATGCAATTTCTAACTATACTTTGGAAAAGAATTTTTCTCCAGCATAGATGTCAACATATTTTTAAAATCTAGTTATAATAAGTTGATAAATATAACCAATCAATGACTATAATTAACCTAAAATTTGAATTTTAAAACGTATAAATATCTACTCTTAATAATTTTCATATATTTTTTTAAAATTATACTTTAAAAGATATGGAAATAAATAAACTTATGCTCAGTTTACGGCCTAGATATAAACTAGTGCTATTTAACTAAAATTAGCGGACTTTTATCTCTAGCCTCTAAAATTTCAGCTAGGCTATTTCGAAAACAACTGTAAGATTAACAAGGCATCAACATTCCTTTTTATTTGTTTATTTATTTATTTATCTGGGAGGACTTTGTGAGTGTGAAAGAGGAGAAAAACATGCATCACATAGAACCACGAACGTAGAAAATGGGTGGTTCTGAGGGGTAAGTTTCATGTGAATAGCAAAAGCATTGAAAATAGGTAGCCGATGCTTTGAAAATTAATGAAGATTGACACTTTAAATAAATTCAATTAATACCTCACCTAAAAGTTAAAGACGTCTCACGATATTGCTCTCTGGGGGCATGAAAGTTGAAAATTTGTGTGTCGATGGCTAATAAAATCTTAGTTTAATCATAAACATAAATGTCAAACCGATTTGCGGCAAATCTTTCGGAGCTATCCATTTCGTAATTTAAACTCAAGCCACCTTGTTGCTCTTGAAATTAAGAGAAGTAACAATTTACGTAATTAAACTACATTTAGTATTCATATGGATACATATCTTTTCAAAGTGATTCAAACAATCTTTTTTTAATTGTTGAATGAAAGAGACCAAAAGAAAAAAGCCTACCAATTAATTAACCTAGATATCTTTAAAGGCTAGAGATTAAAGGCTACTAATTTTTCAGTTAATTAGCGAGAAGTTTTCGTTGGAGACAAACTCCTCAATTAACCGACAATAATGTGTCCCATTGTCGAAGAGACAACTTTTCTACGATGCCACCAGAAAAAAAAAAAAAAATATATATATATATATATATATATATATATATATATATATATATATATATATATATATGGCTCTGGCAAAATAAAAAGGGCAGTGGTAGGGTTACGATTAATTGATCAGTTGCTGTAAATTAAAACACTCCGCGTCACGATATCGTGTCTGCATGGCTCCGGATGGTACAGCAGAAATGAACCGACGATAATGGATTTGTCACTTTTTTTGTCTGCAGAGTAAATGAAAACGAACGTGTCTTTTGTCAAAGCAAAGCTAGGCTGGATGAGAATTAATGGGGATTTGTGGCACTGGTAATGTCCCCCCTAAATTCTGGATCTCTCTTCTTTTGTCTATTTATTGGATTGGGTGGGAAGGCCACGTATTACACGAATATAAACTTTTTGTGCAAATTATTAAATTATGCAAATTGATCAATTACGAGGTTATAATATAACTTGGAGAGAATATTATGTGGATTGATTTGAAATCTATTAAGGTTTACTTGATATTAAGATTGGACAAGTGTGTCGTTTAAGATATAACACTATTTTTTTTTTTAAATATAAATTATAATGACTTAACAAATATGATAATTTGACCACATACATGTATAATAAAAAAAATCTATAATATATTTATTATTTTAATCAAAATTATTAAAAAAATTATATTTATTACACATTCTAATATTTATTTCATAATTATAATTTTTTTCAACAATAACCATGATTTAAAAATTATTGTACATTAATACCGAATAAAGCATGGGTCTCTAAGGCATGGAACAAATTATGTTCATATGTTTGGAATGAGAAGACACTCGGACTCATTCCTTATCAATTATCAATGCCGGTTGGCTCGCAAATATAGTTTTTGCACATGTCTTAATTGTTTGTAATTAATTACCCTCCGAGTGCTTGCAAACAAAAGCTTAATATGTTCGAGTTCGCGTATCGTTTCTTCGCATTGTGCCAATCCAATAATTCACGCATTTTGAAATGGGTTAATGTCATATCTTCAAAATTTTAATTAATCCACTTGATCTCACATTCACACTATATTATTAAAATGGTTGCTGATACTAGGCTTGCTAGAATTTACGATTTAACATGTGAAAATTGATAAAGCTTGCATTGAGATCATTTTATGGGATACACTGAATTTTTATTCAAAATATTCAGATCCGAACAATTGTCGTATCTCACCCCATGTGCGGCTCAAATATAAATAAATTCTCAACACACAAGCAAATCAAGATATTAATTAAATTAAGTAATTCTACATGCACGAGACGATCAATCAAGAGGATTACATGCACACCTCTGACTCTGCATATGGAGATCCCTCGTCTGATTCTCGTAGATTTTATGTTCTTTAATTAATTAATATTTATTTATTTCTATTTGATTTTAATAAGTTGAGCAAAGCTCAAAGCATCATCATTACAACTAGATATGTAAACAGGTCATTTAATAAACAAAACAAGAACTCGATTGAAGAGATCATTCGTTCGTTCGTTCAAACACGAACATGTCTGTCTGTCGCAGGCGGCCGATTCTGTCCGAAAGAACATAAACAGAAATTTTGACAGTTGGTATCGTTTAGTTAATATAATAAATATTTGCTGTAGTACGTACTTATAGCTTAGCTTCTAACTTTGAATGGTCCACAATAACAGACTGGAGCTTGTTTTGAATGAATTAAAAAATTAAAAAAAATTTGATTTCAATGCAAGCTCTCTTTGCTCTGTACGATCTCTCATGTTATGTGGGTAAATGAGCAATTACGGTTTGTATTTTTTTCGCTTTTGAGGCGTGTCAATGCCCACCTAGGCTTAGCTAGCAAAGTAGCAACATACCCTCTTCACTGATATTCATTGCAGGTCTACTACTTAGTGCTATAATTGTCCAAGTCCTTGTTAGTTTTGAGAAACGTGTATTTCTGATTTTGTTAAATCTCTTGTTTGGTTAACGAGAAAGCTATTGCTTTAATCTCTTTTGCAACCAGAGGTAAAGGCACACAGCAGGACAAAAGCTTTTTGCGATTAGGGTTTTTTTACTCGAGCCTGTTGGGACGGGACGGGGATTTAAGTACCTGAGAAGAAATATTAGTTATTAATATATGCCGACGATACGGCGATGGCCGCCCAGGCCATTTAAAGAAGACTGTTCGTTCCTTAACATTAACCTATAACATGGACGAGACCCTATGTGTGTGTAAGTATGTATCATCAGTGACATTTCGTTAACCTATCGAATGTGGGATAAGTCGTGAGTCAATACTATAGAGATTGTCCTGGACAAATAAAAAGAAGAAATTTGACCAAAATATAGTATAACAACTAACATCAAATTAAAACTACAAGGGATATTATCATTTTTCACCTAAGTGTGTTGATACGTCGAGTCAGCATTATGATTCAGTGAAATTTATGTTTTATCACTAAATATTTACATTATTAATATTTTACCACCATTTCATTAGTGCAATTAAAAATTTATTGATGTTGTATGGGTAATTAAGAAATTTTACATCAAAACCAAAAGAATCGTCTGATTATGAAAGAGATATTATTATCTATGTACTAAAAATTTTTTGACATATCAATTAAGTACTAAAGTTTTCCAAAAAGAACTACATTTTACTACCTAATATTTAAGCTACTCTCACTTTACCACTAGAACATTAACACAATTTTTAAATGATAAAATGTTAAATTTATAGTATTTGGTTGCCATTGTAGTTTTTGAAATAGTTTAGGGCTGTTGGTATTGAATGATATTATCAAAACTAAAGTGTTTGGGTTGTATTACTTGGAATTTGATATTTGAATGCACAATAAGATGTTTATATAATTTTTTAAAAAATAGCTTTTTTAATATAAGGTAAGTTTTCTAAGCTAATTTCTCTTACATAATTTCTTTCTTTTAAAACAATAAAATGTCTTCTAAACACCAAGTTAAATATTTAATAATTTTTGACATTTTTGGTGGCAAAATGATAACAACTTAAATATTGGGTGATAAAATATAATTTTTTTTTAAAATCTTAGAATTGAATTGATATGTCATAAAATTTTTAGTAAATAAATCATAAATTTCCCTTTGTTTTTTTTTTTTTTGTAAATTCCTTCCTTTTCAATGGACAAAATCATCTTTTATGCTCTAATGTAAAATCAACCTTTAAATCGTATTCGTTAAATATTAACTTTTTTTTAACATAATAGTGATAAAAAGTGTTGATAGCATAAATGTTCGGTAATAAAATGCAATCTTCACCAAATTATGGCACTAACTTAAAGTGTCAGAAAAATCTTGATGGAAAAAATAATAATATCCCAAACTATAATAACGTGCAGGATTTCTTTGTTTATGAAATGTGACGAGTTATGTTTTTTTTTTTATTGTTAAAGAGGCAAGAATTGTGACCCTAATGGTAAATTGTGTATCCATTTTAAATTAAGATTTGGAGTAGTGTTGACAAAATAGGACACGGGTCGTGTCAAATTTTGTATCATGTAAAATTTAAGTGGACTTAAATATAACTCATTTAATAATTATATAAAAATATTAAAATTTAAACTCGACTCGAAAGATAAGGGTGACACGATACACACATTTAATATTCAAATAATTATTTCATCTAATATAACATAATTGAATACCCCGTTTAATAAGTATTTACACGATTGCATCAAACATAGAAAAAAAAACATAAGTATTTGTTCACCTTTTTTTACTAAAAAAAATCATGAACGATATTTGAGTTTTTATGACAAACTTTTATTAATTATTTTTTATGAAAAACTTTTATTAATTATTTTAGAATTGAAAACATAAGTATATTTCAATCTGAATATAAATTAATTTTAATTATTTATTTAACAATCGCATCATTAATCAAAGAAGTGAAAAAAGAAATTGAATTTTAATATGATACAAAAAAAAATTATGTTCATTCAAATCAAATTCATTTAATAATCTATCAATTTTTATGATCTAAATATATTTATTTATGTCATATTCGTTTCATATAAACAAATAGTCTCAAATTTGGTTGGCTTTAATTCGAGAGCATTAGGAGCAAACAAATTCCTCGTTAGGAAAAATCAAGCGGTGCGAACAGTTGACCTTAATCCAAAATCAACGGTTAATTATGATTAAATGTTGGAAGATATAGGAGGCATATTGAAGGGCAATGGACCCACCACTCAGAGTGACAGAGGCGTGCCTAGGGTCTGAGTGGGCAGACAATAGAAGGTCCCAAAAGAGAACAAGGTCAAAAAGAGAAACAAAATTCCACTGTTAAGAAAAGGGATCGCTCCCAGTCCCAGCTGAGTGGGACTCCTCCTCACACAGGACACGGCTACTGACTTTGACCTCTCCAGTTCAATCCCGGCGCGATTTTCGAAGCGTCATATAAAATGACGCGTTTACCCTCATTTTAACTAGAATAACAGTTGCTGACATCTTGACGGCAGGCCGTTAGATTAGATTTCCTCCCATTTGATGAATAAATATTTTTTTCACATTGATTTTCTATTTTACACGTAGAAATAGTGATAAAAAAAAATTGGGTAAAGAGGGCAAAGAAAGTTGGGACGAACAAGAAACTTTCTCTACTTTTGATGTATCAACTCTTATCTGCCCAAATGCCCTCCATTTCACTGCAAAAAGTAAAGCAAAGGACCCATTTTTATACAAGAGATAAAAAAGAAGACGCTGTGTGTTCGAGAGATGGAGGGAGAGATCGCATTGGAGATTGGGACTCCTCTTCCAAGGAGATTTAAACATTTCCTTTTTGTCAAAATATCCACAAAATTTTTTTATGAAATTTCATATACTATCCCATCCTTTTTCTATAAGCTGTACACTTTCTTATTCCAAGTCTCCTCCCATTTTGAACTCCTTTTTTTTCCCCCCTTGCCCCTAGGGATTACATTTTCTCCGTTCCCTATACTTCTCATTCAAATCTTAACAATTCACATTCCCTGGTACCCCACAAAAATTTCACCTACGACATAATATTAAAAAAGGAAACCGAGAATTCAAATTTCCCTCCCTCCTTGGACTGTACAACCGCATCTGGCCTCCTTCCTTCAACCTTATAGCTGATGCTCAAAATTCAGCCATGAACACCCCCCCCCCAAAAGAAGGAAAAAAAAAAAACCAGTACCGACCTCTCACATCACACTCACAGTGGCTGCTTAAATCCGGCCAACAAAATATTTGAAACCGGGAACTGCAAAATTCCCAGAAATTTTCTCTGCCAAGGGTGTAGTCAAGATCATCTTGGCCAACTCTTCTTTTGATTCAACTGATGCAATCCTCATTTCGCAGACTGAACTGAATGCTACCTGTCTTCTATGAAGATTCTCCCTATGAAATCACGGAACCTCTTCGAGTACAGTTTGGGATCAACAGCTGAGATTGAAGTAGGATCGGCTTGCAATGATTTATATGCATGCTCCAATTTCTTGCTGATGTCATAGTCTTGCAATATGTCTATGATTCCGAAGTACAAGACCACCTCATAGATCTCACCACTGCGAGTAGGGGTCAAATGACTAACTCCACCCTGTGTGTATTGATCAAAGTCACTTCTTCTAGACTTCTGCTCTGCTCTTGCAGGCATGTTTGCTCCTAACCTGATCAATGGTCTCCTAAAAAAAAAAAAAAAAAAAAGCCAAATTTCAATCAATTTCAGAACTTAATCATCCACACAATATCAGGAACAGTAGCAGATGCATCTGAACACTTTCTAATTCTTGCCAGGTTGTCGATCATATTAAGAAAAAGGTCACAACAAAAACTGTTTCAATTTGAATTACTGCAGGGGATAAATAATTATGATCGTCATCTGTTAAAAAGGCAGAATTGGATCCCATTACACTCATGGCATCGGAATACACCAATTATTTTGTGAGACAATTATCAGGTTAAGCCTTATTAGTTCTTATCTAGCATCACAAGGAGTCAAGGACCACATCCTGTCCATGGCCCACAACCAACTATTGCATTCTGAATCACCCCCACAAAATCATCAAGACAACCCAAGCCACTTTCAATTGTTCCACAGGATATTATGAAAATCAAGTGTTACATTATTGCCACCATTCTTGCAATCATAGCAAATTTAAAAAGCCCAACCAAAAACTGTTTTTCCAGTTAATATTTGAGACAAAGGATTTCAAGTCCATGGGGGTCTTTTCTCAATTATTTGATTTCCCAAAATAATAATTAAAATTTCAGATAAGCATTAATGGCTAGAAGTAAAGACTGAAAAAAGAAAAAAACATACTGGCCAGATAAAATCCGGTCCATGTCCTGTAGCTCTGCCTCAAGGAAGCGACAGCCACGCATATACTTCTCATTTTGATAAGAATTCTTGTTGCCTGCAGAGAGGGATACAAAAATTAGACTCAACGTTCACATTGCTGCGAAAGTTTAACCCGCCATAAGTTCCTTCAATTGAGAAAATAATGCGTCGATTTACCTGTACGCAAAACAAACGGTGACAACCCCATTTTGTCACCTGCAGTGTTGTCACGGAAGTGAAGGCCAACCAGGAGACTATAATCCATGATTCTCTCAGCCTCCAAGAACTCACAATCTCGTTCAATTTGCCTGAAAATTATTAAGATAACATTACAATAAATGTTAGAATATTAAAAGAATTAACCAGGGAGATGCAGATGCCAACAAGCACAAAAATGAAAATGAAGAGTCCACAGACTTACTTCATGAGTTCTTGGTACCAATTTCGTTGGAGGCGAAACACAAAATTGAGGTCCAAGTCCTTCAGGGTAGTGGTTTCATCAATCTCCTCTACAGGCTTATCTGTTGAGCGCCCATGTGAGGATCCTTTAAGGTCAAAACGTCGATGGATTCTATAATCCGAGCAGAACAAATTGCCCATGACAATGAAGCGGGTCTGATTTTCAAACACAAATGTTATCAGATGCATAGACCAATGAATCAGAACATACCTCAACAACTCAGCTTTGTTATGCAACTTATACCTTCTGACCACCAATAGGCTTAACACAATGCACACCATAGAACTTTGTCACAAGAGAATTCTCATACCGACAAACATGTTGGTAATAACTTGGAAGCATCCTAAGAAGCACCTGAAATCACAAAAACACTTTAAACCTAATCCAATTGGCTTACCTTGCAAATGTTTTATTAAGAAAGACCTAATCAACCAATTCCTAATTATGCCATTGAAATAAGATTTCACCAAATTTAAGATGGAAGTAGACAAAGACAGAAGCTGCTAACCTTGACTTCTGATTTCTTCACTGTCTTTATCATAAATCTATCATCCTGTGTAACGTAAAAGAAGCTTCCACTCTTCCCAGGAGAAGAAAGCTCCCTAAGTGCATCGTCTCCACAAATAGCTAACATGTAATTAGCAGGATCCACTTGGAATAGCTCCCTTAAATGTCTACAAACAGTTACCCCAAAATTCCAGTCACCAAAAATAGAATAAAAAATGTAACAAAAATGCCACAGATAAAACATTCTAACCCAGTTACTTTCACCTGAAATATTTTAAGAATCCACGTACAAAGGCAATAAAACTAACATTAAAACTTGAATACTTAAAATCAGAGTCAAACATTGAAAAAAGAATTACCTAAACACCATAGGACAATAGTCCTTCCAGCGAAACTCAACTGACTGATGGGGCGGCGTAATCTTGGATCCCTCAGGCGCAAACCTCGTCCAGTATTTCTCCTTGGGATCAAAATCACTCGGCTTTAAGTCCCTCAATATTGAAGCATGCTTGCCAACAGAATACCTGAACACAAGAAGACATCTCTTCGGCGTCAGAAACCAGAATGCTAAGAGAAAACACAAATCGATCAGAAATAACCAAAACAAGATCGTGAACATTACCTAATACCCAGCTGTAAATTAAGCATTAATTCATAATTCTTATGGCCTTTAGAAATTGTCTGGCCCGGTTTCTTCACTTCCCCATTAAAACAACAAGGACTCCTTCTAAATTGTCTGAGCCCATCTCGATCAATATCAAATCCGAATCCATCATAAATCATGGAAGCCTCGACATTATCAATAATATCACAAGTGATATCTCCAGCTTCCCCATCAGATTCCCAGATACAAATCCTAGGAAATATAATGTTCTTCTCGTTCAAGCTCGCCCTAGCTCCATCCACAGATGACCTTTTCCTCGACGTCACCACTAGATTCTGCTCTTTCCCATTACTACCATGGTAGTACGTTCCGTTCAGCTGCTGTAACTTGACATCTTTGCTACTGATGTTCCACGTTCCAATGTAGCAACTCCCGTCAGGCCACGTGAACACTCCGCCTCCCTTAGGAGTGCCGTTTTCCCACTGTCCCTCGTATTTGTTTCCGTTTGCCCAGATCAACGTTCCTCTCCCAGAAATAACGCCGTTTTTCCACTCACCATTATATTCATTCCCGTTTTTCCAAACGTAACGCCCTTGTCCATCTTGTAGATTCTTCTTCCAACATCCTTCGTAAAAGTCGCCGTTAGCGTAACGCTTCTCGCCGTATCCGTGCTTCCTGTCGGAGCTCCACGCGCCGCGGTAAGTATCCCCATCGGATCCGGTGAAGGTTCCGGATCCTTCCATCCGACCCGACTTAAACTCACCCTCATAAGTTGCTCCCGACGGCCAAGAGAACTTTCCTTTACCCGACGCCTTGCCTCTCCGCCACTCGCCTTCATACATACACCCATCCGTCCACAAATACTTGCCCGATCCGTGCGGCGCGTTACCAACGAAACTCCCTATGTACAGATCCCCGTTCGGTAGCGCCTTCTCTGTTACGACTCCCGTTACTGTTCCTACTGTTCCCGTTCCGTTCGTTGAGCTCGTAGCCCGTCCGCTGATTTCCAAAGTCGGCGTAGCTATAGTCGTCGGTGTCACCCTTCTCGTAGCAGATTGGGATCGGCTGCGGCCACCTGCAGGCAGCGACGGCACAGCAGGTTTCAGGTCAGTGACAGTATGACCCTTGGTGTTATTAGTATTGCTAATATTGTTATCCTCTTCGGCCTTTTTCTTCTTAATGTTACCGCAAACGGCGTCGTTCGGCTGCTCAACCAAAATGGCTTCGTACATTTCTCCGTTCTCATATAACTCACACTCACTCTATCAGATTTCGTTTAAAATTTTTCACAGCATTTTTGCTTAGCCGCCGGAGAGAGTGAGCATTTTCCCGGCGATTTAGCTTCAGCTTGTTCTATTTTCTCTCTCTAGAAATTTCTTATCTCTCAATCTCTTTCTTTCTTTCTCTTTAGCGCTTTTGCGTTTAGGGAAAATAGGTGGGAATCCTACAAACACACAAGCCCAACAAGAGAAAAGAGAGAAAACGAAGCTAAAAATACATAAAATAAAACAAAACAAAACAAAACAAAACCGAAATTATTTATATATTTTTTTAATAAAATTGAACTAAACAAAGATGAGCGAGAAAAGAAAGGAAAAGAGGGAGTGAGTAAATGAGCCGGCTTTTGCCTAGGGAACGTTGCCACGATGCAAGCAAGGTATGGTAATGTACCCCCAACATGCCAGGTCAGCTTTATTTTTAATTTTTTAATGACTAATATGCCCTCTTGTTGTCATCGTAATTCTTTTTGTTGGCGTTAGACCGTGCTACTCAGTATATTCTCTCCGTTTTCTCTCGTTATTGGTTTCATCGGTGACGTAACGGAATCACCAAGAACTACGAGGGTATTCCTACGTAATTTTGCTATTATATTTTTTTACCCCCACACATTCGTTATAAATACAAAAATGCCACTCTCCTTTTTCAATGTGCGTTTAGTTGGCTTCTGGTTGGTGTCCGCTGGTTCCATCCTATAGTATAGACTGCTGCCTGTTGCGGTGACTAGTCCAACGTGCAATGTTAGACGATTCTTTTTTTCTATTTTTTAATAAATCGGCTCCAGTGAAACTTAGTTAATTTTTTTCGAAGGCATTGGTACCGCATCTCACGACCTTAAGCAGTAGATTATAATGTTAAATGATATGAATTATACCAAGGACCAAATTAATAAGAGAGGTTACGACGATAAACAAAGCTAAGTCTTTAAATTATTCCATTAATTTCAAACCAATTATTAAGCCTAATCACATTACATGCGACATTCGTATCCTCGCTTAATGGGTTGTTTTTTATTAATAATATGTGATTTGTTGAGGTTGTGTTTGATAACAACCGGAAGAGAATCTTGATTTTGTATGTAAACAATCCAATTAATGAATTATGGGTAGATTACATTCTATAATTGGAATTTGGTGTCATGATTATTTATATAACCCAATCGGATCTCGATCGCGAAATACTTGCAAAAATCGGTAAAATGCCTTTTCAATCAGCGTCAAGTAGGGTTTGTTATATAATTATTATCATTGTTATTACTATTTTTCTTTTCTTTTTTTATTTTTCCCCATTCTTGAATTTCAACGCACCAAATTATATTCTAAAATAAGCTGACAAAAAAGGTAAATAAATGAAAACAATCTTTAATCATTTAAGCTTTGGAAATGAATCATAAGGGGCATGGACCTATGCTATCTAAGGTGGCCCATCCACTTTTAGGATTTATAGCTTATAGTTTCAAAGAGGAAGGATGGCACGAAATGGGTAGTGCATATGAGAGGGGGTTAGAGATAAGAGAACATTGCTGTCATCGTCACTCGCTCGTCGCGGATGCAATGAGTTGCGTTGCAATGTGCTTTCAATATCCAACAGGTTTTTTTCATTTATTTTTATTTTTATTTTTATTTTTATTTTTTTAATTTTTGGGTGTTTTGATTAGGTTATCAAATTACCTACTTTCGCTAAAGCACAATCCACGGAATTTGGAAGTTGGGAAGAGCACATGCTAATTCTGTAATTCTCTAATTTCTTTCACTAAACGACAAGATCCGCATTTAAGATATAAAAATCACACTTATGCAAAAATTACCGATTATTATCTTTTTACTTACTCAATTAAGATATTTAATTTATTTATCAATTAATGTTATCGTTTTAATTAAAAATAATAAAGTTTAATAATCACTTGTATTTCAAATCAATAAAATTTTATCAGTTAAATCTTACATTCACTTTTAAATATTATATACCAATCAAGAGGTCTTACTCATTGACCCATTAGTAAATATCATATAATATTATTTATAATTACATTGACATTTGTGAATATTAAATTTCTCGAACGTTAAAATATAAAATTTAAATTTCTATATAAATTCATGGGCTTTCAAGGGTGAGTTTTATTAGCATTTGAAAAACACCATATATCAAAGCCAGGAGATCAGATCTGATATGCTATGACATGTTACTAGAATTGGTGCCACTTCATGATTGTTGTTACAAACAAGCCTTAGGAGCGACAATTTATTCTTAGAAGACAAGATCTGAAAAATTACCCAACTAAAAATGATTGGCCATCTTGGATGGCAATTACAAAGCATGGTATAGATTAATACAATTTAAATGAGTAAGCAAGGGTATGAAATTGATATTACTAAGTAATGATTCGTGACAATTGCCAAGGACAAGTTCCTACCTCTGTGACTCCATCAAGATAATTTAACTTCAGTCTAACTGCATAGTATTTGTTGTTTTTTATATAATAAAAATAACAATAGGTGCCGTTGGGGTGTTTCTAATGACATAAAAGCAATTATCTGATAATAAAGATTTTACTTGTGTTTTGCTCGAGCGTTTTAACTTAGCGTGAAAGTTGTTTCATGCACATTGCACTCATTACAAACTTAAAACGTACTAATTTTCTACAGAATCCTTAATTCATCTATTAAATTCTTCAACTGTGTACGAGCTGGAGTTACGGCCACTGTGGCTACAGGAAATGCGTTGGTGATAGAATGATTATGATACGCAATGAATGATGTTACATGATTTGGCCGAGATTTCACTCATTTCACCAACTCTTGTTTAAATTTATATTTCTACTCATGACTAGCCTTAGGCTAGGATTCAATGGTGAAAGTTAGATCAATAAATTCAGCATCAAATTGACTTACCTTTGGCGCCCCCTCTTATATTTATTAGTAAGGGTACGCTCCTCCTTCGTGACCTCTCCGGACACGAATGAATTTAGGTGTTTGCCTTCAACTAACTTATTAATCAAATACACCAATTAAAATAAAATGATGATGTGAGGTCAAGCGATGAATCATCACGTCTCGCCCTATCATTCTACTTATTTGTTGGTTTAATACATTATTATGGATTTAAAAATTTATTTAAATGATGGCTTACAAAGTCTTAAAATATAATTAACTTCATTTCTCAATCATACATGGTCATAATAATTTAAAACTCAATCAAACGATAACAACAAATATGACAACATGATAGACGAGAAAACGATTGTAAATTTAAATCTCGTTTTAAGTTAAAAAAATTTTATATTATAGACCCATAACAATTAGGTTTTTATTTTAATATTAACAGTCTCATTCCTAGATAAATAATTTAATGTGTTAAATGATAAGGTAGCACACAACTCATAATTGTCAATCAAGAAAATGCAATACATTTTTCTTATGTAAATTGTAATTCAAACGGGTTCTCCTAATAAAAATTTATATTGAATTATCATTTCGGAAATGTCAAGAACTTGATTTGATCAACAGACAAAGAAGATGTCCTAAGATCAAAAGCCATATGGAGAAGGACAATTAATTAGTGGATTTCCCGACATTGTCTTCTTTCATATTTTTGGTTTCAAACGTATAATAAAGCCATAGCAATTTAGTTATTATTGATACCTCATTCCTCACAACCAGATTAAAAAAATATTTTGATCGTGTGACAACGGTCATCCAATAACCTATGTTACTGTACCTTTCAACGCAAAATTAAAAAACCAGGTTTAGTTGGTGGATTGACCCATTGATATAATCTCCTTATTATAATTCCAATATATATATATACATATATATTAGGACGAGATACCATAAGACCTTTGAATTTTGATTACGTAGTTATATGATTATATTAAAAAATCGTGTCATTGAACTATTTGCTACACCAACTATTCGGTTAATAAAAATTATTTAAACTAATCTACTTTATCAATTATCATTTCCTATCATAGAAGGTTATGTATTTATATTCGTAGAACCAACAATTATTATTGAAGACAACCGTTGAATGTTGATATGCCTGGCGTATTCTATTATTTATTTTAATATATTTATTTTTGTTTTGTTGGGTATTGCATTTGTTTCTGAGTGGTTCTCACGAACGAATAGCGAACAGAGCCAATACAAACAGTCGCTTTAACAGTTGGACCGAGCGGCCTGAGCTGGCACGCCTGTGGGACCCATTTGACCTGGATTTTTACTGTTTTAGCTGTCTGCATGGGCATACTCGTGGGGTCACAAATACGCGACGCTGCCTCACCCTCCGGTTCTAAAGGACTCATCCAAGCCCTCCACGTGTAAACCCACCAAATAAACCACCTGTATTTTTCCCTACCGGGCTATAATAATTAGTATTCCAATCGTATTGCAAATTCTGTAACATAAACAGCGAATACTATATAAATTTTGGAAATAAAATAATAATAACAATAATAATTTGGACGCATAAGCTATTTGCTGTAATAAAAATATTGTTAATGCATTGCTTGACAGGAATATATTGTAGACATGAACGACGCCTCAAAGAAAAAGAAAATACAAAAAAAAAAAAAAAGATTGGGGGAAAGAAAAAAGGAAGAAGAGAGGAGCGGTTAAGTTGGGAAGCGCGCCCAAATATGGCTGCGGTGTCAGCTAAGAATGGAGCAGCAAGCATGTGAGAAATTTGAAAGACACACGGCAAAAATTGCTTTGCCTTGGCATTGATTACATTACGCAACAAACACAATAGCCGGCTTCTCTCTCTCTCTCTCTCTCTCTTGATTCTTGAAATTGAATGGCGAAGACGGAAGACAAGAGAAGCATGCACGTCGGTAGAGTTACGCGCGACGGGACAATACGCTCGCCTTGTCATGTTTTTATTACGGCACTAACTAAACATGCTCTAATTTGTCTCTCACTCTCTTTTTTTGGCCCAAGAAATATCAAGACCCAAAAACACCAAATAAGTTTAACAATGCACGTCAATTTTTTGTCAGGCCAGGTGGGGTGGCGCATGTCGTATTGCGGATAATGGCCTTCGAGTCTTCGGCCGGTTTTAGGGTTTGAGTTTGCAAGAGGAATATCGAAGTCAAGCCACATTGAAAGAGCTGGGAAGTGAATTTATTTATTTATTATTACTTTTTTAAGTCAAACAAGGTAGATAAGAGATACAGATAAGCAGCTTAGTGCTGTGCCATTAATTTCTAGGTTTCAAGGAAGCAAATATTTGAAGAGACTAGAAAATGTCCAGCTCTTTATTTATTCCAACACAACGAATTAACGAAGAATCTTGCCAACCTTTGGTTGAGCATAAACATAGGATATTTTCAGTCCCGAACGAGGAAGAATCGTCTCTTAATCATGTCCATTAATGGCGGCATACGGTTGATTTTTAGTTGATGACATGCATATGGTTGATTTTCCGGGTATAGATATTGAAAAGGACTATGATGAGAATTTTACACGATGCCGTTTATAGATTCGTGCTTTTTTTTTTTTTAATAAATTACTGAATACTAATTGGTTTAAAAAATTTTGAGAATTACGCGATGATCGTACAGTAAAATTTGTGTCCACACATTCGCCCCAAAAATAGGATATCAGATGGTGGCGAGTAGATCGGCTATTGAGGGCCCTCTTAAATCAACCATTTATACCAAACAATTGAACCTTCATTTCAGGCCCAAGATCCAAAACCTATTAAAGCCCAAACTTGAAGCCACCGCGTACCGCCGTCGACAGAAACTCAGAAATTTTGAACATCACAAGCTCAACTTGCTGGGAACAGAACAGAACAGAATAGAAAACAAAACATAACCATAACCTCGTTTTATTATAAGGCACCAAACAAACTTTCTGAGTGGCAACATTTTGTCTTGTAACAAAGTTCAAGTAAAGCTTAGGATCAAAATAATTTACTCAAGAGTGACATCTCACTGCTCACCTGAAAATTTGACAAAAGCCACTCGTGCCCCTCGTTTAATTTTAATATTCGCTCTTCGGTGAAATGCTGATGCTGAATATTCCCTGCCAGCTTTACGCTTCCGTCTTATTAGTTCTCACTTCATAGAGTTTCAGTACTACTGCTTCACGCTTTCTTTTTGGTCCCAAAAAAAAAAAAAAAGATACTGGCGATTCTTCATTTGTCTCAGTTTTCTCTCGATAGCTTTTACTAAGAGTATTAAGGAGAGTTGATTCTGTAATCAGGCTTCTTTTGATGAGTTTATTACTCCACGTACCAACTGCTACTTTATTGGCCAAAATTATCAGGAGTGGCTGCTACAGGATTAGAGAGAAACATCAACATAGTCAACAATAATTAGCTGCTTATTATTTGGTAGATGGAATGCATGTTGCTATTATGATCACCCTTTTCTTTTTTTATTTTTTTTTGCTGGTTCATCACTTCTAAACTCTTTTTGCGCTTCTCATTCTCAGTTTGTTCGCGCAGCGTTTTTTATTCAAAAGTGGAACAAATAAATTTGTAATCCGTAAATATTGAGAAAGGGTCTTGTAGAACATGCAAAAAATATATTCAATAATGTATGAATTTTCTATTAAACGCAATCAATAATTTCATTTCACACCGTAGGACCGACCTAAAGAAAAGTGAAATTAAAACGTTTATAGCATGGATTTGGAAATAGCAGAAGGGCAAGGCCATTTTATGATGCAGTGGGGGCAACATCTAGTGAGTAACTTCAAAAGAAATGACTCAGCGAGCAGTCGAATCGCCGCCCATGAACCGTATCAAAATCAAGTAGCCGCCCTATCTCATCTATGCCCAGAGGAGACCTTAACTGGCTTTGGAAAATAAAAAGTGTTTTGAAGACGATGCACTTCGATGACACGACATAACGAAAAGAGTCTCGTTTGCCTGACGTTGCAATTACAAGATAATAAATAATGGCTGGGCTTTAAGTTGCTCAGCACACCCATATAAAGAAACGGTCGCAGCAATAAGCAAACAGCAGTCAAATCCGGACAAAAAGAACAAATGAACGGAACATCCCAATATATTTCTCCACTAGAGGATACGGTGAAATTTCACAATATTTTACCAAAAAAAAAAAAGAGAGAGAGAACGATATTTGTTTGCTGTCTTGCACAATTGTTGGGCTGGGTCCAGCTGAGGTCATTTTTTGTAATTGAATGTTCAAGATTGATTGGACGGTTAGATCAGATTTTCGGGGGATTGAAGGGATGTGCGTGGATTAGTCTTAGCTCAGCTCTCAGAAAATCCGACTATCAAAATCATTGCGGAAAAATAAAGCAGAAATATAGCTCCGCAAAGCAAACACTAATGGGTAACCAGTGAGACCACCTTCTGCGATGCCTGTCCCAATATAAAATGAACACTTTAGTTGCGTCAGTCACTCCACATGCCGTGAGCACTTTAGAGACAACACTTTGGGACTTCCGGGCTTTGAATGCAAACTTTGGAATTGCATCATCAAAATTAATAACTAAAAGAAATAGAAGGCGTGAATATATTCACCAAAGAGGGAGGAACAAATACTGTCGCTCTTCCCGGCGGCCGATTAAACTTGCTGAGAAGATCGGGGAGTAGTAGGAGGAGAAGGAAGGTTGTAGGGGTGACTGAAAAGAAAGTAGTGCTTAAGATCTGTTAGTATCACAGGAATAACGCAGGATATCATTGCCAGGAGTTGGCAGATTTTGAAACACTTCTTTTATTATCGGCTAATCAATAAAAGCTGGATGGACAGATGGGAATTTTCTTTTTTTTTTTTTTTAATCATTTTTCTCTTCTATACGAGCTAGCATCGTATAATCTAATTTTCTTAGATGAATGATAGGAGGTAACTACAACTAGACAGCTTTCACTAGCAGTCCTTAGGGGAACTATGCAAGGTGAAAAAATAGATGAAAAAGAGTCAAGAAAACAAGATGAAAATATGCAAACTTAATCCAACAGCTGATCAGAAGGGATATGGCCAAATATATCAGGACACAAGTTCCAATCTCCTATTTCTCTCGCTTCCCAGTACCCGCCAATGTAGCGATATGTACCAGTTGCCCTATCCTTTGCAAACCACCTTGGCTTCCAGCCATTCTCTTGCATCTTCCGAGCCTGAATATAAATTCGAAACAGTTACTCAGCACCATCAAAATCTTATGAGTAACCAATGAGCAAGAAACAACCATACAAATTATCCAAGACAATGGACATATAAATTGCTAAGTTTTAGTCTACATGCATGTTAGGGACTAGACCGTTGTCAAATATTCTAGTGGTCACATTTTTACGTGGATATTCTGGTTTGTCTCATTAGGCAACTGATAAGCATTCACTTTATAGCACCTATGTGTCCGCATGGTGTATTATTTGCTCTTTTCCCTTAAGTAAACCAAAAAAACTGTTATATACATCTTGTTCTTGTTAATTCACTTTCCTGATGAGCTAATGGAAAATAGATGTAGGTCAACCTTGCGAGGTGTCAAAATTTAGGACACAGAAGTGGCCAGCACACTACATCAATCAATGCAGTGAAACTATAGCGCAAGATTTACCTGCCGTTGTCGCTGTTCTAGCCGCAACTTTTCTGAATTTGCCATCTCATACTCCCCATTTTCCAAACACCTTTGGTCAGGTCTGAGCCTCGAATCCGTTGGAGGCAACTTTTCCTGCACAAAAGTTTTATTATAAACCAATATGTCCCAAAGAACTGTGGAATGTTAACACACATCCAGAAAGCACATCCAAACAGAATTGGGTACATAATACATGTTTAATGATTTTACAATTCTTTGAGAATTCAAAAATTGCTACATAACACAACTATGTAAATCATGCAAAGGATCTTTCTATCATATGTATTACAGTATTGTGTGACTGTACTTCACAAGTTGGAGAACGTAAGCCATACAAAATATGCATGCACATAATGTGAACATACCATGCAAGTATGTAAGAGACTAAGTGTGACATGTAGGAAAAATGCAATGGTGTTGTCAAAATAATCACCTTCAGACCAGGGGTAACTTCATTCAATGTAATGGCAAAACGAGTGAAGTTATATCTGGTGGGATATTTGGGAGGCTTGCTCCGCTTCCAGAGCAGGCGAGCTTCTGATAAAGATTCAAGTCCTTTTCCCTTTCCAGAACATTCTCCAATCACGTAATGGATGCTCTCATCCCATTTTCCAAATAGGGTTGCCACTGTTTTGCCACTCCTGTCTTGAACTATGCCATGTACCTGGAAGTAGAAAGAAAAAAAAATTCATATGGTATGAACTGACAGTGCTCAATAACAATTAGGATAATTGACTGCAAATTAGAAATATATTCTTGTGTTTTTCAGCAATTATTTATTTTATCTAATATAAGCACTGAAGACTCCACACTTCTGTCTAAATTTCTTTACCTGTTAGTATAATGTGTGATTTTAGCACGAACAAACAATGTAGCTCAGTCAAATGGACCTAGGAAACTCGTATCAATCCATGTTGACCAAAACCATTATTACAATAATTATGAACACGTTGTAAAATGCAAAATCACACAATGATGGCCTCAACCGTGTAAGATAGAGGAAAAACCTGATGAGGATTTCTGTCAATGATAGACTGCTCTTTGAATTTCAACTTGCATGAGTACTCATGATTTCCCTCTATACGCATTGTGCCATAGTGATCGCAGTACAACTTTCCCAATATGAGATTATAGATTGATGTGGTAACCTTACTCCATTGGAAAACTTCTCCATCATCAAATTCCAACGTTAAGACACCAACAGGGTCAAGCTGAATTGAACGACCCCAAAATTTGCTCTTGAGATTGCTATCTCCCCAAAATTTCCATCCTGTGCCCTGACAGTGACATGCAACGATCATGGGATGATGACTGACCTGACACCAAAATAAAATGAGATCAGTTGCATGATATATTAGTATAAAAAGACGAAAAGACAAAATCATGAAGAAAATGCAAAAATACATGGATAAACAGGTTATAAACATGTGATCTCAATGTAAAGCCAAGCGGAACACAAGAAGAAACTGCACTGGCACAGTTGATTTCACAATGTATTGGAAACAAAGCCAGTTTTTTACCTACAGAGTTATCATATATATATATATATATATTTTTTTTTTTTTTGAAAAGCAGAGTCATTGTCTTTAATTCTTCAATTGGGACTCCATTCGGAATAAGTGTCTCTAATCTCAGTAATTTGTTAATTTTAAAAAATCTCATCACCTATTTTCTTGTTTTCATCTATAACATTTTTCTTTGAGAATCCAACATTATGTTTTTCAGCGGATTCTCAATTATTCACCAAATTAGCTCATCTTTCAACTAATATAATATTTAGGAAGCCTCTATCAGCAATGTTAAGGTATTCAGAATGATGACAAGAAAATGTAAGGAATAGATCGCATATTATTAACTTAATGTTGTGAAGACAAACCTTCTCTGAGAAAAAACGAAGGCCTTTATCTGGATAGTCAGCCTCATATGTTTCCCCTAACAGCGGATTAAATGGTTTACAGATTCTTCCTTCAGTTGAAGCATACCCCGATACAGCAAAGGCAGCCACATTTAAAATCCTCATCAAAGTGTTACCCTGTAAAATTTCAAGAAAGCAAAAGTCAATGGAACTGCACCAAAGATCTAACTCGCCAAAGACGCTAATGACAGGCAAACTCTAAAGAACACTGCAACAAGCCCATTTACCACAATGACATCTGAGTTCAATACACATTAAGTATGAACAGAAGTCAGAGGCCTTGCATAAATATGAGCCATGCAGCAAACTGTTGTTACCATTACATGATATCGAAGTATTTCCATATGACTGTATATTTGTATTTACGAGCATGGGTGTGCATAGTGCACAAGGGCAAGAGATCACTAACAAGGAACATGACCAAATTTTTGTCAGGCACTTACCCGTTTCCCCCACTCATACGCCCGATCAATGAGATATGAATACTCCAATTCTTCAAAACATTTTTGTAGAGAAGAAAGAGGCTCATTGAAATATACAGGAAGACAAATTTTTGTGAGGTCCTTGCCAATGTTATCCTTGATCATTGCCCAAAGACTAACACCCTTCTCTTTTTCAACTGGGTCAGGCAATTTCTTACGTCGCTTAGTGTAAGGATAGTTAGTTCCAGCAAATCTGATAGAAGCATCAATGTCATCTTCAGATTCCACTATCTGAAGGCTTTCTTCATCTGAAGAGAAAGATGATGACCGGAAGTCAGATCCATTACTTTTAAGAGAACTTGACGATAGAAAGTCTCGAGTATCAAAGAAAGTATTTTCATCCTCATCTGTCTCATCCTCTGCACCATCAACTCTTTCATTGTCATCATCAGATTCAGTTGCACTACCCTCTGCAGAAAGTAGGAAAAAAGAAAAACCACTGAGTTTCAACAATGCATATGAAAAAAAAAAAAAAAAACTGAATATTTAATCGCTTAAGAATGGCTTGATGCTCCTCCCGATAAATGAAAAATGCAAAAGATTTAGCCATTGATTCTTTGCTAATGACAATAATGAATAAGACAAAATACCTTCTCAAGTGCAGTAAATTCAATAACAAATTTTCACTGTTTATAAGCACCTCATTGGACTTTTAAGATTCAAGAAGTGATTAGCAGGAGAATATGTGGACCACAACAAACTATAGAGGTTAATGAATAAACTTACCACTGAATTTGTCTTGCCTTAACATAGAGGAAGCATCTTGATCAATCAACTGTCTCTGGCTCTCGTCAACAACTGTATTCTCCAGATCAACCTTTTCAGTCTACAAAAAACAATTTGAACAGCAATTTCAGAGGATCATGAAAAAGCTAATAGGTATAATCTCAAACTAGAAGCCTAACCTAGCTAAACAAGGATACACATAACAATTAAGTAAACAGACAAAAAGAATATTTAAATTTTAAATAAAAATAGTAATGTCTTGTGCCTATGTAACATTGAGATGTTTCTTAAAGACAAGGGAAACTCCAATTTACACAAGTTACACCCTTAATTAATCGGTGAAAATGAGAGAATAATTATTCAAAGCCACTACTTCAGACCAGTTATTATATGGTAAGGAAATCAACAAACCGCACCTATACTTATCATTTTCCAACTAAGATAAAATGTTAATCTTTCACAGAATTCTCTAATTTTTCATTGATTTGACCATTGAAGGGATTAGCTAGCACCACAATGGGTCTACAAGAATCTGAACCTTTCATTCATACACAAGTCATACGGATTGCATGAAAACTGATCCAATTTTTAACATCAGTTGTCCTACCTGAAAAGCTAGGAGAATCATTCGTATTTGATAGATCTTTATACACAAAAGGTGTCTTAATGGACCAAGAAGCTCATACAATCGATTCTTTTTATCCTTAAAGAAAGTAGCATTGTTTTTCACAGTTGGCTAAGGTCCAGAAAGTGAAAAAGTTTAGCAAGATAAAACTTGCCAAAGCAAAATTGAGGACCAAATACATTTGTTAAGTGAAATATTTTGAGCAACACTTCAACAACCATCAAGGGTAGTTTTTTTCAAAAGTTTGGTCAAACATTAAAGTTTTTGATATAAGTAAATGTAACTGAAACCAAATAGATTATGCATAATTATCTAACTCTGACAGGTTAAATGCAGAAAGTCTTTTTTATTTTTTTAAACAGAGGTAAAAGATCATAACCAACCATGATGTATATATGCAAGTACACAACATCATATACTTACCCACGCTAAACAGAAAAATGGAGACTAAATTTCTTCCAGAAAGTCAGCCAGATTGTTAGTCTAACACATCTGCCGGGTAACCCACTAGTACGTTGCAAGGATAATCCCATCAGATGGTAAAGGTATATTTGTTTGGAATTATGAGGAAAGGAACCACAAACGTTGCACATTAAGCAGGCATACATCAATACCAAAACCCAAATGAATATTGTATCTCACTAAAATTCAATTTGATCATCGACTTTGGAGAGTCCATTTTTATGAGAATGATTTACCAAATCATTAACTGCTGCAATAAAACTCTCACAAAGTTAGTCCCTCTCCAGTGACCTGCTCTCAAAAAAGAAAAAAAAAAAAAAAAAAAAAGCCACCAAAACTGTGATACTGCCACAGTTCTTCTGCTGCATTACTCTCATTACCAAGAGCTGCACCCTTACACTCTCATCATCATCACTGCAGTTGCCATTATTTTTGCTGCCACCATAGCCATATTTCATCAATATCGTGAACACCAATCATTGAAATTTCTTCAACTCAGCATAACAATACTTTAATCTTAAAACAAATTCCAGTTAGTGCTCAACCAGACCGCCTTCTCCACAGTCATATCTTGTATGATGCTTACTCATCATTAATCTTTTATAAACTCAACTTATTTCTTTTGTCTACTTTATGCCCTTTGGTCCCTCTTATAACAGTTACAATTGTTAAAGGACATAAACTTTCTGTCAGATGATACTGCAATTGTTAGAGATGCTCCACTTACTACGCACTCAGTTAAATGTTATCAACAATCATACAGTGTAAAAGAAAGATAAGAGAAAACATTAATGAGAGACTTAGATACTGAGAGCAAACATTTTATAAACATTGGAAAAAGAAATACTAACAGCAGCCTTCAATAACACATAAACACTAAGTTCTAAAATTAAAGTCATATGCTTCCTCTCATTCTAAGAGAAAATTGATGGTTTGCAGCAAAATCATAGGCCACATTAAATTTTCCAATAAACAAAATACAACAAAAATCGAGAGTTAACCAATTAGCCTTCTTCTTGTATGGCATGCAATGATTATAATTTCAAAAGAATTTTTGTACTCCAAGAAACAAATTAGATTTTATTATGTCACTCTCTCATCTAGTGACTCAACGTGAAATCCTAAGAGTGGAAAAAGTGAGATAGTACATTAATGGCCCCAACAAGAATTCCTACCCCGAGAACCAACAGCCTACATGCAAAACTACAACAAACAAACTTAATTCACTAACTTAACTTTTAATAAAAATCATTCTGCAACCGTAGGAGAATCCGAACAAACAGAGTTCTGAATTTGATTTCTAGTTTCCACTAAATGTACCTCTAAGTGCCTTAACATGTCAATTAGCAGCCACTGCTTCTGCTTAAGCAACAGCAGTTGGCTCTGCAGCGGCACAAACTCGTTCCTCATGATCTGCTCGCTCTCCTGTATTACCTCCTCCCTTACTCCCACTTCCAATAGGAGTTGCCTCAATTTCTCTGTCGACACTTGGATGCCGTCCATTGGAGCCATCAATTCGCTATTCGACATTCGCGGAAACATGTCTTTCACAGCCTGCAATGCCTCCATCCATGCAAATCGATCTTCCCGCGTTTCCGCCCGCAAATGCAGCCGTTTCGTGCCAGTAAATATCGAAAATCGTTTATCATCCGATTTGCTCTCTCGAATTGATGAAACCTGTAAAATCCAGTACAATAAATGCTTAAAATAAATTTAAAAAAAAAACAGAGAAGTTTCATTGATAAATAGTCAGATACGTACCTTGAGGTGGATTTCGCCGAAAGGCTTGCGGTTTAGATGGCGTTGCGACGTCGTTTCCTTCTTATGTCTGCGTTTTGAGATAATTCTTGTGGACTCTTCGCCGATAACTTTGCAACCTCTCTCGGTCTCTTCACTAACAATGATCTTATCGGGTCCGTGGATTTTATAATACGACAAAACGCCGTCTTGCAAAACGAACCACCTCGGCCTCCAACCTTTCCCGTAATTCACCCACTTGTATAGTACTCCGGATATCCCATTCCCCACGATGTCGTTTATCTTCACGTCCACCGGCTCCGCTCGCTGACTCAGCCTCGGTTCTGTATGATTGTTGTTACTCCCGTTATTACTGTTGCTGTGATTATGATGGTGGTGGTTCGCTTGGACAGTGGTGGATCGGAGCAGCGGGTCAGGCCGGGTCGATGTTGCTACATTCGCTGAAGGAGGAGGAGGAGGAGGCATAGTGAATAAGTTATCGGCGAAGGGATTATGAGGCGAGGGATTGTGATCAGATACTGTGGAGATGCAGCAGAAGGGATGCATAATCAAATCACTAACTACAAACAGGCAGATCACAGGAATTGACGGTGTCAATACGGCGTCCGACTACGGTTGTCGAAATGACGGTAGATTTCATGTTTTTCTTACTCTAGTTCCTCTTCTTCTTCCCCTTATTATAATATTTTATTCAAAAGCGAGATTTCGTGAAACTGTCGGAATCTGTTTGGATAAATTGGGAGACGGTTATCGAATTTAACCGATGGTTTTATCTACCGTCAAAGGGACTTTATTCCGAGGATTTCGGGAGAAGAAGAAAGAGATTGAGTGAACAAAAGAGATACGTAGGTCCAGCGAGTTTTTCTCCGGCGATGGGTTTGTGTTTGAATTAAGACGACGATAAAATGATTTTAATGTGAGCCGGCTTTAGATACAAGGCGGTTGTTGAGCAGTTTTATATGGTTTCTCTAACATGAAATTATCGTTATCGTTTATTAAGAATGGGTTCTGGTTGCATGTGGAACAGGATAAAGTGGGGAGAGCCGCCGGCCGAGCGGAAGGGTGACAGCTGGAGAATAGAAGAAGATGCTGATACGTGGATATTGTTTAGTGGTTGATATTGTTGACGCAAGTTTTGACTTTCGTTGGTTCTGTGCCGCCGAAAAGGGTCTGGTCTTAACACTGTACTGCTCTGATTTAATGTTGGAGGGCTTTGATCACAGTGGTCCTCCCAATTAGTGTGGTCCTCTTCCGTGTGCAATCTTGTTCACCCTCCACGATGCAATATTCCAATTTCAGAGGAACAGAACTACAAGTAATTAATTATTCCAAAATTGATGTTTCAGCAAAAATTTAAAGATGAAATAATAAACTAAAATTATTATCATAGCAGTTCACCTTTTTTTTTTTTTTTGGTTTTTTAGAGAGAAAGATTTTGCTTTAAATTAATATCGTAAACTGTGAGTGTAAATTGCTTACCAAATCAAACAGGGGATTAGTTTTTTATTACATACAGTATTAAAAAATTGCGGGCTTCCAGTTCTAGAATTGATTCTTTCAACCTCGCCAGCCTTTTTCTGCTCTTCTTTTCTTTTAGTTTCTCTTTGGCTTGAACTTGCCAACTACTAATCAATCAAATAATTCGTCAAATCCAAGAAAAGAACCACCCAAAAAATGAAAGTCAAAAGGCTGATTACAAAACGGAAAGATGCGGCCAATATTTGGAAATTCATGGCCAGTGGATTCACCGGCGCGAGACCGAATGACCAAGAGAAAGGAGCACCGACTAATTGTCTCCCCATTTGTTCTCAGGACTCGGCTGCACTGCACTACTTGCTGTGTGGCTGTGCGCTCCTAATTTGCTTTTAATCGTAATTAGCCAGCAGGCGAATTACGAATGTTAACGTAGCTTCACCGATTAATTAAATGGACGGTGTTGATTAATGCCACGTCAGTTTTTCATAACGATCATGCAGCTTCTTAATCCCGTTAATCAACTCGTTAAATGCAGCCATTAATTATTTATCACCTGGGGGTGCTACCGACCCAACTCATTAATTCAGTAGGTGAGAACTGAGAATGAAGATCAATCAACAGCAATGGGTCCCGCGATCTCGAAGAGCTGACGTGACAAGAAAGAAAGCACGGATCTAAATTTTTGTTCGAGGTTTAAACGGAAGGGGAAGTAAGTGTGCAAAACGTATGCGCGAAGTGATGGTGCGACGTCGTGTAATTTGAAGTGTCACAATCCAAGGAAATCAATTCTGGCACCGTGTCCCTGGTCCGTTTTCAGTGTTCCCCGTACCCGTGCTCGATCCACGTGGTTGCGAGTTTGCTATTGCCTTGAGTGGATGCCGTTACCATTGACGTTGAGTTCATACTGCATCCCTTAGATACCAAAATAAGAGTTCGTATATTGAGGGAACTGGTTATGAGAGAGGTTATTGTTCTCCTAATAAAGGATTCGGCGGTTGAAATCCTATAAAATAATAAACCTATTAAGGATCATGAGAAGTGTTATTATCATCGAGAGTATTATGGTTATAAATAAATAATAAAAAGTAAAGAGAGGAAGAGGAAAAGGTTTGAAGAATATTGTATCTCTTCTCAAATATGTTTATTTTTTTATATATATCTTCCATCTGTTTACTTTTGTATGAGACTTTTTATATAAGAGAAATAAAAAAATAAAAATAATTGAGTTACAAAATTTTATCTCTTATCCTATAAGATTAGTTTTTTGACGAATAGTAAGGTTTATATTATTTACTTTTATTTAAATTAGAGTATATAATTATATGTAAGTCTTTCGACTCAAGTTTGATCAAGATACAAGTATAACAACATAGAATACGACGTTGGAGGAAAAATGCTCGGTATTGAACTATCAAGTGATTTCCAATATAACTTCTATTTAATAAATTTCCCTAACTTATGTTTATAAGATCCTATAATTAATTTTTTTTAGTGCAGATATAAGTAATAGAGCACAAGAGATTAGTGGGTTAGTGAGCGAATTTTACTTGATTGTAGGAGACCTCTTTCTAATGATTTCAATCTTCTCACATATATTTTTCAAGCATTTTTAATCTATATAAGTAAAAAATTTGTTTTAGACAACATATAAGTGTACTTGAACTTTCGTATCACAATAACGAGTGAGGAAGCACCCACAGCTCGATCAAGAAATGATTTTAACAACATGCAAACACTAAGCAGTTGCCTTATCTCATATACCTTCAAATTAGAAATTAAGAGAAAGTCTTAAATCTATTGGTATACACTCATCATTTGTAGAATTTTGTTACATGTATCTATCAACTACTTATGTGATGGCAAGTGTACGATTGACCAAACTTTTTGAATAAATCAATTAATAAAATATACCAATATGATGCAACATAAGAAGTTTTAAAATATGTTAGAAAAATTGTCGAACATATTTTTAAAGCCTATAATTGTAATTGGTAGAATTTATTCATACTCGCTAAGACTTGTAATGTTTTATATTATAAATTTGATATAAGAATTCAATAATTATCACGTTCCATTTTGATTGTAAGAATTCCACACTAAAAAAAAAAAAAATACAATGCTTATATCGACACTCAACCTATAGTACTACCAAATCCAAATTTGAAGTGTTGTACTTTTGACTAACATGCCATGAAACATCCTCAATAGTCTATATGGATAGAGTACCTTAATGTTAATTTACGCGTACAAAATGATTAATTCCAATATTCAGTTCATTTGATTAGCCGTCTCATCTGTTCGAAATTTTTTTGTTAATTAAAAATTATTATAGGAGTCGTAGTACGGGACAAGCACAGTAGCAATCGAAAGAAACACGACAATGTAAAATAATCCCCTGCATCGAGTCTTCCATTGGCAAATAGAACCATACCTATATTTCCATTAATTTATATCATTTTTAAAGTTTTTATTGGAGGAGTGGTCACCGTTAAAGTGGTACCTTGAATGAAGCCCACCCTCTAAGCCGACGTTGATGTCCACAAACATTTGGAACATTTCAAAAGGTGTTGAGATATTTAAGTAGTATATGAAAGCAAAGGCATGAACCAGTAGAGCACTTAGGAGTTTCCTATTTGAAGATCCCAACGTTCTCTTTTATTTATTTATTTCCTTATTTTAGCCGATTGTTTACCCATTATATACAATGGTTACACACTTTCAAAAAGAAAATAATACAAAGCACAATTTTTTTTTCATGATTTAGTGGCAAAATTTAATAAGGGAACTTGTAGCCATGGCTACTTTAAAGTTATTTTAAAATAAAATATAAATTATGACACATATAAAATAATAAATAATAAAAATATATTATAATTCCGATCATGTAATTATAAAAACGTATTAAAATATTTCTAATTTAACAACATTTATCTCACTTATAATTACTCTCAAAATTCTGAGAATTGATTATTAATTTATCGTTTACCCTTTTATTCCGCTCTTCGCCGACGGATCAGACTCGGCATCACTTTAGCACGGGACTTAATATCGTTGGTACCTCTGTAGAGTCTGTATACAACACGTGTCGGGAAATCACTTTCTGTGGGTCAAGGGATAAACGCAAACGAATAAACAACGGGGACAACAGTACGCTGATTATTCACGTGGACCAGAGCACGGGCGATCACTGAGAAGCGGCTTCTGAAATGATGAGTTGCTTTGACCAAAGCCTCCAGTCAAAATTTGCAGGAGCTGACGTCGATAACACATGGAGAATGCTACTCGTGAATGGAGTAGTAACAGAATGCCCTTTTTACGCCTCAAGTTTGTACGACTTATCGGCTATAATTCTAGTTCACATCTTGTATTAAGTTATGTAACATTGGGGCAAAGTTATGTTACATTTGCTGTATGTCCTAGCAATAAGGTTTTAAACCTTTTTAAAAAATAATAATTATTAAAAGATTAATAAATTTTAAAATTTTATTTTACACCCAGCTTGAAATTAAATAATAATATTATTCAAATTTTATTTTTTAAATGTTTTTTATTTATATTTATAACAAATTTAGTATTAAATTACTCAATAATTTTTTTATTTTATTTAATCTTATATTTATTGAGTTTTTATTCATTGTACCATTTTTTAATTATTCATTAGATTCATAAGATATTTATCACATATAATATTTCTTATAATTCATGATACTAAATTTGTATTACAAAATCCGTATAATAACATTAATGATATGTATTTATGATGGAAAATAAACTGAATATGTGTGTGTATTAGAAGAAAAATCTAGTTTATGTTTAAGAGAGACAAAAAATTATAAATATAAGTTCAAAAATATATTCAAAATTTATGAATTTTTATGTATATAATAATCATTAAAATCTTTATCCAAATAAATTAAAAAATTTATAAAATTTTAAAATTAATGTAGAAAAGATAGATGATAAAATTATTTAACTATAACAAATAAATGAGGAGTTATTTGAAAAAATAAGTAAACATGTGATTAAAATAAAATTTTCTATAAATTACTATCACACGTCTACTTCATTTTATATTAAAATTATTTTTATTTATTGGATTCGAGAAATATGAAAATTAATGATATATATTTATTAGTTGTTTATTACATTATTTGTAACATAAGCTTTGCCATAACATTATATTAAAATATTATGCTTATGTTAACTTATGTTTGGTTGCAAGTTTTAATTACATTACACTAGATTAAAAGATAGCTAATACGGTGAATGATATATAAAACAAATCCACATAATAGAGTTTAAGCCATATTATATTAAAATATTGTTTATATTTTAAATATAATTATTTAATTTTTTTATTTAATAAATTATAATAAATTTAAATTTGTTAAATAATATTTTATATTTAAATTTAAATAAGATTTTTAATTTAAATAATAATATAAGATAGTAACAAACCTAAATATTTAATCAATAAATGATAATACATTCTTTTATATTCATTACATAAAATTATTTTAATTATTTTACTTTTAATATGTAAAAAATAATTTTATTTAATCATTAATAAAATACTAAATTTAAATTAAAAAATAATATTCAATATTAATAAATAAAAATAAATTACATAGTTTTATATTTTTTATATTATTATATGATATAAATATAATTTATATTATATTATGTAATTATATAATATTATATCTTTCCAATATAGTATTATATTATTAAATAAATTTTATATTATACTTAATATATTTTATTTAATAGTTAATTACAAAACTAATAATAAAATGTTAAAATACTAATAAATTTAAATAATATTAATTTATCAATATAAAATATTACTGTTTAATATAATATAGTCTATATTACACCAAATATAGTATTACAGTACATGTAATATAGCATAATATGATATGTCATAATAGAATATAATGCAGTGTAGTGTATCAAACACATCCTAAAACAATGCATTTATCTTTTGGATCTAAATTTTAAATTTTTACCAAAAGATTGTGATCAATTAATCTTCCATCCAATGAGGTGCATCTAAAAATTGACCCCAGTTGAGATTTTGATGAAATAATTTTAGATGGACACCTCTATTCAAAGGTGGGATTGTTTGAACTTATGTTGTGTTTATTTTCTAGATTGGGAGTAAGGAGTATGCATTTTTTTATTCCATATTTACTTCCAAGATTTATGAGAAAAATAAGAAAAGTGGAAATCCCACTCAATGGGACTCATTATTTTTTAAAATAAAGAGTGGAATTCCCACTCCGATGGGAGAAGGTAAGAGTAGGAATCCACTTTTCCCTCTTCTATATTTACATTTAACAAAATAAAATATAAATTTAATTAAATATTATATTTAATAAAATAATATTTTAATAACTATTTTTATTTTTATTTTTATTAAATATGTTTAATATTATTAATCATATTTATTAATAAAATAAAATTAATAATATTTAATAAAATATTATATTTAGTAAAATAAAATAAATAATATAATATTTATTTAAATATTAATATTAATTTTATTTTATAAGGATTTTTCTATCTTACATTTAATGTAAGGTACATCCTTTTACAAATGGAGTTGTGAGTTCTGCTTGGACTCACATCCCATAGAGAGGGTTGTACCTTACATTAAATATAAGGTAGTAGCTCTTATTTTATAAATTATGTTTATTTAAGATAATAATATTAAATATTTATTAAATATAATATTATCATATTTAATTAAAAATAATAATTTACATTAATACAAAGTTAAAATTACTTAAAAGTATATTATTATACTCATACATAATTAATAATATTACTATATGCTATCTTTATTTGAAATGTAATTTTATTATATTTATTTAAAAATAATAGTATTATATTTATTTAACATTAGTGATTAATAATAATAAATATTTTATTCTAAGAAAATATTAATTTTGCACTAATAATATTTCATTTGTGTTGCTCTTATTAATAATTTTTTATTTACATAATTAAAATTAAAATTAATAAAAAATTATAATTTACATAATTAAAAATATTAACAATTATAATTAATTTATAAATATATTAAAATAAATATTTTAAATTTTAAATATATTTTTATTAATTTTATAATTAAAAACTATAATTCTTTAAGTGAAGATAAAATTATAACTTGAAATTATTTACTCCCCATCTAAGACAATATAAATATAAAATTAGATTTTAGTTTCAATTTTATATTTTTATTTCAGTATAAATAAACAACCTTAAGATTCCTACTCTAATACAAAAAATAAACACTAACTTAATAAATTTGTCATCGAATCTTCTTTCTCATTTATTCTTTTATTGTCTATAATTCAAGAAATTGTAAAACAAGGGCTAAGGAACTTGTGTCGAAATCTGGGCCACAATATTCTCTTCCAATTCAATTTCACCATTAAACAAATATTTTCAGATGCTTTAGGAGATTTAAAAAAGCACGCGCAAGCACAAAGGTCAACTAAAGAAAGAAGGAACAACGATTTCTTTAAGGCAAATCAAGATTACACCAAATTGCCAGCACAAGTATATTTGTAGTGATTCGCATAATGCCCAACGAATCATTGAACTTTGTTCAATGCATAAAACTAAGGAATTTGTTGAGTGATTGAGTTAGCTATTTAGTACGAGTCAAATACAACTAGTTTCATTATAGATTGAGTGTTTATTCTTAATAGCGTTCCATGACAAAAGGTTTTGAGATTGTTGTTTGGGAATAGAAATAAAATTGAATGAAGCCATTGCAACAATGGAGATATTTGGAGAAGCCATAAAATAAGAAAAAGGAGAGGGACGAAGAAAAAAAAATTGTACAAAAAAATATTTAATAAACTTATATCAGATATTTTTGACGGGTTCATAAAGTAAAATATAAATTTTTAAAATTTAAAAGTGAAATTATTAAATATGAATTTCTTAGATTTAGATAGTCCTATCCCTACTCAAATATTAACACAACACTAAGCATTAAAACCAGAAAAATAAAAGATTATTTTATAATACGAAAGAGCACCCTTATTTCGATTGACAAAAAATTTATTTACATCTATTTTGAAAATTCTCTCCTTGTAAAATTAGAGACGGAAAAAGAGTAATCCAACCAATTAAATTAACAACAACAACAACGATAAATAAAAACATTTTAACTGTCACATGAAAACTTAGGAGACAAAAAATTGGGAGGAAAAAATCTAAATTTGTGGCCTAAGCTGGATCCTTGTGATAAATTTCCCAAAAGAAGAGAAGCCGAAGTTATCGCATGATGGTTAGTTGGTGGTCACCACGTGATGTGATTGGTGGCCCACACCTAATCAAGAAGCCAATTATTCTCAAACAAATCTCTGCTTTTCCCACCGGCTCGCGAATCCAAAACAAAAATCAAAAGTTTGCATGCACTAAAACTTTTGATTTTTCATCTTCATTATTCAATTCAAACTTCATGATTTTGATTTCGGAAACAAATCACTATTGCCTCTATCGGAGCTGAGAATCTGGGATACGCATTGCGTTATTTTATTTTAATAGATTTATTTTTAAAATTTATGCAGGTGTTTTTCATTGAAAAAAGGAAAAAAAAATGTGTCTGCTGAATTTGAGAGAAACCAGATTCTAAAACTTGTGCACGTCTTTTGACGCGTCTTTACCAGCAACGTGAGATCTGACAGTTTCGTTCGGACAGTATGAATGCAAAAAATATATGCTTTCGCGTTCATCTGTATTCGGTTGCTTACTCAAGTCTTGCATCCTCTTTTTACTTTCTAGAAATTAAAATCTATTCGTTAATGACTGCTTATGATTCTTTAATTTTATTTTTTTTTAATTTAAAAAATGCTTAACCTTCAGTGTTGGTCCACCACGCATGGCAGCCATGTGATTATGCTAAGGATATTTGACTGATCTTGTCCTTGGCTTTTCTGGTCGTTCGCTCTTTAATTAATTAAGAAATGATCAATCATTAACCTCGTAGTACAAATCTCTTAAAAAGCAGATGTATCAACAACTCCCATCATTTTTGCCATCTTCCTCGTGATTAACTTAATGATTTGGATGCCGTTAAATTCCTAGAGTTTAAAGAGTATCCGAGAAAAACTACCACGAGTCTACAAATATTTAAACTTGATCCTAACAGGATAGAATTGACAATATTAAGCACCAAATTCCAATCCTGCAAAAGTTTATGGGCGGTATTAATTTGAGTTAAGCAAAGATTTTGTTGTGGAACAACAATTTTCAGGACGACGGACCACGAGTGAACTTGATCCACATTCCCCGTAAGCCGCTGGAAGCATGATCTTAAACCATATTCATGCCGTGCATCTGTGGATGCCTCAAAACTGGAGGAATGGAAAGGTAAAAGCAACAATGGGTCTCGTATCCATACTGAATAAACCACCCCCCCCCCCCCCCCCCCCAAAAAAAAAAAATTAACATTAGACAGTTTCATAAATTTTAGTGGGTTCATCGAATTCAATTAATGTGATATCATGATTGGTCGATTTATGAATGGATGTGTATGTATTGAATTTTCAATGAATAATGTATAAAACAATGTGATATGTATGTATATGTCTCATCTAATAAAGGCATGGAGGTTAAGAAATTAAAATGGACATATGAGGACAAGACGATGAATATATAATTGAATGAAGCAGATCCCAATAAATTCATGTCAAAGGTCTTGGATTCCTTATAATATAAAATCCCAATCATGATTTTTCTTTTCTTTTCTTTGATATATTGATATATTATAATTAAAATTTTATTGATGTTTACAATTAAAAATAGATCGAGATATTTTTTTAATAATTATGTTATGATACAATTTGAAGTTCTAACTCTTACTTGATATTGAAGGTATATCTAATCTACCGTCAATGATGGAAAAACAAGTAAACCCCTATTTAATTTTTACTCAGAAGAGATCCCAGTCCCAGCCATTAAGCTTCGAGTGCATGGGTTGTCAAGGCCATTGGCACGGTCATGATTGATTAAGTGAAAGCTTCAACATGAGCAAAAAAGCAGTTCGCTAGTCCCGATTGTGACAATGCAAGACACGGTCACGTTACATTTGCGCTCACAAGTCCAATCTCCAAAACGGCACGGCACAGAGTTTTCAACGTGCAACGAGCCAGAAACCTCGGTGCAAATTGCAGTGGGCGGGCTTACCGCGTATGTACTCCATGGCAATGGGCAGACAAAAACTGCAACCGAACAAGTGTTTTCCGCATTTGGATGTATTGGGGGACCCTACAACGAACGAGCCTTTTACAGAATAATTCCATTTTATGATGGAGACGGTGTCCGCCGATGGACCCCGGCGGAGCACCGACTCCAATTATACTTCGCTCGTTGTTGAAAAGCTCTTGCATGCATGTGGACATTGTGGAGGCACGAATTTTCGTGCTTTTTTTTTTCTTTTCGACCCCACCTTCTGCCAAAACACAAATAGATAAAGACGCAGAGACAGGCAAGCAGCAGAGGGAGTTTGTCATTCAGCAATTATATAATTGTAAGCGGTCGTATTGGCATCACAGTGTCTGTCAGTTTTTGTGGAAAAACATATTAGCCTCCTTTAAATTTAAATTATTAATAGATAACAGTGACAGAAAATCAATTTTAGCTAGCAAAGAAAGACCAGATGTCCAACACATGCTTGCCTACCGTAAATATTCTCTCTCATTTCACCGATGTATTAAAAATAAAAAAAAAATTTAAAAAGCATTATACAGAAGCCACATTTTATTAAATCTTAAGGAAATTAAATAAGGTGCATAAAGTTTGACCAAGATTATGTCTGCTTTGAATTTTTTTTTTAAAAAAGGCGGCGTGGCGCCAGTAGTTGAGGAGTTGAATAAGCGGTGGGACAAAAAAAGAAAAAAAAAAGAAAAAGAAACAAATACTAAATAAAAAAGCCTCTGGTCTTCGCTGCACAAGCTGCGTGGCCGTGACAAATTTCCACCAGGGGAAGGTACGCCGGTATCTTCTTTATTGAAGTTTTCTTCTGATCAGTCCTTTGAAGAAGTCTAAACTGTAGCCACATGAGAAACAATATTACAATTATTTTACATTTAGAACATATTCAAGTTAAACATACGTTACATAGCAGCATTGCATCCGAAAGTATGATAGTGTTACTATAAGGCTCCATTTTGCTTATGCAACCATAAAATTCAAAGTGAGATGCAATGCAAATTCAATTTTGGAAGACTCTGTTAAACAGCTTGTCTTCAGAAGTGAATGACTAAAGGCCTAAAGATTCAATAACTTTTTCCATCGATTGATGTCAATAAAACCTTCAAAATTTCAAGAGCCAACTGGGACTGAAGGGTGAAGCAAAAGCCCACGTCCAGTATCTTTAATTGACAGAGTGTGGGCATATGAGAAAGAGATATAGAGCAATCATGTCTCATCTCCCAGCGCAGAGTTTGAACCTGTGGACCGAGGAACGTTTCAGAGCATAATCTCCTGCTGGGCTCTTGCTCCAGCACCTTTTAGATTTTACGATTATACATAGGCAGATTTGGATTGTCGTAATTATGCCCATATCATTATGCCGGCCTGTACTAATCCATGAATGGAAATGAGTACAGCAGAGTTTCAGGGAGAATATATGTTTTTAGGTGACGAGGCCGAAGGTACTGACTTAGGGCCTTTCAGTGGGGTCATGGATATCCCAATTTTTTTTTTTTTCTCAGTGGTACTTAGAACTCTTATCTCTCTTTGGATGATAGGTGGAACTTGCAAATGACAAATATGACAAACACAATTTTACCATAATTTCTTGATAGCTCATGGAATCAGTGCAAAATTTGTTTGTTAGTACCCTACCTATTGCCATCAGGATGAAGCTCGCACATTTGATTATCGTCTCCAATAGCTAACAAATACCCTGATGATGTCAACCCCTGCAGAAAAGAGAATTGGAAAAAAAATACATTATATGTAGTTCTAGATCAACAGCATTACTCGTCTCCACTTATCTAGCACCCTAGTGATATGGAATGACAAGCAAATTCTACAGATTATTATTGGCACAAAAGTTGGCACTGAATATTATTTGAAATCTGCAAGCTTGCCGGTACTTCACATCAAGGATTTCTAAGTATTTATGCCGATATAGAGAAAAATACCTAACATTAAATGAATATCGCATTGTATTATCATAATAGCTTCCATACAGCAGTTGAAAAGAAAGAAAAAAAAAAGGGAAAAGGGGATAAAGGGCACTTATTGACTATACATACTGTCCTGGAAAGGGAGAAACTGATGTAAACAATCATTTTACTTGTGGTTTTACTTGTTTCAGAAGAAAATTCCACATGGCATATTTTTGGTTTGGGGGGGGGGGGGGAGGAGGGAGAGAGGCGACAGGGTGGGAACAAGCAGCTTTTCTTCTAAGAGACTAACTGAAAAGATCATAGATTCCCCCTGCATCAGCAATTTGCTGACCAAAATACAGCGATGTTTTTATGGTAATGATTTCCATCAAAAACTAAAACTTGAACAAATAAGATCCGAAATATTTGACAATTAAGTCTCATTTTTCAAATTAAATAGATGATCCAAGATTTTTTCCTCAATTCCATGGAGTAGGAATTTGAAAATATCTGCACTGAACGTGCATCCACAACCAAATTACAGCAATGAACTTATCAGGAACCACTTATTGCAGTCATACCTGAATAGTCACCACATTTTCTATAACTTGATCCTCATTTTTCTCCTGTACGATTACTCTCTGCCCGCTGCAGCACAAAAATCATAATCAGCACTCAATGAACAAGTACAACATATGCTTTCCTTAAGAAAGGGACAATACAACCAAAGAGTATGTGACTCCTCAATTTCTCACTTATCAACAGATAACTAAGGAACAGATCTCGGCTGCAGGTTTAACTTAAAGAAGCAACCAGCTAAAGTGATTTGGAAAGCTCAACTTTAGTGACAGATTAGACAAGAAAGAATCAAGATTGAGCATTTTCATTCCAGATTATGGGTAAGGAAACTTTCTAATGGGGTTTCATATGCTTGCCAGCCATAACAGGTTGAAAGCTACAATTGCACTGACATGAACATGAAAACCAGCCAAACGAACACCCATCTCTCAGCAATTTCTCCGCTTTACACAAATGCAAACAATAAGATTCAAAGATGGCCTTTTGAACCATAAAGGTGGACAAGTAAAAGTACCATCTATTTTTACAATTAATCCAGTGATAAGTTCCACAGATGTTAATGTGACTGTAAACTCAGAACAGAATCATCAAAATATTCATGTCACCTGTGTAGCCAAGTCTTGTAATATAGCTCCTCAAGAGTTTGAAATCCTGCATGACATACAGCAAAGTAAACATCTATTAATCATTGGATATTTATTTTTGAGATATACAAATGCATTACTGCAAGTTGGAAGCATTGATTCACCTTGATTTATAAAAGCATCATAAAAGGCCTCAAATTTATTAAAAAAGGCTGCAATAACATCTTCTCTTCGAAATTGGTAAGCAGAATGAGACAATTTTCTTAAAACTGCATTCAAGCATGTTGTTGGTTCCTCATTATTGACATTCAAACCTATACCTGCACGAACAAGGGCAGATAGGTTGTATCTATCATTGACACATACTGAACATTTTCAAAGTAAGCAACTGAAACGGAATTCTTCTTAGGAGCAGTGAATAAAGATTCGACGAGAATAAAGCTCTGCCATTTATGACTTCTGAAGCGCATGTATTGAGCTCAAATACTGTACTTTAACATCACCAAATGGCAATCTACATTACAATCAAAAGAGAAGTCTCTTTACCAATACTGACATTGAACTTCTTTGTTTTATAAGTTGAGGTGCACAAAATGCCTCCAACTTTAATCCCATTTAGGTATAGATCATTTGGCCACTTTATTTTAATGTCAAGATATGGTAATCCCTGAAATAAACACATTTTCAAAACAAGGTATCAATGGCTAAACTTTCAAATGTTAACAATGAACTTGCAACTAAAATTTGTGTCATGAAAGGTGAAAGTATGGAAAAGTAGAAAACAAAAAATAAAAATAAAAATGAAGAAACTCATAATTATTCCTTGTTTATCATGCTCTCTAATTATTCCTTTAGTCAAGGCCCTCTATTGTCTTTGCCTCGGACACTCATGGTAACCATTTTGCAAAAACACATACATTTCTGCTGCAAATATCTTTAATTGCCTCCGCTACTGCAAGAGATACCACATATTGTAACAAAGGCACGACACGGCCATCCTCCATTTGTATGGTAAAAGAAAACATAAGGCAGCCCTTTGGAGATTCCCACACATTCTTTGACCGACCTGCATGCGATACCATATCGATCCATACATATTAGCCACATCATTAATCATCAATATCACTCACAGCGACTTATAGAGTAATAATTAATTGATACACACAGTTAACACACACACCGGATATTGAGAATTTGACTCCATAATTAACCTATCGTCCATACCTCGCCCTTTGAACTGAACATCAGCAACACAAACTGCACCAAATGGAAGCTCACAGAAGTTGCTGTAAAAGAACTAAAATAATATCAAATTAGAAAGAAATGATACTAAACATATTCATTGTTTTCAAATGCATAACTTAAAATATAATCCAGTGAAAATAAAAATGTCGCGTTACTTACTGAGAAACGACGTCGTGCGTTGAAGGCAAACGTGGAGACCAAATCAGGAGCCGACCGAATCGATTAGTTGCAAGAGAATTCATGAACAATTCAACATCAAAAGACTCTTCTTTGTTTGGCTTAACAATTTCTGATTGCAAGTGTATCGAGACTTCGCTATTATCAGGGAGTTTAAGAGTGTTATTAATCTTCAGTGATTTAGCAATTTCATTTTCAGCCAACGATTTCCCACTCACTACCAGCATACAAGAAGAATTGCTATCCATGGCTGAAAAAGAGGGGGGAAAAACAACGTTTTGTTACTTCTTTTTTGTATGACTAATTAAAATAGAAAAAGAAGAAAGCTTTAACATTCGAATTCAAACCTGCTGATGATACAGAGAGACGAGAAAGCTTTGTATTTGCGGAAAGGAGACTTCGTATAGAGCTGGAAGGCGGATCAATTAACGGAGAGATTAAACGTAAGCGAGCCTTCGTGAATGACATGAACCTGCTGCTGTGTAAGCTTAATGAAAGCCGCCGAGACGAAGCGAAATATATGCTTGAATAGCTTAGGCGGATAAAACGATACGAGTCAGACGACTAGGAAGCCGTAGATTTTCTAATGTATGCCACGTCAAGCGTGGTGGACCAACTGTCAGGTCAAACGTTTTGGTGATAGAGCGGTTGTGACTGAAATATGTGAAACATGCTGTGACACGAGCAAAATCATATATCTTTATATATGTACTCCGAAATTAAATGCTTGTCGTTTTAGTCTCCAGAGTTTACTGGACTCGCAGGCAGTTTCGTGATTTTGTGCAACAATGGAGGAATTGCAAAGTACTCTCCAAGACCGTGGCTTGACTGTCACCAATCTACCAGAAAAAGGCCGCTGTCTCTATACCACCAAAGATTTTCATGCAGGTATCTCATTTTATTATATTTATTTTATCTTATTTTTCACTGGAGAATTTTTTTTGAATTGATTATGTTTAGCTTTTACATTTCAGGAGAAGTGATTATAAGCCAAGAGCCTTATGTGTGCGTACCAAACAACTCGTCATCTATCTCAAGGTGTGATGGATGTTTCGCTTCAAGCAATCTCAAGAAATGCTCAGCTTGTCAAGTTGTGTGGTACTGCGGAAGCAATTGCCAGGTACTTTAAATCGAGTCGCCGGGCATTGTCATTTCCAATCGTTAGTGTTTAGCTTCGCCGTGAAATATCAAGTTATCTTTGAGCTGAAAGAATAGTGACTGTAATTAAATTTCAGAAATTGGACTGGAAGTTGCATCGCCTTGAATGCCAATTTCTCTCCAGGCTTGACAAGGAGAAACGAAAATCAGTTACACCTTCTATACGTCTCATGCTGAAACTCTACTTTCGAAGAAAATTACAAAACGATAATGTAACTAATTCCTTGGCTTGTTTCAATTAATTTGTTTGGTTGATTTTGTGAGACTATCCTCACCAGTTATTGGTTTGTTTGACTGCAAGGTTATCCCTTCTACCGCCACAGACAACTATAGTTTAGTGGAGGCATTGGTTTCTCGTATCCTTTTTGAATTTATTATTTGGTTCTATCAATTTGGTTTAGTGATCTGTTTTAGTTACAATAAATCCATAATGCTTGCTTTCTTTAACAATCTTTTTGGCAAAGACATCTCAGACATTGATGAGAAGCAACTAGTTTTATATGCTCAGATGGCCAACCTTGTCAACCTGATTCTTCACTGGCCAGAGATCGGCATAAAAGAGATTGCTGAAAAATTTTCCAAGGTATCTTACCAAATTGATTGCTGTTTATACATTTTTAAGTCTAGTCAAGCATAATTTCTTGAAGCGCCCATTAATTCTTCAATGCCTTTACATTACAATTAATTCAGGAGTTTATTATTTAAACATTCCAATTCCTTCAATTTGGCTGTGCAAAACATTAATAATGAAGAAGTAATATTGAGAATTAGGTTACTGACTTTACTCTACGGTACGAAATTTAACTGCAATTTCTTTACCTTTGGGAATTGTGTAAATAGAAAGATAAACATCTAAACACAATCAGGTTACCAATTGATTTCTCATTATTTTGCTTATGGAAATTATTTGTTATGTATCACATCATGGAAAAATGTCACAATGAAGATTCATCCTGTAGGAAAGCCTTGATATGTGATGAGTTGATACTGTTATCTGATCTACAACTATCTGACGCAGCTTGCTTGCAATGCACATACCATTTGCGACAGTGAACTAAGACCTTTGGGGACTGGGCTCTATCCTGTCATTTCTATTATTAATCATAGGTAACTACTCAAGAAAAATAAGTTTCTAATCCCTTATGCTAGTGGTATCCTAAATGGTTCTAGTGTTGCAGCTGTTTGCCCAACGCTGTTTTAGTATTTGAGGGAAGGTTGGCTGTGGTGCGTGCAGTGCAGCATGTACCCAAAGGTGCAGAGGTGAGACATGATCTTTTTGGGTCATTTTGACATCTAATACAAGAAGAAATACATTAACTAAATGATTTGTTAGAATATCCCTTATCATAAGGGTTAATATATGATTGCCTTGTTACCTTGTATACATATCCAAAAGTGATCACCAAGTAATGTTAATTGATTAGGAAGTCTATTTAATGTGAAATCCTGGTGTTATAATTGTGCTTACTCTTTTTATTTCATGTGAAATCTAATGTTATCTGTTCTGTTTTATTCTGTTAGGTATTAATAAGTTATATAGAAACTGCTGGAAGCACTATGACTCGGCAAAAGGCACTAAAGGAACAGTACCTTTTTACTTGTTCATGTCCTCGCTGCATTAAAGTGGTACCTGTCTTTTCATTTTAAACTGTTGCATTCTAGCTTTCATATTGGATTTCCTCTGTTCCCCTCTCTTGCAGCTGATTAATCCAGCTTTTGTGTGTGTGCGTGTGTGTGTATTTTCAAAGGGTCAGTTTGATGATATACAAGAAAGTGCTATTCTAGAAGGTTACAGGTGCAAAGATGATGGCTGCAGTGGCTTCCTGCTTCGAGATTCTGGTAAGAAATAACTTGCAGTCTCATCATTGAGGTGGCCCTTGTGACTGATGCAATTTTTTTTTCCACTGCTTGAATCTGCAGATGACCGGGGATTTACATGCCAACAATGTGGCCTTGTTAGGAGTAAGGATGAGATAAAAACAATAGCAAGTGAAGTAAATATATTGTCAAAAAAAACTCTTGCATTAACATCCTGTGGGAGTATCCTTTTCTTTTTCTATCCCCCACTCTGTCACCATAATATTTTTTGCTCGAATTTTCATTTTTCTCTTTTTTGCTATCATTTGGATAAATATTCTTTCTTTCAGAAGAGGATCAAGGAGTATTATTTGTGAACAAATGGATCCTTGACTGACAATAGATCATCAGGAAGTTGTCTCTACATATAAGATGATTGAAAAACTCCAAAGGAAATTGTACCATCCCTTTTCAATCAATTTGATGCAAACCCGGGAAAAACTTATAAAGGTACATTATGAATTAGTTTTTTTCTTTTTTCAAATCATAACCTCTCCAGAAAATTTTCTCTTTCACGATTGCATTTGTTTTCAGTCAGCAAGCATGCAGCTCAGCCTTTCACATTTGTTTAAGGTGTAATGCTGAGACAAGAAATGCTCTATTTGCTTCATTGGAAGAAAAATAGTCAGTACTTGAGGGATACTTGGGGTAAAGAAGTATAAATTGAACTACCAATCCTCTTTTTAGTCATTTGGGGCTGGCTTTTTAAGTCTAATAAGGACTTGTTGAGGTATAGAGATCACATGAATTGCTTTTGAGATAGAACAATTGCATCCTGCTTCAGTTGGCATCTGAAATCCATCTATTCCAAAATCCAAATGTCTTTATAGATGGATCAACCAAATAACTTATGTTACGATTTCATGACTTTTAGAATTTTTTTGGAGGTTATTGAATTTAATAGTGTCATATTATTTGTCTCTTCAGATACTGATGGAGGTGGAAGATTGGAAAGAAGCGCTTGCATATTGTCGATTAACCATTCCAGTCTATCAAAGTATGTCGTGTTTTCAGCAAGCGAGTTTACAGCCATCTTTGAATGCTTTTTTCTGCTAGAGATTATCACGAAATTGAAATAGAGAACACAAATCCAGTTCTACGCATTCATAATTCCAAAATGCATCTAAAATTTTACACTTAGGCTTTCTATTCTTCAATTGAGAATTTTGGATATTATTGCTACCAGCACCCTTAATTGTACTTTCTTTTGAATACAGGAGTATATCCACAGTCCCATCCCTTGGTCGGGCTGCAGTATTATACCTGTGGGAAACTTGAATGGTTGAGATTTGGCTTTGCATTGTTCTTATTTCAACTTCCAAACCTCCTTTTTATCCATTCCAGCTGCTAATCTGTTCTATCATCTGTTAAAGGTTTCTTGGTGACACAGAAAATGCAATCAAATCCCTGACCAAGGCTGTGGAGATATTACGAATTACTCACGGAAAAAATTCACCTTTCATGAAGGAACTCATTTTGAAGTTGGAGGAAGCAAAGGCTGAAGCTTCTTATAAACTTTCATCCAAAGATGAGTAACAGATTCCGTATCAGTCAGATTGTGAAACAAGATCTGCTAATTACTGCCATGATAACCCTTACAAAAGGATGAGCTGACCCAGTAGATGAAGAATGTAATTTATCTGAATTTGGCCGGTTACCATCCCAGAGTTATTACAGTTTGTTTGCACAATTATTCTAAAACCTGCACTGAAGACGCAGAAATTGTGGAGTCCAGAACGCTGAGGTTCTCCATTTCATTCGCTATGATTGGATTTATTGTTTCCTTTTTATTTTTCATTTTAATTGATGAGAATTGTAGTTAACTGTTCAACCAGAGATGTATTAATATTCGTGGACGTCAGAGAGCTGCTGTACAAGTATCTTTTCCTCCTTGCTTTCTGATTAATTAATTTCCACTGCTCAGCAAGTTGGATTGCGGTCCTCATTCTTCAAGTAATGGCTAGATCATGCACCCTTAAATAAATAACTCTGTGTGCATTACCGACACCGGTTATGGATTGCAATCTTTAATGATCCTTGTATAATTTGAGTGAAAGGAAGAACATAAAGTGATTTGATATCCCAATTTTAATTCAACGGCTTGCGGCTTTTATTACTCTGCTACTGTATAATGATCCTCGGATTCTGACCCATGACAGAAGCCAAAGATCAGCAGAGAAGACAAAGGATGCGTTTCTAAATTGATCCTCGCATGCGGAAGGATCAATTTAAAAAACACAGGATGCATTGATTACTGATATAATGATTTGATCCAATTGTAAAGACATCAGCAGAGAGAGCTTGGTCGTTTATGGAGCACGGGAAAAACGTCTTGGTGTTTCCTTCCTATATGTTATTGCAATGAAAATCAATTTTAAGGTTGGTGTTGCCCCCAGGTCTGGATTTCGCGATTCTAAAGCTGAATAAATTGAACAGTGTGCATTCATACGTAAATATACACCCAAACTTGGATGAAAATACACAATATTCAACGACCAGCCAGTTCTCTGAGAGGGAGGGAAGGTGCACAATTTGATTTTTCCTTTTACTCCCAAAGTCAAAAATCACAACAGAAATGATTACATTGTTATTTTACACAGGATGAAATAGGTTGCTGATGATCAGGAAACATTCCTATTGCTAAAAACAGAACTTACCAGTTGAAACACCCCTAACACAGTAATTTACACTCTCCAATCTCTACATATTCTCCCCTCGATTTGCTAGACGTTTCTGAAGTTCTAAGCAAAGCTTTGATAGTTTAAGAAGCAACTTGCATTGTTGGTCTCGTATTGTTGACAACTGAGTTGTTGCCAGCATGACTGGATCCCCAATCAATTGACTCAGCTGACTGCATATTGCAGAGGCTTCTTGATCACTGGCACTAGCTTTGGCTAGAAGTTGAAGCAAATTATAGCTTTGGTCTTGAGATGATGATGGTTGTGTTGGGACTGGAGGAACAAGAAAAGGATGTTGAAGTAGCTGAGGAATCCTCCACCTTTCATTTCGATTCCATGCGAGACACTTCTTCATAAGATCAAGAAGCCATGGATTGGGAACAGGTTCGTAAGTTATTTCATGGTTAGGATCTGTGATAACTTTAAACTTTGCCCAGAAGGTTTTGTATTCCGAAAATGGGGTCCTCCCATATACCATTTGATAAAGTATGCAGCCAAGAGACCAAATATCTGAAGGCCGGCCACATTTTATAATGTTTCCGTTTTCGTCACTCTCATTGCACATGAATGCCTCAGGAGACATGTAGCTCAGAGTACCCACCTGGAGCAATAGAATACTATCAAATCAAGCAGAGAGTAATAAAATTGGATATTCTTATTCCATGTCAACTAGAAAGGTGTTGAACCATTCAGTGAATTATCCTCGAATCTTGCTAAAATACCAAGATAGAGATTATCAATACTAAAACAAACAGAATGAAAGTGTTTGAAGTTCATGGCAGCATTCATGAGTCAAAATGAAGGCATGAACTGCATCATGTCATCTTGCATAGAGCGACATTCTAAGGGAAAACAAGGAAAAGAATGATGAGAGCTATGAGCATTGATCACCTGTGAATCCCTTTGGATGTTGGTTGTATCACTCATAATGGCTTTGGCAATACCAAAATCAATTAGCTTTAGAGAACCTTTCACAAGCAGGAAATTAGCCGGCTTCAAATCAGAGTGGACAATACGTTCCTCATGGATGGTGTTGACAGCTTCAAGTATTTGCTATGAAATGTTTGAACACAATATGTCAGCCTTCTGCTTCTAGCAGTGAAATTTAAGACTCTGAGAAAGGAATCACTAAATTTAAGAGGCCTGACCCCTACATATATATACGTACATGCAGTTGTTTGTTAGCCACCTAGACAGTAGGTTGAACGGAGATAAAAGGTTGGAAAAAAAATGCATCAAGTTAATAAAAGCTTATAAGAAAAACTTGATTAGGAAAATGATGTAGAACCTGGAAACCAGGTTTGATATGAAATAGAAGGGGAAAAATCAAACCGACAGCTTAAGTTGCAAGACATTTTCCAAACAGTCCCCTTCATAGTCTTTAGAAAAAAGTCATCGATTCCCCCTTGAAAGAGAATAAAATATCTCTTTCCCTCCAGGATGAAAACAAAGCAAAAATAGGAAGGGCAAACATCATTGTTTGCATCATATAAATTAGCCAAAGTAAACCAGAAGGAAGTCATATAAGAGAACAAAAGATTAAGAACAACTAATGTACACATAATTGGCAATAGCAACTTGAGCCCTGGTTCAGCTAGAGGACCTGCCAGTAAAATCGAAGCCAGTTCTCGTCTATGGTCTGATTTGAGCCATCCATTTCCTTCCATTTCTGGGACAACATGTGAGCCAAATCAATTTCCCCATATTCCAGTACCATGTATATATATCCATCATCCCTGACTCTGCCATCTTTATTGCTCATGGAGCCATTTAAGACTTCACGGAGCAAAGCTTTTTCTGTCACCTAATACCAAGAGAGAAGATCAAAAGGCCATTCACCAAATAAAACCAATGTCACGAATTCCAAAATTACATATTAATATGCTATATGCATTGACAATTGCTCCAAATGGAGCTGCATATTCATTAGATACAGTAGTTTGGTTTGACCATGAGTACCTCATAGTCTATTAGCTGTATGATATTGTTCTTTCCCTTCAACTTGTTTAAATACTCAATTTCCTGACAAAACCCATATGCAGTTGCATAATCACGACCTTTGAGCTTGATTTTCTTAAGTGCATAGATTGTACAGTCCGATGAAATGACTTTGTGAACCTCACTGCTTCCTCCACTTCCTATCTTACCGAGCCTTTGATAGAGTTTTCCATTGACTTTAAAGAACAAGTCAGGATCATAATTCCTTTTACGAGGCACAGATGCCCCCTTACTACTTACAGCCTTCTCTTGCTTTTCAGATTTAGAAGCCTCCAACTTCATGTCTGATGATGAGTTTTTTGACAATGGTACCTGAGATTTCAGTTCTGGACTATTATCTGTGTGTTGACGCCCTTCCCCTGACTTATAAGTAGAAGGATCATTTGGTATTCCACCTTCCTTCGCCACACAATCTTGTTGCTCCTTTGACAATTCTTGTTTCTTAATTTCTGGTTTGGGGTCAATAACTGAGGTAGAAGCCTGACCTGCACTAACTGCCTGATCAACTGGAGTTTTGTTATCCTTCAGTGAAGAACATGATAGGTGTACCATATCTCCGCGATTTGCAGGCTCAGGATTCCTACTGCAATCTCCCACAGGTTCTACAGCACCAAGAGTACTGCCTTCTTGATGAGAATGAGAACATTTGGTTGTAGAATTAAGCATGGGTGCTGAAGTAGAATGGATATATGTTGAGGTTGGGCATGATGAGCCAGCCATAGAAAACTGAGTAGCAGGCTGACTTAAAAAGTTTCTGAATTGGTGCAGCTGATCCTGGACAACTGTAGTTCTCTTTGCCAATGAAGAAGCAACATCAGGCCTCAAACTGATATCAGGTTCTGTGTTCTGAACTTGCTGAAGCTTTGAGTCATTATTGACAACATTCGATACCTCTGCTTGATGGCTTGCATCCAATTCCATTTCTGTCAATGCAAGTGAACCCATATGAGGAGATAAATTCCCCATTCTAGTGGCCATTCGATCATCGGCCCCTGCATGTTGAAAGGAGACAATATATATTTGCAGAGCAGACTGACAAACTCAATGATCATATAGATCAGCTAAGTGCGGAAAACTTTTTCACCATGTCACAAAGAAAGCTGCTGAGTAAGAACTGAATCCAAAAAAAAGAGGGAGCAAAAAAAAGAAAAAGTCGTATAAACTGACAACTTTAACTTAAAGAAGCTGAGAAATTACCTTGACAACTGGTGCTGTTCCCAACTGAAAATCGAACTTTTCGCTGACCCTGATCATGTTGAGGCTCTAAATGGGCCAAAGTCAATGGATTATTTTCTTTACAACCAATAGCAAGTTTCGAATGATCTCTCTGTGCATCCAATGGGTTAAAATTCTCATCAAAGGTATTGGTCCTAGTGCCAGAAATTGAAGGTGGTAGTGTAATGGATGCATCTTCTTGAGTTTCGGCAACAGCAGTAGCTGCTTCATTCTTAATCTGTGAAATGGGATCCTTCACTGCATAGCCATGACTCAATGAAACCATATCTTTAGACTTATCTCCGACCACATTAATATCCGCACTCGCACCCAAGCACCTTGATGCTTCCCGTTTGGGAACTAATGAGCGTTTAGGCATTATACTATTTGACTGCATGCTACCTAATAATTCCTCACAATTGACACAAGAAATAAATTACGAGATGCCAAAAGCTATCAAATTCATAAAAATGATAATTCAAATTCAGAGAAGCCATCTAATTAAAAGCCTTCAATCTCCAAATTTTAACACTAATGACTAAACCGTTATCTAAATTCAACGATACAACCCTGAATTTCAGCTTCTGAAATTACCAATACAATCAGTAAACAGATTATTGAATCAGCTAGTACGGAGAGAGAGGAGACGTACCGAGAGGGCGGTGGCGCTTGAAGGCGGCTTGAACATGCCGGAAGAGGTCTGGCGGAGAGGATGAAGAAGTGAACGAAGACGACGATGAAGATGACGTCGTGTCTGAAGTTACTGTCGGCCGGAACCTTGACGAGAGAGGTGGTGGGACCGGCAGACTAGCCTCCCTGTCCATTTGTGGATCTCAACCGCATTTCCGTCGAAGTGCAGTTTTAGGTTATATAATAAAAAAAATAAAAAATAAAAGAAGGGAGCGGATTCAATTGGCAGAATTAGGGCTTCGATGATGAACGCTTAAATGAGCGAGTACTGGGACTGGGAGAGAGGGTGTTGGTACCGAAGCTCCAAGTGGCCATTTGCAGTCCAAACGAACCACAGCGTCTTTCTTCTTGCTCTTCACAGGAGAGAGACTTGGAATTTTGAATGCCTTAATTCTGGCGCTCTTAACATTTCTAATGGGGCCGTTATTGGGCCTTTCCTAAAAAATTTGAAACTTTAGTTAGGTCAGGCCTTTTCACACCCCTCAAAACTTCTGAAACTACTAAAATAACGTAACATAAAATAATTTATTTTTTAATTTGTGTAAATTCAATTAAGTATTTAGATAAAATATTTTTACCTACCCCATTTTATAATCCATATTTATTTTTAAATTTAAATTTATTTTTGAGAAAATTATTAGGGTTTAGAAATTTTGTAGTAAAAAGAAAAAAATTACGATAATCTTAATATTTTAATATTTGTGTACAGTTTCAAGATAAATATTTTTTAGGTAAATTTTATTAAAATGTGGTTAATTTTAATAAATTGATTTATATTTTATCAATTAAACGGGGGTATTTTAGGAAATGCAATTGGAAGGCGTGCTATGAGAACTTTATAGCGGTGTGAAAAGCTTCCTCGCTTTTGTTTTCCACATGAACTGTCATCAATTTGGAAAATGGCGTAATCAATAGACTAGAGGGGTGTGTACAGAAGCTTTGCAAACATGGATTTTGGCATTGACAAGCCTATCCTTTTGCATGGGGCGAAGGCCTTAGGTAAATTTCGGCTCGGTTTTGCTGGGAGCCCATACGTATGTTAAGGCTAGTCACCTTTCTGGATGCGTAACAGCAAACGCTCAGCTGTTTAGCATATGTTAAAAAAACTTTACACGTGATACGATTTTGTAAGATTATCTGAACAAATACTAAGGTCAGTTTTTTTTTAAAAAAAAATCGATATATTATTAAGAAGTAGATATTTATTTGTATCTACTTATATAAATAAAAAAGATATTTTAGTCGTAGCACAAGATTGGGACTTAAACCTATATCTTCACACTTCTTACTATGATAAAGGTATAGTACCCAATTTCTGACAACCCAATCACCCAATTTTTTTCATCTCAGTTTTTGACAGATTCTTTTTTTTTTTTGGTTCAAAAAAAGTTTGTTCGTTTTTTCAAACTAAGTTTATATTTAATTTTCTTCAGCTGCTACTATACTTTTGAGTGGGGCAATATATTGTTGAGTATGAACCCCTTTAATTTAAATATGTTAACAAGCCACTGTATAACTTACATAATTTGTTCATTCAAAATTCAAATCATGCAACCTCATGCTTATAAAATTCAAGCCGATCAAGCCGATCGACAAATAGAGTTAATACTTTATACTATATTGATCTCGATCTCTTTCTCTGTCCCGTTTAAAGGAATACAAATAAAAATTTGTGACACACGCAACTTTACAATCCACTCATATAGTTTTTTTAATTTGATTGGTTAAAAAGTAATAAAAAAAGCTTCCCAAACTTTATTTTTACAAGAGACAAAACGGTTACTCACTTACTGGAGAACTAAGTTTGTCTCATAAAGTACAATATTCAACGCAGTCGATGAACTTTCACAGCTTGTTTATGGAATTATTTTTTTAATTATTATTGTTTTTAAATAATTAAAAGTCCAAAGCTTTATTCCATTAGCATAAGGTCTCGCATAATTTTGATGCAAAAGGAATCAAGCTGGCTTTCCCCATAAGAAGAGCCCATTATGGAGTAATCAGTGGGTCTTCACGTTGTTGTCATGTGCGCACTATGCCCGAAAAATCCATCTTGGAACATTAACAGGACAAGTTAACCCATGAACCGACCCGATTAAGCAATGACGATCGTGACCGTCCATTGTCTGGATAAGGCCGTTCACTGTCCTCCTAAAATCTGAATATATTAACTTTGACAATAAATGTCTGATGAGTGTTTTAATTTCTGGGACCATTAATATCTTGACCATTGATCCGTCTCTCAGGTAATTCTACGGTCAGATATTGATCACCAAGATTCATGGACAGAGGAGTTGATCCATTTGTATATATCGAACTTTTGTCCATATCAAAACAGAACCCCACGAAGCTACAATTCTAGAATCACTTCTAAGAGTTTCAGCTTCATGGTTGTCTTCAGTTCTTGTCTCTTTCAAGGCAGATAAAATGATGCTGTGAGTTAGAAAAACCACCAAAAACACTTTTCCTGCCCAGCTGAAACATCATTTAAGATTTATTTACCAATGGCAAAAACTAGAAACCAAAGAAAGCCCTTGACGGAAATGCATCAAAGCAAAAAAAACCAGCCACAAAAATCAGAGAGGCCGCCACCTTCTTGGGCTGTTGTGAGAGGCATTTTCACATGCAAAAATCTCCAAGCACAGCAACAGCAGCAGCAAAAAAATCCTGAGCAGCACCAGCAGCAAGAAAAGAAGCAGAAGCAAAAGCAAAAGCAGCAACAAGATCAAGCCACTGAGGAAACAAGCAAGAAATGCAAAAAAATGAAGTGTTCAGGATCATTATGCAGCAACACAAAGGTGATGCACCGGCCGGAAGCTGCAGCTTCTCCAGAACTCCAAAGAAAGAGGGCTTCAGTGGGTTCAAGTAGTAACAATGAATCCTCAAGCAGATCCATGAAAACTCCTCTGCATGAACTCAATGGCGCCAATGGGGTTATTTCCTCTACCAATTCTTCTCTTTCTGTGTCTTCAAATTCCTCCGTTGGTGGAGGAGGATCGTTCAGAGGAATGCCATTTAGAAGACTCTCTGGCTGCTATGAGTGTAGAATGGTCGTTGACCCTGTTCTTGGATTTGCCAGAGACCCTTCTCTAAGAGGCAGTATTTGTTCTTGCCCTGAATGTGGTCAGATATTCATGAAAGCCGAAACTTTGGAGCTTCATCAAGCTGTTAGACATGCAGGTACTTCACTACTATTACTTTTTCAATTTTCTTGTAATTTTGTTATGTCTCCTATCCTTCCTAATTACCAAAAATTCTCAGTGTCTGAATTGGGTCCTGAGGACACAAGCAAGAACATTGTGGAAATCATATTCCAATCAAGCTGGCTAAAGAAACAAACACCCATTTGCAAGATCGACCGAATCCTGAAGGTCCACAACACTCAAAGAACCATAGCCAAGTTTGAAGAGTACAGAGACTCCATTAAGGCAAAGGCCACCAAGCTCCCAAAAAAGCACCCACGTTGCATAGCAGATGGCAATGAACTCCTCAGGTTTCACTGCACCACTTTCACATGTTCACTAGGCCTAAACGGATCCTCTAACTTGTGCAACTCAGTACCACAATGCAATGTGTGTGGCATCATCAAGAACGGCTTCAAAGTTACACAAGAAACCAATAAAGGCCTCCGTGGAAATGGCATTCTGACAACGGCAACAAGTGGGAAAGCTCATGATAAAGCTGGAGTTGAAGATGGGAGTGATGCAAGGGCAATGCTGGTGTGTAGGGTAATTGCAGGGAGAGTGAAGAAGAGCATGGAGGGTAATCTAGAAGAATATGACTCAATGGCTGGAGCCATGGGCATGTACTCTAATTTGGATGAATTGTATGTGTTTAACCCTAGGGCTATATTGCCTTGTTTCGTTGTAATCTATAGTGGGTTCTAATAATTTGTTAAGTTTGTTGAACCATTAATTTTGTTAATTAAGTTAATTACGTTTCTTGTTTCTTCTGGTTGTTTGATTCTGTAGAAACATACAAGATCTTTGATTAGTTGCTTGTGTACGGGGAAAGCTAGGTAGAAAAACACCAGCAGCTTGAAGACACAGGATGGGGTGGCCAAACAGTGAAGAATTAATTTGCGGGTCCAGTCCAGCTTGGAAATATAAACTTTATGAAGATTTAATTACATTGTGACTTGCCTCGCTCGTTCACCCAATCCGAGACTTGGTATTAATTGTACGCATTGGGTGTCTAAATTGAGATGAGGATTCTAGTAATTAACATATATTTTTGTTTTGGTAAATGGTGCTCGTTTAAAAGCTGGGGAAAAGTGATACAATATCATATAATATAGTACCGAAGAATTTTAGGTCTTGGATAAATTTATGAGACTGTTTCCGAGATTACATTAAAAGTCACAACTAAAATAATTTCATCTCACCTTTTCCAAAAGCTCCGTTTTTTCTTAATTTAATAGACATCTTATTAGATTGAAATCTATTCACATTAGAATTAAGGTGAACTCAATTCAATAAATAAAGCATAGGCTGGAGGCCTACTATGTGGGTCTATTAAACATAGCTTGAAAATTTGAGCCAGGAGCAGAGATGAGTTTATAGAGAATACTTTAAAAATCTACCTCAATTAAGATGAGACCTACTGGCATAAAATTAAGACTGCACCGTCCTCAAACTCCGTTGACGATGACTTGTTTAAAAGGGAGAAAAAAACTTTTTTTTTTTTTAACAAAAAGCTTATAAAAAAAATAACACCTAAAAAACATGTCCAAATCAATTATGTTACTCGGCAGAATCTGTTATTTGCAGTACTAAATATCACTGAGTTACATACTGAAACACTGAGCTTGGATTTCAGAAGTTCTCCACATGTTCTGAAAAATTATCAGAGGGTAGAGCCTATATAGAGACCATTATTATTACTCTTCATAAGTAGTAGTAATACAGCGCATGCTGCCGTTTTGATCACTGGGCCTGTTTTGCGGCCTGTGGCATCGGTCGCGCGTGAGTTCTTGATGCAAGAGCACAATTCCCCTCCTGGATTTTGCAACTTATTTTGACTCTTGTTTTGTACTGATTACCTCATCATTTGCATGGGTTTCTTGATCTTAGATACATAAAAAGTATAAGCAATTCAGTATGGGCTTAAGAACCACTGCCAATGCTATACTAATAAACAAATTCCGCTCATAAATATTTTAAATAGCATAATTTTTTGTGCATTAATCTTTTGGATTGAGACCACGTATGCAAGGACACGTAAACTTTCTTGTTAGGCCATGTAAATGTAACAGGCAATCACTGGCCCAGCATGATGAACGATGATGGGTCAGCGTTGGCGCCAAAACATGTGTGGGCCGTTGGTGGTTTTTGTTATGCAGCTTTTGTGGCAATGCTTTTGGTTTTTACAGTCATTGAAACGAGTAAAAAGAAAGAAAACACACATGCTTGAAAGAGGAGATTCAGTTGCCCGAGCACAGTCCATTATGAGGACTGTGGGGAAAGTGAGAGAGGAGTGTGTGTTGCTGAAATGATTGAAGACGAAAGCAACGCAACAAGATAAAGAATAATGTTTATAACTGAAGGGGGAAAAAATGCAACATGGCAAGTGCAATTACCGGTTGATATTTTCTAAATTTCATAAAGAAATGAAATAGTAATAGACCACGTAAGTGCGGATTCTTAAAAAACTGAAAAAGTAAAGGCATGAAAAAGGATAATAAAAATAAAATTGGTGATCCTATCTTTATCATAGATGTCCCCAACTATAGTAGTCTATCTATAAGCCAGCCCACTGATTGAGCTCAGAAGCGTGGCACACAGCAAGAGAGATGACAAAGTAGTTGGCCACGAGGCTTTATTTTGACTATGACTACATGAACCAGGCGGAGCCTGCCCATTTTCTTGTTCTCTGACATGTCCCCGATTGCAGGGCTAATTGGCTAAAGGCTGAGCCAAGGTGAGAGAACTGCCTAGGATCACCTTTACCTTATTGTCTACCACTACCTTGAAGGATCTTTCTTGTTGGGGACAATAGGATTAAATAAATGTGCATGCATCCGGAGAAGTATTAGATCTTGCTTATAGATAGCTTTAAGCTCTAGCTTTTCGAAATGAAATGACAGTAAGATTGGTTTGGCCTAGCCCACTTAGGGGCAGCTTAAATGCCTAATGCCTACCACTAGAAAACCAAGCATATAGAGCACATCATAAAAACCTAACAAAAAAAATAAATTTAACATAATTTCGGTTTCCAATTGTAACTAAATGTAGGCATGAAACACTGTTTTACTCTAGCCCCTTGATTGATTCGTACAGTGTCACTTTTTAAATCCCCCTCTATTATCTGCTCGGACAAGAATTGTATAGGGAAGCCTTCAAAAGGAATTCTGCAATGAACCTGACTTGCCACTGAAAGAACACCATGTTAAAACAATGGAACCGTGACAGAACCAAACAAAACCAAGAATAGACTTATACAAGTGTAGCTGCTGTCAAACATATGAGCACACACTTAGAACTAGTGTTAAAAGTATATGAAAGAACTTAAAATACAAGATAGAAGTTGCTAACCTCTGTAAAATTGTTTTAGCTGTGTGATAAATGGATAATGGATCAACAAAACAGAAGCACCCTAAAGGTGCTGCTCTCCCCCATTCTAATTCTAGCCCTCTTTTCTTGCAGGTTCACTTTTTAAGTGGTCCTCCTATTTTCTATTTTTTTTTTTTTCTAAATGCTTCATTTCTTGCCATAATGGATCCTGTTTGAAGACAGCAGCAAAATGAATCTCAGCAGCATCATTCAACGAGTAAATATTTTCAAGTATGTACATTGACACTCAAGACAATAAGAAATCATAACTCAGTACATGCCAAATGAACAGAGAAGAATAGGCATGGGAAACCAATGCCAAGAGTGCAAATGAAAAGGTAAAATGAACAAATGAGGAAAACCATTTGCTTAAATTCATTTTTGTTTTCATTTTTCTTGAAATGTTCATAAAAGGTTAGCCTTTTCTGCATATAAAATTCAACTTTGAAGAAAAGATAGAAATCAACATCAGATATAAAACAAAAGAAAGAAAGTCAGCATACCCCAAAACTGAATGTGACATCTTTTAGAATTTTCAATTATTAAGATCCTTCAACTGTACTATATATCACAATTTTCATGTGTCTCCAAGTTTTCATTACCCTGTAGTACCCTGGCAGCTCAGAATAAAACAGTTTTGTGCATAATTATCAACGTGGATCCGCTTGATTCCAATATTTTGACAGGATCCAGTGAAACACATGTGAAACAAAGAAGAATTGTTAAATTGAAACCTCAATCCAGCTCACTCCAGCCTTTTTCTCGCCCAGTTGCTTACCAGCTTTTCTCACTTTGCTTAATCTATCCCACATTCCCAGTGTGGCATAAACATTTGAAAGCATAACATATTTGGAATGGTCTTCTGGTGATGTTGCAAGAAGTTGCGCAGCAATAACACTAACAAGTTTAGTATTATTGTGAGTTTCACAGGCCTTAAGCATGGAGGCCCATATGGTTTTATCGGGTTTAAATGGCATCTCAGCAATCAGTTGCTCTGCATCCTTGAAGCATCCAGCTTGACCAAGAAGATCAACCATACAATAATAATGTTCTAAATGAGGTTCTAGTCCATATTCAGGTTTCATAGATGCAAATATGGTCCACGCCTCTTCAACCAAGCCAGCATGTCTGCAGGCAGAAAGAACACCTAGAAAGGTGATTTCATTTGGCTTCAATCCGGATTGTATCATCTCATGGAAATATGCAATAGCTTCCTTTGCCCTGCCATTCTGTCCGCACCCTGCAATGATCCCAGTCCAAGACACAACATCTCTTTGTGGCATAAAATTGAACAGGGCTAAACCATCATCAATTTCACCACATTTTAGATACATATCAACAAGAGATGTTAGGGTAACGTCGTCCTTTTCAAACCCTCTCTTGACACAGAAAGCATGAACCTGCTTGCCCCTTGGAATAGAAGCTAAACTTGAACAAACCTTCAGAACACTTGAAACAATAAATTGGTCTACATCCTGATTTGAATTAATCATGTCTCTAAACAGCAAATAAGCTAATGAGTTCAGTCCGTGTTTTGTACAGCCCACGATCAAACCAGACCAAGCTACAACATCTTTCTTGGGAAGCCTACGAAAAAGTCCCGATGCACTTTTAACATCCCCCACTCTGGCATAAAGGTCAATGAGATTGCTTCCAACAATATAATCTAACTCATAACCACTAGTGACAATCAAGCCATGTACTTGAAGTGCAAATCTAGAGTTAGAGTTGAGTAAGTTGACGCAGGCCTTCAGAGCACTAGTGAAAGTGTAAGAATCAATACACACACCAGAGCTATGGATTTGTGAAAGCAGAGTGACGGCTTCTTCATTCTGTTCATTAACAACATACCCTGAAAGCATAGAATTCCAAAGTGCCAGATTGCCAGATGCAAAGGCAACCCATCTTGAATATTGATCAAATAGCTTTCTTGCTTCACATAAAACATTACAATTTGAATACATATCAACCAATGCCGACAAGGTGAAACAACTACATTCAAAACCTGACTTAATAACATAACAATGAATTTGTTTCCCCATCTGCAACAAATTTTGATAACTGCATACTTTAAGACTACATGGTATCGTGAAGTCATCAAGCCTTAAATCTTCTTTGTGCATCATAACAACAAACTCCAAGGCTTGCAGACTTCCATTATCTGCAAAACCGGCAACTATAATATTCCAAGACACATCATTCCTTACAGGCATTTGATGAAACAAACTCACTGCTTCCTCCATCGAGCCCTGTTGACAATACCCTGAAATGATAGTGTTCCAAGAAGTAATATTCGCACCCGAAAACTCATCAAAAACTTTCTTAGCATCACTCAAACTCCCACATTTCACATACATGTCCAAAAGGGTATTCATCAAAACCGTGTCGTACTCTAACTTCTCTCTAGTGATTCTTTCATGTATCAATCTACCCAGGTCAAGATCACCCGAAAGAGAACATGCTTTTAAAACTGTAGAGTACATAAACCCATTCGGCTCCACTGAGCCATATTCTAACATGTGATTGTATAACCTGATAGCCCAGCTAGGTCTTTTGTTGCTTGTATATGCAGTAACCATGGTGGTCCATGAGACAATATTCTTGTGGGCCATTTCATCGAACAGCTTCTGTGCATCATTTACGGACGTGAAATCCACGTACATCGAGAGCAAATTGTTGCCGGTGAAGATATCTTGAGACAGCCCATATTTGATTATTAGACAGTGAAGTGATTTCCCTTGTTTGATACATCGTCGTCGGCCCCAGTATCGCAAGGCTTCCACGATACACTTTAAGTCCATGGTTGGCCATTAAGGGTAGGGAGCTCATAGGTTGACATGAATATGAATGTTGAGGAGCTAGCCGGTAGCTACCAAGCTAAAACTTTCTGTATTTGTTATATTATTAGTAATTAAAATATTTTTTAAAAACAAAGATGATTTTGGATATGCCTGATAAGATGGAGCGAGAGACCGTTGAGTGCACTTGGGCCATTGCGTTGATGGGGCAGCGAGCACGTTAAGTGATGTGATCGAGATTTTTGAGTAAGTGGAATAAAAGTCACAGTTGTCAAGGAAAAGTTCACGTTTAATAGTAATTAGTTGCAAATCATCTATTTAACAGCTATAAAAGGATCACAAGCAAAACAAACGATACAACCATTTCTTGTTACTGGTAATAGGAATTTTGAGAAAATCTAGTCTGCTCAGCTAGTTTTAGTTATCTATGAATTTTGGAAAGATACAATTAATTCTGTAATTGGGAAAAATTGCCACACCAAACATCAGGAAAAAGTTAAAACGAAAGAAAAAGAAAGCTGGAACTTCAGACGTAATAATCTATCTAATAAGACTATATTATTTGGGGGGCAAAAGTTGTGATTTGATTGGACTGGAGCCGGCAAGTTGATTTGATTTCCACTTTATACTTGAATTCTCAGTATTAACTTCTGCAGAACACGCCGACCAAGCCGAACGGTTCTCTTCGCAATCCAGCTCCTATATGCACAGCTTGCTGTTCAATTCTGGATGTCGTTAACTTCAAACGATGCATAGAATAGCCCGGATGCCTCTATACAAGAAGCAAAACAATTACTTGGGATGAGGAATTCCACGGACGATAAAAATTGGAAAACCAGCATCCAACCTGGATAATAGTCAAATCTGCAAAACTTTTCAAGTATACATTTGATATCTGCACCAGATGAAGGAAACTAGAAAAATCTCCAGATTGTTATCCTGCTGGCTGTGTCAATTGGAGTGTTGTATTATGCGATTGCTGGAGACACCGACATTCTGGCAAAGGGTATGTGTAAATGGAAGTTTTCCTATTGATTTTCCTAACTCTGGGTACCATAATTCCCTTGCGGTCATTTTCAGAGAGCATTATTTCCATCTGATCCTTGATCATTACCCAGCTGCAAAACCAGTCAAAAGATATTTTATGAATCAGTGACCAATCAAAAATGTACTGGAATCCGCTGAAAGTCCAAAGATTTATAAGCCAAGAAGTTGCACTTTCGATGCCTTTGGACCTAAATCATTTCATTTTTCTGCACACTTTTAAGACTCTCTTCACCTAACACCAATATTCTTTCAATCACCTGCCAATTTACTTTATAATTAGTTAGATCTGTACAATCTATATACATATCTCATATTTCTGAAGTGGAGCAGTGCAATTTTTTGTATTTATGGCACAAGGCCATGTAAGATGGAAGGGTCCATTCTTCAGGAAATTTGTTTTTGCTTCAACAACCAAGGAACTTGTTTCCATTTGCAACCTATTTTCTACAAACTAATATCTGTTTAAACATTACTAAATCTCAAATAAGCAGATTTAGAATTTCAAGACCATCAAATGCTATCATACTGGGACAAATTACAACATGTTATTGTAATGATGGGAAGAAAAATAAAAATACAAAGAATAATACCTGATATTCATGTCCTGAAATAGAAGAACAAGCTTGCGTTTATCAGGATTAATAGTCTTTGAGTGTCCATCAAAAAGGAATCTTCTATGGCCCATTAAAAAATGGGGAAAGTTCCCACCATGAGTTGTTACAAAAACTTCACTAAACAAACAAACTATGTAGTCCAGAGCAGCCAGCCTTGAAGAAAACCCCTGCCAAAAATCATAAAACAGGATTAATGGTCCGCAATGGTCAGTAGGAAACTAAGCTGCTATAGTGCCATCTGAAAAATCAGTTGTGTGGAAATTTTTACAAAGACATTCATTTGACCCTCTCTTTCACTCAGCAAACTAACTTGGGAAGCAAGGCGTACTAAAAACTGAACAGAAACACAAACACTAAGCGGATATGGTCACTGTTTGATATTCCATTAGCTGTGGCAACATCTCTCCATTACAATTCAATAGTTTTACTTGAAATCATTATTATAGAATCAAGTCAAACATCTGGTCCAAGTACCAACACACTGGCTTCATACATTGACCACAATGCTCTACCAGAGATGAAGAAAGAATGGAAGTGGAGTCTCTAACAGGGGAAGGGCAAAGTGAGATGGAATCAGCTGGAACTAGTAACCACATCTCTAGCTTTGAAACACAGTCTCTTAAAAACAGGGATAGGGAAGGGAATCATTTTCCAGACCTACAGAATTGGGGTATGGCATGACAAAATAATTCCATTGATAATAAATTTATTGTACCACAAGTCAATCAGCCAAATAACTGGATGCACTCTATTTAATACTCAACAGGTGTTACCGAGAGGAAGTAAGTATATTTACCTCAAAAGGAGCAAGTTCATCAGGTGTTGCAAGAGAATCCTTGGTATAAACAAGGGGAAACATCTTAAGTAATGGAGCCAAGTGTCTTTCTGCCTGGTAAATTTTTCCCGAGGCTAAATAAATTGAAGTATTATTATCAAATCCCATACCACGTAGCATCATCCCAACCTATGCTGACAAGAAAAACATTTTGAGAGAGTTTATTATCTGGACTATCTGTACAGGCGTGTACAGACAAATATATATACAGTAAAAAAGCATCCAGAATTAAGCATAAGACTGTTCTGCATTCTAGATTGCAGTGGAACCAAGAACATCAGAAATAATTTAGATGGGACGTAAAGAAAATTTGAATGGAAAGTGCAAAGCATAAATGTAGCCTGTCAGAATAGGCAAAATCAAGTACCAACCACATACAACATACAAACTAAATTAATTGCGTAGAAACAATACAACTCAAAAGAGGATTTTAATCTCAACCATCTTCTCCTGAGATTTTTCTCTATATGATATATACCATTATTCCTTTTAAATTAAGGGTGTAGTATTTCTTGATCTGAACTATACACCAAATTTTGTTACGTACTTCCTTAATTGTCAAATCTCAAACTATGAAGTTATTAAAGATGCTACTAGAACAAGGTGAAGACCAAAAAAGATCTGTGGACACTGTATGTAAAGCCATGATATTATTGATTTTAGAGAATAAAAGTGAATAAACCAAACAGTCTGATGACGCTAACATCAGTATTCCAGATTTAAAAAGCAAAAATGAGAGGAAGAATAATGAGGTACCTCCAAGGGAGTTAGAGGACATTTTCCATTTATTCGATTGAGACCAGGTAAGATGACACGGTCTTTTCTTTTAAACTTCCCCTTCCACAATTTTTCCCGAAACGTATCCATTTCCAATTTTTCAGCCTTTCCCCCGTCATACAAACAGCATGAGAAGGCTATCATGTCCTAAAAGTGCACATGATTGTTAGACAAAAGTAATCATAATTGTTATTGAATATTGAACATTATAAATAGCTAGTGTAGATGTAACAAACAGTATGCATACCTCCTCAAACCGAAGGTGAATTGAGAGATACTTTCCACCAGTCCCTGAACTCTTCTCAATCATTCGCTTAACTAGCTTGTCTGCCAGCATTGATATAGGATCAGAGAACCTCAATGCTTTATAATTAGCCATGCATCTTAGCAATTGAATATGAGGTGGGACATTCATTGCCAATCTATTAGCAAATGGGGCAATGCGGATAACCCTGCACCAAATATGACCAATAAGAAACAATCTAGAAATATCATTCAACAGGTTTTTGATCGGGAACAAAGAGTTCCGGAAGGTTGGGATCATTCAGTAAGTTGCTTGCCTTATTCTCATCTCACAAATTTAACTCATTTTCGGGGATAAAAGTGAACCCATTTAGTTAAGCACGAAGAATTTAATAAGGGAATCAATGACTCAGAACATACCCTTGCTCTTGCAAAACAGGATAAACTTCTCCCATATAATAACTAGCAGGAGCCCAAGCTTGAATGCGGAAGTTTGGAATATTAGTAATATTGTAATTATATCTTTCCATCAAAAGATCAGGTAACTCTCTAACCACCTTTATGTAGCCATCAAGTGTTGCTACAAAGTGATCTTCATCATATATATCTCCAAACTCACTGTCAAAGAAAATAAATTTTATGTTGTAAATGAGTGTACCTAAGGAAAAATACACTCCAGAAGAAAATCATTTTGATTAATATAGGAGGAATAATATGCATATTATGAATTCTCTTCCAGAGAACACCTAAATTCTTGCTAAAAAATACATATAGTAGGTTCCATTTGTTTAAATGTTTAGTTGAACAGAGGGATGCTTGGCTAAACTAGACACTCAGAATATCGAAATTTTGATCAAGGATCCTCATGCATTTGGCTGAGCAATTTAAAAAATAAAATCTCTGCATGGTCTATATGAATAAAGTTTTGCTTGTAAAACAATCATAACATCTACACTATAGAAGAGCTCTCAGCAGTCAGCAGAGTCTATCCTCATGTCTCCATCACTTAACAATAACAATAGTAATTATATCAAAACTTGATCATAACCAACAAAACAAAAAATATTTTCTGGCTAAAAGTAAAAACATAATGAAACAGGAATATTAACCAAAAGATATGCAATATGTAAACCAGAAGCTAGCACATATATCCTTTTACTGAAGTTTGAGACAAAAAAAGTAATGGCTCATTCTTTAACTACCTTGGATCCTTCCAAACACTGTTAAACTCAAAACGAGGGATGACAAGTATTGCATTTAAAAGTCCAGCTACAGCCACTGCATTGCAGATCTGCAAAAGATAATGAACTTTGAACATACACTTAACCAGAAACAGAATCTATTAGGCATGTGGATCTCTGTATTATGTTGTTATATTGTGAAACTCTGGCAAATCCATTTGGTTTCTCAGAAGATGGATGAGAAATTTTGGAGGGGGGAAAAAGGAAAAGGAAAATCTAGAACAAATAGCACAAAGATAAGTGATCAACATCAAAAGTAACAACTTACCGCAGAACGCTGTTGGTTAAGACCACCATTAGCTTCGATGATCAAGAAGCCGCTAGGGCCAAGGGACTCTGAAATTTAATGGATACATATATATCAGCTCTCAGGGCTTCTTCTATCAAACTATCAGTTTTCGTGGGAAGATCAAGCCTTGACATGTTAAAGCAGACCTTAATAAGGATGAAAGATAAGAAATTACATTACCTTTTTCAGTGCCGAAATATTTTTCAGCAGTTGAATTCAGACAAGGTTTCTGCACCTTCAGTCTCTTGAATTTCCATACAGAGGACAACTACAAGTAGTAACAGAGAGAATATTAGCCTGTTACTGAAGCATATTAATTTATGCCATAATATCATAATGTCCCATTCATCAATCAACATGTCATCACCAACTACATTTTGGTTCTCTACTTAATTATGAATATAAAGCCACATCTCTCAGTTAACCCATTTGAGAGGAACTCAAATTCCCACTTTTTAACCTAACAAACAAGAATGAGAAGCACCAATTTTTATCTAATTCTAAATTTCAAATTCAAGAAATTAGTAGCTCATTTTACTTTATTCACATTAACCGTCAACAAATTTAATCCAGTCAAAAACTAAATTTCAATTTTAGTCTTTTGAATGCCAAAATTAAAGATGTAAATTTCGAAAACATAAAATTTCATTCTCCGTGCTTTGTTTTCCTCAACATATTTTTTAAGCTAACAAACAGAAGAAAAAAAAAATAATGTAAGGAAAAGAGAAACGAACATCAATGGCTGAAGAATTATCGGACTGAATTTGATCCCAAAGCTTCCGAAAGATCTCGTGGCTTCTATACACTGAACCTGGAACTGGGGTGTGGCCCACAAGCCCAGCAAACGGCCCTACGCACATTATGAGGCCCGAAACGTACAACAGACACAGCAGCACCAAATACCGGAGGTTTCGACGGAAAGTAAAACTGACGGAAAGGGCTAAACTATCACGGCGACAGAACGAGTAAGACTTGGTTCGGAGCCGGCGTCGGCTATGGGAAATGCTAGCGTGACGACGCGGTGATGGAGGCGGACTCGGCGAGTTGCTGCCGCCGTTGCTACTCTCGCTACTGTAACCGCCGCCTCCTCCGCCAGAGACAGCGGCATTTGTGTTGTGGTGGTGGTAGTAGGTCTTCGCTTTCATGGTTTTGTTTGTGGCCATGCAAGTCTCCACTATCTTTGTTGCATATGCTTTATGCGCGAAGGCTTAGAAAAGTGACATGTTTGTTCTGATCTCTGGACGATGCGTTCCGTTGTCAGCAAGCGGTGGCCGACAAGGCCCGTTTCCCTAAATATCTTGGGAGCCTGCAAGAAAGCGACCGGCGGGGCTTTAACGGGCAACAGTGAAGAGAGAGAGAGAGAGAGGTTGGTGGCTTGGCTTGTAGCTATGAAGATGGCGTACATTCCTTGCTCGTGCTACCAGTGATACTTTGTCATCCATAAATTTTATTCGGAGTCATAAAACCAAGGTCCCGAACGTTTTAGTAAATTACTTATTAAAACAAAGTTTACATCCTTTTATACAAACCTCTGCTATCAAATTCTAGGTTGATCAAGTAAGTCACAACACTTATTATATCATTAATTTTTATTTTTATTTAAAAATAATCAATTAGATATTTAATTTAATGAAAATTCTATTGAAAATTTAAACTTAACATTGACATCAGCAAAAGGTTGAATGTAGTTTAATAACCTTTAAATTAATGCACATTAAATTTTTGTTCATAATTATTCAATTTAATTCTCTTTTTTTTTGTTAAAGTTTATCTAAATCATGCCTCAATTTCTCTATGATTTTTCGGTAAAAATAAAATTAATATTTTAAAAAATACATACATATGTATGTATAACAAACCGATTAATTCAACTCAATTTAGTTAATTACTAATCTCAATATGTAACTGTTAAATCATTGATTATTAATTTTAAAATTTTTTTAATAGAATCTATACAATTTTTTTTTTGAAATTTACTCCAATAACCAAATGTTATTTTTAAAATATTTGAGTTAACATTAGTAGATGCAAATGTAGATTTTATTCCTACAACCTTTATTATCACTTAAAATTTCTCTACTTTTTTATAAGGAAAAAAAAACATGCCTTAAATCTAAAAGGGGATGCCCTCTCACTACACTCTTACACTAACTTGAGTTTATCTTGCTTGTCATAATTCTATGTCTGATCAAGTAAGACCAACTAATGCTAGAAAGGACTTGTTTCCCACTTACTTATTCTTGTAAACTTATGTATTAGTGGTATCAAGGTACAGATTCTCAGATTTTTTATATGTAACTCTGCAAGTTAGGAGCACATCACTAAGGTAGGAAAACAAACATGGGATCATCTTAACTTCATCGATCATTTTCTTCTTTTTTTTGTGTTCAATCTGTAGTCTGTGTTTCCTTTTTTTTCAAGACTTATCCAAGAGTCTTTCAATTGAAATTTTGGATTTTTATTAAGTAACAAAGAATTTTCATAAACCGACTAAGAAGAGTCACTCTTTACATGTATATTTAAATTCTATTCGATATTTCATAACATATTATATTTACAAAATTTTAATTTACTTTATATTTTTTATTTTTAAAATACATTCGATCAAATATTTCACATTAACTTTTTAAAGCTAAAACAGCCCTCATGGCATCCTAATTAATATCGACTTGAATTAGGTTTATCTTTAATGACTATTGAGGTGTAAGTGTAGTTTGAAGGGTTTTGTCAATCAAGAAAACCACTTCTTCCCTAATTTAAACTTAAAGTAAAACCTATTCTATTATAATTTGGTTTCGTGAATAAAGATATCTTATTTAAAATCAATCGGTTATTTTCTCTTATTCTTCAGTTAGTCAAAAAATATGTGGCATAGGCTTATATGTGCAAGAAACAAGAATAATTCTTGTAGAATGATCAAAGGCTGTGAAAGAGTCTCCGCAATGGGGAGATTTGAACCTTCCACCTCATGCATAAGAAAAAGTATCAAGTTTCAACCAATTCAATTGACGATACAGACTTGCATGAAAAGAATTATAATTTATAGATGTAATTGTAATTTTTGAAAAATCAGGGGCTACGTGATTTACTCCAGTTTTTCTTTCCCGCCCTAAAAGCGTTTAGTGTGTCGTAAGTCTCATTTAACCACGATTATGAAAAAGTCCAAATAGACCACAAGAGTATCTATTGCTTTTCTAAAAATTAAAAAAAAAAAATTTTTGTTCAACCAATCAGCAAGAATTTGTTGGCTGCACCCTATCCCAGACTCAAAAGCAAAAGTGTTTCCCGGACTAGAGTCTGGCGGGTAGAGGAAGTCCAATCGGCGCTTGGTCACTTAGCCGAGTTGCGCCGCTCGTATCCTAATGATCTCGATCATAACCATGATTATTCAAAGCACTAAATTGGGAAAAAGGATAGGAATAAAAAAGCACTCGGGAGATACCACATTAATTTAGGCACACTGATGGTGAATCCTAAATTAATTCAAAAACGGGGCACGTAACGGAGAATAGTTTCGCCAGATAAGCAAAGACGAGGCGAGCGGCTTCAGCCGGTCCGTGTCAACAAGTGCGTCGCCTCGGGCACTGCTGCGTTATCCCACTTCGCAACCACTAACGGACAATTTTATTATAGTGATTAGACAATTTTACCCCCAACACATTCGACAACAACTTTTTTCTGTGACCCGTTTGGCACCATCCAATTTAATAGACTTTGGAGTTTGCTAGTTTGGATCCTTCACAAAATTTTTTTTTTTTCATCTAATTTGATCGCCACCAGGTCCACCACATGGCCACACCTTTTCTTAATTGTATTTTGTCTTAATTTTAACTTCATCTCATAAGGGGTCCCTATGTTTTCATCAAGATAATAATTTATAACAATGTTGAGTAAATGTGGTTAGTTGAGAAAGAGCAGTACTATAATGTATAAAAATTTTGCAAGTTATTGAGCTAATGTACTTGAAGGGAATTTAAGGCTTTAAGCATTTTCAACTTTTTTAATGCTCGAATATAATTAATTCAATATCAAACTTAGATGATCCATTAATTCAAAAGACTTCTAAGTTCCTTTCTTGACAAAAATTACGTGAATTTTTAAATATTTAAATTTTATACGCACAAACATGGTAGTGAATAATTCATATTAAACGATGATTTAAAAATAATATGTCATGATAATATATGTATAATGCACAAAAAGATAAACTCGAATCATAAAATATTTGATAATGATAAATAATTTTATTGAATTTCAATTTTGATAAAATAATAATATTAATAGAGATTTATGTTTTTTTATAGAATAAAATATTATGAGTGCAAATTATAGAGTGAGAAACCTAACACAATTAGGCTATGAAGAAATTTAGAATAAGATTTAAAAAAAAAGGAGTGGAAAGAGGCCTAACTTTATTTTTTCGCCCAATACGATTTTATTTCATTTACATATATTTTTTAAAATTTTGTGCTTGCGTAAATTAGAGAAAGGGATGAAAAATGTGGCAACGATTTTAATTGACAGTTAATAGCCTACGTGGTATGTTCCTCTAAATAAACCCGAAACAAGGCCCCTGGCAGTGACTGACACGAGAAAAGAAGAGAAGAGAGAGAAACCAACCGGTGAAGTCACATGGTGGGGACACGGGGATCTTTGGTGTGGGTATGAAGCCGAAAAATGACGAAAAAGGAACGGTCCCGAAATCTCCTCCGGGACACACGCTCCTTCCATCCTTTCGGGTCGCATGTTCACTCTTGGATTATGCTTTATAAGCTGAATTTCCCAATTTAGTCCCTTGTCAAAGAATGTTTTCTCTATTGTTATTGACTAACCGAGGGCATTTCTGACAAATAGACCCAACATTCTGCGTTGCCATTTTATCTGAATCTCATTTCTACACCCAAGTTCAAGGGATAAGCCTAGTTCTAATATAACGTGCAGACTAGATAAATTAAGCTAAGCTAATGTATAATGAAAGAATCAGAATTCTTTTTTTTTTCCAATTATTTATTTTTTGTTTTCTGGGCAGTGGGCACAAATGAAAATTAAATGGTTTCTATATTAAGTTGAAGGTGTTCTTAAGTCTTCAATGCTCTTCCATATAATGGGAGACTTGGGCATGTGCTACTTTTATATGTCAAACGAAAACACTGAATTAGCAAATACCCACTTGGACAAGAGCATGAGCCTTTTTATCTTTCAACGTCTCACTCTATGAATTTTTCTTTTTTCTTTTTTTTTTTTCCAGAATTCCTCAAGCATCGAAAACCCACAAGAAGTACCCAAATCTTTCAAAGTGGCATTATTGGCGCAGATCCCATTAATAACACTAAAATGTTGTGAAATAACAGCTTTCCTCTATATATGTGGAAGTCCTATTGATTTCCATTGAGAGTTGAGACGTGCCATCACTTTCAGAAAACTAAGATCGAATAAGTTGCTCCTGGCAGCTGGAAAACGCGGTAGGCCGAATAAGTTATCTTTTTGTTTCTCCCACAAACCTTAACTGGAGCGACATTAAGCAATGCGCCGATTTTTAATCAGACAGATTCAAAGCTACTTTTGGTAGATGAAGTGCTAAATGAGCTGGTCCCCCCCCCCCCCGCATGACAGGTTTGGCTGCGTTATTGTTGGGCGCATTACGGTTTCAAACTAGCGTGGGTTGCCTACAAGACTCAGGGTAGGTCTGCAGTACAATAATAATACAGCGGGCATATAGTAGATTTTTGGAGTCTTGAAAACGAGATTCTTAACCATAACCAGAATAATTGGCGATCCATTACCATTTAAAGTTCGTATCATAAAACACAAGAATTAACGAATGCATACAAATAGCTAACAAATATCTGGGAGGAACATACCATATGAGTTCTCCAAAGCAAGTTAGTTAATATAATGAGCTAGCATGCAAAAGGCACCACTTTCCCTTCGCATTTCAAGGTTGAAAGCAACTGCCTTAAACTATCATTATGACCAACTGTTACTTTCGAGGTTTGCACTATGAAACTCCAGATTCATTTAGTCCGGTACTTGCTACTTGAACTAGGTAAATGTGCTGCAATGAACTGCCTCTTCCTGCTCAAAGCTTATCGCCTAAGTCTTCAACCCGTAAATAACATCTAATATGAAGTACCAAATTGGCATTGTGAGTCATCCTATCAATTATTTATTGAAACGATTATGGTAGTTATTCCAGTAATATTCATGCATCACAGTTTCTTCCGTTCTTTCAAACTATAAATACTCTGCCTTTCACAACACAAGGTTAATCTTTACCAAAGGAGTATGATGCATAAGATATAACTAATTAGCTATGCCCCCAACATGATGGAAACTACAGCAATGGATTCAAATTAATCAATGTGGACCAGTCCCTTCACTCCAACAATGATAGAGCTCCCACCATACTTGAAGCACCAACCCTGTCACGGGGAATCAACCGAAGCTCGGAACCATGTTTCAAGAAGACATTGCCTGACAAAACCAGTAAAATTTATGTTTCACATAAACTTATTACATTAAACTCATTACATTCAATATTCCAATTGTCTGAAGCTAGGGTCAAGAAGTCTATGCAAAGAGGAATTTTTAGCTCACGTAATGCACATATCTTTACTAATGAAGCAAAGGAATGCAATACTCAAACTAAAACTCCTTTGTATGTAACAGTCTCTTAAGTAAATCCCGCAGAAATGACCTGTCTGTCCTAAGCGACGAAAAAAAAATGTTTAAATTTCATCCACACCTCACAGTTCACCTGGGTTCCTGATCGAATACTATTATGAACTGAAATCAGATGCTAGCAGGGTGGGAATCTTAATTAGGCCCAGCAAATTTTTTAAATAAATATGTGTGAACTAGTAATTTGAGCCTCTTAGGATAGGCTTTTCTGCAGTTTCCAACCTTGATGTTTTAGCCCACAATAGCAACACGGGCTCCATCCATGAATTCGAGGTTAAGGATAGAGGAATATCAATCATATTTAACTGCTGAATTTTATGAAACAAGCAGAAGCTATGCTAGTCATTGATAATTTTAGAGAACAGTCAAATGCCAAACACAGAACTATTGTACAGTGACTGTGTCTGTAATCTAAACCTTGTTTCTTATAATGCTAATGCTTCAGATTTTGCAAAATACCTTTTTTAGTTAGGGCAAGGTGTGCACAAATGATAATCGAATAGAGTGAAGCTTAATAATGCAATATTTCAAAGAAAAAAATCAAGAAAAATAAAAAAAATACCTGCACTTTGCTGAGGGTTGATTCCCACACCATCTGCAATGACAATGAATTTTGAGTGAGATTGGTAGAAGAACCACAGGGAAAACATTTGCAAATCTCAAACTATACAATGAAAAATCCATTTTTAATAATATTTACAGGTGTGCAAATCTTACCAAGTTTGATTACCTAGACTGAAAATTTTCAGTTACTGGAGATCAAAGATAACTATTAGAATGTTTATATAGATCACATCAATCGCAAAAGGCAACCCAAAAAAAAAAAAAAATAGACAACCTTGATCAAAATTTTCAAATGTCCATTATGTTTACATTCTCTTATGCTTTTCAGGGTTATCAGATGGAACAATAGTCTCATTGCCACGGATATTTTATCCAAAAGAAGCTCCTGTCCTGTATTACCTAAGACAAACTGAAGTAACCTTTGTTTCATATTACAAATGCCAAATAAAACACTAGCGCCGGCAGATCAATTTACTATTTGCAAGGGCCACATATGATCGGTAAAATCACGTTAATCTATAAAAAAATTCACAGAAATTGAATAAAAATCAATCTACTGAACATCAAATCGACAACCTTGAACCCTAAGAAAAGGAAAGAATATAATACGAGGAACCGTTAACAACAGGTAATCTCTATGTTATTAATAAATACAAAAAAAAAAACTAAATATAACTACGAATATAAATAGAATTAAAGTAACACGAAATAAGATTTACCGTTGGTGATGATAGCGCTGGTTTGGGGAGGGACTTTGAATTCCTCGGCGGCGAACTTCAAAACGGCAGTAAACGGAGCCGCTTCAGGAACGCTAAACCTGCGATTAAATTGAAGAAAGAAAAAAAAGTTCATAAAAATTAAGAGAATTAGATTAAGACAAATACTTAGGATATTTTACGAATTTACGCACACTTTGAAGGGAAGCTTTGGATCGGAGGTTAGCGTAACCTTGAAGGAGACCTTGCCCCCAGAAGCCATTTTTTTCAATTACTATTTTTCTTTTCGAGATATTAATCAAGGTTTTTTTTTTTTTTCTTTTTGGCTTTCGATTGAAGAAGAAATAATTTAAATTTCTGAATTGCGTATTTATAAGTTATAACGAACGAAAGCGCAAAAGCAGAAAATGCATTGGGCCTGCATATTCTCAAACTCGATTTTGGTCCAGCTCTGTCCATTAAGGATTAGTAAAATTATGGACGAGTCAGACTATTGGCACTCCCAAAAAAATGCTTAAAGCCCCTTCTGGATTTTGCGAACGCAACACTGTTAAAATTACCGGCAGAGCAATTGGCGCCCCTCGAACTTCCTAAAGAAGCCCCGTTTCTTAGCTCCCAGCAGCTTAAGTATGAGCCGCTTTTCAAAAACCCCTCGTTAATTTCAAAATTATCCTCGTCTCTTTCCTTTTTATTTCAACTACTGATTTTCAATCTTCTTCTTTCCTTTCCAATTCTAAAGAAGGGAATCACAATTGCAATTGTTGCGCTCCTGACAGTGTTGCCTAATAATGAAAATTTCTTATTGAGGGAAGTGCTCGAAAGCCATTAGGGCAGATTCTAATTGCAATGACTGTACATTGAGAAATTTTTATTGTTTAGCTTCTTCAGTCCCTTTTGATATCGTACCATTCGACCACCGATTTTCACAAACTTGACCTATGTATGGTTGATTCGTTATCCTGTAACTAGCCTTATGTGCTATCGTTTTTATGTTAAGGAGAAAGAGAAATTAATTAACAAATAAGTTAGACAAAAGATCATTATATTTAAAATAAAATAAGAAGGGCGAGAGAGAGTGCTATTTGGGGAAAAAAAAAAGAATGAGATTAGTTTTGGAATAAAAAAAAGAATAAAAAATGGGTTCAAAATCATTTTGAAATTACTAGTTTATTTTAGGTCACGGCAAGAAAGTAAGTTACTTTAAAAAATAAGAGGTATGATAATAACACCACTTTAAAATTATTTAAAAGGGAAAAAAAAATCTAAATAAATCCATACTTAAAATATAAATAATTAGGGTACTTAAAATTCTAAACACCTACAAAACATGAGGATTCTTTTCTTTTCTTTTTTTGACAATTTTTTACACTCACATAGCATCCACGACATTCTTTTCTTTTTTAAACCATGACTCAACCACATTTATTTATAAAAAAAAAACTTATTGAGGTTTTTTTCATCTGGTTGCTTTCTACGTATGATGAGGGATTTCATGGGAAATTTGGGAAATTTTGTAATCTTTATACAATTTTAATAAGGTAAATAAAAAATTAAAGTTATTCAAAGAAGCGCCAATAGTTAAATTTATTCTGAACATTAAAAAAGAGGGGGGCATAAAACAGTGTGAGAGAACTCTTGAATGACTATATTAAAGTCCATTTATAAAAAAAAATTATAAATCTACTATATGTTTATCCATCGAGCATCTAAAAAATAATCGAACTCGAAATATACAATAAGATGCATAGGAGATAATCACTAAACTAAGAGTTATCTACCTCATAATTTAAGATAATTAAACCTCCAACATACAGCAATTAAGGTGGAGAATTGACAACCATCGAACTGAACAATTCGGTCAAAAATTGAAATAGAATTTAAATTTGGCTCTAATTAAAAATAATTTTTACTTCTACTCAAACTATAACAAGTTTATTAAATAATTCTGCACTTAAAAAAGTGAAATACAAACTTATTTGTATTCTCCAATTGATTTGGTTAATACATCGCCTTTGTATCAATCACTATGTAGCGATCAAATGACAATATAACCAAGCATTTGACACTTGATAATTAATGACATAAAACCGTACTATGTACCTCTTTATGCAAATCATTTGTATATATAGCATTACACAGAGTTTATTAGTTTCAATTAAGGTCCATTTGGGAGTGGTGGGCTGTGGCAGCCGAGTAACAAACTTTGAATTTAGTTAGTCTTTTGAAGTTGTAATTTCTTTTTATAACATAAACTTATGTATCTTCTTCGGCAAAAATCAGAATCATTAATTGCCTTCCCTCATCTCTTGAGTCTGACCAAGGTTTAAGCCCAAAAATAATGAATGATTGCAATAGATATTTGGCTTTCATTGAGCGCAGAATCAATAAAAACTAGTTGCCGTTAACAAATTCATATTTACAACCACTTCGAACACGTATCTTGTGAAGAAACGGATACGTCCTTTCCAAGTTAAGAATTAAAAAAAAAAAAAAATCTGCGAATGTCAAAAACAAATTAAGATTTTCAAGAAACGATCCACAAGGTAAATATGATCATTATTCCAAGCATCAGTGATTTCACGCCGTTCGCTTTTGATCCGCTGCATACCAACTTGTGATTATGGTACGTGCACACCCGCCGCTTCCTGTGATCAAAGAACAAACAAGATCATTCCATTAATTGGCACACTCCATATTCTCAAGTTCAGGAACAATTTAAGAGTAAATTGAAAATGTTAACGGAGTTAATTGGTACTCACTAACCTGGCGGAGCAGAAAGTGACTACGTAATCAGTTCCTGTGCATGTAAATATGCTAGTAGGATCATCATATGCATAGCTATAAGCCGTGGGGCAAGCTTGCTTGAACTTCTTGGAATAATATGTTGGTTGACATACGATGGGGTTGCCATAGACACCCCGGCAGCAGTACTCATCGGTGTTGAACACGTCACACGCGCTCCGGCAGGCAACAGTCTTGCCGTTTGATTTCACGGAGAGCTCCCCGGGGCAGCTAAGCCTCAGGTCGCCGTCACAACCGGCAACGCTGCAATTTCCCTTGCCATTTATAGGTGTAACGGACATTGGTAGATTAAACCCATCGACGAGGCTAACATCGTAAAAATCAACCGTGGAAAGGGTGAATTCGGCAAGTGTGGCTGGGGGCGCGCCCGAGGCTGAGCATTTGAGAGCCGCGCCACAGGCCCCAGTCGCGCATGAACCGTTCCCATTTTTGTCAAATTTGCAGCCGGTCCGACCCCAAATCCGGCCGCTCCAACCGACCGGGGCGTTGAATACAATAGATTGGCCTGGTTTGAGTGGAAAACCCCCGTTATTGAAGTTCTCACCCGGGGTAACCCCTGGCCAAATCGTTTCTTTGCAATCATTAATGATAGTGAAAACTCTTGCACCCTCACCCATTCTCGCCCCTGCCAGTTCATCAAAATTACATTAGCGATTTCTCTCCCTGTCGTAATAGTATAATGCATTACATTTATGTAAAAATAGTACCTGATGAGATTAAGACTAAAATCAATAAAAATGGCATAAGGAAACTGAACCGTAAGGCCATATCTTTGCGAGCGTCTTTCTTGCCGGGCTTGTGTGGGGCAGATAGAATATTGAAAGCAGTATATGCATATGACGGGGTAGATAGAAATTGAAAGCGACGTATGCATATAAAGGAGAAAGAGGCTAAAGGAGAATACGTGCAGTCGGGGGAGATAGTTAAAAACGAAAGCAGCATTGGAGACATTTCTTGGAGGGCTTTTTTTTAATTAGTGCGATTCTTTTCCTAATCCTTTGCAGTAAGTTTGTTCAGGTTCTATAAACTTTTGTGCATTCGGCTTATTTGCTTTCCTTCTTCAATTGAGATTAGTAGACCGACCGAATCTGCAAATTGACTCTTAAGGATTGCTTTCAATTTTTAAAGTCGGGCTCAGATAGACCAGGCCAGATAAGTTCGAAAAGCCCAAGTTTGGATCTAAAATTACTTAGGCATCCTTTTTTTTTTTTTTAAATGTGAATGCGAGTGAATTTAATTGAAGTATGAATAGATCTAAATTATATATGTTTGACCGATATATTTATTTTTTTTAATATTTAAATATAAGTGATATCTTATTGTTTTCATAAATAACAAACATCTAAAATATGACTATTTCACATTTATGTCCCTTTAAGAACTATTTCTACTTGTTGCAAATTTTAAGAGTTAAATACATGCGCATTAATAAAAATAAAAAATATGTAGAATTAAGTAGTACTTGATCTATAAATAAAGAAGCTATCACATTACTCCAAATACAAAATATAATCAAACTTATTAATTAAAATTTTTAAAAGATAATGAATTAAAATTCAACGATTGTTGTACTTGAAGAATTTTAGTGCTACTAAGAAAAAATCCAAAGAATAGGGAATGCAAATTACAAAGAGAAAAAAAAAAGATTAAGTTTTATAAAATGAGAAATATATATATTTAACAAGGATATTATTGAGATATAATATTTAATTCTTATTTAGACATTTTTTCATTAAGATAAAAGTCATGAAATTTTACTTTTGTCATTCAGATCTAAATATCTAAAAATCAAATATAAATTATAAAAATAAAAAAATTAATTTTAAAAATTAAAATTTATAAATTTTCAGTCTTTGGATATTATGCCAATAAGCTCTTAGGCTTAATTTCCAAAATTTTAGACTGGCTAAAGAAAATGGGCCTAAATGTTCTGTTGTTGTGGTGTTACCTGAGGTCTTAGAAGAGCAAGTGTTGGAAATGATCACGTGGGCCGCTTTCTAATCTTTTATTGAAGGACGATTTGGATGTTGATCATGATTCATGAAAGACGTATTTAATATTTTATGTAATTAATTATATGATACATCTACGAGCATGGCACGACACCATTACCATCAGTTTTAATTTTTACACTGCTGTTTGAGTTGTAAGCCATTTCAAATGACCCATCCCTTATCACGGACACATAATTTTCTCAGCATCCAAACAAGCCAAAGAACCATCTCATGATCACATTGGAATTTGATAAAAATTGCTGTCTCTATAAAACCTAAACCAATTAGTCAAACTGTTGATCTCGTGACCACTTGCGATCTTTAGGTGGCTCTTTGGTCCCAATTTTTTTTTCTTCTTTACACTTCTTTTTTCTCACAAAGAAAATAATGGTCTATTATTCTCATAGTTGCACATGAAAGGTTAGGCTATGAACTTTAGGACCTACCCATATGGACAAGTAACAATCACCTTATCAATTATTAGCTACTTCCCTAATTTCCATAAGGGCCACTGATGAAATGATTATCACCATCCATAGAGTTATGATCATTTCTAGTTTTGTCATCGAACATGCTCATTATTGTATTAAATTATTAATTGAGGAATTTTCAATTTTCCTACAGGTAAAATAAAAAAATCATTCATCGTTTTATTTATTAATAATTTTTTAACAACATAATTTTTATAATATTACATTTATTTTTAAATATATTTTAATTCATATTTATTATAAATTAAATAAATTATATAAATAAAAATTAAGTACTAAAAATAAAAAATATATTTTTTAGTGTGAATAAAAAATTGATAATAAGATTTTTTATTTTTTATTTTTTTAATTTTTTCTTTTATATATATATATATATATTCTCAAGATAAATTATCAAACAAATAAGTCATTTACTTCCCTTTTCCTTTAAAGCCTCGATGAGAGAGAAATTTTTGGATATTAAAAAAATAATAGGGGGAGATATCAATCTTCCTCCAATGTATTGTATTATACTGAGTTCGAGTTTAAATGACCAAGATAAATGGGTCACTTGCAAAAGGAAGACATGACTCGTGTTGTGTGATCAAAGCAATTCATGTTTGGTTAAAGATAATCAACATTGAAACAACGTATTATCATTAGCAAGCTGGCTTATTATCTGCTGTCTCACTCAGTTTTTAGTGCAAAAGCATATTATAACGATAAAATGGTGTTGAAATGTAAGTATTATTAAAAGAATTATTGTCTCTCCACGTGGCTTATGGACTACAAAATTTAAAACAAATTTGCGTCAAGTTAAATTCATTATAGCTTATTGCATGAATTCGTGCCCCAAATCACTCAGTCCATATATATGAAACTTGTTTGTTTTCAACAATTTTTTTTAAAAATAAATATGCAAGCACTATTTTTAGATTCGGTTATCTATTTTACGTTCTAAGTTCGGCCACCTAATGGTGACTCCACTATGCATCCGAGGCCATGATTGGTGATACTCTATGCAAGAAAAGTTTTTTTCACATAAGAAGAAAAAAATGGCCTAATCAATTCTATCAAAATTTTTTTATTCTTTTATTTTTTCACTTTAATCATTTCTTTGACATTTTAAACATCAAGCATGTACAGATCTTTGGTATAGGCCAGTTGGCACACGTGTGGTACTAATCATGTTTAGCACTAAGCCCACTCCTGAGCAATCATTCTCTTCACTTCTAGACTCCCCAAGGACACCAACACTCACATTCACATAACCCAAACCCAAAAAATTTTTAATTCGTCCGACAGCGTGGAATTAAAAAAAATCTTATTTTCTTACCTTTTTTTCTTTTAATTATAAATTATAAGTGGGTGTCAAATAGATCAGTTGAAAAAATCTCTTAAATGAAAATAAGAAATATAAGAAAATAGTTAAAAAAATTATATTAATTTTTGTTCGTGATGACTTATCGCATAGTTGCAGTGTACATGGATTCTTTGTTCTTTCAAGGAAGTGAAAAATAAAGTGCATGGATTCTCTGTTAAAATTAAATATGCAAAGCTAATGGTGGGCCACCCGCTCGTGCGATCATCAGAACCCGGGCCCATTACCCTCCTGTCAGGCCCAAAAAACCCCTGAACAGTACAACATGAGCTTCACCCGCGGGTGACAAAGATTCGTCGCCTACCAGTGCAAAAGCTAAGAACGGAACCACTAATTAATTTTAAAAGAGCAGGACGATTTGGTAAATTTAATATCTAATGTAATAGGTATGCCATCACATTCCTGAAAGAGACCATCGCTTGGTCCACAAAAGGGTGACTCAATTATTGCTCACAAGTTTATAAAAGCAACATAACAAGCTAAGCAAGAAAGTAAAAGAAGCATTAAATTTTATCTATTTATAGACTCTCAAATTGCTTCATTGATCCCCCAACTTAATTGATCAGTATACACTCACAAGGGCTATAGCAATGGCTTCAGAGAAAGTTGAGACTGTTGTGGCTGGAAACTACATTGAAATGGAAAGAGAAGAAGGGGATTCCAAGTCTTCTAAGAGCAAACTTTCAAGCTTCTTTTGGCATGGTGGTTCAGTTTATGATGCATGGTTTAGCTGTGCTTCTAACCAGGCAAATTTTATTTTATTATTTTTTTCAAATAACAGCTTTCACTTATATTTTTTCTAGTTTGGTTAGTTTAGAAAATGATGCATCGTATTAAATGTTTTGTATCTTTTTTCAGGTCGCACAAGTGCTACTTACACTGCCATATTCATTTTCACAACTTGGGATGTTATCTGGGGTTCTATTTCAGCTGTTTTATGGGTTAATGGGAAGCTGGACTGCTTATCTTATAAGCGTACTTTATGTTGAGTACAGAACTAGAAAGGAGAGAGAAAAGGTGGATTTCAGGAACCATGTAATTCAGGTAACGTTTGTGCTCAGATTTTATATTTAATACTATTATCGGGCACTTATTTATCGCTTTAAGCTTTTTCGATCAAGTAAAATGTTACAGAGGAAAGAAGGAGGGGCAAAAAAAAAAAATAAAAAGAGGGAAAAGGCGGCCTCCAGAGAAGATAATAAGTTTCTTTTTCAAATTTCTGTGCAGTGGTTTGAAGTTCTTGATGGGCTACTGGGGAAGCATTGGAGGAACATAGGCCTATTTTTCAACTGCACTTTTCTGCTATTTGGATCTGTAATCCAGTTAATCGCCTGTGCAAGGTAACTCTTAGTAATATTAATAGAATACTACGTGTAGATCATTTACGAGTTGGTTACATTGATTATAAAAGCAAACTTGATTAATATATTTCGTTAATTCTGGTTAATATAGCATTCATTATTAATGCTGATGCAGCAACATATACTACATAAATGACAATTTGGACAAGAGAACCTGGACCTACATCTTTGGAGCATGTTGTGCAACGACTGTGTTCATCCCTTCATTCCATAATTACAGAATTTGGTCATTTTTAGGCCTCATGATGACTTCCTTCACTGCATGGTATCTCACCATTGCTTCCCTTCTTCATGGACAGGTACATATAGATATATATTTCAATTACATTTCATAAGGTTTCAATTTTGGCCTCGATTTATTTTCCATATCTTATTGTTAATAGTCTTTCAAATTTTTAATAATTTGTAGGTTGAGGGGGTGAAGCACTCCGGCCCAGCCAAAATGGTTCTCTATTTTACAGGAGCTACTAACATTCTCTACACCTTTGGTGGACATGCCGTCACAGTGTGAGAATCTGCAATAATGTTACCAAATCACATATAAATTAACAAGTTAATACGCGTACGATTAATGAGAGTAATTATTTTTGCATAGGGAGATCATGCATGCAATGTGGAAGCCACAAAAATTCAAGCTAATTTACTTGTTGGCAACACTTTATGTGTTAACTCTAACCTTACCATCAGCTTCTGCTGTATACTGGGCTTTCGGAGACCTGCTTCTCACTCATTCCAATGCTTTTTCATTGCTCCCGAGGACTGGCTTCAGAGACACGGCTGTGATCCTCATGCTCATTCACCAGGTCAACTAACCACAAAAGATTTTGTTAAAAAATGTATTGCATAATTAGTCCTCACAATGTGAACTATTGTAATTAATTTGCAAGAACATAACACTTTTGTTTGCTTTTACATGAGCAGTTTATAACATTTGGATTTGCCTGCACTCCTCTATACTTTGTGTGGGAGAAATTCATTGGGGTGCATAACACAAAGAGCATCTTCAAGAGAGCTTTAGCCAGACTCCCAGTTGTGATCCCAATATGGTTCTTGGCTATCATCTTCCCTTTCTTTGGCCCCATCAACTCCACTGTTGGATCTCTTCTCGTTAGCTTTACTGTTTACATCATTCCTGCCTTAGCACATATGATCACTTTTGCTCCTGCATCAGCTAGAGAGGTCAGCCTCTTTCGCATTCAACTACTGTATAATATTAATTAACACTTGGATTTAATCATTCATATATATTGCTAATTCAAGTCTACTAACTATTTGTATGTGCTTGATTTATCTACAGAATGCAATAGAGAGGCCTCCAAAGTGCTTAGGAGGGTGGGCAGGATTGTACTCATTGAATATTTTTGTGGTGGTGTGGGTTTTGGTAGTGGGATTTGGGTTTGGGGGATGGGCAAGCATGCTCAATTTCATACAACAAGTTGATACATTTGGATTATTTACCAAGTGCTATCAATGTCCACCTCACAAGGTTTAAGAATTAATTAAGAAAAATTTCGCCTTTCCTAAAGTGTTAACAGATTAAGATCTATATGTAAGTGTGTAAAGAGAATGGCATTTGTAACTCTTCTTTTTTCCTTTTCTTTTCCTTTTTCCCCTTTCGGGATCTTTTTATTTGTAAGAGTACTTATTGTTGATGGTTTTCAGATTATAAGGTGTGATGGCAATTTCATGGCCACCCCTATACGGATCTACGATCATGTGTTGATTAATCTCTTTTTTTAAAAAAAACAATGCAAAATTCCCTTGCTTTTTTGGTGGGATTTATATTCTCACTTCGTTTCCTTCTTCTAACGTTACTTCAACTGTTCTATGATGTGCATTCCTTTCCTTTTTTTTCTTTTTTAAAAAAAAAAACACGAACTTATTATTTCCCATGCATAGGAATATTTCTAATTCATTTGTGTTCAGTCACACACATCTTTAAATTAAAAGTGGACAAACGGGAGAGCCAAATTGAAAGTGCCAATTGCATGATGAATGTGAATGCCCCAGCGACGACTTTAGCACCAAACATGAATGAACACGACGATATGAGAACAAATGTGCGGATTAATGCCATCGCTGCTAGGCGGTTCTGATGCTGTGCTTGTCGGCCTCAAAGCCCTGTCGTGGTTATATCTAGCCACAGCCCTATTGATTTTGATGGCATTTCAGATTTTCAATTGCATTTTTCTTTTCTTTTACAAGGCTTTTAAGATATAACTCAAATTATTGGACGGTTGCCAAATTTGATGTTCTTCTCTTTGTACATATCTTAAAACGACAAATGCAAATGTTTATTTCATGCTTGAAACAATTCAACCACTTTCTGATGTGGCTTGAGTATCTGAATGAAACATAAATTGTTGGCATTTCTTAACCCCAAAAAAAGTACATTCATTTTTTATTATTAAAAATGTTCAATATACAAATTTAGTATTTTTTATCATTAAAAATATTCAATATACAAATTTAGTATGATTTAAGAAAACTAATAAATTTAAAGGATGTGATACGGATTTGCATTATCACCTCACATATCTCTTTCACCGTTGTCACCCCATTCGCCGAGTGAATCAGAGGGGAGGGGAGTGACAATGGTGAAAGTAATATGTGGGGCTATGAGCTTTGGTGTGGTTATCATGACATGCTATCTTCCTAGTAAGAGCTAGCTAATTAAAGTGATTTGATTCATTTCTTCTGAAAAGGGAAATGGTCACAACATGGAGAAAAGTTACGAAAGGCAATCAATACTCGATGCCCACTACCCATCTCCTTAAAGCCTCTTGCAACTCGAAAGCACTTTTTCACTTTTTCTAAACTCAACAACTCAGAAAGAAAATCGGCAACTTCCAAAGAAGAGAGGTATGTATAAAAGAAAGTGAAAGGACACATTAAAGAGCTGAGGTTGGCTGCGAAACAGTGATTTAATATCGTGGGATATGTTCAAGGGTTTTTTATTTGAATATCCCAAATTTGCCGCTAAATACCAAATTTATACCTCATTATATACACATGCTTCATAAACATGGAAAAAATAAAAAATATCTTTAAAAAGATCATGAATTCTCACCTTTCTTCCTTTGCTTCCTTTGTTCTTTCTCTTTCACCATCTTTTTTTTTTTCTCACCATTTTCCTCTTTAACAATTTCTTTCTCTCTCACCATTTCATTTCTTACCTTTAATCCAAGGTTTTTTTTTTTTAAATAAACTGTTAAGAAGGTGCATTATTAAGTGTGATTGAGATATGTATGAAATGCAAAAAATAAATATTTTAGGGTTTGATTTGATTTCATTAAAAGTAAAATTGTCTATGATTTATGAATTTTAAGAGTACATTATTCATTTTTGTACTTAAAAACACACTATTAAATGTATGATTTAGACTCAATTTAAGTTATTAATGATTGAAGAATCAGGGCAGGAAAAAGTCGAGTACGAATTCGGGTAAGTCGATAATCTAGTCAAGTAACAAGTGATAGAGATAAGTCGAGTATTGAGTTAAATAAGTATATTAAATAAGTCGAATCTTTAATTGAGAAATAAATAAAGTAAGAGAGCATAAGTCAAGTATCTAGTTAAGTAAGAAGTCGAGTAGGTGGGTTAAATGAATCGAGTATTAAGTCGAGTAACATTTATGTTATTTTTTAAAAGAAGTCAAGTATGAAGTCTGATAAGTGAGCATTTAATTGAGTAAGAAGTAAAATAAAAGGGATGGGTAAGTCGAGTATTTGGTCGAATATTAAATCGAGTAAAGAGATTAAATGAGTCGAGTATTTAGTCAAGTAAAAATGAAGTTTCTTAAATAAGTCAAGTAATAATTATGTTTTTTTTAAAAAAAGTCGAATGTGAAGTTTGATAAATCGAACATTCAGTTGAGTGAGAAGTCCATTAAATAAGTTGAATATTTAATCGAGTAAGAAATAAAATAAGAGGGTTGAGTGAGTCGAGTATTTAATCGAGTATTAAGTCCAGTATGTAAATTAAATGAGTCCAGTATTCAATCAAGTAAAAGTGGAGTAACTTTCTTAAACAAGTTTTGTAATAATTATGTTATTCGTTTAAAGAAATTGAGTATTTAGTTGAGTGAGAGTGAAGAACTTTAAGTTTTATTAATATTTTTAATTTTTTTCACATATTTTAATTTTATTAGATTTGATTTAAAAGGGAATAAGTTTAGTTTTATTGATATTTTATTTAAGGTTATTTTTATATTTTTTCTTTTTCTTTTTAAGTATATGTATTTAAAATTAAAGATTTTAACTATTTGAAGTATATTTTAGACATATGAGGAGAAACAGGGTATATCCTGTACAATTCGCTCCATGTACAAGGCCCTAGTTTGACCAAAATGGGTGGCTAATCAACTAGATGAAAGTTATATTGTGGGGTTAGTTTAGATTAACTTGAGAAAGTGCTTTTTTAAAAGATAAGCATTATTATGCACTATCTGGCGTCTAGTCAATAGTCATTGTCCCGGGATTTCAGTTTCAATTGTATCTTCTTTCTTCAAGATCAATGAATCTGGCTAATGGCCATTGCTTTTGACCAATTGTACTGACCTTCCAAGATTAATGGGGACTCGAATCTACTGGCTAGTTGCTGGGCAAGCTTGGGCTTCTGGTCATGTTTTCTTTATTTGTCGTTTTGTCTAAGAAAACATTTTTTTTTTCACAATAATAATGTTATGTAATCAGCAAGAAATAATATGACAAGTGTAATCACACTCATCATATTAACATTTTTTAGTGCAATTGTACGAGTTATCTAAATTATTCTCAGCTAGTGCATGCTTGTGTGGTTTTTAAATAAATTTTTAATTTACACTTCCGAATTTGAATTTTTGGAAAACTATGAAATTAAAAAATAGTTTAATTTTTATCTATTCCATTTTTTTTTAAAAAAAACTGATGTTAGTAATATTATAATCCAAAATTAATTATTGTATCTCCCTCAGAATAAGTTAGATCTTTAATTAATTTCCTTTTAATGTATATGAAAAAAAATCTTGCGAAGAGACGGAAGACAGCTGAAGCATTATGTTTTAACAAGCATAACTCCATCTCGCAATTCAGATCTTTGTAGTTTGTACTCATTATATTTTGTTTTTGGATTTGGCTACCCTAAGATACATCCAAGCTGAAATATACGACCCGAGCTGGACCGAAGTGGCCCAGCCATCAGTCCATTTTTTCATCAGGGGCTGTTAGGCAATTTTTGCCAGCTTGTGGAGAAGGAATCAAATCTTGATCAAAATTTCCATGCAAAATCAATCGGTGCGGATAAGGCACACGTGTGTGGGTCCTGTTGTCACTCAACTAAACTTTTTGACATAAAGTCTTGACTTGACTCTGATGGTCTGATGGACACACAGAAACTACGAAGTGTCATCACGTGGTTGGAAGGTTATGGGCATCTGCTTTTGGTCCACCTCGTGACCTATAATCATCATCATTCTGTAATGCCAAAACGCAGCATCTTGGTAAACATGTCTACCACAATTTGATGTAATTTTCTTTACATTTCTGTTGTAGAGTCATAATCTAATTCCAAATTCAATCAAATAAAAGATGTAATAACCTGACCTGAAGTTCGACTAGATTCCAACTTGCTAAAAGCCAGCTGCGTGGCCCATTCTGGCATGCATATCGTCTTTTTTATCCATCTTTTTCTTTTTTCGGTGATCATTGAATCTACATCACATAGAGATGCAGAGACATACAGAGTGAAGTCCGCAAGAGGAAGAGGAGGTGACAGCACAAGTGGGTGTAGGTCAAAACTCTAAAAAATGGGTCCATGGAAGTTTCTTATAAGATATATACAAAGGCTGCCATTTTGCAATTTCTAAAGGAAATAAAGGCTGCAATTTCTAAAGTGCACTGAAATATTGCTTGTTAAGCACTTGTCCCTGTCATTTTGACTGTGGTTTACCGGTATTCTTTCTTTTTTGACGATTCTTCTGCGGTTTCGCTCATTATCCGTAGTCTGCACTTACTCCCGGACGAAGCAATCTGAGAATCCATTATTCCTTAGTTGATGCCCCTATGGCACAAACGAGTACTAACATTACATTGTCTATATGATACTACTGTTTACTCATTATGTTGTCACGTTTCGTATCACCAATTTCATAGCAAAGAAATTATTCAGGTAAAAAAAATTACAGGACAAAGAATCAAAAAGATCATAAGAAAAGAGCATGATTGGGATCATATTATGAAGAGCTGTATTTAGGTCATCTTCAGCATTTGACAGAAATCTCTAAATAGAATACAGGGTAAAGAAACAACATAGATATATGTATCTTGAATGATCAAACTTAGTTACCCCATAAACATGCTGCATCGAAAGCCTCGTACTCCCAAGGCAATATTAGCAAATAGCAATAAAAGGAGAGAGGATAAGAACTTATTTTATTAGATGGTGCACAGACAGGCACGAATTCTGAACCTGCTAATCTCTCAAAAACCATGCATCCGTCGATGCGAACTGAATTTTTTCTTGTGGTAAGAGTACTCCGCCGAAGGTTTGTCACAGCTGAATCTAATGTCATAACAGTTTACATCCTAAAAATTGAATTTCACTCACTACTAAATCGTTTACATCCTGAAAGTACAAGCAAAGAGGAGCGATGATAAACTTGGTTATCCTGATGAAATAGAACAAAAGTGAACATGAGGTGATCTGGGATTGCAGAGCCCAGGGTATGGTAAGGGTAAATCTCATTTCTTATTCTTCTTACTGTTTGTGATTTGGGATTACTTTGACACAATATGTACCAGCCTTTATGTTGGCGATCACAGTCAAAGATGGATATCAAGCAACCTAGTAAATCGAGACGCCAATTAAGCTACATTAATATTGATCAGTCCTTTTATGCATTTCATACACTTCTAATCCCAAATCCTGAAACATAAATCACAAGTTCACTTCACACACTAATGAATGATGAATCTAGACTGCTAGAGAGAAAGGGAGAATAGGTGTTGGATTTGGCTCAGTAAATTATAAAGTCTATTAATGCACACAATGAATCTATGAGAGATGGTTAAATAGTCCTAAGCAGAGAACTAGCAGAAGCATTCAATTTTCCACAGGAAGATGACTTACAAGATAAATATAGGTGTTAAATAGTCTGCTAGAGAGAAAGGGAGAATAGGTGTTGGATTTGGCTCAGTAAATTATAAAGTCTATTAATGCACACAATGAATCTATGAGAGATGGTTAAATAGTCCTAAGCAGAGAACTAGCAGAAGCATTCAATTTTCCACAGGAAGATGACTTACAAACTAGGTGTTAAATAGTCTGCTAGAGATGGTTAAAAATTATAAAGTCTATTAATGCAGAATGAACTAGCAGATGGTTAAATAGTCCTAAGCATTCAATTTTCCACAGGAAGATGACTTACAAGATAAACATTTTGACATTCAACTAGAGAAACCAAAATGATCACCCCAAGTAAAATAAGGATTATGAGAATCATCACGCTCACAGTGAGAGGAAACCAACAATAACAGTTGAAAGTTAAGAGGCACGAACCTCATTCCAGAGTATAAATCCTGGAAATAAGTGAATGGAACCTCTCTCTTATTGCCCCAAAGTTTCTTCATTAACAAGTTTATAAATGCAAAGTTTCTTCATTAACAAGTTTATAAATCCTACTTTGAAGAACTTGCCATTTAGCAGGCTACGCAACGAGATGGATTTAAGATGAGTGCATGTACTGCTTAGAAACGCCTGATGACTGATGGAGTTTGCTCTTACATAAGCACAAATATCAATCATGAAACATGTCAATTGAGGCAATGAATTGCTTCCACAGGAGAATGTGTCTCTTGATAAGATCATACAAATAATCACTTCCACCATACATGGTATAACTGGTATTCTGCATTCACTTATAAAATGTGAAGGGAAAAATATATTGTTAGACTGATGACTGATTCAATTCTGGCAAAAAGTCTTAATTTTCAAATCAATAGCTGCATTTTCCTTCCTTTAGGAACACAAATGATGGTGATTAGTCCAGATGCAGTACTGTCCCACCCTACGTTTCATATTTCATTATTATAAATCCACTTTTAGGAGTATCAACTCCACTATTAAGAACCCAACCTCCTATCTGTTGACACATGCTGCCAACAAGATTTAACTATTAGTAAATTAGGAGTAATTTTCAGATCTCTTTTCGATAGTCAAACCAAAGCAGTCACCATAGAAGAAGAAAATCTAGATAGCAGTTAAAGACAGACCACAAATCGAAGCAATAGATACATCTCACATGCTAAAGCTAAAAAGGAAAGCACAGGCAATCTTAACCGGCCCAATGTCTGCCTCTCACCAGTTAGATGGTTGCTAAACATGGATAAGGATGATGTGAATTCATGGCCCACCAGAAATGAATGACTTGGTTCTTCCGCCTTAAGCAAGATAAATAGATAAGATGAGTCTAGGAATATGTTGGGACATTTTTGTCTGGCCTTCAAAGCATTGAAGGTGATTGACACATTATATAGTGCAATATATAAGACCAGAAAAACTCATAAATCCCTCCATTTCCTGACATTTGTATCTTCAGCATATTCAATAAGAAACTAACTAAAAGAACAACCACAATATTTTATATTTTTTACCACAATATTTCTATGTTCTATCCACTATAAATTTACACAAAATTCATATACTGCAAGCATTTGATTTTAACATCTCTGTTTTAGGGACCATAAAATTAACGGATGTATATTTTTCCTTGTATGGACCAAATTCTACAAAGCAAGAAATAAAACATAAAATTAAAGATGAGTAACAAAGAAGTAAGAATTACAATTACAATCAACAAATTAGCATAAGCAGCAAAATAACAAAGATTATGCTTTTTCATTTCTTAATGAACAAAAAGTAAAACAAGCAGATCAATTGATGGGAAAACAATTTTGAAAAAAAATCACCGGCATTACCACATAATTAACCAAGAACAAAAACGGAAACAATCTCACCCGGCACCTCTTTTTCCCTCTCATTTCTGTTAATTATTCAGGCAATCCCTCGCAAAATGCCCTTCCTCTCCACAATTATAACACCCTCCCGCGCCTCTTCCGCCGCCATAACCCCGACCACCTACGCGGCCGCGGCTATAACATTCCCGAGCTAGATGACCAGTTCTTCCACAGTTAAAGCAAGCGCCACTGCCGGCACCGCCACCACCACCAACTGACCGACCTCCTCTCCCAACTCTACCATAACCACTGCCTCTTCCCCTCCCGCCATAAAATCCGCCGCTTCTTCCGCCGCGACTTCCGAAACGGCGGGATCTGGAGGCGGCCTCCACGTCGACGGCTTTTGTGCGGCCGTCTTCTCCGACATCCACAGAAAACTCAACGCTTTGGCCTTCAGAGAGAGTCCTGAAACCCTCGGACTTGATTGAAGTCTGGTGGACAAAAAGATCCTCGCCGCCGTCTTCCGGAGCGATGAAACCGAAGCCTTTCTGTGCACTGAACCACTTAACCTTTCCGCTGGATCTCGTAACATCAGCCATTGAGTGGAAGTTCTAGAAACCAAGTTCCTGTTTTTTCCAGAACGTTCTAGAAGACCAATGGCTGATGTGGGTGAGGTGCGAAATGAGATCCAGGTGTGTCAGAGCTGAGTGAGTGCGGTTTATTTGTTTTTCCAGTTCGTTGAGCGGGGACCAAACGAGTGGGAGATCGGACGGTGAGGAGGCCGTTACTTAAAGTCGTTGATTGTATCTGACGGTTCATATATTTTGTTGATTTATCCGTTTTGATGTTTGACTTTTTTATTTGGTGAACAGTGGCGGGATTATCCCTCACGTACAAATTTTTTTTTGTATAAATACAGATATATGTATTTTTTCAAATGGACGTTATAGTTTCACGTCAGCGGTTTATATCTTTGATTTTCATGTGATTTGTAACTAATAACTCCCTCAAATTCAGTTAACTTAAAAAGCCTCTCCCAAAATTGTCAAAAAAAAAAAAACAACAAAAAAGCAAGCGTCTACCAGATAATTTTTGTTCAATTTTTATTTTGATGGGCAAATAGTTTTTTTTCCCCTAAAGCCATGTAATCAGGTTAGGATATCATTAAAAGATTTTTTTAATTTAAATTATTAAATACTATTTACTTACTTATATAGCAAATAAAAAATATAAAAAGAAGTCATTTTTCAATAAATGTTTCAAATAAAAATAATTATATATTATTTTAATGAAATTTTTTTCTCTATAAAAGTAATTACAATTATAATACTCTTCTCGCTTTGTGAATTATGAGATAAAATAATGTAATACCTAATTAAAGTCTCTAAAAAATTTTTCATGTAAGATTATTCAAATAAGATAATGCTTCTCTCTCTTTAATATTGAAAAGAAATAAATATTATCTCATTTGAAGAGTTTTTAAGAATTTTTTTAGTTGAGGTCTAGGTCTCTTCAAATAAGTAGTAAAATTTTATTTAAAGAATTTTTTGATGATATACGTAAATTTAGGTTTACTTGAGTGTGTGCTATATATTTTTTCAGCTATTATTCTTAGCATATTTTTAGTATGGTTTTTGAAAATGCTACAAGTGTCCTTTTTTTTTAAGTTAAAAAACAATCAGCAAAGCTTTTTTTGTTAGTGTTATTGAAAAAATAAAAATAAAAAGTGGAGTTTTTGGAGTCTCTAAAAATTATTTTGTCCTTAATTTCGAAAACTCAAATTTTAGAATTTTAGAGTAAAGATAAAATAATTTTTTTATTTTGTATGGAGTATCAAAATTACGCTAACATAATTTCATTAATGTCATAATAACTTTTGTTTGGAGAATAAAATAGAGTGGTCATAGTCTCCTTAAAGAAAAAAAAAAGAGTAAGTAATTAATAGATGATTAGGTGGTAAGTCTTGAGATTATGAGTACAGCACCTTGACTAGGTGAAAAATAGGAAGTCTTATGACTATGAGTAAACTATCTCGACTAAGTGATAAATTTTGAGATCATAAGCAAATCACTTTGACTATGTAGTAAGTCTTGAGATTATAAGTAGACCATTTTAACTAAGTGGTAAGTCTTAAGATTATGAGTAGACTGCCTCGATCAGATAATAAACCTTGAGACCATGAGCACATCACCTTGACTTGGTGGTTAGTCTTGAGACTACGAGCATACCACTTCGACTAAGTGATAAACCTTGAGACTATGAGCAGATCATCTCGACTAAGTGATAACTCTTGAGATCATGAGTAGACCCCTTCAACCAAAAAGTAATTTCGTTGACCATAAGTAACTACATTAACCAAAAGATAAATGTTATGACTTTCAATAGATTATTTAGATCAAGTGGCAATTTTGATGACTTCGAGCAGATGGGTTTGAAGAGATGTCAGACCAACTCACCAGGAAAATAGGACTTAATCAAAACAACCACTACATGTCTCTTCTAAAAAATTAGGACACGAATTTAATTTATTAATGATTATTTATTTTCACAATTTAAGGACATGAGTGTATCTATGTATAAAAACACTAAGAAAACTATGCCAAGGGAGTGGAACTTTCTTTCTCAATTTCAATTTTCATGTTATATTTACTTAGATAAATTATACAAATTCTAGTTTTTGTGAATAAAATAATCTTTTCTTGTTGACCTGATAATTGATTTGGGTGTCAGAGGGTTCATGCCAAAAAAATTTCTAGTGTCTTTTATTATTTTTTGTGATTTCATATGTTTATGAATAGTTACAGGACATTCTTCATAATTGGTAGGTTGTCTCACAATAAAATAAATTTAATGCTAGTGCAGGAGTCTGATATTAAGTCATTAATTGATCGAATCAAATTTTGGCATCAACAACCTTATACATGTAAATCCTAAAGAATAAAATGATGGATCACACCCATTATTTTTTGTTTCCTGTCATTTTTAATGCATGCCTCACGGTTATGCCTATTTACTACCCAAGTCTAGCATTTTCCACAATTTCTTGAATTATTGAGGAAATTAATGGCTGCTTGTTGTGGGATTTCATGACTCATACTTGTATGTGTTAGATAAAGATAGATATGGAGTTGCTGCTTAGGCTTTTGTGGATATGAGGAAGCTTTGTTAGTTTGGAATAGGGCTGTTAGTTTTTTGAAGATTTTTTGATAATTTAATTGTTCGAAAGCATTATAGAAACAAGCAACCTAATTACTAATTGAAAAAAAAAAAATGATTGACAACTAAACATTTAAGACTTTCATAAAAGTTTTAACTTTAAGGGCTTATTTGGGATTGTTTTTGGGATGTTTAAAAATAATTTTAAAATTTTAAAAATTAATTTTAATATTTAAAAGAAATTAAAATTACTTTTGTCAGAATCAATATTTCCTATAGCTAATTTTGAAAGGCATAGAAAGAGTAACTTTTAAATCATGATTTTAATAATTAATTTCATCTTTATTACAATTTCATAAATATCTTCAAAATCATTACCTAAACCCTAAATTAACTTATTCAAATTGAAAACAAAATCAATATTCTAATAATTTTTTATTATAATTCATTAATATAAATTTGTTAACATCAACTTGTTGGTCGAATTATTATTAAATTTGTTTCACTGTATTATAAATTTAATTATCAATTGTTTTTTAAAAGATAAAATCAAAATATTATAAATTTTATTTTTAGTTAAAATTGTTATAATACACAATTAAAAATATTATACGTAAATATTTTTATATGTCTAAGTAAATTCCAGTACATTTTAGTCATTTGATTATCTTAATAGTTTAATAATAAAATTTACCAAACGTTCATAACTGCTTTCAATATTTACAATTTAAACACAAAATTTACCACTTAACTGATTTTCTTCATAACTAATTTTTTATACAATATAATTAACAATAAATATTTTTAAAGCCACAGTATTTTTAAACTATTCCTAAATGCTTAACCAAATTGGACCATAGTAAGCACACATTTACTTTTGCAACGATTGATTAAGATACATGCAAAATGCAAACTATATAAGAAATAAGAGAATATAAATGGGAGCACCCAAAACTATCTTATAAATAGATTGCTAATTATTGAATTGTCAAAAAATATTAAAATTGTCCTTAAGTAGGGTGTGTTTGGGATTAAGATATTATAGCTTTTAAATTATAATTATTATAGAAAAAAACTATAACTATAAAATAAAAATTAATAATATATAATAAATATATATTTTAAGTAATAATTTTGATAAAATTATTAAAAATATAATAAATTTTTTATTATATAAATAAAAAATTATATTAATTTTTAAAATATAATAATTAATATTTACTAAATATTTTACTGTTATACTTATACCTGCCCAACCTCCGTTCTAAAAGTATCCGTAATCCATATGCACGCGTAAGGACGACCAATAGTCCACAAAAGGACCACCAGGTCGACATGTCATTCCTACAATACTGAGTCCACGTGATGACATGAAAGAAAGAGAGGTTCACCCCATCTCCGTGATTCCATCGCATTGCGTGATTTTATAATTTATCCTCCTCCTCCGTTAGCCAATCACAACATTCCACGCGGCCATGCTACAGGGATGGCTTATGCTTTTGGGCATTGACTTATCGTATTAATTCAGTGGCTAATAGTTGAGGAACAAGGCAGGAAATGACTTGACGAGCAAGCGAAGAAAGATTCGATGGTTCCGCTTCTATGTTCTCCAGCTGCCATTCAACTAAAAGAGAAAATATGCCTTCCCAGCCTCTCAAACTTTGATACTGTATTTTTACTGTTAGCAAGTCCATTGCACCACACTATGAATAATAAATAATACTCGTCGATAACTCCATAATCCTATGTGCTCGGACTATTATCCTCTCCTTTTGAAAAAAAAAAAAGAAAAAGAAAAAAGGAAATTTGAATACCATCGAATGCAACGAGGAATCAAATCAACTATGCTTTGGTCTCTGCTTTCAGTATTATTGTTGACATTTAGATTCAAGTTATTATTATCGCCGAAGTCATTTGCTTAAACGAAATATACCAACTACAACTCACAAGTTAGTCGTGTAATGCAGCGACAAGTCGTCTACTAGAACGCCCGACGAATACGGATAAAAGAAACAAAAGAAATATTATGTTCAGTCAAACTCTTGAGGCGAACAAGTGTGCTTCTCTCTCTTCTATTTATCGCGGAAGGTAATGTAATGTTGCTTGAAATTGTTGGGGTGCAACACGTATCCTTACCCTGAATCCAGGCCCAGCGACGCCCCGAAACGACCATAACTAACCTCCGCTCATTTTTAAATCGAACAAAACCAAAGACACGCCGAAACAATTAAAAAAAAAAAAAAGAGTGCCGCGTTTTTCAGATCTGCTTTTCGCTCCCGGGGACGCCATCGACTCCTCTTTCTATTTCGTTCAATCACCCTGAGAGTCACGGTTCGAAACCCTAGGTTACGATCCTCGTTTACACACTTCTTCTTGAAATTCGCTGCTTTGCGCTGTCAACGGACGACTTCCGGAACACTTTTTGGACAGGCGGCTCCCTGGTAAGTACGAAATATGAATCTTCGTTCACATGCAAATACTCATTAATTATTTTAATTTTAGTTTTGACTCCCTCTTTTTTTCTCTTTTAATAATCAGGTGTTAATGTTTGCTTTTTAACTTTTAGCTACTGTTTTATTTGAATCATTCCGTAGCGTGACATTGATTAACTTACACGTTTAATTACTGATTATTATAATGTGAAAAAGGTGACCGAAAAGTTTCTGCGCTTATTTATTTTGCATTTGTTTGTTTACGCGTTTGATTCTAAGGGGGCTTAGCTGACATCAAATCAAACTTGAAGTAGGCCTTGTATTTTTGCGTTGTGTATGTATTATATGCACTACTGCCTCCGTTTGCTCTTTTAGTGGAGGGCACATCTAAAATTTCTGAAAAATAAAATACTAAAAAGAAAGAAAAAGTTGCTTTCATGTTTTTTCTGCTACTTGTTTGCTACAACTAAACGGTTTGTTTTCTATAGTGCCCATAGTGTGTTTTATTAGCTGAAAAAAAAATTAAAATACATATTAAATGGTTCTTTCTCTCTTTTTTAAATGTTTTATGATTAAAACACATTTTCAGATACTTTTCCTGGTCTGACTGCAGCTCTCAAAGGCACCATGCATAAACTTGTTGATAAGTTCGCATCACACTTACAGTTCCAATCAGAGCAATGGTGACAGTCCAGATATAATATAATATAAGGGGAAAACAGATTCTTTTTACCGGGACTACTGTCTTTTTAATTGAGTTGTTTAGAGGGGTTTTATTATGATATGCTTCTTTTTGTTAAACAGTCCCTCTGCAGCTTCTCTGTCTCCACGCCTGTACTTGTCTGCATGAATAAAAATTTTTATTCCGCTGTCGACAGCTTTAGGAGTTTAAAGAACACAAATTTGTAGTTACTTGGTTTTTCTCATTTCAGTAGAAGTCCTATCATTTGTTACGATGTGAAATTATTTATTGAGTAGATTCGAAGAGCATATTGTATATGAGACTGTAATTTCGGAAAGGAAAAAGAAAATATGCTTTCAACGAAACTCTGACAAGATATTTTCACTCCACTTTTGCTACCCTGTTTGGCTGTGGCCGTTTTGGTATTTTTATGATGATTCTGTTGCGGTATAGTTCGGTCAATCTTACACTTAAAAGAAACTATATTTACTGCTATAGTTGTACATGTGAATGGTGATTCTACATATCATACAAATTTCAGATTGGGTGCTTTTACATATCATATAAAGCTACTTTTTTGTTTTACATTTGTGTTATGTTTCCATCTTTTGCTTTTTTCTCTATTGAATTTTATTATTTGGTTAAATATGAATGATAAGTCATTTCGTCGTCGCACCAGTATGCATCACATAATAAGTTAGAATTCTATAATTATGAAGTTTTGGTAGTGCCCACAAGATTTACTGATTTAGCTAATTATTAGTAGCTTTATGGTTAAAGAGCTGTGGTCTACCACTAAAGTGGTCTAAAATGGCTTGCATCTGAATCTATCCCTAGATTTTCCTCTAGCAGCATACAAAATTATTTGAGCTCTTGATTTGCTTGTAAACGAGAGGATCTTTTTTTTATCATGCTCAATGAATTTCAAAACAGGGTCAGTTTAAGCTGATTGTCATGATCAGCAGAAAGTCAATATGTGCCAAGTGTTTTCTGAAATCCATGTCATCATTCATGAGGTCAACATAGTTTGTATGTAATGTATTTTAAAATTTGAGAGAAAAAAATTGCAGATATAGCTTTTGGTTCCTCATGTATGATGATTTCATTTGTATTTACTTTTGACTTTTGAGTCTCTGTCTGTCTTACATCATTTGTAGCAGACCTGGATGCAGATAAGTGTTTTATGCTTGTATCCTTGAATTTTGAAGCTTGACTTTTCTGTTAAAAAGATTTGTGCAGTTGCCGTCACTTGTTCTTTTGTGTACATATGTACGTTTATCAAAAGAGAAGTGGTTGGGAATCACTTACAGAACCTACAAAAAATTTGTTGTCATTATTAGCTCATACTTCACTATTATTGTCATATATTCTTGGTTTCTGAACCAACACCATAGCTTAATTGTAGTTATCTCTGATAACTTGCAGAAAGCTCGTGGCTGGTGGAGTGGCATGGATCAAGCAAAAACTCATGATTCTAAATTTAGAACAAGTGGATCATTTGGTCGGACAGTCAGTGCTAGTTCTTCATTGCGGAGGCGCTCTTTAAGTTTATCCAGTGCTGTGGCCTCTCAAATTGATGATGAAATTGAAAGTGAGTCTGTTTCGGAAGCAGGCGATATTGGGGATCGAGCACTTCCGAGCAAGAGACACAGCGAGAGTGGAAGCCTACGCTTGTCTATCGATAATGTATTAGAGGATGGAATGGAATTTCCAATTCCAGAAAATAATCTATTGCAACATTCATCTCGTGATCCTGTAGCATTAAATACAGTCTTTGCTGTGACACCTTTGCCAGAGGAAACCGTATCTCCTATTTCCACCAAACCATTAGTATGTCCTCAGTCTAAAAGCCAAGTGAGTGTGGACCTGTTATTTTTCTCGATTTCTTAAGCCTCAAACGAGTAATTTAAAATTTGACATTATAGATGGTGCTGTCTTTGGTCTGGATGGTGTTAGGTGATCATACTTATATTGGACTTTTTGTATTTCCTATGCTTCACAAATCACGGGTAACTAAGGTGACTCCCGCTCTTGCTTGCAGGAAAACAAGGAAAAACTACCGGAGTCATTGGAGTATATATCATGTCTAGTCCATCTAGCTGTCTTTGGAATTCTTGGGGTAATCTACATGACCTTCATTTCCTGAAACATTTACTTTGGCAATTGACAATGTTTAACATTGCTTATTTTGGTTTTGACATGCAAACTTTTCATTAGCTTTTAACAGTAATTTTGCCTGTGTCTTCTGGTTTTGCATTGGCTTCCCTTCAGGAGTAACATTACTGAAAATACCTGTTTCGGCACTAACCCTCTGAGAAAAATTTGGGTTTTTATAGTTCTTCTATAGGAGGATATATATCATTGGTCTTTTCAAATAAAATAAAAAAAGAAAACAAAAACACATAATTATTCATTAGTAAAATAATATGGAAAAAAATATTTTGCAGGTTTTAACGAGATATTTGCTAGAAAAGCTTTTTGGTCCTAGCGTTGCTGGTGTGACAAGTGACGGAAGCATACTATACCTTGACCTTCCTTCTAATATGGTATCTCTCTCTCTCTCTCACACACACACACACACACACACACACGCACGCACGCACGCACGCACAATGGGACATAGGACTGGAGAAACATATTCATTGAGGTCACTTTTGCTCGTGTCTGCAAATTTGGCATTCATGCGTTCTGTTTCCTTACAATTTTAGTAATGTTAAACCTTCTATGTCCCTTAATTTTGCTAAAAGAGACTTTGAGACTGATTAATGGAATACCATATCCGTGTTTGGGTTTTGTTTGAAGATCAAGAAGTTCTGATTTGGATGAGGGATACCATGAGACCTCATGTGATCCAATCTTGCAACTAATAAAGGGCGAATGCTTTTGGAATTAAAGATGTTTTGATTCATTCTTTTTCTAGAATGAAAGAAGTGCTCATTCATGAGTTAGAAAATGACATCACTTGCACTATTTGAAAATTAAACATAGCTTAGGTACTTTTTAAAGATAGATTAAATTGGTTTTCCGAAGTTAGGACTTTTGGGCACTTGGATATCACCCCAGCTAAATTAGCATTGTGGTGGATTTGAGGTCATAGGCTTTGAGTCTACTTATCACTCGATGCTTGCTGCTTTTCAGATAAAGTGAGAGTATATTAGGTGAGCCTTGACAATTTGTTTCTTGCGACACCAAGGCAACCGGTTATTGTGCCATTGTGCTTAAAGCAATAATCAGGATTTTCATAGTCTGTCTGGAACAGATTTTTGATGCTTTATAATTCCCCTTTTTAGTTTATTTTGTTGTTTGTAATCTTGTTGAAAAGTTTTCTTCTGATGCTAATTTATTCATATGCCTTTCAGGTTGGTTCGTTCTTGATGGGGTGGTGGGGTGTTGTTTTCAAAGGAGACATATCTAAAGTATCTGATTATTTGGTTATAGGGTTGAACACTGGCTACTTGGGCAGCCTCACGACTTTCAGTGGTTGGAATCAGAAAATGCTCGATCTCACCGTCGATGGCCATTGGGTTTTAGCTTTCCTCGGCTTTTTCATAGGTAATGGGTGTCACTTTCTCATTAAAAAACCCTCTAACAAATAGCTGCAAATGAGCGGCTTAATTAGCATGTTTCGGCTTCATTTTTTCTACAGTTCTTGCTTTTGGGCCCGTTCTGATTTAATTACACTTTACTCACTGTCCTTATCTTTCCCTTATGATTCTTTGCAGGCTTGTTTCTTGCGTCCCAGTCTATTATATTTGGGATTGAGACAGCGAAGGGTTTCAGGTGGCTTCTTAAAAGATATAACACAAGCTCAGACAAAGAAACACCAAAATCTGGCAGCAACTGGAAGGTGGACAGCTGCAAGCGTCATTTGGCAGTAATATTAGCATTGACGCTGCTTCTATGCGCTTTATGGACTGTAAGTGCGGTGCTCTCAAAGGAAGAGTTCGATGATGGCGGCAGGGCGGCTGAGCTGTGGCTTGGCTGCATCGTTGGGCCAATTGGAGTGTGGATCAGATGGTTCTTAGCACGACTTAACGGACGTGGACTAGGAAAAGCTGGTACTTTGAAATGGGTTCCGTTTGGTACTCTGATTGCCAATGTCTCAGCAGGTTGGGTCATGGCTGGTCTGGCTACAGTGAAGAAAGCGGTGGATACCAAGACTTGCAACACTGTGGCATCCGGCATTCAGTTTGGTTTCTTGGGTTGTCTGAGCACTGTTTCTACTTTTATGGCCGAATTCAATGCGATGAGAGAAAGTGCGTCCCCTTGGAGAGCATATGCATATGCCTTAATCACAATACTTATCTCATTTGGTGTGGGAATTCTGATATACTCTGTACCTGTTTGGACAAAGGGCTACAACTAAAAGCATGTTAAGGCCAGCATTTATTATTTTTATGCTTAATTTTGTTGTGCTACCTGCTGAAGACCAGTTTTGTGCCAGTTAGTTGGGTGAGTCAACTTGAGTCATGAGGGTTCGGTGCTCCCCGTACATCGGGGCTACAAACCCTGTGGGGCTGTAGCCTGATAGAACCGAATTGATGTTTTAGATTAGCAAAGATATGTACAGAATTAGAAGACATCGTTCTAGAATCGAACTTTATTTTCTATTTTTAAGGAAGCCAAACCAATAATGATAATTTGTAGTATTAATTTGTTTTTTTTCCCCTAATCTCAGAGAAATCGTATTCAACACTTGGAAATCGAAACAGAGTCGATGCTGATAATCATGTACATATCACTAACATTCCTCTTGACGCGCGAGCTAGATGGTGGATTCATTCTGTTGGTCTGTTGGGTGGTCACTAAAACGCCCAAATTGGGCTTGGCCTGCCAACTCTCTATTTCGCTCAGAAAAATCTAAGGGAGGTAATGCAACTCTCTATTTTTAGCGTTGATAGTGTCTCAACGGAAAACTAATTCCTAAGAAAGTATTAAAGTAGTTCCTTTATACGAAGATTCAACATAGATGATATATATAAAATGTAAAATAGTCCATTTATTCCACCAAAATTCAGCACAATAACAGTGAAATAATAACTAATAGACCACCAACAAGACCAGCATTTCAATTGTACAACTTCATAAACATTTGAAATCATCCCGACAGTCAGGGAGGACGCTAGCGTAGAAATACATCGACGTAATCAGTACTTTCGCCAACGGCCAACTTGTGAGTGATTGACTCAATTATTCACCTTACACCACCATAGTTATAGTATCATATAGCAGAGATACGACAACAAATGGTTTTACACTCAAAATGGATTGACCAAAAAAAAAAAAAATTCAAATTCACTCCAATTTCCTTGATGCTAATGGAGTAATAAATGGACTCAAGGATAAGGAAGGACCACAAGGAATAGCCAAAGAAAAAAAAAATCTCATTCTTTCAATATACAAAAAAGAATTAACCCTCTTTTAGAAAAAAAAATAATAATTGCTTACGCCACTGGGGTCTCCGAGTCACTTTGTTTTCTTACAACTCCTTGAGATCAAATCATATTTTCCTAGCCATAAACCTAATTATCAGCGTAATTACCATTGGTATCAAATTAATAGTAATTAATTAATAAGAATTTCCGCTTCAGTTACTTCAGTTAATTAGTACTATTTACTGGGGAATCTTGTTCAACTTGCAATAAGCATAGTCACGAAATTTTTTGGTCTTGAATTTAGCAGGATTCTCGTCGTCAACGAGCTTGGGATGAGGCCCTACTTCTTGGTCCGGTGGTGGCTCTAAGAATACTGGCCAAGATATTCTTGTCTTGTCCTTGCTTACAGTCGTCCTGTGAAGCACGCTCTTGTACTTTCCATTGCTCAAAATCTGCCACATAAAAGTATATAAAGACCAAAAAATAAAAAGGTAAATTAAACTATTCATAATCTTGTACGTATTTGGGACTGATGATCTCGATTCCCTCTGATCTCCCTCTATTCGATTACTCTCACGTGCACGTTTACTCTTTCAATTATATAATTGATCAGAAACTACTTGCAATAAAAATTTCTAATAAAATGGGTTTATACACAAAGTATATCCCTTTTTTTCCTTCAAAAGACAAGTACGAAAGCAAAGATGTACCTCCATTTGATCCCCAACGTGGATGACCAAGGCATTTGGGATGTACTTGACATCATACCAACGGCCATCTCTTGAAGCCTGCAGGCCCTGCACTTCGTTGGGCACAAGAAGGGTGATGGAGCTCATATCCGTATGAGCCACCACACCGAGGGCCAGATCCGGCCGCGGACATGGTGGATAGTAGTTTATCTTGAGAAGGTAAATCAAGTTATCGCCTCCCAAAGCTTCCTTTACGTCATTTTCTTCTAACCCTAACCCTAACGAGAGACACTTCAGAAGCTTGTCTGCCACCCCATGCAGATATTTTCTATATTCCTCGTTAGCTTCCCTGCCGATATTCCAAAACCAAAAAAAAAAATAATAATAATAATAATAATAATAAATAAATAAATAACTTAAAGCCCACAAGGCTTGACATTTGAATTATTAGAATGCGATTAACATCATTTTACTATCCCTCCATTACTGTTAATTAAATTTATATATTTATTCTTAGACTATGTCTTTCTGATGTATTAAAGTTTTAGTTTCATCTAAATACACGAAGAAGATCGGTTCCTAAAATTGCCAACACCAGATTTTTAAGAGCTGGACAGAGCTAAAATAAAAAGAGAATGAATTGTTTTATGACATCTGGTATTGTAATTCTGGCTTCCAAGCATCATGTCATTGAAAAGTCATTTTTTCTGATTAAATTAGATTTAAACCTAATTGACGTTCAAATCAGGAAAGCATCCTTTTAAATTTTCATATAGCCCACGTACCTATAAGAAGGAACGTTCTCAGGCCAAAATCGGTAGTCAATAGCAGAAGGAGGCCATATTCTGTGAAACAAATGATCAACCCAACCTTTCTTGCCTTCTAATTCCTTTTGAAGTTTTGAACCATATCCTTGTATATCCTTAGAATCAGGAGGCTTAGCATATTTCTCTTTCTCTTCTTGTGGAAGCTCAAAAAACATTTTTCCAACTTCTTGAAGCTCCCTTATAACCTCACCAGGTATTCCATGATTCACAACCTGGAACATACCCCACTGCTGGCTCGCATCGAAGATCGAACGGTGGACCTTTTCCTGATCTGGGTCGTTGAGATCGATGACTGGAACCTCGAGAACAGCCCCATGAACGGTGGTAATCGCAGGTTGCTCATGCTCTGACCTAATGAACTCGTGTGGGATTGTGTCGTTGTGCTTAAGAGCAACGTCTTGCACTCTCGACTCACCCTCCATTCATATGCTCAATTGATTTAATTTATGCAATTCTAAAGTTTAAAAACACAAATGGTGTATTTGGCTCTCTCTAGACAGCACGTATGTATATCTCTCTTTTTATGGAGTTAATTGAAAACCAAATTTCTGATGCCTAGCTAGAAAATAGGATGAGAAACAATAATGAAGAATATGAACGTGATACATTGTTCAGATCATTTATCTACAGAATCTATTTATAGAAGTGGTTATAGAACTGTCCATGAGGAGGACAAGAGCCCGATGACTACCATTTGTATCTATACATGCGAGGAACCCTCGATTTTTTTTCCTCATATTTCGTCGTTCGGACAAAAATAGTCATCACGGAACAACCCAAAAAAAAAAAAAAAAAAAAACAATAGAGGAAAATGTCCATTTCGCCATCAGATGTTATTACAACACCTTAACTAAGATCCTCTTATTATTATTTTTTTTCCTCCCCTCTTTGGTTGTGACGTTTTGTAATCCAAAGTTATCAAGATCATACTTTCATGAAATCAGCTTGCAGCTTTTGGTTTGTGATTTGTAAACATATTTTCAGCTCTAGTGAAAATGCTCTTCGCCGTTTTGGCTTGTTTCTTATTCTTTTCCTTCTATTTTCGTTCAACTTCTGTAAAAGACGATAAGTGACTGCCGTTTTGAGTGTACTTTTGTCCTTTCTAACAATTATGCTTAAAGAAAAACAATTATATACATGTGTGGGGGGAACAAGAGCTCTCTAAAATTACACTTAATTTTACAATAATTTTAAGACTTTAGATTTAAAACATATTAACGGTGAGGATTTAATAGATTAAATGGAATTAATTTTTTTACTTTTTATCATTAATGCACACTTTCTCTTTCCTCTCATCTATTTTCCCCTCTCATCCAAAGCTATTCTTAAATTAATGAGTCTTCTTCAAGTCATTTGAACTCTCAATTAAACTCAAGAAAAAAACTAAATATTGAATCTCCCAAACTTAATTTTTGATTTAAAGATTCCCAGAGAATCCGTTGGTTGCTAAACCCTTAATTTCTCTATTGTAGGTTGAAAAAGTCTGAGAGCTGTAAACTTTTTCCACCGTTCTATTACCCAATATCAGACACCTATACAACGGCAAGTAATGTACACAATAGGAACTTATCAATTCATTGTTGTACGTATTCTTGATTGAAGAAAGCACCATCATAGTTTGTTCAGGGAATAATGTTGCAGCTGAGACTACACCGTGCAAAAACCTGTATTTTCAAATCCTTGATTGAGTATTATTTTTTTATCTTTAATAAAGATTTTTCTTTATTTTCCATGAACCTACACACGAGTTTTCAATCTTTAAATTTGTTTTACTTCGTTGAGAGGATGGAGCATAACCCCATGACGTCAAATCAATATACAACAATACTCTTTGTTCAAGTGAAATTGCCTAAATTTAAAATTTTCTTTGTTTACCCAAAAAAAGAAGTTTAACTTACTGTATAAACTCCTTTCAAAATTTTTATTCAAATGGATGAGAGAAAAGAAAGCGTTGGGAAAGAAGATCGATGAAAGAAGAGAGAGAGAGTACGTTAATGATAAAAAAATTAATATTATTCAATTTTTTTTTTTACGTAAATATACTTTTAGACTATAAAATTTAACAGAGTAAACTTTTAACCCATTAAAACCATTGTGATTTTATAATTCATTTATAAAATAACCCTTTTAAATCCTACGACTAAGGATGTGTCCGCATTAACAAAACAGCGACCTGAAAATGATTATATATATATATTGAACTCCTCAATTATATAATCATATATCTTGCATTATTAATCCAAGAATACCATGCAGTGAAGCTGATTTACAGAAAATCAAAGTTCAATAGCTTACTAAAGGGCTTCCGGTCGTTTCACATTAAAGATAAATGCAATATATGCACTTTTAAAACTTCTATTGACATGACATTTTCAAAGTAGGCATTTCAGACCCGAAGGTGAATGCACAAGAAGAAAGTGCTACGCTTAGCCACCACAACAGGAGCCACAGGCAGGTAAGGAACCTAAAAGATAAGCAATTAAAATGGTAAGCAAACTAGGAAAACAGTGAGGAATAAAAATATATTTAGAAACTCAAAGAATTAGGAAGGTGTTGAGGTTGTTCAAACTCACTATGGTCGTTGCCACGGACATCATTTAGCCCACGCACATTGTCAAGCCCACGGGATGGCCCACGTGGACCTCCGCCTCCGCCACCATATGGTCCACTTCCTGGACCACCTGGGCCACCATCCCATTTCTTTCTAGAACCAGAGCCTTTTCTGTAATTATCAGACTTTTCCATCTAAGGCACAAAAGACATTAACAATAGAAGTTTTTAGACAAACCATAAGAGAAGTTTTTAGACAAACCATAAGGGAATTTTATTTCTGGAGTACATATCTGCTAACAAGAAGGAAAAATCAAAATATTACCGAAAACATAGTTGCTAAAAATACGCCTATGAAATTGATAATGCGCCAGAAAAAATCCGTGATTGTACTCAAATGCCATATTGATCTCTTGGATTTGACAACACCTAAACAAATATGCAGATGAGTTCAGATTTAGCTACGCTCATATAGGTAACAAGAGGATAACATCCCTTAAACCTGCCATAAGTGTCTTTCAATTGTAAGTGCAGTCATAGCAGAAGACCAAGCAATTTCGACATCCCAATTCTGCTTATAATCAAGCAACACATAAAACAAACAAACAAGCAACACCAAGCAGGAAATGGGAACATAATAGAAGATACAGGGATTTAGATCCCAATGTCAACAGTTAAATTGCATGATGCCTAGAAAATGAAGGCCAACAAGCTTTGAGAAAATGGATGATTTATAATTATTACCCATCCATCAAAATTTAATAAAATCACTATCCGTTTCAGCACGAAAGAGAATCCAGGGGATAAGAACTCCAAATTGTGCCAAGGGGTTCAAAGAAAGTTAAGCATCATATTCTAAAAACAGATTTTCAATATGCGAATTCCTGTGGACCTCATAAAGAAACAAACTACTTTACAATCAGGATATGAACATTTGATGTATAAAATAAAATTTAAAAACTGGGCACATCAAAAGGTAAAACAAAACAGAGAAGAAGCATAAAAAAGGAATATAGCTAAAAGAAAAACAAAATTAATGCTTAATTTAAGCTCACTGCTAATGATTGTTCCAGTTGAAGCCCAATACCCAGATAAAACCAATGCCGGAGTCCAGATTTCAAACAGAAGAATAGCTAATTAATCCTCAGATTGTTTCACAAGGAAGCCTGCTAATAACTAACTAAAAACTAAGCAACCAATAAGATAAGTACATTGTGGTCAATGTCAGCCTTGACTATCATTATTGGATGAAACCATCGATCGGATCATGTTGCGGAAACCCTGATCCCTCACAAACAAGCAATATATACAAAATCTTTTACAATTCAAACACCGTTCATTGAAATTGACGATCAAACAACAAGACAAAAGAAAAAAAAAGTAATATAGAAAATATTCGTAGAATAATTAGCCAAGAATAGAACCCCTAAATTTGAACTTTAATCAACAGATCAACGATACAACGGCGGGAAAATAATAGCCGTAAATTCGGAACAGAGCTTGGAATCTTACATTAACAACCCTAATTTATGGATCAGATGATCAAAATAAATTACAAAAATTGAAAAATTCAATTTAAAAAGAAAAAAAAAGAGAGAGTGTGTGTTCTGAGTCCTGACCTCGCTCGACGTAGGCCATGAGAGCTGCCGTTCCACGGTCTTCTCCGAATTAAGGAGATGCAAACTTATTGAAATTTCTGGTCCTTCTTATCTCGCTTGCGTGTTCGGGCGATTTTGATTGGCTAATGAAAGTCACATCTCAAAGTCGTTGCCTAGCGTGGCATGCTGTGATTCGACGCGTATAGAATTTTGTCGAATGAGCGTAAGTTCGAGAACCTGAATATTTAATGAGGGTTTACTTGAAAAAAAAAAATAATAATAATAAGAGCGTTGATTTCTGGGCCTTTTCCGAATCAGTCACTATTTTAATGCAAGCCCAACCCATCCCAACCCAACAAAAAGGTGGGGTGGACTTGGCAATCCTTCTGAGTTGTGACTTCTTGGCCTACTGAAATGCTGATTGATTCCATGCGTAGTTTCCTTGTCGAACAATTTTCAGCTTCTTTGTTAACGAGGAGACTGAAAGGAGCACCACCATAACATTGAGGAAAATTTTTCTCCTCTAAAGTCCTGAACATAATTATGAAGTAACAACAAAGGAAACTAAGATCAACGACATTAATTTTTCTTTATTCATATTTCAGGGGTCACGTTATCTTCAACTACTCTGTTGTCCATTGCGATATAAAACTCTTAGCAAAATAAGTAAAACCCAATAAGTTCATTAAGCATATTATATAGCACGAATTACCAATTTTTTAAGGGTATTTGGAAAATAAAATTGGATTTCAAGTACCCAAACCAGCTATTGAGCCCTTCTGCTCCGATTTTTAGAGTAGGGACAGATGCCTTCTCCATGCTTGGCATTGGAGAGACTTCAATGAGATCATATGAGGCTAGGTTTTGAGCTTATGAGTTGGCAAGCTGAAGCTTCGTTACACAGTTGGTATACGCCAGGTCGTTCTTTAGTTGAAAGAGTAAAAGACTTGTCGTCTATACGTTCTAGAACAAGATGTCATGTCATTGCGGATCTACATGATGTTATTTTAAACGAAACATAGACTTGTCATCTACCTAGACGTTATGTCATTTTAAAACATATTTAGACAATTGTCATAAAATATATCAATCGACGCATCCCTTTTTCGAATGTCATTTACTATATTAATCTAAAAAATAATTAGTTATTCATGAACTAAATAATTAAATGTTATGTTATTTTAAAATTATACTCATAAATATTATACGCTGACACATATCTCTTTTAAAAGTTATTTTTTTCATTCAAGATATAAATGATCTTACTCCTTTTAACATAAAAATAATAAATCGTACTTTAACTGAATAATTAGATGTCATGTCATTTCTAATTCAAAGAGCGACATTGAAAGTAGGCTCTTCTAATTCTTAAAAATCCAACACAGAGGAAAATGCATTTGCCCTTCGATGGTTTATGGTTAAAATTGGCCCAAAAATCGATTGTTGTTAAGCTGAAGCTTTGTGCAGTGATAGGAGTGCAAAGCATATATAGGTGAACATGTTAGGTGCAGATTGCCAAGGAGAAAATTTCATAGCAGAGTTAATCAAATCAAGTCAGCGTCCACAAACAATTATATGTATATTCAAAATTAATCAGTCGTCTTCTGGAAAATTTGATGAAGTCGGCTCCTCAGGATCAGGGCCAGGGGGCATCATTTTGTCGCTGTGGACTCTTTAAGTCATCTATTTTATACATCCTCTGTTCCTCTCGTGGCTTGTTTGTTTACTCCCTTCCTCCTCTGTTGTGCAAATTTATTTACTAAATATCATATGGAACTTTTGTTCCAGGATTTGAGCAATGGGAAATACAAGAGTGTTCTTCACAGCAATGTCGTAAACAGGGAACGTACGCGCATGTCTTGGGCACTGTAAATTAAAATAATAATAATAACATAGATTGATTGATTAGTGAAGAAAAACTTACCGAGAAGCATCCAATTAATGCTAAAAAATAGTTTAAAAAATCACAGAGAACACTAAAAACGATCAACACATTCCATCATGTATATCCTTTTTAGAAATACTTTTCACAAGCTGATGTGGGAGCTCAGTCGCCCATCTTTCCATATCTTCACAAGCTTCCCGTATCTTGCTTTCTTTTTCCCAGTCCCATATATCCTTCATACTTGAGTCTACGCCTTCTTGGTTCAGTTCGTTGAACCCTCCAAGTCCCTAGAATCAGAATTTTTAAACTCAAGAAGAATTCACAAAATATGCAGGAAGTAATGATGCTATACAAGTAGAAAATTTCAAAGAAGAGAAAAATATCCACTTGGAGCCACAACGTCCAAGAATTATGAATGCCTAGTAAAAGAAGTTGATTAAAAATAGGATTTTTCAAATTGCTTCCTGATCTGAGAAAAACTACAATATTGGACAGAAGGGCAAAAAATTTTACCTTGGAGAAAGACAGAAGGTACAAAAGCCTATCTGCATATTTTATCCCGTCAACACCCAGATCAAGAGGTTGTTTCAAAACTCGAAGTGCTGTTTCAATGTCAATAAAGCCCGCTTCCACCATCCTTTTCAAAACTCTAGCTTGGAAGGTCTTCCCTCTATTGAAAATTGAGAAGTTACTACTTTAGTTTACAAATGTTTCCTTAAAAATAACAGAATCAGTAACTAACAGAAAAGTAAAAAAACATATAAATCACAAGCTTCCAGTTCAGAAATTTTTGAAAAGACTGTAAAAGAGTGAAATCAGAAAATGACTTTTGAGGAGGGATGATCAATTCATCAATGGCAGCACAGACAAACCTGCTACAGTCCCTGAGCGGTGATCGAAGCTCTGGAGCAGGTATCATCCCTGCAAGCATTGCGGCCTCTGCCATACTCAGAAGAGATGGACGCTTTCCAAAATAGAAAATAGAAGCTGATTCAATGCCATAGATACCATGTCCCCAGTATATCTGCAATGTACCATGAGCGCTATTATACTTTTCTCATCTGCAAATAATATAGGCGCTTTGCCTACATCCTTTACTTTTTCACTTGCCCTGCATATTCTGTAACCTAAACTTCATAAAATAGCTTTGTCTGAAAATTTTTCTTAGCTCTGGGAATGAAAAACGTAATCCGGATTCACAACCAATTATTCTTAATTACTCTTCCCGGAGTCTAGAATATCAATGCACCAGTTATCATCTCCATACAAATATTCCTGCATCATTCTTCTTGGTTACGATATCAAGAATGCATTTTAAGCTGACAAGTCTCTATCAACAAATGTAGTTTGGTTCAATTCAGTTAAAAGGAAAAGAAAGCTCAACAAGGACAACCCTTACACAAGACATTAGGAGAGTGCTTGAGAGGGAAGCATATTTACCTTACTCACATACGAGCTCAGTATTTCTCTTTTTGATATTGCCCGCTCCAGAGCAAGTGATAGCAGCATCTCAACAATCTTTCTTGAAATAGAGCGTTCATTTTTTAGGAAAGTATTCCTGACAAGCTGCCATGTGGCTTGAACCATGTTAAGAAAAATCAACCAGAGGAAGAGAGAGAACTACAAATCAAGGTTCAAAACATTTAGCAAAGTATTCTTGACAAGCTGCCACGTGGATTGAAACATGTTAAGACACACAAACAACTCCAATTGATAAAAAGCAAAATGTTTAAAAATCGACCAGGAGAAGAGAGAGAACTACACAGCAAGGTTCAAACTTCCTACAAGGCAAGCAATGGTCAAGTCTTCCGCTAGCTGAAATAAGACTTTCCTTGAACCACTATAAGAAATATTCCTAAACAGGTGTAACCAAAAAATAAATACCGAGAACCAAGTGTGGGGAAAGAGGGAAAATTGGAGCCATCCCATCATTGCATAAAGACTAATAGCTAAAAATTAGAAAAACAACAGAAAGATTTTTCTTTTACCATCATGTGTCGTGACTCATGGCATGGTGTTTATTTCAGCCGACACATTTACACCATCGTTTCACATTCAATTTTATGCTTTGAGTAAACTAATGTTACAGTATTCAACTGAAAATGCATAGAAGAGATCAAGAACACAAGTCAGAAAATAGCAGTATTATGGTAGAATTCCTATTAATGGTCAGAAAGCCAGAAATAACGAATGGATTGAGTTAAAAAGGAGCTATCACCAAGAAAGCAGTTTGAGTCGATCCACACAAAAAAAATATTATATTTCTACTCTCCCTTCTGCCTTTCATGCTCTTAGGCCTTCATGTAGAACCAGAATCAGTAACATTTAAAAACCATAAATACCAATAAATGAGTATTGAAATTAAAAGAAAAGTCTGTTATTTACTAAGCTAGTATTACAGTATTCGTAGTGGCAGTTTCTGATAATAAATCTCAGACCAATTCTCAGTTTTTAATATCCCACATTGCTAGCAAGGGTGTTCATGGACTGGTATGCGAGGTCCTCAATAGGGAAAGTACATAATACCCAATTGCTAGTGAGTGAATTCCTGGACTGATGATTTATAAGTCAGGGGCTCTCCTAACTAATACAGATGCATTTGGGTTGCAAAGCCCAATAACACAACCGTGACGCTTGTGTACCTAAAGCCAATAATATCTACTTGGTCGTGGATGGATATGTTTATGATACGGTTTCATTGTGTTCTGTCTCCAATCTCATGAGGACGCAAGGGAGTAAGTATGTGATGTCCCACAAACAACCTAACGATAAATAGAGTCCTGAAGAGATCAAATACATGTACTGGAAGGCAGAAATATAATTTCAGCAGCCAAGTTTCAGGGGTCAAACTGTCTGAAATTGAAAACCAGTTGCCTCTAATTTAGAAGAACCACCACCAAAGTATTTCAACAGAATAAGATATACAAATTACACAGGTGTTTCTACAAAGCAAATACAAGTTAAACTTCAATAGACTTAGACCTTATAATCATTCATTCATAATCAACATTATCTTGGACCAGAAATCTGATGTGAAGAGACATAAGAAAAACATGTAGGGGAGCCAGTTGTTGTGCTAGTGAGAGAAGCATTTGCTCGTGGAATAATCATAACATCACTTTGCCAATTTTCCTCTTCTATCATGGAAGCCTCGGTAAATCTACGCCCATAAAAGCGCAAGAAATTCAAAGACTCAACTCTTGGCTGACCTACAGGGATCCCTCCTTCCAACATGCCAACAATGTTGACCATATTTGGTCTTAGTGCTGGTTCCTCATGAACACAGCACAAAGCAATACACACTAATTTTTCCACCTCCTCATTTGTAACCCTGCCCTCTAATCTCAGGTCAGCAAGCTCCAAGTACTTCCCTTGCTCATGCATTTCCAGTGCCAATAGTGGAAAATAAACAAGTCCTGATGCTGAAGACAACGAAGAGGGAATGCCACTACTATTACTATCCATGCTATGGCTTTGTGATCGAGGTAAGCAATTCCTCCTCCCACTCACAAGTTCAAGCAGTACCATTCCAAAACTATAAACATCAGTTTTTTCTGATATTGCAGAATTTGTAAGCCATTCAGGTGCAAGGTAGCCACGAGTGCCTCTCATTGTTGTGAACAGACTAGACTGCTCAGGCGTTAGAAGCTTTGAGAGCCCAAAATCAGATATCTTTGCCTGAAAATGATAATGCAAGAGAATGTTTTCCGGTTTGATATCACAATGGATGATCTTTTGTTCACAACCACTGTGCAAATATGCAAGTCCCCGAGCAGTTCCCAGTGCTATATCAAACCTCTCTTGCCATTCCAAGACAGGACCATTTCCAAATAGGGTACAGTCCAGTGAACCGTGATTCATATACTCATAAACCAGTAGGCGTTGCCTCCCTTGAGCACAAAACCCTTTCAATTTGACCAAATTGACATGGTGTATACTTCCAATAACTGCAATTTCAGTGCAGAAATCCTTTTTCCCTTGGACACCTACATTTGTAATCTTTTTCACGGCTACAATAGTCTTATCATTCAATACACCCTTGTATACAGCACCAAACCCACCTGAACCAATAAGGTTCTTAAAATTATCAGTAGCCACCTCAAGCTCTTTGTAGTCAAACCTCTGAGGTAAGCCTGGGACGTAGAAGGCCTCCAGGTCTCCTGAAGACAGTGTGTTGGAGTAGCCTGATTTAGAATCTATAGTCTTCTGAAGTTTCCATTTTCTCCAACAGAGGAAACCCAGAGCAGCGAAAAGAAAGAACCCAGTAAATGGTAAAAGCACTAAAGCAGCTAAAGGAAAATCTTGATCTTGGTTGCTGGAACTGTTGTTAGGATTTAAATTTGCTTCAGTAGGCCCAACAAGAACTTTGATGTAGCCCACAAGATCACTGTTATCTGGATTCCTTGACATAACAGAGCCCAAAACATTCCCAAGCATGTAGCAAGATCCTGATGAATTTTTAAAGAAAATTCCCAGGCAAGAGCAGTCTTCCGAGCACAAGTCTTGACAGAATGACAGGTTCACATCATATATGTTAGGCTGGAAGAAATGATTAGCAAAGTAATCCATGCCATAGCCAAGCCTCAAATATGAAACAACAGAGGAATTTCGCAGGCTTTCCTTCCTAGTTGAATTACAAGCGACCGGCAGAGAACGAGAAGCATCACTTGGCACACAACCACTAGTATTCTGTGAAGCTGCATGGAATCCCGCTGGACACGAACAAGCAGGGGACCCCAATGTAGCGTCATCAGCACACATTCCCATTCTGCCACAGATGAATGGGATCTGACAACCATCATCAGGTCCCACAAATTCCTGTTCCAAGTCACTGCCAGAAAGCCTAAGGACAGTAAACTGGCCAGAGGCATCCAACTTAGCAATTCGAAAGTTGGACGGTGGTAAGACTACACGGATTGCCACCACTGATCCATTGTTACCAAACAAATAAACTCCTGTTCTGTTTATTGCCATATAATCCACGATATAACTTGAGTCCACGTAAGCCTTGGTATTCATTGATAATTTCCAATAAATCTGTCCTTGCCATTGCAGTTCTGCATCAGAAGCTCCAACTATGAGGCTATAATCACCTGTTGACAAATTGTAATCTGATACGGCACTAGATAGCAATGCTCCAGCAGGTAAGTGTTGTCCAATCACAATTGTGTCTGTTGGATGATGGAAGCTCTCCCAAAGAGAGCCATTAAAGCTATCAAGTAAAACAAGGTTACCCATCTCAGTCAGCCATAGTGCATTTACTGATGATTTCAGTGGTGGTGTTGACCATTTGAGATTTCCATTTTCATCAGAAATGATAATTCCTTCTGGCGTAAGATTCATTTTACCAGAACTGGAAATGGGGGTATCACGATTACCAGACCAGATGATGGTGTTGGAAAAAACGTGGATGATGCATAAGTAAAAGCTATTTTGCTGTGGTTGAGTGTTGATGATAGCAGCTTTAAACGTTCCATTATGAGAGGACAGGAAGGAGCCACCATAATCAATGAATTTAACATGTGAAGCAGTGAAATTTGGATGGATAAACTCCGAGAAAGAAATGCTCCAGGCAGGTGCAATAAACAAGAAAATGGCAGCTACAGATAAAAGATGTTCCATAACCATAGGGGGATTGATGAACAGAAGATTATAGAGAAGTATAAAGAAAGGTATAATGAAGGGGAATTGGTAAGGGTGGAATCGGTCCATTTCTTTTCTACAACTCAGTTTCTGCATCTAGCGTTGACTACTGAAACACTCTCTCTCTACACCAACTAAATCCTGATTGGTGGCCCAAAGCAGAAGCTAATCTTTTACTCAGTGCTAGCATCAGCTGTAGATGTAAGATATTAATTTAGTGCAGGTCAAACCTATGGAATTGTTTATTTATTCTAACGAGGTTGGCGATTCATGTCGTAACACATCTCTCTTCCTCTACTTTATTATTCCCTTTCAACATCTTCTTTTCTCCAAATGGTAGCTATATGCAGAACTACCATCCCATCTTCTTTAATTAAATCATTCCACGGTTAAACAACTCCCAATATTCAAATATGCATTGCACAAGTGCCAGCCTGCCCTAGGTAATGCGATTTATTTACTCCAAACTTACCAGCGTTCAATTCATAATTTATTTATATGATATTCTATTCACTGAATCATTCATCAAAACAGCATTAAACAACATCCATCACTTACCACATCCAAAATATAAACTGAATAAACAATGTGAACATAAAGAACAAATAACACCCACCAACCTAACAATCAAAACAAGCAAAATCCAACTTGGTTGAGTAAAAACATCGAACATTTGGCAAGCAATAGAAAGAGCGAATAAAAAAAAAAAAACACAAGCAAATAACAAAACATTCACCTGCTGAGTTATAGTGCTTCCGCCCCCACGAGCCGAGAGAAACAAAACTGCACGAGAAATCCCAACTGGGTCGACTCCAAAATGCGAAAAAAACCGCTTGTCTTCATAGGCAACAATGGCTTGCCATAAATGTGAGGGGTAACCTCGTGTTTTGGGTTCATTTTGTTGAGAGAAAGCTACCAGATTGCGCCAACGAAGAGGGAAACTCGGCAAAAGAGGGCTGGAGATGAGGCGGAACAAGAGAAGAGTTATGGAGAATGCGAAGAGAATGAACAGTTCTTGACTGGACTGGGTTCTTTTGAAGGGGTGATTTTGAGAGGACGACTTTGCTGGGCGGAGTGAGTAGATTCGGATGTGTAGTGAGTGCCAACGAGTTGAGAGCGGGTGAGTGATATTAATACACAAGCACTGAGTTGGGTATAAGTTGAAGTTGCAGTGATTCGGTGAGTTCTGGTAGTTGCTGAGCGGGAAAATCGGTTTGTTTGTGAGAAGTTTACTGCAAATCGCAGACGAGGTCATCTCATCCGGGCTCAATTTGTTAGTTAATATCGTTAAATACGCGCTGTCAAAACCGTGAAATCACTGTTCGGGACCCGAATGCTTTGGGAAACTCTTCAGACTTCACGGAGGTCGCTTCAGTCATATTCTACTTTGATTTTTGTACCGAGGTCACTTTCGGTATTTCAAACACAAACACAGTCGAGCGAGATATCCTGTTAGGAAACACAGAACTGCTAATCTTCAAAACGCGCTTCAAATTAATTAACAACAGCCTAAGTCGTTGATAATTTTTGGGTAAATTTAAAGTTTAATGCCATGAGACATGAGTCGTATTCATATCTTATGCGTCCACTTAAACTCACTAAGATTGATGAAGTTGAATCAATCAGTCATTAGAATTACAAATTTTACAATACAATTGTATTAACAAAGCTGGAGCTTATGTTTATTTTTGCTGAGACAAAGTTATTAACACGGTCGTAAACAAGGTATGGTATACTTGTATAATCTGCTTAAATATTACCGTTAAAATCTCAATTCAATGTATAAAAATAATGTAGAAACTCATACAGGACGGTGATTACAAAATCTTCAAGAAATTGATGAAGTTAATGGTTGAATTCTGTACAAATTATTTTTAAAAAATTCTTTAACTATCCAATTAATTACATCCCGGAAGGCGGTTGGCAAGTAAACTGCTATATTTTATTTTATTTTATTTTATTTTGTCAACTGAAAGATCCAACTGATTCCAGCTACGATTTGTCTAAAACAATACAATACGAAATAAATTTAACGAGCAAGTTCACATGGGGAATGAATCTTCGAGGTTCATTTAATGCAACGATTCTTGGATCCCCTTTGAATCCGGTGACAACCAAGCCCGATCCGCTCTCCTTGAACGGTTAAATGCTCTGTCTTCTTAATTTTGCATATCTCCTCCCGTTTTAATCTGATTTGTTTCTTCTAAATTTTGAATAATTATCAAATTTAATCATTTATTTTGATTTTTATTCTTTTTTTCAATGTCTCGATTCGTGCTTGATGTTATAATTCTAAAATTCACTGTTAATGGGTAAATGTGACATTTAGTGTACACGCCCTACTAGTTATATTTTTAAATAGACATATGGCATTAGATTAATGACTGTAATAATAATAAAAAAAAACTTCAGAAAAAAATATGTTTCTTTCGGTTACTATCTAGCGTTGAATACGCAATGATTAAGTATCGAAAAAAAAAGTTAAGTGGCATGTAATGTTGGATTAAAATATATGATAATGTTCATATTAAACTAATATGCATGTATGTATGAATATTTTAAATGTTAGAATAAGCCAACAACTTGGAATAAATTTTGGCCGACTACCACGACTTCGGCGTATAAAAACTTGAAGGAACCTTAAAATATATTAAAATGATTATTAAAGTTAGTTGTGGGATTTTAGCTCTTCCAAGGACAATCTACTTGGCCTAATAAGAACAATTTTTGGTTCATATTAAAAGGTGTCAGACTCGCAACTGTCAGTTCTGTCTATTAGTCAAAGATTACGCTTTGGATTAAGACTTTCTCCGATTTATAATGCGATTGTTGTAACGCAACAATTAATTTATATTTAAAGGAACAAGCCAAAATTTTTCAAAAAAAATTAATTTAGGAAGTTTGAAATAAAATGATTCAACAAATCCAGAGGGGCGATTGATTGATAAATGGTGAAAAAAATAAAATAAAATGCGTAATAAATTCAAATGGTTATAGAGAAAAGGCCTGAAAGTTATATACTAATAAAGAAGAGGGGGGGGGGTGTGGGTGGAGAGAGATGCCGTACCAGTAAAGATTAGCATCCTTTTGTCAGACATATCACGTCGGCCACCCCCAACATGTGACGATTTATTGTAACTAAATTTTTATTTAGCCATGTCCTTTTATTAATTGTCAACAAAAAAAAGAAAAAGAAAAGAAAGGCCGCGTGTATTAAATAAGATCTAGAATTTATTCTACTGTCAGTATGAATATAATATATATACATTTTTCAATTTTTTTATTTTTTCCAAAAGAAAACAATAACATTAATGAGCGTCATCTCCAACATTTAAAACACTGATTTATTGCCTTTTTTTTTTTAATAGATCAATTTTCGTTTTTGGGAGCCCCTAGCTGCAAGTTAGGCATTTCCTTCGTTTTTATATCGAAGTTGATGTTCTGGTTTTCCGAACTTGGGAAGACCGGATTTCCAACTATCAAGCTCAATGATCTGAAGCCCAAAGCCCAATAACGATAGCCGTACATGTAGGCTCGAATCTAACTTTTTTGGGAAACCACAAAGCCATTTTGCCATGCCATTATTGAAATAATGGGGACCTATTGACTCGTAAATCAACCAACATTTATTTAACATTAAGCAATGATGCGAGCGTCTCTTTCTTTTGCTTAATGACACGTGAAAATGTTGTCCGCAATCCAATGTGTATATTTTGCTTTTTTAATCTTTCGGTTACACTTTTTGTTTCTAAAGAATCTTTAGACTTACCAAGATTTTTACCATCAATTATACGGGGGAGTGCTTTGAGTTTTGGTTCGGATTCCAACCCCACTTAAATTTGAGAATTTATTTTAAGTGGGTTCATAAGTTAGCTCGGTTGAACTTAGTCAAATTCAGAGTTCGAGTTGTAATTTTTGGTTATAATTCAATTTCAGTTGAGATTTGGGTTTTTTTTTTTTTATTTGATGTCGTTTTAAATTTTTTATATTTAAATTTAATCTAATCAAATTTCATTTTTGGTTCTATTTAAATCGGATTGAATCCAAATTCGAACAATTTTTAATTCTTAATCTAGTTCATTTTTAGAGCTAAACTAAACTAAACCATAAATCTAAATAGATTTCAAATTTAGTTTTGATTTGACCCAAACAGTAAATCCAACCCCTACTCAATTATATTTGATTTCTTATACTTTCTTATTCAACTAATCAATTTAATTGGCTTAATTTGGTAATTCATAATAAGTTTTGGAAGTTTAAATCCAACTAACTTTATATTTTTAATTTAGCATACTTTTTCAAATAAAGTTTGTTTAAATAGAATTTTTATCCAAAAAAATTAGTTGTTTAGTTATCAATGAGACTTTTTATATGAAAAAGTTATAAAATTATTTTAATTGTTAAATTTTTAAAAGTTTTATGTTATTAAAAGAATATGTTATAAAGTAAGTGAAAGATATTTTTTTAAAAAAAAATTAAGCCTCTATTCCAAAACCTCAAAATTTAGGCTTTTGCTAATATAAATAAAATAATTTATACAATCATTAAAAGGTTTACTCAAAATTGAATATAATTCAACAGAACAATTTCATATTAATTTGGTATGACTTATTTAATAATCATAAGTATTTATTTACGCCAATAAACTCTTTTCACAATTTTTGTTATTTGGTTATTGTTTTGGCAATGCTTTTGAATATTAAATAAGTTATTTTACCACTATTAATAAAAACTTAAATTTTAAATTTTTTGAAGTAGAAATTAAATTTTGTTTCTAATATTAAAAAATATAAAATATCCTTCTATTTATTTGACAATTTCATTTTATTCCTTTCATATCATAATTTCTTTTTTTAATTTTCTATTAAAATAATTTTATAAGTTTGAATAAGATCTCTCATGAGCAACCAAACACCTAAATTTTTCTTTTTATAAAAATTTTATTAACAAAAGTTCAACTAACTATATTTGGAAAACTATACCAAACAAAATCTTTAAAAATTGTGAAAAAAAAATTAGCCATTAAATAAATATGCTGGATTTGCATTTATTCTAAGACTCTTCTATTGTGATCATTCCTAAATTCTCACAAAATTCTCTGAAATGCTAAACTTTTGACACTATAAGAGACTTTTTATTCCCTTTTTATGTTAATTTTTGAAGTTTTTAATTATATGGTTTATAATAAATTCCATTAAAAAGATAACTTTAATAGAATCAATTGGAGGTTGGTGGAAAACATCACACTTTTATGGTACATATTTAATTAAAAAAAAAAAAGGAAGTACAAGAAGAAAAACCACTAGCGTAAGGAGCTCCCCAAGTCAACATAATACAAAGTCAATATAATAATTTTTCAGGATGCGAGCTTGCAACAAAAGTGTCTTGAAAGTTCACTCAACATCACATCGGTTGTTTTAGGCCTTAGCATATGGAGTTGATTGCCTTGCCCATTTCGCTTGATTAACGAACATAATAATTATATCGACAAGTGAATGTGTCCGCGTTTCCACTCCCCCCTGCCGATGCTCTCTCTCTTCATCTTTCGGTTTAATGCCAATAGTCTTACCAAAGCTTATTGACCAATTTATCAATTTGATTTCTCGCAGTTTCTATTATTATATAAATGGAGGCCAATCACGACACACAATCTCCATCTTAGCTGCAACCATATTCTTTATTATAGGTGAATTTGGCACCTCCTAATAACTTTTGAAAAATCAAACATGACCAACTTTGATTCAATCAATTGAAATGAATGAGGTTGGTTGAAAAGCATCGCACCCCTTTTTCTCTTTTCTCTCTATCTCTCTCTCTCTTTTTTTTTTTTTTTTGGTTTGAAAAAAAGCATTGCACCACTTTACAAGCATTCATATCAACCCCATAATGGCACCATATATACATACGTGAGTCTATCCTTATAAATGTTTTATGAAAAAGCTTCCATCACTAATGCACACATGCGTGGAAAGATAAGGTGATTTTTCTAGCCAATTAGATGTTGATTCCCTGAAACATAACAAAAATGGAGAAGAAAAGGAGAAACGGAGAAAGGACTGTTACACCCCCGAAAATTTTGAAAATAATTTTGATTAATTATATTTTATGTATTAATAATATTATTAAAATTATTCTATATAATAATGAAAAAATTATATATATATATATATAATTTTTCCATTTGTTATAAATTTAGTTTGGTATAATATAAGATCACAAAGTATTAATTTTTTTCAATATTAAAATTATTTTAAAATGCATATCTTGTGCCAGCTTTTTATATTATATTTTTATTTATTATAAAACATTAAAATCATTATTTTTTAATTAATAGATCTAAAAGATATTATGATCGAAATAGAGTCTTAGTATGACTTTTTGAAAACTTAAAAATCTATATGATTACTTTTCTATGTCTTTGGGGTTGTAAGTATTTTTTAAAAAATATGGTTAATGTCATAATTTTGAGTATATATTTAAAAAATAAGTGTAGGAATCTTTCTCATAATGGGGGTATATATTTAAGAATAATAGAATTATAACTTTTTTTTTCAAGCTAATATGTACTAATTGATGTGGTATAAAGAGATTGATTGAATTATTATTATTATTTTAATTATGTAGACTATTAATAATTTCATACGAGTAATCTCATCATGCTACATTTGTCATCAATTTGGACATACTCAGTTGTATTAAAAAAAAAAAAGAAATCATGTCTCTATCATTACTCCATATATGTGTGTGTATTGTAATTTATATAATTTTTTACTACTACTACTATTACTATTGTTATTATTATTATTATTATTAAATACTATATGAGTTTTCTTGGTTACACAAAATATTTTGATACATCAACAATAAAATTCATAAAACACTTAAAATTAAAAATTTATTTAATCGTATTGACTCATACAAGAAAATTCATTAATTGATTTATTATCCTACATTGAGCTTAATATTTGATATTCTAAGTATTATAGTATCTCTACAAAACTTTACAAATTTTACTCTTTAAATATTTATTTGTTTATCTATATGATAGGTAGAAGAGTAAAAAAATATTATTCTTTAAATGAATTTTCAAATAAAAATAAGTTCATATTATTTTAATTAAAAAGCTATTCTTTAAAAATAAAAAGTTAATAGCAATTAAAATACTTCTCTCTATTTTTTCAATAAAATATAATAAAATATAAATAAAGAGAGAGAAAATAACTCTTCAAATTTGAAGAGAGAAAATTATTTATTATTAAAAAATTAATTAAAATATTTTTAAAACTTTAAATATTGATTTGACTCTTTAAATAAGTAATAAAATTTTATTTAAAGAAATTTTTAGTGATACTCTTACTTTAAAAGTTAGAAAATTTATTTGGTAAGTGTCACCGAAATAAAAATTATAAATTTTTAATCAAAAATAAAAATAATATAATGAGTATTGGTAAAAACAGATAAAAATTGATTTTTTAATATAAATTTTATATCTAAATTTGAGCTAACGATTGAGCAATTAAGATAAAAAAAAAAAAAGTAGGGTGGGAAAGGGCCAAATTAATTTTGCAAGCCTATTTCATCATTTATATTTTCTATTAATTTTTTTTTTAAACATTATGAATACTTACATAATGAAATTAGTTTTCTTTTTGGGAAAAAAATGAAATTAATTTTTTAATCACGTGACTATGATAACCCAGGAGACAGAAGGTGGGGGCTCAATTGAGCATCTTGCGGTGACAAATTATTACAGTAATTATGAAAAAAAATAAAAGAACAGTTGGAGTCCACAAGAAGCACAACACGTGGCATAAGATCCAGCAACCCTGGCATCTTACTTCAAATAAAATAATATATAAAAAAGGCAAAAAGAGGGAGGTAAGAGAAAAAGAAAAAAGAAAAAAAGAAAAAATTACATAAATTAAAGGAAAGCGAAAGAAAAGAAGGATAGGGGGAAGACAAAGTAATCCAAAGTCGGCGCCTTATGTCTACGCCGACCAATCATCACGTCCTTTTCTCTCCACATACACACACTCTCTCTCATAGACTCATATAAAACCCTAAGCCTAACCCCTCTCTTATCTTCTCTTGGCTTTCTAAATTCGTCTTTCAGATTCACCTAGCTTCTCTTCATTAACAATTTAACATTTCAATTCCTGCTGCTTCTTCCGTTTTGATACTTTTTTTCATCTAATCGGAAGATGCCACGACTTGAGTTTTAATCTGATCTAGGTTTTTGTTTTATTTTTTAAATTGTTTCGATATTTCTTTTAAATTGTGTTGTTTGGTTAAATTATGAGAGGAGGAAGCGCCGTCGAGCAATCTCAACCTATGGTGGTTGATGAGGTTGTTGAGAAGGAAAAGAAGAAGAAGAATCGCCGATCCAATCGCCGATCCAATAGGAACTCTTCAGGTACTTACCATCTTTTTTTAATTTAATTTTTATTTTTGTTAAAATTACTATTCGATTTGGTTTTTATTTTATTCTTTTTCTTACAGCGAGTTTCGAAAGATATCTGTTGTCGTTTTCTGAATTGGCTTTTGCCTGCGTGATTCATAACTTTAGAAGCACTACACTCTTTCCAGGAAAAAAAAATATATATATATTGACTTTCTGAATATAGCAACCGAGTTTAATGTGTTTCTTACATATTAATTCTGTATGTAGCAACCGAGTTTAATGTGTTTCTTACATATTAATTACAGTGAGATGCAAGTGACGTTGTTGATTTTTGAATGGTTTGATAAATGTGAGAAAATTTAGGGGTAGTGTAAGCTTAATTCTCTTGTAATATATAGATTTTTTTTGGTTAGGCATTAAGGCAATTATTCTTTGCCTCTGACTTCAATTTTGTTATGTCAAATGATTGATCGTGCAGTTTGTAATTCAGTAAATGAAATACGTGGAGAAGCAGCACAGATAAAAAATGGTTACAAAACAAAGAATCTCACCTCATCCATGAACTGCTCTTCTACAAAACAGCAGGGTTTAGACTTGCTTCCTTCGACTGAGCAGGATCCTACCAGAGCATCCACTGTTACCTTCAGTTCAATGCCAACCATGCATATAAATGAAGAAGAATCAGTTGAACCAGGGAGCATACAAAGTCAGCTTCTGTTGGCAACCGATCTATGTGGAAGTGTCATATCAAGGTCATGTCCTGAATCAATTGCCAATGACAGTTCTTGTTGGGCATATTCAAACAAGGATGATAATCCATCCCACCAGCCTGAGGCTCCATGTAAAATTTTTTCTCCGCATTGGTCCACGGAGGCTGTTAATGAGGCATTAGAGGTTAGCTACAACCACAGATTATAGTTACTTATACATCGTTATGTTGACCTGTATATACAATTTTTCTGCCCTTGTGAGCTCAATTAGTTTTTGTCTTTTTGGTTGCCCTATATCTGTCAGAAAGGAGATGCTTTTAAAGCCTTGTATCGCGTAAATGCACACAATCGACTCGAGGTTTGTAATTTTCCTCTGTATGGAGATTTGGTGCTTTTCTTGCATTAAATTTTCTTCTCAGCAAGTGTCTGTATTGTTAGGCCTATTGCAAAATTGAGGGAGTGCAAACAGATGTTCTCATTGCTGGGACTGCTGCTCAAAACAGAGCTGTAAGTCTGGAGTTCTTCTAGCGTTATTCTCTCTCTCTCTCTCTTTCTTTCTCTCTCTCTGTCTCTGTCTTTTTAATGTATTCATTTATTGTTAATAGCTCTGATCTCCACATTACAAGCGACTTGACGATATTCTTTATTTGGTACTCTTTGTGTTGAAAAAAATATATCATTGTGTCAGATACATATGTTCATTGTTTGAATTGGGCTGTAAAAGTGGATTTCCTTTTGCATCCCCATTTAGCCTATTTCCTCTTTTAGTTTTGTCCTTGGACTTGATCTGCATTTCTAGCTAGATTCTTGAGGAAGTGCAATTCTCTTTCTCTTTCTGTACATGAAGCATTTGTGATGGTAGATGTATATGTTTAATCCTTAGGATTGGGAAACTGCTTCTAATTGTTGAAAAATCGGTTGTTTAGGTGGAGGGAGATGTTGTGCTGATTAAAGTTGACCGTTTATCACTTTGGGCCAAGATGAAAGGTTTTTCAAACAATTCTTCCATAGTAGAAGATAGTAACTTGCCTACAGAAGCAAATGAGATGCACGGTGACAGCTGCAAAGGTAAAAGTAAAGTAGATGTGAGTTACGAGTACTCCAATTGTACTTTGCTGTCTGAGAAGGGCATCCATCACGACGATGATTCATCTACTGAAGCTTATAATCGAGAAATGATTGATCAAGAGGGTTATAATTATGTCAATGGATATCATCCCTCCACATTGGACTCCACAGATAAAGTTTCTTCGAGTCAGCAGAATGAAAGCATGAATGCAATTGAGAGATTGTCTGCCATGATTAGTTCATATCCAACAAAACGACCGACGGGCAGGGTTGTGTCCATCATTGAAAGGTCCCCTCGTCGGGATGGTATTGTCGGATTCCTAAATGTCAACCAATGGTTTAATTACAAGGGAGGTTGCAGAAAAGATGTGAAGAAGAACAGGAGCTCTTTGTTGGTTCCTGATCATGAGTATATCCAGCTGACTCCAACCAATCCAAAATATCCCAAAATGGTGGTCCTTGTGAAAGACTTGCCTTACAGCATCAAGAAAAGATTAGAGGAAGGCGATGCAACTATTGAAATGGAACTGGTGGCTGCACGAATTGATGAATGGAATGAGGAAAGTCCTTTCCCTCAAGCCCATGTCTTGCATGTTTTTGGACGCGGTGGTGAAGTGGAGCCTCAGATCAATGCTATTTTATATGAAAATGCTATTTGTTGTTCTGAATTTTCTCCTGAATCACTCTCCTGCCTTCCATGTGTTCCTTGGGTGGTGCCACAGGAGGAACTCCTTAGCAGAAAGGATCTTAGAAATTTTTGCATATTTACCATTGACCCGTCCACAGCCACTGATCTTGATGATGCTCTATCAATTGAAAGGCTATCAGATGGCATTTTTAGAGTCGGTGTCCACATTGCGGATGTGTCATATTTTGTTTTACCTGGCACAGCCTTGGATATAGAAGCTCAAATTCGATCAACTAGTGTCTATATGCTGCAAAACAAGATTCCAATGTTGCCCATGTTGCTTTCAGAAGAACTAGGTTCACTTAATCCTGGAGTAGACAGACTTGCATTTTCTATTTTCTGGGATTTAAATAGCGCTGGGGATGTTGTAGATCGCTGGATTGGTCGCACTGTAATAAGATCTTGTTGCAAGCTTTCATATGAACATGCTCAGGATATCATTGATGGGAAATTTGATGTTGAGAGTTCTAATACATTAGGAGAAGGCAGGCCACAGTTGTATGGCCAGTTTGAATGGTCTGATGTTGTTAGATCGATTAAAAGTCTTTATGAAGTTTCAAAAATACTGAAAGATAAGAGGTTTACTGATGGGGCTCTACGACTTGAAAATTCCAAACCTGTTTTCTTATTTGATGAATATGGAACTCCATATGACACAGTGCTTTTGGGAAGAGAGGACTTAAATTTTCTTGTTGAGGAATTTATGCTGTTAGCAAATAAGACAGCTGCTGAAGTTATCTCCAGAGCTTTTCCAGATAGTGCATTATTGAGAAGGCATCCTGCACCCAACATGCGTAAACTCAGAGAGTTTGAAGCCTTTTGTTCTAAGCATGGGCTGCAATTAGACACTTCTTCATCTGGTCAGTTCCATCAGTCACTGGAGCGAGCCTGGGAAAAGCTCAAGGATGATTATGTTCTGTTTGATATTCTTATCAATTATGCTACAAGACCAATGCAATTGGCCACCTACTTTTGTAGTGGTGATTTCAAAGATGATACAGATTGGGGTCATTATGCACTCGCTTTTCCAGTCTATACCCATTTTACTTCACCACTGCGCCGGTATCCTGATATTGTAGTACACAGGACATTGAATGCAGCTTTAGAAGCTGAAAAGTTGTACTGGAAGCATAGAAAAACGTTGCCAAAAAATAACCATGGGGAGGAAGTGAGAGGAAGGTTTTTAACTGGTATTTTTTACGATAAAGATGCTGCAGAATCTCTTGAAGGCAGGGAAGCTTTGTCAGTTGCAGCATTAAAATATGGAGTCCCCTGCACTGATATACTAGTGAATGTTGCTGCATATTGCAACGATCGAAAGCTCGCTTGTAGGAATGTCAAGGATGCCTGTGAGAAACTCTATATGTGGATTTTGCTGAAGAAAAAGGAGGTAACTATTTAGTTGCCTAATTTTATATCTCACCTGTTTTTCTACCATCTACATACAGCTGCAACTATGACATGGGCTAAACTTAGTAACAAGGAACTGATATGAGGGGTAGCTGAATTAATCAAATTGAAAATACAGTTCAGCCTGGTTTTGACTATAGAAATGGTGAGGGTAAACAACAAAGGAATAAATTTGTGTTTTAAATCTTTTTAGGCATAATTCAGTGATTTATCAATAATGAGGTCATCAGGCTTTTGCGCCGGTATTTTTTTTGTTGGGGGGGGGGGGGGTTGTCAACTTTTCTTACAATAGACTAGATAATACTATTTGGCAATCGGTTGATATGACAGACTTCATGTTGTTGCTGGGACGTATGATATGTTATTTCTGTGGCTTTGCAATATGGTAGCTGCGCATTGTGAACTTACTGTAGTTACATATTAATGTGATATGCTATCTCTTAGTGTTCTGATCCATTGTATCATTTTATTATCTGTGTTGCTCTGAATTGCCACATTTCTACACCCAACTTCCTAGACATATGGCTGTAATGTGCTATCTCTTATTGTCTAGTTCCATTTATCTGTGTTGTTCTGCATTGTCACATTTGTACAGTTCCTAACTTCCAAAACAGATGCGCAATCTCCGATTAGTTAAGAATTTGGTTGATGTGTGGCTCACCAACAACCATTCAGATTGCTGATTGTGCTTTTGTGTGTAAACTTCTAAGGTAGACGAGTGCATGATGTTTTAATTTGAGGAAAGGTCGTGTACTTTTCAATCTGATGCTCGCTTCTGTTTGATTAAGGCTGGTTGCATATCTTTCGTGTTAAATTTGATGGCTTTGTTTTTTTTATTAAAATTTCAGGTTTTATTGTCGGAGGCAAGAGTGTTGGCTCTTGGGCCAAGATTTATGACCATATACATTGAGAAGTTGGCTGTAAGGATTTCAGAGCCTTGTGTATTCCATGATTTCTATTGTATTTTAAATCTCTTTTTTAGCCTCATACACCCTTTCTTCTTTTGTCAGATTGAACGGCGAATATATTATGATGAAGTTGAAGGTTTGATAGTAGAATGGCTTGAGACTACTTCTACATTGGTGCTTAGTTTATGTGCACACAAACGTTCATTTAAGAGAGGTGGTCCTGGTAACTATAGAGCTCTCGAAGAAGTTACATTAATTGTTAGACCGAATGACCTGAAAGAGGAACATGGCATGTTTGGAGGCAGTGTTAACAAGTGCTTTACAACTGATGCGAATACTAAACGACAGTGTTCTGGATCCTCTTCAAACTCTGGAGTTGATCCTGGGGTATTCCCTTTAACTGTAGCTCTCCTTTCTACAATTCCTGTGGCACTTCATGCAATTGGTGGGGGTGATGGACCGCTTGAAATTGGTGTGCGGCTCTACATGAGCTCCTACATGAGGTAAAATATGTGTTTGAAAGTGATGAATCAAGTATTAGCCATGCACTGAGGAGGATAGAGCGTTTTCTGCAGAATGGTCAAACCCTGTAACCAGATGTAGGTACATAAATGTATAGTTGAAATACAGATTTAGGGACAAAAAATTGTGATTTATGGAAATCCTTGGTGAATCTGTTTGATGCCAAGACATTGGGTGGGAGTTGTAAATAACGGGTGGGTCTTCAATGACTGCCGAGCTTTGGTGGCTGTTTTTAAGAAAAGCTACTTGCTGGAATTGCCCCTTGTTTTTGTATGGTGTCAGTTCCAGTCTAATTCACGTCCATATCCAGCGCATCAATTGTGAGCTTCTAAGCTCTCGGATTTTATGTTGTACTTTCACATGTAATATAGGACTGCTGCATCCCGATAATTTTTGGTTTTGGGTGAGCAGATGGACCTTATTTTGGCTGTCTCTATTTTTGTTCTTTACACTGTTTGCAGTGACGTATGACCAACTGTCTAATTTCATTCACTAAGATAGTGATTTCCCGTTGCGTTGAAATGGAAGTGTCAAATAATGGGTTTGATTTCTTTTTACTGTGGCTCCATTGCCGATTATTTTGTTGCGGATTTCTTCCTGTGTTGTTGCTTCAGTAATGTTTATGTTTAGCTGTTGCAGTAATAGACAAATAACTGTAGCCAACTTAAGCTGATATGTATTTACAAGATTAATACAATATATTATTTCTAAAATTTATACGATATCATCCATCACTACTTGAGGAAGTTGACTCATGTTTCAGAGTTAGATTTGAGTCGTAACTTTCTCAAAGATGAGATACCATTTCAAAATATGCAATATGAAAAACTTGGAGAAGTTGAATCTTCGTCACAATAACCTCTCTGGTTTCATTCCAAGATGCTTGGAAGGAATGCACGGCCTGTCACGCTTTGACATTTCCTACAATGAGTTACAGGGACCAGCTCCTAACAGCTCGTTATTCATATTGGAAGCATTGCATGGGAACAGAGGATTGTGTGGCGATGTTAAAGGATTGCCGTCTTGCATACGATTCACGTCGCACAAACAAGCTTCAAGAAACAAAGGGGTTGCTATTACGTTGCTTACTCTAGGGATGGTTGCTCTTTTGGATATTTTGATCGGTTTCTTCATTCTTTTTCGACGAAGGAAGGACTCACAATCACAAAAACAACACACAGGATGTATAAACCCTCTAGAGTTTCTTTCGATATCAGCCTTCCATCGGAAGATTACGCACGGACAAATCATTAGATCAAGAAATAATTTCGACGCAGGGATCTGCATGGGAAACGGAAGAATTCTGGAATGAAGTTCTGGCATCGACTGAGGTACAAAACATTTCATATGTCAAGAATAATGTATCTGTCTGCCAGCCAATGAAACTTTTGTTTTCTTTTGATTATAATGCTATAAGATAAGTGGGGTGGCAAAAGATCAAGTGTATTTAATTGTATGAGGAATTATGATATAGATTTATTTTGGCCTAATCCAATTTTATGGTTTATTTATCAACATTTTCAGGCTTAGAGTATAAAGAATGCAGAGCAGAGTTTTGAAATGTCATTCAAGAGGCAATAGCTTCACTTTTAAAATCTGAGTTTGCGTTGCTGCCTTGTATTGGTCAATTTGGCATACCCACAGTGAATCTCATCTTGACAAATGAAATGAAGATCCTCTCAGAATCTTATTACGGGCAGAATCAATGTTCAATTCGTTCATTAATATTAAGGGGGACACACATAGAAGTTCAGACAGCAAAGCTTCAGAAGAGTCAATTTAATTTTAATTTTGAGATATTTAACGTTATCGTCAGTGGATTAAGAAAACAATAATGCCTGAGATTTTGTCATTTGAGCTGTAACATATTAATCAATAGTTTTGGAAAACAAGAAGTCGTGAGATGCCCGATTTATTTATGAGTATAATTTGTCCGTTTGTCTGTCTTATCATTAGTAACCTTATTAAAATAGTAGCATAAGGAATAGCATAACATCCCCCAGTCCTGCTGGTGCCGGCATCCAAACACCGGGATAAAGCTCTAATTGATAGTGATTAATTGATAGTGTGCCAAAAAAAATAAAGATACATATATAAATTTTTATATAAATTTATTTTGTATAAATTAATGTATTATTAACTCATTGATTAAATAAAAATATAAAATAATTAAAAAATTTATATAAATTAAAAAATATTTAATTTAACTAATTAAATTATATCATATTAATTTATAAAAAAAATATTAAAATTGGTGGTTATATTATTAATTAAATGTAAATTAGACTTACATGATGAAAAATGACGTCAACAATCGGATCGTACGGACCACTGATCGATTTATGTCAAGCGGCAGATACTTCGTATTTAAACTTTTAGAATTTTCTCTTCAAACTATATAACTTGGCAGCATCGCCACAGTATGTCGTCGAGTGATAGATCTCCGACACTTCGGCATACCCTTCTCTATCATTTCGGATATCAATGTTACAAAATTTCGGACGTCGTTGAGGCCAAAACTGTCCAATATTCATTATTACAATGTTTAATCCACCCTTATGACTCACTTATTTCAAAAGGTACTGCATTCTATTTATCTCAAAAGTTAAAAGGAGTTTGAAGTATACGTGGAACTTAGTTAACGCAATTCAAAATGTTTAGTCTTGTCTCCTCTCTTGCCGGTGTTGATGATCTCAAATCGGACCTCAATAAAAGAAAAGCCATCGGAGGTCACAGAATGGTTCAGCGAACTAAGTCTGCGTTACAACATCTAGTGCTGAACTCTCAGGTAACTTCAGACGAAGAAGCTTTTCGTTTTCGCATGGACATACGGTTTTCACCAACTTTTTTTAAAAAAAAAAAAAATTCCCTGCTGTTTTCATATGTACTAAGGATCCTGCATCAAGTAGTCTGTTTTCACTTTTCTTTTTTTGCACCCTGCATCAGGTCGTTTGTTTTCACTTTTCTTTTTTCCCCGTCTCCAACTACAAATAATAATCACGTTTTTCTTTATGTGTGTGATCTCCATGTCAGATGCACCATCCATAAGTTTTTCAGTAGTAACTAATATGTGAGAATATCTTGCGCACTCGAAGAGGTGACCCCAAAGGAACTGGAAGGTGCCTGAAGAAAGCAAATCCAGGGATTGTTTTTCGCTTTCACAGGTATCATGCTCGACCAGTTTGTGCCAATTACCTGGAAAGAACTTGGTGAATTTGAGTGTGAAAAAAATGTTCTTCAGCCGGAGATTATGTAGAACAGAGGATAAGGACTTAGTGAAAGATCTCATACGTACAGGCTACTAGCTATGTGGTTTCTCGCAAGAAAATGAATTCTGAATGCTTCCTGTGCTTTCTAAAAGGCAATTGCTATGATTATCGATACCCACACCCCCCCCCCCCAAAACAAAAACACACACACACGGCGGGTCCACATTCGGGCAAAACTTTGTTCCCTACTCTACTGTGAAAGAAGCTCAAATTGCCTTCATGCAGTGAGCTCGATATATAGACCCTTTATGGTACAGTCTGTTTCTTGTTTTTAAAAGCCTGCGGCTTTCTTTTTGGGGCATCGATTTAAAATACTGCATCTTTTTTCATTTCAACTCGATGGGCATTACTAATGCTAGTCTCTCCGGCTTTTTGCTGCAGTTATATGTCTGGGATGAATTGGAATACATGCCCCTCCTTTTCAGAAACAAGGCGGCTGAACTTTTGTCCGGAAACATGAGGGCTGAAAGAGTCTACCAATGCTATAGAGTTAAAAATCATGATCAATCCCCTTTTCCAGGAGGTGTTCAAAAGGAGAATCATTATACCTCCAAAAGCTACTAATCTTCGCAAGATTACTGCAGAAGGATTTGTGGACTCTTGCTCATTAGATGCAGATAAGACTCTGGAGGGGAAGGAAAAGCAGAAAAGCACCAATGTGATAAAAACATGAACTTTTATCTGATTTGGTTAATCCTTCTTAAAACACTGCTGGAGCAAGGAAATAAACAGTCCCTCGAAATTTGGAGTGATCATAAATTCCAGCTTAGATAGGGAAAATGGAAGGCTTGAGATGGTTTCTGTCTCGGCTCCGTGCTTCGTGATGAACTGGCGTTGTCACTAATCGCCGATTAAATGTGGTCCATTTATAGTAGTTTCTGACTTTTAACGACTCAAAAAGCACTTCAAATTAGGCTCATGCAAAGGAGAATAATTGGATAAACGGGAGGACATTTCAAGGTTGAATAGAATTGTAGAAGTGACGCGGAAAAGCATATCTCAAGCTTTCACCAACTCATCTTGGCTGCAAAACCCAAGCACAGTTATGAAAAAGCTTCTCATTTCAGGATGAACACACTGTGTTTTTTATTCTCCGATCTTATAGTACGCATGAACAACATCAAAAGTCATTGATCATGCAATGAAAAGACGAACGGAAAACAAAGGCAAAGAGAACTGAAAAGAAGCATCAAAACCCGCCTAATGGTATTCTGAATGTACAGGTCTCCCATCGCAAGAAAAATGAACTCAGAGCATCCTCATATAAAGAGACATGGTTATCTAGACTTTAGTTCAAGTCTCAGTTCCTGTCTCAGTTAAAGAAGCATCGGCTGCAGCATTTTGGGCTTCCATTAGCTTCATTTGGCGTTCTGCATGCTCTCTTTCACAAGCACTGATCCCCATAATGATGTCAAGCATAGTACCTGTTGTGCCAAAAAATACAAGGGGGGCTAAAGATTTGCGTTTAATCCCAACCGGAATTGCAAGCAAAGCTCCGGCCACTGAGAATACCCATGTCCCCAATGCACTGCAGACATTCAACGTCCAAGAATACTCAATTGTGAAACAACATTAATTTGGATCAAGAAAAAGACCATAAATTTTAAAATAACTTGGATGTCAATTCTACTACGAGTAAGAGAATTTAGCAAGATACGAACGAAAAATGAAATATGTTGACACTTTATTGAAGTATGCTGAGCAACATAAACCCGTGTCCTTTTGGTGTTTTATGTATGTACACATGCTCTGTTACTAACTCTGACATATGAGCTCAAAATGAAAATTAAGCTAACTTTCAATGTTGCAACAGCAACTTCAATTCATATACAGTTCTAGTATTTCATAGCAAAGATTTGTATTGTTCTCATTTTTGTTTTGCAGCTTGTGCCAGCTATGGATATTATGGATCAACAACAATACAAGCCAAGCAATTACAAAGAGAAGTACATTTTCAGAGCACAAAAATCACCGTAATGGCTAGCAAACATTGAATACATTGAATCATCAAAATGAAGAAACATTTCAGTAAGGGTAAATATCAGCGAGGTCAAATGATCAAGATATCTATGAAGCACTGCAACAACATTCTCTAAATAATGCTGAGTGCAAAAACATCCAACCTTCCTATTAGTTAACTTGTCTGGATACTACCACACATAGCTTGGAACATTACATGTCATTCACAATCCGTGTTATTGCAAAAGATACCAATATAATGGCCATATCTTAGACATCTGAATTATTTATTTAGTATCAGAAAACAAAGTGCATATAGGCAATGGATGTGATGGCCCACTTCCATGTAGTATGATACTGTCTGCTTTGAGCTAAGCCTGAGCCTAGTTTGCTTTTAGATCCCTCAAAGGTAGTAAACTGTTTGAGCATGGGGCTCTACAGATAAAGCAAACAATCTTATCTCACCAAGTGATGTCGGATTCAAGCACCCTCATCCTTGGGTGTTAGTTACAACGAAAGTGTGCAAGGTATTCATAATTTGAGACCTCTGGAATGTGGAGAGTTATCAATAAACTAAATAAATAATATCAACTACTTTTCGACAACATAACAGGCAATAAACACAGTGTCGTAAAAGTAGAGTTATCAGTATGCCAACCAAATTATAATATCCTAGAATGAGTAAAAAAAAAAGAAAAAAGAACTCGTTGCAGCTTTGAGGATTGGTCTCATGTCAGCCAAATATCAAACAACTTAGATAAATCAAGAACTCAAGAAAAATGAAAAATATTATTTTCAGTTCCTTGTTCCAATAAAACCTAACTAATTAATTCTAACAACTCAGTCCTAACAAAGAACACGGTGGCACTAAGAATTTATCAAAGAACACTTGAATTGCCAATCGGTCCAAATGAACATATAAATAAGCACGCTATTGCTATATACACTTTGACTGTAACTTTTTCCCCCAAGAATTTCACAAAACCAGAAGGTAATAGGAGACTCCAAGAATCACAAAGATGGAACTTACTGAAAATGCATACAGTTCAAGCAAACCTTTCAAATATACCAACACGATAAACGATTAAGAAAATAGTTTCAGTCTTCACCAACGTATAGGAGAACAGTTGCAGATCCGACTCCATTGAAATAGAAAGACAGATTTAAAAGTTTCTTAGAATATCACTGACTTGGAAACTGAGCAATCTTCAAGTTGCTTAACTGTCTCCTGACCAGCCATTGTCCTAACTCTTTTAACTGCTTGTGCTTTACTAGCCCAAGTGACCTGCAAAAATGACAGAACTGTCAAACTCCCAAAAAAGTACACAAAAACAAAATTTGGAACAACGACGACATAAAAGATCATTTAATTTCTCAAAATTCTGCATACCCATGTGATTAACTAAGATTTCAAACTCACCTGATCGAAGATTGAACCTAGAGGAATGACACAGCGCCCGTGTCTGTTTATGTAAGAAAACGTGGAATTTCGAAGGTTGCTCTGCTCTTTAACGTGAATTCAAAAAGGGTATTTTGTCTAATGTTTTAGAAATTCACAGTTAAACATAGAGTTTTTCGGTTTCTATCATATAGGTCCCCTTGAAAGTATCATGCACCGTCAAATTTTTGTTAAGAATTCACTCATGAGGTCGAATGATAGACATAATTGGACGGGTCCATCGGATTATTTTGTTGTTTGTGTTATACAAATCTATTATTTTAAAGTTAAATTTACTTGGCGTGAGATTTATCATCTTACGGATATCAGGTATAATTTAATAGTTCCACCGTACTCGTGTAATAACATAGTAAAGTTACCTAGCATATTTTTTAATAAATTGTAAAAAAATTCTGACTCATAAAAAAGAATGAAGAAATAAATAAATAAATAATAGGATTCATTTGTATATCAAATTGAATTGAATTAAATATGATTGAATTAGATAATATTATACTATATATAATATTTATAATATTATGTTGTGTTTGATGTAACATTAAATTAGATTATAAATAATTATATCTTGTGGTTGATATATTATGAAATTAATTAATAACTAATAATATATTTTATAGATTAATTTATTAAAATTATTTTAAATTTATTTTAAAATGACATAAAATATAATTTAACTTAAATCAATAATTATTAATGAATTTATTAAAAAATATAAAATATTTCTTTAGTTATATATATATATATATAACACATTATAATTTTTAAATTTATATTTTGTTAAATAATATCATCATAACATATACAATACCATCAATAATTATAATAAGAACACCAATTCATAAATAAAAAATTATTTATTATCCACTGAACATTGGCTAAAGTTTAATTTATATATTATTGATTTATCATCCCACGTCCTCATTATAAAATTTTAATATTGTGTTGGATTATACGGTAGAATCCACAAATTTTACCCTATAATTATTTTTTTTTCCAAACATTATATTAAAATAATTTTAAAATAAAATTATCTAATTCCATCGTTTTATGCTTGGGGTTTTCTCAAAAATCAGAGAGCATCCATGTATCATAATTTCGTAATTGGCAGCGTTTACGACGACATCGTACTCTGGTGCGTATAAAATGGAAAATTAGACGATACTGGAGAGCGAGATCAAGATGAGAGGAATAGGAGGGCCACTCCTGACAATCGGAGATCTATTAAGCGATGTGGGAGAAGAAACTGTTACAACTTCTGATAATTCCCATTCTTCTTCATCATCTTCGTTAGTTCAAGATGCCAATAGTACGCCTCATTCATTGGACCTCATCAAGCTTTTTCAGGTTCTCTTCTTCATCTATATTTTGATGTTCATGTTTATTTTAATGTTTTTTTCCCTACCTTGTCTGCTCTTGATTTGGTTGTTTTTTAATTAATGGGTAATTGTCAAAAATGAAAAAGGAGCGAAGTTTGTATTGCTAGCTCTATGCCATTGAATTATGAGTAGCTCATATTTGTTGTTAGATTAGTTGTTCAACTAATTTACTAAATCTTAGCCGAATTTACCCTGAAATTCTCTCGTATTCATCTCTAAAGTATAAGAAGCGATGAAGCCAAAAACACAGTGTTGAACTTTGTGTGTGTTTAACATTAAGTAATAGAGCCTAATGCTGTAATTTGTCTCTTTTAGATGACTTAGTTTAATCTATTCTTGATTTGTTCTCCTGATAAGATAACTTTATTCATTGAGATGGCATGTATAGCTTGCAAGTTAAATGCACATTAGCATGCTGTTGCTTGATCTCCTTCCTATGGTTATACAGTGGGATTGGCAAATTAAAAGAACTAAATAGGGGCCTCACCGACGGATTAAGGTTATTGCATATCAGGATAACTCGTATATGTTTCTACATAATTTGGTTAACTTATCTAATTACTTCGCAAGATTGTAAGCACATTCATTTCAATCATTTTGCTTCAGGAAAACTATGATCAATTAAACAAGGCATTTTCTGGTTCAGATCATTCATGGACGGCTCTAACTCTGAAGGTAATGGATCATCTTTGTTGAAAAACATTAGCTATATGAAGAATTAGCATTTTTTTAATGATCTTATTTTATGGGATATTGTGTTCTACAGCTAAATGGATATGTATTGAATTATGTATAGCATGTATTTAATTCAGTTATGCTGTATTAACCATCATCTTATGTGATTCTTGATGTGGCACTGCTTCTTTCGTATCTGCGTCCAAGGGACTAATTCTAACAAAGCATGTTGTTTTAGTTTGACAGTAACTTTTTCTTCTATGTCCTTTTTTTCTATGTCATTTTTTCATCTTGAGTGCGGCAAAATGGGAGAAGGCATAGAGGAGTGGCAATATGGGTTGGTTTGTCATGGTCGTATGGTATCAAGTTGAGCCTATATAGATCTGAATTGTTGGTTAATCATGTCAAGAATCCTGAATGCCATCCCAACACAAAGGACGTGCCATAATTTTTTCACCATTTAACACACTTTTAAGATTTTTCAATAATTTTACCCATTTAATATGTTTATTTTAATAAGTTTTCCAAAATATTTGCATATCACCTGCACAAACTTTAATCAATTTTGGTCTAAATATGACTAAACACTTTAAAATATGATGGTTACGACAGAATTCTATTGTCTATTGTAAAAAGAACGAGTTGACATGACATGATTAATTGTATGGTTAATTGTGTTATAAACTTTTGTGTTGGGAACTCTAAACCTCAACTTGACATGTTTAATAAATTGGTTATGAAAATCTAAATCCACTAACTTTGTACTGTGCTTATATCAGTTTGATGGGTCTTGTTACAAATTGCCACCTCTAGGCGTAATGGTTTGTGAACTTCATCTTTTATGACTTAAACAGGCAGGCTATTCTTGACAACCCTCAATTTCTCCTTTATGTAATTCTTGCATGCAACTTTTGCTCTGGATTTTTGGTTATTGCACCATTCTATACCTCAATTTGTTTCCTAAAAGGCAGTTACTCAAGGAAAATAGTTATTTTCAGTTATCTGACTGTTTCCCTTTTTAACTCATTCTTTTTTTTCCTGGTTACCAGTTATGCACTGCTCTGGAAACTGCAAACAAATTGGTCCAATCCACAAATACAAATGTTACACTGTTGTCAGAGAAGGTTTTAGAGCTTGAAAGAGTTGTCAAGATGGAAGACACTGCCACAGCCACGGCCAAAGCTATAAATGTCTCTCTGAACCGGAAGGAAGGACAATCTGTTGGTAGTGATCAACGTATGGCATAATCCAAGTCTTCAGGATTAAGGTTTTTGTAGCCATTTATAGGATATTCACATTGTTTGTGAGGAGTATATTCAGTCTGACCCTGTTTGCTGTTAATAATGTCTTCAAATTGATTCTGTAAAAGTAGTTTGATAGATAACAAATTGTGGAGCTTTTCATGGTTTGGTCCTTTTTCCTGGGAACGTTGGTTAACTTGGAAATGTGCTGGTCAACCTGATGGATTATTGAATGTTAAAAATGCCAATTTCAGTATGCCAGGCATGTGTTCACAGCAGTTTCTTGGACATTAAGTTTTTTCATTCTGACATTTGTAGGAGTAATTTAAGTTACGCAGATAATGTTCGAGTGATAACAATCAATTTGAACTTAAGTGGATTTCTAATCTTTATTAAACCACTTAATAGCATTTCAGGCATGCCGGTGTCCTCTGCCAGGTTTATTTGTAAGTGCATGAAATGCATGCTTTCATTGTCATTACAATAGATTAAGCTTATTTAGCAAGTGGTTTCAACTGCTCAGTGCGAAACCACCGGAATGCTGCAGAACACAACTGCTTCAACAGTGAAGCCTGCCCCGAATCCAAGCAGGACTCCCCGATCAAATCCTTCTCCTGTGATTGCCTTTCCTTCTTCCACCGATCTCTTCCTCACCTCATCCAGAACAAATAATACAGTAGCGCTCACCATGTTTCCATACTCGCTTAGAACGTGTAGAGTTGCTGTAAGTTTCGCCTTCTCTAGTCTAAGTTTCCCTTCAATCTGGTCAAGAACTGCTGGTCCAATGGGATGCATCATCCAGAACAAAGAGTTCCAATCATGATCATTCAAGCTAAACTTGATCAAATGCTTCGGCCAGGAACTTGTCAAAGTTGTCAGCAATCTATGGGGACAGATTCTTTGACAAAGGAATAGTCAGACGAACCTCTCGAAAATGCCCCTTGATTGCATCTTCCAAATCTGGAACAATTGTCTGTGCTGTCAACACAATGTGGAACAATGGTCGCTCTGTGTTTATATCAGGAGTGGCCCCAACGATCAGAGCTGCTGCACCGTCACCAACGATCGCCGTGTTTACAAGGCATGACTAGTTTTCATCAAGGATGTGCGCGGAAGGTTCCCACCGTAATCTCAGAGCAGACAACTAGAATGTGTGCAACAGCAGTGTTTTCAGCAGAGTCCTTGGCGAGGCGCAGAACCGTTGCGCCAGCAGAACATCCTTGAGCATACAACATCATTCTTTTAACAGATGGTTTAAGGCCAAGAAGTTTAGTAAGTTGATAATCTGCACCAGGCATATCTACACCTGAAACTGAACAGAATATGAGCTGAGTGATTTTTGATATGGGTTGTCCCCATTCTTTGATGGCCTTTGATGCTGCTTCTTTGCTTAGTTTGGTACCTCAGGAACTAGAATATCTTGTTGAGCGTCAAAAGTTGGGGCATCACGCGTGCATAAGCTTGGATTCACCTTGAGAACTTCTTTAGGTAGGTACGTACAGCGTTTCTTTACAGTTGCTTTATCGCCTGTTAGCGATAAAATGATGTTTATTTGCCTGCGTGATCTATCTAAAGCTGCTTATATATGATTCTAAAACGAGTCATCAATAGATTGTTTTAAGTGATGCATACATGAACGATTAAATGTCTTTGCACATGCGCTTGAATTTCTCCTTCAACTGTGTCAGGTGATTGCTGTTAGTGATTCGGAAGTAAAAGTCAGGATAATCAGTTGGGTACACACAGTTTTCTCGATTTGCTGTGCCTGTGGCTACTATTGAAGCCAAACCTTGAGGTCACAGGGTCTCTTGAAATTTCCCCAGCAATGCCATCGATTCCCAGGAACTTAGATTATTTCTATGTGAAATAATATGTAACTTCTTTTTCCTTTTGTTCAATTACTGATTGTACAATGAGAAGTCTATATTAATTTTTATCGGCTCAGTAAAATTTGTTATGATATAGACTCAAAACAAATAATGATATGGTTAATATACTATAAAAACTTTTGAGAATTTGAGGGGCTGCTTTCGCTGTTGTGCTCGTTAATGTTTCTTATATATGTAGGTCTACATTAAAAACTTGATCCGACGGAGCCTTTCAAATTCAACCACTAAACTGACCGGCAGAACAGACAATAATTGTTGCGTGAGCTGAAACACGTTGCCATTTATTTTATCTAACTCCAGCCTATCAATATTGGCCATTCTAACGTTGTCACAGCAGTCACTGTTTTGGTAGGTCGAGCTTCTTGATCAAGAGCACGCGCATGTTCTGTGCAAATGGAGGTGTATTTCAGAAGCAATTATTATATTCGCTTATCAATAATGTCTAGTAACGGGACTTGCTTCTTCTGACAAACTCAATAGCTGCTTCATATATGTCCTCACGTCAATTTACTACTAGATGAAGTTAATAACCCATCAAAGTTGAAATAAAATGACTCGTTTTTCATCCTAAATTTTGTGAAGCTATATTCAACAGTGGACATATACAAAATAACAAAGTAGATTAAAGAGCACAGCCCAAGAGCGTCCCCTCAAAATTTAAGCAAATTAACTATATCGTTATTTGTTTGGGATATGTCATAGTAGATCTAATTTAAGTTGTTCCAATGGATAAGAATAAATAAAAATAATGAAGTTATAAAACTGTATTCACATATAGAAATGGGACTTACATTTCATCATATCTCTTATAATGTTATATTCAGTAACCGACCTATATAAATAAGAGCAAAGCAAATTAAGGAGCACAATTGCAAAGCATCTGCTTAAATTTTAAGCAAATCAACCATATCATCATTTGTTTGGGCTATGTCATAATAGATTTAACGTAGGTGGTCCTAATAGACAATAACAAAGTTATATATCTCTATCCATATTTAGTAATTGGACTTATTTTTCATCCCATCTCTTGTCTAAGTTATATTTAATAATGCTCCAAACATAACACTATGGATACAAATTATTATATATAAAGTATGTTATCTTTTAAAAAATTACATATCGATTGATAGTACGCAATTTAATTATGAATTAAAATTATAAATTTGAAGCAATCCTCAACTCTTGAGTTGATTTTTGAATATGAGTTAATAATATAGACCTTTACAAATTTACATGTTGGTAATTGATGTGTGAATAAAAATATACATCACATGATCTACATGATTCGCATTCAAATTACGAAAATGTATCACTTACATTTACAAATATATATCACTTTTTTCCCCCTACTTTTAAAATATTTCAAAAAAACATTCTCTATAAATACAAGTAGAGGAAATTGGTTAGAATGCCCTGTTTATCAAAATCAAGGTTGAATATATAATGGAGAAAGTTAAAGATAGGGAGCAACAGCAACGAGGAAGATGTTGAAAAGTCAAGCATGTAATTATTTAATAAAACAATGCATGCAAACATAAGTTTGTTGAATAAATTGTAAGTGACAGTCAATATCATATTTGACTACAATTGTATAAAGTTGGCAACGATTGCCAACTTTTACAATTTGGTAAATTGAAGCCAAATTCAATGTAATGATAGGTGAGCAATGCCTATAAATAGAGAGGAGAGGAAGAGCTTCAAATTATCCCATTTTTTAGAGCAATAGCAAGTGAAGCAATTGAGAGATTTGAGAGAACTTTTATTTGAGTGTTCTAGTGAGTATTTATTCAGGTGTATTGGGATATTGAGTATTAAGAATTTTTCTCATTTTGTAAATTCTCACTTATTAATAAAATTATCATTCAATTTTTACTCGTAGACAAAGACATTACGTCAAATCAGTTAAATTATTATATCTTATTTCTTTTTATTTATTTATCACATTTATATTTTTTCAAAAGTTGTATTCACCGTAATTTTGTATTCACCGTAATTTGATAATTATTCAATCGGCATTTCCGCAACAGAAGGGTAGTCGCAATCCTAGCCATCGGCACAACAAATCCACCAAACTGCATATACCAAGCTGGCTATACTGATTATTACTCCCGTGTCACCAACAGTGATCACATGACTCTCCTCAAACAAAAATTCAAACGCATCTGTGAGTTTATTGCGTATATTTATTTCATGCAGGCACATTAATTAATTAACGTTAACAATTGCTTTTTCTCAGCATGTTTATTGTATGTGGTTTACAGGCGAGAAGTCAAATGCAGAGAAACGATACTTCCATGTTACCGAAGACATTCTCAAAAAGAACCCAAATATATGTGCCTATGACAGCTCCTCTCTCGATAGCCGTCAGGATATATTGGTTAGGGAAGTACCAAAACTCGGCAACGTAGCGGCAACATTGCAACAAAAACAATCAAAGAATGGGACCAATCAAAATCCCAAATCACCCATCTCATTTTCTGCTCACTTGTGGGCGTAGACATGCCCGGGGCAGACCATCAGCTGACCAAAATGTTGGACCTCAGCCCACCTGTCAAACGAGTCATGCTGTGCTCCCAAGGCTGTTACGTTGGTGCCACGCCATCCGAATGGCCAAGGACTTTGCTGAAAACAACCCTGGTGACCCTCTTCTAGTCGTATGCTCTGACCTATCCCTTAGTACTTTCCGCGGACTTCTGATGCCAACTTAGGCTGCCTTGCAGGCCAAGCCCTCGTCGGCGACGGCGCGGCAGTTTTGATCATTGGCGCTAATCCTGACACCACATTGTTAGAAAAGCCACTGTTCCAAATTTTATCGGGGGCACAAAAAATTCTCCCTCGCTCCGACTCAGATGTTGAGGGACAATGCCGGGAAATGGGACTCACAGTTCATTTGTCCAAAAACGGAGCCATGGCGGTATCCGAAAACATTGAGAAATGCTTGGACGAGGCGTTTAGTCCGTTCGGAATCAAGGACTGCAACCCATTGTTCTGGATTATTCAACCCGGTGGCCCGGCTATTGTGAACCAAATTGAAGCCAAACTGGGGCTGAGACAAGAGAAGCTGTCGGCCCCGAGACACGTGTTAACCGAGTACGGAAACATGGGTCGGGTGAGTGTATTTTTTATTCTAGATGAAATCAGGAGGAAATCGGCGAGGAAAGGAAGGTCACTACAGGTGAAGGGCTCGAGTGGGGCCTTATGTTCGGAATTGGTGCTGGTATCAGTCTTGATACCGTCGTGTTGAGTAGCTTTCCTTTCCCTACTATTACAACCTAGCTGGTGGAACTCTAACACTCATCAGCTCTTAAAATGGTGTCAGCGTTTGCATTTCCAAGTGCCATCCACTGTTGATTATTATCATTTCGGCTTTATTTAGCTCTTATTTTACGAAAAATCTAGATGAATAACTTTTGTAGTTTATTAAAGTTATTAATTATAAGTGGAATTTACTATAATTAATAACTTTTAGTCTACCGCTAATTAAAATTTACTCTTCACAACATTAGTATGAGTGCTTCTCAACTCTCAAGCCATAAAACATAATAATTTTGTTAACCTCAAGGCTGAATCAGTGTGAAATCTTCGATCTACATCACTAAACCAGCTATCTGCAATTTAAGGATGCATATTCTGATTTATTTATTTACCAAAAAACACACACATTTATAAACAACTTTTTGCCGTTGGATCTTGTGTCTATGGAGGTAGCATTGTTGATGTTTGTCTGAAAGTATTGTTTCGATTAATGGTCAACAGTTGTCTTATGTGATTTAGAATTGGGTTGCAAAGTTAAGGGGTGAATCGAATATTTTTAAGTAGCCATCTTTGGTTGATTATTTAAATTCGAATTATAAGGGGAATAGAGGGCCTAAAATACTGAATTGGGCGTTGCCCACTTAATTTGGTGGACAGATCTTTTGAGAGATGATCAAACGTAAATTAATTCATTTTTTGTTTTGAATAGAAATTCAATTAAATACTTAAATAATTAATTATTTTTAAAAACTTTTTATACCAAGAGTTTAAAATTGCCGAGATAAAAATATTATAATAAAGAAAATGATTTAAGATTTTAAGATTGTTATATATTTTATCAATAAAAATTTAAAATAAATATTTTTTAAGGATAATATTTTATGGGAAGATAGATGATTTTAATATATAAATTTATATTTTATAAAATTAAACTGCAGTATTTTAAAAAAGGGTGTTATAAGGATTTTAGAGAGATGTTAAAAACGCCTCTTTTAAATAAAAAGGTCACTTTGTTAGTAATGTATTTGGATCGAGATATTGGGGTGTATTCGGTAGTATTCGTAAGTTTCATGGTCATAAAAATTAAAAAATAAATTACAAAGGCAACAACTCTCCGTCCCAATGCATTAAGGCGAACTTGTCCCTGACAGTGTGTTGGGCGAAGTTGAAAATTTATCACCATCTTCATATCTTGCTTTTCGACTGCTAGCAATTTTCCTTACTATAAAATCCCATCAATTACTTTTTTATTGCACCCTTTTTTGTGTACAAGGATACACAAGTGCCGAGTTTTTTATTGCACCCTTTTTTGTGTACAAGGATACACAATTACTTAATGTAGTGCAATTTCCGCACTTTTTTTTTCATTTTTTATGGGTTAATAGCACTACATTAAGTTATTAACCAAAATCTTTTTGTAGCGATATATCCATCCACAAGTTATTAAAATTTATGAGAGATAAATAAATACTGACCAAATAATATATTTTTGAATTTAGTAGATTTCCCTTTAGAGTTCCTTTCTTTTTGAAAGAAACCAGTGAACTTCTTATACAAATTCGTTAGAGTAAAGATGGAAAAGATATTTCCACTTAATTTGCAGGAGTCTTATCGATTATTCTACCTCCATTACATACACACGCACAGTGTTGTGTATTATTTACTTCAAAATAGATTGCTTAATAATACATTGTGATTCTAGCCATGTTTTGCTAAATTATCTCAGGTTCTAACTTGATTTTACTAAACAAAATAATAATAAAAAATTAACGGGTGAAAAAAGACAAGTGAAGATGAAGGCCCGAAGGACATATTTTTACTCTAATTTAATTCTTAAATTCTTACCTACTAAGATAAAAAAAAATCAAAATATTCTCTTTTTCTTTCTCTTTTATAGTAAGAAATTTCTTAAGTTATTCGATGTTTCTTTTTTTATCTTTTAATTTATTTATTATTTTAACTATATATGGAATCTCTCGATATAATATTGTATACGCACACACACCATCCTCATTTTAACATAGTGAGGGTGCTACTAATAGATAAAAGAACATATATTTCAACACACTAAAAACATAATCTCCAATGTATTGGAATTTATATATATATTTTTTGGTACTTTAGTTATGTGTTCTTACTTTAACAATATAAAAATATCCTCACTAGAAGAGTAAAAGTTAAGTTGCAGGCGGTTATAACTTAGGGAGCTCCCCTAAAAGAAGTCCACAAACAAACATAATCAATTTATATCTAATTTTAAAAAAATTACAAAATTTTGCTGCAAGACGAACATTCCATGGTTTAATACTGAATATGAAATTTCTTCTTGTTATTGAAATTGAAATTCTAATTATCTCAAAAGTTTGTCACCCCAACTAGAATGATTAGTCTCTTAAGTGATTACTCTCTAAATAAAATTTGAAATCTATGAAAACAACATCTAAACTAAATTATTGTCATCACTATCAGTAAACTTCCAAAAACGAAACCCATCATCACTACTCTATTCAAAAAGAAAAGACAACCCTAGCAACAACCCTCTCTTTATTATTTACTCTCCAAGTGTTCCAGTTTGCATGTTCTTTAACAATAAAGTTACTATCTTAATTCCATAATTTAATCCTTAATGATGCCTCCACAGAAGCATTAATTTAAAGAATTAAACATAAAAAATTAAGTTGATTCTCTTCTAACCAGACAATTATGTAATGTACCCATCACAGTCCTCTTTTAGTTTTCCAATTAATTAATCATTAATTTTTCACTCATTATTAATTTTTATTCAGTTGATGGATCTGAGGCTGTGACATCAGTGGCCTTCAGTTCTGACTTATTTATTATTGTTTCTTGACCATATCTAATAAAAATTTTTATTTCGCAAATGACGCGTGCAAAAAAGTATGAAACTAGGTCAATTTTGCCAATTAAGAGACAGGAAAATTGAAATTATCGCTCCACGTGGAAGCTTACTGGACGGTCTGCCGGTGCCCAAGAAGCGCTTTTAAACCAAGTAGGAATCATTCCCGACCCCATTTTATTTATAATTATTTTCGTAGCCTATATTCTATGATCTAATAGCTCAAAGATGATTTTGGAAAGTTTCATTGTTTCGTTATCTTTTGTTTTTGCCATTTTAACTCAGCAATAGTTGTTTGGCTTTTGCTTTTCTAAATTTGCACGGTAACATTTCGGGCTGGGGGTGTCCCGCTAGTTCAGTTACGGGTGCCAGTATTCTTGGTCTCGTCGTAGAAAGTCTTATTTGGTCTCTGGTGACTCCAAACAAAAAATGTATTTATGATCATTCGAGCATCGACCTAACCTATGGGATCGATCAAATTTATTATTTTTATATCATATAATTGATGAATGTAACCTCCTTAGAATGAACCAAGTTGAGATATACTATATCGAAGCCTATTGCTATTTATGTTATTAGAGTATTTGGGTTATTTCAATATAGTTATCGACCAATATGTTTCAAATGAAAAGTTATATTCTTCCACAATGTTAGGTAATATGTCTTATTCTTTAATAAGGATTTATAAATTATAAATTATAATATTTTCTAACTTTTTTTTTTATTTAGTAGTTTTCTTATTCAGTAGAATTCTCATTTAAGGAATAAGTAATTTCTCATTTGAGACTTAACTTACTAAAAGAAAAATATAACTTATATGAGAAAACAAATACTTGTTTTATGAGAAATAATTACTATATGTAGAGGGGTTGAGTTTACTTATTTACAAAATATAACTATTAGTTTTGTTTATAAGTAGACAGTTTATACTTATTTTATATAATAAATTTTCTCTTATTATATTGAATTTTCACGTAAACTTTTATGTTAAATGATTAATTTTATTCTCCATTTATTATTACTATTATTATATATTTGATATTGTTGGGATTTCAATTCCCGTAAACATTAAAAAAGGACTCAGGGACCAAAACGTTAATAACCCAAATTTTTAATATTTTTCACCCGCTTTGTTCAAAAGAAATATTTGTTTATCTCTGCAAGACTGCAATCCAATTGTCGGCCGAAGCAACAGTATTTTTTATTAACTTCAATCTATTCTGGGCCAAATAAATGCCAAAGAGAGACAGCAAGAAAAACGAACCTGCACAAATTTCCGAATGCTTTGGTTTGCCCAACAGTGCAAGCCGCAATAAGTCTATGCCGGTTGTTAAATGAACAAAACACTCGCACTGAGTCATTCCTTCACTGCAACAACCAAAACCCGTGATTAATTTTTACCCAAAGTTAAATCAATCTTTCTAGCAATTTGAGTCCCCTTAACTTTCAGTGTTTAGGGTTTGTAAATGTATAGGAACTCAGTGTAAGCAAAATTACCTTACTGTTTATGCTGGTCAGGACGCATGTATGACATAAGTTTGCTCAAGTTGCAGCTGTTTTCAACTAGGGTTTTGCTCACTCCTTCCAATAAAAAAATAAATAAAAACTCACTACGGCTCCTGGTCCGATTACGCCAACCCTGAGAGATTTCATTTGGTTGCTGGTTAGTACGACACACGTGAAATGTACTAAATTTCGTACAGCAGCAGCTGTTCATGAGAATTATTTTTCTACGTGGGGTATCTCATACGTGATCACAGTATTGGACAAGAAATCTAAAATCTTCTTGGTATATACGGGTAGATATTTGTATTTAATTAAAATTTTTAAAGTACAGTTGACAACTAGTGTTTTTGTAATTATATGTTCAAAATTAATGGAATATTTAATTTTTTTTATTTTTTAAAATATCAGGTGTATGTTTCTGGCCAATGATAGAGTGCTTTGACTCGAATAACGAAAGTTTAATCGTTAAGCTTTCATCAGCATCCATTAGTATCTTGATGGTGATGGTTTTTTTTTCTTTTTTATGGATAAATAAATACAAAGGATTAATTGGCAATAGAATTGTTATTATATATAGGGTCATATTTAATATTCAATTGGTAAATGTACATGAATCTGGCAGAGTTTTGACCATCGATTTAAATAATAACTTGCTATAATAAGTAAAACTTATATGGGTTATTTAGTTTCAATCCAAAAAAAGTGGGGCAATGAAACAAGGACCTATCTATGTTACGGCTTCTGTAAGTAACAGCAGCCAATGGGGAACTTCCACGGGTGCTAGAGGAGAGAGAAAGAGGTCCCAATGCAAGGTGATGGAAGTGAGAAAGTTGGAAGCTGTTACTTGCAGCTTCTGCACCTTAGCCATGTCCATGAAACAAAGGTGTTTCAAACAATTAATATAAGATCTAGATGATGTTTACTGATTGGAGATATCATGAATGTTCTAATTCTTGGTGATATTTCTATTCCATTATAAATGTTTGTATATATAATCATTCTCAAATGTAAGTGTTTTTATTTTTTTTATAAATATTTGTATATATAATCATTCTCAAATGTAAGTGTTTTTATTTTTTTTAATGCACATATACTGATAAGTAGTGTGAATTAATATAATTAATTTTTAATATACTATAAAATTATATAATTTAATATATTAAAAATTGAATATATTAAATCTTATTACTTAAAAGCTTATTCCATGAAAAAAAACAAAAAGAGGGTACCTGCATATACATATTATATTATATACACACGCATACCAAAAAAGCAAAAAAAGATTCTTCATATATTTTATATACCTAAAATAGCTAAATTCTTTGTGTCTAAACATTGAAATATCCATCGGCATTAACTTTCACAAGTGGCTATAATATGGTATTAAAAATTGTGATAGAATTTCAACTTCCTATATCAAACAAATTTAAAAAGAAAACTTTGCAAGATCAATAACAGTTGGCTCATATTATAAAATCTCTTGTATGGTATGAGAGGTCTCCCAGGGGGATCAAAATTTCATTTCTATACTTTCGGTTCTTAATATAAAAATAAAAAAAATTGTAAGATACGCTTCCTTAAAATGTTACAAACATGGACAATAACTTTACTATTCTACCATTTTGGCCCTCTAAAGGCTGGACTTCCAATTCTGGCTCCGACTTTGCTTTACATACAGCATGTAAATGGATATTTGTCACTGATATTTTCTTAAATTTGTCACTAGCACAAAATTATGGCAACATATTGTTATTGGGTGATATCAGGCGTCGAGTTGCGATTAATAACTAAATTAAGAAATTAGTCTTAGCTCTCTGGGTTAGAGATCAGAATTTGACATGCACCCTAGCTGTCGTCTAAACAGGACTGCCTGCGCTTGCCTCGCTTTCGCGGACCTGTCTGTATCAGTATTACTTATTGCATGCCGGCCGTTGGATCATTAAAAAACTATAATGATTCAATCAAGCGCCTTAGATATAGCCACGTCTTAGGTCACACGCGACGCAATTCTTCACTGTACATTGAAAACAACTTCTTTTTTTTTTCTTTTTTTTTCCCCTCTTTCTCTGTTTTTACTTTTGATCTAGCTTTTTACTGTTTAATTTCTTTCTTACATTTTCTTCTTGAAGAATTTCGTTGTCATTATCAAATGATTAGCAAGCTGACTTTTGACTAATTTAGCATTAAGATCCTTCCAGAGACCTAATTGTTATCGATCTCAACCGTCCATTTGATTGACCTTTCTTTGAAGCAATCTTTCATTTGAAATTAGGATTCTCTCGCAATATGATCACGTCCTGAGCAAATAACTTAAGCATTAATTAATAGTTAATAAATGAAAAAAATAAAAATGTTAAATCTAACTAATATACTACCACTAAAAAAGATATGACAAGAGACCCACATCATAAAGGATTGACCTTTCATTTGCCAATAAAAAAGATATTTCTAACTTTCATTTATTTTTTAATTTAAATAATAATAATGTTAATAGTTTTCAATTGCAAACCACACATCCTAACTAGTGCCCTTTAATCTTGTTGAAATTGGACGCACTTATACATGATATACCTTATGATGTAGAGAATAATAACTTTTGATGATGTAAAATCATAATCTTTTTACTCAATTGAAATGACTTTACGTGATTATAGATATAGAAATAGATCTTTCACAAAGTACTCTTCAAAAGACAATAAACAGCCGTCAAAATCCTCTTCGAAAGACTAAATTGTTCGCCATAAAGTAACTTTGACAGTTAATGTTTGCAGTGACAGGAGAATGTTGATGAATTTCAAAACATGAAGGGGAAAAATATTTATTCACGGAAACAATAAGAGTTTTTTTTTCAATAATTTTTCCTAATCACATATAACGTAACAATCTAGTTTATGTTAAACTCATATGTATTTAACTTCGAACAAGTTATTAAATACATACACGTAATTCAAAACTTGTGTCATCTTGGACTTTTATCATTAAACCACCCGTTCAAATTATTACAATAAGATTTAATTGTATTTTTGTGAACATCTTTTACAAATATCACGTAGTATACTTATACATCGTACCACTAAAAACATGACATAAAGTTTGAAACAGACATGCATGCATCAAGTACACCATGCCAAAATCTAAGATGAGCTTTTATCTCATTTTATTTTTTCCTTGTCGCATTTTTTTTGGTTTCACCAAATTTTACTTATTGTTACATAATGTAGTATTAACGTACAAAATTGAATTGATCCGGCCGAAAGTTATCCCGCATGTCCTATGGGGCCCATTCGAGTGGCTCCAAATCAACCGATCATCCATCATATACATTTGACTGGAAACATTCTCTGTAAACTGAGTTTTCAGATCAGCATGCTGCATATCATATAATTTATAATTAATGATTTATTAATTTTCTTTTTTGGTAGAAATTATGATTGCTGAGTTATGAGCATTGAGCAAGGAAGTAATGGGAGAAAATGGAGGTGAGACGGCGGAGCCGGCAGTGGGAGTGACGTGGCGGAGATACTGACGCGGTCATACTGATGGTCATAGCAAATAAAGACCAGTCAACTTAACTGAGTTTTTGAAACGCCATCTTTTAGGGTTTATCTGAATCGTAAGAGCCACAAGTGTGGGTTATGGCGTACGGTTAAAAATGTCCAACTCAAAAGCACTTTTCGATTTCATAGAAAAAAAGAAAAAGAAGAATGGCGCTTTCGTCTAACTGAGCTCTCATTTCGATGATTTCCACCCAAATTGATTCGATCTGTCTTTTCCTTTAAAGTTGCTCAACTTTGGAGATTTTGCTACCATAGATCAGATTTTTCTGATGTCAGCTATAAACCCTCCATAATTTTTCCTCTATTTCCTTCATAACTATCATCTTTTAATGTTGTAGCCCGTAAATAATAGAGTTTAATGCTGAAGTTTTGCCATCCCTATATAAAAAATCATGCACGTAACTGAAGTATTGGCTCTTTTAATGATTGATTGAAATGTTTAATTTTATTAATAATTAAGTAAACATCAATTAAAATTAGAAAGCATCTTCTGTATGAATAAAAGTACTTTTTATGTATACTGGATGTGTAATAAGTGGTTTATACAAGAAAAAATTTTAGACTAAAAGAGTAATTACTTTCTAAAATATGATTCTAATTGTATTCAATTTTTCATTCAAGACATTAATTAGTTCACAGTTGATTAAATTTTCCAAAAACCAATTGCGGCGCCTATTGAATAGTCCGCAAAAAATAGTTTGGGGTACTCTGGGGCAATGACTCCAAATTAGAAGGGCCTTGATGTAAACGACGATCCCAAACATTGCTCATCAATATATGTTTAATTGATTAAGACCCACTCGACTTTACAAAATAAAAACTTAAGACCCCAATCATCGAGTATTTAACAGCAAACCAACATGGGGATGTGCACCCATCTTAGTCGATAATCATTTAATAAAACTTTTAAGACTTAATCATTTTCTGCCTTCACTGTCTCTTGCTTCAGCTCCTTGCTCTCTCCTCACTCTCCCTCTATATATGCATCTGTATGTACTCTATTTTAATGTTCTAAAGGACCCCTAAAAAATAAACGACTAAGGCAAATAAACACACTACTCTCCTCTTCGTCTCTCTTCAACGATTACAGCCAGCATGGCCTTGGCCATGGACTTCGATGATTTCCTCCATCTTGATTTCTCCGGCTACAGCTCGGCCACCACCACTACCACTACAGGCGACGACTATGCCTGTAACTGGAACGACTGGTCTCCAGTCGTAGACTGGGAAGCTTTGTCTGGAGGTCAAGATGACTTTCACGACCTCATCGAGTCGATGATGGACGATAGCGGATTAAACCCTAATGCAAGAGTTGCAAATATTGCCCATGAGCCATGTAACTCTGTGTCAACTGACATCAGTAGCAGCAGCGTGGCCTTAGATGAAGAAACCAACGGCGAGGATTTCAAAGGCTTGAGGTTAGTCCATCTCCTGATGGCTGCGGCTGAAGCCCTAACCGGCGTCAACAAAAGCAGTGAATTGGCTCGGGTGATATTGGTTCGGCTCAAGGATTTGGTTTCCTCTAACGACGGATCCAACATGGAGAGATTGGCGGCATATTTTACCGACGCCTTGCAAGGGTTGCTAGAAGGGACCGGGGGCGTACAAGGCAACAATAAACATTACATCAGCAACGGACCCTACCATCGTGATGACCATCATCACACGGACGTGCTCGCTGCCTTCCAATTGTTGCAAGACATGTCACCATACGTTAAGTTCGGACACTTCACAGCCAATCAGGCGATTCTCGAGGCTGTAGCCAATGATAGGAGAGTCCACATAGTTGACTATGACATCATGGAAGGGATTCAATGGGCGTCGTTGATGCAAGCGTTGGTTTCTAGAAAGGATGGCCCACCCGCCCCACATCTTAGGATCACGGCGTTATCGAGGGGAGGCAATGGTAGGCGTTCGATCGGCACCGTTCAAGAAACGGGGCGTCGTTTGGTTGCATTTGCAGCATCAATCGGTCAACCGTTCTCTTTTCATCAGTGTAGATTAGAATCTGATGAAACGTTTAAGGCATCAGCTTTGAAATTGGTAAGAGGGGAAGCGTTGATTGTCAATTGCATGTTACATCTACCTCACTTTGGTTACCGGGCGGCCGATTCGATTGGTTCTTTTTTATCAGGAGCAAAGACCCTGAATCCGAGATTGGTGACGCTAGTCGAAGAGGAGACCGGACCCATTGGGGATAGCGGGTTCGTGAGCCGGTTCATGGACTCCTTGCACCATTACTCAGCGGTTTTTGATTCACTGGAGGCCGGCTTTCCAATGCAGAGCCGGGCTCGGGCTTTAGTGGAAAGAGTGTTCTTGGGCCCCCGAATATCTGGGTCACTGGCTCGCATCTACAGAACACGCGGAGAGGGGGAGGTTTGCTCTTGGGGGGAATGGTTGCGTGCGGTGGGGTTCAAGGCAGTTGATATAAGCTTCGCCAATCATTGTCAAGCAAAGCTTTTAATAGGACTATTTAATGATGGCTACAGAGTGGAGGAACTGGCCAATAATAGGCTTGTTTTAGGGTGGAAATCTAGGCGTTTGCTCTCTGCATCTGTGTGGAATTCTTCTTTCGATTCTAATTTGTAAATAATAATAATAATAATCAGCTTGCTTATTTTTAGTTGCGTTGTTTGCTTTCTTTTGGTGTTTTTTTTTTTTTTTGGGGGGGGGGGGGGGGGGGGGTTTGCTAATTGTATTGGGTGTTTATTAAAACTAAGCTGTAGTCTTTGAACCTTCCCAGCAAAATTATGAATTTATGAACCACAATCTTACAAAAATGTTGTAATTTACCGCTCGAATTGATTTTGCTGTTTCGTTTCGTGTTAATGCGGCTTGCATAAGCTTTCGAGTTTTGAGTGGTTCAGATGTAACTATGACAGTCATCTAGGTGATGTTACAAATTGTATACCGTTGTTTGTTTAAAAATTGTGTACCCGATGTTGGTTTGAGTATGTTCATGTGTATGCGCCTTTTTTTTTTTTTTCCTTAAGAGTCACGAATCAATTAAAATTTTTGCTTAGATTATATTGGATATAATATGATATGTGTAAAATTAGAGTTGTAACTCACTAAAAATAACTTATGATATGTATAAAAGTGAGATATTATAACTTTTAAATAACAATTAATTTAAAATAAAATGATCAATTGTCATGTAAAATGGATGGCTGGTTGACAAATATGAATTCTCAAATTATAAAAACAAATACTTATAAGGAAACTTAACATTTACTCCATGTGTAAATAAGTTGCAATAAAAAGAAAGAGACGTTTGGAAAAGAACTTCTCTTTGGTTGTCGATGATTTTTTTTTATCACTTTTTATTATACATTTGGAAATTATCACTCAAACATCTTAAGAATATTGAAAATGTAGGTAAAGTTTATAAAAAAGTGATTGCTTGATATGTTTTCATTTTTTAAATAAAACAAGCGTAAGTAACCACCACAAGTTCATGATAACATCTCTACGTTTCCTTAAAATTTAGTCTTATATCAACCAACTACTTTTCTTTTAACTTCAATCATAATTAAAATATATAATTTTAAAAATTAATTTTCCTTTAAATTGAAAAAAATTAAAATAATATTTTATCTTAAATTCTTTATTAATGACTAAAGAGTTAACGAAAAAGTGACCGATTGATATAAACTTAAAATTTGAGGTGACGTAAAGATATTATTAAAAACTTATAGTGATTACTTGAACTTTCGATATTCTCGAGGCATTTAAGAATAAACTTCCTAAAGATATATATATATATATCCTTCTCTAGTGTAGACGTTTGTATTTTTTTATATAGACACACTTTAAAACTATGAAATTTTAAAGAGTTATTTTTTAATTCTTGAAAACCGTAGGGTTTTATAGTTTATTCAAAAACTAACTATTTAAAACTACATGACTTTAAATTATATCCGAATAAAAAAGAATTACTGATGTAGCATGAAAGAAAAAAAATATATATATATATAACAACTTTATTTCAGTATTAGAATCAAGTCTTGCACAAAAATTAGTTGATACAAAGTAATAACTGCTCATAAAAAAATAATAATATGTGTATGGAAAATAGCACAAAATTTATTACAAAAGATTAAAAAAAATATCTTGTGAATTTTGTTTCTATCTTACGGTTGTTTTATTTTTATTTTTTATCTTCTAATAATAATGTTCCATTTTTTGTATTCCCTTTATGGACATATCATCAAATTAATTTTGAAAGCTAATCGATTGTCTATAGCATCCTTTACACCTATACTTGCAGTTGTCATTTTTTCCTTTAAGTTTGGCTTGGTATAATCTATTAATTTCAACCAAAATAATAATAATAATAATAATAATAATAATAATAATAATAATAATAATAATAATAATAATAATAATAATAATAATAATAATAATAATAATAATAATAATAATTCACAAAATGAAATTCTTGGTATATGCTAAAGGGTGGTTCACATTTCCCTGTCTTTGTACGTGTAAATTTGGCTTAACCAGATGATTAAGAGGAGAAGATTCTTAAGAATGTACCTTTCACAGCAATTCTATATAACTTTTCTTCGTCAATTTAAAAACACAGACAATTGACATGGCTTTATGATAATTTAGATCACCGTCGTTGAGAAAGTTAACATGATGTCATCCCAAAAAGTTCTCTTTTGTACATCATTCTCAGAAATGGCATCTAATTTCTCTGCTGATATCTACTAATTTTGTTCATATGAATGCTGTTTTTTTAATTATTATTTCTCCATAGCGTCGGTGCGTCATCAGCTTTCTAATGAATTTGAATAAATCCTGGTGTACGATTAATCATGTAATCTGTAGTAATTAATGTTTTTTTCTGGTCTACTTACGTTGTTCTTGATGATTTCGTTAACTCTTGTATTTGGTTAATAAATCAAGATTCCATCGACGAAAGCTCAGTTCCCTGTCAAGTAGAAGCCTTATATGTTGTGGAATTGCAGGCGATTATCATGTATGAGCCCCTTTGATGATGCAACTACAGGCAACTTGCAGCAAGTCAAGGCTTTCGAAGTACAAGTATCAATAGCTTTAGTAAAGCTTTATTCGATGTTTGATGATTCCAAACATGTCTTTTGAAGATGCCATGCGGCTATCCATATCGTCATGGTGGATGTAAATAGTTTGGACTTTAATTGCAGCACGCATTGATTCTCAAATTATAAAGTTCTGCTGAGTAAAATATGATGCTGCGATTGTTGATTATGTATTGAAATAAACTTGTATAAGAATTAAATAGCAATGTACGTCGTACAAAATTGTATTGACAGAGTATTGCAAGATTGCCACAAACATGTACTAGAATTTGTGCCAGAGGCCCGTGTTTAACAATAATAACTCCTTATAATACATGCATTGTCGGTGGGTCATCGCTTTCTAATGATTTTAAGAGTAATCAAATAATAATATTACAGTACTTATCATACAGTAATTAAAAATATAATTTATTTTTGTGTTCGGTGAATAAATTAAGGATTTCCATCAATAACCCTTAAGGTGTGATTGGAATTGAAGTTGGATAGCTGTAGTTTTTAAGTTATAGAAGTAAAGTATTTAGTAAATATTAGCTGTTGTAACTTAAAAGATATGTTAATATAATTTTTCACTTGTATAATAGAAAATTTGTTATATCTTTAATAATTTTGTCAAAATTATTATTTAAAATTTATATTTATTATATATTATTAATTTTTATTTCATAATTACAATTTTTTTTACAACAGCTACAGTTTAAAAGTTATAGTACCTCAATCCCAATCACACTTTTAGCCTATTTGATGATTCAACAATTGGCCACTTGTCACTTGTAGCAAGTTAAGGCCTTAATATTGAACTTTGAATATGTAAATTTTTTTAATAAAATCCTGACGATTAAGTAGAATAATTACCTGAATGATTATATTAAACCTGTTCCTTAGAATAAAAATTTATCCCCATTGTTGGTACATCGTCCTTTTTTAAAAATAAAAAAATAAAAAAACTTTAAGCCTAATGTATGATTAATCATGTAATTTGTGATTGTAGAATAACTGGTCTAAGAAATCAAGGATTCTATCGACTAAAGCTCAGTAAGGCTGTTATTATTTTTTTGTTCAATTGCAGGTGCTCAAGTACTAATTAATAAGGGAGGCAGGTGGAGTTTATAATTCTCTATTCAAGATCTGGACGGAGATGAGAAATACTCATAGAACATCAAGCTTTGGTAATCATAAGTGGTGAGCATATATAATAAATCGAATTATAATTGAGGTAGAACAATAAAATGATATAGTTAATTTAGTAGACCTAGTGTTTTCGTGTGTATAAGGAAGTATCTATAGCTCAAATTATTTATTAGTAAAATATTAAAAATGACTCCTCCCCCGGATCCCCCACCCTCTCTCAGTAATAATAATAATAATTTTTTTTTTATAATTCAAATTTTCGTATCAACTCGGGGATTAGTCAATTATCCCAGCTTAGTGATTAGATGATGAGACAATAAATGGCGGAATTTTAAACTCACCAAAAGAGTCAAATATGAGACCTCCAAAACAGTCAAGCATCACATCCCAAACCCTCACCCAATAGAGCTGCCCCTTAGTAAAGACGATTAATGTTATAAATATTTGAAATGTTATTGGAGAAAGCGGGGAGAACATTAAGTTTTAAATTTCAGATGTATGCTTCACGAGAAATTGGGTGCGGAGAGAACCTTTCATGAGTTCATACAAATAACCCACCCAAAGAAATTTAATGTATTGTCATGTGTAAAATTGCAAAACAAAAGAAAATGAAAATAAACAAATAAGTTAGGCTCATGTGCATATCATGCAAATGCAATTTGCATGAGTAAGACTATTAAAAGCTCCTAAAAACATTATGCATTATTTCATACCACAAGAAGCTTAGGCAATATTCAATAGGCAAAGGTTCTTATTTTATTTTTTTTGTATGTATTAATTGCTTAAGATTTGATTTTTTTTAAAATGTTGTTCAACTGTGATCGTAGGCTGAGATATTAAAAACAAGAAGATCTTTGATCAGAAACTGAAGGAATCAAGGATTGAACTAGCTAGCTGGCAGAAAGTAAGGATAATATATAGTGAAAAAAAAAGAGTTAAATTAAGTTTAAAATATATTAAATAATCATTTCATGGTTAAATATTTTATTGGTTATAATGAATTTTGATATCATTGCTTTGCACTGCTTGTCCGTTAATAAGTGTCCGAAGAAGTTGCTTCATCAAGCACCGCGGCGACAACCGAGTCCTGCGAAGAAGAGCAAGTGGCATCCGATTTGAACGAGTTGAAAGGCAAGGTCAAAGAAGCTGAAGAAGAGCACAAAAAGTTGAGTGCTGAGCTTGAGAAAAAGCGGAAAGAAAAGGAGGCTCTGTTGAAAGAAAATGAATTTTTGACCAAGAGGAGAGATGATCTGCTGAAAAAAACTTGAAGCTGTGCTACCCTATTTTCATCCAAATATACAAATATAATATGATGAGATGAAACTTTTATTTGCAGTTGTAATAAGATTTTTTTAACATATATATATATATATATATATATATATATATATGACCTATTTCAAGTTAAATTTTAGGCCGCTAGTTTAGTTATCAGTTATATATATATATATATATATATATATATATATATAGTATGACCTATTTCAAGTTAAGTTTTAAGTCATTGGTCCAATTATCAGTTTTAAAAATAAATTTATTGAAATTAGATTTGAGAATGAAAAATTTATTTAATAATGTTTTTTCAAATAAATTTTTTTATAAATAATTTTAAAATGTCCGAAGAAACATCAAATAGCTGGCCATTAACTTCTCAAAGCACTAAAAAAATAATAATAATTCCAAAACAATTATATATTTTTTTTCAATTTAAATATGATCACTAACATGTATATTAGGCCGGCTAAAGCGTTACAACATGCAAAATGTGCTGAGTCAATTGTCATCAATTCATGGTGCTGTACTGTCAGTGCCTTTCACAACAATGAACTTAACAGCCATTGTTGGCCAAATTCACACATTTTCTTTCATTTAGAAGAAAAGTGCTCTTCTGCTCGGAGTGGCATCGACTTTCTTTGATGATAATTTTAATCCAGGTATGGAAAGTAAGTACGACCACATAATTTTTAATTGTGTAACTATAATAATTAGAGCGCCTGCGTCATCATGACCTTTTTAATGATTTTAAGGGTAATCAATGAACCCTAATACATTACTTATCGTATGAGCTTAATTAAGTTGTAATATTTATCGGGGTCTTTGTTGTTCTTAATTTGTATACTTCTTGGTATTAGTTAAAAAAATTAAGATTCCTTCAACCCGGGACCCAGTTTAGGATTAATAATATTTAACCCGTTTGATGATGCAAACATTTGCTACTTGCAGCATGTTAAGGTCTTTGAAAATGCAATTTTTTAAGATAAAATTCATGTCACTGAGTAGAGAAGCTTTGCCTCTGAGAAATTATTGAATAAGATTTCGCATATTAAACATGTTGCTACCCTCCTAGCCAACTGGTTAGGTAGGTGGCGGAGACTGTGCAAGCAACACAAGTAGGCAACGGCCCGTAATGATGGGCAAGCGCAAATAGGTTTCTACTTTCTGAGGATGCAAATGGAAAGTTAAGAAAATCGGAGCTCAACGGGACCCAAGTGTATTATCTCGGCATAAGCTACCGGTTAGCACCGAATGGAGTAGCATTCGATGTGGAACTTCAGGAAATTAAGGATAAAGAAATCGATAATGGGTGTCTTATGCTTTGGTGGCCCTTGTTACACGCGTCACAAACGGGGACTCCGTAACGGGCCCCCAGGCAATTACCTGGCCCAGCCAGTTGTTATTCTGTCATGAGTGGGTCTTCACACCCATCAAAATTTTTCATTAAAGCCCTCATTTAAATTGAAATTCCATGGCCCAACTTACAAGAATTTGGAATTACGGAGATAGGAGAAGAAAATAATTTAAAATTTGTATAACATTTAGAATTTTATAGCAAGATGGTTGGTTTTTAATTATTTTTTAAATTTTTATTTCATAAATTAAAAAAAGGGGGAATATTTTGAAAAATAAAATTTAAAACAGGTGTTGTAATAATTTTAGAGAGTGGTTAAGGCTCCCCATCGTTTGTTGTAGGACCGCTTTAAATCTGAACGGTAAAAAGATAAGCCCAATTCTAATGGTCAACCCATCTGAGTGGTGAGCAGAGGCTACCCAGTAACAATCCAATAACTGTACAATCCAAGATCCATCATCTCTTTTTCCCTTATTTGTTTATTCGGAAATGACAAGGAAAATGTGCTTGGAAATGGGAATCCAAAATTAGGCGTGAATCATGCAGTGTCATTGCATCTGGACATGTTGTGGAAGCGAGATGCTCAAGCCATCCGCCTTCGGGTCTTCTTTTTCTTCCTCAGCTCTGCTTTCTTTTTCGAAGCATTTGCATACAATAAGCATTACTGATTGTATCATCATCAGAAGAAGAAGAATCAGCACCACTTACCCTCGGTACCCTTCTCTCATGGCGAGCTTGTCCACCGTTTCCACCGACCAAAACGACGCCATCCAGAAGACCAATAATCACCCTCAACAGGTTTCTCAATTTGCCTATCTTTTCATTTCCAGCTCCTTTTAGTCAGTGTCTGTGTCATCTGATCTGTATTGTCTGTCTCTCTCTCTCTCTCCCCCTCTGTGTGTGTGTGTGTCAAGATTTTAAGGCATGTTCTGACTTTTTTTTTTCCTTTTGGTTAACTGGTCTAATCAGTAGTTAAATTGTGAATTTAATTTCAGGTGGGAAGTTTATTAGTGATGACTATGGTTATTTATCTTCGTTTGTTTAAAAATATGAAATGGCGAGGGGGGTACTTTGGACCTGCCTAGGGTTAATATGTGGCATAGCATAACATCATCAGAAGCAAGCTATTCTACATTCTCGCTGTCTTTAATCATTCATCAGAAGCAAGCTATTCTATTTCCCTCCATGTGCATGATTGTGGCATGGCTTAATGTTGCATAATTCGGATGTCCTGTCACCTTTAATCAGTCGTGTCATAAACAAACAGAACTTGATCTGTTTATCTGTTTGTTTGATTGATCTGTTTATCGGTTTGTTTGATATATATGCCTCTACTTCTTAGGTTGCTAAGCGCTTGGAGAAGTTTAAAACTACAATCTTCACACAAATGAGTATGCTTGCTATCAAACATGGAGCTATAAATCTTGGTCAAGGCTTCCCCAACTTCGATGGCCCAGAATTTGTTAAAGATGCAGCAATTCAAGCCATTAGGGATGGGAAGAATCAATATGCTCGTGGATATGGGGTTCCACAGTTCAACTCTGCCATTGCTTCCCGGTTTAAGAAAGATTCTGGGCTTCAGGTTGACCCTGAAAAGGAAGTTACTGTTACCTCTGGGTGCACAGAAGCCATTGCTGCAACCATCCTAGGCTTGATAAATCCTGGAGACGAGGTGATCCTTTTTGCACCTTTCTATGATTCCTATGAAGCTACTCTCTCCATGGCTGGTGCTAAAATTAAATGCATCACATTGCACCCTCCAGATTTCGCTATCCCCATCGAAGAGCTCAAGTCTACAATCTCAAAAAATACTCGTGCAATTCTTATGAACACTCCACATAACCCCACTGGAAAGATGTTCACTAGGGAGGAACTTAATGTTATTGCATCTCTTTGCATTGAGAATGATGTGTTGGTTTTTAGTGATGAGGTCTATGACAAGTTGGCTTTCGAAATGGATCACATTTCCATAGCCTCTCTTCCTGGAATGTATGAGCGTACTGTAACCATGAATTCCTTAGGGAAGACATTCTCTTTAACAGGGTGGAAGATCGGGTGGGCAATAGCTCCCCCACACCTGACATGGGGGGTGCGGCAGGCACACTCTTTCCTCACGTTTGCCACATCCACTCCAATGCAGTGGGCAGCTGCAGCAGCTCTTAGAGCTCCAGAGACATACTATGAGGAGCTAAAGAGAGATTACTCGGCAAAGAAGGCAATTTTGGTGGAGGGATTGAATGCTGTTGGTTTCAAGGTATTCCCATCAAGTGGGACATACTTTGTGGTTGTGGATCACACCCCATTTGGGCATGAAACTGATATTGCTTTTTGTGAATATCTGATCAAGGAAGTAGGGGTTGTGGCAATTCCGACAAGTGTATTTTACTTGAATCCAGAGGATGGAAAGAATTTGGTGAGATTTACCTTCTGCAAAGATGAAGAAACTTTGAGGTCTGCAGTTGAGAGGATGAAGGAGAAGCTGAGCAGAAAATGATCAAAGTGACTGCTAAAGGCTATTTCATTTGAATCAGTCGATGTAGTGGATTAAAGATCTGAGTAGTGTGATGTTAAGCATGCGGGGATAAATGGTAGTTATTATCCAAACAATTTGAAGACAAACTTTCAAACTTACGAATAAATCAAATTATTTGAATGAATGAATATGGCAGAAACTGGGGTTGCGATATTTTGAGAACTAATTATTATGTCCGGCTAAATTTGATTTACTCTTCCAATATCAAACAGAAGTTTGGCATTGAGAACTATATTTGAAACTTGATAGATGCAGTACTGGTATGTGATCCAAAATACAAATGGTACCATGCATAATTTTTTCCAGTTAGTTTCTAGGGTGCCGTTTATCTCAACAATAACCAACTATTTTAGAATCCACATTGAGCCAATAAGCCGTTAAAATATAAATACGCTGGTGCCCTGGACAATTCGCGAAAGAAACATTGGCTCCCCAGTGTCGACTCCCATTAAAAAAGCCCGTGGGCAGACGTGGAACCAAACTTGAAGAAAAGCACAAGGCAAATAGAGTAACTAGCTAAACGCGCGATTTTCATTTCCTCGCTCGAGAGTTCAGAATACCAACTTTGACAGGAGTAACAAACAGCACCCGGGTCCCTCTCTCTCTCTCCCTTTTTTTTTTTTTTTTTTTTGTTTTCAAATTAAGGACATAGCTTATCCATTTACATCAAGTAGGTGCCTGTTTTTCTAAGCAAGGCAAAAAGACCCGACCCAAATTTTGACTCAAATTTAAAGATTTCGGGTCGGGCGCGGGCTGAAAATATGAGCGGTTGATTAACATGAGCCAGGATCAGACCTTAGTTAGCCCAACCCCATCCGACCCGGTCCGAAATTCAAAATTATAAATAAAAAATATAATTATATTTATATTTGTATAAGATATGATATTAAATTATATTTATTTTATTATATATATGATTATATAGTTGAAATCTTAAGTAATTTTGATGTCTATATTAAATTTTAATAGATGAGTGAGGTTATGTCTATTTTTTAAAATTTAAATTACTTAAAAAATCTTAAAAAATATAAAATTCAGGCATGTTGAAAAGCCGACCTGACCCTAGCTTAAATCTGACCTGATTAGAAATTTAAATAATCAAATTTTTTTTGAGTTGGACTTTATAAAATATTAATGTGGTCTAGAGGAAGGAAACTGATATAAAACTTATTTAATTAAGGCAACAAATTGTAGATGGTATCTCCAAAAGAGGATCATTTACTTCCAATCATATACCCCATAATTTAATAATATTGTTTAATTTTTTAGTGGCACACTTTGGCCGTGTTATTAAATCTATATATTTTATTTTTAGTAAAAAAATATTAACTTTAATTATAATTGCATGATCAATTGTTGGGTTATGTCAGTATACAGTAGTTAATAATGAAAAATTGCTTGAGAGTGAAAGTTTGTAGGATGAGTCCCTCAACCCAGTGGGATTTTTTTTTTTTACGATTAACTACTTTTGACAATTTAAGTCCAATTTCCTCCTCCAACAAATGATATTAGAATCAAACACTAATAGTCAAATGACGGTAAAATAATATTTAGGCATATCACTCCGATAAAAGATTAAAATTTAGTAATAATTTTTATTTAATAAAAATATAAAAAAAATTATTGAGTCATATCTTACGTTAACCGACGACAATAAATCATTTGTGCTAATAAATAAGATTCGGTTGGATACTCGGGCAGGCCCTTAACATGACTTGTTCCGTACATGAATGTAGGTAGAAATTAATGAATTGCCATCGTACAGCGGTACAAAAATTGTGACGTTCAGTATTGTGCTACCGAAGTTATCAAAACAGAATGGCCACTAATCCCTGGCAAAGCCCAATGGGCAATGGCCCTGTCCTAACCCATAATGAAATAAATGAACAATGTTATCAACTCTGCGGAAATCTGAGTATGAGACATGGGCAAATGTACAAATGAAGGATATAACTTCGATATTTATTTTTGTTTTCTAAAATGACCCTAATAGAGTTAAATTTCCTGATCCACTTGGGCAAGCGGTGAGCTGCAGGGCGGCAAGGGCTGCTTGCTTATGATCATCAAAAAGAGCATAATAAATTACTGGCAGGGTTTTGATGGAATCTGTCAAAACATGTCTGCTTCATTTAGAGTACTGAAGCATGGGCAAGCTCTTTCTCATACAAATTTATAGAGTAGGCATTCTACCAACATTTATGACTGTTGGCTTCTCCCCTTGACCATCAAATGGGTAATTCTAGCACTCTTCTGAACAACTCTGCTTCAAATAAAATGTTTCTTCTCTTTCTTTCCCACTAGTCACTGCACTTTCACTGATTAAATAGTCGCATACTCTAATGTTAATTTGGATTTTTTTTTTTTGGGTTTTTTGGGCAGGCGGGGTGTGGCGGGGCTGAGTTTCCACTGTTTGCTACTGAATTCAGCTAAAAAGTCTCATGCTGTTTAAGGGGTAGCTCCATGTGTGAATGATTGATCAGTGACTCTTTCTTGATGATGTGAGATTCTGACAACCCTTACGCTAAAAGAGTCTGATATTGTTTGAGCTGATATTCTGACAACGTAACTTAGGCGTTCCCTTGTTTGAGAAGAAGCTCTTTATAAACAATCAACAATTTTTTTTTTTCTTTCTCGGGGATCTGAGATTCCGGCCTTCTCTCTCGAAATGTCACAAGTCTTTAATTCTCCCCGATGGGCACTGGGGTCAATAACATATTCTGTGTCCTGATTGTTCAACGTATACGTTATATGTACTCAATTAGATAATTAAATGCCCTTTGTACACGGCAGGCCGAGGACAGCTGTCTGCTATTTGCATATATGAAAACAAAGGTGAAATGAAAAACTGAAGTAACCCTGCTCAACTGCTATGTGAAAATTGCAGGAAAATTGCAGGGTTTGGATCCAGTAATTCTTTAGATCGTGCTTTGCACGGCCTTCCGGACCTCATTGATTCTTCCGTTGCCAAGAAAAATCTCATTTGGGCCATCTTGATTTTCGGGCAGATAACAGATTGCATTTCGTATATTATTATTTAGCTTTCAGGACTTGATCTTCTATATTGCCCTAAACGGGATTCGTTTTGAAAGTAAAATACAAATTTGGGACAAGAATAACAATAATAATCTTAATGATTTATATTTTTATTAGTCATATATTCCTCTACTTAAAAGAAAATAATAATAATAATAATAATAATGATAATAATTATAATCTCTTCGGTTCATGAAAACGGAGCATACTACAAGATTAATTTTATTAATTGGGTCAACACTCGACAATGGAGTACGGACACCTGGACTGACTAATCACAACGCAGCCCCTAGTTTATTCATTTGTATCAAATAGGTCCCTGGTGCGGCTGTCACCCCCAATGAAACGATCATCAAGTTGCCCTTATAACATTGAATTCTTAGTTCTGACCAAGTAAGTAATTCACAAACAGAGGGCATTAATTTGGTCATTTGAATAGGGCATTTAATAAAAATGAAGGATTCTGTCTTAGCCTTTCTTCCCTTTTTTTTTTTTTTTGTGAGAAGCTATATAAAGGATTAAAGACCTAGACGTACTTATATATCCCCTTTGAATTGTTCTTCTTTTATCTTTTGAATTTCTCATCGAATTGTTTAGAAGAGGGTTTCAGCTCGAAATCCGATTAACATTACCTATAATAATGGGATTGATGGTCAAAAAATCAACAATTGAATTCATAAAACTTCGATAAGTGAAATTTCTACATTATCAAAATTGTACTTGAAGCATCCGCATCAAATATCTCCCAGTCCCAGGCGGAACCTTGAACGCTCATGAGTTTCAGACGCGCACATGTTGCCACATAAAATCCCCACTTGCGGTCTCCCACTGCTTCTTCGCACGCGAAAAGTGCTTTTGAGTTTTGACAACAAAGCCAAACTAATTTTTTTTTTTTTTTTGTTTAGAGAGTTAAAAGTAAATTTAAAAAAAAAAAATTCACCATTCGTTCACCTTGTGAGAGCGACATGATGCCGTTGATATTTTTGTTATTTTGTTTTATAGCTTATTAGTTTCAACCCTAACGCGGGAGTCCGCCAATATTGAAAAAAATCAATCACTTACAAGGCTACTTACGTAATAGCGTATATTTTACTTTTTCTCTTTTGACATCGACATTCGCGATGAGGAAGCAACCGAGATTTTAAGATCAGGACGATTCCGTGCTAAATGGTTGATGATAACTTGGGCGACCAAAGCGCTGTGTCCGTTCAATAATATATATATATATATATATTTTTTTTTTTTTTATTACGAGAGAAAAAAAGAAAAAAGAAGAAAGAAAAGAAGATGGCAAGTCCATAACGTTGGCGATTTAATACTAGCAAGTAAAAAATGGCCTAGGAATTAAGATTGAAAGGCCACTGAATTTCAGAAATTTCATTTACTACTCCGTAGTTATACTCATACCACATTAACGTCTAACTACACAATTGAAAAGGTCTTGCACATAAACCTTTTATTTTTATTTTTTTTTTCAAAAATTATAGCGAAAGAGTCTTTTAGTAAATATTTTAAAATGCATAAAAAATAAAATAAAAATAATATTAGTTACCAGGTAACTAGCTCCTCCTGTACATCCATTGATTATAAAGTCAGCAGTGAATGATTTTCGATTTTATAATTTCTCGTATCATCTTAAATATGATTTATAGTCAAATTAAATAACTAATTTTGTATTATTATTCTCAATAATGGAACTAGTTTTTAGGTTAAAAGTACAGCATAACAGATAAAGTAATGAAGCGGATACGAGTAAGGGATCACATGAAAACAGTAAAGATGGGTTGAATTTCCAAAGAGGTAATTAACACTTTTTTTTTTCCTTTATTGGTTTCCTTAATGATGTATGGCTGAAATTGCATGGGATAATTGTGCTTTGCGATGGAGGTTTTGTGAGTCTCAGATATAAAATAATAATAATAATAATAATAATCTTCCAAGAAACATATGTTTAACAGCAAAGAATCTGGCATTTCACACTACATGACTTTTCAAAAAGGCGGATTTGATCTTTGATTATAGATAATGAAAATTGCATTTCTTAAACGACGTAATTACAAATGGATCCCTATTTTCTATGTTTTCATAAGTAGTGCCATAATTCAGCATTTTGTGTGAAGTGGCTCACACATGCTCTTATTGAACCGAAATTCAAAAGAAAAAGCCTGTATCGGACAAACTCGCAGCCATTATATTTTTATTTTTATCGATACAATCAGAGACTAAAGACATATTTTGCGCATAATAAAATGAACAAAGACATATTTGGTACAAATAGATAGACTATGTCCTTTTTTTTGAAAATTGTAAGAAACTGCGGATCTTGAAGTTATTAACCCTAAATCATAATCTGTTACTTTCTGTCTACTCCACTCACTTTAATCCCCCACATCCACCGCCCTCCGATTATTACTTCGCGAAACCGTACCCTGTCCCACGTGACATCCCTTCAAAGCCCTCCAAATTTTGTCATAACCAGCTAATCCTGGCCATTCAAACTCTATAATCACCCTTCCTTAAATGATGTCCAAATCAACGGTGATGAGATTGTGAAATATTTTGAATACCACGGCGAATCCTGTTTCCTTCTAGAAGCCATAATAGTTTCTCATAGCAAGATTGCAAGAATAAACGCACGACTAATTTAATTAATATATCTTAATTTGCATTAGCATAAAATTATTTGTTTTATTTTATAATCATTTATATAATACGTTCTTTTTACTATTATTTGTCTTAATGGCAATCCAAACATCTTGTAAATAGGAATTAAAATCCAGATCGTTTATGTTCAACAAAAAATTTTTTATATATAATGATGGTCTTTTTTTTTTTTAGGTAAAATATAATGATGGTTGTTTTATTGGTAAGTAGTTATTTTTTCTTAAATTAATATTGTATTTGTTAACTCTCATTAAAAAAAAAAAAGAAATTTATTTCATAAAACGACGTAGCGTCAGTTGCTTTTTGTAACTTAAATTTTCTATTATAAAATAATATGGGTAAACACAATGTCCAATTATGATAAGAGTGAGAGCGGTTTCCGTCAATCTTAACCCTTCATTTCAGGGACCACCAGCATTTACCGCAGAGATTTCAGATCAACGGTGGTGAAGACCCCGAAGCAATTGATTGGCGTTTGAATGTAGAACACGTAGTACAATTTCAAACAATGGTGGCACGTGCCGGCCTGCCACGGTAAAGCTAAAAAGGACCTGGGCGGAATCTAGATCCGACGACCGTACCCTCGACGTCGAGACCGGATCCAACGACTATAATCTTCCCTCTTAAATCAAAGCGTATAATCTTCGTCGGATTCTAATCTGACGGTCCAGATTGAATCTCGTGTCCTCTCCCATTACAGCATAAATACCCAAAAACTCGGTCCGCACAGCCAGAAAAACTACTCGCCCTCTCATCTCTTCAAACCAAAAGAACGACTCGGATAAATTTCTCTCATATTTTCTTCTTCTTCTTCTTCTTGTTCTCAGTTCTTTCTCTTTCCTTGAAAAGCGCTTGCTCTTTGATTTTTTTCTAAGTTTATACAGCTTGTGCGCACCGTTTCACTTCTCTTAATGTCGCTGGCCAAGCTCATTAGAACCATACTCGTAAGAATCTCCCGCTACCGGAGGGCGCAGTAGGAAAAATCAGAAAGGAGATTTGATTAATCCAACGGTCGAGATTGGAAAATAAACAAATGGAGGGCCAGAAATCGCAGGCGAAGCTGACCAGGACACAGTCTTCGCTTCTCCGTTCGTCACCCACCATCCGATCGTCCTTCCACAGCTTGAGTTTGAGTTCCGTCACCGAAGGTGAGATTAACAAACACCACAGCCACGAGCATGTGGGAGAAGAGCAACAAGCTGCGAAAGAGAACAACAACAAGAACAGCAACAGCAGGAGAGAAGAGGAACCGTTACTTAAAAAACAAGAGAAGAAGCAGAAACCACCCGGTTCGACTAATTTCCAATTCCAAAGACGAACCGGTTTGGGCCGGTTCGTTGTCCCTGTTATTGCCATGGCTTCCCTCTCGTTTTTCACGCTCATTTCTCTTTTCCTTCTCGTTTACTTCTTGAATCTCAAACGAGAAGATATACCCACATCGGAGAATTTGCTGTTAGCTCTGATCTTCATTGCCATCACTTTGTTTTTAGCCAACAAGAACAAGAGATTACTGAAACAAATTACTCAACAAACCACTAGAAGATTGAATTTTTCTTGTCGAAATCAACCAAACCCCATCCAGTGGTTCATCGGGGAGGCCAACTCGAGCTTAAAGCAGAGAAATGAGAAAGAAAAAATGAAAATAATACGGGAAGGCGTGGAGTTTTACAGCAACGGCGACTTTTACGAGGGGGAGTTCCACAAAGGGAAGTGTAATGGAAGCGGGGTGTATAATTTTTTCGTGAATGGGAGGTACGAGGGTGAGTGGATTGATGGTAAATACGATGGGTACGGAATTGAGAGCTGGGCGAGGGGGAGTAGATATAAAGGGCAGTACAGGCAAGGATTGCGGCACGGGTATGGCGTTTATAGGTTTTATACAGGGGATTCTTATGCTGGGCAGTGGTGTAATGGCCAAAGTCATGGCATTGGTGTGCAGACTTGTGCTGATGGGAGCTCCTATGTTGGCGAGTTTAAGTGCGGAGTCAAACATGGCCTTGGCTTTTACCATTTCAGGTATAATTTTAAATTTCGTTAGTAATTCTTGATGATTTTGATGTGTTTGAAGTTACTATTTTGGAGGTGCTCTGCTTCTTGATTGATATAACAGTGGAATTGTATCATTATTTATTATTGTGTAATTAGTTACTATTTGAAATTTGAAAGGGAGGGTTTTGCATTTGTTAGTTTCCTAACATTCATGCATTGTTTGCTTATATATCAGGAGATTGAGATAGATCCATTCATTAGGCAGGCCCTTATTGATTGATTTAGATTTTGTCATATTGAAACATCCTATTCCCTGACTGTAAATCTATATTTGGTTGTAGAAATGGGGATAGATATTCTGGAGAGTATTTTGGAGACAAAATTCATGGGTTTGGTGTTTATCACTTTGCTAATGGGCACTGCTATGAGGGGTCGTGGCATGAGGGTCGTAAGCAAGGCTATGGAATGTATACTTTCCGAAATAGGGATACGCGATGTGGTGAATGGGATGGTGGCACCCTCAAGGCCCGTCAACCTCTGCTAACAGATGCAGTCCTTAGAGCAGTTCAGGTATTTTATGTGACATATATCATGTTAGTAATTTCACTTTCCCTGTTTCTCAGCACAGTCTCTCATTGTATATTTCGGTTCGTAAATTGCAGGGTGCTAGGAAAGCTGCTGAGAATGCTATTCAACAGACCCGGGTAGATGAACAAGTGAACAAGGCTGTTTTGGCTGCCAATAGGGCTGCAACTGCTGCTAGAGTTGCTGCCATCAGAGCTGTCCAGAACCGGATGGATGGTAAATTTTGTGATATAGATGTTTAGGATTTTAGCTTTGCTAGAAAATGTAAATCTTTCTACTGTACTTGGAAAAGTTCAACCCGATTGGCAAAATGCCTATCAGAGGTTGAGGAGAGTGTGTTTGGGGTTGTTGATCAATCTGTAAGTTGTACATAGACCATGTATATCATCAATGGAAGATAAAAATGTTCCATAGTCTTGTTTCTATATTGTCTCTTGCTCCATCAACCTGATCAGAATTGTGTGGGTTTATTTCTAGGAGCTCCATTATTATGTCTTGCGAACTGCAATAATGATGAGTCGAAAATTTGATCCCAACTTCTTGTCTGCGTCATAATATCATCATCAGCAAAAACTGTAGTGTATGAAATCCTTATCTGCAAATTTGTACAATATGAAAGTCTTATCTGCAAATTCCGTAACCTTATCTCTAATAATTGCCTTTGGGCAGGGCAACTGAAGCTTGATAAGTTAATTGTGAAAGAGATTGTAACTTGTAATTAAACACCAAATATGGAAAGAAAAAGATTACAAAAGATGAAAACGGAAAATTAAACCCACGTGTGATGCCAGCTATATTCTTGATTTTGATCAAATGAACTTTGGTTTGGCCAAGAAATTGGCAGGAGACGTTTCTTCTGAGCTTCACTTGCTTTGTGTGAGTCATCTCTGCAGAGCTCCTCCATGTTTTCCCTGCCAATAAAAATGAACCAAGATTGACTTAAGCGCTGTGATTTTTAAATGAAATCAAATGAAATTATTAACTCTTAAATGATGGAGTATGGACCGATGTACAATGCAAAGATAGAAAGGGGAAAGTGCACTGCGTCATATGTTTGTCATCCAAAATTTTGCCATCAACATGCTTATTTTGAAATTATGTGAAAGAAATATCTGCACCACTTGCTCATTGGTGATAATATACGGCTAAAATTTTGCTATCATATCTTTATATGCTAACTATTATTAATTACCCCACCCGTAACTTGAAAAGAGAATCACGAACCGTCCTAACAAATATGTTAAATTGCTGCATTTTTCAAATTAAACTACGAGACAATAGTTACAAAACTGATCATTCGTCCATAATTTTTTTCTCCATTTTCAAGTTTATGTATCCAGATATTTGTGTTTGCCGAACTCTATCCGTACAAAGAATCACGCCACCATACATGCCCATACCCAAGATCGAAGAATGTCGACAGTAGCAACATGGTGATGCAAGAGATCTAGTATCCATGACCATGACACTTTCCTCATTTGATTAAAACCCTACCGCCATCAGCGTCTGTTCTCAAACAAACCCAACCAAACTTAGAAGTACAGACAGGCTCTACGCAGATTGCAGATGATTACCTAAACATTCAGCTAAAATATGCATTACGTAGCTGCCTACTATGTATACATACGTGTATGTACTTATTTCGTTAATTTAACAACAGGAAGCCATGTGCCATCTCTTTTTGTGTAGGATAATGTTGGGTCTTAACAATATTCAATCACAAAAGCACATGATGTGGTGGGTTCTTGTCTTTGTGATAATACTATTACTTTTCATGCATGCATGATGCATGCTAGCTGCTGGATCCACAATCTTTAAATTTTCAAAAGAGTCACTATGAAAGAACTCTTTCTTTTCTTATGTTTGAATTTTAAAATGCAACTGTAGATTCTCTTTCTTGGTTCTATTAATATATATATATTCCTATAGTTAGCTAGATTCAAATCTACCACCCTCTAGCTGAAACTTTCAACAACTCCACATGCAATTTCACCGGTATGGGAATTTTTTTTTTAAAAAAAAGGTAAGTACACCAACGAAAAATACACTTGAAAGCCTTTTTTTTTTTTTTTGCCATCTTATTATTTTGTTATTGAGATCCAGAGTTCGAGTAATTTTTTTTTTTTTCAATTTGAGAGTTTATTCTAAATTGTACTCCAATTATAATATATCAACGCATATTTTAGATTTGTGATATCCTTACCGGTCGCTCTATAATATGTTATATAATATTAAAAAATAAGGAAAGAAAAGCACACTGTTTATTTAGATTCATTTTGGGGTTGCGTGATGAGTTCATTCCTGCTTTCTTCTTTTTTGACTAACCCCATGGAGGCTTGGACGCTTGATTTTACCTCAGACCCGACGGAAGCCTTGTTTCCAACTCACGGCTCTGATCTTAATTTATTAGTTACTACTTATATATTATAGTTTATTTTTCTTGTTTGTGTTTATGATGTCTTGTGGTTGTGGCATGTCCCCACCAATACTAAATAAAAATATCTATTTGCAGCGATCATTGCCCAAGTAAGAGGCTTATTTAATTAATAGCGAAGTTACAATATTCATTTGGGTGGTGTCTTGGGAAGCTGACAACTTTTTAGGATGCTTGAGTAAATTATTTCTAGGGTTTGTTCAGAGGGAAAATGTATGGACTTTCTAATCTTGGTCAAAAAAATTTATTGGGAAAACCCCCATTTAATGCTTGTTAAAAACAAAGAAGCTAAGGGAGGCAGGCCGCTCGCTCTGTAAATAAATTAATAAACCAAGAGCTCATCGTTGATAGTTAAGCAAATCTCAGTTAAACTAAACTTTCTACTGGTTCTTGGATGTTAATTACTTGTAAGAAATATTCTAAACTCGGGCATGTTTGGCCTCTTGCATTCATTACTCGTAATCCCCTAGCATTTTCTTTTAAGAAATTAATTAATGTTCAAAATTTATAAATAAGCGCTCGGGACATTATGGATAGGTGATGCTACAAGTCACAAGCTGCCACATCATGATGAAGAAGTTTGCTTCAACATCGGTGTTGTGCCTCAGAATTATTTTATGGGCCATGCATATATACACATGGCACATTATTATTACGGCGAGACGGCAATTGTTGGCATGGCTGCAGTGAAATACACCAACTATGGAAATTACCAGTGCAGCTTCCCTCTTTTGCTTGCAATTTAATCCAACATGATAAAGTATTTGGACCCTTATTAGCCAACTTGTCGCGGTTCCATAATTAGCCAGGCTGAGCCCCTGTTAGGGCCACTTCTTTCAAGTATATTGTTAAAAACTACTTTCTTCTATGAGAGATGCAATTTGTGTTGGCTGCTGCATAAACTGGGAAATTTGCTTTATATCCCATATAAGAAATTGATTGGTCCAAAAATTCGGTGTAATTGATTAAGGTGGGAATCCACAATCAGAAGTGGTCTCTCTTAAAGCTCAATTAGATTTGTAGACTGTGAGTAAAGCCCTTTTAAAAACCGAGCACGATAATAATCTCACTGTATAAAAAATCTTTGGGAGTGAAACGAAAATTGTAAGCTTGATCTATATTACGACACACTCACACATGAAAATACTTAGATGCAAAAGTTCGTACGGAACAAGCTCTTTTACAATGTTATAAAAGTGCATTAACACTCGCGGTAATGTTGTTTTTCATAATATGAACAACACATTTTATTGAATTTATTATATATTAACTTGACTTTGGGTTTGTTGACGGCATATTTAGAATTGCCTTTTGAGACACAAGGGCTTCTAACGAGCTTTTAAATTTTGTTAGCGGGTTCAAGCAAATACTTTGATCTGACCTTACATGCAACATCGTTTTCATTCCCGCTGCCCATCTCCTTTGTGTTTTTGAGCATTTAAACGTTTTTCCAATCAAGACCACTTTAAGTTTTTAAATTCAAAGAAGTCCAAATTGACCGTGATATATAAAATACACTATAAACACATATTAAAAAGCTTTAATTGTTGCAGCAAAATGCATACATTTCTTTATTTTATTTTCTTCCTGTATGTCAACTTTTTCCTTTTTCCGTCACAATTATGGAGCCTGTGAACTTGGTTTAAGTCACCTAATCCAGTCCCCCTTTTTGACTTTAAGGAAGGTTGGGCAGTAGATAATAATGTGAGGTTTCATTAATTTAGAATACGGATCAAATCTCCGCATGCTTGTTCCTTTTACATACACATGAAAGGAAGTATACCCAAAAAAAAAAAAAAAAAAAAAAGAGCCCTCGTTGTTTACGTCCTGAAAATCTTTCTTCTGACGGACGACTTGTTCAGAAAATAGCAAATGATCAATACTTTCTTCTTTTTTTTTTTTTATGTTCCCCCCCCCCCCCCCCAAAAAAAAGGTTTCTATAATACAATGAAGTCAACCATGGATGATAATAAAAGTAATTAAATGGGTTTGAAATTAATTCCCACCCACAACCGTACGATAGAATGAATCAAACATGAGTTCGTGGGTCCGTAATTTCTGATAGCGAAGGGTTGACCGTGTGATTTTTTCAAATACTCGCGGCGCTTCCGATGATTCAACAACATTTATGAGGTTAGCTCGGCGTCACGGCCTACAAAATCTTGATGCGGTCGGCCTTTGTTTATTGTTATGTATTTATATTATCATTATCTTGCCTTTCAATTCGTCACCCTTTCTTCTACTTGCGAAACAATCCTCCTTTTCTTCTTTTCCGGCCTTTAAACAATAAACACAATTCACCGTTTTAGATTATATACACTGCCGTCTTGTTATAATGTAACATTGTATTAATTACAGAACTTGTCTAATTTTACGCCACCATTTTGAATCCGCTGGAGCAATAATTTTAGCACACATATAATTGCGTGTGTATATTGAACTGATAGCTTCATAATGTAATAAAAAAATTATCATTAGTGGACATAGAACACGAGATCCCGAGCCGATTTCGTCCAAATGGCATGATGAGATGGTCGTAACAATTAATTGGCTTAAGTGGTTGGGTTGTGTTAGTTCCATCTTCTACAATTTTATAGAACTTTGTCCTTCAGTTTTGCAGAAGTATTGAGTGAAGTATGCTGATGGGAGGCACCTTCTTAATTACTAAAACCCAAGTGACATCTATCATTTTGCGCCTGCTTAGGATATTATTACTCCTTTATCATGCTATCAATTACACAAATATATATTCTTTTTTGGAGAGAAACTATTTTAAATGAATAGACTATGATTTAGCGGACAAAATTATTCAGTAGCACTGCTATTTATCACAAGGGAATTATAGAGAATAAGTGAAATATATACTTATCATTATTCTCACTACCCTAGATAGTTCTTCATGAATCATGATCATTTTTCACTTAACTTCTTACATAATTAAGTTTCTTTTTTTGTTTTTCCCCTAATCATCATCTTGTCAGATTTGCATACATACAAATCAGTCGCGAGGCTAATGGAGTGCGCCTCAGGCTAGCCCTCTTAAATTTTTCTTTTTTTATTTAACTACAAAAATACTCTTATCAAAACCAATATAAAAGTTTCATATTAATTAGTTATACCATCTCTTAACTATAGTCAAATTGTTGTCATTTGTTGTATATTTAACTTCTTATCTCCTACGTCAGAAAAATATTGAATTAGGTTAAAAAAAAATCATTCTACCCCGAAGGAGAAGGATGTTGCTGGCTTCACTATTTGACACTTTCTTTCATAATTAGCTAATTATATATTTAGATATTACACTACAAACTATAACCCTCTGGAATCTAGATTGAATTTACGTACGTTGCGATCTGAATTTTTATACTCACATGGTTTTCATTTGGTCTCAATATTAATTTCCAAAAAAAAAAAGAAGAAGAAGAAGAAGAAGAAAAAAAAACCTATCTCACATAGGACGAGAATCAATCGTCGTCGTTGATACTCATCAAATGTAAGGCATATATTTGGCATAAGATTAATATCTATTTATAAATCAACACAACAGGAGTTGCGGTTGCAAAGTAACTCAAGTGCCTTAGGAATCACAAACCAACCGTTGGGTGATTGTTGAAGATTTTAAACAAGTCAATCTTATGGTACGATTTTGAGCACAGATTGGTGAAATACACAACGACAGATCAGCGATCACCTAACACCAGCCAAAATAATAATGATAATGAATAAATAAATAAATAATAAAATCATCTCGAATTGAATTGAGATGAAAATGATGAATCGTTTCTTGGAATCATAAACACTTTGAACTAGAAAGTCACCACTTCCACATGCACATGGAGTAGTTAATTAAAGACACTGTTTCCTTTCCAATTTCCAATTGCTGTGGAAGCCATTTATCAGGTAGAGATAGAGTCGCTGATTATTCTTTCTGTCTCTCTAATTACATATCATTTTCTGGGGATGGTGGTCTAGATGATTTTATCAAAATCCTTTTTAGACCTTAAGCTTGAAATTGAGTGATAAAGAAAGATTAAGGATCAATGTCCTCGTGTCTCTTTTTGAACCTTAAGCTTGAAATTGAATGATAAAGAAAGATTTAAGGATCAATGTCTTCGTGTCTCTTTTTAAACCATGCAATTACGACTCTCGGGGGTCAGTTATGTAATCATAACTCATCATAATCAAGCTGAGAAGTCTAAACAAAAGCAATCGAAATCGTGTTACAAAGCGCCCCCATGACTTCTAATACTGTTGTCCTGGGTTGCTTTGGCTATCGCATTCTTGCAGAATGGGCCAGCTCATTGGGCTTGGGCTAGGTCCCATCAACTCATCATGGATATGAGTGAGCTCAAATCCCTAAAAGTTGAAGGTGTAAACCAAACGCACGACTCGTCTCCCGATTCAAACCTAAAAGGCAAAAATACCAGATTTACTTTTAAAGAGCGGGGGGAATTTCTCCTCGAATACGGGCCCAATTCCCAAACGCGCCCACAATCAGGAGGAGTCAACCATGGGGAAGCAAATGGGCAATTACGTCAATACACAAAGACTCTAACGATGTGTCTTCCCAGGAAGAAAGTTCACCGTTATATTCCCTCGCAATTTCAATTTTCCGAAAAGCCCATGTACCAAACACAAGTATTTTGGCTTTGTAGTGAGAGTTACCAGACCTTGACTCATCCTTTCCTTAGCTTTAACGACAACAGTGTGAACAATGAGCCGGCAAAAAATTGCCCTGCCAAAACTAAACATGAAAAAGCGAGAATCGCTTTTTGCAAACCCAGAAAGCCACATATACTTTGCTCCCTTCTTCTTCATTCATGTTTCATACACGTTCTTTTTCCGTATATACACTCAATTAAACCCTCTCTTTAATCGCAAAATCCACCAACAAGTTCGTTCCCTCAGGCTAAAAATTTCAAAGAAACATCATGTCTTTGAGCCCACCTCGAATAAGAATCAACGACGCCAACAATATTGCTGATGGGGACGGCAATGGCAACGGCGCCAATAGAAACTACCCGCTTTACTGGTGCTACCAGTGCCACAGAGCCGTTAGAATTTCATCAAGAAACCCATCCGAAATCGCCTGCCCTCGATGTTTGGGCCACTTTGTTTCTGAAATCGAGATATCTAGACCAAGACTAGTCGTCGATTTCACTGCTTTCGATCCTTCCCCTGAAGCACGTTTGCTGGAAGCACTCTCTCTCATACTCGACCCTCCCATCAGACGATTCGATCGTGGTCTTTTTGATGATCAAGAAGAACCCACGCAAGCTCGGAGGAGGTCCTGGCTTCGCCGCAGAAATAACAACATCGACCAAGAACCTGGTATTGGGCGCAGCAACGTTCTTAGGAGACCGTGGAGAAATCGTAGTTCTGATGGCAACACAAATGAAGAAACGGATGTTCTGCCTCGTCCTCGGACTTGGATTATTCTTAGACCTGCGGAGCCTTCAAGTGCAAATCCGCTGGAACCAATCTTGCGCCCCGGTCAAAATCCTTTCCCTCCTGGAGTTAGTCCGAGAGACTACTTTTTTGGTCAGGGGATGCAGCAACTGATTGAAGAAATAACACAAAATGACCAGCCGGGACCACCTCCGCTACCGGAGGCTGCCATCCAGGCGATACCGACGGTAAAGATCACGGAATCACATTTGACCAATGACTCAACTTGTCCAGTTTGTAAAGAGGAGTTCAAGGTTGGAGGGGAAGCAAGGGAGTTGACGTGTAAGCATATTTATCACAGTGATTGCATCGTTCCCTGGCTGAGGCTGCATAATTCTTGCCCCGTTTGTCGACATGGGGTGCCAGTTAGCGGTGCATCCAGCAGCCACGATGTTGACAGTGATGACGAAGATGGTGGTGGCAGTGCTCGTAGGAGGTGTTTGAGGTGGCAGCAGCTGGCCTTGTTATGGCCATTTCGGTCAAGGGATAATCGAAGAATTAATCCGGAGGGTGACAATCTTGCTACTACCCCAGGTAGGAGAAATTGAACCGTTGCTATCCGTCGTATTTACTTTTATGCTTTCGATTTGATTGGGATGTTAAAGCTCTTTGTGACGACTTTGTGACACAGAAATTATCATGAATTTTTCAGCAGCAAACTCAGCGTGGCGCCATTGCGATATTCTGTAGTCTTGAATGCAACAGTTATTGCCAGACGCTACTTATGTGATTTCTTATAGATGTAATATAAGGAATTCATAAATATGTAAACTAATTATGGGACGGTGAAGGATACATACTTGAAGAAACACTCAATTTCTTTGTGAAGCATTCATACTGTAATTTGGGATTTCAGCTTTGTATGCGTCAGTCTTTATTCGTCGAATTGAATTTCTACACCAGAATATATATTCAAAACGAGATTAAAAATTCTTTCTTTCTCCAGATTTCCCATCTTAATATGATCCAACCAATTGTCCAGCTTCCAGATAACATGAACCACGAACCATGGACTCAATGTTGATCATGCATTGATAAAAAGTTAATAACATGTCACCTCAGATTGCAGCGGGCAATCTGGAACTAAACGCTTAAATGAGTGCATATATGTGTTTTCACCAATATGGCACAATAACTAATGTTCTGACACTAACATTGTTTTCCTTTTTGTTTCAATGGCTTGGGACACAAGAAGAGTTGGAAGATGAGTAAGAGGCCAAACGGGCTCATCATGATTCAGTTCACACGTACTTGAGTTGATTGGAAGTACCAGCATAAGAGTGTTCTGTATATGTCACGATCTTGGGCATTGTGTCGATGAAGATGCCTTGCCAGCATGAAATCCTTGGGTATATGCTGTGTTCTTGAAAATTGTCTGCAATAACAACTTCATCATTACCAGAAGGCAACCCAAACTGCTTGAATATAGATGCACATGCAAACATCCCAACCAATGAAAGAAGTAGTAACGCTGCAATCCATGCTTGATAATACTAAAATGCTCCACATAAATCGTTAAGAAACTGATTGTTGCTTTTACAGGAAGTATTGAGAAAAGAACAGTTGAGTTGTTTTATTTTTTATTTTTTGGACACTTACAGCTAGGTTCTTCAAATCTGGGTAGCAGCCTTTTCTCAATCTGTTGGCTATTTCATTTCCAAGCTCTTGCCCTTGCTGCGTGATATTTCCTTCCTTGGTCTGCATAAATAGTTTCTTAAAAGTTATGAAAACATTACCAATTTCTTAAAGTGAGTACAAAAGATTACCAATTGAGATAGATCAACTTCCAAATATTTTTTCACATACTTCTGAAAGTAGTTTAGCAGATATTTGGTCCAGAATCTCTTCCACAAATTTCTCTGCATCCGTGAAAGGGCTTGACAGATTTACAGCCTTAGCCGATGTGTCCTTGACATTCTGTACATCTTTGGCTGGTTTTCTGGCTTTCTCTGCATCAAAAAATGAAAACAGAGATCTGCAGGTTCAGAAGCTCAATAGACACAGCATAAGCATTACAGTTCTTGTATATACAAATGAGAAAGCCTGTTATTATTGTGAGATAGATCTATTGACATCAAGATCGTCTAACCGGCCTAAATAAAATTAGATCCTTCCAGTCTCCGCACATAAGCATGGTGCAAATTTACCTGTGACTGCTTTTGAATTACTATTTGCAGTGACATGACTTCCACCAGCACTTTGCATGGCAGATGCTTGCTCAGGAAGATCAGGCAGAACTGTAGAACCAGATGGAACAAAAGCAGCCAGGTCGGGAGGCTGGTCCTTCCCTACCGTGGGGTTAGCCTACAAGGAATATAAAGGTAATTCAATGAACAATTTAACATAACTATTTGGTAAAATAGACAAGAAACTACTGAAGTCACCTCCAGGTCAACATACGCTGGGTCTCTCCCAATTGATCTGAGAAATTTGTCAAGATCATTGGTGCTAAGAGCTGGGAACAGCAAAGAATACATGACAAATCAGATGCTTTTTGAAAAACTAAAATTTGGAATTAACTCAAAACACATAAACTGGTGACAGCCTATAGAAATACTTTTCACTTACAGATTGACATGTCATTGGACAACGGGTGGAAGAAGCATCGTTCCTGAGCTTTATATCCTTTATCCAACAATAGTGCAACATCTCTTCACATGAGAAAGTTATAAGATAACAAGCATTTTAGATATACATGTAAAAACTATTAGAATAAGACATGCGTGCAAATTTTTCTAATGTTAAAACACTGATCTTTTACAGTGGGTTTTCTGGAAACGAGAAAATAAGCCTAAGAACTCATAAAAGATAAATCAGGCTCAATTCTCATAACCACCAGCATGCTTGGTTTTCATCACCAGCATCTTTTTGCCATTGGCTTTCTACATAGTAATCTTGCATGCTCCATTTCATCTTCTTATGCATCTATCAACTTATCTATCATGTTATAAAAAATATGTGAAATTAAGCTAATCTACAACCAAGATGAAAATGACCAATACACAACAATTCAACTGCGAGTCAACAATTGAATAACATGGTGTATCTAAATACTGAGAAAGCAGCAGCTAAAAATAGAAACTGTCGAATCTTGCCTTTACGAATACAAAGCAATTATGATTTATTAGAAATTAAACAACACTACATGCAACCGTGCCAACAGTATGAACTGCATAAGATTGAAACCATTCTAACTAAAAACAAAACTTCAAATTGGAGGCAAGTAAAACAATTTTTATTCTGAACAGATTAAAAATCAATCAAAAAGACCAGGGAGTAAGAGGCAAAGTCTGGTCAAACTGAAGAGCTAATGCATACCGTGCCGATTCATTCACCAGTGCAAATGGAGTGACACTTCCCAACGGCACCTTGAACAGTAAACACATGCAACTATCAGCCATTATGAGTTATCATCCTCCGAGTTCAATAACATATCATATATCTCTTGGCCAAAACACTTAAACTCTCCCTTAATAAAATAACATAATATTAATATAGCACAACAACATAAAATCAAATTACAACATATCTTAAGAAAGTGGAAATTCTCTGACGCATGTTTAGATAAGAAAAGAAAACTCTCAACCAAAGAATAATCAAACCGACAACAAAGTCTAAAAGCATTAATTTTAATATGTTCAACCAATGGATTACACATTATCCCAGAATTATCATCAAGCAACCAGCAACTTTGGGTCTCTACTTGTAGTCAACAAAGGAAACATGTTCCAATAAATTTTCTTCCAAGAGCCAAACATTGAAAAAGAGATAAGAGAAGAAAGCCTATTTTCCTTTGATAATAATTTCCAACAAAAGAAAAATTTATTGCTCAACAAACAAGTATAAAATTGTGCTTCAAAGTAAGGGCATTGACTCTTCAAATCAGGAAATTTCTATGCTAGAAATTAGAATCTAACATCAGTTTATAAGAGTTATGACCAAAACTGAACAATAATCACATACCTACCTTAAGTATTTCAAGCATTGTTTCTTCAGGAGCCATCCTCAAACCTCCCTTTCCCAGACCAAGTCTTTGAGATAAAACTGTTCAGATATGGGGGCCACAAAGAACGCTCATTAACTATCAGGAAGTAATCAACCACTCATAAGCGGAAACTAATCACATGAAAGAACAAATATGTGCATGTCAATGCCACCTCAATGTGCTCATCTAAGCTTGTTATGTGATACTATACCTTTCATATCTACTTTTGTATCTGCCAATGCAGAAACAATATAGAACCTATGTTTCTTGTCCTGGAAAAACAAGCATCTGAAATCATTCTTCCAAAAATGCAGGAGGTTAAAAAATGGAAGATCTATGGCTAGAACATTGAACAAACATCAATATTAAGTATTATATTGCACCTTCAAGAACAAATTTTTACTGAGTCCGCCTCCTATACTCCCAACATACTTTGCCTGAACGAGAAACAAAATTCCTGCTGAAGGTCTATGACCGACCATACAAGGTGTCGTGTAAGAAAATACATTAGCCAACTTCAGCATTCTTTTCTTACCTGAGTTTCAACGGTCATAACAGCAGGGTGCTCATACTGAGAAAATTCAATTTGAAGATCCTAAAAATCCACATATGCATGTCAGTACCAGAATATAAGAGATAGAAATTGAAACATATAAAGAAGATTGCACAGAGAAATCTATGTAATGTGTAGAATGTTCAACAGAATATACCCATATTCTCATAAAAACATGTCTAAATTGATCTACCAATCAAAATTATCAATAGATCATCTTTCTTTTCCCCCCCTTTTTTGGCTAAGGTAATGACTTCATAGAAGAAATCGAATACTAGAATGCACTACATTGGGGGGGGGGGGGGGGAAACATAGCATGCTCAAACAAAGCAAAGATAAATCTAGTCTCCAGTGAATTTCCCACCAGATGCATCTGATTGTGCGAGAGGTCATTGTTCTTTCCTATTAATTAGACAAAGGTTGTAAATCTTCAGTAGTCTAGTAGAATCCTTTCAATCTTCACCCCCAAGACATTTGCTTCGTATTGAGTGATATTCGTATCCACTGTGTTCTCCAATTGTTTATTACTTTATTCTATTATGTCATTCACTTTCTCAAGTTTCAATTTCACATTGTATGATCCACCCTTAGCTTTCTGACTTTTGTCAACAATCAACGACCGACATTGACAAAGACTCTTCCTCACCAAGTTCAAATGCATAACTTACTATCATGCAACAATGGCATTAGACCCTAGTTTAGCACAATCTTGGGGCTAGATCTAAGGGCATTACTGTAGCATAGTGTCAATGGGTTGTATCATTCTTATCACCAATATAACAATTATTGAAGTACTACCTCTTCACATTAGGCACAAGACCATCATTGACCAAACCAATTACCAATGTGGGATAACTTTTAACTCCCATGCAAACAACAAATATCCTAAGAAAATTTATACATTTGCTGCCAGCTCATTTAAAAAAGGAGCTTGCTAACCGAACAATAACATACTGCTTTACAAGTCGAAGTTAAAACAGTGTAATCTTTTCCAGGATGAAAAAATAACAAATAAATAATTCAACAAATTCACATCCAAATATTTACTGAATAGAAATAGGACGTCTATGACAATATCAGCCTAAAATCATGAAATAGTTAAACTGGTTACAATCGCAATTATAGTCACGTGGCATATAATTCAGCGGGAAAACAATGAGAAACCCGATCCAATTTAACACAATACCATAGAACAAAATTGAGATCCTAGCTCCTAAATCAAATTAAGGAAGGCGAAAGGGATAACCTTTAATCGAGCAAGCAACTGGCCCTTCGAATAAGCCATTATTCTCTTTCGGCTCGGTTTCCGTCTCCGAGTAAAGTTGGAGCAGAGAGCCACAGCCTACAGCGGAGAGAATGGTAAAACTCGGTGGTCTAGCCACGGGGCTCAATTTCGCTAATAACTGGTGGAGTTACGGGTCTCAGACTAGAAACTTGGGCCTTGTAAAAGAAATGGGTGTTGTTGACGACTGGTGTGGCCCATGACTGGAAAAACAGTTGGGCCCTTAACTTTGCCCGTCTTAGAACTGAAGTCTTTATAGAATTGAAATCAAGATCGAGTTCTTGTATTACTTTCGGACGCGGTTATCTTACCCTTACCTGGGTTTTAACATGTTACCGTATTAGGGCCAACTACAATTTATCACCTAAAATCTTTAATTTATTCTTAAAAGTGTAAAAATATTAATTTATTAAGAATATTAAAAAAAAATTATTAACGACTTGCCCCTCACTTGTCGTCATCTTCCTAACGAAAACAGAGATAATTGAAATTTTCATAATTGTAAGTATAAATTAAAATTTATCTTCTATCTCTAGTAAGCTGTTGTTTATCCTTATAATTGAACTTTTTTTTTTAATCAATTTCTATACGTAAAGTTTGTGTGATTGTGAAGTATTCTATTAAAAAAAGTCAAGATATTGATTATTATTATAATTTAGCATGATTAATTTGTCTTAATAAGGTCAAAGCCGGATCATTCAAAATCATGCCTAATGTTGGATCTGATTTCTAAAATGCATTCATTTCCTGAAGAGGCCACTGTCTCTGCATTATGAAATACGATACCATGCATTTCACAAGACAAAACAAAAATTTGACTGGGAAAATGGCATTGAACTCGACAATCATCTATCGAAATAAGCAAAATTTCGGCAATAATATAGTATATTAAGAAGTCTTGGTTTGATTGACTGTTTGGAACCACATGATATGTTGGTGACTTGATTGATTGGAATTGTCATGTTAATTAGGAATCCCATGCGATCACTGATCACGTCCAAATACAAGTACGATTTCATGGCTATGTGGGACCATAATCCAATATGGGCCCGGGAGTAGCATTTCCATGACCCACTATCTGCAGTTCTACTCAACGAAGCATTTCAACAAACACTTTCTCGAATGAGTGGCGTGGCCCATGTAAAGCACAATGAAGAGGCCGAATACAATGTAGAAGAAACAATAGAGAATGGGACCCGAGTCACCCCATGCCGTTTAGCCATTGCGTCGGAGGACAGGTCATGTGCAATCTTGGCTTGAGCTAAAGGTTCAGCCCCTTGACCAAGATATGATAAAGGTAACCCAAAAATTTTCAAACATTGTCAATCTATCTGGCTGTAAATGAACTTGATGTGACCTGCCATAAGGTTTATAATTTATTACATGAGTTTCCAAGAAATTTCGTTAGTCCAAAATGTTTTAAATGTCATAATAAATTTGATCTCGAAGAATTCCAATATATGCCTGTGCTAAAAATGGAAAACATACATTTTTGTTAAAAGAGATTCCAAAGGTTAATAATATTATTGGGTCAACAAACTAACTGGGTTCTGCGTTAAAGATGGTGGTGCAAAAGATCATAAACAATATATGAAATTTGTCAAAATGTACGAATGCTCAAATGACCATAACATTCCCATGTTGTAAACAACTCTGACAAATGAAATCTGCCTGATTGAAGCTACGCGACATCGTTAAATATGGTCTCCCATGATCAGATGTTACCACTTGTTGAAGTAAAGTGAAAATTTATTTGGCTGATATTAAATGGGAGTTCTGGATTCCGCAGAAAAGAGCATAAACTAAAAGAGCAAGTAGATCTTGTTTAGATTTGATATTGGCAATAAACATTTGTGGTTAAATTGGCCTTTTAACCCAGCTAAATTTCGGTAGCAATAATAAAGAAAGCACTGTTGCAAATGGCTTCAAGTTTCCACAACTCTCTGTTCTTTGTTCCCAGTAAGATAACCATTTCTGACATCTTATCAGAGAGGGCAATACTTTTCACATTTCCATGAGCCACGAGACTACAGTTTCTTTGAATAAAATTTCGGACAAAAACAAAAGCATCAATTACAATAATGTATGATTGAAATTTTATTTATCATTTCCATTACAATGTAACGCACTTAATTTGCATAGTTGATACAACAATATATAATATTTAGAAATCCACATGAAAGAGTCCACCGATAATAAAAAGAAAAAGTATCATCTTCATGTGGATTTCTTGTCTTTCTTTCTTAATCTAACTGAAAATACAACATATATGAATTTTTGTCATTGTCAGAAACATCTCCAAGCAACAGAGCACTGAAGATCATGAATGAATAATTTTATCAAATGAGGGGTGGGGGCAGAAAAAATGAATATACTGATATCATTGTTTCATCAGCAGAAGCTCCATAAACGAATATCTCCATCTTCCAAAAAATCATCGATCATCGGTAGTGGTTGATCAAAGGACGAGAACATTTGATCAACATACTTTGGTGACTGAATCCCATCAAAGTTGTACCATGAGAGTGGTTCCATCATTGAAATGGGTTCGTTGTAGGACCCAAGAGAATGCATCAGGGACACATCATCATCGACTTGATCAGACGGTGAGGAGGACAATGATGGCGATGAGATTGATGATGACGGTGATGACGATAAATAGGAGGAGGAAGGAAGAGGAGGTGATATTGGTTGGGTGGTAGTGTCCGCACTGGTGGTGTTATTGTCAATAATATTGTCTTTAACAAAACTATTAGCAGCAGCAGCAGCTACTCTTTGGATTGATTTAGGAGACATAACAGTATCAGGAATGTAATGAGAGGAAGTGATGGGAAAGTTGAGATTTGCGGAAGAACCTTTGAGGCATAGGAGTGCAGCATCATAAGCCCTAGCAGCTGCTTCTGCTGTTGAATAAGAACCTAACCATATTCTTGTCTTTTGATTCGGCGCCCTAATCTCTGACACCCAAGACCCCCAGCTCCTCATTCTCACTCCCTTGTACTTCTTCACCTTCTTGCTCGCTGCTGCTGCTGCTGCTGCTGGTGATGATGAAGATTTTGATTTTGATCTTGATGTTGATGGCATTTTCCTTGATGATATCTCTCGTTCCATCGTTTGCTCGGTCTTCACCATTGTAAACAGACACTAACAGAGATAGATCGATCAACAAAATATGCTTTGATGAAAAGAGGGCGTCGAAAAATTATTTATTATGCGGGTATTATTGCTTTTCTTCTTCCTTGTTCTTCTTCGTTGTTGATTAGCTGAGTAAAGCAATGAGGCCGGAACTGAAGGTGAGACAGGAGCAAGGTTGCTATTTATAGACGGGGGTTTGATATATATTTCTTGTAAATAATGTAACAGGAGGATCCCTCTGTCTAAGGAAAGATAGTATGAAATATGAAAAATGGGTGCATGACAGATATTTTTGGGTTTTTAAAATCAGAAATATGTGGCTTCTTGCTTTCTTCTAAAAGGACATAACGCTCCCTCTCCATCCACGGTAAAAACTGTTTATTAAAAAATTTAAAATATCAATATCTGTATATCTAAAATTTACAGCTGGAATATTTTGAAATGTAAACACAGTCAACACTATATCATAATTGTTTACACAGAATTTAATTTCTTCCTTGTACTTGTGTAGAAAAAATGAAAGGTGCTTAAGTTTACAATGTGGCATGCGATGACTAAAGTTGCTGTTAAAGTTGCAGTTGGACGACTGTTCTCTTTCTTTTTCACTTTTCTGAAGGAGATTAAATCAACTGTAAACCTTTTGAGGAAGAGCACATGGAATGGAACTAACATTTTAGAACCCATATGCACCAATCAAAGACCAGAAAAGCAATGGAAGGCTTGATTAGTTTATTAATTTAATTCATATTTCTAAAAGAGGCTTGTTGGTTCTAGAGTTTGTCCAACTTAAGCAGCAAGTCTCCCCTCCCCAGTTGACACCCAACAATGACATATAAGCTTTTTTTTTTTTTATTTGTTTTGGATTGAAGATATATATGCATTTAAACTAATCAAAGTGAGAGAATTAAACCCATGGGCAAATAAGAAATTTCACCATATGGGTTTTTATTCTTCTATAGATTTATCTTGTATACTTATTGGTGTACATATCTTATTTATCTTACAATAAAATGAGTAATGAAATTATGAAAGGGAGGGACAAACATAGGATTCTTTATCCTTAAGAGGCAAGAGGCAACTTCCAGGGATCTGCAGTTAATGATATTAATTAACACAAAAACTAAGCAGAGATATCAGAATTATTTTAATAATTACACAAAAATTAAACAGCAGTCCAGGCAGTCTAAGTAGTGCGAATACGTATTGTACGTGAGAAAAACAAAAGTTAAAAAGAAAATAAAATAACAGCTGTTGCTTCACTGTCTTGCATGCAACTCTAAAACCGCGTTATGGGCTCTACGGCACGCAGACGATGGCCCTCCTATCATGCAAATTAAGCCAGAATCAATCCAATTTCTGTCAATAGAAAGTGATAATAATAAATTGAGACATACACATCTCAACCGTGTCGATGACATTTTTTTCTTAGCTGCTTACGCCTGCATGAATTGACCTTGCACTTATTTTTATTTTATTTTTTCTAACTAGCTACTTAGAACTCACTATAATGTCCATATATCTTTTTTTCCTTGAGAAATTCGATGGGATTCGCTCGGTACGGCAACATACTAAAATTGAAAACCTTTCATTTACTTTTGCAGTGTGCCAGCGCACATGCATGCCGTGGCCATGCTAGCTGCTGCCTATTCCATACGCATTGGAAGAAGGACGAGAAACTTTCTAGGCTGGGTAGACATATTTGTTTTCACACTTTGAATGAGATATAGATATCGTCATAGATGGAAAAATTTGATCGTAACTTTTCATATTTGGCGGCATGGAGGTGATCGGGTTTTGCCAACTTTCCAGCACGAGTTCATCATGCGATAGCCGTTGGCAATGGTGAAGTGTGAAAATTGCAATTGCTAGGACAATTGTTGATTGTTGAACTGATGAAGAGTTTAGGACACCGCGTCATCACAGCTTAAATGATCCTTCAAGGTAAATTAAAAGGTGAATAAATCATGGAATTATGATTTAGGTGAAACTGACAGATCAATGTCGATACATTCATCTAATAAAAATTTTAACACATGAACACATTTATTTTGAAATCTATGAGTTATATATGGTTGTGATAATGATCATAATGAAAAAAAATATCTGTTAAAATTTTTAGATAATCTTGGACCGTGCCATATCCCATTTAATTATATATTCTTTCTCATATTTAAAATATCGTATGATTTTCTTTAGAATTCAGAAGCATCAGGACTCTAAATTTTAGTACAAGCACTTCTAATATTCCACGTGCACATCTACATCAAACTCTTAAATACAAGGGCCAGGGAGAAAATTAATGGTGCTAGGTTTACTATTCCTAGTCTCTTGGCTATAAAATTTTGGTTATATACGGGCGGTACCAATAATAAGCAATTCAACAGTCAACTTTCCTTAAACATAGCCTTCCAAAACAGCTCATAAATGCGTCGGATGATTAACATTTGCATTTCCGTAACTTTTTTACGGCTAGAAAGTCAAATACCTCCTCGGTTTTTCCAATTTTACCTTTGGCATTGCCTCTACCAAGTAAACTCGGTACAAGCTTTGGAATTTTGATTGTTTCTCCAGGAACATCGCCTTTAATTTGTTTGGTAAAACCTTCTTAGAAGGATAAGTATGGGAGGATTGGAGCAACAATGTCCTCAAATGAATTGGTTAGAGGCCTCAGCCTATTTTAAAGTCAAGAATTCAAGTCTTATTATTATTATTAGTAGTAGTAGAACTACTACTACTTGATTTAAGACTGCAAATCCACACAGATCCCAGCAGACATTAGATTAGTTTTTTTTTTTCTTGTAATGGATATTTTTAGAAAATCAATCAATCCTAGTCCGAGACAATATATGGATGCAAATTTTCTATGTGTTCTCTTACTAATTTTATTCCACCAACCAATGTAAACGCAATTTTTCAACCAGTTAAAAGTGTAAACCCTAATTTAAAAAAGGACAGAGAAACCCGTGGGAGACACAGAGAGAGAGAGAGAGAGAGAGAGAGAGAGAGATTAATATTTGGAAGCAAAATTTGCACTTTCCAATGATAATCCATGTGTGAAAAGAATAGTGTCGTCAATCCGTACGAGTCATCTCCCTCGTCCCTCCTTCCTTCGTATGAACACACATAAATTAAAAATCACAAGAATCATAATAATTGCGAAGCATCTCTTTCTTTCTTTTTCTGATAAATTGGATTATTAATTGGCCCGAAAATTATTATACATTACAATATTGTTATTCTATTATCAGGTGGCTGTCACTCTGATTCGCCCCATGTATGAGGTCATTTTTTATTGCTCCCCTCACATGTTCAAGCCACACTTCATTTTACTTTAATGTTAATGAGAGGGTCTTTGTCAGAGACGTAGGAATGAAACAAGGGATTTGTTTGACCGAAACTGCGAAGGAAATTTCGTCTTCATATTTATGGTCATTTGTTTAGGGCTAGCATGCAATAGGCACTAATTGGTTGACCAAATGGGTACTCAAAGCACAGTTATCAATGACCGTGGTTCAATATACATACATTATATAGTTATACTTTTAACGGAGAAGTTAGTCAAGATTGTGGTTGTTATTGGGAAAGTTTTGTTTACCAATTTTCATATGTTTTGTCTTGGCTGCAAGCTGTAAAATTAAACTAGAAACCAAAGTGAGCTTTAACGGAGATACTAAACAAGCAAGGGTACTTCTATTTGAAAATATTGTAGCTTTGTATTATTCGTCATTCGTTATTGTTGTTATTATTATTATTATTATGATTTTTGTAACAAGACTCGTCATTCGATTACCCTACCTAGCTAGAGTTGGGGGTTATTGAAGGAAAAGGACCATTCACAATTTCAATTCAATGTATGTTTGATCAATATTTTATTTCCTGTATGCTGGCCCCTACCCCATCCTTTGTTGGACATATTTGCTTGAGCATTTTGAGGGGTATATTTAGTATTGTGGATACTGGGCTTCTCAACGTACGGGTTGTGAAATTATTTACGAAACCAGGTGAATGTATGTGTTTAACGACTAAATTTTGGCACTAGTTAGTACTTGTCAATCTTATACGCCCCACCAACTCAAAGTCCCTACCTGATGATTAAAAACCACAGCCATTAATGAACATGCATGCATGAACCCTTATTCATTTTCTGATCATATCTTGTGTATTAATCGTACTACGTACATTATCTCAAAAGAATTTAGACTCCCTCTATGAACTGGCAACCCCTACCCCAATAAGCTTCCGTACATCATCGCATAAACATACAAATATCATATTTCAAGGGTGTTGAGTCCAGCCAGCGGGAAGTAGGGCCAGTTTGGAAGTTGCACGGCGATATAAATCTTTTAAATAATCGAGACTTATTGTCGCTTGCATTTATTATAGAAATGGGAAAAATGAACAAGCGAGGATGGGCGAAATTGCAGAGAAGGATTCCAAAATTTGAAGCTTGCTGGAGGATAGAGAGGCAAAATCCATGTGGATTAGCTCTTTGTGAGAATATCAAATCCTCTTTTAATTTAATTTTGTTCTCAGACAAGAGAAACTTCGAGGAAAAAGTTTATTAAGAGTATCAACAGCAACTACCATATCCATAGCAATGGCTCAGGCAATGTTGAGGTACAGTTGTTTTATTGGTTTATTTTATTTATCATTTTGGTGGGTACTTTTAAGTTAAGAGGATAGAGGAGATGGCGAGCGGGCTGACTCTTGAAGGGATAGACTAGAAACAGTGCACGATGTGTGTTAGAATTTACAAGATTTATGATACGCCTTTTTCAGCAACTTGTGCTTTTATTATTTGCATATGTGGATTCTTAAACGTTTTTGGAGATTGCGTTGAATCTTTTCGATCGGGCAAATCTGCAGATATGTGATCCTCCTTTCTGGGTATTTAATCATTTTGTTTTGTGTATATGACCTGCAAAACAAAGGGAACTCCTCCCAGGTGCCGTCAAGAAACTTTCTGGTTCCAGTGAAAAGTTGCCATCTACGGGGCTACCATTGCTTGGTTCATGTTACGTTGATTTCAGTGAAAATTCTAATTTCTTTGGAAACTGCTAGAACTCAAAACCGAGAACAGCACCCCTTCCCTTGGGGGCAAAAAATAACAAAGAAAAAACGAAGTCACCCACATGGGGTCTGCAATCAAAATTTTTAATACCACGAGTCAAATCTACAATAAATATAGTAAAAACTCTAAAATAGTCAAAAGTTGCAACCAGGCCAAGCTGACAATGGTGGTTAAACTCTTGCCTCGCTTGCAGTCAGCCTGCAACTAGTTGATAGGGAAAAGGGAAATCAGGCAGCAAAGTCTCAATGGAAGGTTTACTACGGAGCTTAATTATAAATAGTCTGATGGAAAAAATTAATTGCTCTTGCAAATTGCTAAAGAAAAAACATTAATGTGAACCAAGTGGAAGTATAATGAATATGTATATGGTGCAGAAACTGTTTGCCTAGAAAATGATATAAAAGGACCTTGATACCTTACGGATTATGCAAGGTACATCCCTCTAATAAAAAAAATACATCTATCACATTGTGGGGAAGTGCATGCCCTATCATATCAGGGTGACATCACCACCAACAGTGTTGAGCTCAGAGTGTGATACTGCCCTCATCAACAACCAAATTGTAAGTCTAATGAGATGGCTCCACGAAAGAACTCAAGGAACTGATTACAGATTCGTATACCTCAACTCCCTTCAAGAATACAGTGTCTTTCAGGAACTGGGAGACAGAAGAAATAAGTCAGGGAAAAAAAAAGGGCAAAATGCACACGTTGCCCTTAAATAAAGTTGGCAAGTCTGTCTAACCTCATTATGGTCATGCAACAAGATAGGGGTGTTCATCATTGGGGAGAAGCCGAGAGTCGGAATTCCTAACTGTCTCATGTAGCGTGCATCAGTAGTTGAAGCCAAAATTTCAGGCTTTGCAAGTTTTCCTCCAACTGATGTCACAGCTTGCTTAAAGACTGACCACCAAGGATTGGAATCATCAGTTGGCGTCATGAGAGGACGGCCCTTGTAGTCTCTTATCGGTCCTTTCTCAGTTATCTGCCATGCAAAGAGAATAATTAGCTGATCCATTTCATTGCCAAGGAAAAAAAAAAAAAAGGATGATAAAACATATGAAAACTTGAAATCGGCAACTTTGGACTTATTGTTAATAAAATGTTTGTACCAGTGAATCGAAAATAGTCAAGTGACAAAACAGAGGTCCATCATGCCATATAAACTAGAATGTAAAGATAAAATGTACCAAATAGCAACATGATTTAATCGCACCAAACATGCATATTATCTCCATAAAAAATTTTAAAATGCTTCTCTGTAATTTGAACATTTCATTGAAATCATGTGATAAATGTCCATCACTCAAAGATCACACATGGTACACTGAGTCCACGACAATCAAGGATCCCGGTTCGGTTTTGATGTAAGTCAGGGTCCTTTAGTTTCACTGGTCTTGACCTTATTTGACAAAAATCTTTGAAGAGGAACTAAGGTCAATAAACTAAAACTGGAGTTCTCTGTTAGAACTTAATTTTTAGAAAGCTGAACAAAAAATTTTTTGGGCAGATAATAAGAATTTGAACATAATAACTTTTATCAGAGCCACTGTTCGCCAAATAACAAGGAATGAGATTTCTATTGAAAAAACAAGAACCCTTCAGCTATATGATTTAGGATAATATGGACCAAAATGAAGAAATCTTATTGCTCATTCGCAAATAACAAGATAGAGCAAAAGCATTGAAAAACATGAGTTAATAAATAATAACTTACTGAAGCAAACAGGTCAAAAAGAAAACACACCTTTAAACTTATTTATACACAAGATTATATTACCCTGCGGAAACAATGGCGTGAATGTTTATTATTGCTTGATTCCTAGTTGACACCTAATAATATCTTTTGGATGTGCATTCAAACGACAAGTTGAAAGCACAACAACCACACAGGTTTCTGGGATCAAAGAAACAAATTCCTAAGAAACCCATCTTCATACAGACACACACACACACACACAAAAAAGAAAAAGTACCTCACCGGCTCAACTATAGCCCAAACAGCACAAGGGTATAGAATGCGAAGTCCAAATCCTAATAATTATTGATAATCAAATTAATATCTCAAACTAGTAAGTATCAAATGGTATACCACTAGTACATCTCCTAATTTTACAATGGCCCGTGTTGTGCAATTCCTATCTTCTCAATAAAGCACCAACTTTTTTACATAAATCGAGATACAAAATTCTTGTTTATTTACACAGAACATCTCTAATGTTTATCACAACAAAGAAGATAAGTATTATAGAAGGGTGCAAGGAAACCTCCATTCACAGAAGAAAGTGCAAAGAGCTAGTAATTCCAATACTGTAATCTATCTTCAATAGAGCATTGTGATCATTTACTGACAAACTGTGTCCTTGCTGAGTAACAGTACACATAATGTGGAATATATAAGGGCCCTCATATAATGTACCATGTGATAGTGAGATGATGGGAAAAGTAATCACTTGATAAATGACAATTTGTAACAATGCGACTCAGAGCTTTCCTCTAACTAGGTTAAAAATGCCTCTTGTAAGCAAATAACTAAAAACTTTGAATCCCAATTTTGTAAGCATAGTTTACTTGATGAAACTGCCGTTGTAGGCTCTCAAACAGTAATTTCTCAACAACAGCCGATCAAATTCGATGAGCTGCACTACAAATTTGTATAAGTTAAAAGAAAAAATAACTGAAACATCACAATTCACCTCATACGACATATTCCTTATAGCCGGGGCCCATTCTTCCGCAATTTTCCTCCTGACAAGATCAGGGTCTGCTGTAGGCGGCAATCTAACATCAAAACCGGCTTCAGCCTCTGAAGGTTGCATGTTCATTACAAACCCCTGCACAAAGCACAAGCAATCCAATGATATGCATCCACCACGGAAGGAGGTGAAAAAAAAAAAAAAAGCAAATACCAAACTTCAAATGACAAATCTCACAGTTGGTGACGGAATCCCAGCTTTCAAATAAACCGGATTGACCGAAACAACCTCAGAGTTGGCCGCTCGTCCAGCCTTAACCAGATCAAACTGGCTCTCTCTGAACTTGGTAATCATCTCAACGCTCTTCATCAAATTCTCCATCGCCCCATTATCAAACATCCTCGAACCGTGCCCCGGCGCACCTTTGGCTCTGATTATCAAGTGCCACGGCGATCTGTCCGCGTAAAAGACCCTAAAATCATCGTTCGTCGAGGCCTGTCCTTCATCCATAACAAACCCAACATTCAGCTCCCGAAACTCGTTAGACTCAACGAACTTCGCCATCCCGTCAGACCCTCCGATTTCCTCGTCTGGCACGTAGGACACGTGGACGGTACGGGTTGGTTTGAAGTTTTTGATCAGTATCAAGTTGCGGATGGCTTCGAGGTACTGGATGGCGATGCACTTGTCGTCCTGGGACCCACGGGCGAATATTTGGCCGGTTTCAGGGGAGTGGAAGGCGGAGAAGGGAGGGTGGGACCATTTGTCGGGCTCGGCGGGGACAGAGTCGAGGTGGGAGTTGAAGAGGATAGAAGGGAGAGAAGGGTCTGAGCCAGGCCAAGTTAGGAGTAAGACGGGTTTATTTGGGACGAACTCTAGGGTCTTGAATTGTAGGCCGACGGATTGAGCTTGGGATATGAGAAAGGATACCGGAGCTGTGTAGTTGGGATTCGGGTGGGCTGTATTGAATCGAAGGTATTGTTTGAAGCGAGTTATGGGCTCTCGTTCTTCGTGTGATTTTCCAGATGAAGTGAAGGAGAAGAGGATCGCGGCTGCTAGCATCAGAAGCATATGGCTACCGGTCGCCATGGTACCGACTAAAACTGTAACAGAGTGGACTGTGAGACTGACCGATAGACTGTAGAAGAGAAGTCAACGACTGGGAAACTGTAAAGTACGGATGGTAATGAATCGGATCCATCCAAGATCCACCGTATCCAAATTCAATCGGATCGAAGTTCGGTTGATTTAAAATGAATTTAGATTGAATTTGCATATCAATCTGCGTGTGGAGTTCAAGATGGATATAGAGTAAGTTTAGCTATTTTAATTTTTAAATTTAGATTTATATCCATTTATTTTTTAATTTTATTTTATTTTAAGAATTTTTAAATAATTATATAATTATAAATGATAATAAATTTTATTTATAGCATATTAATTATAGTTATCATATATTTAAAAAAATTTTAAACTTAAATATTAGTTTTATTAATTTTTACGATGATAGCATAAAAATACTTAAAGCTAACCGGTCTTAAAATATATACATGCAATATTCAAATTATAAATTAAGTAATAATATATCATAATTTATTTTATTATATTGATCAAATAATTTTTAAAAAATATAGTTATTTCTCCTATAAACTAATACAAGTGGTACAAATTTTTTATGGTACAATATTGTCTCATAGTTAGTTTTTGAAAGATATTTTTATCATATTTCTTATTTACTCGTTTTGCTATAAAATATAAGTGCAATATTTATTATATTTATTAGACAAAATGTATAATTTAGTTTTTATCCATAATTTTAATCTTTAATTCTCATTTAAAAAAATTTCCCTTTTATTATTGAGTTTTAAATTTTATAATAGACCTGAAGTAAATTTTGATTATAATCTTTATATATATATTGAGTAAATATAGATATTTATTTATTTTTTAAATTTAGATATGAAACTAAAAATATGGACCCATAACTGATTTGGAGCAAAGACGGACCTTAATTTTTTTTTTATGGATCTGTATTAAAAATAAAGTAGATCTAACTTGTATTTACTCTATTATCATCCCTACAGTAATCTAGTAAATGAATGCATGTAAACTAGGAGAATTACATGAGATATGCCTCATTTCCTCCAAAATACATAATATATGCCTTAAATTACACCACTCTTAAATTTTAAACATATATACTTTAAAAAATCATTAAAAATACAAAATTAACCTCAATTACATCCTCATAAATTTGAATTAATATCATTAAAATCAGGTAAATAATTGAGAATACTTAATTTTAACTAAACCAAGCACAATTAGCAATTTAACATAAATTCTTGACTTTTTCATGTTAGTCGATAAGTAATCGAGGATACTTGAGTTCAATTAAAATGAAATATTATTTGGAGAATTCTCGACTTTTTTTTATAAGTCGAGTAGAGAGTCGATGATATTTAATCTTAAATTAACCTTGCCCAGGTACTCATTCAACAATAATTTTCAACCTTTCATGAAAGTTTAATAACTAGTAGATAATATTCGACTTAAATTGAAATGAAAAAAAATCTTATTTAATTAAGTTGAGTAAGAAATCAAAGATACTCAACTATAATTTAATCTTGTCTGAGTATTCAATCAGTAAAGATTTTTGACTTTTTGTGAAATTTTAATAATTAGTTGAGAATATTCGACTTCGATTAAAATAAAATATTTTATTTAATTAAGTCGGGTGAAAAGTTAAGTATATTTTATTATTAGACTTACTTTTATTCAACATACTTTTTTAATCAAATATTTGACTTACTTATTTCCTTACTTAACTTCCTGCACAACTAGATACTTAATTTATTAAACTTTCTTATTTTATTTCTTACTTATCTAAATACTTAATTTCATATTCAACTTCTTTCTAAAATAAATTTTCAATCATTCATAAGTTAAATTAATGTGTTGAATCCCTGTATTTTTTAATGTGTTGAATCCCTATATTTTATCTAATAGTGTGCGTGTAAGCACAAAAATTATTAATATATAATTAAACCCATAAATTATTGACAAATATACTAGTGATAAAATCAAATCAAACCCTCGGCATACAAAATGCTTTCATTTCAAACACATATTATCATCACTTGATAATACACTTTTTGAAGAGTTTATATTTATCAAAAAGACTTTATATCGGAGGTAAGAGATGAAATAATGAGAGAGGAAGAAAATGGTGAGAAAAGAAAATCATGAGAGGTAAATGGTGAGATGAAGAAATTGTGAGATAAGAAGAAAATGTAGATAAATAATTTTTTAAGGATATTTTTAACTCTTTCCACTTTCATAGGGCATAATGTGTAATAGGATATAAATATGATATTTAGGGACAAATGGAGTATATTTAAATAACCAAAAAAAAAAGCGTCTAAATCTTTTATTTTCTTAGATCAAGCATAAACGGTTGTCATTTTGCAGTGTTCAATTCTTAGATCTATTTGAAAATATTGTAAAATCTTATCCTTGATTGATTGTTGTTATCATCGTCATCGTCATCATCATCTTCTTCTTCTTCCTTTTTTATTTTTTCGTTTATTTTTTTTAAGAGAGTTGAGAAATTATTTTAAGTCTACGGATCTGAATGTTAATGCTTGAGTATAAATTATCTAACCTGCCAATATAATTTTTATTGAAATCAATTAATACGAATTACAATAACAAATCTAATTTAGATTTCTGTTCCAAAATAGTAAAACACACACACACACACACACAAAATCCTAATTCACATTCACACATCACATCGTATGAAGGAATTTGGGTAATATATTTTATAATTGTGGGTAAATCTCATGTTTAACGGTGTTAAGTAAAATTTTTAAAAGTGATGCAAGAGAACATAGCTTATATGAGTAAATGAGAATTACCATCTATCACCACATATATATATACTATCATGTAAATAAAATCTACTCAAAAATCTTTTAAAACATCCTATTACCAATGAACATTTTTCATTTATTATTCTTTACTGTTTTATATTACTAACAATCTATATACCATTGTTTTTAGTATTGTTTCTGTTTTCAGATGATTTTGTTAAAAGAGAAAATTTAGAATCAAAGCACATAGTGATATCAATATAAATTAGTATAACATAACAATATTATATAGCATGCATATTTCTTTCTTTCATTGATAAATTATTAATAATTTGGTTATAATGATTTTTACAACTTTTTTTTTTAAAAAAAGACCTTTACGAAGAATTTTCTCTTGTCGTAATTGAAATTGTGTAATTTTCATCAGTCGAGTACTTTTATATGAGAGGAAATACTTCAATCACAGGCTAATCATAAAAGAGCAGTGCGTTGTAAGAACTTAATTTGCTTGGGACCAAAAAAAAAAAAAAAGAAAAGTAAAGCTCCATTGCATAAAAAGAAAAAATATTTATTTTTCCCAGAGCGTGGATGCGCGTGGGAAATTGCATTAATCCAATTGCAATGCAGCCTTCAATGTCCTGACTGGACCGTCCAACTCAAACACGATTGGACTGTCACATGGCCTCTTTCGTCAAAAGCTCCGGACACCGACCGAATCGGTAGCGACAGAATCACGCGCCCGCATCGCGTGTTACAACTTCTCTTCTCCTAGCAAAACCAACAAGAAGAACAAATCTCGTGGAAAACAAAATACGAGTCTCACAGTGGAATTAGCATGGGAGAATCTCTAATTTCATTCGACCGAGCGACTGTGCTTCCGCTAATACTGCTGCTATGCTTGGCGTGTAACATTGGCGTCGTACCAGTAACAGAAGCTATATGGTTACAGATACCTAGTTCGGGGACCAAGTGTGTGTCTGAGGAGATAAATAGCAACGTCGTCGTTTTAGCTGATTATTACGTGATCGATGAAGCCCACCCCGAGCACCCTCCCACTGTATCTGCCAAGGTACCTCTTAATCCGTTATTGAATAGTTGAATTCATACAGAAGATAAGCTTAATTATTGACTAAATTAGCGTGGTTCATGAATTTATTTATTTATTTGTTATTATTGTTTTGTATATTGATTGACATTTGATAGTTGTATGCATCACTTGTTGTGTAAAATTGGAATTGACTTGCTCGCGGCAAAGGTAGATTTAAAAACTTCAAGTATCATATATTCAAAAAAGGAAAAAAAAGGTCTGTCAGTTCGGATATATTCTCGATCATCTGTACCTGTATCATGAATTGTTCTCTGACGATGAGTATGAATGAAGATTCAAATTGCAGGATCGGTGTGATTTCTTTAGCAGCTTATAAGCTCCGCGTATGTTTATTTAGGTGACATCTCCGTATGGGAACAATCTTCATCACAATGAAAATGTAACTCACGGTCAGTTTGCATTCACCACTACTGAGGCCGGCAATTATCTGGCATGTTTCTGGCTGGGATCCAACCCACAGCAAGGTGCGGACGCGACTCTGGGCCTTGATTGGAGAATTGGATTTTCTGCCAAGGATTGGGAATCAGTTGCAAAGAAAGATAAGATTGAGGCAAGTTCCTTAAACTATTCATTTTTACTGAAGCTAGAAGTGGGACCAAGGTTTTTACAAATTTCCACTTGATTTCTTGTATTTCTGTTCATGTCTATACGACATGCCTCCAGGGTGTTGAGCTTCACTTGAAGAGACTTGAAGCGCAAGTGCAGTCCATCCACGAGAATCTGCTCTTCCTCAAGCACAGGTCTTTCCTCTTTCTCCCTCCATTTTGATTACTGGCAGACTGGAAAATTAATATACTAGAATTAGTGTAAGCTAGTAACTTTTGTTCATAAAAATTTGAGTCAGAGAAACATGAAGTGTGCTTTTTCTTTGACTGTTTTGGGCTCTAATGTACAAAGTGGCAATAACTATATATATTGGCAAGAGTAAAAAGAGTTGAGATGTATGCTGATTCTGGCTCCTAATACAGTTATTGATGCTGACACAATTACAATTAACATTGTCTCTGATTTGCAAAATACACTTGTGAAGGTTTGAGCTTAGGGCCTATCCTCTTCATCCTTTTGCTACTTGAGTCAAACCCCGAGGGTGGGTGTCTCAACAAGCATAGTTTCATATGATGTGAATATGAAAATTTTAAATTTGACAGTCGAGTAACTCTTTAACCTTGGTAACTGGATAGTTTCATAGTTTTGGCAAGGATCTCCTCCGTTAGGACAGTTTTGAAGTGTAATTACTAAAAACAACCTTTATTTAATAAATTGAGGGAAGTAACTGAGAGATTACTGTTTTCTATTGACTCATATTAACGAATCAGTTACTTTGTCTAGGACAAAAATATTATCAAGAGCCATTTTTCACAAGTGAGGTTATCTTCTCATACCAGGACATCAATTTACAAACCTGTATAAGACCACTTTCTGATATATAGAATGTGGTAATACTATGTCGATAATATCATTCTAAATTTTCATATTATGTAGATATATCATAGAATGATAAGTTAATTTCCTTTATAATAAGTTGGCTAAGATGCATTCATGCAACATTATAACCGCCAATATAGAACACTGAAATCTCCAACAGAGAAGTAGAAATCCTAACTTAAGTCTCCAACGCCAAAGCTGAAAACCCTACCTGAAAACCCTCAACTCAAAACATGAAATCTTGGTTGTAAAGTAACGATATTTATTTACCATGTTAGAGGACCTACTGTTACCAATTTGCGCTTTTGCTTGAAAATTCCTCTGTGCTGTAACTTTAATACCTTTGCACTAAGAATTGTTTAGAATTAACTTTCATTTTGTGATATGTGCAACACACAGGGAAGCAGAGATGAGGGAAGTCAGTGAAGTAACCAATTCTAGAGTGGCGCGGTTCAGTATTTTGTCACTTGGTGTGTGCATTGCAGTTTCCTCATTGCAGCTGTGGTATTTGACACGATACTTTCAGAAGAAGAAGCTTATCTAGATTATGCTGTTGAATTTTATTTGTCACCAGAAAGCTTGCCTCAGTGCACAGAACTGAAATGAGCAAATCCATTAGTTTCACACCGTAGCATAATTTCTTTTTCTTCCATTTTTTTATTTTATTTTTTCCTGATAAGAATCGTGTATGAGAGTTGTGTCTTGGATGGATGAAACCGAAATTTGAAGGCATAAATAGAGAGGGAGAGAAACTACTAGTATCATTGTATCATTACGGTAACTACTATTAAATGCAGTACCTCGATTCTAAATGGGCCTTTACATAATTATCTCCGTTTTTAACATAACTCTCTGCTTGCACTTATTATTATTATTTTTTAAATTATCTCTGCTTGCACTTATTATTATTATTTTTTAAATTATCTTCTTCAACGCCCTGTTAAGTGATGAATACCCATGGATGGAAGCAGTACTAAAAGGGACTCGTGAACATTAACATAGGAGCGATAACTTAATTTTCTAACGTTGATCAAGAGATGCGTGAACAGACATTATGCGTGTCTCTTCTTCACGCATAAAAATAAGGAGAAGATCCTTCATTGATAATGGCGGCTGATCAATATTGTATTGACTTAAAATTGTGAATCTTGCTTTACAATATTAAGATCTTGTGTCTTGATCAACTAGGATCTTGTCTTGAGTTCCCTTGTATGTCTTGAGTGTTGATTGCAGTCTGTAGCTACTATTTGCTTTAGATAAAATCTTTATGTTCAAATTTTCCTTCATGCCTTGTTACTGCTCCTTCAACTGCCTCTTTCTTGTGAAGTTTTCCCCCTTTTTATAGTTAATGAAATTTGATGTGTCAGTATATTTGTGTTACAAGACTATAAACATTGGCCTTTGTTTTATTTATGTTTGTCCCATATTTATTTATCCACTACAAATTTGCTCCAGTATATCTGAAAAATGAAAATTGAGAACTAATGCTAACAGTATTTAATTGTTAATTAAATTTTTAAATGTCAGATTTAAGAAAAAAAAAAGGGTATATGATGCCGGTCTTCTCTTATAATTGTTTTTTCTTTTTTTTGTGCGTTCTCATTTAATCAAATGGGGTTTCGTGGCAGGTTAAAGGGGTTTCTGTAGGACTTCATTCTATAAAATTGTTGGCCCAATAATTAGGGATTAGACGAAGACTATTTGGACCGAGCTTCTTGCGTCAATTAAAAAGAAGAATAGAGCTTTTAACACCTCTTTAAAAATACTTATAAATTTTTTAAAAAATTTTATTTTTAAAATACTTCAATTTAACTTGTAAAAAATAAATTTTATATTAAAATTAATTTTTTATAAAAATATTTTCACTTTAAAAAATAATTTTTTTAAATTTTTATTTATAAAATACATAAAAATCTTAAAACCTTAAATTATTTTTTATTACATACTCTATTTTCATAATCTTAAATTTTTAAAATTTTATCAAAACAATTTAAATATAAATTATAAAATGAATGTGTAAAAATATTAAAATAATTTATTTATTTATTAATTATTTAAAATTACAAATAAAATAATTTATATTTACTTATTTACGTGATTTTAATTAATACAAAAAAATTTTGAGGATGGGAAAAAAAAAAGAAAAAGGCAGGAAACAGAACGGGCCCCAGAAAGAGTCTCGACGGCTAAGAGTGACTGGAACATAATGGCTATCATGGCAGCGGCAACGGTGGCAACGGTCGGGGCGCGACAATTGTCGTTAACATTGGTTAGCAGACAAAGATCCAGAGGGGTTTTTTCTCCTTTGGTTTATTCATCATCATCATCTTCTTCATCTTCGACAAGAAAGCTGGTGCTATACTCAAAGCCCGGCTGCTGTTTGTGTGATGGCCTCAAAGAAAAGCTGCAAGCCGCTTTCTTTCTCTCGGGCCCTGATTCCCTTCACGACGTCGATTTACAGGTTACCCATTTCTCCCACGCACACACTCTCTCTCTCTTTGTCTGTGTGTAGTAATTTGATTGATTATGTTGAATGTTTGCTGTTGATTTTGTCAGGTGAGAGATATTACAACCAATCCTGAGTGGGAAAAGGCTTACCAGTATGAAATACCTGTATTGGCCAGAGTGCTTTCTGATGGCACCGAGGTTATTTTCTTTTTTTTTTTTCCTTTGGTTTTCTACTGGGCAATTTGTTCTGAAATTGAAGCTTTAGTTTTGTCTACTGATTTCTGTTTCAAGATTCAGTAATTTACACATTCTGTCATAGTGATGAATTCATTAGAGAAAAGCATTAGAATCAAAGCGGAACTTACAAGGCTAACAGTCCAACACACCATTAACTTAAAAATATATTTCTTTTAAGAACTCAAAATTTTGATTCTGTACAGAAATTACCCATGAGATATCAACTGCTTCAGCAGTTGCTCATTGAAAATGAAATAGTAGTTCCTTACTGGGAATAAGAAATTCGTGTTTTTTTTTTCCTTCCATTTATAGGGCTTTGGATGAGGTCATATTTGACCACTGAAGAATGTGAGTTCTGAGTTACATCCCCCCCCCCCCCCCACCCTTTTTTTTGGGTGGTGGAAGGTTACAAATGAAAGAAATGTGCTAATTACGGGGGCACTATTTTGTGAATGATTACGCTTAGGTTCACAAGGATTCTGGCAGTCATCATGACAGTTGATAAGATTTTATAACTTGATGTAATATTTTAAACAGATGACTTGAGATTAAATCATGTGGAGCAATGCATGAATGACTTTTTCACTGGATGACTATAGATCATTTGCATGCGTATTGAACTTAAGAAGTCTGTCTTGTGACTTGTGAATTGTGACAGGGTAGGGTAATAGATGTCTTTCATATTCCAATGATCATTGCACTATATTCACTAGTTATAATACCGTGTCAGAGTTGATAACTCCCAAAAGTAAATGTTGAGCAGGTGCTGATGGCTTGTATCAACTGGTTTAGTATTGAGGCTTGGTCGAGCCAAATGTCACTTGACTATGTAATGGCTTATCGGCAACTGAGTTTCTAAAATATTGTGGTCGGTAAATATAAATAACCAGTAATTGGTGATGGATATTCTGCTACTGCATATTTCAAGTTGTTCCTGACCCTTACCACTGCTGACCAGCATTAAGATCATACATAACCAACATTAGAAAAAGTTAATATTTTACAATTAAAAGATATTAATGACCAATACCTACAGTTTCTCTTTAATGTGCAGTTTTGATTCTAATATTTTATGTCATCGCCTTTGTCATGGCTTGTTTCATTCCTGACCTCTTTTGTGCTTTATGCTTTTACTTTTTCCTTAAACCCTGCTTGGTTGTGTAAAATTTATAAACCTTTATTATTTGATCAATGTTGGAGGTGAACTCGCATAATGTTTTTAAATTTCTAACACAAAATTGTTCTTTCTTTAAGGAAGCTCTACCTAGGTTATCTCCTCGGATTGGGGTGGAGTTAATTCAGAAGAAGATTGCAGCTGCTTTAAGACAGTGACTGGCATATGAGCTATTAGTACTCAAGTAAAATTGCTTTATCCGGAGGAAGTATCTTGAAGGTGACAGCTGTTTGCGTGGCTGAATTGTGATGTATTATCGACTATAACTTCTGATGAATGATGGCAACAGTTTTCTGGTATGTGTTCTTTCTAGCCCAAAAAAAAAAAGTGTATCTTTATGGCAATCACTGTGATTTTTATGAAAGTAGAGACATTGATTTGTTTTCTTCCATCGCTTTTGGGGACAAGGTTCAGATGTGCTTTCGTTTTGCTCTTTTGACTACTCCATTAAGTTTGATCTCTTAAATTCAATCATCAGAAAATACAAGGCAACAAAGATAACATTATGTTGTTTGACTGCTTTCTGCTTTATCAACACGCACGAGGCCAGGACCCATTGAAGGTTACTGACACATAAAATTGGGATATGGGTGTTATTATATCATCATCGATGTGATGATACTAATTTGTCACAGAATGAATTTGTATCCCTACTTTTGTATTTGTATTGTATTTGATAAAAATAATATCAATTAACTTAAATTAACTTTAGGTTCCAATAAACTTCGAGCACAGTGGTAGCAACTCATTCTCATAGGGACTCAATTTTCTCCCTGTACATTAGTGTTAGTTTCTTCCCGGAGGATAGAGTAAATTCCTCCTCAATATACTAGTAGCCTGGGGCCTTTTCACAATAGGTTGATTCTGATTTGTCTCAATAGTTATGATCGTAAAATACTAGTAGTACACTAGTTACTTTTAAAACTAGCACTTTGCTCGGGACCAAGCCCAGCCCATTCTCAAACTTTGGCATCGCATTTTCGGAAGTGGATTATTCAATTCATTTGGTTTTTGTCTTTTTTGTTTTACAATCACAAATCCACTTTATTTATTTAAATTAAACTCTCTAGAGGAACTTTTGAAAAATATCCTTCAAGACTCAAATTACACTACTACATAATGCAGTGCTTTCATATTACTTTTCTTATTATTTATTTAAACTTCGGAAAGTAATGCTTTACTAATTAATTAATTAATTAATAATCGAATTTAACTAAGTGTTGTTGCATTACAGAAAAAATGTCACTTGGCAGCTAAAGGAGCCAAAACCCAAAAGAATGTGACAAATTATAAATTGGGTAGATGCATGCTAGTGTTGTTGTTGTTATTGGTAGTGACAACCATTATCAATGTTGTGCATTAATCATGCGAGGAAAAGAGAACATGTAATCTCTCCATTACCGAACGCTTCACTTTCACAACGTTATCTTGTCGATGCCAGTCACTAAGTTTAGTCATTGTAGTTAATTTGGACCAAAATTAAAGGATATACTTAAAACTTTTAAATAGATGTCTTTATGTGAAAAATGGACTTGAGCTTCACTAAAAAAATAAAGACTACTTGACATAAAATAAGTATGTGAGTTCCACACACGAGACCTTAGCTTTAGGTTGATAACTACGAACTCAACGTTAATATTAAGACAAGTGTTAAGTACATCTTTCACACATTGGTGTAGCAAAAGGTCTGCCATAAATGCATTTACTTGGAAATAGAGGCTAATTATTTCATTTATTTTGCAAATCGTTGTTTATTATAATTACGTCGTTGGTTTTGGTATAATACCCATATCACACTATCGCTAAAAAAAATAATAGGAGGAGTACATTTTTATATAATACCATAAAATAAACTATAAAACTTTTAATTTATACATGGTCATACAAATTATTTATCTTTCAACATTAATTTTGGGATGTTGATCTAAAAATTTATGAGAGACCAAAGAGACAAAATTAGAGAGGCGAGTGCGTTACTAATTCTTACATTAATTTGGAAATTAACCAATATTGGGTTGTTGTTGCTCGTCATAGATTATGCCGTTCTTGCCAACAATTCCTTTGCCAAAATTGATTGGCAACTGTACCATCAACGATTTAGGTTTGGACGCGGCAAGATGCGTAGTCGATTAATATTAACTTTTATTTTCCTTTCTCAATCAATGCGTTATGTTATAATCTTTTTTTTCCCTTTTTTTTCACGTTTTAATTTATCCTTTTCCTTGTTCAGAGAAATAATTGAGTTCCAAAGCCTTTCCATATTTGTGTTTCCATGGATTACGCCTTGCATGACTGGAACATCCATGCACAAACTCACAAATGCGTGTACGCACACGTTTGAAATCAGACTAGCTTGGTGGCCTTTTGTTCCGTGAATCACAAATATTCTATCGCTGTCAATCATTCATAGGCAGATTGCAGGTTTAAAGTTTGCTGATTGGACTCGATATCACTAAGCTGGGATTATGTCAAAGCTATTTTTCTTGCTTTATCAATGGATCCCTAGCTGGCTGGCTAGCTCGCTTTTCTGACCATTAAAGCTAACTTTTAAGCAATAATTTATTTAGATAGTCATGTTGTTGGCTAGCCGGTAATGGCCCAATAATTCAATTAATTATTTTAACGTTTTCTTCCCTCTTTTTTGAAAATGAAAAGAACTCTACAAGTAGTGTAAGACTAGCATCTAGACCTCTCTTTATCGACTTACGTATCCATGCATGCAGCTTGAACATGCATGGAGTTATTAAAAAAAATTCATTCGAATGGTTAAATATCTCACTCACATAATAAGAATGGTGCATATGTATACTCAATTATTATTGTTTTGTGAGTGCTTCAAGAAAGCAGTTAATTAAACAGCAGATTAACGAAGGCAACATCGAGCTAGCTGGCTAGGTGATAAAATTTGTGTTTCTATCAGTCACGTTCTCGGAGAAAAACAAGATCGACTATAAAGCATATGACGTGCAAATGCACAACTTCTTCGTAAGTCTCGTTTTCCGTTTAATTGCAAAAGGAAAACAGCTCGTTCATTAGTTCATCACAATGATCTTTCATCTTCAATCATTCTAAAGTAAATCAAACAACAATGAAGAAAAGCACAACCTTTTCCCACTTTTTGACTGCTTTCCACTTAATTATGTAAGAACCTCTATCATCTTCTGGCTCTTTCATTATATCGATCTCGTGTGCGACAATTTAGATCCTAATTGTGTTGTGTTGTGTGATCTTCCCCCATAAAACAACCCCCTCCCTCCCCCTTCTTTTTTCTTAATAATGAATTTCTTAAACAAATAAAGGAGTTCATGCTTTTGATTTTGAGTGGGTTTTTTTAAAGGTTAAAGTGGATGATATCGTATCAATCTAATAGTTGTTGTTAATCAACTCCAACTTGAAGCTTTAAAAATCCACACACCTAAATAGACTGTGCCCTTTAAAATGTTGTAGCTTTAAGACTAATAGACTTTGTACTTGATAAATATTTAATGTTATTTCTAATATTAATGCTCACTAAGAGTCTTTTTTTTTTGTTAAAAAAATGCTTTTCTCATATATTTTATTTATTTTGGTCGTTGATGTTAAGGGAATACTTAACCTTAACCTCACTTCAAGTTATGAATTAGTTTATGAATATCAGAATTCAGAATTGAGAAGAAGATTTGCTTCCCTTTGCCTATAAAATTATGCAAGCTGATTGGGAAGCAACTATACCCAAATTCATTAAGAGCCACTGCTTTATTTCTACCAATCAACAATAAGAAAATTAAAAAAAAGTTGAAATCACTGACACATCCCAATATCTGGGGGAAACTTATTCCCAGTTGCTTTGCTTGCTTCAAATTTGTTTCGTAGTCGAACCGTTTTCCTAAATATATGTTTACACATTTTTAGAATATGACGATTCATGCTTGATTGATGTGTGTACCAGCTCCATTAGTGTAAAATTTTTTGGATAATTAATAGTTTTTGGAACAAGAAATCATCATTTGATGATGATGCAAAAAATTATTGCACACAGTATATAGTTGCTTCATCTGTCTTATATTATTTTTTTCTCCTGCTCCCAAAGCTTTATTACATGTTTGATTAAATTTGGTTTGAGGATGAGAACGACACGTAATTAATTAAAACTTTGGAAGACAAATAATGAAGCACTCACCAAACCATTATGGGCTTATCTCAGTACGCACTTTCATTATTTTGTCCACTTATACACCATATATACTAATAAACTACCTATGATTAATAACCAATAATTAAAAATTAATTCTTTTTAATGTGATCTCCAGGGAAAAAAAATCTTGATCAGGTACTCTATATAAACGTATATATATATAGGTTTGCAGTTTCTCTTTTCCGCATCTTGCATGCGAATTAACTATATATACTAAGTGATGCCAGATGTGAAGTTCTAATATGGTTTTGCAAAATGTTGCTAGTCTATTGTATATTGAGTTCTATGTGATCAGGTTAAAATTAGTGGATATGATTATGCCATGATGGATTAATCAATTAGCTATGTCCACGACAAGAAGTTGCTTCCATTCAAATTGATAAACTCAAATCGAAGTCTGGTTAATTTTATGGAGGCGTAAAGCACTAAAAATAATTTAATTTTTAACTTTCCACGCACTCTTGGATTACCTCAATAATTATTTATAATTGTATTGTTAGTTGGATCTAGAAGAGTGTATTGTAGAAGGGAAAATTCGAAATCTCCATCTTAAGGATAAAAGAATGGAGTGGCAACAAACTCGATTAAGATGTTATTACTTTAAAAGACACCTTAATAATACATGTTTGATAGTTTACTAATAGGTGGCAGAATTTGATTGGTTTACCAATAGTTGGTAGAATGTGGTTAACCATTAAGACATCAGCTTCATTACATATTTATGTATTCCCATATGTGTATATTCTTATATCGAGAAGAAATACTATTTGCTTTTTTATGTAGCACTACTACTATTCATGTTGAATTACAGGCACGAAAAACCTTTAATTTGCAATATTCATCTAGATTATCATGTAAGATTAGACTAAAATATTGATTGATATGTTCCACTTCCTTTGTTTTTAATGAAAAGATGACAATTCCCAACAATTAAGAAGACAAAAAAAAAATCAATTAATTAAAAAAAATCGATGACCAGAGCAACCGTATTATCTAAACAATTTGAGCAAGCTTCATGATTTTGCTCCATATAAGAAAGACCAATCACACTATTTCACGTGCCAATCGTATAGAGTTTTCAGTCACATCAAATTATAATTTAATTAATTAAGAAAGGTCTTCGAAAAAACTAAGCCATATTTGCTTATGATTTTCTGGCTAATTGGCTTAACTGGAATGTACATAATTAGCATGGCAAGTCACAATCACTGCATGAATCGTTATGTGCCGATCGCTTGTCGCAACGTTATTGCTGCCTTTGTCCTTGCACATTTTTGCCCTGGTGCTCGAGAGGTAATTTATTTAAAAAAAGACGGAATTTAGGAGTAATTTAAAGTTTTTAATAATTTAGATGACATTTTGAAGATAGTCCGTTTATTTGGGATAATTTGAAATTAACTCTCCACTAAAATTTTCTACAAAAGATTACTCTACTCTCTGTACTTTTTCAACCTTTTTCTTTTTTATTTTAATCCGTCTCCATTTATTCGTTTCTTACAGTATAATAAGGCCTATGATGAGGATTTCAATCTTCTTACTAATAATGACTCTGGTATTTATTGAGTACATTGTTTTCTCATACACCCATATAACACTTTCATTTTGATATGGTTTTAGCTATCCAAACTTGCAAGAACACATTATTATTCTTTGGAGTAAAAAACAACGGGTAAATGCTCCTTCAAATAGTTACAATTAATAAGTGATGCAATTCATATATTTTAAAAGAGTATTGTAGACCTTTCAGAGATAAGGGATTTCACCCTTCCACGGGTAAAAGAACATTTTTCATAAAGCCTATAAGTCTAACTCAATCTAAAAATTAATTAAGAGTTGAAAGTTGTCTAAGTCATGTATATTTAAACCAAATTCAATACTCAGATGATGTGAGATACTTTATCTAATATCTCACTTCTCAAATAATAAGGTTGTGTGGGCCCATTCATACCCAAAAACTAGCTCAAGGGTTGAGAGTTATCCAAGTTTTATATACTTAATATAAGTTTAATACTCAATCAATATGGAATATTCTTCCTAACATTCTCTATCGTGAATGTTACTTTTTATTAATTCTTATCATACGGTAAGATAATATGAGTCCACTTGTGCCATTTTTTTTAATTAATTCTTGTCACATGATAAGATAGTGTGAGTCTACTTGTGCATGAGTTTGGCTTTGATACCATAGATAAGTTTACAAGCCTTACTCAACCTTAAAGCTAACTCAAGAGTTAAGAGTTATCCAAGTCTTATAAACCAAACTCAAGTTCAATACTCAGTCGATGTGATATATTTTTCCTAATAATTTTGTCTTATATAACTTATAATTCATACAAATCTAACACGCAATAGGGGAGAAATATATGATAATTAAATAGATTTTAGATACCCCCATAATGATCTCAAACTATAATAATATTTACACTAAAAAATATAGGTCAATATTAAGTGGTGATATCTATTAGTTGTTTAAAATATTAGGGTGATAATGTATTAATAAAAATGCAAAAATTAGGGCCAAACACTATCGAACCCTTTGACAAGAGTGTTCTTTTTTGAAAAAAAAAATTAAAAAAAAATTCTTTGTATATATATATATATATAAAGAATTACTTTTATGAAGAGCTCTTTGATTTTTTTTTTTTTTCAAAATGGAATGCTATCCTAGAATATGTACAAAGAATTGCAATTTTAAACTATACACTGAAATTAATGAAATGAATGGTGAGTTTTTAGATGTATAATCTCGCTAGGATTCTTGTCGTACATATATCTATTTTTCCGTAATTGATGGTGTAGCACATATGACAAAGATTTTATTAGCAAGAAGGATGTACACTAAAACACTGAAATATTCAACATATCTAAGTTTATTGTTTTTCTTTTGATTTTGTTCGAATTAAACGTAAGTTTCTTGTTAATATAAAATAACATGGCACATATATTTTATCGTTCAATTAAGAGTCTCAGGGGAAATTATAACACTTATATTTTATACTAAGTATATATTACTCGATTCACAGATCAATCCTCAATCGAAGTTTCACGGACTTGGGGATGACATGCACATCAGCAACATATGAACGCAGTTTCCTGATTCACATTTGCGATTGTTCTTGTTTTTTAGTAAGCATCAACCTTCCCATCAATACGTTACGATGCATCTGAAATTAATTATGAAATGCAGCCCTACTTGCAGAGTTAGGTCCTGTTTGAAATTGACCTACTGTAATTTTTAAGATGTAATTACTGTAATTATAAAATAAAAAATTAATATTATATAGTAAATATAAATTTTAAATAATAAATTTGACAAAAATCTTAAAAATATAATAGATTTTTTATCATACAAGTTAAAAATTATATCAATATAACTTTCGAGCTACAATAAATAATATTTACTAATACTTTAATTTTATAACTTTTAAGTTATAGCCACGGAACTTTAATCCCTAACAAATCCTTAATTTTCTTTTAAATTATCTTATTCGTGAATCTTTTCAAAAAAAGAAGAGGGAAAAAAACTCTGGTGAACCAACGGACTAGAGAGAGTAAATAAGAAAGACATTCATAGTCAAGCTAAGGTCTTCGGAGCCCTAGTGACTCCTGGAGGAGCTATGCTGATGACAATAATCAAAGGCCCAGTCCTTAATCTACCAAGGTCATCAAAAACAACAAGCCACCGCGAAAGCAACGGCGACGACGACTCCGGTAAACGGTGGGTGGCTGGAACACATTTTATCCTTCTAGGTTGCGTCCCCTGGTCCTCATCTTACTTACCTCATGTAATCTTCTTGCATGGCACCATAATTGTTTACAAGCATAAATTTAATAAAATTTTATATTTGACAAAATTTAACCTTAAGCCTTTCTTCTCTATGATATATTTTGAATGCATGCATGGTAATTCAGTCGATAACGATGAAAAGATACCGGCTAGAGCTGTCTCTGTCATCGATGATATGCTTGGCCGCAGCTCTGCAGAGTGCAGCGATAGTGGCTGCTGTAGGGCGTCGCTCCAGTGGATGGGTAGTCGGCTTTTTGCCCCCACTTTACAAGGTAGGGACCTGTGTAGAAAAATAATATAAAGTGTTTCCTTACATGTGGTCTATGTAAATCTCACGTATATAGATGTTATTAACTCATAGATTTACTAGTTTTTGAATACGAAGCTCGTGGCATTGCATTGGATTGGATTGGATTGTATTTGATTAGATCAGATTGGATTGAATAATACTGAATTATATATAATATTATATTGTATTTGGTGTAATATTAGATTAGATTATAAATAATTATGTATTGTGTTTGGTATGCTATGAGATTATTTAGTAACTAGTAATTTATCTTATATATTAATTTATCAAAATCATATCAGATTTGTTTTAAAATGAATGTAATATAATCTAAGTTAAATCAATAACTATTGATAAATTTATTAAAGAAAAATACAAAATCTTTCCTTAATTTTTTTTAAATATTTAACAAGTTATAGTTTTTAATCTATGAATAGTTGAGGACGAATTTTTGGTTTAGAAAATGTTATTCCGGAGTCCCTAGGATGAAACTTTGCCTTTTTCGGATTAAATGGTGGACCCCTTTTTTGTTATCCTAACTCAACTTTTTTACACAAAACATGATATAAGAACCATTTTACGTTAAAATTATCCAATCCCAAAATATATAATCGAAACCAAACCAACCCGAAATGTCAAATTTCTTGTTAAAAAGTAAAAACTTTACTGGTTACAATCTATTGGAATGTCAAATTCCTATATTCATTTAATTTTATTAGCAACTACGGGTCATGTACAAGGGTTTACTATTTTTATATTAATTGACTAATTTGTGTTTTTAAAATTGCATTTACAGGGAATAATTAGCTCGGGAATCACATTTTATGTGTAAGGACTTGTGATGAATACAAGAGGCCTAGTATTTTTGCCACTGCCTTCAACTCTCTTTGCATGATCATCGTTGCTATTGTTGGCTTCATCGTCCTACCTGAAAAACTTCACCTTGCAAGGTAACACTAGCCAAAACTCACATGTTGGACTTTTAAAATATGAACCCGTGTTGCCTCAAGTTGAATCTCACTCAATCAAGCTTCTTCGTTTTTTTTTTTAATAAATTTATTTCGATCTAAGTTTGGTTTAGATCGGATTTTGTAAGATGAATATTGTTACTTAGAGTGCCGCATTAGAAAAAAGAAAATAATAATAATAATATCTAAAAGTGCTAACACACTAAGGGCCAATTGTAAAATCAGGTTTAATTTAAAAACAACTGAATTGAGAGATGTTTTAATAATTTTTATTTTGATTTTTCAAAAAGTAGCCGTACTAGAGACAAACATAGTATATAAAGTAATGGGCCCCGTTAAAACAGGCAAAAACTCCACGAGAAGTTAAATTATTTTTAAAGTCAGGTGATCGCACAACATGCCGCCAGGCTGCAGAATTTTTACCTCTACTCATATACATGCATACATTCATTCATATATCAACCAACTAAGGGGGATAACATCGTTAAGTTTGAAGAAATGATTTTTATTAATAAAATAATAATCTTTCAATAATTATTGCTACTACCAGTATTATTATTGATAGAATCTTTCAATAACTATTATCTTACTTTTGATTTTCGTCTTTGTAGATATCAGTATCACTGGAGGGATTATCATCGCAGTTGGCCTCTATGCTGTTGTGTGGGGTAACAGCACCAGCTTGTACCGCAAACAATGATCCCCAGCAATTACCGATTACAGCAAGTGAGGGTGCTATTGAAATATCAGTGATTGACACAGTCAACAATATTTCTCACAAAGCTGGAGAGTAATTACTATATTCCCCTCGATTTCCCGGTGCTGATCATATTTTAAAAATCCGTGTACTTTGCCTTTCTTTAGGCTATTCGCGCTTTGATTTTTATCTGGGAAATTCGTAATAATGTGTGGTTTGAATGGATAATGTAGGGGTAAGTCATACATTGATTTTTCGTTTCTTTTCTTCTGGGTGCAAATTTTCTTGTTTTAGTGTTATATTGTAGGGGTAAGTCATACTCTGTTCCCTCTAAAATTTTTGTTCTTTTCTACTTTCTACTCAGTTGATTTCTCACATTCAGTAGTAATATACTTAATCCAAACATGTGACTCACCTATGTATGAGTTTTGATATTAATAATAAAAGTCTGTGAGGCTAACTAATACTTAAAGGCAGGTTCGAGAATTAAAAGTTGCTCAAGATTTGCATACTTTTAACCCAATATTCATTTTCAGCCGCTGACGTGAATCCATCTCCCAAACCGACAGCATCATCGAAGAGTTGTTGACATGATTGAAGTTCTGCAAGCACATGCATCATGCCTTCAAAAATCACAATCACGGCATCATCAATTCATACAAGTGCGATGCATTAAATTTATTAATTGGGAAAAAGGAGGAGTTGTGGAATCCAACGTGAGGTCATATACATAATGTATATGGGGTTGGGTCGTTTTCAATGTATCCCAAACTAAGTATAAGATATATTCCAAATTATTATCAGCTTAGTACCAATTGGTGTATTCAAGTAGATATATGTCAAGTTTTGGCATGGAATTATGTTCTATTCCCTTTCGATTGTAATGAATCCTTTTTTCTCACTTTAAATCTACCAAAGCACATTTAGTTTTAGAGGATTGATGCCACAAGTCACACCGCACCAAGAATAAAATCATATACATACTATGAGCTGAATCTGAGTGTTCTTGTGATAACATGGTAAAATCATTAAGTGTCCGAAAATTAAAACAAATTAAGAACACAGCACATATGTGTAAAGAGCTAATCAAAATGAAGCACATGGGATTGTTGTTTAATTTTAAACTTTTAGACATTAAGTTGGGTGAAAAATTCGGTTGTGGTTTGAGTGACATGAAGGGGATGAATAAAGCAACTATTTGCCTTCGAGTGCCTCAAATGATGTCAACCTTCATATCTGATACGGACGGTGGAATATGCAAAGCTTTGTCAGATTTTTTTTTTTTTCCTCTCTCTCTCTCTCTCGAAGAATATGAGTGACGCACACAGCCGAAGAATCATTGGTAAAATTCAATCAACGATAACAACGGTTTTAACAATATTTTACAACAAATATTATCCTCCCTTTTTCCTTTTTTTTTTTCATATGATATGTTAAGCTAATACAACAAATTAGGGAAAAAAATTTAAGTTTTACATTTTAAATTGTAAATAAATTTTTTTAAAATTTTATTATTTGGATATTATGTCATACCCCTAATAAATTAAGGAATCAAGATTTTAATTCCATGGTGCTCGAAGTATAGAAAATACAAACTCGAAAGAACCATCTAAGAAAATGAAATTGTGAGGGGCCAAACAATATATACTTAAATACTCTAAACTTGCCTTGTATGTACAACGTCTCACAAGTCATTGTGTGTGTTTTGTTATCATAGATTGAGCAAGTTCTCCAGAAGATGAATAACCCTAATTACGTACATCAACTAAATAATCGGTTTACATTCGATTTATTACAATAAAGAAGCGTTGACTCAATAAAGAAGGACAAGAAAATTATAAAGGTGAATATAGGAGATTATTAAGAGACAGATGACAATGGAGAAAGCTGTCATAAAAATGGCCAGTCGTTTAATTTGTTTGGTGAGTAAGCATGCAAAGATGAGGCAACTACCCATTTAAAACAGCAGATTATTCCTAACCACATATCTTCAAAATATATAGATATATATATAGTAGAATAACGTTTATTTAATTTTCTTTTTGCATAATAAAAATTGTTTTCTTTATGCTTCGCCTAACAGCCACGAGCACTTGCTTGACATATCTTTGCAAAGCTTCCCATTTGTACGATGGGAATCCACCAACTTCGATTATTTCTCTCATTGGAATCCTAACGTGAAAGCACCAGCTTTATTTAAGTTTTTGGACTTTTTGTCTCGTCAAGTTTTCTTACGAGTTACTGCTTTTCCAAAAGTATTTACTATTCCTCAATTAAGGACAAGTTCATTAAGTTTTGGCCTCCAATACTGTATACTGTCTCGCTCTCACCGAAAAACAAGATGTTTACTTGAATGATATAAGATGAATTAGAGACATCATGATGACTTCGAAGAATATGGAAATAAATTTATATATGTATGTATATAATTGGAAACTATCTTTTACACCAATTAAATTATGAGTTTCATGATCAATTTCTTTTCCAAGTGCATTGATTAAATCAGATTAAATTACTGCCAACGTCATTAAAACTAAGCTTTTACTTAGTAAAGGTCAAAATGTAATTAATCGCAAGTGAAATGAGGTGCCACGATTAATTCATGAGTTCAATAATTCAAACGTCTTTTTATAAATGGCTTCCACTCTTCATTTCACTCACCTGATACATCACATAAAACCACTAAACTTTTTACATTAAAATCATTCTACCAAAAGCACTAAACCTAAAAATCATTTGATGGTCAATGAATCAAATCCCCACTTCTAATTAAAAAAAAAAAACATCAAAAATAAGAAAGGAAAGAAATTGAAAGCTAGCTAGCATCATTTCACAGAGACCTACAGAAACTCTTGTCTAACTTTTAATTGATTTTTATTTTATTATTTGTTTTGATTCCATCACCAAGGCGAGGATTCTCTAGTTGCTTGATGAGAATATGAGTAATTTTTGTTAATGGATAAGGGAATCTAGAATTGGACTCATAGTAAGTGCTTCTCCTAGGGACATGTATGCGTGTAGGGTTGAAATGCTTCCTTGCTTTATTATTTTAGCTTTTTCACTCATCTATAAGAAGGACACTTCCCCGCTAGTGCTAAGCAAACCACAGAAGTACTTGAAAGAGAAAAGCACTTGTTGTGCTTGTGAGGGAGAGAGAGATGGGTGACCAAACGCCATTTGTTTCATTTTGCCTAGCTCTTAGCAATATCAAGCCCTATCTAGCAATAATCTCCTTGCAATTTGGTTATGCAGGCATGTACATAATCTCCATGGTTTCTTTGAAACATGGCATGAGTCATTACGTACTTGCTGTTTATCGGCACGTGGTTGCTACGATTGTCTTGGCACCTTTCGCCCTCGTACTCGAAAGGTTTTAATTTTATTCAACCTTTCATTTACGAACATACATTAATGCATACATATATTCATGAATATGTATGATTACATTCGTTGGTATGTACGATTCAAATGATTTTTAGCTAATTGATGGAACTTAATTGCTTTTTGTTTTGTTTACAGGAAAATAAGGCCAAAGCTGACCCTCCCAATCTTTCTAAGAATAGCGGCTCTTGGTTTCCTCGAGTAATACTTCTAACATCTTTTTCATGCCATTTTCTTATAACGATACCTGAAAAGTGTTCGTTCATTTGAATCTATTTAAAGAGCTTTAAGCGTACACAAGAGAAATACTTTATAATAAAAAGGGTGCAATACACCAACAGTACCCAATATTATTTCATAAAAATTTAATGTATATTTACTTACAACCTCCAATATATTCTAAAATTTCTCCAATAAAAGTTGATATACTATGATGGATTTAACAGGCCAGTGCTGGATCAGAACCTGTACTACCTGGGAATGAAATACACTTCGGCAACATTTGCATCTGCCACTGTCAATATCCTTCCTGCAGTTACCTTTATACTGGCGATTATATTCAGGTACATATTGGGTGATTCCAAATTCAGTACGCATCACAATCTTTTGTGTGCAATCATGCATTTCTAAAAGTAATTTTTATGGCCACCAGGGCCAGCAATTTTTATAAATTAAAGCTAGCTTTAGAGCCGCTGCTTGTTATTGACATTTACAAATCTCACTATCATGGACACTGTGACAGTTACGTCATACCACATGACAGTTTAAATTTGCTGATCCAACATCATCGTCCTACCACGAAAATAAATAGAAGTTTTTAGGAATATAAATTAGAGGAATATATTCTCTTTTAGTGATTCCTATAATTTAGCATCAATTCCCAGTTTGGTGGGTTTTTTTTTTTTTTTTTGGTTAATTTTCAAAACAGCCTCAAATAATTATCACTTTTTTCGCCCCTTGGATTTTATGATAATTGTCATCATCTCATGATCAGGTTGGAGACTGTAAATGCGAAGAAGTTACACAGTCTGGCCAAGGTAATTGGAACTGCCGTGACAGTGGCCGGAGCCATGGTTATGACTTTGTACAAAGGGCCTCTTATCAATTTCACGGGACGAGGAGGAGCTGGCCACGATGGAAGCAGTGACGCTTCCAGTGAAAATCATTTTTTCGTTGGCACATTAATGCTTATAGGCAGTTGCTTTGGCTGGGCCGGCTTCTTCATATTGCAAGTAAGCACAGACAAATAAATTTACCTAGCGAACGTCAGTGGAATTTTTTTTTTTTACCCCAACACCTAATCTCTTGTACTAAATATTCGCGGTCACGGTAATTCTGAAACAGTCATTTACGTTAAGAAAGTACCCAGCGGAGCTGTCTCTATCAACTTTGATATGCTTAATGGGAGTGGTGGAAGGAGCAGCTGTGTCTTTGATCATGGAACGTGACATGAGCGCCTGGAAAATTGGCTTCGACTCAAAGTTTATTGCTGCTGCTTACTCGGTGAGTGCTTTGGAAATAAAAAAAAACTTGACCAGGCTGGACATATTGACTAATTTAATTTAAATTTGCAGGGAGTGGTTTGCTCAGGCATTGCATATTATGTGCAAGGTTTTGTCAGTAAACAGAAAGGGCCAGTTTTTGTCACATCATTTAGCCCTTTATGCATGATCATTACATCAGCTTTAGGAGTCATTATTTTGGCTGAGCTAGTCCATCTTGGAAGGTAACTTTATAGTTTCTAAATTTGCTTCAAATTTTACCCAATAGTCAGTTTCAATTTGCACCAAGATATAAATTAACTCTTGTTGTGATAAAAATCTGTTGCAGCATACTTGGAGCAATTCTCATTGTGTTTGGACTATACACTGTTGTGTGGGGCAAAAGCAAGGATCCTGCAAGCTCAGCAGCATCATTCGCCGATGAGAAAGCCGCTGCACAAGAGTTACCCATCACAAGTAAATCAATTAATGTCGATAATAATAACACTGATGGGCCAGCTGGGCTGCTGAAGATTAATCAAGCAAAGAGTACCTTAACTCAAGAAGCTTAAATAATGACATTGAAAAATTTTGAAGAAATTCAGCAGAAATTCTCCGAAAGGGATCAATTATAGTACTATTCAGAGCCTTTGCTCTCTCTCTCTCTCTCACTCCCACCCTCCCTCCCTCCCTCCCTCCCCAACTGTGTCCTTTTTTCTTCTTTTTTTTCCAAATCAGTGTATGCTGAAATGTTAATGTGATCAAAAACCAAATTACAATAATATATTGTCCCTTTTTGTTGTTCTAATATTCCTTTTCCCTTTATTTGTTTTTATATATAGTTTATTAATTAGTCTAAATTAATAGGAATCAATTAACATGTGTTGGACCATTACTTCACAGCACAATCGCATTAATAGACCTTACAATAGTAAGAATCAAATTCCAAGGAAAATAGATTGGCCGTGTCATGTTTGAGAATTGAGGTACTAGATTTTTCTGAATATAGCAAGGGAATTGGAATAAATCCTTCTTCTTAATTAGATATGCATATATTTAGAATCTGCGGCATTCAGCTCTTCAGAAACATTTGCTTTTTCTTTCTCTTTTTTATTAAAAGCAAAAATAGTTTGATACCTTGTTTTAATTGGAATCTCAAAGATAGGATGCAGCCGCATCTGAGGATATTGTATCATATCCTATATCATATCATAATGATATTAGTGACGTTATCTTTCTTAAACCATTTACAAGTTAAGAATTAAATTCTCCTTATAATTAATTTGAACTTCTGATGAAAAGAAAATATCTAAAAACATACTAAATATAATCCTATGGAACCATTCTCCTTATAAATTTAGATCTCAATTTGATTTACGATTGCAAGCACCATCCACTCACTAACAAGTTGTAAAGTTACAAAAGAATATTGGGTTAGCTATTAAACTGTCGAATCTAATCAAAATTTTATTTTATTATGCTTATCAAGCATGTGCTTAATAAATTATATTGATAAATGCTTAATGTATTAGTGCTCAAATTTTATCTCAACAGATTTATCTCAGATGGGACATTAATTCGCATACAGTCTTGCACCGACAGATTTTATTATAAAATTAAAAAAAAAAAGACAAGTCCGTGCATTAGTTTGTTTGGGCTTTACTTAAAGCCCAATTCAGCAGCTCAACCCAGAATAAGCTCAATTCAGAACAAGATTAACGGGTCCAAGATTATATATCCGACCCGAATGTGACCTTCCGGGGTCTCCAACACCCAAAATAGCATCATGTACGGGAAAAGTGCAACGCTCGTTTGGTTCTTTTATTTTTTATCCAATCAAATGAATTTCGTTTCCAAAAAATAAAAAATAAAAACACATTACCGGTTTTTTATTTGAGGTAGTACATGAACTGAACTGAGGAGGATCAGAATTTGAGTCAAAATAGAAGAAAAGAAAAAAAATGGCGATGTGGGTGTTTGGTTACGGGTCTCTAATATGGAAAGCCGGCTTTCATTTTGATGAACGTGTTGTTGGTTTCATCAAAGGATACCGCCGTGTATTCTACCAAGGTTTTTTTTTTTTTCCTTTTTTTATCCCTTTAACAAATTAATGAATTCTTTAACGAATGCATATGCAATTTGTTCTTTGAACTTTGATGTTTACACAAATTATTTTTATATACATTTTTTTGGCTTTTTTGGGTCTGTGAACAGGAAGTACGGATCACAGAGGGACACCAGAATTTCCTGGAAGAACAGTGACATTGGAGCCTGCCGAGGGTGAAGTTTGTGTATGTTTTCATCTTTCGCCCCCTTTTTTCTTTTCTATTTAGTTAATGCTTTTAATGACTTAAATTTATTGGAGCATCTTTAAATGCCCTTTAATGATGCTCATTTAAAGATGCTTCAAAGATCTGGGAAGCGGGAACTTTGATTTATGGTCAGCGCACTCTGTAATTTACTCTATGTATGTTTCCACTAGCGGAGATTAAAAAAAGTTTTGGTCATTCTCCAATTAATTTTTTTTTTTAATGATTAAATTGACTTATGGGTTTAAGGTGCATACTGCAATGATTTTTGTGAGAACCGCGGTCTCTGAGGTTATTATAGTTCAGTTCTTTTAATTTATAGGTCAAAACTATGCTATTTGATGGCTCTCACATGTTGACAATGAAACAAACAATTGATTTTGATATTTCAATGAACATGAACTTGTATGATAGAGTGTATTGGGCAAGCTTATCATTTATATGTGAATGACAGACTATATTTTGTCCTCTATTTGCTTTAGATTTGCAGAAGTACAAAGGTTGGTAATTACTTATCTTTTATGAATCTTGTTAGAAAGCTTATCATTAATGTTAATGGGTCGTGTTCCTTGTTATAACCATAATATTGTCAAGTGAGGTCATTTTGTAAAACAAATTCTTTGGTTTGCGAGTTCATAGTGGGGAGCTGCATACAAGATCACCAAAAAAGAAGATAAAGAAGTTGCGGTGACGGTATGTACATTAAGTTAAATAATTGCTTTGTTGAATTAGTAAGACCCTTTTTGTCACAACCTTTTCCATTGAATTACCAGCACTTTCCTCCATCATTTTAGTGCTCAATATTTGTAACACATGATTCACTACTTAATCATTCCTTGGTATTAAACATATTTATGGTCTTTGGTTAACTTAGCAGCAAAGAATGACCATCATGACATACTGCCACCAAATCAACTAAGGCTAGGCATTTTCTGCTATTTATCTGATAAACTTTAAATCATAAATCTTGCTTTTATTTCAAGTCCTAATTTGACTAATTATTCTTGCCTGCTATTGTTGCAAGACACAATATTCTTTTTCTGGGTAAAACCTTACAACTCATGCCATACTAAACCTTTGTCTTACCATGTATTTTACACCAGATCAGTTCTAGAAGTACCTTGTCGTGAGTATGATGGTGAAATCATCTTGTTAGAGGCACAAAAAATTAATTTTTAGTTACAACATCCATAACTAGAACTTTTAAGCTTACATGGTACCTGTTCTCCTCAAATTCTGAGGTCTACCTGATATGCCGCAGCTATAATCTGATTGGTCCTTCTGAAATATCTTTTTTTTTTTTAATTTTTGGGTTTTGGTTATTTAACTCTGAACTTTTGTCTTATACTGTTAATAAGTCTCTATCGTTTTTGTTTTTCTATGGCATGCAGCATTTAGAAGTGAGGGAGAAACAATATGACAAGAAAGCTTATCTTGATTTGTTCACTGTGAGTTTTATATGCCAAGATCTCTGTAAGTTATAAATGCAAATATTTTAAGTTTACCGTTCATATAACAACTATGAAGTTTGTTTCAGGAGCCCACGGCTACAACTCCGGCAGTTTCTGGAGTAATGGTGTAAGTTGAATAAACAAGTGTTGAACCAACAAATTTCTACGCATTAAATTTACCAAAGTTAACCAGATTAAATTGGTACCATTATTCTTAGATACATTGCATCTGCAAACAAGCAGCGCAACAGTAACTATTTGGGCCCTGCACCTCTTGAAGACATTGCCAAGTATGTGCCTTTTGCGTATTTACTTTAGTTTCCAGTATGTGACATGCTTTTTATTCAATTCCTTGATTTTTGAATCTCAACAAATAAACTTCTTTAGAAAATAGTAGCACCTTTGATTTGTACATGTGACCAATAGGTGGGATTGAAAATTACATGATATGTGTGCATCTTGCTACCTAGTAATAAAAAACGGCATGTGTTAGATGATCGGATAAACCTAGACTATCTAGTTTATTATCTTTCTTGTTATTGGTTAATCCTTGTGTGTAATGTAGATTCAAATATTGATGGCAAAGAGATCCATGTTTATTAATACTTTGGAGTAACAATCTCTTTATTATTTCCCATCACAATTTGATTTTGAGGCCATTCCCAGCTTCTTTCTTTCATTCTCTCACACTTTTTTCCTTTTTGGAATTTGCAGACAAATTATTCAAGCTGAAGGCCCCTCAGGACCCAACAGAGATTACCTCTTCGGGCTTGAGAAGGCTCTCCTTGAACTTGGTACATTTCCTTTGGGATCCCTTATAATTATCTACTATTGCATGAACTCCAATTGTTCGTATTTCTTGTACTTCACAATAATGTTGAATGTTGTTCATCATAAGAATGCTCAGGATGTGAAGACAAGCATGTCATTGATCTTGCGAATACAGTCAGACGCATTCTTTCAGAGGAGTCGGCCTCAAAGTGATCTGAAACATGAATCCATTAGAAGCAACCATTATTGGTAGATCCCATTTATCATAGTTACAATTATTGGTTTATACTTTTATATTCTGTCGTTTACAACTTTGGCTCCTGCATTTTTGCGGTAATTCTTTACTCGAGCTAGGAAGCATTCTAGGGTTATAGTTACTACCGCAGTGACAATTGGCTGGCCATACTCTATTGATGAGATTTTAGGAAATAATGCTCGCTCAGATGGCATTTTTTGCGCCCTCGTACTCCTGTTTGCAGTGAACATTATTCATTCACTTGTGTACTCATGTTCTTTAAAAGTATCAAGCACGGAAAGCAATCTTGACGAAACCAGTCCCCCCCAAAAAAAAAACAACAAAAATAAAATAAAATAAAATAAATTGTTTCGCCCTTGTAAAATTAAGGCTACCACATTGAAGCAAATTATGGAATAGAGAAGCAATGAAAAGCTGGCGTTGTTTGAAGACGTTTTGAAAGTTAAAACCAAGATCAGCTATCTCAAATTTTGTGGAAGAGGGTCAACCAATTGTACACTTATAATCAAATATTAACATTCGTTGTCATCCAAACTACGGCTAAAAACCTACAAGAGAGACTTCCTATGAAGTCGATAACTTTAATTATCATTAAATTGACTACAGTTTGAAAACTCTCAAGGCTAAAGCGGGGAGCAGATTCTTGATCAAAGGTCACCTTTCCCCACACCCAAAGCAAACTACAATAATTTAAATTAAAAAGAACTGAACACATGATACAGTGTCATTTATGAAGATTGAAACTCTGTTAAATTGGACATCTCCATGTCTGCTGATGCCAGATCAATCACTGTCTTCAGCCTCATCCTCTGCAAAATCGAGGGTAGAGGTCATGTAAGCGAATAACATACACAGAGTACAAGAGTAAAACTCCACTTTTACAAATGTCCTAGAAGATGTTCCACAAAACATCTTTGGTATAAGCCATGACTGCACATGCCATGATAAAAAGATGATCTCATCCTTTTATTCCACATCTAATTTTATGTGAATCTAGCTTCTACATGGTAAAGATCTCAGTGCATACTAAATTACATGGTCATCATTCAGGTTTCAATGATTGACATTATCCTGAAAGCTGTGCTCAATGATACAGAATTGCAGAGCAGATTGCACTATCTCATTTTTTAAAGTTGCAAGACACTTTATACACCAACATTGCAAATTTTCATTTTTCAGATCTCCTCATTTGTATATCCTCATTATCCTCCAATTCCTCAAAAGTGTAAAGGTTATCCATATTGACAGAGCATCAAGATAGATCGGGTAAGAATTGACAGACATTTATTGTTGTTGTTATTATTATTACTTTTTTTTTTCCTTTTTTGGAGGGGGTGGCAGGATGGTATGGGTTTTTTAAGCACAGGAATTTCTGCTTATGGAGGCAAAGAACAACATAAGTATCTTATTTTTATGAATCCAATATAAATTCAGTCTCAGACTATACCACACAATGAGTGACTTAATCGTTAGGCATAGAACTTCCAGCAAGATATGGACGCTAAAATTCATTCATGATTGGTCCAAGACAGCATGAGCATAGGCAGTGAACAAAACACAGTACAAGGACCAATAATCAGACAATCCAAGACCTATAGCAATCAAGGGGCTTGACAATTGGTAGTTTGCAATCCAATCAACACTTTAAATTATGTAGAAAGCTTACCTTCTTTTGCCTCTTCACTCTTGCTTTCAGCATCATCATCATCATTGCCATCATCCTCTTCATTATCTTCATCATCGGTGTTGTCACTATCATCGTCCTCATCATCAGAATCTTCACTATCACCACTCTCACTTTCATCTGGTATTTTGGGCTTTGGAGGAGGTACAAAGCTCGTTGTAGACCTTCTACGTGAACTTGATACAATGTTACTCATGTCAATGCCCTCAAGTTCTCTTGCTCTTTCCTTCTTCTTTTTGACTTCCTTAATTTCTGAGGACATATCATGAAATCAAAACCACAAGTAGCCAACATTAGTGTGTGAACCTTGATGCTTAAGTGCAAGCCTGTCCGTAGATAACCATGAGTAAACCAGGAAACCTACTTATGTAAACAACAAAACAAGACTCTAAAGGTGTGTTGATAACCAACTTCCAGGAATAATGCTATATTAATAGGTAATAGTTATCGAAATCATACTGCAATTGTAGGATTTAGCTGTCCCAGCAGAATCATTGCCTGACTGCAAGCTCTCCCCAGGGATGAGAGGAAAGTTTGATTATAAATCATTATATTTTCCCATCATCTTAAAGATCTATCACATTAAGACAATTTCTTTTCAACGTCATAGTCCTGCTGCCTCGACTACCAGGACAATGTTATAGACCCTTTCAACTGGGGAAATTATAAAATGAAACTCTTGAGCATCACAGCCTCAGAAATCTATCATCCAGTCATTTAACCAGCTGATATATAAGTTACTATTTTAAGAGAGTCAATCCTCCTATTCTTTTCAAGCTTGGATTTACAGACATCCAAGCCCTGCTGCCTCGAATACCAGGACAATGTTATAGACCCTTTCAACTGGGGAAATTATAAAATGAAACTCTTGAGCATCACAGCCTCAGAAATCTATCGTCCAGTCATTTAACCATCTGATATATAAGTTACTATTTTAAGAGAGTCAATCCTCCTATTCTTTTCAAGCTTGGATTTACAGACATCCAAGCACTAAGAGTCGCTAAATACAATAAACAAATGAAATGTTTGCTTCATTGTCTCCCATGATCTGGAGAAAGGGAAAATTTACAGGCCTTAAATCAAATAAGATTTCATCTTACGATTATTTTCCCCCTTTTAGTGCTTGAAACAAGTGACTTGATGACAAGAAAATTTATATAACTTTCTGAACTTCTTTTGTCAGTAAACAATATATTACTTATTGAGAGGTTGTGCACAAAAGCTAGAAATATCATATCAAACCTACCTTTTTCAGAAGGGTTTGAAGACAATCCTTCCCTAGATAGTATACCCTCCAATTCCTTTATTAGTTGAGCTTCACGTTTGTTCTCAGGTGCCTGCTTAACTTTCTTGTAAATGGAGGGAGGAACACTGTAAATGAAAAACAAAAGAATTGTGAAGGCATCAATCGGCATCAATCTAGACAAAATTCAAAGCTCTATTATGGTGAGTTGAACTAGAACCTCATCCCACACGATTTTATAACTGTTTTCAGATGTTCCACGCGTTTGCCATAAGCTGGAGTTGAAACTACCTTTTTCTGCATCCAATAACAAAATATAAGATTGAATCTGATCAGGTTTTAGATTTTGGTGAAATCTTGGACAAATAAAAAGGAAGACCTTTATAGGTTTTTCAGAAGATGAATGTGAGTGACCATCGTCAGAGACACTTCCACTGTCTTCTGCATCACCATTGTCCTCTGACGCTATTTTCACAGCCTTGGTCTTCTTCTTGACAGATGCCTTTGTCTCCTTCTCTGGTCTTTTTCGTTTTTTAAGTCCTTCATTGTTCTGCACCTTTCCTTTTGAAACAATTTTCTTTCTGGGCTTCATTTCGTCTTCCTCATCTACTTTGCCATCTGATGAATCAGAACTTCCTTCACTACTGACCTCTTCTGCTTTACTCCGATAATTTTGTTTATGGCTTTTCTTCTTCTCCACAGTTGAAGGTTCCAAAACTTCAGTAGATTTCAATACCTATCAGAAAACAGAGATAATTATGGGAAAAGCAGATTGTCTGAGGTGCGTCTACAAGATAAATGATGTCTCCTAAACAACTCACCTCATCTAGTTCTTGACTAATCATTTTCTTAAATGAATCAAGAGTAAACTTATCAAGTTTAAGATCCTCTTCCAAAATTCGACGAAGCCCGGCCATTGTAACTTTCCTAAAATAAAGTGACAGCTATTTGTTTAATTGTCTGGACCCCATAAAAATGAATGGCAAAGAAATGAACCAACTAAAGACTCAAATTGACATGGAAAAAAGGGAATCCATGTTCACACTAATAAGAGCATCTGTGCACAAAGGATGTAAGAATAATATTATTAATGACAATTGAATTGATGAAGTAGCATACTCAATATTAGCTTTGATATAAGCAGCTCTTTTTCTAATAGCTTTCTTTATATTGCTCTCACTTGGAACTTCTTTATTTCCATCACCTTGAGCTTCCTCAGTTTCAAATTTAGTTTTTTTATTTCCTGTCATAAGGCCCAAAACAGGAGAGTCTTCCATCTTTTCATAATTTTCAGGACAAGGTTCCTTTACATCTTTTGTAGACTGGCATCCTTCAGGTGATTTTTCTTCTTCTTTTGTAGAAGAAACATTTTCTTTAGCACTTTCTGCAGAGTCCTTTGAGGCACTGACAGCACCAGCGGCATCCATGCACTGCCATTAAATATTTATCGAAGCACAGTGAAATAGCAAACTTAAGAAACAATTTGAACAGCTTTTATCAGCAATGAAATCTCGTGAAAGAGAAGCTAGCCATGCAAAGTCTAACTTAATGATGACGAAGACTAAGATATTAGTGGGAATACAACTAAGGGGATTATCACTATACTGAAGGAATACCCTAAATAGAACAAATGGCATGCAACACCAACTCACACCAAATTCCCAAAATAAACTGACAAGATTCTCCACAGCAATAATTTAGAAATATAATACCTTTGGAGCATTGATACAATAAATCAAAGACTAATAAATGTTGCGGTGATTCTTACATGCCTAAATTCCATATTGACTACAAAATATAAATATTAAAGTGCATAAGAAACATTGGCCTCCCTTTCCCTCAACCTAATCCCGCCTTTTTCAGAGGCCGTACTATAAACAGTTAAACACTACTGGAAAAAAAAAAAATAATAGCCTGGACAAGATAGGCTACTGAATCCTGTCATTATTAGCATAATTGACAATCAGTGTTCAACAAATTTCTAGCACTAAGATACCTCTAGCAAACACTGCTTTATAAATTTCTTATGAACATCCAAAGCATGTATCTCCAACCCCAGGTCGTTCTCTATCAATCGCCGGACCCCCTCAAAAGTCAAAGAACTGCAATTATGAACGAACTGTTATAAATCATTTCAAATCAGCAAAATAATAATAATTCAAGCCAAGGCATGGATTCATTCCAGTATCAAGCAACAAACCAAGAAAGAAACCTAATTTGAAAAGTAGATTACTGTAAATACAAATAAACCCTTGACAGGAAACGCACTTCACTTCATAAAACACAGATATAAAACATTCAAAAGCAATTTTAAAATGTGAAGTAAAAGCTACAGCACAGGATAAATTACTCAAAAGAAACAAAAAGGAGTAATTGAATTTGTAATGACTTGTAGAACAAAGGCAAACTATTATAGAGAGGGATGGAGAAAGAGAGACAGAGAGGGGAGAAATTGCGCGGGCGTTACTCGGCTTGCTCTTTGAAGTGAGAAACGCGAGAGATCATGGCCGCCTTAATCTGTGGCTCGATACTATCGCGCGCATCGTTCTTCTTCACGGCCTCGCTATCTTGCGCTTCTTCTGTCATTGTTTTCACTCTCCGTCAGTGAGTTCAGTTTTGGTTCCTGTGCGAATGAGCTTAGAAATTAGAACGAAGAAGGTCTTCCTAGTGGGAACGTCTGAAAAAGGAGAAGCAAAGGTAAGGTGCATCCGTACCCCGGCTTGGCATCGTCTATGCAATCACAACCGTCGATTTGCTGATTTTCCATTTTTTTTTTGTCGATTTAAATGCGTACGTCACATCTACCTCCCTTGAGGTTACTGAATAGAAATCTAAGCTTAAACTCTTGAATTACAGTTTGACCCCGAATATTGGCATTACTTTTCATTTAAGCCCCTATGCGCTTTTTACAAATACGAACTTTCAGTTACCCAAAAATTAAAGAAAAAAACTTTTAATCATTATCCTGCGCCTGCGAGCGCTCTTTACAAACACAACCTCCAGACACGCAACGACAACCATCACAAACGCAAAACGACAATTTTAAAAAAAAAAGGGGCACCAGGCGACCTAGGGTTCTCTCCTGTGAGTTTTTTTTTTTTTTTTAATTTCTTTGGATCAAAACATCATGGGGGGCCACGAGGCGATGGAGGTAGCGAAGACCGTTCTGGAGGTGGCTGACGTGGCGTGGACAGCCGTCGAATGCGGCCACCACCTCCACGGTCATCAACACCACCACCACCACCACGATGACAAGTCGGTTGACGATGATCAGTCCGAAACAAAGCCTATATCTAGGGAAGAACTGGAGTCTCTGAAATCGGAGAATCATCGTTTAAGGAAATTGCTGGAGCAGAACCTCAAGTTGCTTCAGAATTTGTCTGAGTCGCCTTGTTTGATAAACGACTGCCCTCCAGATGTGTGTATTTGTGGTTTTGTAATGCACTTTATTTTTGTGTTAATTTTGACACATTAAAAAAATAAAGGAGCGATTTTTTCTTCATTTTTAATTATAATTATTCTATGGTATATTGGTACAATTAGATCAAAATTTGATTTTCACTCTTTGGTTACTCTTAATTCTGTAATTATTTTGATTTCAATACAAAACGCGGTTAAATTAGCTGGAATCTATCTTGTAATTGTAGCTGCATGCTCGGCTAGTGGCAACGGTTGATTCTGAGGAATTCTTGACTCAATTAAAATCTCTACACGATACATCGGTTGATGGGACTGGGATTATGTTTCCTTTCAAGGAAGCTACAGGTGTCTGCATCTGCTACTTTCTATTGAGTATGTTGTGTTATTTGCTTGTTACTCAATAATGACTTGGTTTTGGTATCTTGCTAAGGAGATGATGTGCATGCGGCTGGAATTTTAGTTAACATTGACCAAGAAGAGCCAAGCTGGTGGGTGTGGGTGACAGACGAAATGGTCCTGAGCAATGTTGAGGAATGGAGTGGAATTGATGATGAGAACTATGTTGTTGTTAGCGAGGAACATGTCATTGATGGGGTTGCCAACTTTATGGCTAAATGTGTTCTGTCAAACCCAAAAGCTCAGGTAAGTTGCTAGGACCTGTAAATTGCTTCAATTTGCTTTCTATGATGTATCTCAAGTCATTTGCTTTCCTGGAATTGCAGAATATGACGCCGGAGGAATTGCAGAAAAGTAAGTTCGTAGTTTTAATGTTTTACCTTAAAGCTTTTCTTGCCTTGATTTTTATGCAAAACTACTGAAGGTCATATGGCTTCCCTTTTTTTTATTCGGCTGTCCATACTTGCTCCTTGGAGTTGGCAAAGACTTACATAATGATAGCTATGTCTTGATTTTTTTTTTAAAGAAGGAATTCAACCTACCCTGAAGTTAATCACAAATCCTCTTTTGCGTGATAGTGATTACAGAGCTTTGATAAAATGTGACTCAGTTAGGCAGAATAAAGGTCGGTTCATATAGCAAAACTCTGCTTTTGCATAGAAAATATATCTTAATGGTGTTTAATCTGGATGTTTGTTTCAGTCATCTGCTGTTCACTCTGTGATGTTTCTTTCTTCCTTTCTTGAGATGTTGCCTTTGTTTTTTGGGTACCATGGGAACTATTTATCTATTTTCTGAGTCTGGTGGCCTGAATTTTTTCTTTTAAAAAATTTCCTGGCTTTAGCTTCAAACAATTAACACCTCAGTGTGATGGTATTGAAGAATGTCATCACTCATCTTAGTAAATACTATTTATTTGCAGCTCTGGCAAAAGCACTGGGTGGCATGGGCAAAATGGAGAAGATATTAAATATCTGGCATGCCGGGAAAATGTTTTATTGCCTCTCAACCTGGGGACTTGCTCTGGCAGGGTGAGTTTGTCTTGGTTTTCTTTATGAATGTACAGGTGCTCTCTAAGTTTGGTCATTTTGCTTGTTACAATTGTTTATTAATTTATAAAAATGGATTTTGAAATAGATAAATTAAAATGCCATGATATAAATTATGACCATAATTATGCCTCCTTAATATTTGATATGTAATCTTTATGAGGTAACACTCAGGATATGTTATTTAGATAGTTTCTCCCCAAAGGTGATTGTCCGCTTCAAAGCAATATGAATTTCTCATAGCTGTCCCAGCTAACTTTCCTAGGATAAAGTTATGGGGTATGATTCCCCTTTTTAGTTGTAGGAAGCTGAATGAATAATATGTAGGATCTAAACCGTTACACAAGTTTATTGTGTTGTTCTGAGAACAGAAAGGAAAAGATTCAAATATGTTTTATCCATCTTTCCATTACTTATCCTTGATGACTTTCTTGGGTGCAGATTGTACAGAAGTCGTACCGTGCTGAGACTTGCTGCAATGGGTGTTCGCACAACCAGCAAAGTTGTTCTTAGGGCCCTCTGAAGATGACAGCCCCACTGAAATGGCAATACGAATTGTAAGAAATGCTGGGACTGAATTCTCAATTAGTATGTGGACCAACTTAGTGGTTTTTCGCATAGTGTTAAGTGTGGATTATTTTAAAATTGTATATCACGTCAAAAATCTAAGGTTATATTGTTATATTAATTGTTTTCAATCCATTCATAGTGATCTTCACAAGAAAAACTCTATGAATCATTTGTCAAATGTACAAGTTGTTTCGAGTGAAAATAGATCTTTTATGCTTTTATGTGAGTTGATTTGTCAAACTTGAGTGTGAACGTGCCTATAATTCATAACGCAATTTCATGTGCTTCATAAACTAATTCGTATAGCCATAATTATCGGCAGCACTTATTCACAATTATACTGTTTATTGGGAACAATTGGTCAAGTTGATTGCCAGTTGAAATTTGACAATGACAAGCGATTCAAAGATCCACAAACGTTTTCTCAAGATTCAAGCTCCTTCAATTATTAATTCATTGGTTTTAACCGTATGAAAAAACAAAACCACTTGTTCATTTTAACCTTAACAAAACCACTTGTTCGTTTTAACCTTAGTCCTTTAAGAGCAGAAAAATAATTTTTCAATCAAAAACTTTTAATCACATTAAAGTCAACAAGAAGCTCAAAAATAAGTCACATACATACATATAACTGATTTAGCCAAAAGATCCCTTTGATACAAATTTATCAATATTCTCCCTCTAATGCTCATATAAATAACAATATAATTATAAATTCTTATATAAATTTATTTTATAAATCAATTTAATTAAATATATTTAGATCCACGTAATTTGTTATTATTATTTTTTAAAAATTTTATTCAATTAATGAATTAATATCAAATTAGTTTATACAAAAATTTATGACTGTATTATCACTTTTATCATATACATACTTTGTGAATCATTTATTGAGTATTTATGTTATTTGAATAGAAAAATTCCAACACATAAAGTACATTTAGTTGGAAAACATGAATCCTAAAAAAGAAGTTGCTTAATTAGTTCTATAGCACAATTATTTTTTTTTATAATTTCAAAGCTCATTGTACCAATGCTAAATCTCAAAGCAGAATATGCCCCCATCAACCCAGCGGTGAAAAGATTATGACTTTATGAATCCGCTGTCTTTCTCTTTCGATTAGTTGGATTAGTTGTAGAAGGCTCGTCTGATTGGGTTTGTGACTGACCAAATACTGATCTGCAGCACCCCACAGGCATACCACAATCAATAACTTAAGCAAGCACACTCATGATGAAACAAGTATCAGAAAAAACTGATGAGCTGTGCATGTAATTCCAGCTTACCCACACGTTGCGCATTTCTTGAGATGCTTACAATATATGGACAAACATACAGAGCAAATGTAGCCCATGTCAATTGTATTTTTATGGCAAAAACAACTGCAAATTGAACAATTGTGACTAGGTTAATTACAACTTTAATTCAGAAGAGTAGAAGAAGAGAACGTTATCAGATAAGAAGTGTGGATAAGCAATTGAGGCATGTCAGTTAAGGTTAGTTAAAGACTTCTAGAAGCATACCAAAAATCGAACACTGAATAAAACTACAGCATGATGTTATTCACCTAAATTTAACAGCAGCACTTAAAACAATTTTTAAGCAGGTAATAAATTCAAAGCTAAACTACATTGGCCATCAACATTATTTGCCGTAACTCACTTGAAAAGAATTTTATAGTTTCAGCTTTTGGTTTGATGTAAATATAAATTTCAAATAAGATGCTTGGAAGTTGCAAATAAATAATATAATAAGGCAACAGACAAGAAAATAAATTACTGCAAATGGTTTGACTTACGATGCACGGAAATCAACACCAGCAGGCTTAGGAAGTTGTAGAAAGTTGCGGGAATACAAATCAGTTCCAAAAATTGTCTGCATGTGTCAACCGCATCAAATTATATTCACAAAACCAAAACCGAAAGTAGAACAAAGACCTCTGACTTAAGACAAATGAGTTTCCATTCAGTCAATTGAAAATTGCCTTACACAATGTAAACAAAGAATGTTTAAACACATGCCGTTAACAGAGTTTGGATTCTCCATTAGACAACGCAGCTCAGTTCCAACAATTCAAAGAAAGTCAATAGCAAAAATGAGAGTGCTTCAAGCTTGAAAATCCTCTTGTACAGATTTCAAATCATCAAATCTTTATTTTGAATGAAAGATCCAGTTTTCAGGTCAAATCCAAACATTGATGTTAAAGACTACAAATTAATTTAAATCTTAGTGGACAACTGATTGACCTGTTCCATCAGAAACTATAATGAATATTAACAGCTACTACGTCAAAGATAAGGTAAATAACTTACCAAGAGATATTGAAAGAGCCCATCCAATTGTTGAGGCTTATGATGTACTCCACCGGTAATGTAAGAAGCCTGTCACTCATGCACTAGAAGCAATCAGGACAGATGGAGGGCAGAGACTTATGCCACTACACCAAATATCCACTAAAAATTATGCCCGAAAGATAGCTACCTGCTGCAGGAAAGCAGAATTTTGAGCCCCTAAATAGCAAGAGTCAATAGGAACCTACAAGAGGGGGGAAAAAAACTAATAAATCATAAACAGTTTCAAAACTGAAAATATTATGAATCCAAGCACTAATGGTAGTACCTAAAACAAAAAATCCAAATCACAAATTTACTTTAGTTCCAAACTAACTAGCCTCACATGGCCTGTTCACCATGATCATATTCAACAACATTTTCCCTATTTGGTTTGAGTGACCATTTACTGAACGTATGGCTTATACACTCAAATCAGCTCAACGGGCCTTAAACCTATACTAGATGGGCTAGCTACATAAATTAGTTTGTATCATCATATGTGATTACAGCAGGTAATGTCCTTCACAAGTTTTGATCAATGTTCTTTTAAGCCTTCCCCTTATCCATTTTGTGCTTCCTAATTGACTAAAGTCACTGTTTGAATGAGTATTTTAGGTTTTAACAACACATCACCTAACCATATTTCTTATTTTGCTATGTCTGGATCAGAGCTTCCTCCTTAAAAATTTACAAATGTATATGTCTAAAACCACTTCTGTTGGTGCATCCAAAGCAATGATTTTTTTAAAGGATAATCAGTGTATATTGTATGTAGAAAATGAAAGAAAGAATTAAGATCCCTTAAACACAACCCCTGCTCGTATAGCGGGGGATAAAACAAATTACACAGAAACATTTTAAGAAGTTAATTTCTAAAAGGATCTGGTAATTTGCCATCCATTGACATTTAATTATCTCAGAAAGGATATGGCAATTTCTTATCCATTAACAAAGAATTTAACATGTAGTTGCTTCCCTCCCCCGGTGGGGGGCAGGGCAAACTTAACCAGGCAACAGTAGCAAAAAGAATAGAAATTAAGGAAATAAACATAAAGATAACTATAGCATAAATAACTGAAAAATGCAAAATGCAACATTAAGTACCATAGAGCGTTGGGCAGAGAATATTGCATTCATGATTGCAACATATCTGAAAAGAAGAAAATCTTTCAGGGTGGAAGTCAATGCAAAACCAAAGGAAACTGTTCAAACTGTCATAAAGAACGTACTGTTCAGGTCCATCTGGGGATCCCTGCAAGCATAAAATCTGCTCTCATATATTAGAACCATTATTACAAACATATTTTATGTCAAGTAGAAGTCACAAGAATAAAGTTGTGCAGTTTCAAAGAAGTAAACAAAATGAGGCAAGAAAAATAAATGAAAAGAAAGATGGCAACACAGCTGAAGGTCAACAACCACAGCCATTGCATAGAGAAAAAGGGAGTTGTGATCAGGTCCAGCCAATGAGATCATGATGTCGAGCAAATTATTGTGCGCATCGGCACACACCAGGTCATATTTCCAAAACAAGGATAATATCTCAGATATTCATACTGTAATGAAGAACTAACTTAATATAGCAACTTATGATGGATTTCTCAATAGATGTAAATCAAATTAAACTTATCAAAACTAGAAGATTGGTAATTTCAATAGATACTCACTCGAGGCTGCGGATGGAGCGATCCTGAACGAAAAACTCTCTGTATGTCTATTTGTAGAATTAAATCAAACAATCTGGAAAGTTAATTTCAACAGAGTCATATTGTATCCTTCTCTTCACTAATTTCGTATGCAAACAAAGGTCAATATCCCACAGCAAGAACATCCATCATCAACACCAAAGACACGGACAGAATCATTTGTGTTAATGAGCTCAATTTATCTATTCAGATGACCCATTTTCAAAGCTATGGCAAAAACAAGTGGTACATAACTTACAATAAAGCCATTCAGCTCCCATAACTGAACACACGAACAAATCAACACAAAGGATACAACAAAGAGCCATGGATAAGGAGCCCGACAACAAGGAACAAGTAATCCTCCCCTCTGGCTCTTGTTTACCAAGTTTCTCATCTTTAATCATAAACTCTTCCAAATTTTGCAACAAAGTCGCACATAAAGAGGGCATTCTACCATTTCCAACGCTCTGATTGCCCGTTGAGGATGAATCATAGACATAGTCACATGAATTATAGCCGGTGGCAATAACCACAACTTGGTTAAGCTGATTTAGAGTCAAGATTGCATTCAAAAACGCAAGAACCTGTTAAAAAAAGGGACAAATTGAACTTACAATGAAATAAATAATTAAAATGGCAACTAAAAATAGCTGAATTAGTTTGAGAAAATAAAAAATTAGCGAAAATTAGGTTTACATGAGTGAGAAATTGAGAGAAGGAGAAAGAAGAAGAGCTCCAGAAGAAAGGGTTTGTGTCTAGTAACACGACCACAAGGCTAACATCATCTGCGATAGCACAACACAATCAACAATTAATAGCTGTATAATTATAAATAAACGAACAAGTGGCTTTATATACTAAGAGAAAGTGAGAGAGAGACCTGAGTAGAGTTTTGAGGGAGCTGAAGCCATGAATCTTCTACATACAGTGGAATTAGAGTTAATTAAAAGAGCCTCACAAAGAAGGGTAAGATTGTAACTTCGAAACTAAAATTGAAAGAATATTACAACTCTTCTCCCTTCCAATTTCACCGATAACCATCGCCGACGCCACCTTTCCCCACTGATCACCACTCAACTCTCCACGGGACCGCAATGCACTCGCTTTTGTTTGAAATTAATTTAATTAAAGGAAGGGCATTTTTGTCATTTTATTGCTTTTGTTTCTCTTTGTCGCGTTTCCATTCGTTGACAACATGTGTGTTCTGTTACTATCAATGTATGCAACTGAAAAGAAACATGAAACTTCATCGTTAGGGTGAAATTATCATCTCGGGTTGTACATTTCACTAATTGAAGTTGTTCGATAGATTTAAATAGGTCGCCCTCCAACACAAGTGCTTAAAGTTCAAATTATCGAAATATTCCAGCAACCCAGAGAAACGTCTGAATCTGCCGTAAACGTCTGAATGTGCCATAATCACAGAGAGTTGACTGTTTCTTATAATTTATTTAATAATTATAAATATTTATTTAATATAATAAATATTTATTATTTTTTAATTATTTTTTAATAAAATTTTTAAAACTTAAATAAATTATCTTATCTTATTTATAAAAATTAAAATTTTAAAATTTTAAAAATAAAAATAAAAATTTTTAAATATTAAAAAACTTAAAATATTCTTCACTTATTTCATAATTTTATTTTATTATTTTTATAATATAATTTTAAAAAATTATTTATTAAAATAATTCTATAAATTTTTAATAAAATTTTTTATTAACAGTCAAATAACTAAATTTTGTAAGTAAAAAATTTATTTATAAAAATTCTATTAATAAAAATTTTATTTAAATAAATTCTTCTTAAAAAATAATACCGAAACCAAAGTGATCAAAGAATTGTGTAATTCCCGTAACCGTAACCACAATCATAAGCATCCCCAAAGGCAATGAGCCCCAGACACCTACTCAAAAATCAAAATCCATAAAGTGATAGGAAAGGAAACTGACAATATGCCCTCTCATTTCATAATTAAGCAAATGATTTGAAGAAAAATACAAGATGCAATTTGGAAAAGAATCCTCCTGTTCGCGGACTGTTTAAACATAGCCATAAATAGACAGGTTACGTACAAGAGATATGTGGTCAAAAAATCAAGCAACCACACTGCCGAAAACCGCACCATCCAGGCACACAGTTGAGAATCAAAATTACTATGAAATAGACATGATGAACTTGACAAACAAATACAACATGAATGCATTGGGAAAAGTGGTTAATGAATTTGTTAAGGAGCAAGCAGAAGAAACACTCCCACTAGGACCACTTGCAGGGGGTAAACGAGGGATTGACCCAGATGATGGCACCACAGAAGACTTGGGGCTTGTTGCTCCAGCTGGACCAGCTCCATCTGACTGGGGGGCAGGTGATGGAGCAAATGAGGAATCTCTGATCACTGATGATGGTGGAGCTATAAGAGGAGGAAATTGCTGGGGTCCTGCACCATTCCCAAATGTCACCAACAAAAGCGAGAAGAAAATTATGAGACATTCCACAGATGTTATCATTTAAACTTCGGGAATGGCAGCTGAAAAGTGGAGATAATGCATAAACATAGACAATCTATTGAGTTCCCAACGCATTCGTTTATATATATTTACTTTGTGGAAACTGTTCAGTCTACATGCTACAAAAGCAGAGTGGGTGTTTAGTGAGCCAGGAGAACCCTGGCATGCCATAACAACAACTACTACATGCCAAAACACTACCATCATTACTCAAGAAAATTGAGAAAGCATCAACCGCAGTCTTTGATTTTTTTAAAAAAATTTTTTGGGATCATTGACTATGCAAAACAGGTGAAAGGCCCCACAGAGTGAATGTTGGGTTTCCGTCGACCTTCTAAAAGCTACATAAACCAAATATTTGACAAAATTTACCTGGACATCGAGGTCGAAGAGACGTAGACAACCTGTCAGTTAAACCAAAAAAAAAAAAAAAACAAAACAAAAACATAGGTTAAAGAGTTCAACCATCAGCCAGAACTAACTAGCTAGAATCATAATTCAGAATAAACATCAACAAAGCAAGAAGATAGGAAGAAATAACTTACATAGTGATAATGGAGCCATTGGCAAAACCACCATAACTACACGAAGTGACATTACACCCAGCACTACTCTGTTGAGTGGTAACGTTCCCAAGCATAAGATTACTATTTTTACATTGCATGCTTGAGCAAGAAACTGCCAATGAAGCAGGCATGCAGTACAAACTGTCCAAAACAGATACTGCAACTGATTAGCACCAGACCATTACAAGCAAGAGGAGGCAAAAAGAAGAAAGCAATTATGCTTAAACCAAAATGGAAGCAAGACTACTTATTTACTTGAGATTCCCTGGCCCACAACTGCATTGCACACAGTGGCTCGCTGTGATTGCATAGCTCCCATTTGGTACAATCAATCCATGATCCAAAGCATGTCTAGGAAAATTAGTTGCACAGGCTGCAATCCAAGAAAAATGTAAACTAAAACAACTCATATCAAGCAAAACCATCATAAATCAATTATTTTAAGCTAATACACAGTCATCATATATGCTTTGCCTAGGATGATCTCAAATCATCATATAAAAAACTGACAATATATTGTAACTAGCGCTGAAAACATTGTATCCCTTATTTGTACATTTTAACACAAAATAATGAGAGGGCACTACCTTTGAGTCTTGAAACATCGCAAATAAAAATAACTATCAATTCACAGATAATCACTTGTATATTTTATATTAAAGTTGAAATTAAGCATCAGCAACACAAATTGCCATGAAACCAAAAAAAAAAAAATGTACCAGGCAATGGAACAGCAAGAATGTCACCGGCCTTGATAGCAGTACTTCCCATAGCATTGACATTCATCAAATCAGTAAGCGTAGTCCTATACCTAGCCGCAATTCCCGCAAGCGTGTCCACGTCTTTCACAACATAACTCAAGTAAACAGCCGGCAACGAATTATCCGTGCCATTAAAACAGGTACAAGGCAACGGCACAAGCAAATTAACCCCAACATCCAGAACATCCGGGTCCGGTATCTGATTAGCCTCCCTCAACTGATCAGCAGAGACCAAACCCGCGTACACCTGGTTCGCAATCGAGGCAAGCGTGTCGGAAGGGCGAGTCTTGTAGTGCGTAGAAACGGACTTGCGAATTCCGTCGACGCAGGCGCAGGTGACGGGAATCCTGAGGAAGAGCTGAGAAGGGAGGATGTGGTTCTCGACGTCCGGGTAGGAAATGTCGATGGCGTTGGCTGTAAGGATGGAAACGGGGTCGACGTTGAAGAGGGAGCCAACTTCGGAGACTTTGAGGTCCGTGTAGAGAGTGTAGCCGAGCAGTGCGCTGCAGGAATCGGAATTGGAGCAGGGTTCGATTGTTGACTTGGGCATCACCAGCACCATTGCTGCATTGCTGAAAATGAACAGGAAATAGAGTAGGGTTTTGGACATTGTTGGTGAGTTGTTGTTAACTTGAGGTTAGGGTTTTGGAGCATGAAAGGAGGGAAGGGGAAAGTTTTTGAGAGTGAACCTAGTTTGAGAGAGGAGACAACTGTGTTGCAGACATTAGTCAGATCCTTGATCTTCGAGTCTGTAGACTGTAAAATAACCTTTCAATTGGACTAATTTGTCCTTTTCGTTTCTTCTTTTATTGTTTGCCTTTGCCAATTGATGTTGGCTGGTCCAAAGCCTCAGCGGTGTCGTTGTGATTGTCATGAGGTGAGAATACTTTGCCATCCATTCATTTTATTCGAGTGCTGATAAAGACATAAATTCTCATTTAATATTATTTTATATGAATTCATTTAAATTTAATTAATTAGTTAAATAAAAATTATATATATTAAAAGATATTTAATTTAATTAATAAAATTATATTATACTAGATTATAAAAAAAATTAATAAAAAATTTTATACATATATTATTGTACATTTTATTATATTCAAAATATAAGATCCAAATGTTATATGAGCGAAATAATGTACTATTGGCACGCGTGTAGCCTGCGCATTTTCTCTGTTACATACCGCACCTGTACCGTAGCAAGGTCTTAAAAATTTCGATTAATATGATTTATTTGTCGTTTTCTGCTGCCTAAATTAAGATAGGGGTATTTTGGTGATTGGACATTTGCTTTTTCAAATTTGGGAGCATCTAATTGTACCCCACTTTAAATAAAATAAAAAAAAATGTACCCCACTTACTTCTGTTTCGGTTGCTTTTCAGGCGCGGAGGAAAAGAATTTCGGGTTTTTCTTGTTGTTTCGGACATCACCAGATAACCCACGCGAGAGGACAGCGCGTAACGTGCAATATAACACGACGCGGCTACTGAGAGGCTGAGAATTTGCCGCTGCACTTGGCGTTGGCAGTGAATGGTCGGCGCCCGGATTAGTTCCCACCCCGGCATCGCAGGAGTTCAATACACTCACTACGTAATATTAATTTATAGGTTTTGTAAAGTCATTAGCACCGTAACATTTAAAGTAATATAAAAATCAGGTGGTTTTTATTATTACGTTACTCAGAATTTCTTTTTTTTTTTAAGTGGGTTGTAATTTATCAAAATCTTAAGGATACTGATTTTAAATTCCTATCAGAATTATTTAATAGAAAATTAAAGCTATAAAAATGATTATGGTAGTATAATTTAAATGTTTATGTTTAACAAAAGTACAAATAATTTATAATTATTGAGTTCTTCCCACCAATGTATATTTATTTAGTTCACATCTGAAGCTTTTAAACTTGACCCAAACAAATAGACTGAGCTTTAAGCTTACTTTCACAAATTTTATGCGAGTTCAATTATTATTGTTCAAGCAAAAATTGAATAGTTAAACTCTTTAACGGTATTCCATCATATATTTTATTATGCATAAAAGTGACTCACACAAAAATAACATGCGAAACGTACTAAATTTATATGTGATTATAATTATAATAAAATATTTTCTTAATGATACTTTATATAAAAATAATTTTCATATAATCATAAAATATTATAGCCCCAAAATTGGTCGATTGTAAATAAAAATAAACTTCAACATTATAATAATTTATAATTTTTCTAAATTTTATCTAAAGGAACATGCTTTGCGTAGTAATAATTTTTTGTATGTTATAAAAATATATGCTATATTACACTAAAGGTTACTATACGAAAAATATTTTTAAAAAGCTATTTAGTACAATAATTTATTATTTAAGGTAGTTACCAAATCATTATACATTCTTTTAAAAAACTTCCTAAATCATTATATAGTGTTTATAAAATTTACGATGAGAGAAAGATATTGAAGAGAATGTAAGAATTTAGAGTTATAAGAGGTGTCATCAAAGAATAATAGTTATTCCCGACACAACATAATTTTATTAGTATATGTCTATTAGATTTAACATATTTCATTACTTAATTATTATCATATTTGAGTCTCAACTTAAGTTTTAGTACTATATGTGACTTATCTATTAGATAATAAATATAAAATTATTTATTATTCTATTATACTATTCAATTAATGAATATCATATTAATTAAAACTCAACTATTAAGATTTCTAACATTACTTACTAATGAAGCACGCACTCTATTTGTATATCACTTATACTAAGAATATCTAAATTAAAATAATAATTCTATAAATATATTTTTATTAAATTATAATCTCCCGATAATAATAAAATTAATTTAGTTATAATATTATAACTATAAAAAAGTTTTAAGGTATATCACATTATGCTTATGGATAAATTTATAAAGTACGAGTCTACGAGATATCAAATTTAGCAGTAAAACAGTAAAACCCAGGCTCAATACGAGGAGGGAAGAGGTAAAATTCAAATTCAGTGACCGCTGCCGGTACCGGTCGGCCCGATTCCTATGCAAATACGGACGCCATAAAAGTTTCAGTGTAACAGTAAAAATCGGTGAAAAGTTACCGTGAGGTTACAAGTTACAAACGAACTTTTCCATCTTAAGGCGGGAACAAAATCCAAACTCCCTCCATAATTCTCTTCCTTTAGATCATGTTTTGTTGTCACACGTCACTCTATCCCCTGAAGAAAAGAGGGGGAAAATAAAGATAAAAAAATTCCCAATCAATCAAAAACCCTAAATCTCTAAAAACCTAATTTATCAAATTAATCTAATTGAATGGACAAACTAGCCGAGAAAGACGAGTTGACACCAGAGAAGAGAAGCATAAGGCGGAGGCTGGTTCAGTCGACGCTGTTCCAGCAGAAACCGCAAGAAATCGAATCCAAGGTTGGAGATCACAATGCGGATTGGGACTGCGAAGTCAACGGTGACAACGAAGACGATCAAGACTTCTGCTGTGGAAGCCAAGGCAAGAAGACTAGAAAACGCAAGGCAAAGACAACGCCGCCGGTGACGAAAGAACCCAATAAGGCAATTTTGATATTGAGTTGCACATTAAATTCCAATTAATTGGGTTAAATTTGATTAATTCAAATTTATTGTTTAACTGTTGGAATTACTCAAATATATGTATAATTTGTGCTGGAGAGGGGATATGATGCCCAAGAAAAATTTATTTATCTCTAAATTTACTGTACGTTTACAGTTGAAAGAGAGGTCACCAAGGAACAAGACACCAAAGAAAAATGGGAAAATATTAAAAGAATCAGTGGAGAGTGAAGATGCACCTTCTCCATCCATCCCTAATTTAAGATTAGAAGCAAAATTGAAGGCTGAGGTCAGTAACTGTGCTTTGATTTGCTTTGTTTTCTCGAGTTTGTTTATTTTTGTATCATTGTTATTTTATTTAGCTCCTTTGGCTGGATATAGATCAAATTTCCACTTGTGCATGAATGCCTAAGGTATCTGCAATTTTCATTAATGAAGTTTTGGAAAGAGTGATTTGACTCCTTAAATTTATGCAAAAAATTTCACATTGATTGATGGGATAATTGTTTTGAAAAATGTTAATAATATCATCTTGCTTATCACATCATCTTGTTAATCATGTGGTAGTTCTTTATTAATTGTCACTTCACTCGAGATGAAAAGATTTGGACATGTTTGGGGAGATTGGTATTTGTGATTTGGAATTTGTTTTGTGTGGCAACTTACTTTCAGGCAATAATAATGCCTTAGTACAATTGTGTGAATTTCTGCAAGTTAGGCCTAGATCTATCATGCGAGGGTTTGGCACAGAGCTGGCCCGTGAATATAATACTTGCCTTTAACATTTGTTACCATCTTTGATCAGGAATATTCACGGATGTTTTCAGGAAAGCAACTGCATCCCTTTTTCTCATCATGGAAAGCAGAAAAGAAAAATCAGAATAGTAAAGAAGTAGACAGTAATTGTAGTTCAAGTGGAACAAAGGATAAAAGCAATACTGTTAGTCCTATTCATGTATTTGACAGGAGTCAGGATGAAGTTGTGTCTATTGATTGGAGTAAGTGGACGTTCTATGAGGAAACTGTTGACAATAGAAATTGTTTGGAGGGCAAAATCTCATCAGCTTTCGATGGCTCTGTTGAGTCTTTGAAACTTGATAAGTTGTCATGTGTTCCATATCCCAATAATGCATCTTCAAATCAATGTCACCGTGAAGAACATTTGAATGAAAGCCCATCAGAAGTCTCTGCTCTGTTAGTTGATGGTCAAGAGGTATGCTAAAATTTCTCCAATGACTCGTATGTGATACTTATGACAGCATTGTAGTTTAAATACATATTTTTCCATTTTCTGTTTTATCTCTTCGGACTTCATTTTCAAAAGGATTTGCCATCAGCCTTCTCTCTCCCCCACCCCCCCTCTCTCTCTCTCGGGTTACTTTTCAAATCATGTTGAGATTTTGAGTCATTGTAGCTGTATTTTAAGCAGAACCATCAGCTGGAGCAAGTTACTTGTTTTCTCAAGCATGCAGTATCTATGACAAAATCTGAAGTTGAAGAAAAAAGTAGCTCTGTTCAGGAAAGGTTGGGATTTTATATAACAAACTTTCTGTGCATATCTCACAAATATCTTAAGCATTCTGCTATGTCTGTTAATTTTATCTTGACCTGCAAATACTTGACAGTGTGTCAATGTTACTACCTGGTTTGTAAGAAGAATGCTTTTAATATTGTTCTTTTCTTTACACAGAAACCTTGTCATGGTTTGAGAATTATGAGGATTCTTTTGCATGTGCTTGCCATAGATCTTTAAAAAGTGCATTGCTGTTTGTGGGCCTGTTGAATTTCAGTGTTTTTTAGTTTAAAAATTTGTCAATGTGAAAAAAAATTATTCAAAAGATGAAAACTACACCAAACTAGTAAATCCTTATTGTAGTTTGAGTACATGCTTTTGTTCAGCCATCTTTGACCTTCATCATGGAGTTTGGGTATAAAATCATTCAATATAATTTCTGCCAATCTTTTGTTGCCAACACTGCTTGGTGGTAAAGATGAATGTTTTTTCTTTCCTTTTTAACAAATGATATATATGATATACAATTGCCTTCCTAGTTCTTGGTACTTGTCTCAAGTTGTATTTTTTTCTGATTGATAATGTGTTCAATAATGTATACAAGCTTTATTCAGTTATGTATTTTTAGCAAGTTTTATACATTAAAGTTTTATCTATGTACAATTTTGCTGCAGTAGCAGGATGATGTCATACTATAATGGTTGTGCTCATCGGCCTGGGGATAGCTTATGGACAGACAAGTACCGGCCAAAAAATGCCATGGAGGTCAGCTAGTTCGAATAAACTGCTTTTATATTAAACGTAAATTTTCTTATCTACTGATGCCAGATCAAGTGCACATTCTCAAGAATTATATTATTCATGCATTTTATTTTCCTCCTGTGATTTGTTCCTTTGGCAACAACTTCCTGCAGGTATGTGGGAATAGTGAATCAGTAAAATTTATCAGTGAATGGCTGCATATTTGGCATGAAAGAGATGTTCGAGGATTCCAGTATTCCTCCGGTAGTGAGAAATGCAGTGTGCCAGATGATAATCATGAGTGTTATTTAATTGACTCAGATTTCGAAAATATAGATGAAGGGGATAGCCTGAAGAATGTTCTTTTAGTTACAGGGCCTATTGGGGTATGTACTGTATATATTTTTGTTAAATATCACTTTAAAGTTTGTATTAAACTGTTTTTTGTTGTGTACTTATGATAGGAACTGTCATTATTGTATTCTGAATAAAATATCAATTTTTTTCCCAGTATGTTATGATACGTGCTTCTTATTCTTCTTCAGCTTTCTTTCATCTACTGGATTTTGTCTTATTTTTAATTTAGGTTCCCAGAAATTGCTTTATTGAAGCTCACAAATGTCATGAGCTTGTGAAATTTTCAACATATGAATCACTTTAAGCTAATGTTTGTCCATTTGCATGTTTATGCCTCAAATATCATCTGGACCACACCCTTCAAATATTTCTAGTGCATCCTGTCACCTTTTTGTCTAAGTTTTACATGCATTGACAGTGTGCTGCTGCCTTTCTATGTTTACACATCCTCTATACATTCTTGAAATGGCATTCTGTAATGGAGTGTCAAATTAGTATTTCAATCAGACTAGAAGATTTGATTTATATCAGCACTTAATAATATGTTTCGCTTGTTGCAGAGTGGGAAATCTGCAGCTATCCATGCTTGTGCAAATGAGAGGGGATTTAAAGTACTGGAGGTGCTATTAGATTAATATTGTTATCGTTAACCAGTTTACAATTCTGTTTTACCAACTTTCTTATTGATATTGATTGATTTCTTTTGTTCAGATCAAAATAATTACTTATAGAAAGATAAGTTGAACATAGTAGTGTCCTTTTGGGTGTGTAGTGGATGTTGTGTTTGCTAGCTTGAAAATACCTAGCAGTGAGATCCTTTTTAGCACAAAGAACACAGCAACGGGAAAAAACACAATTGGTGATATATATTTTAAGCCTGCTTTTCTAGATAGTAAGAAACCAAGATGATATCAAAAAAATAGATTAATTTTCAGAATTTGACTTGTATTTTGGAGGACCTTGCTCAGTAGAAGGGGAGTAACTAAATTCCTAAGCTAATAAAATAGGTTCCCTTTATTTCTCAACCAAACAAAGTGAAACCTTGCATATGGTTTGACTCTGGGCCCTTACTGGTAACTGATCTTTCTTTCCCGCCATATGACTGAATATTTTGGGGGAAGAGAGAGCGAGAGAGAAGAATAACTACTGAACTATGATAGTTTATTGTTATGAAAATTATAATTACATGGAATGCTAATTGAGTGTGATGAACCATGTACGAAAGAATAATGCATCAGATTGTCGACAAGGAACAATTGTGAGGCAGAAATTGGGAGGGGCTTTGGACTCCAATTGCCTTAAAAGGTTTGTCACTTTGTATATGATACTGATGCTTGTAATTTTTTATTCTTTTTGTTGTATCTATTGGATATTATTCTGTGGCCATTAGAAGCTCTAATAAAGATCAAGCATTAAGAACTCAATCATCTATCTGACATTATGCAGAATATTTCTTCCAGGTCAATAGGAAACCCTCCGGATTCACCAAACAAGAATGTCGTGAAATCTTCCCATATTCTATCCCTCAGCGAAGCAGCACAGCATACTGTTGATGAGTTGATGGATGTGATATGCATACCAAATGATGAAAATTCTCATGGAGTCATAGGAAAATCAGTTAATCATGTTAAACCCTTAATTCTCATAGAAGATGTGGATGTCTTTTTTCCTGAAGACCGTGGTTTTATTGCTGCTATACAACAAATTGCTGAAAAGGCAAAAGGGCCTGTCATATTGACTAGCAATAGTAAGACGTTCACATTATTTATTTATTTATTGGTGTTACTGGTTCTTTTATCAGCTTCACATAGCTTCATTTTGTTGAGTATTGTTCTGTGGTAACCCCTAGGTAACAATATCACCCTACCAGACAGTTTAGACAGGCTGGAGGTTTCATTTGCAATGCCTATGCCAAAGGACCTGCTTTCTTATTTACATATGGTAAGTGAATGTGATTCTAGATCTTGGCTCTCCTTTCAAATTGTGGAATTTAAATTCATTTTAATTCATTCTGTTATCATACTGTAGATTTGTGCGGCTGAGAAAGTTGAATTGCAGCCTCATTTTCTAGTGCAATTAATTGAAAGTTGCCAGGCCGATATTCGCAAAACCATTATGCACCTTCAGTTCTGGTGCCAGAATAAAGGATATGGAAAAGGTTAATCACACCATACATGACACATGTTCAGTAATATTTTTGATACTGTTATTTCAGCAAGTTATAGAGTATGGTAATTAGATCCCAACACAGACATTTCTAAAGATCTCATATTTTATTATTTAGCATCCAATTTGCATGCATAGTTGTCTTTCCTAACTCATTGCCATTATATTGTCTCTAGAACCTCTTAGTATTTTAACATTAACTTTTCACTTTGCAGATAAAAAATTGCAGAAATTATATGTCCCAGAGCTATTTGATCCAGATGCTGGGCATCATCTACTTCCCAAGATAATCCCTTGGGGTTTCCCATCACAGTTATCTGAGCTAGTTGACAAAGAGATTATGAAATCATTGTCTTTGATGGAAGAAAATTCAACCTTGAGGGAGGTAAGTGAGGACGAAGGGCATGATGAAATGCCAAGCAATCAAGATATACAGAACCCAGCAGATAGTGTGAAGGCCAAAAAGGAAGAAATGTTAAACATGAATTTCTCTGTTCACACTAACAATGAACTTGAGGATCCTTTGGATAATGAATGTGAGATTTCCAATCTCCCTCACACCCCAGTTTCATTCTCCCGGCAAAACATTAGGAGAAAATTCAATGTAGTTGTGTCGTCAGATTCTGAAGATGAGTTCATCCGAAATAAATCTCCTGTTGCAGACAGGCATATTAACAATAAATTTCTTTCTGAAGATCATAGTAGGTTTCCTTCCCCCTTTTCAAATGCACAAAACTGCAAAAGTCCACCAATTAACAAGTTACATTATCCTTTAAAAGAAAAATTGGAGGGAAGCCATTATCTTTGTTCAGAAGTAGCAAATGACTTACAAATAGGTACATGTTTATCAGTTGATATATCCTGTGTGCCAGAATCATCTTTTGTTCCAGAGACTGAAATTGATAATGGGGCAGAGTTGTTATCTGGAAAAGAGTGCAGTGGTTATGTTGCTGAGGCTGTAGAAGCTTCTGTGGCCAATGAGTTTGATCTCAACCTACCACCAGTTGGAGCAGACAATAATTCTATGCTTGAAATGCGTGGAAATCCTGACATGTTGGAAAAATTTTGTGCTGTTATTGCAGAATCATCTCACATGGAGGAGGTGGAAGATTCTCAAAATGAACATGCGGAGACCGTATCAAGAGTGAATCAATTGATGGATGAGTGTAGCCGTATGGACTTTAAGAGGAGATCCAAACCCATGGAGGAGCTTAGTTCCGAGGAAGCCATTGATTTAGTGAGAGAATCATGGAAGAAACTCCGTGATGGAAACACAGACCTGAGGCAGTATGCAACATTAGAAAAGCCGGATGCTTTTCAAATCATAAAGCTTACTCATGGAATGTGCAATCTAATTTCAGAAGCTGATCTGTTGCTTTCTAAGTGTCAATCTCCAGTGAGTTTTATCTTGTACACACAGGCACATGCACACATGCACTTACATGTATTGCTATTGAGGACCTTTGTTTTACTTCTTTTTTTTCCCTTGCATGGTCCAGGATAATGAATATGTACTTCTGCAGGACTTTTTGGAACTGCCAATGTTTCCTCATGAGGATTTGGATGCATGCGCCTGGTGTGATGAGCAGTTGCAGATGACTTCCTCAATTGTGCAACATGGATTCTCCATATATGCAAAAGACATTTCAAATAAAGGATCAAATATGGATTCTAATACAAAGACAGACTTGACTTGGGAGATACTGGCTTGCACAAATAATATGACATCTGGTAAATTTTGTGAGCAGGACCTGGAAACGAATGGGATCTCACTTAGTGCAAGCAACATACTGTTAGAACAGTAAGAATTCCTCAAGTTTCTTCCTAGTCATGCTCATCTTGTGTATAGGATGATTTGAACATTTTGAATTGGATAAATTGTGGAACAAACATTGGGTTTTTGCTTCACCCTCTTGCTAATAATTTTTTTAATCCAAAATGACACTTCTTGCTGATATTTCCTAAAAGTAATTTCGTTGATTAACCATGCATGTATTTTCTCTGGCTGTTTGCATTGTAGGGAGATGAAGTCAGGTCTTTTCAATAGAGTTAAGTCCCTAGTTCCTTCAAGATCTTACTTGGCATTGAAAGGTTATGCATTTCACGAATACCTTTCTTCACTGGGCTGCATTTTAAGATCAGAATCTTTCCGTTTGACAGAAAGTAGCAACAATACAAAGAAAAAGAGGTATGCACTTGCAAAATCTGCTTGGTATTCAGCAACTTTTTAATAAACCATTCTTGCCCATTCATTATGGTTGGCGTCAATCTATTCACACAATTTTCTTATGCAGGAATCGAGGTTCTGGGCACTACTTGAGTACCGTTGCTTTAATGTTGTCCCCTGAGGATATGTCAGTGTTGGTTCAATCTAACTCATACGGGAAGGGTTCATCCCAATCAGAGGGTAGTGGTTTCAGATGAAGAGTGATATGTGAAAGCTAACTTAAACCGAGCAGACGTACTAACCTTCTCAATTTTAATAACACTTTTCTTGGCTCAGTAGCATTGTCAAGAGAAATAAAAGAAACGCATATAGCTAGTATTGGAAAATTGGCCATCAATATTTGAAATTTGAAGAGTTTGCCTGGAGTAGCTACCTTTTTTAGCTAATCTAGGATGTGATTCCATCTCACTTTCATTTAACTCATTGTAAAGATGATAGTAATTAGTGCTCCCATTGTATTGGTGTATATTGTAGCATTGAAAGCCAAGTGATATCTTTATGGAAAAGGAAAGAAAAGAAAAGAAAAGAGTTCATGATGCAATAGCGAATGGCCTCAAATGCAATAAATGGGTATGGGTTGTTATGCTTCCTAAGGTTGAATATTTTTGGAGGTAATTTCTACACATTATGCAAGTAATTGCCTGACCATATTTAGGTCCATAGCCACTCAAACACGATCAAATTTTCACGCCACTATCACGCAAATGCAACTACTTAATACTAATTAGTTGAAACGCAATACATATACTGTTGCACTGAACGTGAGTTGTGAAACGAATGTAACATGTGAGATAACTAATCACAAACCTGTTTTGTCACAAACCAAACCATATATCGTATTAGTCGAGGTGTTCCGTTTCGGTTTCACCATTACGATAAAACAAAAGAGAGAGAATGGGTCCACAGTATCGGTGAAAACAAAAACAAATTATATTAGCCACTGCACCGGCCATTGATTTTGATGTCAGCAATGGATTTGTTCTTCGGCTTGTTTCATTGGCTGGGTTGGGTTCCACTATTCACGATATTATAATAGTTACAAAAGGAAAGAAAAGCTGCTGCTGAATGCTAATTCGTCTCTATTCAATTCCCTCTTTGGCTTTTTAAGTTCCAAAAAGACTGTCGATAAATTTGCACTTTAGTGGCCTTTGCTCTAGTTAGCTCGGAATTCCAGGACCTGATGAAATGTAATTTTAAACAAGAAAATGAAATGGCTCGTACTTGCAGGTGTCACAGGTGAGGCTATGCCGTGACGCCTTAGATTTTGTCTTGTGAAGCCTTATCAATCAGAAACGGGAAAGATGGAGATCAGTGTGACTGAGCTCTTGAATCATTTTTTGGGAGTTAAAAACACAAGATTTTTCTCTCCCCTCAACTTTTAGACGTTAATTTGTAGCTTTGTAGCATCACAAAAGATATTTGTGACGATTAACGTATAATGCAAATGGAAACAACATGGTCTCTACTCATAGCAGGTACATTAGTACCACCGTGTAGTAAATGTTTATTAAATTTTTGAAACGCTGCAGCGTCGTGTTATCGAATGGTGACCGCTTTAATTTTTCATAGGGACTACGGTGGGGCCTTTGAAACCACAAATTGAAGTGTAGTAATGGCATTGCTGTGACATCTTTTTAACAATTCATTGCCATTTACTTTCTTTTCCCGCATTATATGATTGTGGAAGTAAACTTTTAGCTTGAAAATGAGGCGAATTTAATGTGTGATTTTACCAAGGAAACTTCGCATTGACAGAAGAGTTGACAAAATTAAAACCAAACAAAAAATTTTCAATTGGTAATCTCAAAATTCACATCCCAATTCTGTTGTCTGTCTCAATAATAATAAGAACTTCACTATAAAGGAGAGACCATATGATACAGGATTCATTTGGTAGTGGAAATTGTAATTTTTATGAAAAATGGCTAATATTTTCAAGAAAAAAAAATTTTATGGGTGTTTGGTGAGTGTCTCAGCTATAGCCAAAATCAGCTCATCCATGCTCATTGTTGTTGGTAATTTTTTTTTTTCATACATTCTAACATATTTTCCAAATTTTTTGTTAACCTTATCTATATATATATATTTGATAATTTGTGATCCTATAGCTATAAGTTTTGGTTATTAATATAATTTAAATAAAAATAAACCAAAAAAAGGAGGACAGAGGGAGGGTATTGTTGTAATTTTGATGATGGGTCAGCCTCAGCGATTTACTCGGGAGCAATTATTTGGAAGTACGACTATCTGAGGCGATTAACCCCAAGAAAGCCCAATTCACGAGGTCCCCAATTCTGACATTACCCCTCTGTAATTTTATTTATTTATTTATTTATTTTGGTGTATTTAAATAATAATTATTTTCAGAAAATTGAAAAAAAAAAAAAGAAGAAGAAGAGTAATTTAGGCTGTCTGTCAGATCAGGATTCTTTACTGTGGTCTGAATCTCTGATGAATGAACGGAGAAGCAATGCGGAAGGCCCACCCACCAGGCCCCCATTATTACTTCTTCCTGTTTTTGATTTACTATTTTATTATTCTTTCCAAATTCACTAGCTGTATTTCAACGAGGTGACCCGAACGAATCTAAACAATCCCGTTCTCTGTGGCGATGGTGGCATTTTCAAGTTTAATTAATTCCGATATTGGTTCACAATTCTCTTAATCCATTCCATTGTGATCCATGAATCTATCTAGTTTGTTTCATCGTTTTCGAACGACTTGATCTTACACCAATTTTAAAGCCAATTAATGATGTATTGATTGATTTTGTTTACGTTATAGTCAGCGGCAATATTGTGTAACGTTGTTTGGTTGATTTTATGCTTTTGCTCGCGCATGCATATTTTGGGTGAATTTACTTTCAAAAGTCTAGGCCATGGGATTTTTGTCTACGTAGAATACCAAGCTTGAGTTCCTCCGCTTTCTTTCTTTCACTTGGGTCTGCTTTTGAAGAGTCTCAGAGCTTCATTTGCTTCTGCCTACGGAGCTAGCAGCTCTGTGGACCATGCATGGGGTAAAATGCCCATTTCTGGAAAATTGCTAAGGGCATCACAAGGAGACTTAAGGACTATAGATCGCGCCGTGATATCCATCAATATGAATTTTTGCCTCAAAAAAGAGACGGGTTCTTGGTTTTCACATAAATGGCGCTGCAAGTTGAATGACTTCATTCTTGATAATCCTATTCCAAACATGGACCACTCCACTAGACATCATGTGCACATATGCAGCATGCCCGCATGGCATGAAAACTACATACCACAAATGGTTATTTATTAAATAAATATAATGACCAATTCATGAAGAACAAGACTGTGCACATACAGAATCTGATAATTAGATTTGAGAAGATGTAGTACAAAAGAAAAGGAATCCTCTCTTTCATCATCACTAACTGACCATGCTGTCCGTTGCATGGAGAGTAGACATTGTTTAAGTATATCATCTTGATAAAGAGGTGATATCAATAAAGCTACAGGAGTAGGCAGTGATTCCCGTGACTGTAACCTGCACAAAAGATGATAACTGATCATGCTTTTGCATCATCACCTTCCCCATCCATCATCTCCTTTTTGTCTTTCTCTCCTCTAATTTATCTTCAATTAAATTGGCATTTACCTTTGGGATAATAACATCCAGGTCTCTAAGTTCTTACTTCTTCTCAAATACAGACGTAAATTGTCACTTAAATCAACAAAAATAATATCAACAAATATAATAGAAAACAAACTGATGGGTTTCTGTCTATTATCGTTACACATGTCTCACAATTTTTTTTTTACCATAGGTTGTATTCCTAATATAACTCTTAAATTAAATAGATCCACAATCTCATCTACATGAGAAATAGGCTCTTACCATTTTAAATGTTTGTCTTTATAAATTAGGAGCATGTAAATTTAATACTAAAGAGTATCTCAATCATTTGAGAGTAATAATATAGTTACAAATTCTTATATAATTTTTTTATGTAAATTAATGTGACATAATTAAATTAATTAGATTAAATATCTCTTAATTTATATAATTTATATAATTTATTTATATTATTTTATATTTTTATTAAACTAATGAGTTTATGTCAAAATAATTTATATAAATTTATTTTATATAAGAGTTCATGACTGTATCATCATTCATTACTTAGATAACATGTCACATGCGAGGACCTATTTAATCAAATAGAAAGCTATGTTCTTATTTTACAAATAATTAAAATATAGGGATCATCGTTATTCCTCCTCTTTCTTTTTTTTCCTATTTTATGAATTAATTTATTTTGCATTATACACCAAACTTCTTTTATTTCCTGACTGATTCAATATTAAAACTCACAACCTTCCCTTGCATCCCACCAGTCCTCTTCATCTCTCTCCAGAGTCTATTCCTTACAGTGATTCTCTCGGTTATATAGTGTACGATTATTAGCCTGTTTAAGCTCTGTTCATATATACAGCGCAAAATTTGGCATTTTGCTGACAAATTAAAATGCCAAGTTCAGTTTCATTTCTCAGGCAAGTAAGTGGAAGAGAAGCTTGGAGATCAACATCTTGGAGGTGGGGTACTAGTGGCAGCAGCAACAACAACAACTCCTACGGCGGCTGTAACGGTGGTGCTGGAAACAGCTACGACTGTGGGGGAAGCTTGCAGCAGCAAATGGAAGGGCTAAACAACATGTACGGCGGCGGCGACAATGGAGGGCTTGTAATGAGGAAGAGAGTGATGGTAGTGGTTGACCAAACTTCACATTCAAAGCATGCAATGATGTGGGCACTTACCCATGTCACCAACAAGGGTGATTTGCTCACTCTGCTTCATGTCGTTCCTCCTCCTAGCACCTCTCACAATGACTCTTCTGCTTGCTGTCCTTACCTAGCTAACTCTCTAGGCTCACTCTGTAAAGCCTGCAAACCTGAGGTATATGATTTGGTGTTTCATAGATCCCACATTGTTCAAAAGAGCGCACATGATTTACATTCTTATTGTTAATTAGATTTAGATCCCACTTGATCATTCGCTTTTGCTTTTGAGTGCTTAGAGAGAAGCCATTAACATTCTTCACAAAGAAAAGTGATTTTTCAGATACTTTTTCTTTTTTGTCTCTCTTTTTTTTTTTCGCCAATTGGATTTTTCTGGGGAAAGAGAGGGCAGGCATGCACACATTTCTGTCCCCTGTGTTTAATTTTCTTGTCTTTGGGGGGGCACAATGTTTCAGGTGGAAGTGGAGGCACTAGTGATTCAAGGACCAAAGCTGGGCACGGTGATAAGCCAAGTTAAAAAGCTAGAGGTTTCTGTGCTGGTTCTGGGTCAAAAGAAACCCTCTGCATTCATCAACTGGTGGGTAAATTTAAGTAAACTCCGTCATTCATTCTTTACCGTCAGATCTCATTCTCTCCCTTTTTCATCTCTTGATTAATTATACGTTGGGTTGTTTTGTTTTGCTTTTGCAGCTTCTGTGGAACCAGCAACACTGAAGAATTTGTGGATCAGTGCATAAAAAATGCAGATTGCTTGACTGTTGGAGTGAGGAAGCAGAGCAAAGGCATGGGCGGTTACATTATCAGCACCAGATGGCAGAAGAATTTCTGGCTCTTGGCTTAGAGCCTTGAACTATATTATTAGATTATATTATTACTCCTATTAGATCTAATTACAAAGCACGGGAGCAGCATATACAAGCTTAAAGTCTATAATATGTATTAGTATCTAATCTAGTTAATCTCAATAAAGACTAACTATCTAGGTCTTTAATTAGATTCTCTGCCTCCCTCTTTCTACTTGAAGTCTAGAGTTATGTGGTAGGGAACGAAATTGAAGTTAATAACATTACCCTCTTCAATATTTGGCGTATTCTTTCTTCTTCTTCTTCTTCTTCTTTTTTCCCCTCTTGAGAAAGAAATATAAACCAAGTTAAGAGTAAAACTAATGTTTTTTTTCCCCCAGTACGTGTTACAAAATGCTTATGTATATTGGTTTCGGTACAATGCTACTGAAGATGAGTGAGGAACCTTTGTTATCGAGAATCTACAATCGCGATCCTCGAGGCATGTCCCAAACACAAGGGGGATTCAAATTCATTCGTATGTTTGGTAGTGGGATAAAAAATGCACAGGATTTGACTACTTGAAACAAATCTTATCATATTCCACTTTTACTAAATCCCATGTTCGGTGAAATTGCTTATTCTCGGTCCACCATTTAATCCCACATAAAGAAGACATGAGATTGGAAATATAATCTATTATTACACTGATTGGTAAATCATTGATGTTGATTGGTGGTAGTATAATAATAATAATAATAATAATACAAAATTCTTTAGTTAATATGAAAAATAATCAATTATAATATTAAATATGAAGAAAATTTTATAAATAAAATGTTTTTATCTTACATTAAATGAAATTTTCGATTATAATAATTGCATTGCATTATGATTAAATAAATATTTATTATTTTAATAATATTATTAAAAAAAGATTAATGATCGAATTCAATATAATACTAAACTATACCAAACACAAGATATTACTAAATATAATCATATTGTATCACATCTTATTGGAACCGTATCATGCATACCAAATGAACCCTAGTTGCAGTATGTGGGTAGATTTCTTACATAACACGGTACATTTTCTTGTTCAATGTTAAAAACTTATGTTTTAACCATGCAATCAAGCATAAATTTATTTTCAATCCCGTAGCGTTGAATGATGTTGGAATTTGGATGCAAGGGAATTATCCAGACCCGACAGGGCTCCTAGGTGTTGAAGGCCGAGGACCCAAATCAGAAAATGTAAATGGGCTTATGGACAACCCAAATATTCCGCAGATCACAGACCTCTCTCCTTGTGAATCAGATATAAGTCCAACAGCAAATCTCGAGTGTCAAAACCTCGAGAATTAAATTAGACCTCCCTCGCTTAACTCTGTTCCTTCTCTTCAACCTCGGTGCAAATATCGATCAACACCGTGACACCGAGGTAAAACTGCCAGCTCAGGCTAGCCACTTTATGTTTCTATTTCTATTTCTCAGTTTACTTTTTTTGCAGATAATTTGACTTTTTTTTTTTCAATTTTTGGTTCAGTTTCGGCATGAGGGAGGAGAAGCCGAAGAAGCTACTGATATTGTACGCTACGCAAACCGGCAACGCGTTAGATGCTGCCGAACGTATTGGCCGCGAATCCGAGCGTCGAGGCTGCCCCGTTGTTGTCCGCTCCGTGGATGACTACGATGCTGTAAGTCAATTTTTTTGTTTCCAGAAACTTCAATTTCTGTTTAATTTTTTTACTAATTTAACTAGTATCGCTTGTTATGCATTTACGGAAACGAGTGATCACTTCATCATATTAGTTAAATAAAGTCACTTTAACAAAATAATTGAAGCGAGGATTCTCACGGAAAAAAGGTTACCGCATAATGGTAATGCTTTACTTTTGCAATATTGTTTTGGAACTCAGAGATGCTTGCCTGAGGAGGACACCGTCATTTTTGTTGTTTCAACGACAGGCCAGGGAGATACACCAGATTCCATGAAGGTTGGTTTTGAAATTTATCATGGATGCTATTGACTTACATATTTCTGCTTGTTTTTAGTGTTTATTTTTCTTAATGACTCCTTTTCTACTTGTGTAGGTATTTTGGAGGTTTCTTCTTCAGAAATCTTTAAGTAAGCAGTGGCTGGAAGGTGTTCGCTATGCTGTTTTCGGACTTGGTGATTCTGGATACCAGAAATTTAATGTAATCGGTTCTATATTCTTTTTATTATTGCGAAATTACTTTTAGTTTCATTTTCTAATATTTGTAGAAATAGTTTCATTTTCTAATATTTGTAGAAATTTATGGGCTGGTATAGACATTTCTCCTGTCCATCTGCTTTTGGATGTCAATCACGATATATCACCACTCCTCTATAGATTTCTCAATCTTTATTTATTGAAATTAAAGTCTTTCCAGAAGGCAGTAGTCTTATTATTAATATTATTATTATTATTTTTTGGTTGAGGTGAAATGTTTCTCTTATCTTATTTCATTTTATTTTTTCTCCTTATTCTGGAATCTGGAAAAAGCAGTTAATGAGTGCTTTATCCAAAGAGACATCTAGGTACTAACTAGCAAATTGGGAAAATTGTATCTCTCTCCCAATTGTCCTGGCCTCAAAAAATCATTGAAACCAATCTTGGGCTCATTGTGTACCTACTAAATGAGTAATTAGTTATTGGACCAAAAGTGGCACTCTTGTTGTCTTGCTTTATTGGCTGATGTTTGAATTACGTAGCTGTCTGTTGAATCCTTTATGTTATTAAAACTACTAGGGTTATATTCCTTGAAGCATGTCCTTGTAGCATGCTTTTATGTTTTCTTTTGGTGATTCATAGTGTTGTAACTTGCTTAACACTTCAGTTTTTGTACTTGTGTTTTAATGGGTGCAGTTTGTTGCAAAAAAGCTTGACAATAGACTTTTAGATCTTGGAGCAACAGCTGTAGTTGAAAGAGGCTTGGGAGATGATCAGCACCCTTCTGGGTATGACTATGGTATAATTTATCAATAAAGAAAATATTGCTTGATCCAATATTTTTTCACCATCAGTCTTCCATTTTTTAAATCTTTTGTGTTTTCTTCAAACGTCATAGGATTAATTGATTATGAGTATAACTGTATAATTTTAAAGTTGTATCAGTAAATTTAATTGAAATCTTATGTTGCAGTTCCTTTCCTGAAGTTAGTAGGCATTTATGTGATGTATGCAATTTTGGAACTTTTATGCTATTATTTGTGCTCGCTGTTCACTGATGCTTTCCAAATTAGCCTATGTAGAAGTTAGTTCAAACTAAAGGGTTCCTAGTTATCTTCAATAAAGGTCCAAAAGTTTGTATTTTCAACTTTTACTTTATTTTAATGCAATTATGAATTGAACTTTGAATGATTAGTTGTGATGAAAAGGAAATTGATTATAACTTTAATTTGTTGCATAGGTATGAAGGTGCTTTAGATCCATGGATGCAATCTTTGTGGAGGAGGTTGCATCAGATTGATCCCTCATTCTTTCCCCATGGTCCAGATCATGTGATTGAAGAAATGAAATTGATTGACCAGTCAAAAGTTCATATAACGTATCATAGTATTGACAGTGCAGCTTCCCAATTATCAGATGCCTCAGGTAACTAAATCCATTTATGGCTACTCACTGCTCACTAGGTGAATTGACATAGAGAATTGATTTTTGACATCCTGGATAATTTTCTTATAGCTGTATCCCTATGAGAGCGGGTCTTCCATTTGTTGCTCTTCGGAAATAATGTGTGGCGTAGTGTGATTAGATGTGTGAGGAGTATTTTGTTGGCAGAAGGCAATATTTAGGTGAAATGTCTTACATTCTGGATGTGGTCTCTTAATTGTTGCAGTGCAGGCTTGTCAATTAATTATTGTTGGCATTACAATCATTATTTTTGTGTACTTATGATCTGGCAACTTTCTTCTTGATTGACCATTCTCAATGTTGCTGCCTTTTCCCAAATAACAGAAATTTATTTTTTGTCCCTGCATGCTAAGATGGAGTTTAATTTTTCAATGAGTTAAAAAATTATAATTATCTACACTCTGAGATGTCAACATTATTTTCTGAATCTATGTAGGGTCAAGTTCAAAGGAACGAATTGCTTCCTTTCTGCAATTGTCTAGTTGGGAGTTGCAGGAAATCTTTGGACCTTCCTCTTTCATTAGCGATGATGTTATTCTCTTAATTCATCCAATGTAGCTTGATATGGACAAACATTTACGTTGATTCTAGAAATTGTAGTTCAAATGGAGTAGTTTGCTAAGAATACTGACAACAAAATGCTTTCTGCGGATATCCCAGATTTGGAAGGCATCAGCATGCAACTTGAGACAGCCCGTTCCATGTCTGCTGGAAAATTGTCCAGTTACAATAACAAGGCTGTTTGCTTTCTTAAAATGGTATTGTTAGTATAATATATTGCAGCGTGGATTATTTACCTGTTTCAGAAAATATTGTTCTTTTTTACAACTTTTGAACTATAGCAAGTTAGTGACCAATATATAGTGCAATGCATTTTGCTGCTGATCTTTAAGACAATAAGTAACATATTCTAAAAATTTTCTTTTTTTCGTCCTGTATTCTTGTGATCCTTTTTAAAAAAGAATAAATAAATAAATAAGTAAATTGGGAAAGACTTACCGCACTAAAAATTCTCTTTCTACCTCGTCTCGGCAATAATTCCTTTTAAAGATTCTTTTCTATTTATCTTCTAGCTGGGTCTATGGCCATTGTTTCCTAGATGCTTATTTTGTATGGGCTCTTTTTTTAATATTCTCACAGATTCATTGATTCATGTTCTCTTGTAGATAAAAAATCAACCACTGACTAAATTTGGCAGTGGAAAAGATGTCCGTCAATTTGAGTTTGAGTTTGTTTCTGCGGTAAGTTTTTTTGTTGCATCATTATCATTGTTTTTACTGTTATTATTATTATTTTCTTAATATTTTTCTATTCTCACTCTGTATGGTGAAGCCTGTTATTTCTTCTTTGTTGGTGAAGTTCTGTAATTTGCTTTTCAGGCCATGGAATATGAAGTTGGAGATGTCCTCGAGGTTCTTCCTAGTCAGGATCCAGCTGCAGTAGATACTTTCATACAGCACTGTAACTTGGATCCGGAGGCATTAATCACTGTAAATAGTACTTCTGCTTTCAGACTAATTTCATTAATTCTTCCTTGCATTTAGATGCATTTTGCTGTATTGATAGATCACATCATGATCCTGCTGTCTCTGTTATATGATCTTATGATTGTGCATTCTGTATGGGATCAACTTTTTGTAATGTTATGGATTTCTCATGTATGAAGAAACTTAGTGAAATTATAGTTTTGCATTACTCAAACCTAATTAATTATGCTGAAACATGCTCTTTCCCAGGTTCAAAGTAAAGAGATGAAGAATTATCTTCCTGACATTCACATAAATACCATAAAGGTGCCCATAAAATTAAGAACTTTTGTGGAATTGACAATGGATGTTGCATCGGCATCTCCACGGCGTTATTTCTTTGAGGCAAGAATCCTTTATCTTTGACTCTCTGGTGATATTGTAGAATATCTCAATTAGATCACCTTGCCAGCTTAAGATATGTGGGATGCTTTTGTATCCTTGGACATAATTTTTATCCATGCACAGTATTAAGTCAGATTTTGGGAAAGCGTTGGAATGGAAGAAATGTTTTACGGTAGTACTCTGTGGCTGTACTTTCAATTAAAGGGCTATAAATTTACGCCATAATTTTTAATGATACCCTGCGTGATTGGCACGTTATTCCCTGGGGTTTAAAAAAATAGTGAAGAATTCAGATTCTTAAATCACATAAAACATCTAATGAGAAGTTCATTGTGGTGCATTATGTAGTTATTCTTTAAGTCATACTCAATGCTGGAAGGATATAAATTAAGAAAATTATGGACATCATCTTAAATATATTTGTTGCCCTTCATGCCATAGTCATTTGTGCTTTTGGAACATGCATGTGTGCATCAATTAATTTTCTGAGTTGCTTTTCCCAGGTTATGAGTTTTTTTGCAACAGCTGAACATGAAAAGGAAAGGCTTCAATATTTTGCCTCACCTGAAGGAAGAGATGATCTGTACAAATACAATCAGAAGGAACGGAGAACTGTTCTGGAGGTAAATTTTGGACAATAAATTATGTTGCACTTTCATCTAATTCCAATCTCTGGTTAGAATGGGTTATTGGGCTATATATGTAGAGAGCCCTTTCTCAGATAGTATGAGACCCTTTGGTGATCCAAAGCCACTTGGACAATATTAGTCAGTGTTGGAGCAGTGTACGGGCAAGCTGTTACAGATAGAATCCCTCTCAAAACTTCTTATTTTTAAAACAAAAAAAAGCCGACAAATATTTATTTTGTTCATTTCTTTGGCTCACCCAATCTTTCTTGTCTTTCTTTTGTACAAGGTTTTAGAGGATTTCCCGTCGGTGCAAATGCCATTTGATTGGCTGGTGCAGTTGGTTCCTCCCTTAAAGACAAGGGCTTTCTCCATTTCTTCTTCCCCTTTAGCTCACCCTAATCAAGTGCACTTGACTGTCAATGTAGTGTCGTGGATGACACCTTACAAAAGGAAGCGTACGGGCCTGTGCTCTGCATGGCTCGCTGGACTTGATCCTCAACAGGGTATGGACACTGTCAAATTGTTCATCTTATCAAGCTTGTTAAAGTAATGCAACCATTTATAATTTGTTGATGTGCAAATTCATATATTCTATTGTGTGCAGGAATTTATATACCAACATGGTTTCAGAAAGGTTCCCTTCCTTGCCCACTGCCATCGGTTCCCCTCATTCTCATTGGACCTGGAACTGGTTGTGCTCCTTTTCGTGGATTTGTGGAAGAAAGAGCCATTCAGAGTTCGTATGGTCCAACTGCTCCAATCATCTTTTTCTTTGGTTGCCGCAATGAAGATGATTTTCTATATAGAGAACTTTGGTTGTCTCATTCGGTAAGTGATGGAGTATTCTCAGAGGCAAAGGGTGGAGGCTTTTATGTTGCCTTCTCAAGGAAACAACCACGAAAAGTTTATGTTCAGCATAAGATGCTGGAACAGAGCCAGAGGATTTGGAATTTGCTGCTCTTGAACGCTTCAATATATGTTGCCGGCTCCGCAACCAAAATGCCCTCAGATGTTTGGTCAACCTTTGAGGAAATTGTATCGAAAGAGGGGGAGGCTTCAAGGGACTCTGCTGCAAACTGGCTCAAAGCATTACAAAGAGCCGGTAGATACCATGTTGAAGCATGGTCCTGAACTGTGCTTGTGATAGTCGGCAATTCCAATTGCTATAGTTGACCCTTCTGGTAGAAAATGGAAAAGTAAAAGGATAAGCTTCTGAATAAGGTGCGTAAAATTGGATTTTTTATATCTGAACTACAAAATGATGAATGCTCAGATTTGATTCATTCCCGCTTCACAAATAGGGGTGCAGCTTGGAGAAAGCTTTGCTCCAGGAAGCACTTAACGATATGATTTATGGATAAATGTTCATAGGATATTACCATCGCTTGAGGATCTGCTGCGCTGCCTACAAAAAACATTACAATGGAGTGTTACTGTTGGTTGGTTTATTTGTTTATGGATCGGTTTTCTATCTTGCATTATTATTTTTTTAAATCATCGTCTCATTTTCGCCTAATTTCTGGAGATTGGGACCGAATTGAAATTGACTGTTGTATTAATGAATTCCTCTTGCCAGCGCCCCCAACCCCCCCCTTCCCCTGGCGGCGCCTTCCGTAACATCCTATGTGAATTCTGGAAAGAGTTGTTGGTATAGAGAGGAGAGAAATTTATCTTCTCTCCCTACCCACCCTCTCTCTCCCCTTTTCTTCTTTATTTTTCCATTTTTCTCTCATCTTTCCCTTACTAATATTTTTTTTTTTCGGAAATGTATTTTTTTCGTCTGTTTTTCTTTAAATGTATGTTTTTTTACATATTTTGGGCCAACTCAAAAAAGTCAAATCGTTGGCTTTTGATACAAGTGACACAACGATTATATGTTTTATTTCTATTTGAGTCTTGATTTTATTTTTTACATCATTTTCGTCCAACAAGCCTTTTTTCTCGCTTTTTTGAAAAAATGACAGACATGAATTAAAATGATAACGATAATGAAAATTATCTTTCGGTTATATTTACTCTGGAGTCCCACATCAAGTTGATTGAACCCATTTCGGCTGGGTGACGATTTTCCCAACTCATGACAAATTGGCAAGTAAAAGTTGCGACATTGGGTTTTTTATTTATATAATTGAAACGAAGAAGTGAAAAACAAAACGAAAATAACCTCCCTTGATAAATGGGTAAGCAAATTTATTCCCCAAAAAGAGCCCAGGTTTCTTTGTCTTCATCAGGCAAGGATCTCGAGTCTTCTTTGAGTTCGACACGTTTTAGCTTACAGGGTGTATACTGCAGGGGGAGCTTTTCAATGGTACAATTGCAGTTTGATGAAGATAAACTAGAAAATATTTTCTATTTCTGAGCATGAAAAAAAGTATATTAAAAAATCTCTTTGGGTTATCTACTTTCAAAATCACATAATGTATTTTTTTGGCCCTATGTCCCAAATTCTCTCTTCCTATAGCCTCAGAATCTCAAGCACGCCCTCATAACTAGACTTTATCATCTAGTTTATCATTTACAAGGGGAAGCAGTTCCATCAGATTTCTTGGAGTACGGGGCGTTCTTGGAGTTCCAGGTGGTGGTTGTTGAGAAAGCAAGTGCCGGACATATCCATAGAATGTACACCCTATGAGTGTAATTGCACATCCAACAGCATTCATACCAGAGATTGGATTCCGGAATATCAACCATGAAACCAGGACAGCAACAGCAACCTGCATTAGAATAAATATTAAATCGAAAACTGTGGATATCTGTTTTCCATCATTCCACAATTAAGTGGAGGCTTAAATGCAATAATGAAACTATCAAAAAAAAAAAAAATGCAATAACGAAGCATGGAAAGTTTAGAGAAAATGACATGAGAGCTAGCAGATGCCATTTCAGTCCTCAAAACTGATTAATTACTCTACCATGGTTTGTTCGAGATTATAACAATTATAGCAATTCTAGGTAAATCAAAAAGACTGAGGATAAGTTTCCTCTTAATTTATCTCACCTTAAGATTTCCAGCAACATTGAATGTGACAGCAGTGGTCGAGTGAATCACATAGAATATGGAAAAATTAAGACAGAACGCTAGCACTCCTGAACTGAAAATAATGATGAAGGCGGACCAAGGAGATGGATGGGTGCCAAGCCAATTCATAATCCCACTACCTTCAAGTAACAGTGCAGGTATACCCAAGATCATGGTTGCAAAAGGTGCCATGTAGTAGACTGTGTTAATGCTAGACAACATAAAATGAATTATGTTAAAAAAAAAAGTCAGCATAAACAATTTAGAAATATAGCATGCAACAGTATTACAAAACTAAATCTCTGGTCAATTAGCCTGAGTCTTCGAGGAGGTTCAAATGAACAAAGATGCTACCTGTCAAACTTGTAACCATGCAGCAGAGATTCTGCGAGGATAGTCTTTGTGGAAGTGGCCAAACATCCAAATAATGCCGCACAAAATCCAAACATATTAAAACTAAGCTCTGTCACAGATGTAAGCAGTATTCCTCCGACAATGGGCACCAAAGAAGCCCATATTCGCCAGTCAAAATATTTTCTCCACACCAGCCACTGCAAAACAACTATTCAAATTCATCGAGGTAAGGTGCCATTACAAATTACTCACATGAAATTTACTAGAATGAAGGGCAGTGAGAAAATAATTTATTATTTTAATATTTGAACCAGACCTGTCGTTGCAGGAGTGAACGACTTTATCGTTTGCATAAAAGAAACAGGAATGTAGCGTAGGCTCACATTCCCCAACACAATGTTGATACAGAACACGAAGGACATAGGAAAAATCCTTCTCCATCGATCTTCAGGTTCAACCGTTATCAAGGGTTTAAGCTTCAGAACCTTGATCACTATATATGCTCCAATGGATGAGCATATGAAGTGAATACATGACACCGATAGAGGAAACTTGAAATCCAATTTCTGTAAGACGACAAAACAAAAAGGAAAAGCAATATCATTATCTAATTCCACATGAGTTTTTAAAGGGTCTCAGGTTTGCAGCAAACTGATTCTTTCTGTAATAGCATAACAATTTTCTTAGATCTGAAACTCGGTTCTCAAATAAACCCAAGTTTTTATGACCAAATTGCCTAGAAGCAATTTTCTTCTAGCAGTAATAGAGACATGTAACAAATCATGTATTAGAAACAGATCAATTGATGAATCATGGATAGGCTCACCATATTCACCAAATTCAGCATTTTTTAGGTCCAATATTGTTCCGATGCATCGCATCTCACAGCAGGCGGTACTGATCATCAACACCTTACTCTTTTCTTTAAGTAATGAATAGAAAGAACGAGAAGGCAAACCCCATAATATAAAAATAAAAAAATAAAAACTCCTTTTAGCTACGCTTGTTATCACTTAACCAAACCATTAAAATCACAATTAAGTGGAATTGAGAACTCTGAGAACAACTCTCCATACTGCCAAACAAAAGCTTAGATCAATTACCGCCTATTAAAAATATTAAAATAAAATAAAGTCACACACAGAGCTGATCCAATGAACAAAATCAAGATCACCAAATTAACGACATTAATGACACAATCAAAATGAAGCAGGTAAATCAAACATAATTAAAGAAGATAAAGGAAGAAAAAGGAAAAATTTTAAAAACAGACCTGAAAGATCCACTTGTTGGTGATAATAACGGTAACGTTAAAGGCCCACCATTGAAGAATTGCTAACAGAGATCTGAACACACTCCAAGTACACAAACTCGCCTCCATTTCTCTCCAAACAGATCAACCCAATAAAAAATAAATGAATAAATAAATAAATTTTTATCAAAAACCCACCTCAAATTTTCAGTTAAAATTTGGTGGGTTTTGTTTATTTCATATGAGTTATTAGTAGCAGCTATTAGCAGCTGCTGCTAACAAGGTAGCAAAAAGAGGAAGGTGAATAAAATACATGGGACAAGAGTAACAATTTTATAGATTAAAAAAGAAATTAATTTGAGTGAGAGAGAGAGTGAAACCCTAATTTTGATTTGGGAATTTCCACAGCAGGCTGTAACGGTTTTTGGCTGCCACGTGATTTGTATTTTGTGCTTCTTATTCTTCTTCTTCTTCAATTTCTCTAAAACGTTTCTCTCTCTCTTTTTCAAACTTTTGTGTTAAATTATGATGTTGTGTTTGCGTTTTATAGGAAAATCATAAATTAAGGAGTTAATTAAACTTTATTTAATATTAAAAAGTTTGAGTCAAAATGAGTTTTTTAAAAATATTTTTAATAAAAAATTAATATGGGACTGCGTGAAGAGATGAAGATATATATTATTTTTTAAAAATATTTATTTTAGTGGGAAATGGGTTTTTTTTTTGCCAGGAAATTTTTTTCCTAAATTCCAAAATGTACACGTATTTTTAATTATACACTTACTAAAAATGTAGCAGATTCACGCAATCGCAGGCATTCAATGAATTTAAGGAATTAATTAATACTTTTCAGATGAGTGGCATTGACCCAAATTTTCTACAATTTTGACGGATTGACGGTATTGGATTGATGGGTGCGTGGTTTGTATGTCCTTTGCATGAAGACAAAACATACGATAATCAAATGGTCTTGCGCTTGTGGTTTTGCTCCATTTATTATTATTTTTTTAATTAAAGTTTTTATCATTTTTCTTACTGGTTCTTAAGAAAATGGTTTTTTTTTCTTTTTTGTTGAAAATGCAATAAGGAGGTTTAGGCGTACATTTTTATATTGGTAAATGTTAAGTTACAATAATTATATTTTACAGTATACACACAATTAATGTGAGTCTCACCATTACATTATTATTGTTGTGTGTGGTTGTAAGATACAATTGTTGTAACATAGAGACTCCCTTTTATATTAGGTTAAGAGAAATATTAAGAGAGTAATAATATAGATATAATTTTTTATATAAATTTATGTAGTATGATTTAATTGATCGGATTATATATTTTTTAAACTACATGATTTATTTTTATATTTTTTAATCAATAAATTAATATTAAAATTAATTTATAAAAAATAAATTTATGTAAGAATTTATTCATATAAGAATTACTCCTGTGATTTTAGAAATAAAATCTAAAACCAATTTAATTTATTGAAATAACGTTGTTGAGACATAAATGGGGATTTGCTATCAACTTTTACTTCTTTGCACTACAATGCAGATATTGGTAATTATGCAATTAGATTATCCAACTTTTATATATTTATAAATATTTTATCTTCAATTTCCAATGTTCAACAACTTTACCGTCTATGAAATAGTGGCTAGGAGGATCAAAAAAATAATATGCCAAAAATATGCTTTTCCGCAGTGACCCACGTCAAGTCTTTAAATTAGTACATTGGTTTATCTTTTCCGTTGAGACAAAACAAACCCAAAAATAAATAAATAAATAAATAAATCATAAAACGGCTGCTACCAAGTTAAAAAATGAACATTCCATCTCATAATAGACATTTAGAACATGTTAACAGGCTGCTCGCAAAGAAAGGCTATTCAACAAATTTTATGACCAGCATGGTGGAAAATCAATGCTCTATTTATGCGATGATATATGCCCAAAACTCTACTAGATTTGATTGCCCTCTTTTTTTTTCCCCTATATTTCATTGATCATTTTAAGAACATCGAATGCTTTGCCGGTTTATGAATTATCTCACAGAACAAAGTCAAGAATTGATTATAACAAGTAGTGGAGTAAGCAAAGAGAAATGCAATGTTAATATATAAAAGACTTTAGATTCAATTTTAGGCAAAGTGAGCAGCAGTGAGTAGCGCACAAGTTATTGTCTTTTTACTCCGCTGTCGTGGCAATCAGCAAGCCCGGCACTGGGGCTTCACCCATCAGCTGCTGGACCATTTGTTTAGAAATTGCAGCCTTCGGCTTTCCTTATCGTTAAAGAAACTTTTTAGTTTTTTCCCAATTCATGGGGATTCCCCACTCCTATTATTATTATTATAAATTATTCCAAAGTTTGGAGCATATAACACGATAAGGTGTGCGACTATGATGTATCAGCTGCACCTCACATCCGTTCTCTTTTTTTTTTTTGGTGGTTATCTGTATAATTTTTTTTCCTAGTTATTAATAATAATTTTCCTGTTATGGTAACTAGACGGGCACCTGATCAGGACTTTATGTACTATTTATGTTTTAATTATTATTATTATTTTTTACAATGTAGGATACAAAAATTTGTAAATGTAACAATAACGTAGGTACTATTAACGAAACTATGGTACAGATACAAAAATTTTGTTACTTACGGTGCACGGACCACATGACAAGATATATGCGACGTTATTCATTTTACATTAAACAATCATTTTCGGGTGGCATTTCTTCGGACAACTCACAAATTCAAAAAAGCATCCATCCAATGCCCTAATTTGCGCCATAAACCACAAAGGCTGCCTAGGCTGCTATATTTTCTCAACAAGCTCTCTATCTCCCCGTCGCTCTTGCGATTAAAACATGGTGGCGTGTTGAACTTCCATAACGAGGTGGATGATGCCATTGCGACGCTCCTTTGGCTCGAGGAATTACTATCCTATAATAAATGATTCCCACAATTACAGTTACGAAGAACTTTAGCCCCACGATGTTGTTGTTAAATTTGAAAATATAACAACAACATTCATGTTTTGATGTATCAATTATCACTCAACAGCCCATTTGAAAATCTCTTAGCACGGCTAAATTATGAAGAGAAGGTTGACTACTCTTGACTTACAACCAAAAACAGCACATTAGACATCACAGTCCGTGTGCTTTCACAATTGATTTATAAATTTTCAAGCTGGACAGCTGGTATTGAAAGTTACTCTGTTCTTTTAGTGCGCCAGCCTTTACTTATTAGCCAAATTTATTTTTTTCAGGAAGACTCAAAAGGAGTCACTTACTTGAACTATAAAAAGGTCTCGAGTACTTTAGTGGGTTGATAAGTTGATACATGAGGAATATGTGGTGAAAACTACATTTAGAAAGAAAGAAAAAAAAAACTTTATTTTGTATTGGATTAATATTTAGACAAAGTAGAGCAGAGAGTGAGATCACAGACACCACTAAAAAAACTTGTGAAAAGATTCCGTAAATAATAAGTAGAAAGTTGATCTTAAGTGGCAAAATGACCAACTTAACATCATTCCACCAAATAAACTTCGAAATTATTCAAAATTATGTTGGTATCAAAGTTGAAAATTGGGCCAGTCTTCAACTGGTAAATGAAGCTTGGATTGCTGCCTTTTGATCAAGCAAAGCTGCGGGCGCAATTCATAACTAGCGGAATCTCACATTTGGGTCACAATCAGGAAGGCAAAATCAGCCCCCCACTAATGAGTAATATGAATTTACAACTTTCATCCAGCGAACTTAATAATTCACCAATAATGCAGATCATGGGACGGTTGATCATGATTTGGTTCAGCAGAACTAACGACACTTTTAGTGATTTCATATGCAAGTTAAATAAATTTCATCTAACCAGTTATCTGCACAAAATACCTTTTAACTTCTGCATATTAACAGCCTATAATTTCTGTAAATTCTGTATTAACATGATAAAAGCCTAAACTCAACACTCAAGACCTATCAAGTTACATGAACTTGCACAGATGACATTTGATCACAAACAAAACAGTTAAGCTACTCTTAGACTACCAATAAAAAAAGAATGCTTCAAATCTCACAGTCCAAATTTATCCCACCACATTGCACACATTAAGGAAGAAGATTATAGTGAGCCTTTTTTGGTAACATCTCATAAGATTATATCACCTATTTCATCTGTTATACAATCTCAAAAAAATGGTTTTCAGACAGAAAGCGGAGAGAAGAAAACAAAACAGTCGCATAATTGAAAGAATTAATCAGCAAGATTTAAACCGGTTCAACAATAAATCTTTGGTCAAAAAGGCCGTCATTATTCATCTTTCAATGTGGATCATTGTACAGAACTATCCATTTTCTTTCTACCATGCATCTGGGGAATTATGATTAATACAATATGCTCTTGAAGTTACATCTAGTTTCACCATTGAACCCAGGGCCCAAAAGTTCTGGTACATCAAAATTTCAGAAACTAGCCATCGAAAAAAGTTTTCAGATTACCAATTTGGTGGTTGATGATTTGGCATCCTCCTTCATGGCTTCTCCTGCTATATAACACAAAAATGAAAGTAATTACAGAGTGTTAGCCAAGGTGATCAAAAGCTACCTCACTAACCATCAGTGCCACGTCAGCAGCTGATGTGGACGGCCAGTCAACAAGTTGTTTAAGAGTTTGTTAATTCGGCAAGTTAGTTTTGGTAACATATTCTACTAAGCTCAAGTGTATAAATAGAAAGTGATGCTGTAACTGTAATTCACAAATGATCGATGCACATAAATATCTTCACATCATTTTGTTCAATTTCAAATGCCACTGATTCAAATGAGCATCACTACACTACATGAGACCCAAAAATCGGAATAAAACTCTCATGAAACAAAAAGTCATCCGTGAATACTTTTTCATGCTACTAAAATTTGGAGTGAAATAAGGTGCTCATAAAAATCCAATGACATAGCCGAATGGTATTTGTAAATAACACATTATAGAATATGATTTTTTACTTATTTAGAAAAAATAATTAAAAATGCAAATGAGTGAAAGAAAGTACCAGCAGGAGACGGAGGCGTGGGGGCATCACCGTAAATAGCTTTAAGTCTAGCGAGCGGAACCAAAGCAGATTCAGTGGTTGCTTCGGCGTAGAGTTGTTGTTTCCAATCCCACATTCTCTTTTTCAAGTCTTTGTTTGCTTTGACGAGCGATTCCTTCTCCGTCTCCAGAGCTTCGATGTCGTTTTGTTGCTTCACCGATCTCAATGTTAAGGCCGCGAATGAAGCAATTAAGCACGTGTTTACCACTGCGTTGCTGTTTATTGCCTTGATTGCTAAGTTCGTTAGCTTGTTTGCCAACTCCATTGCTGCATAATGGCATTGAGGGTTGGGGGTTTAGGCTTCGACGGAGACGATATTTTACTCGTGCATTTGTTTTGTGCAACCGCAAGATCGGGAGAAAATCGGGTTGGGCTTTGGGCTTTATGTACCCCGAACCTATTTAATGAATTGCCCCGTCCATTGTATTTATATTGTTCAATGTATAATAATAAAATAATAACAATAATCACGGAGCTCATCTTTTTTCAAATGAAGTAATATTCATATAGTTAAAATATTATTAATTATTAACCGACCACTTGTCCTTTTGTTGGGTGGCAGAGCTGTTTCCTCACAAATCCTTTTTTAATTATGAAAAAGAATTAAGTGCGGGTGGTCTTTTTTCTTTTAAAAAGTAAATAAAATAAATTTTTTAAAATATTAAAAAAATTAAAATAATATGAATTGAGTTGATATGTCACAAATATTAAAAATGATTAAAATTTAGATTTTGTTATATAAGATTTAAATATAAAATTAGTCTAAAAAATTATTTATTGTAAATATATTAATTTTAGTCTTGTGTAATATAAGTTATAATATGAGCAATAGCCTTATGCGGTAAAAAAAAAAAAAAATCCTAAGATTAAGTGTTATGTGATACTCATTTATAAATATATTTTAAAAATAATGTAATATTCATTTATCGAATGATAATGTGTAGTTATTAATAAATTTATAAGTTATCAAATTATCTATTTGATGGATGAATGAAACTTAATACTAAAATAAAAATATTGGATACCACTTAATATTATTTTTATAATTAATTTTTTTTTTCAACCATGTACCTCAACCCATCATAATCGAAGTTTAAAAAATATGTTATATTCGGAAGTAAGGCTTAACTCCTTGAGGCATTATTTGAGGATAAAAGCAAAAGGTATAAATCATGTGATGAATCCGAATAATTTTTGTTATAATCACCATCTGAAAAGGGAAAATATATGGTAACAAAGTCTGAAGTGACATCCTCCACAGTTGCATACGGAACGATATCAATTTATTAAGTAAGTAATTTGTTATTCAATTGAATGATTCACCAACTGTATTTGTTAGAATCTCTTTTTTAATTTTAAATATTCACTACTGTATTAAGTTTTAAAAGATCAACTATGAATTTTTTTTTATCAAATTTACGAAGTTAGGGATCTCGCAAAATGTAAATTATTGTGATATGTACCTATTTAACGGTTACTAGCTTCGGGCGGTCCATTTTTTGAATTAAACTCATCATTGTTCATCGCGACAGTCGACTACACACCAAAGCAGCGGCGTCCGCGTGAACAAATTTTAATTTTCAGAAGAGCCCGGGCTCCCAAAAATTGAATATCTAAATAATGCCAGTAATTTTCTTTACCATTAGATCTCTATTAGAACCATCACCGCCAAACACGAAACAAAGAATCGCGCGTCGTACACACGCGCTCTACGTTCCCCCACCCACTCCTTCAGTACTCACACACATTCCTTGCAAGCAAATGCACAGAGAAATACAGACGTCCCAAAACCCTCACTCGCAAACGAATGAATGCTAAATCACTAACCGGAATCTAAGGTTTCTTTTCCTTTTTCCGAATTTTTTGTAATGGCCGAGTCACCGCTGCAACTCGTATCCGAAATGGGCGACAAACTCGCCAAACTCACCTTCACTCGTTTCAACAAAGGCCTCTTCCTCGATTCCCTCAAAGTAAGCCGTTATTCGTCTTCCTCGCTAGTTATTTTCCTTCTTTCCTTGCATATTTTATACCTGTGTTGCGCTAGATGTGAAGGCGAGTGTTCTGCATCATGCATTTTGTGAAGTTGTTTCCGAAGAACTGGTTTGTATTATGAGAACGGGAACTTGAATTTTGTATTTCAAGATTTGGGAAAGACAGTTTTAGTTATATCAGCCCGTCTAGAACTACTTTTTGTTTCATTTCTTAAGTACTGAAAAACTATTTAAGTCGTTTGTTTTCTAATTTGAATATGTTTTTGAAATGAATTCTGCATTTTCTAAATATTGTTTTCAATTATAGTTTGGACTGCATTTTCTATAGTTGTGTTACAATTTTGTTTGATTGTTATGTCAAGCATGTGTGGGATGTGTGTGTGTTTGTTTATTATTATTATTATTATCATTTTTCACTTATATAAATCGTTATTAGGGATGTGCTTTCTTTGATGAGAAGGTGATTAACAGTTTCCACTAAAAAATTGCAATATGATTTGTTTTTTTATTTCCCTGATGTCTTCTTTGCAGCAAGTCGAAAATGCTTTGTCAAAAATCGAACAGCCTCTGTCACCTGAAACTTCCAAAAAGGCAGAAGCTCTCAAGAAGTTAGAAGCTGCAACAAAGCCTCTGAGGAAATCTATAATTAAGCATGGACTGCTTCATCAAAATGATAAGGATATTAGGCTTTCTGTGGCTACTTGTGTCTGTGAACTTTTCCGGATCTTGGCTCCTGAACCGCCCTTTGAAGACAACTATCTTAGGGTACAATTTTTTAAATGTGAATCTGTTGTTAATCTTTGCCTCTGTTTTTGTGCTCTAGTTACATTTATATTCTTTGTAATTTATGTAAATTCTTTCATTTTCAGGGAGTTTTTGAACTTGTTGTCAGTTTGTTTAAAGAGCTTGGCAATACCGGATGCCCTTTCTTTTCCAAGAGGGTTAAAATACTCGAGATCGTTGCTCGTTCTAAATGTTTTGTGATAATGCTGGATATTGACTGCAATGATTTAGTTCTCCAAATGTTTAATAATTTTTTCTCTGTTGTGAGGTCAATTCTTCTCTCTCTTTACTTCTAGCAGCAAACTTGCTGTCTTATTAAAGAACTATTTTTATGCTCATTATATCAATCAACAATTGGTTGCGACCTTTCTTTAGCTTGATATCTTTCATGAACTATACTGCAAAGCTATATGTGTGCTTACTTGATTGTATTCAAGTAAAACAGATGATGCCTATGCAATCATTCTTTAGCTTGATATCTTTTAGAGAAAACTATTAAATATCAGAATATGGGCTTCTTGCCCCACACCCACTTCATCAAACAGGGTTAATTTTTTTTTTTTTTAAATTTTTGGACAAAATGAATAACTTTTAATGGATTGAATAATAATATTCTTAAAAATATGTCATTTTGGCTTTATTTGACTATGTGCTCCTGAGTCACCTAAACTTGGTTGATTTCACCCGCTTTTATATCATCAGAGATAAAGCTGCTCCATGTAAATTCTTTTCGCTACAATTTGCAACTCCTGATTTTTCAGTAAGATAATCGTCTCTGATGATTGCTGAGAACCTTCACTTGAATTGTTTAAATATTCCAGCTTGAAGCTTTTGTTGGAATTATTTGTTATTCACTTAGTTTAGTCTCTTGAGTTTAGCTTTGGTGTTCGTTTACCATTGGCTCTCTCTCTCTCTTTCTTTTCAATGCAATTCGTGTAATTTGTTTTCAAATAACTTTATTAGTTTCATTTGTTATATGTCCTATTCATAATGATAGTGATTGCCTTGCATTTCAGGCTCTGCAGTGAACCTCATTTATCAAGTTTGATTAACCATATATTGTCTATAATGACTCATATTATAAATGAGGAAGCTTCACACCCGCTTTTGGAAGTAGTTTTGTGGAATCTGGTTAAGCAAGAAAAGGTGAGAGTCTGGTAAAAATTGTTTCCATGGTTGTACTTTTATGCAGTTAAGCATGAAAGACCAGAAAACGATGTGCTTGGAGTCCAACAACTTAAGTATAATGATCGAAACCTTCAAAATTTCAATAATGTTGTGCACTATTGTGCAAGGGAAAATGAGCTTTCTTCGACCCAATTTTCTTTAGTTGTTGTGCTTTAGTCTGAGATTTCTTTTATTTTGAGCTTTCTAGCATGGTCTTTCTTTGTTATTGAGTGTATTTAATGCATTATTTTCAAGGAAAAATGCATTTGTTTTTTTTGTTGTTCTGGAAATATGATATATTTTGTTTTACTTTCATCTATTACAGGATTCACCTTATGCTGCTTCTCAGCTTGCCGTTTCTGTCATCCGTAATTGTGCAGAAAAGCTTGAGCCCTTTGTTTGTGGGTTCTTAACTTCATGTTTCTTGGATAGAGATGCTGTAGAGGGTGATCTCAAAGAATTTTACCATGAAGTTATGTTTAAAATTTTTCAATGTTCTCCTCAGATGCTTCTTGCTGTCATCCCAAACTTGATCCAAGAGTTACTGGTATCACTTCCTTCTTAATGTTTTCTTTCTTTGGTGTTGTCTCATTAGTTAATATGGAATAGACATTGTGGCTTTCTTGTTACTGCTATTATAGTGCTCTTCTTTTTCTTTTAATTGGAAAGACATACTCATTTGTATTTATTAACATAAGTTGAATTTTATATGTAGATTGATCAGGTTGATGTCCGAATAAAAGCTGTTAACTTAATTGGAAAACTCTGTGCACAACCAGATAACTGTCTTGCAGATAGATATCCCGAACTTTTTGTAGAGTTTTTGAAAAGGTTTGCGGACAAATCTGCTGAAGTTAGATTAAATGCTCTTCGTTGTGCTAAAGCATATTACTTGGGAGGTCCGTTTAGGACAGAATCTCATGAAATTCTCGGTAAGCTATTTATAACTCTTCTTGATTCTTAGTATATCATTTTGCCTGATTCCAAAGTTTTGATTATCTAATTTACACATATCTTATGTTTATGATTTGCCAATGAGCAGCTGCCCTTGGAAGCCGACTGTTAGACTTTGATGATAGAGTGAGAACAGAAGCAGTGATTGTTGCCTGTGATATTGCCAGGTCTCACCTGAAATTTGTTCCTGAGAAACTAATATCTGAAGCAACTGAAAGACTTCGGGATAAGAAGGTAATTTTACCCTAGAAAGTTTGGTTTACTGAAAGAGGATTAAGATTTCTGATGCTCAATTATGGTTTCCTTCTATGAAGATATCTGTTAGAAAGAAGGCCTTGGTAAAGTTGTTGGAAGTATATCGTGAATATTGTAAAAAGTGTTGCGAAGGCCAGATGACAGTATGCGATCATTTTGAACAGATTCCTTGTAAAATCTTGATGCTTTGCTATGATAAAGATTATAAGGAGTTCAGGTTTGCTCCTCTGCACCTAAGGCTTATCATATCATTATCTGTTTTTATTATGTGAAAAAATCTATTATTCAAATATTCATACACAGTACATTTGGATAGATTTTTTATTTTTGTGATGTTTAGGCACATTTTTTTGTGGACAATTTTTTTTTTCCTACATCTCTTTTTCTTAATATAAGTTCATTGTTCCTATCGAAAAATAAATCCAGGCCCCAAAACATTGAGCGAATTCTTGTGGAAGATTTGTTTCCTGTTCTTGAAGTTGAGGAGAGTATAAGACACTGGGTGCATTTGTTTTCTCTTTTCACCCCTCTTCATTTGAAGGCACTGAACTGTGTTTTATCTCAGAAAAAAAGGTATCATTACTGAATTAGTGCTGTAATTTAAGTGAAATAATCTTTTCTTACCAATTATAAATGTTTTCAGGTTACGTTCGGAAATGCAATATTATTTATCTATACGAAAGAAAGAGAAGGTATGGTGCATTGTTTTAAAAATTAAATAACACTCCTTGTGCATGTTGCTTGCTGTCATTGCCTTCTAGTCCTTGCACTTTTAATGGGTGTTGGCACTTTCAATTCTGTTTATTGGAGCGTTTCTGAATAGTAACCTTAACCAGATATCTTGGACTGTTCTCATGAGCAAACATTGGAGGTGATCAATATTTCCTTGAAGATTTGGCTTCATTTATGTACCTACAAAAATTTCATTCTTCAGGGGGGAAAAATGAAGAAAAAGAAAAATAGGTTTTTCCAGGATGTTATTCTTATCATTAGCAATTTTTCCAGATAATACAGTTAAAGAGTAAATACTTGATACGTAAATACTTATTATGTGATCTGGTGATGTTTTTCAGCATGTTACAGGCTTGTATCTTGTATTTTGATTAATGAAGCATGATAAACATGTATTGCAGGGAAGTTGTCATGAAGAAACACACAAAAAAATAAAAAATTCATTTGTGAAAATGTCATCTTCCTTTCCTGATCCTTCTAAGGCTGAAGGGTGCTTTCAGAGACTGAACGAGATGAAAGATAATAAAATTTTCAATTCACTGGAGGAATTGTTGGACAACATGACAATAAAAAATGCTGAGATTTTGAGAGTGCGTCTTCTACTTGGTCCCTGTTTTACCTTAATCAAAAGAAATCGTGTACCAGTTGCATGCTTGTGTAGATACTGTTTAATTCTTTGCAGAGTATATATCTAGTACTTTTGCTGAAAAATTTACATGCTTTTGATGCTGTTTCTATTGGAAATATTTGTGATTACATACTATTAGATAAGTTACATATGGAGCAAGAATATCTTATTGGATTTGTTTTTGGTTCTTTTCATGAATTATCAAGCCTAATTTGGTAATTGACCCAAAGAAAATTTCTTTCTGCAAATATTGAATGTGAATTATGATTGCCTGCTATTTGCCAATGGAATAGCCTATAGTGATTGAAAATTGGAACAATTTTTCAAGTTACACTGAGGGAAACAAGTATTGCTAGTTCTTTTGCTTTGCTATTCCGAAAAGAAATAGACGGTAGGCAAGAGGGCACCTGGGTATCTCGTGCCTGCATGATAACGATAGGAGCCACAAGAATAATTGGACTGTGTTGCAATATGAAAAGTTAAGAAGTGCAGAATGTATTTCATCTGTTATCTAAAGATAATGAAATCAGTTTTTAATGGGCTTTTATTTTCTCACTCGTAAACAGGTTGTTGCAGTACTGGAACTTGGAAAAATCATTTTGTCTGTGTAAAGTTTCGATGCTGGGCCTTAGTTTTGATACTTTTTATGGTTGTTAAGAGCTGCTGAAATTAGTTAAAACAAGGTTTTAAGGTCAATGAGAAGCCTGAGCTTGATTTTAATTAGTTCAATCTTAGGCATTACCTAATTGGTTCAGAGTAATGAAAGATTTGATTATTTTGAACCAAGCAATTCTCTACATGTTTTTAAAGCCATTTCCTCTGTGTCCTTGTCATTTATTGTCTGCAATGTTGTTAGAAGTTGTTTCATTTTGATAGGGCCAGCTTTTTCAATAGTTTTGATTATTCTAAGTATAGTCTAAATCAAGGTTAGCCCTTTTTCTTTGCATGACTATTTGTAATATGTTAGCTCCTTTGATTGTCCATTTCACTAAAATTTCATTATTCTTATTTTTCAGGATAAATTTCTGAAATTGATAGGAAATAAGCATCCAGAATTTGAATTTCTGCAGTTGCTCACCTCGAAATGCCTGTATATATTTGATTCAGAGCATGTCGGCTGTATTGTCAGTGGGCTTTCCAGCAATAGATATGTAGATAAGCACCTTGAGGATTCTTCTATTAACCTTCTTCTGGTAAGAATGTTGCTCAGAAGATTTTACTGGTGTTTTTTATTTACATTGTCTAAAGTAGCATCGAATTTTCTCAATCTAGTTTTCTAACTTGAGATCTAGAGTGAGGAAAAATATCAAGCCAGAAAGCCGCCAAATTATCAAAACTCATCTGCATTTTATGCTCTCTCACTTATTGTTGGCAACAAAAGTGAAAAACTTTTTAAATAAGTTTGAGTTCAGATACAGGTAACTATTTATATTAGTGATTTCAAAATTCATTATAACTTTTCATAGATATGAATATTGCTACTGTGATTTTAAACCATTGTATGCTTGTTGGTGCGGCAAGATGGTAAAGAAAAACTTAAAATGTGGGAAGAGTTGTGCACAAAATGATCCTGCCAGATTGGGGAAAAGGTCTCTTCTTATTGATTTGCATATGAGGCATGTTTCCTTCACCTTATTTGTATCCTACTATCCAAGCTTGAGATACTTTAAGTCTCAGATCTCACTTCTCTGAGCCTCTATTTGCATAAGAGTGCTGGCCAGAGCATAAACCTTCTGATTTTTTTTGTTTGGTATGTCCAACACTTTTAATTGAATTTCAGCATTGACTCAACTATGCCATGCCCAGCCCAGGCTGCCCAGCTGAGGTAGTTTGTCAAATGAGGGGATTATATTAAAGAACTTTGGCATATGAATAAGAAAAGAAAAAAAAAAGATTTTTCATGAAAAAAAAATTATGTTTTTTGTTTACTTAAGTTGAGGCTGCATCATTTCACATGACATGCTTCTCATAGAGTCAGCTTTTGATGCTGTAATAACAATGACATTTCAATTAATTTTGAGCATTCCCTGCTTGAAAATAAACTTGTTCAGTTAGATATTGTATGTTGGGTTTGCTAACTATTGCCGCCATTTCACTGGTGCAGGCCATTATCAGTATTTTTCCTTCATTACTGAGAGGTTTGGAAGTGCAATTTCAAAAGTTATTAGAGAGGAATGGCCTGATTAATGATAAGCTGATTGAAGTTTTGGCAAAAGCTGGTCCTCATATTTCAATCAAATTTAGGTAACCTCTCAGTCCTCTGTTCATTGATTGTGGACACTGAAGAACAGTCTTTCATTGGAATGGTGCATTGTTATGGACACTATGAACTTAGTTGGGTAGGCATTTCAAAATTTCTTTTTTTCCTTTTTATTTTTTTATTTTTGGTTTGACACAAGGCTTGAAAATTATGGAATCTTTCTGGACTGCATAAATTGGTTACTGGATCACATGCACACCTTTGGAAGAACATTTAGTTAGAGATATTGTTTCTTGCCTTTGGAAAGGTTCTTTTGTGGAAATAAGGGTTTACTGTATTGTACTTTTTTTCAGTTGAATTTTTCATAAATTTTCATCCACCAAATTTATGATGAATTTGCATGGGAGGTATTATATCAATAAATTGACCTTCTCCCATCCTTGAACACCATCCTCGGTGAAGGTGGAACTTTGATCTTAGCTGCTTGGAAACAAAGAGATTTCAATGGATAAGGTAATTGTGCTTTAGAGGGGAGATGTATCAAATTGTGACTATAACAATAAGCCCTTCTTAAGAAAATCATGTAGATATTTTTTTTAATCTTGAAGGTACAAGTGAAATTTTGAACTGCCATGGTCATGGTTTAATTTTGATTAGTTCAGGCTTCATGAAACCTTTTTTGGTTGTTGTGTTGTGCCCTCATGGTTTTGCTTTGTTTTGTTTATTTACATAGGTATTTTTTTAATTCTATGTACTGAAATTGAGTTTACTTCATTTATTTATTTCCAGTGATATTTACCCTTTGTTGAAGAGGTTGTGTCTTGAAGGAACTCGAGCTCAGTCGAAACACGCTGTTTCTGCTATAGTTTCGTTAAGTGGTGCTTCTGATCAATTTGTTTTCATGGAATTATGCAAGGTGTACTTTTCTCAACTTCTTTGAATCAAGTACTGTTGGATAATAATTTTCTTTATATGCTTTGTCTTGCATAAATTATTGTGCTGTGCTTGACTTTTTCTGATTTAATATGTAATGAAAATTCATTTAGAGTTGTGTTTGATTTTCCTGAAAGTGTAGTAATTTATTTATGCATATTTACTAAAGATATGTTTTCAAATTCAGAGTTTTAAACTTCTTGAATTGTCTTTTCCGGATGGTGGGTGTTGCAATTGCTATGAGATGTTTCTTCTTGAAATCTGTGGGTTAAGTTGATGCTACTATTTGTACTCCCAAATGTTGACATTTCATTCTTGAAGAGCTGAGGGGAAATTAATGACGTTTCATTATCAGCAATCTGCTTGTTTAAGGAGCACATATTTTCTTTTACTGTTTCATCCTCATTTTACTTCTGTCCCCTCATAAGTAACTGTTCATTGTGTATGATTTCATACTTAACTTTTCTTCCATAGCTGTTCCTATACAAATTATACACTTTTTGATGTTCATGAGTAAATAGTTATATTCAAAGGAAAGAACTGCCTGTCATTTGCTGAATCAGTGGCCTATATCAAGCATTCTAAGGCCGCCACACCTCTTTTGACACTATTACTAATATCATTCTAATTGTAGTTTTGTTATGAAAGTGCAAAACTTTCGTATTCTTTTATATCTCTAAATGCATGTCAATTAGTTGTTGCTGAATTTTCAAATATGACAATCCAATTCTGTCTTCTGTCTCTCTTCAGGGACTTGCAGATTCTCTACATTGTGGGCGGAACATCCCAACTGTCTTGCAATCTTTGGGCCGCATTGCACAGTATTCTGTTTCAGCTTTTGAATCTCAAAGTGAAGATATAACCCGATACATTTATGAGAATATTATAAAAGTAACTTTTTTTTTTAACTTCACTGCATTTTGCATTTTTTTTTTTAACTTTGCTGTAATACATCGGATGGAGGGTTTCTTGCGGATTTTCTTGTGTGTTCCATATGCTTCTGGATAATTGGCTAATGAATAATCTGGATTATATCTTGTAGGGGGAACCATCAGATGTATTAGCTTCATTTGATGAGACTTCTGAGTGCGATACTTCTTGTAAATTGAGGGTGAGTTTGGATAAGGACTGTCAACTTGTAGTTGTTTTATATTTTTTTGTAAATTTATTAGTTTAACTCTTTTGATTGTTTTTGTTTATTGCTTGTCATTTTGCAGAGTTATGGTCTGAAGACACTTGTCAAGAGTTTTTTGCCACATCGAGGATCTCATGTCAAACGTAAAATTAATGAATTGCTCGATACTTTGTCAGAGTCGCTGCAAACGGCTGATGTTCTCAATGGTCATATTTTGAGGTATGAATATCTAAAATCTTTGGGTCTTTTAGTTGTCTTAACTTTAGCTCCAATAGCTTCAAGCATCTTTAACTTAGCTGTAATTTGTTATTAGTGGAATTCTATATATTATCTGGAGTTATTCAACACCGAAACCGAGTTTCATTGTACTGATGACATACTAGTGCTTTCGCCCCTCTATTATGGGAATAGTGAAACTGGGAATTAGGTCTTTGCCATTTTTCTGGTCATTAATTTTTACACATCTACTTTTTGGGTTTAATAATTCATGATATTGATGGGAGGTGTTAATGTTGGTTGTTTCCTCTTAAATTTTCGTATGAAAGCTGACTGGCTGTTTTCAAATCTGATTGCATCATCTTGTGGCTTGGTCTTTCATCCTTTGGCAAGTGTTGCATTATTCTTGAATGGAGTTTGGGTTAGCTTTAAACATTATACCATTATACAGTGAGTGTATCTTAAGAAGTTATTAACAGTTGTCAATATTACATTTTTATATTTTTTATTTTTGATAAAATGATTATTATTTGATATTGGTGTATTTGAGTTGATTATGATGCATTGAAGAGGTATGTAATATCCACTGTCAAAGATGCAAAATTCTGAACTCCAGGGACTCCTAGGTAGTAGAAGAGAATAAAAATCAGAACATTCAGCTTACCCCCAGTAAATGATATCATTTTTATCCATGATTGAGAGCATTTGATGCTTATCTGAAGAAAAACAAGAATTCAGAATACAAAAGCAAGGATTTGCATTTCTAAGGAGGCTTCACAGTGATGTTGCATCATCTTAACTTCATTAGTTAGCACCGTAAATTAAGTTCCTCTGAGCTCTTTCCCCCCCCCCCCCCTCTCTTTTTTCCCCCCTCCAAGTGCTAGTTGTACTTTTTAATTCTTATTTGCATTTTAGTTATCTTGTTTTACAGTGAAAGCCCCTATGTCAGATTTGCTGCTGCAAAATCTGTTCTCCAGCTTTCCAGAAGATGGGACTTGCATATTTCCCCAGATATCTTTTGTTCTACAATTTTGATGTCTAAGGTAAGCACAGGGTTAAACGTGCCTGACTGGGAGGCCAGCATGCCCAGAATAGTTATATAAGGATATCAGAATTAGTTTTTTTAAGGCTTTCATATTCTATTGATTGAGTGGATCACATATTGATTGATTTATGTGCTTGATGAAGAGGCTAGCATGCCGACACCAGATGTATATCAATATTAGTGGTTTAACTTTTCAAAGCTCTCATATTGTATCAAAGTAGTTGATCGCAGATTGATTGTTGCATATGAATTTGTTTGAAAACTTTATACCATAGATACATTATTGACAAGAGTTAGAGAAAGACATCTAATATGATTGACTTTTCTTCTGAACACTAATACTAGGTATGATACCTAGCATTTTGCTTTTTGCTTCTTTTGTCTATACGAAAAATGAAGAGAAATTGCACTTTAGAGAAAGACGTGTAGTAGGACTGACTTTCTTTTGAAGACTAGTAGTAGGTATGATACCTAGATTTTTGCTTTTGGTTTCTTTTTTCTACTAAAGACATGAAGAGAAATTGCACACCTTGTAGTTTGTACCATCCATCTCTTTTCTTTTTCTCAATAGATTTAACAAATTTTGATCCCTGAAGTGTTATTGGAGACTTAAGGTTCAAAGTCACATTCAGCTGATAATTTGTTTCTTCTGAAGGCCCTTAAAAGTAGCTTTGAAGTTGAGCATTTTCTGAAATTTATTTTCTAATTTGTTTTTCACATGTATAAAGTTCTGGTAATTGCACCTGTGGGTGTAGGTGTTACTATGACATAGCAGGATGACTGATTTTGGAAAATATTTGATGGTAGATTTTTTGCTGAACCCAAGTTAATTGTAGTGAAAAAGTTAGTGGGATGCAAATTGAGATTCTTGATATCCAATTATACCAATGTTTCTGACACTGATTTGCATTATGTAAAGAGCAGCAGCAAATATATATACTTAGATAGATTTTGTTACTTGGCCTCTGTTGAAGAACTTTAGAGCATTGTTAATGTCTCCTGAACTGATGGAGTGACAGTGCAAATTATCTGATTACATTTGTCTTTTTCCTTCATTGCTCTTTGTTGTTGTTGATGATGATGATGATGATTTTTATTTTTATTTTTATTTTTATTTTTATTTATTTTTTTGATGAGAAACTGAAAAATATGTTGCTCTTTGATTATCAAGTGTTTCAGCGTTTATCTATTCCATTGTTTTCTTGGTTGACTATGTTGAGTCCTATCATGTTCCAGGACTCCTCTGCCTTTGTAAGGAGGAAGTTCCTTGATAAAACACACAAGTGGTTGAAGGCCCATGCTATACCTATTAAATATGCATGTGCTTTTGCATTGGCCACCTCAGATTGTCAGAAGGATCTGCGAGATGATGTATGTTTATGTCTATCATGTGCAAATATCTCTTGTATCATTACTCTCATTCTTTGATCCCAATTTTATCATATTTTATGTGCTGACATTTTTCATTGTAGTCCTTCAAATATATGGCTGAATTTATCAAGGATTACAGTTTAGAAGCTCGAGTTTGCCGGAATTCTGCAGTGCAAGGGGTATCGGATACTGATTATCCAGCATATGTAGTGGTATTCTTGATTCATATTCTTGCACATGATAGAGGCTTCCCACCTGAAGACTGCAAAGATGAAGGGATCATTGCTCAGTATTTTTGGTAACTGTAAATCATAAGACAGTTTTTCTTTGGAGCCTGGGCTGCCTAGTTTCTGAATATTCATGTAATTATTAATAGAAGTGACACTAATGGGAACATTTCCATTTTGCAGTCCACTTTTTTCACTCTTGCAGGCATTACTCAATCCTAGCATTGTTGATGGTGACATGGATCTTGTTAATGATGCTGTGTTATATTTGCTTATGATTTTTCATGCTATTAAAAAAGCCGAGGATGCTATTGATATTCACAGAACTCCAGTAAGCATTGAGCCTTTTATATGCCTTTTTCTTTCATGATTCCTTGCTTTACTTTATATTGATTGTGAGGATATGAGAACACAGAAATTGCACATGCTAGCAGACATTGGAATCTCCATTGTAAAAGAATTGAATCATAATGTCATCTCGTCACGAGCTGTTGGACGGATTCTTTTGCCATTATCCTTATATCAAGTTAGTCTTGCCAGGAAGAATGGAGAGGTAATTATTAAGATGCTAAAAATGTTTTAACATGCTAAAAAATTTTTAACACCAAACATTGTAATGGACCTTATTTAATGTTTCTGTGCAGGTCAATTCAGAATGTCTTTCTCAGAGCTATTTTGAACAAAGTTTTGTTGAGACAGTTGTTCATATTTTCAAATCTCATATTTCTCTGGTATGTTTACTGAAGCTTTTTTTTCCCTAAGTTGATCATATGCTTCTTATAATTATCATGTAAAGAACTTTTTGTATTTTGTTTTTCATTTTGGTGTGCATTGATTCTATTTTATATTTCAGCCTGCTAAAACTCTTCCTAAACGTAATCGAAAAAGTCAAGAGGATAGCGAACACTTTGTTGCTATATACCCCACATTAGCATGCAAGCAGTTTGATTTGACATCAAGTGGGATGATAAAGCCCAAAAATAAAGACGTCAAGCATGAAAATATTATGAGATATAAAACAAAGGGCGCCCATTTAGCAACTGCACTTGTAGATAAACCCAATAAGTGTTCTACTATTGAGTGCAAAAATGGTGCATCTAAAGGTTCTGCCACAACACTGGAGAAGGAATTACATTCTTCCTGTGATTCTGTAGCTATGGAGTTATCTTTTATAGATTCACAATTTTCATGCCAGAACATGGAGAGAACTACTGTTTCTTTGAAAGAAAATGTCAGGCCAGTCAGTAGTATTGTTGCTGCTGACCCTTCAATAAACAACGGGGCGAAGTTCAAGGAACCCTGCGGTGTGAAGGTCTGTATACTGTACTCAGATAAATCACCTTGGTATTATTTGGTCTTCGTCCAGATTCCTGGTTAACGTGTTATTTGAATTGGACATCATTGGATAAGAATGAGGAAAGTTGGTTTATCGTGCATCTTTGTTGCTTTTGCTTTTTCTCTTACGACCTATGGGATAGACTCTTGAAAGTTTTCTGATCTTGTTGTCAAGACATGTACCTACGCCCTCTTTTCTTTTATTTTTATTTTTGAGGAAATTTTGAAACTTTATGTAAATGGCCTAAGATCTAGCTTGTTGAAGGGAAATCAAATTGATTTCTGTACCAACAGACTTCCATCTTCTAGTTTGTTTCTGTTTATGTGTCTGTATTCCTAATTTTCAAAAAATTTAGCGCTTCTCCTGTGAGACTTTTTTTTTTTTTTTCTATCTGTTTACAAAAATCGCATATTGCAAATATAATTGAACTCCTTTTGGCATTCCATTTTTCTTGTATTTGCTCTGAATTTCTTTGGAACTATGCAGATTGCAAATGGCAGTGCAGATTTCGATTTATTATGCATGGATAGCCAGAGCTGCGAGACTATTTGTGGTGACTCCTTGTCTGAAAGGGTAAGAATGAAATATCAAGAATTTGCTAAAGTGGCTCGAGCAGGGAGTTGGGGACTGGTCCATTGTTATTATTATTATTTTTAATTTTTAAAAAGGAATCCCAATTGTTAATTTATCTCCTTTTCCATTATTGTTATTATTATTATTGTCATTTTGGGTCTTGGTTGTTGCTTAAATTTCTAATTCAAATTAATCTATCTTCTATTGTTGTCTTTTATCAGTTTCACTTGTAAATTGTATCCTGATGCTATTTTGTGTTAACTGATCTTTGCTGTAAGGAGGTTCTGTTGGAAGAGGACCTAAATATCTTACATTCACAGAATGGGTGAGTTCCTAATAATTTCTCTCTTGAATGTTTGGACTTGAGTACTATTATTCATTCAATTTTGTTTGTCAGGCATACGTCCTTCCTCCCTTCGCTAACTATGGTTTGTTTCTTTGGTTTGTTAGAGACTTGAGCATCTGTCTTTATTTTTCGTTTCAATTTCTGTTATGGTTACTTGTGTACCTAGTCCCACCTCTGAGGAATTCTTTTAATTTATTTTACCTACGTACAAAATTCATTTTTTATATGTTTCCAGTTTGCTGGTGTGAGTTCTTTAGTGGGAATTCTTCTCGTGGTAATTCTGACTCTTTAGTAATATTACTGTTGATGGAGGGCTATGGGATGGCTAAACTCTATTTATGTCAACTAAGTGTATGTGTCTGTATGTGCAATTGTGTATCCTGGAACATAAATCAGACAGAAGAAGAGACCAAGCAGGGACTCAACATTTATCATTTTTGCAGCATTTTCAGTTTTCCTTTCTTTTTCTTTTCGATTTTTTCTCTTCCCTATGCCCAAGGAAGCTCCAGACGTGCTGCTTTTTGCTTATTGTGATACAAGTTCTTTTAATTTTGTAATATTCTATTTTTAGTGCATTAGCATTTAGCAAATTGTTATGATATTTCTGCGGGAGTACATTTGACCTTAGGCATATATGTTGTAAATCAAGACATTTTTCTTGTTCTTTTTTGTCATTCTATATAAGCTTGACATACCTGTTATAGTGACATGTCACATTCTTGCAGTAATCTACCCAAGACTGTTGACACATTCAAAGACAATTCTGCCCAGCAGCTAGTGACCTTATCAAAACAGGAGGATAGGGTGTTTCATGGAAGAACAGTTGTTTTGACTGGTAATAATCTGTGTATATTTATTTACCATTGAATTCTCTAAATTGATTGAAAAAAATTTTTATAGCCTTAAAACAGCATATGTTATTAGTCATTCATTGCTATGTTTTTGTTCGCGTATTTTTTAATTGCCCTTATTTTAGTGCAGTCAGATGTCACAACCTTGTTTCCCTTGCTGCTGCATTAAACTTGTTTACCGGCATTTTTAGTTTGCTCCACGCTTAGGTGCCATGAAAGTTAATATTAAACGGCTTCTTTTCTTTTCTTTTCTTTTGGTAGTATTAACATAAAAGTAATGTGACAATTGCTGGTGGTCATCCCAATGGGTTGCACCAGGATCTGAAAAATTGAACATCAGCTCAAGCATTTCACAAACTGTTTATTAAATGTTTTGGCTGTAACTTATTGAGTGATGGCATATTCTCTTAGTACTTTATTAGTTGGCTGACATATTCCTAAGAACCTCCATTAAAGGCAGACTGGGCTGGCATGGAGCATGGATACTAGATTTTAAATTTCAGATCCATCATATGAGCATTTTAATTTTCATATTCTTCTTGTAATATTCTTTGAAGTGTCTTCCTCTGCTGAGTCAAGCATGATTCACCTCGTGCAACTTACATCCTCTATTATTGTTATTCTTTCTAGAAGTTACGTGTTATATAATTTTCTATAAGTCAGGAGTGTCTTAATTCTTTGGTTAAGTTTGTTGCTATTTTGCTGCTGATAATCGGCTAATATGTAGGACCTGCAAAGGGGAAACGGGGGAGGAAAGTTTGGGAAGACACATCAGCCTCAGAAGTCATCAATATAAATGATGATGCTGTAAGCCTTGGCTCTTTCTCTTTGATATTACTTTCTGACAAAATTTTCAGGAAACATATATGAAAAGCTATGTTCTGCAATAAAAGTTTTCAGAAAGAGATTATCTGAAGTAATTGTTTGCACATCCTTTTCCGTCATAAAAAACAAAAAATCAGAGCCTTTGTTTTAACTTAAAAAAAAAAAAGAATTTCTTGTAACATAAGCACTCACGTTGCCTTTTTGGTCATACATCTTATTCAGGTTGCCAGAAGAACTCAGAGGCGCCAAGTTTAGTACACCTACTGCACGGTTTATGTTTATTGGAAAACCGAAAATTCCTTAACTTCAGTGCTTGTTCTACTAGTTGGGAATCATTACGAGATAACTCTTAGCCGTCTTTAGCGTACAAAATAATCCAACAAATTCAGCTCTTTATGTCAGCTTACTGTAAATATCCTTTTAAAAAAATTGGTGTATGTAGTCAGGGCATGTTTGATGCCACAATTAGCATAAAATTGTGCTGATAAATGTAATTGACTCGTTAAAATATTGTGAGTCTCTCCATGGCTCCTATTCTCAGAAAATTTTGTATCTTGAGTATGCATGCCTGTACCGAAGACGAAAAGGATGCCATTTGAATTTGTTTTCTTGCAATGCAGACTGTTTCTTTTATCCTTATTGACGAAATATGACAGATGGAAAACAGGTGAAATGCTTTCTTATTTTGGAATCTGGAATTAGTTGTTAAGCATAAATTTTAAGTTGTTGAATTGAATTATTATCGAACTTGAATGCCAAGTAGAGAAAATTGGTTGCTTGAAAGTTACGCCGCTAAACTCTTAGCGTTTCACACTAAAATTTACCAAGTAATTTTATTTTTAAATTAATCTAATTAAAATATATGACATTAGTTTATTGGATAGTTTTATTTAGATGGTTTTACTCAAGTCTTTCCCTAAATTATGATATAACTTTTAGATGGATAATATTATACATTTGTAGCTATTATGGTATGTTTAAAGTTAACATAAACGCCCACATTTTTAACTATAATATTTACAATAACTGTAGGTAGCCAAATGATTTCCCTATGATTAAGCAACATGGGTAATTGGATATGGCATGGTTTTTTCATATTCGATTAATAAATATTGACACAATTAATAAATAAGTTGATAAAAAATAAGGTGATAAATAATTGTGTTATATTGTGTTGAATTACTTTAATATGATAACAAGTTTATAACATGATTATTAAGTAATATGTGGTAATATTATCAAAAAATTAACTAATACATATATGCAAGACTAAATTAATTATTCATGCCACATGTATATTGTGTTATAAACTAACACAAATTATATTATATCATGTTAACTTATTTAAGATTTATTTTGAAGAACAATATTGGCATAAATTTTTAATTTTTTTAATCAAATATACTAAACGGATCAATATAATTAATATGATTAATAATTAAATTTTATTCATCTTTTAATATTTTGACATAATTATAAATGAATTTTTTGTTTAAATTTAATACAATAGAAATAAGACAACAAATAAACACGATATAATTAATACGCACGAGACACGATTTCACGATGTAAATACACCATAAATTGTTTGCTTATGTGTGCTTATTATTGATTAAGATTTGTTGTTCTGCTTGTTAAATTCCCTTCTTGATGATAGTTTCAGGTTTTCCTGATTGTTGAACTTCCTCCGGCAGTTGATCTTGAGATGTTTGACTGAGGTGTTTAAACTTGGTTCACCTTATGCTGATGAGCAAAGAAAACCGGATTCATTGATCAATATTTTCAACTCTTTGGAAACACAGGATAACTTAGAAATCAAATTGATCAATGCTCCTAGTTCATCATCAGCCCAGAACGTGGATGCCGAGTTTTGTGGAGCTTCAGAACCCGTGCTTATGTTCTTCTCTTTTTCAAGTTATTCTGTTTTGTTCCTTGTATCTCCCTGGTTCTTAATGCATACATTATTAGATGTAGTTCCCATTTCCTTTTGAAATCTTTTGTGATGAAAATGTTGGCTTTGAGTTTTGACTCTAATTCCATTTTCTACCTGATCAGGGTGGACACTGGACAAAAGAACATGGCACTACAGGTTAGCGTTGTTGTTGTTGTAAGTTTTCCCCCCCTTCCTTCCTTCTATGATCAGGAAAGTAGATGAATATATTACATGGCATTGAAAACGAAGTGATGGTGTATTTGTGCTTGGTTTGAATTATCTCAACTTAATTGAGAAATAAGTGACGTATGAATAAAATATTATGCACAAGGGAACTACAACAATGCCATTGAAGGAGGACATAAGAAAGGTCGCTGTGAAGTCAGATTCTGTATGTCCATTAGACTGATGATCCCTTGATGCATCACCATGCAGCCTTGCAATTGGATCCAAATAATGAAGCTGTCAAGGAGAATATTCGGGTTGGTTCTATTTCTTTCTTCTTGCTATAGTTGTTAATGGTATCATGATAACGATGATCACATTGTCGTTGTGAGACATAGATGGCCGAGCAGAAATCGAGAGAAGAGATGCAACAGAGAGATGGGATCAGGTATTATGCTAACTAAAGGAACTCGTCTCTTAATAATTAGATACAATTGGCTTATTCAATTCATTCCAACAAATCAGAATAAATATTTTAAAATTTCTATATGATCTGGCACATTTTTTCATCCATATGGGAAATTGCAAAGCAATCTAATCTTAGGATCTTATTATTATTACACATTTTTCCACTGAGAGGGAGATTGGAACTTGGCAGTATGTCCCACGTCAAAATAAAAAAAATAAAAAAGAACAATAAGATAAAGCATACTGTTTCTTCTATATGCCCTAGAAGAGTATGAGCTGCAGTCGTGATAACCAAGAATCAAACCAGTCTACCGGTGAGTCAAGTAAGTAATGGAACATTGCTTCCGTTTACATTGCCTTTCAACACTAATGCCTTACCTGTTGATTTTGCAAGCATGCTTGTTGACATGGCTTCAAAAATGCGTCAGGACCAGGGGCAGCCTTCTCAAAATAGGCAAAGAGATGAATGTTATTTCATTTTGCCCCAAAAAGAAACCACCACCACCTACAACAACAGCAAGAAGAAAGTGAAAGCTACTGATGAGGAGGAAAAGCAAGGTATAGATGCGAAGGAAGTTGTGCGGCAGCACCCAGCAAGGAGTTGCACTCATTGTTTAGGACAAACACAAAGGACACCACAATGGATGGCAGGACCACTGGGTCCAAAGACTTTGTGTGATGCTTGTGGGAGGAGGCAGAAGGCCGGGTGCTGGGAGCTTTAGCAATAAGTAATTTTCTTTTAATCTAATTTTCTGGGTAGTGTTTTTGTTCATTCAAATTTTAATTGTCAGGCATACTATCCTTCCTCCGTTTGCTAACTGTGGTTTGTTTCTTTGTGTTTTTTTTTTTTTTTCGATTTGTTAGAGACTCGTCAAGAGCTCATATTTTTCATTTCTTTTTATTTTTACTTGTGTGACTTGATCCTGCCTGTTAGGCATCTTTTTGTCAATTTATTTTGGCTACAATCAAAATTTGCTTCTTATCTTCTATATAGCTGTTGAATATATATTACTGAAGAGTGCTGTTGTCAGACTCTTCAGTACTATGACTGTTGATGGAGCTCAGTGGGATACCAAAACTCTATCTATGTTCACATCATCTGTGTTTTTGGTGTACTGTAACATGAATGAGACGGAGGTAGAGACCGAGCTGAAAATCTGCATTTATCAATTTTGTTTCCATTTTACTTTTTTTTTTTTTTTTTGGAGGCTGCGCTGGGGAGCGGGGATAATACAAGAGATGGGTAGTGGGCTTTTGTTAATGCCATTTACCATATCTGTCTTTCGTCTTCTTATTAGTTAAAGGAATTTAGACTCTTCATCATTCTTCCCTGCGCTGAAAGAAGCTCCAAATGTAATGCTTTTTGCTAATGGTGATAGAAGTTCTTTTAAATTGGGTGTCTTCCACTTTTAGCCGCACAAGCATTTTAACATTTGAACCAAGGCATATACATTGTGAATCAAGGCAATTAATCGTTCTTGTATATCATTGTATATAAGCTTAACAACCCGTTATAGTAACGCGCTGCATTATTGTTGCGGTAATCTACACAAAACTGTTGATGCATTCGAAGACAATTCCGCCCAGCAGCTGAAAACCTCATCAGAACGGGAGCATGGCCTGTATGGTGGAAGAATGAAACTTTATAGCCTCTAAAACAGCATAAAGCGTCAGTCATTTTGAGATTAACCAGAAACTCAAAAAGCTTTTGCAATGTTTTCCGTTGGAATCTGACATTTTCCAACGCATGTTTTTCTCATTTCAGACTTTCTTTGTTTAAAAGTTGTCTGATGGTTCAGAAACCGAAAATTCCTTAACTCAGGACTTCAATTAGTCGGGGGTCATCACTAAACGACTCTTGGCCGTCTCTAGAGGAGAAAAATGGTCCAATAAATTCTGATCTTGGGTGCTGTTTGATCGGAAGAAATCAGAGGGAAATAGATTACAAGACCAGGAGCTCTGCATGAAAGGTTTAATGCAATTTTGGATAGACTTTTTTTTTCTTTTTTTTTTGTAATTCTTGTTGAAGTAGAATAGCATGGAAAAGAAAGTGAAATCCTTTCGTGGAATTTTTTTGTGTACAAAAGGGAAAATTAAGTATCTCATTAATTAGGAGATTTCTGTCTGTAATTAGATATAAAGCATAAAAAAATTGAGTGAGTTAAAAATTTAATTCTAATTTTTTTTTTCAATCCTATGGTACACGTCTACTGGCTAGTGTCCGCATGACTTGAATGTTGCACATTACACAATACCAATCTAACTCCAACTCCTACACGTCTATTAATTGACACACACACACAATCATATCTACTTTCAGTACCTTAATTTTAATAACATTTTATATCACTAAAATGATGTTTACAACACAATTTACCATTAAGGCTGCATTAGTTAGTGTGTCTTTTTTTTTTTAATAAAAATAATTATTTAATTTAATTTAATATTATAATTTATTTTATTTTTGAATTATATTTTTAATATAAATTAATAAATATATAATTTATTATTCAATAATATCATATAGTTTTTAATTTTTATTATATTAAAAAGACTACTAAATAACTTAATAATATTAGAATAATCAATATATAAAATTGGTTGATATTTAATAAGTTAACATAATTACTAACAATTACTTAAATAATATATAAAAATTAATTATTTTTATATGATTTAATATAACTAATAATAATATTTAAATATAAATAGTATTAATTTTAAATAAATAATAATATAAATAGTGATATAAAATATAATCACATATAGAGTGATGATATAGTTATCAATTTTTATATAAATTTATTTTGTACAAAATAATATGATATTCACTCATTGGTTGAATAAAAATATAAAATAATTAAAATAAATTATGTGAACTAAGAGATATTTAGTTTAACCAAATAAATCATGCTACATTATTTTGTATAAAAAAAGTTTATATAAGAATTTGTAACTATATCATTACTCTTACATATGACAAAACTGTCACTTAAATTATTTAGCACCATTTATTTTGTTAATGAATATGTTACAATAATTGTATCACTTTATTATTTTGTGGAATGCATAAACTTTTATTTTATCATCTTAAAATCACTTTTGAACTAAATTTTGTAGGGTTTAACTATGTATTTATATTGTTATATTATCAAGATATTATTTTATTAAATTATTAGTTTTGATCTTTATTCTACATGTTATTATATTTAGAAAATACTGAAAATAAATGTTATGCTTCCAAAACTTTAAGATTATAGATTTCAGTCTTTGTGAAGAATTGTGATATTTTTTTAACTTTTATAATTAAAAAATATATAATTTAAGATTTCTATCTTTAATATTTTTCTAAGTGCTAATAAATATTATTTTCTAAATATATAATTTAAATTAATTATAAAACAATTATATAATATAATATAACACTAAATATTATACAGTCTATTATAATACAGTAATAATAAATATAATATAATATATTTGTATTAAAATAATATAATATAATCTAATATAATGCAACGTACTAAATACACCTTACATTATTAAATTATTTTAACATTTATGTTTCAATTACTGAACGTTAACTTCATATCTTTTTAAATTATTTATTGAGAAACGTGCTTGGTATTCACAATATTACTTAATTTAAAAAAAAACTCGCACTTATTAATTATTAATAACAATATATACAAAATATTTGTGATTAGTTAAAAAATAAAAATAAGGACAAATAATGAGAAACACAGCGCTAGGAGTCTAGGCCGCCACACTATTGTTCCTTGAACCCAACACCCGCTTTCCAGAGAAGACTTGCTCGTTGATAGAGAGAAACCTTTCTGCAACTGCAAGACACCAAATTAATACGGCGCCGTTATGAGCAGCTGGTAGAGTCCTCTGTCGTCAAATTTCCATGGCGAACTCCCGGATAAAGACCGATTCCTCGCTTTCTCGCCGCATCGTCCGCTCTTTCCTCCATTTCCTCGATTCTGGTCCCAGCCTCTCCCTCTTTCTCACTTTTTATCATCTGCATGAAAGCTCATGTTTTTATTTCTTTTTTATAGGTCAACGATCATTCAATTAGTTTTTTCCGTTAACGTGCTTAGAATCTAATCAAATGTCGGTTTTATATTGTTCAATATTTTCGTTTTATATTATTACCTCAGGGTAAATTGAATGAAGGATTTAATATTCATGTTGCAAGGGGAAGTTTTTTGTTTAAGAAAATAGGAAAAGGACGGGCAAGAGATGTAACTATTTTGTGATAATGCATATGGTGATGGTGCCTGCGGTTATTATAATGGTGTTAATAAACAGTTAAAGTTCCTGTAGGTCTCCACTACCTGCCTGTCATGCCATGTCTCTCCCTGCCTTGCTTTGATGCTTATATGTGATTACTGCTGAAGCTTTCTTCCTCTGCCTGTTAAATTCTCTTCTTGATAGTAGCTACATGTCTTTTGGTAGTTGAGCCTGCTCCGGGGGTTGATCCTGAAGGTCTTGAGGTTGCTAGAGAATGTTTGACTGAAGTGTTTAAGCTTGATTCACCTTCTGCTGACGGTCAAAGAAAACCCGATTCATTGATTGATATTTTCAATTGCCTGCAACCAAGTGATGCTTTAGGGATCAAATCTGATAATGCTCCTAGTTCATCCTCTGCCCAGAACATGGATGCCAAGTTTTCAGAAGCTTCAAAATCCATGGTTCTAGCCTTCTCAGTATTGTCATTAATTTTTTTTTTTCCCTTTAACTTTGCGCATTTGTTGCTCTTACTAAAAGCATCATCATATATAGATCCTATTTCCTTTCTACATCTTCAACAATGAAATGCTGCTTTCAAGTTTTGACTCCAATTCCATGTTCTACTTGATCAGGGTGAAGACTGGGCAAAAGAACCTGACTCCACAGGTTGGTATATGTTGCTGCTTTTTTTCCTTCTATATTCAGGAAATTGAATGATATAAAATGGTATTAAAAAACATAATAATGGTGGATTTGTCGTAGTTTGAATTATTATGGATAAAACAGGCTTGAAAACCTCATATTTTGGATATTCACTTTCCAAGGCTGTTGGATTGAAGATTTGTGTTCATTTTTCCAGTGCGATTAAAGCTGTTCTGAAATATCATTTTACTTTAGCTTATCTGCTTGTTAATTGTTTCTCAATTGCCCTCTGATTTGCAGGGGTCTCAAAAGATGAACTATTTGGCCAATTTTTTGCTGCTCTTGAGAAAATTCATTATTTTAGGACTATGCCTGATGGGAATGATGACCCTTCCCAAGTGGATAAGGCTTCACGTATATTTCATGATGCGATTAATGTATGACATTTGTTCTTGATTACTTTTTTTTTCTTCTGAATATTAAATTTACTTAGTTCTTTTTTCTTTGCTTTTCTACTTGCTTCTTTTAATGGTTGGTTGTCCACTTTCTGCGTATTGAGTATATTTAAAGAATAATTGTACTTGGGTTTGTATCCTGGGGGAGATAGGGGCCAAAAAATTGATTTGGACTTTGTCCACCTCCCTACCCTTTTAAAAATGAAATGAGAAAAGGAAGGGAAAAAAAGGGAATAATTTTACTTTGCAAAAATTAAGTAGCAGGCTAAGCTGTTACCACTTGCTGAAAATTGCATAACGTGAATTGAATGAGATGAACTGCCAGCACAATGAAATTTTCAGTCCCTCCTACTCTAGAGACTGTATGGAAGGACATGAGAAATGAAAATTTTTTGAAGTACTGTACTCATCCTCTCAAGTGAAATGGTCAATGCCCTGTGATAGTGTAACTGAGAAGACCTGATGTTATTGGAGAAGGGCATGGAGATGGTGATAGTTTGGTGCCTTGGATTTAAGCTGAGATAATTTTCTTTCTAGAAGTGTTATGTTTTGACCTTTGTATGTCCTACTGTAAGGGGAACATAGCTAATTATTTATTTCAAGGTAAAATTAGTCAAGGTGAGCTATCACTCAAAGCAAATGTGAAGTAAGAAATTGGGGACTAAGAAAAGGAGTCTTGGGTCAGTATCAGTTTAAGGCAATGCTTCTGAGGCACACGAATTAGAGCTTAGTTCCAGTACAGCAGTGATTTTGAGGCACATGAATTAGAGCTGATTCCGAGTACAACATTACTCATCATTCTTTTGGATTTCCTGCTTAGATCTCTTGATGAAGGGGATGATATAGCTGTTGTTTGCAATCTCAGTAGCTTTTCCGTTGCTGGACAAACTGAACTTGTTAAAGATGATTGTTATTTTCCTTTTAGTCTTAATTTTTTTCCTGCAAATTGAATAGAACATTGTTGTACGTGGTGCTTCCTATCAGGCATTGTCTTTTTTATTTTATTTGTTTTTTTTCCCCCTCTTGAATACCTTTAGTTGATTGGTATACTACTAGCCAGGTGTATGTGAAAGATTGTTATTTGTTTTTATATTCAGATAATTTTATTGCTTTATATCTGCGGAGACTCGAGTGCTTGTATTTATATTCCACAATATACATTTATTGACTAGTTAAAGTTATTGTGCTGCATCATGTCAGGAGATGGAAAGATCTGGTGCTCATATATATAATCAGAAGAATCTGGCTGAAATATTTAAATGTCAAGGTACTTGTAAGGTTATATGTCTTCAATTAAGTTGACAATTATGTGCTTCTAAAACTTGAAGTTCTTATTTCTGATCTCTCGGAAATTTGAGAAAATCTGTTTTTGTTTAATTTGTATTCCTTATCATCACCATCCGTCATGAATTCTTCTCAACAAGATACATGACCGGAGGTATTTTAATGCCCCAATACCACTAGAATAAACGAATGACTATTGATAGGGACATCTAGATTTTATTAATGGAAACACACATAATTTCATTCCCAAACAAAGAATGAAGCCAAGAACCATTTAGAGAATACATGATTCATTGATAACATCTTATGTTGTTTGTTTCATTTTAAAGCTGATTGTGCTGTGTAATTTTCTTCATTTTTAGGTAACAGGGTCATGCAGTCACAGCAGTACTCTGATGCAATTGAGTTGTATTCTTTTGCTATTGCACTTTGTGGAAATAATGCTGTTTATTACTCTAACAGGTGCAGTACTAACATTTACATGTCGGTAATTTCTTATATATGCTAAATATATGCCTTGATTAGCAGAAATTAGAGAAATTCCTTTTGAAGATGGCACTAGCTTTTGTGTTGGTGGTTGTATCGTGCAGACTGGAGGCAGCCTAGCCATTTGGCGTGAGATTTCTAATGAGTTATATTTAAATTTTTTGTTTTTAAATGTTATGATGCAGAGGAGGAAAACATACCTTACAACTTAATTCTGATATTTCATATCTTTCAGCTGTTAATTAAGACAGGGGAAAAAGTGAATAGTAATTCTGTTAACGGTATAAAATTAATGGCAAATTAGTCTCTGAGTTTTGAGGAAAGGATAACATTATGATTATTGTTTTTTTGGCTTGTCTATATTAATTCCTGCATTTCATGTTTTTCTCCTCTTTGTGAAGTTTTAATTTTTATTTTTCCTATGATGTTGCTTATCAGGGCAGCTGCTTACACCCAGATCCACAAATACGCTGAAGCCGTCAGAGACTGTCTTAAGTCCATTGATATTGACCCCAGTTATAGCAAAGCATACAGCCGTCTCGGCTTAGCATATTACGCACAAGGGAACTACAACGATGCTATTGAGAAAGGGTTTAACAAAGGTTGGTGTGAAATTAGTTTCTGTAAATCCATTAGATCAATGATTCCTCGCTGGATGAAGCAATGTGAGTATTTTTGCTGAATTGCCTATGCAGCGTTGCAATTGGATCCAAATAATGAAGCTGTCAAAGAGAATATTCGGGTTGGTTTTGCTTCTTCTTTCCTTTTGCTGTAGTTGTTATTGGTATCATGCTAGTGATGATCACACTGTCATTTTGAAACATAGATGGCTGAGCAGAAGTTGAGAGAAGAGACACAATGGACAGGATGGGATCAGGTAATATGCTATCTAGTCATAGAATTTCTTTTCCAAGTCCTACTGGATATCAGAAAACTTACCATGATTCGGCAAAATCTAATTGTAGAACTTTTTTGTCCACTGAGGGAGATTGGAACTTGGCTCACCCAAAAACAAAACAATACTATAAAGGTTACTATTTCTTTTCTATTCCTTTTACAGAGTTCGAGCTCCAGTCGTTATAACCAGGAATCAAACCAGTCAACAGGCGGGTTCAGAAGTCATGGAACACCACCTTCATTTACAATGCCTTTCAACACTAATGCCTTACCTACTGATATAGCAAGCATGCTTATGAACATGGCTTCAAATATGCACCAGGCACAGCCTTCTCAAGATAGACAAGGAGAAGATAGTAATGTGAGTGGATCGGATGAGCCTGGAATTAGAATTGGTGGTAATATCAATCTAAATTTCGGAGAAAATATGCCTGAGGACATAACAGGTGCATTGAGATCAATGATGGAAATGTTTTCAGGGACGTCCCCACAGGGAAATCCTAATCGTCATGATACTGATACCACAAATGGAAGATCGGCAACGCACTAGATTATGATACAACTCGGTACGATTACCATTACCTTTCTTTTGAGGATTTGGTTTCATTTTTCACAATGTCGGCAGAATCAGAGATAATCAGCACCAACCTTGATTAAAAACTGGAATGGAAAAATATAGGCCTTAATTTTATGGATTATGTGGGTTGAAAAGTTTTACATCACTTGCTTAACCAGGCTGTTATTGGGTTGAAGCATATTTTGTTTCAGTGGTTTGTTAGGGATTCGGAGTAATGTTGTATAGTTTTTTGTTTGTGCTTCATGCGGACGTAAGGTCCATTTCTGTACTTTTATATTAAATTTACGAGATTTCAAGGGAAACACCCAATTGTTGATAGATGGGAAGATCAAGTCTCTCCTGTGAGTTGGGAGAATATCTTTTTTGCCATTTATGTGGAAGAAGAAGATTCGTACGGCCTATGTTATTATTTCGCTGTCTAATTAGATTTTGATTAACTTTTTTTTGGGTTACTCAGGATCAAAGCTGACAGCAACATTTTCTGTACTTTATTTTGATCAAGGGTAGACGGCATAATTCAAGCACCTTGGACATGTTCAGATGAGCTAACTCCTCCCTCTGTCTAAATCAACGATTAAATCTTATGTTTTCAGTGTGCTTCTTTCAAGTCCTTGGACATGTTCAGATGAGCTAACTCCTCCCTCTGTCTAAATCAACGATTAAATCTTATGTTTTCAGTGTGCTCCTTTCAAGTTAAATGCATAAACCAATTATTGATTAACAACTTTCTTATTTACGTCGTCTTGCTCTTTCTGGATATTTCCTTGTTCTTTCGCGAACAATATAAATCAGTCAAATCCGACACATCTTGATTAAAAATAAGGGTATTTTCGGAACAGAAATTTTTATTATTTATTAAATTAGTAAAAGAAAATGAAAATTAATAAAATTGCAGTGCAATTTTCATGACACGAGAGTTAGAGAGGAAAGGAAGAAAAGATGATCCATTACAGCGGCTTGCCCGCGTATCACGACATTTGGGCCGCACGCTTTATACCCGGGATTTATCCTGGTACATAAAAAAGTGCATTTTATGTACCTTATAACTTTGGTTTTTTATTTTTATTTTTTTTTTCCACAAGATACAAAGATCCTAATTTTTAAGTGTGTATATTACGTAAACTGTAACATATCAATCTCTTATATCCGTCATCTGATTGTACGCTCCAGATTGAGACCAATAGAAGCTAAACACGCCACGCGTGTGGTCCATGGGAGTCCAATTGTTTTCGTAACTGAAACCAGAAACACTGAAGACAAAAGAAAACATAAAACTACTTCAGTTGAAAAAAGCACTGCCTGTCCCCCTGAAACTCCAACTTCTGAGCTCTCGTTCTTTCCGCCCGCAGCTATAATTTAAAACGGCTACGTTTTACATCGTTGCGTTCTGCCTGATCCCCATAATTGGTCTCAACTTTCTATTCCCTGCATCTCTTCTTATAATGCTGATAAATTTAGGTTGCTTTTAATCTGAGCTGACTGTTTTTTCCAGGTATTTTTCCATCAGTTCTCCCTCGCGCTCACCTAAATTTCTGTGTTTGCTGCTTTTACGTTCTGTTTGTTAAAGTCTTTTTCTTTTTCCCCGCCTTATAACTGGCTCACGTAATGCAATGTTCCTTTATGACTTTAGCTGCTTTTTTGTTGTTTTGACAGGGAATTTGAGGGTTGATAGACTGTAGAAAGTTTTTTATATTTGTGCTGTAAGAAGATTGATAGGTTGTTTACTTCTATTGGTTTCTCTAGGACTTAGCATTGATTTGGTAGATTCTGCTGGGGGACCATACCATCCTTGAAAGATGAGTGCTTATATTATTGGTGTTCTTGTTCCCCTTGTGTTTACTCTTCTTCTTCGGAATTCAAAGAAGGAAAAGAAACGAGGGATGCCGATTGATGTTGGTAGGGAACCGGGATATGCGCTTAGAAACTACCGGTTTACTTCCTTGGTGAGCACATCGTGGGAAGGCATCTCTACTCTTGCAGAACTTTTTGAGCAGTCTTGCAAAGAGCATGGTGATAAATACTTGCTTGGAACCCGGAAGTTGATTTCGAAGGAGACTGAAGTCAGTGATAATGGAAGGTCCTTTGAGAAACTTCATTTAGGAGAGTATGAGTGGCGGACCTATGGTCAAGCATTTGAAATAGTTTGCAACTTTGCTTCTGGTTTAGCTCAGCTTGGGCACAAGAAGGAGGAACGAGTAGCAATTTTCGCTGATACAAGAGCAGAATGGTTTGTTGCATTGCAGGTTTGTCTTTTCATATATGTTGAACTTTTTGTTTAATTTTCTCTTGTCTAATTTAGCTAAAATTTTTTAATATAACACTTAATGTAATTGAACTATATCTTATTCATGGTACTTGCTTTCTTGGCCACGTATATAAGTTATAGGGATAACAATAAATTCTATCTAAAAAGCTGCACTGGTGGTGTTGGGAGTATTTTGGTCAATAATGCAGTATGGGTGATGTGGTTTCCTTCTAACAGGGTTGCTTCAGACGCAATGTCACAGTGGTGACCATATATGCATCTTTAGGGAAGGAGGCACTGTGCTATTCCTTGAATGAGGTTTAATTTCTTTCTTTCTCTCTCTTTTCTTTGTCTCTCTGTGTGTTGTAAAAAGCGGAATACTGTCAGAAGTGATTGAACATGCTGTCTGTTTAGAATTCTAAATTGTTACATGTAATCTGAGGTGTGAACTTATGATGTAATTTATGCAATTCTAGTAACAGAACCTATGCCAAATTATAAAATTTAAAGAAGAAAAATAATATTTAACTCTCAATTTGTGTTCCAGCTTTGTTGAGCAGTATCCTTTATCTCTAGCCATTCTTATTTTGTTTCTCCTTTTGCATTAATTGATTAAGTTTTTGAATTAAGGCTGTCATGTCTGGATACCAATTTCATGAGTTCTAGGTATGACCCAATGTTGAAAAAATTGGTTTGGTTATGGGAAAAAGGTATCACTCAAGTCTGGCTCCTTTTGTATATTGATACTTGAAAATTTTCATAACTTCATTCAGAAAATTGCATCTAAATTGTTGGAACATATGATTGAATGAAAATTGAATTGATTCTTCTGTCTGCTTGAATTAGCTTGGAGTCATAACTTTTTTCCATCCCCTTAATTTGTGTCTCTGGCTCTCTGCCATCCAGTTTTTAATATATATCTTTTCCATTTTTTTTCTTCTCAATTACCAGACAGAGGTTACAACTGTGATTTGTGGGAGCAAAGAACTGAAAAAGCTGGTAGACTTAAGTGGACAACTTGACACTGTCAAATGTGTGATATGTATGGATGCTGATATTCCATCTACTGCCTCATCAGTTGAGCAGAGTGGTCGCTGGAAGATCACCTCGTTTGCTGATGTGCTGAGTCTTGGCAGAGAAAATCCTGTTGATGCTGACTATCCTGTTTCAGCTGACGTTGCAGTTATAATGTATACAAGTGGAAGTACTGGTTTGCCCAAGGTTAGAAGCATCTTATATACTGTAAATATTGCTTTTCTTTATAGCTAGACCTTGAATTATTAATTTCATTGATTTTTAAATAGTTGTATAATTTCTAAACAATCCTTTTGACTATTCAGTTTCACTTCGTGGCACCACAATGATCATTAAGCGTTTTCATCTGATGCCTTTCTCATTGAAACCTCATCCAATCTTTAGGAATTGGTGGTTATCCAGTTTGCCATTTGCAAGCTTCTCTGTTTATTTTTAATGTTTATGATGACAATGATCAATGTATTGAATTTGAAGTAGCGTTTAGCCATTTGGCTGTCTAAAGTAAACAACTAAGCATCAATTATTTGTCTTGATGTTCAATATTTTTTAAGTTTTTGACAATCTTTGTTTTATAAAATTCAGATTTAAGTTTCTGAATTGATCACTTTCAATTATATTAATTATGAACAGGGTGTAATGATGACACACGGCAATGTCTTAGCCACAGTTTCTGCAGTCATGACAATTGTTCCTGACCTCGGAAGCAAGGATGTTTATTTGGCATACCTACCTCTGGCTCATGTTCTGGAATTAGCAGCTGAGGTATAGAGCATTTTCTTACTGGTTTGATTGATTGAGCCAAGTAATATCAATAGAAATTTAATTGCTCTCACGGTTGCCTTTGTAATTTCCCCACTTTTCCTACCCTATTTTAATTAATTTCTTTGTTGGCATTGCAGAACCTAATTGCTGCTGTTGGAAGTTCAATAGGATATGGTACCCCTTTGACTCTCACTGATACGTCAAGCAAAATAAAAAAGGGAACCCAGGGAGATGCATCTGTTTTGAGGCCAACTTTGATGGCTTCTGTCCCAGCAATACTTGACCGTGTTCGAGATGGTGTGCGCAAGAAAGTAAATTTCTTGAATTGATACATATATTTGTTTGTTTGGAACCTGATTCTGAGGTAATGTCTCTGCCACAAGTGCTGAGATCTTCCTAACATTGCAGGTAGCTGCAAAAGGTGGACTTTCCAAGAAATTGTTTGACTTGGCATATGCTCGTAGACTGTCTGCAATAAATGGTAGCTGGTTTGGGGCATGGGGCCTGGAAAAGGTTTTGTGGAATCTCCTTGTGTTTACGAAAGTTCGTGCAATTCTAGGAGGTCGGATCCGGTTTATACTTTCTGGAGGTGCTCCACTTTCTGCTGATACTCAAAGATTTATCAACATTTGTCTTGGGTAAGTGCAAATTTGTTGCAATTTAGCTCGCTTTTCTTACTAAGAAGTTATAAACCTCAAGTTCATGTTTCTGCTATACTTGTGTATTTATAGCCTACATTTAAATTTGACAAGGATAAAAACCCACCAAAGTTCAAAACCAGTGTACCAACTAGTAAGAATGTAATTACATCATTGCTTATTGGAGCCATGGTGCTGACTCAGTTTGAGGACTAGTCCTTTAATTTCTTCATTTCCTTAATTCTTGTAATGACTAGTTCTTAGTTTGCTTTCTTATAGGACTAGCCTTGATGATTTATTGTTTATTAATGTTCATAAATTATCCTCTCACAAATGGATCAATGCGTCATAAGACCAGAAAATAAGAATCACCCTTGTGAAAAAGGAAATGAAGCGAACATTTGGCTTTTCCAGACAAGAAATGAAGTACGTTGGTATTTAGGAAGTATCAGACAGTAGCAAATTGGCTTATGACTATTTTGTTGATACTATAGCTTTATTGGTTATCCGTATCACCAAAGTAAATAGAAACTTACCTTTGTTGCACGCTATGCCCATAAAATCATATCACCATTAAAACATTGATAGCACTAGATTAATCTCTTTTATCTTCTGGGGCACATTTTGTTTTGATTTCTTTTTGTTTTCCTTCCATAAGCTTAATTCTCTAATTAGGTGCCTGTTTCCAGTGCCCCAATAGGCCAAGGGTATGGGCTCACTGAGACTTGTGCTGGGGGTACCTTTTCTGAGGTTGATGATGCATCTGTTGGTCGTGTCGGTGCTCCACTACCTTGCTCATTCATTAAGGTAAGAAAATGATTAAATTATTTGACGTTTGTGCATTGTAGTGGAAAACTTAGAGCAATGTCATGCTCATCTCTTTGGTTGCTCTGGTAATGATCAATTCCTAGAAGTAGTTAATCTGCTTGGCTGTGTTTGATGTTTGAAGTACTTACCTTTACGTGTATAAATTTATGACAGAAGATTATGAAGTGAGTAGGTCTGCCCTCAATGGCTCCCTTTCTATCATTTCTTTGCCTTCCTATGTGCTTGTGCACTCATGCATGAGTTTGTCTCTTTGTTTGTACATCTAATTTACTGAATTATAAAGTCTCTACCTGTAAACCCTCAAAACATTTCTATCTATCATTTAAGTAAAGCTTCACACATACCCATCATTTTTCACTTCCTTTTTAATCTGGTGCTCTCTGTATGGGATTTCCTTTCTTAGGATACTGTTGTGTAGTTTCAGTTTAATAACCACATTCCGGTGATTTACTCAGTGCTTGGATATCAATCATATTGATGCAAGGTATTCCTGTTTCAGTTAATAGATTGGCCTGAAGGTGGTTATTTAACTAGTGATTCACCCATGCCCCGTGGGGAAATAGTCATTGGTGGTCCAAATGTCACAGTTGGATATTTCAAAAATGAAGAGAAAACAAAGGAAGTGTACAAGGTAGAGTTTCTTAGCTTTGATACCTGCATGTAGATTTCCTTGTAAAAAAGAGTGAAATTTGGGAGTTGCTAACTATGCCAATTTTATATGGTTTGAAGGTTGATGAGAAAGGAATGAAGTGGTTCTATACAGGCGACGTGGGACAGATTCATGCTGATGGTTGCCTTGAGATAATTGACCGTAAAAAAGACATTGTCAAGCTTCAGCATGGAGAATATGTCTCATTAGGAAAGGTCTGAACATTGATTTCAGTATGTAAATTTTCTTTAGACATCTATTCCGGACTAACGTTTCCTTGTGCAGGTTGAGGCAGCTCTCATTGTAAGCCCATACGTAGACAATATCATGATGCATGCTGATCCATTCCACAGTTACTGTGTGGCTCTTGTGGTGGCTTCTCAGCCTGCTGTCGAAGAATGGGCTGCAAAGCAAGGGATTGTTTATAATGATTTTGAAGAGTTGTGTGAAAAAGAAGAAACTGTGAAAGAAGTTTATGCATCAATTGTAAAGGTATACCTTTCAGATTAAATTATAATGAACCTGGAAATTAACACATTAAAAAATAATGTGGAACTTACATTTTAACTCACAGGCAGGCAAGGATGCACGTTTGGATAAGTTTGAAATCCCTGCAAAGATCAAATTGCTTTCTCACCTGTGGACTTCTGAAAGCGGTTTGGTTACTGCAGCTCTCAAGATTAAGAGAGAGGCAATCAGAAAAGCATTTGCTGATGACCTTGTGAGGTTATATGAGTGATGAGAAATTTCGATTTGATTTGGTGATTGTGCAGAATGTTGATGGAAGCCTTTTTTTTCTTTTCTTATGCAACTTCTGTACTTTTAAAAGTTATTTTTTACTTTTGTTTCTGCTTGTTTGGAATTAGTCCTAGGAAGTGATGGGAAAGTATAATCATACCTTGCATGCGCAGAGCATCAGTAAGTAGGCTGCTTGTGTTAATTTCAATTCCCTTAAAACATCGTACATATTTACAGCAATAAAACTTGGAAAGTTTTCCCCTTTTCTGAAGCAGTGAATAATGTTGGGCGTTACGGTGCATTTTTCACAATAGCTATAAAAAGCTATTTTGTTGCCGCTTAAAACTTGGTTGGTACTTTTATAGACAAAATTGAATTACGAAAAAGCTTCTGCGCAATAGGCTATACCAACTGGTGCCGATTGAAATTGCTGTTTGAAAATCAAAGCTTCTAATGTTGGATTATGGACGCGGGGGGATGGGGGCCTGCCCATGGGGCTGGCAATGAGAAATTTCTCAGTGTACAACGAGAAGAAAGGAAAATTGTATGCACAGTTTACCGACCCCGATCTATTACCCTACCTCTTAGGCCAAAAGTATAAGAAGGAATTGCAGAAAAAAGCAGCCTTGATTTGCCGTATGCTTACTGATAGAATCGCGTAGGTCTGTTCCAGTTTGTTGCTTGGACTTTGACCTTTCTTAAGTTGGCAAAAGGGCAGGTGAAATTTGGCTTGAAATTTTATCCTGTCTAGTGAATTATAAACAAAGAAACCCACTGTTTCATCTTATTGGCTGGATAATCTTTTTTTCTTTATTTCTTTTGTTGATCCAATTACTGGCTCAGTAATTGCCTACTATTAATTGTCAGTGGACCAAGTCCTCTCAATTAATCTGCTTTTGACTAACTGCCCTGGCTGTTATAGATAAGCCAAATGACCCTACTTTAAAGATTGTTTGTTTATGGATTAGATTACTATTGACCAGAGCCATTTTAACTTTAAGCATCATTTTTAGGCAACACTGAGGCTCGAAAGGCTATCGGAATGGTGAAAAATAAAGCTGAAAAGACAAGGGGGAGAAAAAAAGAAATGGAAAGAGAGTTAAGTTGGTGGAATTGTTAGTTGGGAAAAAACTAAACAAGAAAGGATGGCAAGATGAGACCCACAACCCGAAAATCCATAATTTTTTGGTGCATGATGTGAACTTGACTTGAAGCCAACCAAAATGGAAACAATTTCTCTTACCCCCATGTGCCCATTAGTTTGTTTGTTTCCATCACTTTTTAGACCTCTTTAGATGTTTCATGGCCACCCCATAAAAGCGTTCTCTTTTCCTATTTCTTTTCTTAATTTTTTTCCCTTTAAATTTCTATTTATTGTAAGTATAAAATTGTTCATCATACACACATACACACACGAGCGCTTGAGATGTGTCCATGAAAGAGTCCGTGTGTTTGGAGAGGAAAACAGGCTTGAAAAGAGGAATTTAAAAAGGGAAGGCAATGAAATAATTGATAATGGATTCTTAGTGTAGTCTCTCAAAATACAGACAAAACTATGTGGTTCAGTTGTTATGGAACTTTGCACTCCATGTTGTCGAGAAAATTGATGAATGGTACAACTAATTAGAGCAATATGAACTTTGATTGAAACTCATCCCAAAAAATAATGATAACAATAATACAGACTTTTTCTATTCCCAACAGTGTTATTTCCGGTTTCAAGTCTGATGATTCAGATCATAAATCTAATGTGTTAATTTTCAAATGAACGTTTTTGAAAGTGAAGCAAGTTGACAAGAAAATTTTCACTTAGTTTTGATTTCAAAGTATTTTCTTAAAAACACTCCCATTAAATGTTATGTGATTTGGAAATGGTGCGACACCACAATTTTAAGGAGATTTGGACCACCAAAAACGATACATGTGCTTCATGCATATAGTTTGGAAAACCCTAGATCAACATGGAAAACCCTAGATCTACAGGATTCATGCCAATCAAACAATAAGTCTATGGAGGTGCTTTGGGCTACAACTTAAATCAGTGCCCTACCCCTGTGCATTAATATTAAAAAAAAATCAATTGGGAGTCACAAATTTTTTGGAACCCGACTAGACATTTTACAAGATTCACGCCAAACAACATGGCCGTGCTTTGTGTTACACCCGATCCCTCTGCTCCTTTGCATATTTATGGCTCCAAATCAAGTTGGGAGTCGCAAATATTGACTTGGAAACCCATAAAATGAATTCCACCACTTGCTATTTGCTTAATTGGCCTGGATTTGCCTGATTTCAGTCCTATAATATCTTCATTTTAACTTGATCCCTGCTTAAATCTAGCCAAGAATATCAAGAAAATTAATCATTCAGATCTTCATTAATGTTCTGGTTGGATATCTCTACAAAATTTAGGAGAAAAGCAAACAGAACATGTGGGTATCAACATCATTTGACCCATCTATTAACTTAGGCCTAACCAGAAAAGCTAGAAGGGTTACAATGCAAGAAAAAACTCCTTTATATAGAAAACTTAATCATTGAGAAGAAGATTTGAAAGAAAGTAAAATCATACAGTTAAATTTTCTGGTAGCCAAAATATCAATTTCAAAAAAAAAATCAATTTTGACAGTTTTTAGTATCAGAATACTATTTCAATCGGGCACATTCTCAAAAAAAGTGATTCCTATTTTTTTAGGGAGAAATTTAATTCTATTCCTATTTAAACAAAGACTTAAAACCGAAATATTGGGTACTTGATAACATATTTATATACAAATGATCACACGTATGACATTATACTGATCCAGATAAGCTTCTAAAAGGATATATGTTTAATTAAGCAGTAAAATGTTCCTAAATGGCTATCCAAAACAACATTACCCGTACCCACATGCTGTATTTTCCAAATTACTTGATATGCTTGTGGGCCATCTATTGATCTGACATACACAGTTTCCCAATAATACAAAGTGACTAGCTAGAACCTTATTAATACAAATACAAGTACACATTCTTACAAATTCTCTCTCTCTCTCTCTTAAATATTCATAAGTTTCCTCTTTAGCTTTACGACTCTCTTCTGAAAAAATATGCACCCGCTTCCCCAAAACAACATGAATGGCTATGGAGATGATACGGATTCATCATCATGTTGTTACTTTCATCCCAAACAAGTTGTAATTGGGGTTTGTCCATTATGCTTGAATGAGAGGCTTCTAATCTTGGCTTCAAAGCAAGGCCATTCTTCTTCTTCTTCTTCTTCTTCTTCAGCGCATCGAAGTAGAGTCGTATCAGAGAATAAGAAGCAGCCCAGTATTAGTAATATTCCCAAGATCTTTGCTCTCGGCTCACTTCTCAATCGCTTCGAATTTCGCCATTGGAAATCTGATATTTCTGATCAACGTGATGCATGCACCAGCAGCCAAGAAGGTAAGAATTTTTTTCTTTTTTTTTTTGGGTGTGGGGTTAAATTTATCAATTGTTGGGTTGGCTTCTTATGTTTTTGCTAATATTTAGTGGTTAATTAAATGGGAATTATTATTTGAATAATGACAAAAGAATGGTCAAAGATCAACTCGCTGGCTGCTGCTCAGTCAAGCAGCAGTGCTATCTAGAGATGAAGAATCTTTTTCAGTTTTTCTGATCCTTTGCATAACTGATGAGTATATTTCAGAATTTAATTATTTTTAGCTAATGAAATGCTAAAAACTGAGAAATCAGGCTGACGGTGAATATTTGCAGATAATTTCATAGACTGTTCACAATAGCAGAAATTTTGTCCTAGTTTTGGTTGTTGAGATTTGTTCTCTTTTTTGCCTAATAACTCTCTGTTTTCAACTTAAAAATTCATAAATTTCAACCGAAGTTGGTGAGGGAGCTGCAGCATTAATTATTACTTACCAGATCGTCTAGATTTTCTCTAGGCTTTCTGCCAAAAAATAATAATAACAACGACAAGAGTAATAATGGTCTGTTTGAAAATTCATGTCATAAGTGTTATTTCTTGCTAACCATATTTCTTATCTTATAATTAATAATAAACACAGCGTGAGTGTTTATGTGTTTGTACTTGTCAGTAATGTCAATATAAGCACAGAGGAATAGAAGGTGTCTTCTCTCTCTTTTCTTTTTCTTTTTTTTTTTATTTAAAAAAAAAACCCCCATCTCTTGAACAGTAAGCACTAAGCAAAATCCATATCATTATTAGAATTTCAAACATTGTTTTCTTATTTTGTGCCTTTTTCTTTACTTTCACTGGAGCCAGCCATAATTCACACTCCAATATAAAAATATCATTTAGCTTTTGCAGACTCTTTCATCTCAATCAAGTTTGAAGACAATGGCGTAGCATCATGGGAAAAGGGCACAGTCTCAAAGGTCTCACTTGACCACTGCAGCATGTCATGGACTAGCATTAATAATAATAATAATAATTCAACCATGGCCAAAGAGCCAATTGAAAAGGAGATCAACAGGAGTGTGATAGAGCATGCCAAACAACGCGGCGCGACGCTGAGGTGGCGAAAGCGGATTGGCCATTTGCTTCAGCTTGTAAGGTGGAAGGCTAGGTCCAGTAGCAGGGGCAATGTGGATGGTGGAGTCAAGGTGAGGAAAGGCTGGATAAGAACTCTGACAAAGAGAGGGTCGGGACCAAAGAATAAAGGGATTGTTGTATAGAAGCAGAAGGACCTCAGGCTTTGTGCTTGCTTGTGCTCATGTTTACCTGCTATTATTGAGATCCCTTATGATGCATATGGTTAACTAATTAAGAGTCAAAATAGCTTTATAGAAAGTGATTTGCTTTTAAAAGAACTCATGGGATCCCTTTTTTTTTTTTTTGAATATTTTCCTGTAAACAGAACAGGCTGTGAAAATATCTGTAGGTAGCTTACAATATTGCTGCAATGTGTAGTGGCTTCAAAATTTTGCATAGTCAATGGCATACATACCTTATAACCCGAAAAAATAAAAAACGGTCTTATATTTCTTCCCATGCTATTAATGCTGCACCCCCATGTTAGGGGCACAAAGTTAGAAACATATGGGGCACCATGAGGGCAAAAAAGTCATGAACTGGTTGCTTTTTTTTTTTTTTATTTGGGTTACACTTGTCCGATGATATGTCTTCGAAATATCGATGTAGTTAGCTCTCCTTTTCAGCTCCTTCGCGCTCTTAAAGATCTTGTCTTAATTATAGTTTAATTATTTTAACTTTGGTACTTAATAATCACTTAATTATTCCTAAGAAAGATCTAGTTCCTAATTAACTATCATTTAAATTTCAAAATTTTACATGTATTTTCGAAATTATGAATTTTCAAACACCCAGGGACAGTATGGCTCCCTAAAATCTTGTTGATTATGCTTAAACTTTTTTGCCCCACATGCCCATGAGGCCCTATCAAGGTCATTAGCTTCTTGCCCAGAACAAGCTGTCCTAAGCCAAGATCAAGCAATAGGACCATTTCTCTTAGAAAATAGGACCACTAATGGATGTTGAGAAAAGGCTAGAATGGAGTGGACGAAAATGACAAGACAAAAGCGTTCAACCGACTCGATCAACAACTACAATACAATAACAAGATGCTGATCGAAAAATCAATTAACCATGGCTGCATTTGTTTTATTGCATTTGCTTGCGTGATTGGAGTTCCATTCTATTGACTACCAAACGCCGGAAAAAGACTAATCAATAGAAGAAAATGTTGGTCGCCTTCAATAATAATAATAATAATAATTGTGATTGAAATCTTTGCCGGCAATTCTATTGCGATGACCGATTCTTATTATTATTTTTCATTCTTATTAACTATGACTGATTCTGCATTTGCTTCTCTAATCCTCATAATACGTTGATGGGTTGACTGCTTGTTTTGAAATTCGTTCATCTTGACCCTTACGGATTTGAGGCACGTACAAGAATAGTTCAACGGACATAATATTATTTGTAGAAGAATTTTCGCATCTGGAAGAAAAATGCTCTCTTAATTTGTCAACTAGAGCAGTTAATTAGTTGTACGACTTATTGAAGTCGATTTGTTGTGTCCGATTTTGTTGTATACATAATAAGGTTTGCATAATATGTCGCTATAAAAAAAAAAAAAATCAGTTAAATGTTATTATTTTTTTAGAAAAAAAACTATTTAAAAAGATTTGAATGGAATGAGAAACTCCACCGGCTAAATTTGTACTCTTACTTTCTATTATTATTTAACTCAGATGACGACGAGGACAGCACACGTTAATTTACAGATCACCCCTTTCTTTTAATTTTTCTCTTATGGAAGTTAAGACACGTTAGATTAAATGATAATCAGAGTTGAAATCTTTATAAGACATTATAATTTATTGAAGAAAAAACTCATATAAATATATATAAAAAAAAATTAAGTGCTGAGATTTTCCTCTTTACAGATAGCCAATTTGATGAATACGTTGTTTGTTGTTTTTATTGTGAATAGTGCTGCATTCATTGAATTATCATGTATTGTGTAAGTGTGGGTGTGAATAGTGCTACATTCCTTGAATTATCATGTGTATAAGAATTATGTATAATATACAGTTTATACTTGTTAAGCAATATCCTAAGAGATTTTATTTCAAATGATATTTTATTTATTCATCAGACAGCGAATATTTTTATAATTTTTCAAAATTATTTACTTAATTATTATTTAATGAATAAATGCTGTATCACATGAAATATGTAATTGATAGGTTTGCTTTATTTAAATATATAAACATTGGTCTTTATGATCTTAAAAAATTTATGAAGACAGCATACATATGATGAAATGAAATTTTTACAAATTTGAATTTATTTTATTTTATACTCTGCCATCTATTAGTTATCATTTACCACAAAATAATCATTTTTACTTCTTGTTTTACGAATTAATATTTATGGTAGTTTTTTTAGACTCAAACCCTTACAAGCACAACAAAATTAAAGATTTTGGTTCCACCATTAACTATCTGTATGTATGTATATGTATACATGCATGCTACGCATATAATAATCTACATAATAATAAATTGGAAGTCGTGAATGGTTGGCATGACAACCCTTTTAACTCTTTCAATCCACCAAAATTGAAGGGCTAGATCACTTGGCTAGAACCCAGAGCAATAGTAAAAAGAAATAGTGTTTGCCTTAATTAAAAATTGCAGCATTTTAGATTCTAGGCTATCTTGATAGGCTCTGCTGACGAGCTCGCACTTTATTTCTTCTTCCCTTCGTTGCATTTTAATTTGGAAACAGACCACATGACAACCTCTTTATCCTTTAAAACGATTGAGCAGATTTCAACTTGCCTTCTTTTCTTTTGCCTTTTTTTCCACTTTTTCGGGGGCTTGAACTTTCTTTCCCTTTCTGCTTGTTTGCCAAGAAATTTTTGTTGCTTTATTTTTCTTCTGTCCTCAGATTGCTGCAAAAGTACGGAGATTCAGATATACACAAATTACAGGCCTGCCGTATGGATATGGGCGTCCAAAGAAGATTACTTTCCTTTCCTCTTGGTGAGAAATTATAGAAAAGGTTTCAAAAAAATTAATTCGTCCGAACTCAGATACGTGCAAACACACACACAATAAAAACTCTAAACAGATAGATAAGATTCAACATTAGTATTTAAAGTAATTTTTGTAGAAAGAAATTAAAATACATACTGCTGCATGTGACATTAATTATTTAAGTTTTTTTCGAAACAGGAATTGGGAACTGCTCTGGAAACTTTGGCAATTAAACGATTCCGAGTATGAAAATATCTTAGATTAAATTAATAACCATTATGAATGCGACTCATACATCATGTGGTGGATTTTGTTTTCATTTTATTTACTTATTTATTGGTGGAATATAACTCACCTTGTGGGGTTCGCTTTTGTTGCTTGTGCTGTTTGATGTGATAAAACGTGTATGTATTCACTTATTTGCCACATGAATTCAATTGTTTTTTTCTTATTTTCTGGGTATAAAATATGCAAAATCACAGCCGATTCAATCAACACCATGTGCACAAACAGAGAGACATGTAAGAAGCTGGAAAAGACATCATTTGCTTTGATTGGTTTTTTTTTTTGACTCGACACGTCTCTCTTCCTCCATCCACCCGCTTCAAAATATGATAGAATGGCAGACATTGATTTGATTTTGATCTGTATTTTTGGACAATATCCACTTAGATTTGAAACCCCCCCCCCTCCCTTTTTCTCTCTTTTTCCTTTTTCCCCCCTATTGATTAACATTTACTCAATCCTCTTAAGATCCTTCGTTTACTATTAAAACTCTATTTAAGGATAAATTATTTTCTTTCTCATCACAACTCACAAAGATTTTTTTTTAAATTTTTATCTTCAATAACTAATACAATATAATGAATATGAACAAAACCCAATTCAAGAAATTATATGATTTTTATTTTATGTTCATAATAAAACTTTTTTCACCATAATCTTAAAGATATTCAAATTAATCTATTGATCTGTATAAAAAGTTTATTACTCATACAAATTATTTGTGTGAAGGCGTAAGAAAATAAATTAATAGTGTTTATTTATAAAAAATGTATTTTTAACATAAAATTTAGTATAATTAAAAAATTAAAAGAATTTTCCAACTCTTTTTTTACATTTTTATTACTTTTGACGATGGGAAAAAAAAAAAAAAAACCACAGGCCCACCCACCCCATTGATGATCAATTAAGGGCCGTGGCCGACTATGTTGACGTATGGTACCATGGTCCCTGGTGGAAAAAGTTTGAATTGATGGCTTTAAGGCCGGACTAGTTATTGGACTGGACGTTTAAAACAGGATTGTGCCTATATCAGCCCAGATTAATTTAATTGCCTGAAAATTCTCCGTTTATTTTCCATGGTTATGCGTTAGTTTTTTCAATTAATTTTTGTATTTTCAAAAATGCATCCTGCCATTACTCATCAGATTCATGATTAACAAAAATAAAGTAGCCTTTCTTCGAATAAAAAAATAACAGAGGGAAAAATAGAAAGGATTAAATTAGGAATTGATGCCCAACCCTATGACTAAATGGAATTTATCCCAGTGTCATTTTGTGCAAGGCCAAATATGAGAATTATTGTATTAATATTTGTACTAGAATTTCTATTCCCTTAGTTATGATATTTTTTTACACTGCACCCCTCTCCACCCGTCAAAGTAAAAGTGTTTCTTTGAATTGAACACATGATGTAACACCTCAATTCTACTATTAATGTAACAAAGTGAAATTGAAGTAAAATTGTATTTCATTATTCTCATCTCTAAATTTTCTAAGAAAACAAGCAATAATAATTATTCTAAACCTCCAAAAAGTTATAAATAAATTATGAAATAACATATCTTTAAATAAATATCATCTCAAAGAAAGCTGAATTATTCTTAGAATATCAACATAATATTAATTCCCAAAAAAATAGAGTCTTTATTTCTTCATCCTAAGACCATGAGCTCACTTCATCTAATTCTATTTGCAAAACCATGTGGTAACGAGGAGTGAACCGTCAACTCAGTAATTAAACTCATGTACAATACTAAAAAAAAAATAAAAATAATATTGATGGAATTTTTTAGTGATGCATAATAATAGTAATAAGGGACATCTTTGTAAATCATCTTTTGGCAAAACTAAGTCCTTTAAACATAATAGTAGCATTTTAAACACATCAAATATGGTTAACTCATGCCACATAATATCACCTATAGATCCGATGACCCGACCATATAATATCATTCAGGATACTATACCCTGCGATAATCATTAATATTAACATCGTAGATGCACATAATTTGGCTATTCTTTTATAACATAACATAACATCACTATCCACAATGAGTCAAAATATTTAAAATCATTCTTGAACTTTTAATCATTTGTAAACTTTCATAAATTATATTTAAATATTTGATAACTATTTTGAAGTATTTGACTTAAAATAATTTCATAAAGTTTTTTATTTTAAAGATAATTTATTAAAAAAGCTTTTAATAAATAAAGTTTTGTTATAAATAATTTTAAAGAATAATTTTACTTAATAAAGAAATAGATCAAAATAAATTAGTTTCATCTACTTTTTATTCAACATAATACATACCTTGAATTAAAAGTAATTTATTAGTAAAATACATGTATCATGTATAAATTTATTTATCTTAATCCTCAGTAATAAAAAAAAAAGAATGATAACCTCAATTATGTGCTCACTCTCATCTTAAAATATTAAGACATATTCTTATCAATATTATTATTCATTTTGACCATATAATCAAGCCTAGTTATAAGCACTAAACTATCAAAACTAATCTAAATCTGATTATCTTACAAAAGTTGATTTTTACTAAGTTTATTGTATGTCGAAAAATTGTAAACTCAGAGAAAAGAAACTATAACATGTGTAACATTTCTTACAAAATTTTAGAAAAGAATAACAGTTAGAAAGATAACGCAAAAAGAATTTTACATGTAAATCTCAATAGTGTCCAACAATAATAAAAACAAAGATAGCTGAATTTGAAAATTCATAAAATTTTTAATAGAACTCATAAAAATTAGATCACTTGATTTTAAAGTATTAGAAACATAAAAAAACAGCGCATCAAATTCCTAGAATTTTTAAAGATGTAAAACTATTTTAAACAAATTTATATTAAGAGATTAGCAAACTTGTCCAGGAACTTTCAAGTTCATATTTTGTATTTGAAAAATTCATAACTTAATGCCAACTGAATGAAAATTAGTCAAATAAAATTTAAATGATAGATAATTAATATTTTTATAGAATATAATTTTCATAGGCCATTCTAAAGTCTTTTAACAGTCTCAACTAGTTTTTTCTTCAACAATTGAAATTTTGGAAAGCAGTTTCCAGAACTACAGCAGCCCAAGATAATGATTTTTAGTAATTTTTATGCTAAACAAAAATTATGAAATTAAACATGCAGTAGATAGACATGATGAAGATTAAATAGAAAAATCTACATAATTTTCAAAGATAATTTGGATAATTTAAAAAAATGGCAAAATTATACATACTGCTGAAATCAGAATTTTCCAGCACCGCTGTTCCAAATTCAAAAATGCACAACAAATTGATTTCTTAGAATTCTTTGATAAAATATATCATTGAATACCTTATGATGTCTAATTTAATCTTTTGAAAATCCTTATGCAGAAATTAAATCAAAAGTAAAGGGAAGACAGTAATAAATTCACAGTGTTCATGCCTCCTAAAGCCTAACTAATCATTACTAATAAGAAAATAGTTTATGCATTCATTACCAAACACATGATAAGAAAACATGTATTAGAGAAGATAATTGCCTCAAAACTTATTCAAATGTGACTAAACAAAAAAACCTTATAATTCTTTGCTTTTATACATTTATAAGTTATAAGATTTTAACCATATGGAGAGAAAAAAAAGTTTAAATTTTATATAAATTCTTGCTTTTTCTCTTTTTAAGAAAATAAATAATTAGATAAATAAGAGAGTTATACTTTATCTCAAATAATTTTAATTAAAACAACTAACACTAAAAATAAATAAACAAATAAATAGATAATTATAAACAACGAACGAGGCATGGCTGTCACGCATGACCTCATGCTTCCGCTACAAAAATTAGGATACTCATTGGAATGAGACAATAATATACTTGGAATGATCTTTTCCACGGCAATAAAGTTATTGTAATGCCTTTAAATAATTTATTGATTTATTTATTTTTGGGCATCATTAATGCCCGAATCAGCACTCAAGTTACACGTTATTTTTAGGGCTTCTTGTACATAGTTAATATATGCATGATCCTAAAGCATTTTGGCCTAGTGCCTTGAGCTGGCCCTGCCCGTGGCATGCCATTCTTGGGGGAATAGGAGGATCTGAGAAAACTCCAGTTGAGATTTGGTCGAAAATAAACTTGTTAGCAGCCTCTGTGAAGTGAACTCCATCCCAGATTACTCGAGTCGAAGGGCGGTCGCACGACGAATCCACAACTATTTTGGTGCCATTCACAACACCTGCTTCTCCGCATACAGCATTAATGCTGAAGTTGTACTTGTCAATGCCACCATACCCGCAGCAAGCTACCAATGGAAGCTCAAATCCTGCATTACAACATTATTCAGAAAGGAAAAAGGATGAAACATTCTCAGGTACGGACGCCTGATTATGTAAATGCATGAACATTGCAGTTATTTATCAGCAACTAGTTATAAACTGCGTAAATAAATAAATAAAGATCTTCAATGCAGTGTTGTGTTTATAGCGCATTTCTTCGATGCCTTATGTTATATGACTTACTAACGTACCATATCTCTTGGGTTCCTTAAATAGGGAATATTTGATGCAGTAGACATCGACATAAGTAAACGCAGCTGAAGGAAAAGCTTCCCCGAGTTGAACTACTGCTTCCTTCAACTTCAGATTGAAATATTGAGCTAATTCATTATACGCCTTTACGCAGCCCGCAGAGTCCTTCAACGGTGGTGCTGAAGGAGAATCTAAGAAAACAAAAGCCAAGCAACCCAAAGGTCCTGTGTTGTGAATCCAAAATGACCTACCTCCGGAATTGTATATACTCTGCATCAACAAATTAACTCATATATGATCATCAATATAGAGATACAGTAAACCGTAGCATTGCATTTCTCATGTGAAGGCTACCTTAATGTTGTATACGAGACCGTTGATTAAATCAGGGACAGAGGCATAGATTTTCTCTATAGGCATGTCAGCAAACAAATAGGCGGTAAAATCATTCTGACCAATATCAAAAGTGTATAAAGCTTGGGCAAAATATTCCTCCTGCCAAAAATTCATCGATCAAATTAAGGCTCTAATATGTGAAACAAATTACTCGAATATTCATATTGAGGGTTCATGCGCTTAGATGAATCAATTAACCTCGTTGTCTGATAATCTGTGACTTGGATTTGAACTGCATGAATTGTGATAATTGGACGTCCAAGTAGAAAGGACTGAATCCTATGATGTTTGGCAGGACTCTATTTGGTAGCGTAATTGTTGATCCTCCTGTGGCAAAATTTGCTCCGTGACTAAAATTGGTCCCTACCGAATCGAGGTATGCGCTGACATAAGGCAATCCGAAACTCTCAGCTGAAAAATAAAATAAAATAAAATGAAATGAAATAAAAGAGTTAGGATCTTATAATCCTGATATAAACTTAATTGTAATTTGGGCTCCGAAAAAAAAAATTTTCAGATACGCGTACATTATTACTCATGTACGGTTAATAAAATACATATATATTTCCTACGTTTTATTTTATTAACTATGAAATCACCAACTCCTAGTTTCACAGCTCAGATCACTTAGAGAATTTCGAATCATAACATACAATGGTGTAGAATCAAAATGTTTACGTATGAATAAGCAATACGATGCTCTCCTATGGTTGGTGCAATTAAAGTAGCTTATATAGGAGAAAATGAAAATAAGCTAAAGTTGGAGCAAGATACCAATGAAATCAATGGTGACACGGCCATCGGAGAATCGGCCGGCCGGCATGTGAAAGTAAGTCTGCCCGTTTGGCCAGTTAAGTGGAGAGAAAGCAGCAGAAAGCCTACCAGTATCTGAATTCGAGTCCCCGAAGTTAAAGATTGCTGGGAAATTGCAACTACTGGAAGCAGAGGTGGGGCTACTTAAGCTAGGCTTAGCATGAGAAGAAGAAAGTAGCATACAGAAGAAGCAAAAGAGAGAGATGGTATTGCTAGGGAGCAGCTGCATAATGAATACAAATATTGAAATATTTTAGTTCACTACTTAAAACTCCACCGTATTCGTATTCGAATTCTCACTCACAAAATTAACCAAGAGCTTAAAGTTCTCAACATGCTCTCAATCTCTAACTCTGACTTTTTAATTTTTTAATTAAATTGAGAATCAAAGAAAATACAATGAATTAAGAGGGCAAACGAAACCTCTATTTATAAGCCAAGTAATATTTAAAAGTAAAAAATGATAGACTTTAACTGCCTTCCACTTACTTATCACTCCCACTTACTGAACAAGCTCATACAGGAAAGCAGGAAAGTAGTTATTATTATTTCTTATGAAGGGAAAATCAGAAAGCGCCTTCAATTTTTACTTGTATCGTTAGGCTTTCTTTTAACTTCAATTGCGTTTGACATTTTGATCCCATTCACCAATGATATAACTTTAGATGCTAATTGCCGTGGGGTTCCTTACAAATATTACCTCTGCAGGGGTCGCCAATCGCCATAATGTCAAGTGCGAGAATTAGTATAATTTTTATGGGATTTTGGATCTGCTTGTTCGTTTGTTTGGTTTTCCCCTTTTACCAGCCTTAAATATGATTCGTTTTACTCCCCCAATCTTGGCTACAACTGTCCCTAGTCTCTTCTCCTCTATGCGTTAAAAAAATAATGATGTATTTTTATATCTAAAAAACATTTTTCATTAAAACAAGCAAATGATGCCCGAATCCGTAACCATTAAGTCATTGCAGAATAATAATTCCCCGTACTGTCAAAAACAAAATGCCAAAATTCACAATTCAAACGGAACTTTGGATGGGTATGCAAAATATTTGTACACGTGTCATCTTTAGAGCCAGCGAGTGTCGGTAGGACTATTCTTATTTTATAGCAAAATTAAGATCCCTCAATTAAAACATTTTCGACTAGATCAACCTTGAGCCGGCCTGCTTGTCATTCCTGGGAAAATAGGAAGATTCAGAGAATTTTCCTTGAAACAAACTTGTTAGCTGCCTCGGCGTACTGAGTTCTATCCCAGTTTACCTGACGAATCCCCTAAAACATTGAAACTATGGACATTACCATCTCCTCCACAATCAAAGTTAATGGCTTAATACCATAGTCGTATTACTCAATGTCACCATAGACACAGCAAGCTACAAACGGAAGCTCAAATCCTACATTAAATATTTCAGAAACCTGTAGGCTCAAGCATATGATGGCTAAATGTAAACAAACAGGACTTCTCGTGTGCGGGGAGTTCGCGTGTTTTGTAAATACATATTTCAACTATTTATCAGTAACTACACACATATTAAAGATTTTTTTTTTTAAAAAAAAAAACTTCTTACCGACAGTATTTGCGTCCTTATGTGATTTACTTTGTTAACAAATTAAAGTTCGGTGTGACTTATTGACTTGCCGTATTTTTTGGGTTCTCGGAACATACAGTACTTGATGGAGTAGACAACAACATATGTAAAACCTTTCCCAAGGTGAACTACAGCTTTGCAACTTGAGATTGAAAAACTGAGCTAATTCATTACATGCACTTTTCTGAACCCACATAGTCCTTCAATGATGATGTCAAGAAAGAATTAAGTTCTATTTAAAATTAAAGTTGGACAACTATAATTTTTAAATTATAATACTAAAATATTTAATAAATATTAATAATATTATTTATAAAATATTTAATTTTTTATTTATATAATAAATAATTTATTATATCTTCATTAATTTTATTAAAATTATATTTAATAAATATTATTAACTTTTATTTTATCCTTGTAACCTTCTTTTAAATTTCAAACCGGGCCTTACCAGAAAATAGGAGCCAATTAATCTAAAGGTCCTGTGCTGTAAATCCGAAATGACATACTTCTTGAACTCTCTAATGTTGTATCAACAAAACTACCCTGCTATAGACTCTAGTAATCTGGTTGCACCCGCAATGTAGCTTTTCACGTCTGAAGGTTACTTCAATATTTGATGAGAGACTGTTTATTGCATGTTAGTAAATAAAGCAGTAAGTAAAATCCTTTTGCGCAACAAAAGTGTATAAAGCTCCGGAAAAATATTCCTCTTTGGGCATTAAATTAAAATATTCCTCTTTGGGCATTAAATTGCCAAAGACTCCTCCTGTAGAAATGATAATCGATCAAATTAAGGATCTAATGTCGAAGACAAATTATTCCGAGGGTTCATGCAATTAGCTAGAATAATTAATTAATTACCTTGTTGTCTGGTTATCTATGACCGGGATTTGAACTGTTTGAATTGTTGGAACTGCATGTCCGAGTGAAAAGGACCGGATCCACCGATACAACCTATGATTCTAGTTGGTAGTCTAACAGTGGATGATGCCGCGGCAAAATTTGGACCACGTCTAATAGCTGCTTCAGTCACTCTTAAGTCTGACTACCAGGCTTCTTAGCCTGCAGCTGACTACTTATTGAAAAAGATCGAACAGGAAGACTTCTCAACGAAAATGACTCGGCTCGTTCTAGACTGAGAAGTAGTGGTCCGTAAAAGAAATCATGAGCACCTCTGTGATCAATATTTCAATCTAATAAAATCTTGATATGCATGCTTCTATTTTGAATTTTCAATCCCATAGATGGTAACAAGCATATGACTTGATATTACTAGACTTTGTGATCAATATTTCAATCTAATAAAATCTTGATATGTGTGCTTCTATTTTGAATTTTCAATCCTATAGATGGTTACAAGCACATGACCTGATATTACTAGACTTTGTGATCAATATTTTAATCTAATGAAATCTCGACACGTGTTCTTTTATTTTGAATTTTCAATCTTATGAATTGTTATAAACACGCGACATGATATTACTAGAGGTTACTATTGAAAGCAACAGTAGTAATTAGATATAGAGATGGTTTTACACCAAAATACAACTTGTGTATTGCTCTCATTTGCATTTTGTAAAGTATAAACCTGTTTCCTACACTCTTTCATATATTGACGTAGGAAGCATATTAGATAAAATAAATTAGAATTTATTAGGAATTATATTGTTTAGGACAATTTAGTATTTAGTATTTTATTAGAATTTATCTTATTTTTATTAAGCTTATTTGAGTTATATTTGTAATTATAGTCTAATTAAGATTCAAATTGTTTATCTTATCTTATTAGGAATAAGATAATCTAACTAGTATAAATAGATTTGTTATTCTTATTTCAAGATACAAGTTTCTTATTAATAATATTCAATATTTCTTAATTGAGATATTCTCTTCATTGTAAGATGTCTCTTTCTTGAATTTTTCTATCTGTACTGTGTTAAGTGGTATCAGAGCTTTTCTATCCATCAACTACCCTCTTTACATAAATCTTACCTCCATCATCGTCAATCCCACCACTAACGAAAAAAAAAAAAAAAAGATCCACCCCTACAGCCGCCACACACAGCTGCCATTACCATTGTTCCTCCCCATATCTGTCGATCTCCATCACCATCACCAGCAACACAAATCTTTCCTTAATTATAGTTTTGTCAAAATCTTTTTTAATTTAAGTCTTATCCAAATCTTTCCTTAATTATAGTTTTACCTAAATTTTTTTAGTTATATGTACCTCAATCTTTCCTTAATTACATAATTTTTTATTTTAAAATAACCTAAAAAAAGAGCAAATAAAAAAAATAGTTTCCTAGAAAGTAGTACTTCGTTTGAGGTCTAAAATTACAAAGGGGATAGAGCGACTCAAACAATCTCAAAATCATTTAGCAGAAGCATGGCATGAAAGAATAACAATCCTACAATCAATACAAGTTCATATTACAGTAATGGAAGAATCATTACTTGGGGTAATATAAGAATTGAAGGAGATTAGACTTGTCGAAAGGAATTACGAAGAAGCAAAGGGTATTGAAAATGTTGATTTAGAAAATAATTTTAGTAATCAAAAGAAGATCAAGGGAACAAGAGAAATAGGTGGCTCTAGTAGTAATATAAAAGTTAGTCCACCTTTTCCAAGTTTTGACGATTTAGATGACGATTCAGAGAAATGTGAGGAAGCTTCATCGTGGAAGTAAGACAAGAAAATAAGTCTTGATGTGAGGGACTGCTGAAATAGTACGGATGTGGTGAAGTGTAGGGAAAAATATCAAAGCAAAACATCAAATAACATCTAGGAGTTAGGTAAAACAAGTGGTTGAGGTGGAGCTAGTTAAAAGAAAATGGCTTCTTCTTTTTTTTTTTTTTTTTTTGTATACGTATGTTTTAAGCTGACTGATTCAGAACAATATCTTTCCAACCCTGTTAGAACAAGATGTTTGATGGTAATGCAAAATTGTTATATGAAATGCCTGCATGACGACAATGAATCCGACATGACAAATCAATTGCCGTGGAATCTGAGTAAGCTAGTTTGCAAGAACACGCCAGAATGTCGTGAAGATAAGAACCCAGAGATGTGAAGACAGTGAGCATGCGACTGAGTGGAGTGCAAGCAATATCAGCCATTGGATTAAATCAATAGCAACCATAGGATTAATGTAACAGCTGTGAATAGCACAGAGAGCAAGACACATGCGTTCTTATCCGGAGTTCAAGGAAAAAAAATTCTAGCTTTGCATTCTCAAATTTTTCTTTTTGCATTTGTCATTCTAGTTTCATATTTTATCCAGCAGCTATAACGCTTTGAATCCTTTTGATCGACAAACTTATCCACAAATGAACAGGAAGCAAGGATACTTACGGACTGGAAATCGAAAGCAACAGCCATCTTGTAGATATTACCATTTGAAAAACTGTAAGGCATTCATAACTCATGCACCTCCAAACTAATCACAATGTTTATTTTTAATATTGCAGTCATTTGTTTCCTAGTTATTTATTTATGGTTTTCTTCTATTTTCAAAATTTCATCCCGTGGTGAAGAATAGTGTTGAAAAACTCAGGCCAGGGTCGAGCTTGGCAAAGCTCGCACTAAGTCACTTTTTACGTGGCCAATTCAATTTGTACACAAGTATTTTTACAATTTGTGTCTGTATCGTTTTTATTTTGATAAAGATATCAACTAGATACGATATTAGCTTGAATCTTTTAATCCACTTGTGGGATAAAATCACTAGTTATGAACTACAAAATTGCGTCGGTTGGAGATTCCATGTTAGTTCTGATATCAAGATGAGGGATATTTCATGTTCTAAATGATCAATCTCTATAAAAAAATCTATCATAATATTAGTTGGAAAAACCAAATATCAGATTTAACCAAAGCGATCTGGATAAATTTTAGGGCTAAAGATTAGGCAAGGGCTCACAATCTGCAAGCTCCACACTATTAATGCTGGGGTTAGGACTTTACCTAAAAGTCCTGACAACGACTCTTGGGCCGGCATAAAAAAAAAAATGAAGAAAGAGAAATAAAACACAATCAGTGTAACTCACATGTACACTCACACATTTGATCCCGTACAAAAGCCTAACCTATTATCAATTTATCAATATCAAGCCTCAACAGTTTTCCCTTCAAAACACCAAGTCTAAAGGTAGTAGAGTTGATAAAATCTATATCCGATATAAACGTATCTAGATCTAAATCTATATTTATATGCAAATCTGGATATGGTAATATCCGCAACGGATAGATATCTAAATTTATAAAAATTAAAATTTAGTAATTTAATACATAATTTAATAATTTACCTAATAATATAAAATAAAATTTAACTAGATTTAAATATAAATATAAATAACATACAATACCATTATAAATCTACAAATAAAATTTAACTTTTAATATATATTTTTAATTTAGAATAAAATTCTTTAATTTACTTAATACAATCCAATAAAATTCAATCATAATTCAACATTAATAACATACAATAACATTCTAAATCCACAAATAAAATTTAACTAGATTTAAATATTTAATTTTTCAAATTTAAATCCATGTGGATCTCAATATTTTATATCCCAATCCACATATCAAATCCTTAGCAAATCTAGAAAAATCATCCTGATCCTTACGGATGCAGGTCAGATCAAATTTTATTGCCATCTCCAAAAGGTTATCGCCGTTACAGCCACCCAAAAAACAACTAGCTGTCACTGCTGCATGCTGCACTTGCACTAGTTGAAGCACGACAACCTTTCAATTAGCCGTAGCCGTCATGTCACATCCCCTTTTGGTTCCGCCGCCATCAACGAGAAAACTAATCACGACATTCTTTCTCTGTAAATTTATTACTTTGTTGTGACTTATGTTTTATTTGTTAGGAATTCATTTTGCAATTTTAAGACTTGAGATTAGATTAGGAAGTGTGCATTTTGTGACCGTTTTCAATAATACTTTCATCAACTTTGAAGTATTTTAAAAAATAAAAGATAAAAGAATTAAAAAAAATGATTGTCTTATATAAAGTTTGATTCTAGGCTTATAATAGTTTAATCAAACCCACAATTGAAGGATCTAATTTTAAAAAAATCAATTGCTATTCTTTTCAATCACAAGATTAGGTTAGGTTAGATCGAACCGAAACTCATCCTATCTATTACCATCCTTAATGACATAAGTAATGTTATTGTAACTTAATAGCCAAAGAAGGAAGAGTTGTTTTTTTTTTTTTTTTTTTGGGGGGGGGGGGGGGGGTGTGGTTTGGAGTTAGGGTTAGTTTCAAAATGTTATAACTTTTAAAAATATTATTATTACTTGTACTATATGTAAGTTTTAAAATAATTATTTATACTTTCTAAATTTTGTTATTAAGTCATTATGAGTAAAAACGACTAAAATGTATATAATGAAAGTTGAAATTTACCAGCACATATAAAAAATCTGTATATAAAATATTTTTAATTATTTATCATAATAATTTTAACTAAAATAAAAGTTATACTATATTGATTTTAATTTTATATTATAATAACTTTATTTAAAAATAAAATTTAGACTATTTTACCATAAAGAACTTTTGATGTAATGTAAAATATAAAGAAGAAATAAGATAAACAAAAAGATCTGATGAATTATAATAAAAAATTATAAAAGTATTGATTTTGTTTCTAATTTAAATAAAAATAATTTTGGATTTAGATAATAATTGTAAGGATATTTATGGAATTATATTAAAAGAAAAAATTAATTCTTAAAATCAAAATTTAAAAGTTATTCCTTCCTTACTTTTCAAAATCAGATATGGAAAAGCAAAGTTTAATAAAAGCAATTTTGATTTTTTTTAACTAAATTCAAAATTAACTTTTAGATTTTTAAAATCACTTTTAAATATTTCAAAAGCAATTTCAAAAGGATTCTTAATCATACAAGTAATGAGATGTAAGGGTAAATGATTGTTGGTAAATTTTGTTTGGCGGTATGCTAGAACGGGACTACTTGTCCTGCTTACGATTTCCAATTTCGAACTTGAGCATTGTGGTTTAATTTGGAGCTTTGGTTTACGTAATTTGTGGATGATTGTTTAATATTTAAAATTCATTTTTAAGTTCAAAACATTGAGAGGTTTTAAGGTCAAATTACCCTTATATTTTAACTTGGCTAAGCCTCCATATGGCTAATTACCATATTTTTTGGGCTCCCTGAATAGAGAATACTTGACTGAGTAGACATACACGTACGTAAATGCAGCTGAAGGAAAATCTTTCCTCAACTAAGTTACAGCTTCTTTCAAGTTGAGATTAAAATTTTCAGCTCCTTATGGTAAGGCTTTGCGCAACCAGCAGAGTCCTTAGCGGAGGGAAAATTGGCTAAAATATAAGGCAAGCAACCGATCGGCCCCTTGTTGTGGATCCAAAATGATCGAGCTCCCAAGTTGCAAATGCTCTGCACATCAACACAACTTCACTATTAGAGCCCATTAGGAATTGATGTGCTCAGGCTTTCACTTTGACTGCAAAGTAAACATAAGATACACGAGCCCAAATGCACTGCATCATAGCTCTGAGCTGTTGTACTTTGAAATGAAGGATGCTATATATAGTAATAAACTTGGCTTTACTGGCCGAAATACCTTAACATTTGCTAGGACTTGTTGATTATATCGGGGATAGATGCATTAACTTCTTCTACGGACATGTTACCAAAGAAGCCAGAACCAAGATCATTCTGGCAAATATCAAAAGTGTATAGAGCCTTGGAAAAATATTCCTCTCTCGGCATTAAACTTGCGAATATTCCTCCTGGTAAAAAAGATCCAAACGAGGCATAATATATAAAACGAGTTGGATGATATCTAAGAAAATTTTCTTGTTTATGGAATTAACTCTCGATTTCTGATCATCTGTGACCTGTTTTTGAACTGACTGAATTGTTGCAACTGCACGTCCAAGTAAAAAGGACTAAACCCTCCACCGGGTTTGATTCTGTTTGGCAGTCTAATAGTTGATGCTGCTGTGGCAAAATTTGCTCCATGGCTGAAGTTGGTCCCTAGAGAGTTGAGGTATGCGCTGAGATATGGCAGATCAAAGCTCTGAGCTGAAATTTCCACTTTTTTTTTTATTGGTTAACTTGGTGAAATGTCAAATTATCTCGAGCAAAGGCTTAATTCCCAAGTGAAACTAAGAAAAGAATTAGGAAAAAAAAACAAATAAATAGCACATCCCTTAGTGAATATTTTAATCTAATAAAATCTTCACATAGAAGTTTCAAACACGTGACATGATTTTACTAGTCAGTTTATTTTATAGTACTGTTTTTTTATTGCCGAAGTACACATGTTACGTAATGCGAGCAGCATTGATAATCTTATGTAGCGATGGCTGCAACATAAGACAACAAATCTACGGATAATACGGCTCCAATTCACAAGTTGAAAACTACGGACATATGCCGTGCATACTTTTTTCTTGCATGCAACTTATCATTCACATATACTTAACTTATTTCAGTCTCCTGATACACTATCATAAGTAATTTACTAATTAATTCGCAGCAAAAATTAGGTGGCACCCCTACAGAGGCTTCACTCGAGAGCAAAGCTAAGTCAAGTTATAAAAATTTTAAATTTTAATTTGGAGGATAAAGTTATGGATAGTATTATCACTTGTCAGCGCATCACCATCCAATGAAATCCTACTGCATATACAAAACATGCTTGGTGAAAGCGCGGGATAGTACACGCTGGACCATTGATATACCATAAATGGAGCCGGCTAAGTTAGCTTCAGCCAACCTTGCATTTGCATTTCTTTTTCTCTGTCAGTCAGGACCAGTGTGCTACTTGCTTTAGGTGTGTATATCGTATACAGCATATGTTACAGTTGTGTAACATAGTAACCCCCTAAATAAATATAAATGTCAGTGGGGAAAGCTTATATTACATCAGCAGTATGTTACAATAAAAAAAAATTTATTTTACTAAAATTAATAATTATAAAAGGTTTAATAAGTTTTAAAATTTTATTTTAAACCCCAAGCCACACCCTACTTCAATTTTTTTTTAAAGTTTTCCATTTATATTGATATTAAATTGAGTATCAAGTTTTTATTTTATCTAATTGAATATCCAACTTGTTTAATCATATATTTATTGAATTTTTTATTCATCATATTAATGATTTCTTACTTTAATATATCATGATCTTTAATGTTGAATTCTTTTATTAATTGTTTAACTTTATGAAATTTCTTACTCATTTGATCTCATGAGTTTTTTATTTGCTTTTGTTTTATTCATTGAAATTATTAATTTATAATATTTCATTTGCATTTTTTATATCATGTATAGATAAATTTGTGTTTCCCAATTAATCTAATAAATATAATGAAATTTAATTTAATTGATTATTTTCCTATATGTCTGAATCATTGATTAGATCAAAGGATTAAAATCTTTCATTAAAAAAAACCATCTTTGCTATAGGTAGAATGTGGTAACTTATTAATTTATATATTTTATGAAATTATTAGAGGTTATGGTAATTAATTTATTACACTATCTTTCTAGTAATTTATTATATTCCTAAGATATTTATTACATATAATATCTCTTATAATTTAAGATGCTAAATTTATATTACATATATATATATATAAGAGACAATAAATTATAAATGTAAATACAAATATATATTTAGAATTTGTAAATTTTTATGAATATGACAATCATTTAGATTTTTATAAAAATATAGTAAAAACTTTTTAAAAAATTTAAGAATAGATGTAAAAGATATAGAAGACAAAATTATTTAATTTTATAAAATTAATGAATTTTTATTTAAAAAAATTAATAAATATGTGATTAAAAATAATTTTATTTATAAATAGTTATTACACATATACTATATTTTACGTTGAAATCATTTTCATCTATTAAATTAAAAAATATCAAAATCTAACACCGATATATATTGGATATATATTGGCTGCTTGTTATAACCCATGCAACATAAGCTTTGCCATATTAGCGACGTGACGGTATCAACAACGTTCAAGCTTTTAACGGATGTCGGAATTGTTTTGGTACAATTCCCCACATGCATAAAGTAGCTTTTTTGAGCCTATTTTGGGAAAACATGTTGTAAAAACTTAAAATCCCCCGGCCTACAATCTAACTTTATTCCTGCCACTTATCCGTTAAGCAAAAATTCACGGGACCAAATTTCTAACGCATTATGATAAATTAGCTGAAAATGAAGCTAAAGCAAAGCGATATCAATGAAATCGATGATGAGACGTCCATCGGAGAATCTACCGGCCGGCATGTGAAAGTAAGTCTCCCCATAAGGCGAGTTTGGTGGAGTAAAAGCGGCTGCCAATCCACCGGTATCCGAATTTGAGGCACCAAAGTTAAAGATCGCTGGAAAATCACAAGTTTTCTCAGCAGAGACAGGGCTGATTATACTATTAGTAGCATACGAAGACGAGAATAACATAAACAAGCAAAAGAAAGAGATGTGAAGCTGAGGGAGCTCCATCACGGAGACAAGAAGATAACTCCCTGATGTGAGAAATTATTATTGAGAGGTAGGTATGGTATGAGAGAGAGAGTGTGTGTGTGTAGGAGCAAGGCACAGCCAGATACCATAATTACACTGGAAAATCGAGGCATCACCTACACTTTAGTACTGACTAATTCTTTAAACAAGTCAGAATTTAAAACAACTGAGCTCGCAAATTCAACTCATCTCACCTAACAGACAATCCTAAACTACTATCGACATTTTCGGAAATTTCAGACTTGTGCTATCGTAAATTAATGAAAAGTCCATAAAAAAGCGTAGTCTTACAAGTAATAAGATGTACGATTACCCACTTGGCAAATTTTGTTTGGTGGCATGCTAGGGACGGGACGACTTGTCGTGCCTACAAGTTCCAATTTCGAGCTTATGTTCCGTGATTTATTGATTTCAAGATTTGATTCATATATTATTCGGATGCTAGTTTAGTATTTAAAATTTTGCATATAAGTTCAAATGATTACAAGGTTCTATAAGACAATTATAGATTATCCGCCGTAACGGTAGGCCAGACAAATCGCTCTCAGAGATTGTTCATCCTTCATGGATCAATCCATTTACTCTCGATCAGTGTCGTTAGATTACTTCTGCTAATGCTGACGGTGAGCTTTGTAGACTTTTGTTTTGTTTGTTAAGAATCCATTCTGTGACTGTTTTCAATAATACCTTCATCAATTTTGAAGTGATTTAAAAAAAATATATCGTTTCAGATAAAGTTTGATTCTAAATTTATAACAATCTAATTAAATCTAATCCTTAATTTGAAGGATCTAATGCTGCTTTTACTTCTCATAATTGGAATGAGATGGAATCGAAATAGGTAAAAATGAGAATGAGCTAAAATGAGAATAGAGGATAAGAATTAGAATAAATTATTTACTTGATCTATAGGAATCGGACTAGAAATGAGTTAAACTATAACAAATTACTAAAATATACTTACTAAATTATTATCATAATTATTATTTTATATTTTAGTTATAGTGATTATTTATTAAAAATTATTATTATTATTTATTGTCAATAATCTAATATATATTAATTAATAGTAATAATTATGTCAATTAATTAATAATAATATATGAAGTAATTAAAATAATTATATTAGTAATTTTTAAAATATTATATTAATTTTTAAAAAATCAACTGCTTTTCTTTTCAAGCTTAAGATTGGATTAAGGTTAGATCAATCCCAAGCCCATTCTACCCATTGCTATCCTTAATGACATACGTAACATTATTGTAAGTTAATGGCCAAAGAAGGAAGAGTTGTTTTGTCGGAGGAGGGATGGAAGTTGGGGTCAGCTTAGAAATATTATATTTTTTAAAATAATAATTATTAATTATACTATAAAAATAATCAGTCATTAAAAAAATTAGTTAAATATTTGGTTAATTTTTTTAAAAAATACTGTGAGTTTTTAAAATAGGTATTTGTATTTGATGAATTTTATTATTAAATAACTGTAAGAAAATAAATAACAAAAAATGTACATAATAAATATGAAATTTACTTACACATATAAAAGAATATTTATACAAAATTTTTAATTATGTATCATAATAATTTAACTAAAATAAAATTTATAATGTATTAATTTTATTTACATTTCATAATAATTTTAATTAAAAAATTTAGACTATAATGTCATAGAGAGATTTTGATGTAAAATGAAATATAAAGATGAAATATGATAAACGAAAGAAATTTGTGAATTATAATAAAAAATTAAATTATTAATTTTATTTCTAATTTAAAGAAAGATAATTTTGGATTTAGGTAATAATTGTAAGGATATTTATGAAATTATTTTAAAACTAAAATTAATTCTCAAAATTAGAATTTAAAAGGTAATCCTTCCTATTTTAAAAAATCAATTGTAGGAAAGATGACTTTGATAAAAGGAATTTTTGAACCAAATGTCAAAAATTAACTTTCAATTTTTTAAATCACTTTAATCCCGAACGGATCCGTAGTTTTATAATTAATGAGATGTATGATGAAATGATTTTTACTTGGCAAATTTTGTTCGGTGGTGTGCTAGAACGAGAAGACTTGTCCTACTTATAATTCCTAATTTGGATCTTGGGCATTGTGATTTAATTTGGTCTTTAGGTTTATGTAATTTGTGGATGATTGTTTGATATTTAAAATTCATTTTTAAGTTCAGAAGATGGAAAGGTTTTATAAGATTGTTCTTCATTGACCAACCCATTTATTGTTTTATTATTGATCAATTTTGGTAAGCCAGCAGACTGTAGTTACCCTAATTTTTTTAATTATTATTTTTTGAAAAAGGGTGAGATGGCTGGTAAAGTCCAATTTTCAACTAGGGTAAACGGAAATGAAATGAACATCTTTGAACGCGATCAGGCCAAAACCATGGGACACATGGCCGCAAAAAGTTGCTAAATGCTAATAATTAAAAATATATAAAAAAATTAGATTTAATTTGATAGCAACAAAAAAATTTCTGGGTTTGTATCATTTTTATTGGGTACAAAGCAGTGCATACGGTTTATTAAAAACAATATCTGTCCAACAATTTATTCATTAAATTACATGAAGGTGAAAGCATATTGCTATATTCATGTGCATATATATTAGCACATGACTTCTAAATTAATCAATCAAAGGTCTATGACATGCCATCTTCAATGGAATAGGGGGATCTGAGAAATCTCCCGTTGAGATTTGGTCAAACACAAACTTAGCAGCAGCCTCGGTGTAGTGAATTCCATCCCAGTTCACACGAGCTGAGGGACGATCACAAGAACCAACAATGAATTGAGTGCCATTGACAGTAGCTAACTGTCCGCATTCAGAAGTACCACTGTAATTGTACTCATTGTCACCATAGCCACAACAAGCTACCGTGGGAAGCTCAAATCCTGCGGTTCATTATAGTTATAAGCAATTTAACACGTGACTGAGAAAAAAAAAGGGTAATTTGACCAATTAAATTTGTAACCTAAGCATTCATATGGCTAATTACCATATTTTTTGGGCTCTCTGAATAATGAATACTTGACGGAGTAGACATCCACGTATGTAAATGCAGCTAAAGGAAAATCTTTTCTCAACTGAATTACAGCTTCTTTCAAGTTGAGATTAAAGTTCTCAGCTACTTCATTGTAAGGCTTTGCGCAACCAGCTAAGTCCCTAGCTGAGGGAAAATTGGCTAAAATATAAGGCAAGCAACCGATCGGCCCCGTGTTGTGGATCCAAAATGATCGAGCTCCCAAGTTGTAAATGTTCTGCACATCAACAACTTCAGTATCAGAGCCCGTTAGGAATTGAGGTGGTCAGGCTCTTACTTTTAGTGGAAAGTAAAAGTAAAAACAAGATACACGAGCCCAAATGCACGGCTCATAGATCTGAGCTGTTGTACTTTGAAATGAAACTTGGCTTTAGTTACTGGCCAAAATACCTTAACGTTTGCTGAGAACTTGTTGATTATATCAGGGATAGATGCATTAACTTCTTCTACGGACATGTTACCAAAGAAGCCAGCACCAAGATCATTCTGACCAATATCAAAAGTGTATAGAGCCTTGGAAAAATATTCCTCTCTCGGCATTAAACTTGCGAATATTCCTCCTGATAAAAAAGATCCAAACGAGGCATAATATATAAAACAAGTTGGGTGATATCTAAGACAATTCATGTTTTATGGAACTAACCTCGATTTCTGATCATCTGTGACCTGTTTTTGAACTGACTGAATTGTTGCAACTGCACGTCTAAGTAAAAAGGGCTAAACCCGCCACCGGGTATGATTCTGTTCGGTAGTCTAATAGTTGATGCTGCTGTGGCAAAATTTGCCCCATGACTGAAGTTGGTTCCTAGAGAGTTGAGGTATGCGCTGATATATGGCAGATCAAAGCTCTGAGCTGAAATTTCCACATTTTGTTCAACAGTTAACTTGGTGAAATGTCAAATTCTGTTGAGCAAAGGCTTAATTCGCGAGTAAAAGAATAAAAATGAAACTAAGGAAAAGAATTAGGAATAAAATCAAGAGCACATCCGTTAGAGAATATTTTAATCCAATAAATTCTTCACACAGAAAGTTACAAACACGTTACATGATTTTACTAGTCATTTTATCTTTATTTTATGGTACTGCTTTTTTACTGCCGAAATTCACGTTACGTAATGCAAGCAGCACTGATAATCTGATGTAGCGATGGTTTTGCAGCAACATAGGACCACAAATCTACGGATAATATTGCTCCAATTCGTACCTTTTCACGCATGCAACTTATCATTCACACATAATTAAGTTATTTCAGTCTTCTGATAGACTAACATAAACAATTTACTAATTAATTCCCAGCAAAATTAGGTGGCACCTTTACAGAGGCTTCACTTGAGGCAACGCTAGGTCAAGTTATATAAATTTTAAATTTTAATTTGGGGGATAAAGTTATGAACGGTATTATCACTTGTCATCACATTACCAACCAATGAAATTCTACGGCATATACAAAATTATGATTGGTTAAAGTGCGGAACAGACTCCACTAGATTATTGTTGTAACATAGGACGACCCTAAAATAAATATATTTATATTAGCAATGTGTCGGCATCAACAATGCTCAAAACTTTAACGGATGTCAAAATTTTTTGGTGCAATTCCCCACGTGCATAAAGTAGCTTTTTTGAGGTTATTTTCGGAAAAACATGTTGCAAAAACTTAAAATCCCTGGGCCTACAATCATTAGTTTTTATCTTACTCCTGCCAATTTATCCGTTGAGCAAAAATTCACCGGACGAAATTTCCAAGGCATTACGATAAATTAGCTGAAAATGAAGTTGAGGCAAAGTGATACCGATGAAATCGACGATGAGACGTCCATCGGAGAATCTACCGGCCGGCATGTGAAAGTACGTCTCCCCATAAGGCGAGTTTGGTGGAGTAAATGCGGCGGCCAATCCACCAGTATCCGAATTTGAGTCACCCAAGTTAAAGATCGCTGGAAAATCACAAGTTTTCTTAGCAGAGACAGGGCTGATTATACCATTACTAGCATACGAAGATGAGAATATCAGAAACAAGCAAAAGAAAGAGACGTGAGGCTGAGGGAGCTTCATCATGGAGATAAGAAGATGACTCCTGATGTGGGAAATTATTATTGAGAGAGAAGTATGATATGCGTGTGTCCGTGTATATATATACATGTAGTGCTGAAAAGTCGAATTTTACAAGTATTGGAAGGTACTAGATATTGATTGATTGATTCATTCCTAAGTGCAAAGACAAGTCAAAATACAAATTTTTGGTTTTATTTATATTTTATATTCATCTTTTGTGGGAGCAAGTCGCAGCCAGATACCATAATTACACTGAAAAATCGATGCATCACCTACACTGCAGTCCTGACTATTCTTTAAAACAAGTTAAGAATTTAGAACAATTGAGTTTTCAAATTCAACTCAGCTCACCTAACAAATAATCCTAAACTACTATCGACATTGGCGACATTTAAATTTCAGACATATGTTATCGTAAATTAATGAAAAGTCCATAAAAAAGCGCAGTCATTCGAGTAATAAGATGTACGATTACCTACTTGGCAAAATTTGTTTGGCGGTACGCTAGGGACGGGACGACTTGTCGTGCTTACAAGTTCCAATTTCGAGCTTACGCGCCGTGGTTTATTGATTTGAAGATTTGATTCATATTATTTCCGGATGCTAGTTTAATATTTAAAATTTTACATGTAAGTTCAGATGATTGGAAGGTTCTATATGACAATTAGAAATTATCCGCCAGAACGGCACACGAGACAAATTGCTTTCAAAGATTGTTCATCCTTCATGGATCAATCCGTTTACTCTCGATCAGTGTTGTCAGATTACATCTGTTAATGCTAACGGTGAGCTTTGTAGATCAAACAGTTCACCATTCATCACATCAAAAGCTAAAGTACTATATTCAGAACATATCTACGCTGTATTTAATCAGTTTCTATCAGAATTAATCTCTCTCCAAAAATCAAAATTAGAATTAACACAAGTGTCAGCGTCATCAAATATCAATATGTCATGCCCTAAAAATGTGAATCTTTAATGTTTAATTGTTTATAACAGCCCGTCGAGGGTGGGGGCATTTTTTATTTCAGTCAACATAACTGGGGCCCCGCAATAATTTTCATCTTAGAATAATGAGATTTACACGCACACGGCACTTTCATCTTCATGCCCAAGCCTGCTGTGATCTAGCATGTTAAGGGTTCCTGAATCCGATAACGAAGCTCCAATCGGATTAGTTTTAGTCCGCTCGTGCGCGTTAATAAAGAGAAATCTTTTCTTTTTTTTTTTTTTTTTTGCCAACTCTCAGCAGATTTCAAACAACGTTATCATGAGTTCGCAATTTGTCCTGGTCCACTAGCTAAATTGCTCGTGGAAAAGAGGAAAATTACCGCAAAAGCTAATATTCCATCAAGCTCTTCAGTCATTCAACTCAAATTTTAACATATATCGCAATCTTTTACACACAAACTGGAAGCTGCTTTCCTACTTCTATCCACAATTAATTCAACTCCCTTCTAACTCCACAGTTTTTCTATCAACTCAAGTTTCTAATACTTCAGTCTATGGATCTTATGGAACAAGGTAAATACAAAGCCAAAAGTAAATATAAAACAAAAGGACTCAAAAGCATCTATACAAAATAACCACACTGAGAAAATTCTTAACTGTAATGTTGTTGCTGCCACTCATATTTCACAACTGATGAAGAAGAAGCTGAAGCCATTTTGTCATGAGAAAAGTGGAATGCCAGATTCCTCACTGGATGAAGGTTGCAAGGCACGTATTCTAACATCATATTTTCTACGACCAGATGCACCGGGGACTGAAGGTGAATCTGATCCATTTGATCTGGGCGGGGATGCTGAGGTTTTGTCGGCATAAGCAATTCCAATAAGATTACCACACTTACGGCAGAGAAGTTTGGTTCTATGGCGGAAAATGCCCCACGAGTTCTTGAAAAATTGGGGTATGCACTGCAACTCATCAACTTGAGTAAATCTGCTCTCATCTATGTCTACAAACGATATTATCCCTCGCTTCATAGATTTTCCATACTTTAATCCAATAGATGAGATGTTCCTATTACAAGAGCTAAGGTTTAGCTCATACCCACAAGAACCACAGCTGCATGAAAAGGCTGCTGTCATGTTCTCTAAATAAAATCAAGATTTTCTATAAAATAAAATAAATCCAACTAAATTTTGAAAAACTAAAGAAAATTCAATTTTAATCTAGAATACACAATTTTTCTTCTTATTTCTAACTCAGTCTACCAGTCATTCAAAGCAAGATACAGAAATTCAATTGATCTTACTATTTTCCATTTAGAAGATAAGATACTGGCCAAGGAAGGCACCATAACATCAACGAAAGTAGGTGATACATTGAAAACAGATATTGTTCAAAGACATCATCAGACACCTTAAGATTGATTGCCAATATTTGGTTCCCTTCCTAATGAATATCAAAATATTGAATTTAATGACAGCTTCCAATAGCATAAATGAAAAGTATGTGCATTCAAACACTGAGAACAGTTGATAAAATGATTGATTCTGTGTGGTTTCGAAAGTGGTCATATCAAGCATAAAGTTCCAATAATAAAACTCTGATTCCCCAACTTGCCTTTAATTGATAACATAAAAACCACGGAAGCTGAAAACCAAGAATCACAAAAAGTTGGAGATAAATCCAAATAGAAGCATATATCAAGTGACAGGTTCCATTTGTTACAGGTTGTTGGTACCTTTAATATATATATATATTTGTTTTTTTTTTTTTAAGCACATTTTACATAAGCTACGAAATTCCGAAACATTCAATATGATCATTTGAATTTTCAAAAGAATACTATTTTTCCAGTTACTAATATTTTCATCCCAATGGACCGCAACTAATTTGACATTGTCAAGTGAATGCTGCAGACTACGTAACAAATTTCATGTTAATGCCAACTCAGCTACATTAAATAGAAATATAGAATAATTGGTAAATAATATAAATGAGAAATCAGAACAATACTGCTATAAAACATAAAATCCTTATTTGTAAATTACAAAATGTTAACAAATGGCAATCATTTGGCCAAAAAGAAAAAAAGCAACCTGCCTTAGGGCAACTAGTTGCAAAAACCTAAAATCAGCTAGTATCCACTGCATTTCACTTAAAATATCCACTTTGTGCTAAAGCTTGACATTTCTTGGAGATTCAGATTTTCCGTTGCATTATACATAGTTGATCACCAAGCAGGTTAGATGTAAATAATCAACATAAAAGCCTGATAGAGTTCAAGAACACATAAAAACCTCTTTTATTTTACACAAACTATAAAGCAACCAGAAGAAATTCCCAAAATCAACATATCTAAATAAGCATCAAAATTGATGCATCAAATGTCGTAATTTGTGTTAAATATTAAGGGTTATTGATCCTAGCACCATTTTACTAACTGAGAGCTCGAGGAACCAATACATCAAGTGTCTGATAAAAATAAACATCTCTACAGACAGATGAGTCTACCAAAAAGCCCATCAAAGACACAAATGACTAGGCTCCTTTCCACGGTCATCAAAAAGTCAATGGAACCAGTTTTCACTAATCTGGAAAACCCATAACCAATGATTGACCCCATAAGCTTTAAGCTACCAACATTTTAAGCAATAGAGTAATCAAGAAACAAACGACTTTACTTTGTGAATCAGGTAAACAAAACAATATCTTCAAACATCCCACTTGAAATTCTCACCAAAAATTAAGAATATTAGCCATATATTGCACAAGCCATTGATTAAACCATTCAAACCGCAGCCCATTTAAACTTTTACAGGATCACCAAAACCAGAGATATCAAGAAATTTCGAGCTTGATCACGAGTTCAAACAATCTAAAACTAAAGAGCAAGGTCTGTTCAAACTACTCAACCCCAATTAGCTAAAATAGTTTTACAACTAGTAACAACCTTTTAGTGGGAAATCATAAAAAGCAGCTATGTACTTTTCATTTGTTTTTCATACTTCAATTCAATCACCAATATTGCCATCAGCACAGCCGTTCCACTAATCTAAACTTAAAGTTCAAAGCTTTACCTAGTTAAGCCATTAGTTAAACCATTCAAACAGGACCCAAAAATCACTCCACAGACCACAAAACAGATTTTTAAAAATTCCCAATTAAATCAAACCAAAAAAAATTCAAAAACATAAATTACGCGAGTAATAGAGTAGAGACAGAGTAGAGACCTGTAGCTAACATGTCTTTGAGAAATCGAAGAAGAAAAGGAGTGATCGTGATTCCCATTAACATACACAGATTTCTCCATTTCTTTTTCCCTTTTTGATTTCGTCAGACAAATCAACGGCTCCGATCGTGTCTGTGACTAGAGCAAAGCTTAACAACTGAACAAAACAATTAAATCAACCGTTTCGAAGCTAACCCGAACTCAGGAGGCAACCGTTAAGTGGAGGGTGAAAAAATTAAAAAAAACGTGGAACCGTCTGAATCGGGTGAGTTCAAACAGTTTCTTCGAAAATTTTGCAGAGGGAAAGAGATAGTTAAAGCTAAGAGCCGAAGCGGAGGTGGCTCTTCGTTTGGTCCCTTTTGCTTGTTTCACGAGGCTATAACGGAAACAATGAAGCTTCTAATTATAATTTTTTTTTCTCTTTTTTTTTTTTAAGAATTATCATATCTTTTCATTATAAGAAATTATGCGGTTTGTCTATCGAAAAAATAAAAAAAAATAAAAAAAGGGGAAAAAGCAAATTAATTGCTGAACTATTTTCGGATTATGAAATTAATTATTTGTTTATTTATGTCGGCGGTCCTGTTTTTATGTGACACGTATGATAGTCTTCTATTAATGAGCTGGGTTGTTTGCCCATCATACGACTTTGCAAAAACTTGGATCAGTATACATTGATTGATATTGAAATTTTCTTTTTCCATTTGGTTTATCCAAAGTTTAATGATTGAGGGTAGTTTTAGAACTTACTCAGGTGAGCCAAGGACATTAAAAAAAAAAAATTAATGTGATTTTACAACATTTTATTTTGTAAGAAGGTTAGCTACTTTTTTATTTTTATTTTTATTGTACTTAATCTAATATGCCTAATCCAAGTGGATTTGATTATTCGTTTTGTGACGCAAGGTGATGGTGCATTGAGCTTCCAGTGGATTTTGGGGAGAGCGATCGTAAAGATTTTTTCAGGAAAACGCCCAAAGTGGTGGGTTTTGTTGTTGAGATTTTGTAATTTTTACCTTACTTGTGTGTATTTTATAGTTACTGTTGTATTGTGTTGCGTTCTATTATCGGACACCTAAATTTTTTTTTTTTTTCTCTGATTGAGGAGAGATTTCCCTTGTATTAATTGAGATAAGTTGATACATCAAATTTTACAAAATTCCCCTAATGCTTAAGTAATTTTAATTTATAATTTTTTTCTTCTATTAGTTATTATAGATTTGAAATGTCTGTAGTTATGTAATTGTATTTTATTGTTGGGAGCCACCCTCGCTTAAACTTGAGTGTATATGTCTTCTCATATTTATTGTAATTAAGCTAACTATAATCTTTGTATCGTTTCGAACGAAATGCATTCCTAAAACAAAAAAAGGAAAAAAAAGGATATGTTACTGTTTTATGTGGAAAGTCGCTGACGGACAACATATAAACATATCACATAATTTTTATCCAATTATTTTTCTCAGAAAAAGTTAAAGTTTTAGAACCATGAATTGTTATAAAAAATTAAACGCTAATAATAAAAATAATTAATTGCTAGATTACTATGATATATTTGGAGATTTTTTAATTAACGCAAGGCTTGGAGACTATTCTGTATATAACCGCGGCAATATGAACAAAATCACTTGCCCAACTGTGGGCTGTGGCCTAAACTCGAAAGGCCCAAACCCACTAGGTGAAATGCCACAGTGCGTTAGTTCTTCTGCTTGAATTAGAAAAAATAACACGGATTCATTTGAGTACTTGACTCTGAGAGAGAGAGAGATGATGACAAAATATTATCGAGATGATGACAAAATATTATCTCTTACATTAAATGAAATCCAAGTTATCGTAATAAAATAAACAGGAAAAGCTTTCTCGTTTCATCTACTCTTCCTCTTCATCTGTGACAAATTTACCAGTTCCAGGATTCAATGCGGCAACGAAGAAGAAGAGAACGTTGAACAGCACAAGCGGTTCGATTTCGTTGATGGGGATTCCAGTCTCAATATTGAGTTGTGCCAGAGCTCCTTTCCCCGTTATGATTTCTCCAATCAAAGAGAATGCAATACCCAACTGAGCCAATCTTCCCACGAACAGCTCATTTGACTTCGTGAATCCAAATAGGGGACCTTCCACATTCAAACAACAGACGTATCATAAATATATTACTCTTGACTTCATCAAATCGCGATTCACGGAAACAGGCTACCGAGAACTGTAGTAGCGGTAATAATGGTTTACTAAATTGAGCTCCATTGGCCCATCAAACAATTTTGGGATTTTTAACATTTTTGTGCAGGTGTCGACCACCAGCCTACCAGTACAAATTCTTTTGCAGAGCACCGTCTAAAATTCAATACCCATTCGGAGCCGCATTTGCCCTCAAGTTTTCATGTGTGTATTTTCCGTCGGATATTAAATAATAATTAATTTTTAATCCCATCATTAATGTATTAATTATTAATGCCAAGACACATTAGATGTCAAAATACATACAAATTTGGTACCCCAACTTTATAAACATAGCATCACCCATTATAAATTCATAAACTTGAAAAAAATTAATAACACGATAGGTAGGGACTAGGAAATTGGAAATTACCTCCTTCCTTGAGACCCAATGCTGATCTGAAGCTTTTGCCTGGAGGAATGACAGCTCCTCCAAGCCCAGTGGACTCAGCTGGGTCGTCAACGAACTTCCCCCGGTCACCCAAAGCTCCAATTGCTCCAAGCAAAGTGAACAGGATGAAAAATAGAAGTAGCGGCTCTGCTTCATAGATTGGAATCCCTGTCTCCAAATTCAACTGAGCTAGAATCCCCTTCCCAGTTATTGCCTCACCCAACAAGGAAGCCTGCACAAAACGTAGCTCGCTCATTAATTGATAAACCCTTGGAAAATATAATCTCAGCAGCCTCCGTCCGAATTGTGGTATAAGTTCTAAACGAAGCCTGGAAGCCTAACTGCTATATGTACAATTTTGATAAGCAAAGAGAGAAAATGTTGTTTTCAGTACAAAATTTGGAAAAAGTAGTAGAGCACTCACAGCAAAGCCAATCATGGCAACACGACCAACAAAGAGCTCATTTTGCTTTGTAAAACCAATTCCTCCAGAGGTCCCAAAGATACCGTCCTCAACTTTTGGCTTTGATTCAACCTGCAAGTTCAAATATACCCACGGAAAACTAACTCAGGGCCAGTATTAAATCGAAACATTCTTAGCAACAACCAAAAAGGAAACAAGAAAGGCAAATTGAACCTTCTTGGTCTTGGGTGGAGCTTTGGTTTTTGATTTGAAGAGGGCAACAGTAGAAAAAGCTTTAGATGATGAAGAAGCAGCAGCAGTTAAAGATTCATTGGAGAGTGGGTTGAACATAAGATGAGAGAATGGCTTAGGTCTCAGCCTCTGCGTTTGAAATGTGACTAAAGAGTCTCTTTTCAAGTTTCCTGCATGGCTAGTGGAAACCCCAGACATGAGCAGCATAGTTTGAGCCATTAATATCGAATGAATACGTCGTCACTCTGCTCGATTTCTTAAGCCAGCAAAGCTAGTCTCAGTGTCGCTGGAGTTTCCTCTGATGCAACAACCAGCTATATTGTATTGTAAGCTGATCAGAGAAAGTAGGATCATTGCAAGTGTGGTTACAAATTGTCAGGGTTAGCGATGGGCACAGAGAGTGGCCACGTCTTTCCATAACTTTGTAATTTTTGTAGATAATGTTTTCAGCTCAAAGTTTCATAATACGAATACGAAACTACTACTAACATTTAGCAAAACTTTCCAAACCAAGTGGCAACACCGCTCCCTCAAATTTACAGTACAAATTCAAGCCATATTTTCATAAAATTATAAAATGACCAAAATTAAATCACATAAATTACTTGTTTTTTTTAGACCCTCGTCCGTAGAAGTAAATAAATCAACACAGAGCACTGAAGATGTTTTTCCATTGTTAATATTGTTTGGCCCACAGTTAAATTCCATGACAAGGGAAAATTTTATTTACCATTCTCAGCCAATGCCTTACAATGCTAAGTTAAACAAACATTAAGCAATGCTAATTAATTAATTAAATGCATGAGATCAAGAGTTTAGAAGAAGGCTCGCCTAGTGAATTCTCCATTAGATTCTGTGGTCCAGACAGACACAGGTGGAAAGTATGAGAGAAAAAACACATGTCATGGTTTTAATGGAATCTTGCAGATCATTTGGAAGACCTCGCCCTCAGATTGTTACATGCCCCTTAAAAACTAAGAATGTGTCGACGCAGTCGTTGGAAGAAGCTTGTAAGTAGTTGTAACGGAGATGTTTCCCCACGCAGTACTCAGGAAAGTGACACGTGTAGTGCCATCTCTTTGTGCCAACTGACGCCGGTATCTTAATTGACCATTCCTGATTTGACACGTCAACTCCAACCAGGATTCCCGGCCGTCGCCGCTGTCAAATTCTTTTGGCCTTTTTCAGTCCTGCCCCATTATTTATTAATAAACTTCCATAAGTTCCTGAGTTTATTGAATGTTTACGTCCCAACCCCCACGTTGTTATTTGCTCCACCCTTCAAATTAACAAGATTTGGGATAAAAATTCTTTTTAATTTATCATCTTAATAAAAAAAAAAAAGCATCTTTATTACTATCTCATATAGCACTCTCCCTCTTCTCCTATTGGTTTGTGTGCCCAAATGTAATTACCATCAATCGATTTGGTTTTCCTTAACTTATTACCTAGTGTTAATTATGTGTTTAATTGGATTTTATTCATTTATTTTATTGGTTTGTTTTATCGTTGATTTGTGAAAATTGATTTTGGTCTGAAGGGTACAATTTTTGCTCTTCACTCCTTAAGACTTTCAAGTCGCAACAGTTTCGGGGTACATTAAAGCTTATCCATAAATAAATGGAGCCGAGTGAAAGAACCCCGATAGGGTCACATTTGCAAAAGAACAGAGCCAAATTGCGGCCCAATTTTACCAGGCCTAAGACCCATTTCTGAGTTCACACATTCAACGATTCAAACCTACTTAATTTTTCCTTAAAAAGACCCAAAAAAAAAAAATCACACACTGCTTTTGAAGCCGAATCATCGTTACATAGTTTCTTTTTACAGTAAACAAAATAAACGTTATTGGGCAACCATGAAATGTCGTATTAAACGCAAAAAACAAGAGCACCTGATTCGCAAACTCTAAAGAGCAAAGAGCAGTATAATGGGGTAATGGCCTTAGCTTCGAATGCCCTTGCTTCAGGCCCATAGGCTATTGGGTTTTGGTTTAGGCTGCTATTCAAAGACATGCCCGAATGTTTCAGCCATACTTCCTAGAGCTAAAACGAAGAAATAATTTTTTTTATTATATTACTATATTAATATTTATAATTAATAGGTTAACAAAACCTCCTAAATCAATTTTGGAATGATGCCGTCTAATATCTGTACGTAGAACAAAGGAGATCAATAATTTTAAGCCATGTACAAACAGCCTTATTGCACTTCAAACTATGTGATTCATATCTGAAAAAATTTGCCTTGGTCAAAAACTCACCAAACTGCTTGGATTTTCAATTTGAAATACCGAAAGGCTCCTACTTTTATCTCTCGCCATGCCCGCTCCCCGATAGGCACTAATTCAAAAATTAACAGCAGAAAATTATTCAACATCATAGAAATATAACGATACTTAATTACTAAAATAAATCTGCAAGATTTGAGAATGCTTCACATGGGTCGATTTCAAAAAATGGTCCTGAAAATAAGGCAAAATTCAAAATAACTTTTTGACTTTTTTGAATAATTGATTGCCTATACATCTTTCAGCCGTCTCCTACATGATATCTCGTGCTATCTAATAATCCCAGTGACGTTAAATTTTATCTGCCCAGCACGCCATTTTTTTTTTCTTTTTAAACTTTTTCGCTTGTTGTATTCAAATAATTGCACCACAACGTTGCAACATGAACCCCCTCAAATAATTTGCACTTTCTAATTTATGCACCTAATTAATGTATGAATTATGATGTGATTTGATCTTATGATGGGATCATACGGTACGATCCTCATAAGAGTTTGGCACTATTATGACTACCATTTGTGAAATAATATGATGAAAAGTTGACCCCATATGTCCATTCGCTATAAATGACGGGTCAACATCTTGATTCACATCATCAAGGAATGTCAATTTGATATTGTACATGAAGCATTTGATTTGATTTGCCATATTTTCTTCATATCGCGATGGGGCAGAAGTGCTATGAATTATTGTGATATGATGCGAGCAGAGACTGATGAAGAAATTAATCTACACATTTTATTATAAATTGTATTACTTAAATTTTACATTTACGGCATCATAAAATTATATACACACACTCCAACTACAACTCCCATCATAAAATTATAAGTCATATTTATAAATTAAATTATTATTAAAATTTTACATCAATTCTATGAACTCTCAATCATATTTTAAGAATATTTACTCTATTTTTACTCGGTAAAAAAAATTATCTTCATTTAATTATTAATTATAATTAAAAAAGAAAATTATTCTCACAATATATTTATTGAGTTCCCAATATATTTATTGAGTTCCAATTACTGCCAGTTAAAATTTTGTGTTTATAATAAGAATAAGCCCCTCTGCAAATAAAATATTTTCTTGTAATTGATTAGGGTAGTTTTTTTTTTTTTATAGTATATAATTTTAGACTACACTTGTGTACAGATTACGGCTACATATTCTGATTGAAGCATCAATTAATTAATTGCAATGCAATATTTAAAAAAAAAATCTCACTTACAATAATAAGCCTACTATTTAACACCATAAGATAAGTGATTCTTTTTGTTATCTTCCGAAGACCAATATCTTTGCAAATTCCATTTTAATAACAGTCATCGCCAAATAGAAGCTCGTTTTAACTATTACGAGAGGGACAAAATTTTTATGTGGAGCCAGTCATATAATATAAGGATTACCACATCTAGTGAAATTCTCATTCATTATTATCGTTTTTTCTCCAGCTTTACAGCTCCCCTTTTTTGTGTCATTATTAAAGGAAACCGTGCATGATATGTCTCGGTCCAAGCACCTCATTTTGTCTTTGTGACCCATCCACATTTGATTGAATATCAAATAATTACTTAAAAAGAATAGAATGTGTTATAAACCGAATAATTCAGTGAGAAAACATGAATGTAAACTGAATTATACGCTAAAAATGTTCAAAATATAATGTTTTAATATATATAATATTTTGATGCAATTAAGATAAATATCAGGATTTATAGTTTTTGAATTAACAAAACAAAATTTATCCAACAAAATGGGAAGGAATGACTTGCTGAAGGGCCCTTAATATAAAGTAATTGGGCCCACTTCAATTACTGATTTGTCACCCTCCTCTGGGGCCTCGGCCTTCACCCCTTTTAAACTGTCATCCACGTGACCGAACAGCCAATTTCCGCAATTCGACATTTATTTATATATCTAATCTTTCATAAACCCTAAAAATAAGAATTTTATTAAATTAACACTGTTGTAATTTTTAATTCTCTATAAATTTACGTGAGTCTCATTATTTGTATACACTATTTACATAATTTATAAAATTTATAAGTTAAAGCATCTGTTACTTAATAATTCTCTCAAAATAAATATCAAATTACTAACTTTTAAATTGAATAACTAAAATAAAAAAATCCTTAAAAATAAAAAGAATGATGAAAAATATCTTACCTTAGGTTAACTAAAACGAGAAACTCAGTAAAATTACTCAACTTGTGAAATGCAACTATAGACATGACATGGTAAACTAGCAATGTCCCTCATGAGCAAACTAATCACTAATAAATTATTGTAATCCAAATTATCTAATTTATTTCATTTATTATATTTATTAATTATAAACGTTAATCAGTAAAAAAAATACAGGCATTTGATATTCATTTGGCTTTGGGATAATAAAAAAGAAAACAATTTTTTATTCTGGAGACAGCGCAGCATCCTACGTAATGCCAACCGTCCGATCAGGAGATAAGGACTCTTGAGAGTTCTCAAAATTCGAAATACTGAACCCCAACGTCCAAACAGAGCCTTAAATGGCGCCTTCTCTTAAGATTCCTCCACGAAAGCCTCGACAAACAAACAAAAAATGCTGAGACAAAACCACTGACGAACTCAAAACACTGTAGAGACTAGAGAGAGAGAGAGAGAGAGAGAGAGATTTTGTCTGGAAAAAATTCAAAATTTTTATTAATTAAAATTAGTGGTTACGCAGTAATCTTCATGCATTGATTAGGCGGGAATAAGGGCAGCTTCGATTTCGAAAATAACTAAAATTATTAAAAAAAAATCAATAAAGCAAAAGCTATTTCCTAATTAACAAAAAGCTGACAAGTTGTTCAGGGTTATCATTCTGTGTAGCTCACAGCTTCACAATCACACGCGCACATGCTCTTCCTACATTTAATATTTGAAAATTTAAAAAGAAAGAGCAAGAAATAGAAACCCGCATACATCACCTGTTTTTGCTGTTATGTGATTATGTCTTCTGACATTATTCAACAGATTTTTGCAGAGTTATAATTTTCAGTTTTCTTGTTAAATAAATTATTGTTGTAATATTAAATTTGAAAACATATTTTGTTTTCATTTGTTTCTGGTTCCCATCTGATCTCTGGGCTTGTTTTGGTCTCCAGTCAAAGGTATTTGATCTGGGTCTTGTATCTTCTCTTTTGCATCTTTATTTTATATTATTATTGGTTTCTTATCATTATAGTATTTACACATGTCATTTTAGCAGTTACCATTAGTTTAATGTATCGAATGTTAAGTAATAGAAAAAGTTTTGAGTTTTATGGCTTTGACGGGCCACTCATATCTGGGATCTTTTTCTGTTTACTAGTCACTGTTTCATAGATTTGATCGTACTTTTCTCGAAGTGCGATTTTTGGAAGATTTGAGTGGTTTGTAATCGTGGGTAGTTTGCATTTTGTGATGGGTATCTAAGGATTTTGCAAATAAATGGAGTTTCGGATACCATTGGAGCTTGTAGTTCATTCTTTTGGTTCAAATACATGTGTTGTTGGTTAAGTTTTTCCCTTTTGTTTTCTGTATATGCTATGTTAAAAATCTTATCGTTTGTTGTTGAGGAGTTGGTTAGTTAAAGGTTTGGATTTGAAGCAAAGCTGAGAAAATGATAAGCTATTAAGCCAAGTCACCTTTTTGTTTAATGATTGAGATTGTGAATGAGGTTATAAGAGTGGAGCTTTAGGATTGGCATATCAAATCCCTCTTATGATTCCTTAGTTGGTTCTTCTTGCCACTTAGAAACTGGTTACAACTGGTTCTTGATGACAGTGTGAATACTGGTTTACAGATGAACAGTCTGTGATGTGCTAGTTGTTGTCAGCCGGATACTTGAGCTTGCAATGGAAAAGCGAAAATGGTTATGGAAGAGGAGATCCTCCGAGAGAAGCCCTGGAGAAACTGACAGTTCAGGATCGATTTCTTCACATTCAGAGAGATACTTTGATGACCAGGTGGCTAATTTTCACATCTCTATTACGAGTTTATGTCAGTCTGGCAAGAATTTGAAATGTTCATCTCTAAGCATATAACTAAGTTACCGGACATTGGCTTAAGCACCACATATTCATTCAATTCTTTCTACTTTAGTCCTGCTTTGCTGAGGAATTTCAAATGCTTGTTATAATCTCTATATTCTTCTATAAGTTCTATTGGTCTTCTGTACTCTGGGGTTTAATAATATGTTATGATTCACACTCCCTTTTTGATTCCCCTTCTTATATCATGTTTTAAGTTCCTCATCATTCTTTTCTTCTTGTGGATCAATTTCAGTTGATTATGAGCATTTCAATAATTATAGAGCCACGAACAACTTTGTATGAATTAGTGTGTACAAACTGATGTGTTATGAATAGATTAACTAAAAAGTAGTGACGATTATTTTTTTAATTATGTGGGCCCATGATGTTTTTGTACGACCAATCTGTTCATATCATATCAGTTTGGACACTCTTATTTGTATAAGGTGGTTGTGGCTCTATCATTACTCTTATTTGTTCATTTATTGTTTCTAAAGTTGGATTCTTAGAGTTCTGGTCAAGATGGGAGGAAAAGTGGGTACAGAAAGCTAACAGCTAAGTGAAACGTATTGAAAGGCGGGAGAGCAAAAGTGCAGGAAGATTTAGGTATATAAATGGGCCAGCAGTGTTGTCAAAGCGCTTATTGTCCAGTCACTACTTTAATGTTAGTTTTTTAGATAAAGATTGAGGCCTCCGTGTTCCTAAAATTATTACTGCATTTGTTGGTCTTTGTTAGGGACAATGCATGATGTTGTTTGCATAGAAGGAAGATACAATTAGTCTAACCAGGATTAAATAAAATTTCATGGTAAAGAAGTCAAAACTCTATTACCAGTTTTAACTATTTCTAATGTTGAAGCAGGAGGCTCTAAAGGCATCTCCCAATGACAATGCCCATTCACCTGAAGTCACCTCAAAAGCTGTAGCTAATGGAGAAGATATCACTCATAACATTAGGGCTCTGACAGAAAAATTATCTGCTGCTCTAGTGAATGTTAGTGCTAAAGAAGACTTGGTGAAGCAGCATGCGAAAGTTGCTGAAGAAGCTATTGCAGGTATAACGTAGTAACTTGGTGCAAAATGCAAAGTTTGTGTGAAAAGTTTTCTCAACCAGTCAGTGTAACTGTTGCATTTTTCTAAGATTCTTTTATCATAATGCTGGTCTCATTATCTGCATAAATTTTAGGTTGGGAAAAAGCTGAAAATGAAGCAGTGCTCCTAAAGAATAAACTTGAGGCTTCTGCACAGCAGAACTCAACATTGGAAGACAAGGTGAGCCATCTTGATGGGGCCCTGAAGGAATGTGTTAGGCAGTTGAGACTAGCAAGAGAGGAGCAGGACCAGAAGATTCGTGAAGCTGTAGATAAAAAAACATGTGAGTGTGAATCCATGAAGCTTGAATTTGAAAGCCAACTTCTTGAGCTCCAGAGCAAAGCAGAGGCTGCTAAATCTGAACATTCAGATCGCATGGACCCTGATCTTTTTGAGAAGCTTGAATTTTTGGAGAAAGAGAACTCAGCCCTTAAGATGGAGCTCTTGACACAGTCTGAGGAGTTAGAAATTAGAGCGATTGAGAGGGACCTTAGTACCCAAGCAGCTGAAACAGCCAGCAAGCAACATTTAGAGAGCATAAAGAAGGTGGCCAAGCTTGAGGCTGAGTGTAGGAGGTTAAAGGCAATGGCTTGTAGAGCTTCATTGATTAATGATCATAAATCTGCTGCTGCCTCCTCAATTTGTGCTGAATCTCTAGTGGATAGTCAATCAGATAATGGTGAGAGGCTGAACGCTGTGGAGATTGATTTCCGCAAGATGGGCACAGAGCCAAACATGTCTGAGCCAAGTTGCTCTGACTCATGGGCATCGGCTCTAATTGCCGAGCTTGATCAGTTCAAAAATGAAAAGACTGTTAATAGAAATGTCTCGGCCTCATATCCTGAAATTGATCTAATGGATGATTTTCTTGAAATGGAGCGGCTAGCTGCAATGCCCAATAATAAGAGTGGAAAACATGTTGAATCAGGAGATGTTGCTATGCAATCCACACATGCAGACAGCTTATTAAGAGCTGAACTTGAAGCCATGATTCATCGAACAGCTGAACTGGAAGAAAAACTAGAAAGGATGGATGCAGAGAAAGCTGATTTGGAAGAAAAACTAGAAAAGATGGATGCAGAGAAGGTTGAACTGGAAGAAAAACTAGCACAGAGGGATGCATATAAAGCTGAACTGGAAGAAAAACTAGAAAAGCTGGAGGCAGAGGAAGCTGAACTGGAAGAAAATATAGGAAAGATGGCAGCAGAAAAAGCCGAACTGGAGATGGCTCTAGCCAAAAGTCAAGACTCTGCTGAGTCATCACAGCTTCTGCTGAGGGAGGCTACAATGCAGTTAGAGCAGCTCCAGAGGGAGCTGAATTTGGTAAATGAATCAAAGCAGAGTGTTGAGTCTAATGTCAGTAGCATGGAAATGGAAGCTCAAACAATGACTGCAAAGATCAATGCATTAAAAGACGAGGTTGAAATGGAGAGGGCTTTGTCGATGCAGATTACAGTCAAGTGCCAGAAATTGGAGGAAGAGCAATGGAGAATGAAACAAGAAGTTGAGCTTCAACAAATTGCCAACTCAAATGCTGAAGTAAAGATAAAACAGGTAAGTCATAATGGACTTACTGAACCAATTTACTGATGCAGATTTTAAATAGCATTTGATCAGAAATTTATATGCTAAATGCATTGATCATAATTATGTTCTGCCTATGGCAGGAGGACCTGGAAGTTGCAGCAGGGAAACTTGCTGAGTGCCAGAAAACAATACAATCTCTAGGGAAGCAACTGAAATCTCTGGCAACATTAGAAGACTTTCTGATTGACACTGCAAGCATACCAGAGTTCTCTCGGGCAGCATTGCCGATTCCCAAAACTGTTGGAGAATCATGGAAGTTACCTCCTAATGTAACATTTTCACCCAAAAGAGACTTCAATTCTCCAGGTGTAGTTGCTGAGATCACTTGTCCTTCAATAAGTAGGAATGATGGGAATGCTCCCCCATTTTCGTCTTCATCTACATCATCTGCCATGCCATCAAATCAGATCAATCCTGAGAAGAACCGAAATGGTTTTGCAAAGTTCTTCTCGCGGACTAAGAATGGAATACAACTAGAACTTTAATCACGTAGGAACAAAAAACAGAAGACTGAAATTAATTTCTCAGCAGTAGAAAGAGAGTTCATATCACTTAGATTTTGCTGATTAAATACTGTTTAATCCCCAACAATTATGTTCTTTCACTTATACATGCTTGTTGCTCTCTGAATCAGAAACTTTCAAGCAAAATTTGGATTTTCAATTGCTCTTTCATAATATTTCGTTTTCGTTTTGGTCCTCGTAATCATGATGGAAATATGGAATGCTTCAGATGTTATCATTACTTATTCACCAGTGCACTGTGATGGCATTCAATGAATACTGGAAGAAAATGGAAGAGATATGTTAGAGCTGTCTTTATTGTTTCCTTGTTCCAGGTGTTGATCAATCATAGGCTGGATGCATTTGCCATTGAGCCTGTTATAAAGTTGCAAAGAGTATAATAAAATTTTGATAGAAAATAAAAGAAGAGGCGGAAATGCAGTATTTTGTTTGGTTGATTAGAAGTTGGGTTGCTTGCCTCTAAAGTTTCTAACATGCAGCTAGTTCCTACAACAAGGTGGTGGTATCTGTAAATTCTGAATTCCCATTTCTCGAAGTTCAAGTTCTTATCTTTCTTGGAATGGACATATGCAGCTTTTATTTTTCTTGGACTGGGTATTTAGGATCTTAGTTCTACTTAAGACATATGACAGTTGCTTTTTAAGTACGAATGATCCCATTTCAATAGCCTAAAAATGAAAAAAAAAAAAACAAAACAAAAAGGATCGTTGGGGTGAGAGAGGCTCGAACTCTCGACCTCAGGATCACTCAACAGCTATGAGACCTACGCGCTAGCCAACTGCGCCACCACCCCGTTTTTGTTCTCTGGGGACTATACCATATTATTATCTTTTTGTTTTTCAGGCGTCAGTGGGGCCAACCGGAGTATTACTGATTTTACATTTGCATTGCTTGACTATTTTAGACTGGTAACCCCCAATTAATTTCGAAGCTTTAGGAAGTGGAAAAAGTAATGACCCACATTCAACAATTACCGATATGAAGACACTGGGCAACAACTTCACTATTTAAATATGCAGCAATTTTATCATTTCTGATGTGTTTGCCGCACAAATATATAGAATAAAATCACGAGATTGTTTCTTCTATTGTAAAGTTGAGCAATCTTTAGTTGTCTTTTTGAGGAAATTGTATTGTATGGAATTGAAAATAAAATAATAAGGTCTACATTGTCGCTACCATGACCTGCATGAAGTGGTTTGAGTAATGATTCTGAGCAGTGATTACATAATTTTTTGTGATATGTGTTCTACCTTGATTACATAATTTTTTGTGATATGTGTTCTACCTTGAGCCTATAAGAGTGGCATGTACCTTTTTGTAGCTACCAAAAGTTAAGATGAACCGCCACCTTTTGGTTTCTAGCAACTAGTAAAATGAGGATGAAAGCGCCAAATTATACTCAAAGGTTTTGATTCAACCATTCCAAAAAGATGATTGTTTGCTCCATTGTTTACTTTTATTGAGATATAACGAAATATGTCTGCCTCAACTACAAAAAGGTACTGTGCTGTAGTGGTTAGCACTCTGGACATTCTACCCGGGCTCAACTCCCGGCAGGACCTTGTTTTAATTTCAGCCTTTCCGCACTTCGGGACCGAAGACCAAGCTTGGATCCTTGGACGAAAGGTAATAAAAACCATGAAAACACCATTGCATCCTCTGAGAAAATAATTGTAAAAGGCAACAAAGAAGTTCTGTGGAAAACAAATTACTTTTATCGACCATGTATGGCGCCTTGGAGAAATGTTAGAAATCAGTCAATACATTCAGTGATTTTACAGAAGTACGGTAGCTATTCCCCTTTTTGGCAGTAGCAAGCTAAAGTATAACAACTGTACAAAATCAATGAAACAAATGAATGTTAATAAGATACAATCCAAATTGGTTTTGTTCTTCTTTCTGTCATTCACGATGCTGATAATTTGTCTGCTGGGGATTTTTCTCCCTTTTGAAAGCATTGAAGAGATCTATTCCAAGGAAAATGTTAAGCAAATTCATGCCAGCCATCCCTAACAAGGCAAGCGGCAACTCAATACCCTTTTCAAACTTGGAACCATCTCTGATCAGCTTGACGGTGATCAGAAGGTGAGATGCAAGCCTTGCAAGAAAGAATGCGATCCAATTGAGAACCCATTCCACCCTAACAATCCTGCTCTTGCTATCGCGAATACCAGCCATCCGTCGCACTTTCCTCACATGTAAAAAGATGGAATGTAGCTGCATCACCAAAATGAATTTTACCGTTAAGATTGCATGACAATTTGAGGTGGATAATTCACAATAAGAGGAGGGATTTATTTATTTATTTATTTCAAAATAGAAAGAAAATAGGAACAGGTGGATGAACAGACAACTTTTAGGAAGATACTACGCAAATAAGAAAGAGAGACTTGGGGAGACAAAACTTTTAGGAGGACACAGAAATGTACCTCACAAATGAGAGTGAGAATTAGGTAGTTGATGGTTACATTTCGATACAAAGCGAGAGTAAAGCAAACCAGCAGCAACAGATGATGCACTAGGATTATAGGGATCAAACCACTATATAATCGATACTGCAGCATATCCCACTGATCATAAGCAAAGTAACCACATGAAAAGCATAAAGCAGGGTATGCCCACGGCCAAGCACGGCCAACCAACTCTGAGTGCTCAAACATTCCATTAAATCCATTTCTTAGCCATTGATTAACTAATATGAACACCACTGCAAAAGACAAAGAAATGCATTTCAAATTCCTACTGGTAACAAGACAATGGATACTCATAAGAAAACTTTTGAATAAAACTATTAGCAAAAGAAATTAATAAAAATAAATTTTGTAATCTGAAGATGACAGCTTGCTGTACTTGGTCTCAAACTCAGTTCAAGTCATACCACACACGATCAGGGTTCAAACATGTAGATATGAGCTTGAATACTCTTCTCAGCACCCAATTTTCTGTATTTTTATACATACAGCTGTCCACCAAAGTTAAAATAATATGCCATTCTGATGTACACAATTAGAAAGCTTCGGTTGAACTAACATGAACACAAAGGGTAACGACTCGGCAACATTCACACCTGAATCAATTTCATGTGTCAAACACTGCCCCTATATACATTCTGTCACTAACTTGACTTTATGTTCCTTCCGGCCAATAGAGTATAGGCAATAACAACTTCATTAATACAACTTAACAACTCAAAGTTTGTTTCTGTTTGAGTTCAGAGAAAATCTTACATCAACCACTACATTTCTACACAAAATCATGACAGCAATTTCTAGAATCATGCAGCTATGTTAGCCACCAAATGCACAAAATATTAAGAACTAACAAAATAGCACAGCATTAACAGAAAGAATTGATTAAATACAAAATAACCAGGTACGCATTTCAGCAAATGAAATATAATACATCAAAAAAATGTTAAGAAGGAAAGAATAATGGAACCTGAGACGGAAGTGATGGTAGAGTGGAGAAGAGAGACGGAGGTGTTGACAAAGAGAGGATCACGAGAGACCAAAAAGCGAATGACCCAGTTGGCTATTTGGAAAAAGCAAGCACCGGCGACGATAAAGAGAAGCTCCTTGCGCTTATTGAACGCTATTTCGAACAAAACGGAGACCGACCAGAGAAGCAGAGTGGCCAAAAAGAAGACCCCTGCTTTGCTCTTATCGCTTTGTTTGGTGCTTGTCCTTGCCATTGAGTCTGACTTGGGAGAGGGTGAGAGATACCAATCGCCGATGGAACTCAAAGGAAGCTTCTTCTTTCGCTTTGTTTCTTTAGATGGGAGTTTACAGTTAATGAGAAAGAATAAAGGGCAAGCGTTAATGCTTTTGCTTTTGTCACCCGCAAGCCGTTTTTGGGTTGTTAATTAGATATAAACTTGTGACCCGACCCGAAAACATTAAATCCGAAATTCTTTTCTCAAATTCATGGCCAGTTCGGTTTTATATTCCGAGTCCCATATTCATTTTCATTTTCTGAAAATAAGTAAGTGCCCAGTACAATATTTTAATAAAATGAATTATAAAACAGAAGATACAGATTTCAATTTTTACTTATAAAGTTGAAGCCCGACTGTCCATAGTTTATTAGTTTTGTTGAATTCTGGAGAATGGAAGCTGATATCACTCATTTTTTCTTCTTCTTATCAATTAATTTCCATTTTGTGGAACAAACCCAAGACTCCTAAGATATTTGTTAAGGAGACTAATACCATATCAAACCTCTCTCTCTCTCTCTCTCTCTCTCAATCTAGCGTCCATTGTAATTAAAAAGAGATAAAAAATGAAATAATTTTGTATCAGATTGACAAGATCCAATCATCTAATGCTGCGCTGAGTTTTGTGATTATTTTAAATTTAAGGTTAAACTCGAAAAAACTGATTTTTCGACAAGTTCAAGGGCTCTGGGATTGCAGTGAGAGTGTTCTTTTGTCGATGTACAGAAGATGAGTAGAAGAGCTTTTTCTTTGATTTTTAGCCTAATAAGAAAAGGAATATTTCCAAATGAATGTTTACTTTATCATACTTTTCATTTGAATATCCTTTTCGTATATGAATTTACGATTTCATTTTCTTTTTGCAGAAAAATTTTATCAGATCCTCTACAATATATTTGATTGACTGAACTATTTGATTATTAAATGTATTGAACATTTTAATTTTTCATAAGTGTCTACTGTGGATTATAGAAAATAAATTAATCCTGTATAATTCATTGAACATAACATAAGCTGAATGTTTAATAAAAATAATAATAACTAAATTGTGTGCCATTGAAAGAGTATTACAGTTTTATATTTAAAATATAATTTTCAAAAACATCATTTTCATTTATGTTATATGAAAATATCGATTAAAAAATAATAGTGAACACGCCGTCAATGTTACGAGTCCAATCTATACGATTATGTCCAAAGAGTTTTGGGCGCCGTTTAATTCAGCTGTTCTGCAATAGTTTTAAATTGACCTACAAGAAAAAACATGTATTATCATTAATAATTTAATAAATAATTCTTTTTTCTCAAAGTAGCTGCTTGAAGTGCAAGAAATTAATTGTCAAATGTACAGTAAACTTTCTTCTACTTCAGCTTGCAAAATTTTCTATTAATACGAAAAGTTAAAGTTCTTGTCAGCATAAATACACAATAAAACAAAGAATTACCCTTAGATATAAAATAGTAATTGCGCATAAGATTAATAATTTTGCTTCAAAATAGTGTGAGTTTTGGAATTAATTACTTAAAATTGCGCGTAAGATTAATAATTTTGCTTCAAAATGGTGTCAGTTTTTGAATTAATTACTTAAAATTCAGTTTAGGCATGTAAAATCTCCCAATTAATAGTTTATATGTAGGGCTACTTGTACTCTAAATATTATTTTGGACACTCTATTATTCAACACATTCACACACTAATTATGAAATTTTAAGTTTACTTTGCATATTTTTTAAAATTCTAAAAATATCCTTACACAAATTATTCAAGTTACTTAACTTTATTTACTTACAACAACAATAAAAGTATTTAACACATTAGTTATAAAAGAATTAACATATACTTACAACAATATACTTAAGTCAAGCTATAAAAAAATGATTTAATATAATTTATTTATTAATTTTTTCTTATTTATGTTCAAATATTGAATTTGCATCCAAGAACTTGCAATGAGAATATAATATTCAATATTTAATTTTGCACCTAAAATAACTTTCAATGAGAACATAACAATTAAAAAAATTTCATAAATACTCTTAAAAAAAGGGGAAAAGAAAAAGAAGAAGACAATGAAATGAAAAGCCCAAATAAAAAAATATTTTTTATAATACTTTTGTTTCATTTTATTCTTTAAAAATAAAAAAGTGTCATGCATGTTTTATAGTTAATTTTTTTTCAAAAAATAAAACCCTACTTTAGTTCTTACTTATGTTTTAATTCCTTTGATAATATATTGGGAGGATTTTTTCTATAATACATGATGATTTTTTTTTCTTATTTGTGAAGGCTTCAATTAAATCTAAGATATTTGATGTTTATATCTATTCTACAAACTCTTTTATCAACACACACATATGTCGAGATTTACCAAAAAAAAAAATTAGATATTTATATCTATTCTACAAACTCTTTTATTAAACACACACATAGGTTGAGATTTATCCAAAAAAAAAAAAGTGTACATGAAATAAGAGTGGGGCCATTTACACCATGAATTAGATTATGAACAACCCTTTATCATCGACAACTATTAGATAAATTTTAAAACTTAGTTTTTGCATTGCATGCCCTTTTAAATGATAAAATTTAATTATTTTCAATTAAATATGTTTAATTTTCTCTTCACACCCATAAAAATCAAGTTACAGAAACATATTACATCCCAATCTATTTTTCCTTTATTTTTCTTGTTGATATTGAAATTTCTTTATAATTAAGATATCTCTTGCCTCCAAGAAAATCCCATCAGTAGTGAAAACAGAACACTTAGTTAATCAATTGACTAGTTTGAAATTGACACCACCATTCTAGTCTAATTGTATAATGATACTATTTTTTCATTATGTTTTCTAGCTTTATTGTTTCATAAGCCTTTTCCAATGAATTAGGACAAAGCTTATGTTACAACAGTTATATCATATAATTGTTCATTTCAATCGTTGGATGTATAACATAAAAAATAAAATAAAAAATTTAACGGCTAAAATGAATTATTGTACGGAACACAGACCTATGAATTGGAGAACATGCCCCAACTTTTCTCCCTTCTAAAGTCGTAGGCATTTATTAACCCATTGTTTCCTCAAATGCCCTTCATTGTAATAAAAGTTTTTCATTATATTTTTTACCCGTCGATCTTTGCCTCTGTACTTTAGTTCTTTTTCTCTTCCTCAGGCTAAAACCATTGCTAAATAAAAACTATGGCACTCAAAATCTGATTATGGGTAGCTCGTGTCTTAACCATCATTTCAGTTATTTACCTCTATATTATAAATTAGGGGCGATCAAAGATACCTGAATCGACTTTGTTTAAAAATAATTAGTACTTTATTAATAATATGCTACATCAATTCAAAATTAATTAAATTTGGTAAAGAACAAAAATGATGCAATTAAAAAAAATTATTTAATAAGGATAGCACGATGATGGCTAAGTGTTAAATTATTTATTTAGTGAAATTTTATAACTATAAAAAAAATTCTATGGTTCTGACTTAAATATTTTGTTTAGAATGCATGATAGTGCTCGTTAAACATTTTATTTAGTATACATGTTAGTATTTATTAAATGTTTGATTCAGTATATATGTTAGTGTTCAATAAATATATATATATATTATTATTCACTTATGTTAAAACCATCACAAGTCTTATGGTTTTAGCTTTCACATTTTTGTTTTCTTTAGTGCTTTAAAAAGTTTTTGCCAATTACGACTAGGTTGTATTCTTTTGGTCATAATTTTATCTATAGAACTCCAAATTTAGTTCTATAAAATCTTATAAAAAGCTAATTTAATAATCTTTTCAACAGTGTATAGATTGAGTTTTAGTTTTATTCCATTCATTCCCAGTTTAACTTCAAAATTCCCTTATTTGTATTGTGTTGTTTCAAATAATATCATGCATAACATTTCAGTTTTTGCATTTTTCCTAAAATCCTGACTTATTAGAGTTATATTTTTGCTTATTCTTTGTTCTTTTATGTGATTTAGGATTAATGATGCCTTAAATTGGATATAAATCTTCTTTCTTACTTATTTCTTGTAAATGTAGGATTTTTACTCTTTAAATAAAACTAGTTCCTCTATAAGGAAGTTTCTAGGATCATTATTTTTTTCATTCAAGTTTTTGGCTTCCTTTTCATATCTTTCTGCTGGTCCAAAGTCTTTACTTCTTCTTGCTTAATTTTCTTGTATTAATTATTCCTCTTTCATGGCTTCAACTCTTTCCAAGTTTAAACAAAGCGAGAACTCTTATTCTTAACCTAATTTCAAATGTTGTGACACTCTTCTACCATACCTTTATTATGGTTGTAGATGACCTCATAAGATTAATATTCTCAATCATGAGGATTCTGATCCCAAACTTGAATAAATACCTTCTGATGAATCCTTATTTTCAAGCAACAATAATTCTATAGAAAGTGATCCTAGTGAAGAGTCTTAACACTGCATCTTTCACTTTATTTGAGACCCTAGGTGGATTTGTAGTCATTTAAAAATAATTCATACTTTATTAATAATATGCCACATCAATTCAAAATTAATTAAATTTAATACAGAATAGTAATGATACGATTGATAAAAAAAATTAAAATGATAACAATATAATGACTAATTATTATATTATTAATTTAAGTGAAATTTTATAAATCTAATAAAATATTTTATGGTTTTAACTCAAATAATTTATCCCGATAGTGCTTGTTAAATATTTTGTTTAGTATACGTGTTAGTACTTATTAAATGTTTGATTTATTATATGTGTTCGTTTTTTCTTTTTTGTAACAATGATGAGAAAGAGACCATAGCTCATTCTCTCTCTCTTTTCCCCCATTCATTGTACCTCCCCTCCGCTTTTAGTTTTTTTTTTTTTTTGTAACAATGATAAGAAAAAAATCTTAATTCATTCATTTTCTCTATTCCTGGTTCACCATCGCTCTCACTCACCCCTTAACCTCTTTCACTTTTAGTTTTTATTTATTATTTTTGTATCAATGATGAGGAAGAAACCCTAGCTCATTCGCTCTCTCTCTCTCCCCACCCCCCACCCCCCCGCATTCACTACCTCCTATTTTCCGTTGTCAGACAAACTAATTTTAAGGAGGTTTTCAATTTAAAAAAAATCCTAAAAGGTTTTCCAACAAAAATAAAAAATGTTTCATTTTGCAGTAAAATGTTGAAAGTACGATTGTTAGGCTGTTCCTACTATTATTATTATTATTTTATTTTTTTGATTTAAAATGTGTTTTTATTTTTAACCTAATTTATTATTTATTCATTGCTCATTTTTATTTTTGTTAAAGGAAAATGTCACCTAGCCTCTTACGATATACCGGTTGATGCACTCTATTATGACTCACGGGCCAAAATAGTGAGTGCATGCGTATGTATGTATGTATATATGGATATATACTTATAGTTTCTTAGTTTATTGTTTATTAAGTTTTAGATACTTCTTAAAATACAAGGCTCTAAGAGATTGCCCAATTTGGCGAGTGGCAGAGCTAGTTTTGTTGTGAACCTCACTAACATGGTTTCCCATAAAAAAAAATAAAAGCTCTCAATTTTATCCTATCTCTGTTCGTCACTTTTGATGGACCCGAATCAAGAAACAAATTATAAAACAAATAAAGCAGATCCAATATAGTAATAATAGAACTAAGTACGTGTTATATACGTTTTGGGTGAATTACAAAACAAACTTTAAAATATATTATAAAACAAATTCTTCTCTATCCTTGTCTTCTTCTCTCTCCTAAAATATATTAGAAAACAAATCCTTATATGTAAATTGATCTTCTCTTCTTTCTCCACTATATCTAAGCTCACCACTCTCGTTCATGGCTTTTACTCTTCTTTTTCAATAAATATTCATCATCAATGAATGCTGGAGAAGATCTTTGTTGCTAGTTTCTCTTTCGATTGTTGCTGCTCTGCTCTCTCTCTTTCTCTCTCTCTCCAACTGCTGTTGTTCAATTTGCCACTGTTATCGTTTTATCTATGTTCTTGCTGCTCTCACTCTCTTTTGTTGCTATTGCAATTGCTTTGTTACTATTGCTCTCTCTATTGTTGTGGTTGTCTCAACTACTGCTACTATTCCGTAACTCATGATGTTTATCACGTAATTCTATAATTATTTTATTTAAATTGTTGTAATATCATCTTAATTATAGTTTAAGAAAAATGATAATGTAATTTTTTTTTTCAGTAATGCTTATACTAAGTTAATTATGGTACTTTTGTCCATATATATTTTATGATTTAATAATTGTTTAGTTTTAAATTATTTGTTTAGTTAATGGAGATTTAAAAAAATATATAGTATTTTTTAAATATTAAATATTTAATAAAAATTACTTTTAAAAATAATATTACCAATTACATATTTATGATTTTTATCCTTTTCCATCATATCTATCGAACACATATATTTTTGTTTTTAATTTTAAAATATAGGATATAGAAAGTGATACCAGACACTTACTTAAATTCGAAATACTACAACTAGAAAATATCATTTTTATTTAACATCTAAATACTACACTTACCGAATAGGCCTTGAGTTAGTTGTTATGTATGAATTACCAAATATTTAACATGTCTTCATTATGAATTTTCTTTGTTCATTTTTATCTAGATTTTTTTAAAATTAAATTGTTATGTATGAGTTACTAAATATTTAACATGTCTTCATTATGAATTTTCTTTGTTCGTTTTTATCTAGATTTTTTTTTAAATTAAGTTGTCATGTATGACTTACCAAATGTTAATGCACTTTTGATTATTAATTGTTTTTTTCCAACAATCTATATCTTCAAAACAAGAGCAAATGCACTCTAGCTCACTTAGAATTTTGGCATGAACCAGTGCCTGATTATTGGATTTCATCTAATGGTGAAAGATATAGTTTAGGTGGAAATTAATTACTACATGCGATTTGATAATTTTAAACTTATGCTGTGTAAGTGCATGTGTGTGTGTGTGTCTCTCTCTCTCTCTCTCGCTATATATATATATGTGTGTGTGTGTGTGTGTGAATTTTTGTCTTCAAACTATTAATCATTCCTCGTATCTAGTTAATGTAAACAGTATAGTTGGGTTGGCAATTATAATTGTTGTTTTGACTTTCCGTTTAAAATTCAGAACAAGATGAGATAAACTATTAAGAAAATATATCATAAATCCTTAGTTAAATGACGAGTTTATAATTGTATTAATCCATTCCCTTGTACCTGGAAAAAAAAAAACAATTCCTTGTAGAATAATCCAAACAAAATCCATCCCTTGTAAAAAAATGGTTTCTTTGAAATTTGGGATTGGATCAAGTTTTCTAATCAAATTAGGTCCTCTAATCTTTATTTGTCAGGAACTTAAAAAGTATCAAAAAAGAGTGGCACTCTGACCATACTCAGCATAATCAGTACATAATGCAACTTCGATTGTAAGGATAATGGCATATAACTCTACATAAAGGGCACTATGACGCGAAAACATAAAATCCAAATATTTTTTTACGTTACAACCTAAATTCAATCTAAATGATTATGTTGGATGAGTTTTTAGGGACGAATTAATACTTTAGCTTAGGTATTTATCAATTTTTTTGAGTTTACCCTACGATATAAATTATAAAACATGTATTACCCACTGATAGTTTCATAAAAGTTCTTTAAAAATTTAAGTCTATCAAACATATATCTACTGTTTCTATGAGTGATTTTACCTCAAAATACCTGTGAAATGTACTGAATAAAAGCCTTAATTTTGTTATTTAAAGTCCACGAAGTTATTTTTTCAAGTGTAAAGTTATTTTAGGGTTAAAACTTGAAGCAGAATTGTTAATTTTGTGTTAGAAATTGCTATTTCTCTGTCAAAATACTATCACACTAAAAGAACTATCTAAATATAATTCTTTGTTTTGCTGCGCGTTCGTGATGAAAAGAATTTCAAATTTTCGTATTAGTGGAAAAGTTTACAAGTAAAGTTGTAGGAAGTTCGAGTTTTCCAATTAAATGCATAAATTCAGTTTACCCATATAAAACTCCTAATATTATTATTCTATAAGAAGTCAAGAGTGAACTTATTTTTTGTTAACTTTATTTTGTGGATTCTTTACTTCTAGCTATATGTAAATGTAATGTTCAGAACATTAATTAAAATGGTATTTAAAAGCAGGGCCCTTTACACTTATAGCCAAACCCATTTCGGTGTCGAGCTGGGAAGTTATACTATGATCAATTTTCGCTCTTTTCCCCAAAAACTGACATGCAATCTTGAAATTGAATTAAACAATTCAAGCATGCCAAATATTGTAACTGTTATCTTCTCACCTTATTATTTTTTCATCTTGAGAATAATTTTCCCTTACAAGCATTTCGGTTTTCTATCTTAAAAAATTAGTAGAAATAACAAATGTGAAAAGACAGAGATATTTTATTAGTTTATTAACATACACGAACACACGTTGTTCGAAACAAGTGCTGCGTTAAGTACCCGCATCCAAATCTAAGCATATTCCCCAGTTTGAGACGGCACGTAAGCTCGGTCTAAATTCAAGCCGTCAATCAGGGTGAAATTTTCATCCAATACCGTGACAGCACTCGGCAGGAAAAGGGTCGGAAGGATAAGAAATTTTTATCATCGAAAAAACAGAAACACCAAAAACATTTGGAAAAATGAAAAACAAAACGCGACAAACAAATCCACAAAGCAGATGCTAAAGATAGAGAAAGATATCTCAACGTCCGAGCTGGCAAATGAATCGAGATGTGACGGGCCCCACGAATTTCCTACACACTCTCTCTCAGACCAGGGGAGCATGTGGTTGCCCGAGGCGCCACGCGTCCGACCGAAGTGTCCGTGCTTGTACACGTGGCACCCCGTGGAAGGCCAACTGAGATCGCGGGGAACTCCGACCTCTTATCAACAAAATCACAAAAAATTAGTTCTCACACTAAATTCGCTTACTTTTTTTCTTTCTTCTTCTTCTTCTTCTTCTTCTTTTTCTTCTCTCTTTACAGCGCGTGCTGGTCAAACGTCATGAGCGCCATTGCTACTGCTGCAGCTCTGTCACTTCCAATCTCACTGTACAGACCAGCGAAGATTAATACTAAAAAGGTTTTTTTTTTTTTTTTTCCTTTTGGAACTCTTAAATGATTTATTTTGTCTGGGTAGTTTTTAGACTGGGTGGGAAATTCAGTTTAATTAGCTAATGCTTTAGTCTAATAGTTAGCGTATGTTTGTGCTGCTGAAGCCTGAAAGCTGATTATTTATATATTCATAAATGTTTCTTTGTTAAGTTTACGTGGGCAGTTGCTAAACTTGTAGAGCAATGCTTTCATCTTTTTATAACGCGCGTTTGATTTGATTTGCAGCTGAATTCATCTAGCCATTTACTTAATATGGAGTGAAGTTAAACTCAGTAATTGGTTCCATAGTGACAAAATAATTATAGAACATATGATACATTTGTAATTAAATCCTGTGCTGTTACATTGATCCCGGTCCCTACTAACAAGGGGAGTTTTTTTTTTTTATATTTAAATTTGGCTGACTTTTATTGGTTGAGCAGCTTGAAAATCTAATTGTTTCTCTTCATAAATTTTATCTGTTTACTAAAGTGGCTTTTTTTTTTTTTTTAAAAAAAAAGGCTTCTGTATTCATTTATCCCAAGGAGATGAAGAGCATTTGTTAGGTTATGTTTCACGGTAATAAGGCAAAATTTGTCTGTAGTAATGTTTAACCAGGATACTAATTGGTGAGTGGTTTTCAGAGTGTTCGAGGAGGATTTAGGGTGTTCGCTCTATTTGGGGAGGAAGGAGGGTTGGTAGATAAAAAGAGCGCATGGGGTACACTCTTCGATGTGGAGGATCCAAGGTCTAAAGTCCCACAATGTAAAGGAAAGTTCTTGGATGTGAATCAAGCCCTTGAGGTAGCCAGATATGATATTCAGTACTGTGATTGGAGGGCTCGGCAAGATGTGCTCACAATTATGCTCCTCCATGAAAAGGTCTCAGTAATATCTGGACCGTCATCAATTATTAAGAATAACTAATTGAAATCATATATCTGTACAAGTATTTATGCTTATGCTTAATGTTGTTGTAATATTTTGTCCTTGAATCTTAAATCATTAAGAAAAGCAAAAGAAGCAAAAAAAAAAAAGTCTATAAATGAGATTCAAAAGAGATGATCTGATTGATTTCATCTTAGAACTAGAATAAAAAGATTTAAGACTTTTATTGCTTCATCTGGATAATTCTCACATTTATAGATATTGGTGTAGGTAGTGGAAGTTCTAAATCCTTTGGCACGTGATTACAAGTCCATTGGCACCATGAAGAAAGAGCTTGCAGAGTTGCAAGAAGACCTAGCTCAAGCACATCGACAGGTTTGGAAACTAAAACCTTAAATGCGTTAAATATTGTAGGCCCTGTGATTTTGGTGGAATATTTTCGTTTTCATTAATCTATCACAGAATACATCCATTGATGAGATCTGTAACTGATCTTATAGACAACTTGCCTGTGAACAACACCAGGTTCATATATCTGAAGCAAGGGTTGCGACAGCTTTAGATAAACTAGCTTACATGGAAGCATTGGTTAATGATAGGCTGTTACAAGAGAGAAACAGCTCGGGAACTGATAAAACATGCACTTCTTCTAGTACTTCCATACAATCTGTTGATACTGTAAAAGGAAAGTTGCCTCGGAAGAGCTTGAATGTCTCTGGTCCAGTGCAGCCTTACAATTCCCGTTTAAAGAACTTTTGGTACCCAGTTGCTTTTTCCACTGATCTGAAGAATGATACCATGGTAAGTCTTCCAAAATATTGCTTCTTAATTAACTAAAAGTTTATTGTCCTGTTACTGGATGTTTCTTGCAAGTGCCTTACCACCTCTTTCAGATTCCAATTGATTGCTTTGAGGAACCATGGGTTATTTTTCGTGGAAAAGATGGGACACCTGGATGTGTCCAGAATACATGTGCACATAGAGCATGCCCTCTTCACCTTGGTTCAGTAAATGAGGGTCGCATCCAATGCCCATATCATGGTCAGTGAGAATTATCCACTCAACTTTTCAAATGTACAGTGTATATATTAAACAGGTCTTATAATATGGATTGCCACAGGAGAAATATTATTAATATTGACCCATGAAAAATTTGTTGCTGATAAATATCAGGGTGGGAATACTCAACAGATGGGAAATGCGAGAAAATGCCATCTACGCAATTACGTAATGTTAAGATAAAATCATTACCATGTTTTGAACAGGAAGGAATGATATGGATTTGGCCTGGTGATGAGCCTCCAACAGCCACCATTCCTTGTTTACTTCCTCCTTCAGGATTTGAAATCCATGCTGAGGTATCATATAAAGGCATTCGTTGTAGTTCAGATAATTCTAAATGCAGGAAGCTCAAAAATCATCGTTGACTGATTTAACAAAGAGACTTCTTAACAAAGAGTTTCTACTGTCTCCTGCATTCTTTAATGGCAGATTGTCATGGAACTTCCGATTGAACATGGACTACTTCTGGATAACCTTTTGGATCTTGCACATGCTCCATTTACTCACACTTCCACATTTGCCAGGGGATGGAGCGTTCCGAGGTTTGTTCAATTAATGATAATCACTGCAGTGTACAAATTGTTGAAAATTTTAAGAGATCCTTTTTTTTTTTTTTGGGTTGGGGGGGGGGGGATTATTTGTTCTTATAATCAGTTTTAATTCTCTAAAGAAAGACTAATCAGTCACAAAAAAAAGTGAAATTGGAGAAATCTCATGAGTTTGCATGAATTAACTGCATATTCATTTTTCCTGACATTTGAGAGGTAGAGATCATATAATAAGTGAAAAAGAAAGGGTTAAACAGTGCTTAAGAAGAAGTTTAAAGAAATAACAATAAAAACAAAAAAATAAGATACATAAAATGGAGTCCTTTAAGATAATTGCTGTCCGTTGCCAACCTTTTTCCATTTTTGTTATTTGTAGTTCCTAGGAATTTGAGAATCTGTCCTTACTTTCAAATGGTGAAAAGAAGAAGAAATGACTGTGTTTTTATATGTTATGCATGGAATGAATCCTCAGCTTGGTGAAATTTTTGACACCTGCATCTGGCCTACAAGGATACTGGGACCCTTATCCAATAGATATGGAATTTAGACCACCATGTATGGTGCTCTCAACCATTGGCATCTCAAAGCCAGGAAAACTGGAAGGACAGAATACCAGGCAGTGCGCAACACATCTTCACCAGCTTCATGTCTGCTTACCTTCATCAACAAAGAAAACCAGGTTGCTATACAGAATGTCCCTGGATTTTGCTCCTGTGCTCAAACATGTTCCATTTATGCAGTACATATGGAGGCACTTTGCAGAACAGGTATGAAGTTGTACTAGTAACCTTTCCTTTTGCAATCAATTGGATGTCCATTATAAATGCATGCATGGGTATTGATCATATGGCATCTGTAATTTCTATCATAGAAATCCTTGCCTAACATCTTGAAGCTTGATCACACAGGTGTTGAATGAGGATTTAAGACTTGTTCTTGGTCAGCAAGAACGAATGAACAATGGGGCAAATGTCTGGAACTTGCCTGTAGGTTACGACAAACTAGGGGTGAGGTATAGATTGTGGCGAGACGTGCTGGAAAGAGGAGCTAAGCAATTACCCTTTATGAAACCAATGTGAATTCCCCAATTTAGCGAATAAATTGACTTCTCTCCCATAACCTATCACAACCAGAGTCTCAAGTCTAAACTGCATTCGCAGGCAGACTCACAAATAATTATCTACCATTTGCTATTAGCTGGCGGATGGTGAAATCGAGCAGTCTGGTTTTAGTGCTCTGGGAGGACAAGCCAGTAGTAGGAGACGCCCCGGAAACTGTGAATTTATCAGAGGCAGAGAAAAGAAACAGTCTCCCCAAGAAAAAATGGCTTTTGTATAATTAGTGAAACTGTAAATTTATTATTGATTGTGTACAGTCCATTTTCCCCCCCTTTTTTTCTCCCTCTTGATATTCACCCTACGTCCAATGTGATGAGTGATCTCTGTTTTTATGCTAGCATCACTATGTACAATGAAGTTCCGAAATTTGCAATGACTGCAATATTTTTGTCAAAAACAGAATTAACTGTCAGTACCATGAACTCTTTTGATATTTAAATATTTTATCATTTTCAATTTTGATGTGAAAATTGTTTATACATAATTGATTAACTAAAAGAACAAGGAAAAAAGAAAGAAAAAGAAAGTACATTTCACAGAGTTACTGATACGAAAAGGCAGCAGTTTAATAATAAAATACGTAATCATCCGACTGAATTTGCGGAATCCAGACAGAAACCCTAGACACCATAACAGCAGCGGTAACCTAGAAAAAAGAAAAGAAAACCTGATGGGCTTCATAATAAAATAAAAACGAGAGTGTTTGTTATTTTACAGAGCAGAACCACAGTACGGGCAGAAGCTGAAGTCAGGCTCAACAAGGCGATCACAGAAACGGCACTTGGAAACATCCGAGACAACAGATGACGGCGGCGGAGGCGGCGGCGGCAGAGAGGAAGGAAAAAGGAGATTGCAATTATTACAAAACAGAGCAGGGTCTTTCGCTGGCCATTTCCACACTGGAACGAAGAACACTTTCAAAACCTTTTCGTACTCAACGAGATCAGCTCTTGATCCGCAGTTTATGCATCTGCCCGCACCTGATTTCAGCACCCTACTCACCTGTTGGTTCACTCCTCCCACGAAGAAGAAGAACATTTTCTTTCTTTTTATTTTTTTTCCTTTTTTCTCTCTAAATTTCTGTTTATTTATTTATCATTTGTTAGGGGTTCAATTGATTATTTACTTGGCAGGCAGATATTCAAAAAGAAAAGGAGGCGGTGGGGGCTGGGAACTGGGTTGCGGAATAGCTGGAGTAGACTCCAGAGGGTTCTGGGTTTTCTTTTGTTTATATTTACTACCAAATTTATTTAGCTGCCCATTGGACGGTAACAAAAGGAATCTCAAGAAAACATAAAAAGGCTCCTCATAATTGTCAAGGTAAAAACTTCTTTCATGGTCATTATCTTTTTATAAACTCCAAATGAACTCTGTAATGTCAAAGGAACCAAACGAGAATTCCAATGAATTAAAGTACAATATAAGAACATATTCATTTGGGTTATGGTAACATTAGAAGTAGAAAGCAAATAATTACCTGCATCAATCAAGATGTCAACCACTTGCAAATCCGTTCTCAATGGATAATAAAATTATTTCCTTTTGGGTAAGAACCATTAATCTCCTCTTCAAAATAAAGTTGTCCATTCTACCCAGAATGCCTCCACTGACCATCCTGTCTATCTATGTTCTTCTATCTGTCAACAATGCTGCAAACTAGAGAGTACTCCAACATTCATGATGCTTAAAACTTAACTATAGTGACAGTTTCTTTTGAATCCCTCGATGGATCTGTAGTTCAGTACAAGAAATTCAAAATAGGAGGGGCCATTCGGATGTTTGTGTTTTATCATATTGAAGAGAACATTCCTGGAAACCGGGAGGAAAAAGAAAATCAATCTAAATGATCAAAAACTTGTAGCACAAATTCATCCCCGTTCGGGATCAATCCAATTTAACTAAGACAACAGGGCAGGAAAACACGATAAACAAACGAGACGTGGCATTAAGAAGTTTATACTGAAAACAAGCCAAGGACTCGCAATCTCAATGTTCACGCCCTAGCTTGCAGAGCAAGCATCAGTCTTACCTTGACCAACTAAAGCTCCTTTAACTGTTGAGAAAACAAGTATTAACAATGCATTCCTCTGTCTCTTTATCCAGTTATTATGGAGCAGCAGAATTTTTTTTTGGGGGGGTGGGGGAGGGAATTGCATGGCAACAGATTAACAGTTTCAAAATTTGCTCTGACCTGAAGGATCTCCTTGCTGGCACAACCTCAGGCTGTAAGAATGTGAAAAGATTGAAAATGCTGACATAATTTACTCAGGAAATGCTATCAAAACTTTCTTTGAAAAATCAAAAACCTGACAAAACCAAAACTAAAATCCATAACATCTTTCACGCCGTAACTCATTTACGACATTATTAAACTTCTTCAAGAATGGATTGTCATACTGCTACAGCATAAACTGAGCACATAAAAGATGTAAGTCATGGTTTACACAGCAGAAAACTTATCCCAGCTTTTGCAAATAAACATGACTTACCAAAGTAATTACTTGTGACAAACAAAAGGTTTCGAAATACATTATTGCTAAAGATCTATATTGAAATCATTAGCAAGTGGGACATATAGTATCAAACAGAAAAATTTAAGAATATTTAATTACTGGTGTTCAATAAAAATTGATCTCTTTTGATTGTTCAATGATATACAGATCAGTGTTTGGTGAAAAAACATTAGAACACACAATAAATAAATAAATAACTGTAGCCCATGCAAGTTATGAAGTTGATCTCCACCTGACTGATTGTGCACCTCATGTAGCGTGGACTGCAATTCCCTTCGTCTATCACAATGAAGTAACTTGTAGCAGACCATAAGGAAAGCACGAAGGACAAAATACAGTTCAAAGCAAACAAACCAGGTGAAAAAAGGAATAGTTTGTTGGGAAAATATATTCTCTCAGAGTATATGAATTTATTTAATTATAATAAATATTTTTTATTAATAAAATAATTAATGTATTTTATTCAAATATCTTATTTACATTAATTTTTTGAATAAAATCCATTTAATCATATTATATGTATTTATGTAATTACTACATGAATTTATAGAAGACATAAATATAAGTTTTGTTATGATTTAATAAATTAAGTTTACAGTTGATAAATAAAATTGAGCACTTTATTTAGATATAGATTGTAGTAAATTCATTGAATGATTTATCTTAATCATATATGAATATATTGATGTAGTACGATTATGTTGAACAGGATTACATATGAGATTTAATTAATTTTATAATAACTTTCACACTTATTAAATTTCATAAACATTGATTTTATTGTAATCTTAATCTTGAGTTAGTTATAATTTCATAATTATAATTGTTATTTCATTTGAGTTACCAATAGGCATGACACGTACTTATAGTCAAGATTACCCAGTATCTTGGTGAGAGTAATTATAAGTATTGAAATTATGATTAACAATATAGAATCTGTACAATATATCTCTTAATGGGTTTTCAATACTTGATCATAAAATTTTATACCCAGAGTGTGTTGACGTATTTAATATGTTGAAAATGATCATTAGAGAAAACTAATAAGTATGAAGGAATAAGATGCAATTAAATTAATTAGACAATTGAGATATTGATTTAATTAACGATGTGGTACAAACGATTGAGCAGTAAAAAAATTAATGTAGCTTGAAACAAATTATTATTCGAGCATACAATTATGGAGGTCAGTTTCAATCTTATAGTGGAGTAGCGTTGTAATTAATGATTAGGCTTATTTAATTACATACTTAATTATTGTAGCCATTATTATGTATTTCCCAATAATCCTCAGATTAGCTCATTTAATTGACTGTGCTGCTATTAGATTAATAAGCAAGATAGCTAACTATTTGGGTTAAAAGCCTAAATATATTATTTTGTGAGAGGCTCCTTTTAACATGCTTATGTGTAAGAAGTCTTATGTTATTTTACAAAGTGTGTTCTTGTAACAAGAATAAAAGTAACCACACTTTTGGTTTCTCTTTTATTTTTATTATTTAAATCAAATTTAATTTAATAGAATTAAAAATAGAAAAGGAAAAAAATATGGAGGCTAGGATTTTCATTAAATAGAAATATAAAAGGGTTTGTTTTCTTAAAAAGAAAATGAGACATATTATACAAATTAGAGAAAAAGATTTTTCTTCTCTCTAATTTTGAAAAGAATAATTTCTCTTGCTAGTTGTTTTTAGTAGTGAAAAAGACGCCAACACGTTAAGTGCAAATCAAACTTGAGTCATAACATGAAAGATCGTTTGGTAATGAATTTATATTTTTCCTATAATTCATCTTCTCGAATTATTAAGGTATAATTTTTTAGAATACAAATTTCTTATATATTACATGAGATCGGTACTAAAATTTTTATAAAAAAAATTTAATTTTTAGCCAACGTAGCTAACAGCAAACAAATATTCAGAACATATTAGCAAGACGCAAAAATAAACTCCCTCTATTTAAGTGAGCGGAGATAATATACCGGCGGAGGATTAGCTTGGTTAACGTGATTTGTTTCATATGTGAATAACAGAGGAGCTTGGTTCAGGCCTCGGAATTCGACGAGGATCACCTGTTGATTCCTCAGGCCAGGGGTTCTAGGTTGGGTCATAGCAGGGGATATGGTGATTATTGATTGACTTGGTGGAGGTGGAGGCATTCCGAAAATTCCCGGGGATTGCGCTGAACCAGGAACTGAATGAGGTGGAGTCACCTAAAATAGTAAATAATGTTCCACATCCAAATTCTATACGTAAGTTAGAAGAAATATTAACGATGTGCCATTTCAACTAGGCAAGCCAATATATGAAAGAAAATACTATTTTTAACCGTATAGCCAATACGTGAAAGAAAATACTCTTCTCAACTGTATGTGATTACCGGATAGAGCTGCATTGGGCATGACTGTAGTCCATATACCGAACCGGAGGGTGGTGGTATGCCTTGAGCTGCAGCAGAAAATGATGATATCTGCTGCAGGGGAGCATCTTTCTGGGGCAGTAAGTGTTGAACTTCCCATAACAGAACACATGCTTGGTGCCTGAGGAGGGCCCCGAGCCGACGTCATTGTTGGCGGTGGTCCGACATGTGGTTGTGGGGCATTGGTCGCTGGAGGAACTCGGAGGCTAGCAAACACTGGCAGCCCATTTTTAACCTCTAGATGAATGACCTACGTAATATTACGTACGGGTGCATATATAATAGTCAAAAGTTTCCATAGTGGATAAAAAAAAGATGTAAAAAAATAAACATAATATTTAAGAAATGTAAACAGATAAAGCTATTTAAAAAAAAAGTTTAAAAAACAAAGCATTTAAAAAGCATGGAAATTATTTTTCAAATTTTTAAGCGTGTTTTGTTTGTCTTTTCCTGAATACTTTATTTTTCCAGGTTACAGAAAAATAAATTTGAGTTCTCAAGCTTTCATTATACAAAATATTTTTAAGACTAGCTATAAGAAGCTAAATGTTAGAATTATTCGTTAGTATATTTACAGATGATGCCTAAATATTTTCAATCCCATGGCCATGCATCGAAGTGTCACTCATTCTCGATTTTCAAAGTTTTATATACTTTATAGTTATCTCACTACACAATGGATTAACAAAGTCTGAAACAAACAACTTCGATTGTGTAGATCAGTCATTACTTTTATGATTTTACACTGAATTTGATTTGCTTTATGCGGTTAAATGGGTAATTTATGAATAGCTGTGGGATCCCGCAGAATGCTTACAGAGTGACACTTTCAATTAATTTTGAAGCAGGTACTTGCTAAGGCATCCGTTAGAACAACAAATCCATTGTGGTCTCCTCATTTCTGCATCAAATTTCAGAGAGAGGAAATCTCCCATCAGCTTCAGCCACACACTTCTCAAAACACACAGCAAAGCTTTTACATCATGTATAACATAATGACAATCACACCATCTAATTAGTAACAGATTCATTACACCTAGATAAAGCTCACATCACTGAATTTGTAAAAATGACAAAAGATCTAACTACTATACACAAGCTATTTCAACAGCAAGCAAATCTCAATTAGAGGACCTCCATCGGAAAATTATACAGGCTTCCAAACTGTGAGAACCTCCTGAAACATCTCCAGCGTCAGTTCTCGGTCTGCTTGCCTGAAGAAGTTATTGATTTCATCTCTAACATCATATATCTTCCCAAAATCAAACAAATACGTCATGCATCCTTTCTTCAACTTGCTCAACTGATATAGCCAGGCCTCTTGCAACCTCTCAAGGACATTCCCCGAATTGATATCTTCCAAAAGGCTTTCCTCACAGGCATCTTTTAAGTCTGCAATGCCGTACTTGTTTGCTGCCCCCAGCAAAGCCAGCCTGTGTTTCCAGAAATCTTCTTGTTTTATGGTTCCGTACAAGTAACTAAGTAGGGCCATGCAAGATTCGACTGACATGTCTTCTATGTAGATTGTTGACGACTCTTTTTCCTTGAGGTCATGATGGAACATGCTCTGGAAAACTGGAGAACTTGCAGAGAGAACTGCCTTGTGAGCTTTTAGGGTGCCACCAGCAGTATGGATAACAATATCTGCAAGAATGCCCTCATCAAGCATGCGAGCAAGGCATCGAAGTGTGCTTTGGGCTGAAACAGACTGCATCATTCCATCACTGGGCCAGACAGAACTGGCATCACCACCCTAAGTTTCAACAGCAAAAGAACAATTTATGGATCCCTTAAGGGTGGTCAAATCAAAGGCTTGGATACACATAATACTGAAAAAGAGCAAACAGTATTACTTATGTCCCATTTTGCATCAAATACACAAATTACTATTGCACACCAACATCAGTTCCTCCAAAGAGGTTTTGAAAGAACTCACACTCAGAGGGTAGATCTTCAGCTCCAGGAACTCAACATCAACAATGAAGCGGCCATGAACAGCGCAATCAACAAACCAGACAAAGTCTTCACAAGTCCGGAGCAATCTCTCGTTAACTGCAGGATGAAGTGTACAATGTTATAATAATCTATTATTAATAGTTGAAGACACAATATACATCACGAATACACCCTTGTTAACTATCAAAGTAAGCAAGATAAAATTAAATAACTAATAAGCCTTTTGGTGTGTCTTATTTTTTTTGGGGGGGGGGGGGTTTGGGGGAGAAAAAAGAAAGTGGTAAATAAAATAAGTGCTGACACCGTGTTGGATTGTACACTCATCAGTGTAGGTCCAATGGAACAAAAGTAAATCACTTATTACATCATTATGAATATATTTGGATCAATAGCACGGATGATCACTACACAGTTTCCACAGCTTGAACTGCAATAAGTGCCAACTATCCGCATCACCTAATTCAGATGAAGTACACATGGAGAAAAAGGAACTTGTGCGATGGGAAACCACATGAAACCTATTCTATGAAGTACAAAAAACTTGAGAGCTGTCTATTAAAGTAAGATTTAATGGGAAACAGCATAAACTTGCTATCTTTCGGTAGTTTAGAAGAATTAAATAGGTTCAATATGCAAGTGACCTAATCTAGGAGAAAAGAGAATTTACTATGATCTTCACATAAAACTAGATAAGGACATCCGCCACCAATCAACAGGGCGAGCCTACATTGAATTGAACACAATTTGTTCCTGATCGTCCAGCTTTACTTGCGTTAATTTCTTAAATTAGCAGCAACATTAGCATTGTAGGCTCAATATTCATGGCCATGCTATAACACCCTATAACTCATCGCCATCCGTACGAAAAATCAAGAAAACAAACAGTTAGCCAAATGTTATGGTTCCCGACAAATAATTTCTTGTTCACCAAAAACGATAAAAAAATAGAAAAAATAGAAAAAAAAATAACTACCTGTCAAGTTATATATTCTCATAATAAGTTGATTTCTTTTAAAATCATTAAATACAAACATGGAAACATGCGCAGTCAAAAGTCGGTAGTTATGTAAATACACTAGAACAACATTAAACCAAGAAAATGAGAACTTGAAACCTTGGGAGATATAAAGTCTGCGACTGGCGCCACCGTTGGAGACACGAACAATGAATCTTGCAAACGGTGGCTGTTCTTTCGACAAACGAGACGGCTCCGGAAACAAACGTACGTTCAGATACCGATTCTTCTCAACGGATAAGTGCCTGATCAAAACCCAAAAATTCAATAATGCAATAAACCCAGTAAACAAAATCAAACTTTATGCATGCTAATAAAAGGTTTATGCAAATTTAAAGATTGTGTTATATGATATAATAAAATTGGTCAGCTGGATGAACAAGTTACCAGTTCCAGATACCGATCTTAAATGGGTCAGATTTTTTGTAAGAGCAAGGCCCGAAGTTATCGATTCTCCATTGAGCTAACCGCGAGATAGTTTCTACGCGAGAATCGGCCATTGTTTTCGTTTAGTTGCCTTGCAGATTGTCTAAGTCGATAGAGAAAGGGCACTTGCTGTCTTTTTGATAGAAGAAAGGGAACTTGCTGTTGAAGATATTTGACACAACTTTTCATACGAAGTAAAAAGGGCGCACTTTAGGGACACAAACGCAAAGTCTGATGAAGGATACATTAATACATTAATAATAATAATAATGATAATAATAATAAAACCTTTTCCATTTTGTTCATCAATTGATATAAAGGTGAGATAAAATTTAAGAAAAGAAATCCCAATGTGTAATTTTACAATGTCACCTTTTATTTTATAAAAGTAAATGACAAGTTAAGAGAAAATATATATATATATACACACACACTCTCTAATATATTATATCTTATCCTAAAATATTAGATTATGTATATTTTAATGCCTTAACTTATCTTTTATATGAAAGTAAATAATTTTCTTATCATAAAATACTAGATGACTGATAACTTCATTTGACTATTTAATAAATTGTTGAAGGCATGAGATTATATTTCCAAACTAGTCTTAATTGACATTTTGACACTGAATTTCGATATCATATTATGGTAGTGTATAACTTAATGTTTACCCTCTTTTTAGCTTGACATTCTTATGTCCGAACCAATTGTCAAAGATATATAGTTTATGAATAATTTAAAAATTTCTTTGTTTTGAAAAGAATAAATATTATTATTATTATTTAGGCAATAGCAATAGCAATCCAAATTCTCCTCACTAATGTGAGTGGATTCAACTCAAGAAATTGTACTATCTTAATTAAAATAGCTTCATTAAGGTAGCATCCACAAACAAAAAAGTTTATTATTTGTTTAATATTTTTAGAAGAGTTAAATTGTCTAAATTAACATTGTTTAAATTTAATAAATTTCATTTTTAAAAACTTATAAATAATTACTACTAACAGATTATAACTGATAATCAAACAATCAACACTCATTTTGTTAAAAGCCGGGTCAGTGGAATACTAGAATATCTATTTGAAGCTCAACACGAATGGTAAAATGATGTTCTTCCTTAAGAAATCTTTAAAACTCAGGAGTCTGTACGTTATTACTCCAATTGTTGAACCACCAATATTTCGTTGATATTTTATTTAAAGGGCTGCTGACGTGATTTTCAAATTACTAAATTAAAATTAATATGATTACAAGCTTATATTAAGTTCTAAATCGAGAGATTAATTAAACCAAGCGAAACATAGACCATAGAGAATGATAAGGAAAAGAGCAGAGATTGTGACATTTCGCTAAGATTTATGAAAGTCAATTATACTGGTGATGTAAATTCGCACCTACACTTTCGTTTGTCAATTAAATATCAATTTTGGTATCTTTCATACTCTGCTTAAGCGCTATTGCCACAAAAACACAACCGACATCTCATAGATAATCATATTTTGATGTGATATATTTTTTTAATATAAAATGATATATTATAATCAAAATTATACGGATATTTATAATTAAAAATCAATCAAAATTTTCTTTGATAATTTTAATATAATATAATTTAAATAATAATTTTTATTTAATATAAGAAGGAAATATCTATTATGCTTTTAAGACAGACAATTAAATAAGCCTCTATATATATATATATATAAAGAGTTAAGTCCCAATAATTATTGATTCATACACTCAATTATTATTTTCTCATTAAAATGTCTCCTAGCCCGTCGATCTCATCTACCATTATAAATATTGAATATAGATATAAATTTGGATCAAATTGGTATATAAAGAAAAGGTTTACACATTATTTTTAACACATTGGAATGGCTTAATTTGGAAAAAGAGGGAAAAAATTGCTGGCGCAAAGACGTACCGTAAATAACAGAGTCTAAGCATACTAAAAAGTTACAAATATAGCTACACAACTCTTGATAATATTATATTAAAGATGACAAATAGAGAGCCACCCAACTCCTAGGTGATACTATAACTTATGAAAGCGGTTTAATATAAATTCATCTTATTTTAGACCTAGATGCTAGGTTTTAATACAATAATAGTAATATTTTAAGGATAAATTTTACTGGTAGTAATATTTTGACCCTCATATTTTATATAACTATAAAAACCCTTAGGATCATTTATAGAAAAGTAAAAGTTATTTATCAATAACTCAAACAAGTTTTTAGTTTTTACAATAAATAAATTAAATCATTCATAATTCATAATTTGGAGTGTCACTTAGATTTATGAACTATTTTTAATTGTTCATGCTGATCGAATGAAAGTTTAATTTGACCATCATACCCTTGTAATATGAAAGTATCTAATTGCTTCTAAAATTATTTTAAGTTGCAAAAAATCTTAGCAATTCAAACACAAAATTCAATAATTTTGGCTGATTTCATTGTTTATTTATTTATTTATCTATTTGGTTTTTTGTACGATAACTAACCTCAATTTAATCTATCATTGTTATGACGATATTGCTTTCTGCATTAATTTTAATGGCTTTAAAAATTATTTTTGCTTCATTTTCTTTTCGTTTTTTTTTCATCTGTCATCCACCGCATCAAGAAGTTTCATGACAGATAGAAATGGCCTCATGATGACTGAAAAACCACCAAGTAAAAGAACAGCAAAAGAAAAGAGCTAGCCGCAGCACGTTGTCCGTATGTAATTGCCGAAATTGATGTGAGAACGTCAAATTGAGCTAGTAAAATTTAAAAGAGAATATTCGAGAAAACGTTCATCTGATGATGCTGGGCCTAAGTTCTCCCACACGAACTTGAAAAACGAAAAAGCCCAATTCTACGTTCAGTCACCGCAAACTACTATGCCACGTCAGGACTCAGATGACTTGCCCCGGCCTTTGCTGTTTTGCCCGGTCAGCCACCACACGACCCCAAACTCAAAACTCATCAGAGTCAGAGCTAAGGGTATTACCGTAAAAACACGACTACGAACGCCCCGTGATCGTGGTTGTGATCATCTTAAAGTAAAATCAACCATCAATCATTAACCGGGTTCGAAGCCCCGATCGATACCGTCTTCACTCATTTTCACATCTCTCACGAGAGAGAAAGAAATCAATAGCAAATCGGGAGCAGGATTCTGTCCAATCCAGGGATTACTTAAAGCTTGCGACTACGATTACTCAGATCTTCATAGCAAACAGGCAAAATCATCATCATCGCCATGTCATCGACTTTCTCCGGCGACGAAACTGCTCCCTTCTTCGGCTTCCTCGGAGCAGCGGCCGCTCTCGTCTTCTCCTGTAATTTCTTCCACTCTTCGTCTTCTTGTCCCCTTGTCCTATCCTTATCCTGAGAAAATCAACAGAAATAGCTAAATATCATATCAGGCTTCACGAGATTTTATTCATTGCAGACCTATTTTAACTCTCAGTTGCTTATACAATTATCTCTCTCAAATCGAATATTTGATAGATTTTGACTTTTTGATTGTACTCAATTATTGTTATTATTATTTTACCTAAATATGCAATTACTATTGAAATCAGTTGTTTTGTTTTATTTTTCGGATTTGTAAAGGCGGGAAAATTAAACGTGTGTACTCTTATGCTTGTGTGTATGTGAGCGGTAATAGTTGGGGAAAAAAATTTATCTGAAAATCATATAGACGAGTTTATTGTTGTAACAAAAGGTTGCAACTTCTTGTTATAGGTATGGGTGCTGCCTATGGGACCGCAAAGAGTGGGGTTGGAGTGGCTTCAATGGGAGTCATGAGACCAGAGCTTGTTATGAAATCAATTGTTCCAGTGGTTATGGCTGGAGTTTTGGGCATTTATGGGTTGATTATTGCTGTTATTATTAGTACGGGGATCAACCCTAAAGCTAAATCTTATTATTTGTTTGACGGGTATGCACATTTGTCTTCGGGGCTTGCTTGTGGTCTTGCTGGACTTTCTGCTGGGATGGCTATTGGAATTGTAGGTGATGCTGGAGTTAGGTAAGAAGTAGTCCTTGTGCTGGTACTTTTTTTTTTTTTTAAATTGTTAATGGCATGGTCAGGTCATGAGATTATAGAGTTATGAATTCAATCACGTTACTTAATGATTTGTTTATCCAGTATTGTTGTTGAATTATCATCATGTATCTATGGTTTTGAGGAGGCTTTAACAAATTGTGTGTTTAAAAAAAGGGTGGACTTTTGTCTGTTTATTTGAAACACATCATGCTTTTACTTCTCTACAAATATGAGCTTTCTTTCATTTTGTCAATGAATTCATGACTTCTTTTTCTTCCATTCTGGTTAGCTAGAAAGCGGCTACTGTTATGACCAATTTCTGAATCATCCATGGCTGTGTCAGTGTGCAACTAATGGTATCATAGGTATTAGCTTTTGAATTTTGAATGAAGCAGGAAGAGTAAGATACCCTCAGCTCCCTCATCTACACCATTCTTTCTGCCTGGAAAAGTAATTTCTTATTGAGACACTATGTGGATAAGCCTGCTTTAAACTTAGGTAAGAAGAGATGAATTGCTTTTCAAAGAGATTTAATTCCCGAAGGTTGATTTTAGATTGCTGGGGTAGTTGCTAAACATTGATGTTATGTTTGTATAATTCTTTCCATGTAACAGGAGGCAGAATTATAAGATAGAATTTTCACTTCAAAAAGTGCTTAGAATTTTTTCTTCCCCTGTCCTTTCGGGCCCTTGGATGGGACTAATGTCGGTGCACATACTGGGAAATTTCTTTCTTTTTTCATTTGGCTGGGCTATTCATCCATTGACTGCATCTAATTTTGTGTGATTTCCCTTTTTCTCATTAGGGTGGAACAATGGTTTATGTTTGTTGTCAAATAAGCCCCTCAGTTGTGATTCAATAGCAGTAGAGAAGTTGGATTGGTTTTTTCAGCTGTATGCTGTATGATATGTATTAAGTTGATTGTTTTTAACATACTGACGTGTATTTGCTCTTAAAATCTTGTTTTGGTATTATTTTCAGGGCTAATGCACAGCAGCCTAAGTTGTTTGTGGGAATGATTCTTATTCTCATCTTTGCCGAAGCTCTTGCTCTTTATGGTCTCATCGTGGGAATCATCCTCTCATCTCGAGCAGGGCAATCTCGGGCAGAATAAAAGAAAAATGTCAAATCAGTTATTTTATGGCGTTTATCCAGTCTGATTAAAATTGAACCTGTATGAGTTTTTTTTTTTTTTTTTATTTGCCCCGGGGGGTGGGGGTTTGGGATTTGAGTAGTTTAGTTGATAAACTCTGTGTACATGATGGATTCCTTTCAGTATTATGGAATTATACTCTGTTGTCACAGACTTGCTTTACCTTTGGATTAGTGAAAGCAGAATATGCATTTCAAATGATGTCTGCGCAACGAAGCATAGACCCATGGGGTTCTATTGAAAAAGAGCAAATCAGCTGTTCGGATTGCAGCTTCTGTGACATCAGTCATCAGTAATGTCCATAAAATGCATTTACGTCGCATTCTGTTGTTCGAAAGGGCTATTGTTCAATCAGTATGAAGAGACACGATGTAACTTGAGTAGCTACAGAGTCAAAATCAGTCTCGGTTCCAACGAAGTACTGACATCGTTAATAATGATACATAGACCATGGACCTTTCGGATGTGAGGAATGTTAAGAGTTGCCGTGTTGTTGATATTGAAAGCGCGGCAAACCCAGCCATGATTTGAGTGTGTGGCGCTTGGAGCTTTGATGTAAATGATCACGGTTTGTATTGTGTAGCCTTTTTAAATAAATGCCAGTTATACCACGCTTTCTCCGCCATTCTGGTGGTGATGATCGTTAATCCTTCAATTTATAACACAAGGAAATAAACTCCACGTATACTGCATATTGTACGGTTATAAATTCCGAATACAATATCACAATTTTACATTTTATCTTATTAAAGCATCCATATAACTTGGGAAAAAAAAAAAAGGAAGAAAGAAAACATCATTGATAACTGTCTGCACTCACCTCCGTGGCTCCATGGACCTTGAAAGCGATCACATGACGTCACTTCACGGACCCTTTAATAAATGACAAAAAGTTATCGTATTTCATGAAAAAAATAAAAATTTAAGGACCTAAATGTAATAAATTATACAAAATTAAGATTACCTATAAATTACAAGTGGAAGAAGGTGAGACTTGAGAGGGAGATGGCAATGAAATCGGAGAAAGAGGTACCGAAGATCGTGTGGAACGAGGGCAAGCGTAGGTTCGAAACGGAAGACAAAGAAGCTTACGTTGAATATGTGGTGAGAGAAAATGGAAAAGTGATGGACTTGGTTCACACATACGTGCCAAGTTCAAAAAGACGCTCAGGCTTGGCTTCTCATCTCTGTGTTGCAGCCTTCAATCACGCCAAATCTCAATCCATATCCATCATCCCCACTTGCTCTTACGTCTCTGTAAGCTTCTTCTTTTCTCTGTTTTCCTTCAGCGGTCTCTTTTCATTTCTTCCTTCCCTTCATGGGTGTTTCTTTCTTTTTCTTTTTCTTTTTTTAATTTGGTTGGTGGGGTTACTTGATTACGAATGAATTTTTGTTTAAAATTGATTGTGCTCTGATTAAATTTTATATTTCTACTTTTGCGTTTACCATTTCTTTGATTGTTCTGATTCTGAGAGGATGAATTATACAACTCTCTTTAGGCTTGATTCTTGTTTGAAATTTGGGGCTCCGAATCCATCGTGTTGAATAGCTCTGTTACTTAGGTTCATTTTTGTTAACTATGCAACAAGGTTCGAATTATTTCAAGGAATTTGCTCCACAATAAACAAATGTTTGCATTTAGAAAGGAATTAAATGCTTTTGATAGCATTTTACACCAATCTTTTCAGTTCCCAAATCATTTTAGTGTTATGACTTTGTTGGTATGATTGGTGGACTGATTGTGCAAATCCTGAAAATAGAATGAATGGTGAATTTTTCGACTTACAAAGTGGAGTGGTTCTTATACCTACTTATCATTGCTTAGAATGGAAACTTTAGGGCAGACATTGAAGCTGGATATTATAAATTTGATTCTTAATTTTGCTTTCCTCTTCTTTAAAGAGAGTGCATGCCCGTATGCGGTTTATTGAATGTTCTAATTTGAGCTTGATGAACATGTCCTGAATTGTCATGTTATAAATTGTCCATATGTCATTTTATTTTACTTGTTGGAAGCCAACATTGTTTAACTCAAGCTGTTGTTATCCCATGTGTATCCAAGTAATATGGTTGCCTGAATTTTTCTCCTCCTATTATGATTTAGTGGATTAAGCAGTTAGGTTTACCTTGAGCTTCATGATCTTGGGGTAGTGATTTGTGTCTAGCATTAAGCCTCAAAATCCTTCACATTTTGAGTTACCTGCATGTTTGTGTGCTTTAATTGCCTAGAAGTAGAATGAACCCTCGTAATCGTTTTGGTAACATAGCACTGCATGTCATCATCATCATTATTATTTCATAAGCCGAATTGTTTCATTACTGCATGAATCATTACTTTGAAAATCAAGCTGCCTAACTGCATGCACTGCCCAGTTGAGCTAATGTGCATTCTCTTTCTTTTTCCTTTTTCTTTCTTTTGTAATTATTATTATTATTTTACTTTTACAGGACACTTTTCTTCCTCGGAATCCAACCTGGAATTCTATCATATACTCAGAAGATCTCAGATCTAGCATATGAATGTCGCCATATTTATCTTTTCAGGTGTCGGTATAATTGTTTGTGATCCAAGTGAAGGTTCTCTTTTTTCTCAGGCTCGCACAATTGTGGCCTATAATTATTGCGGATACAGAATATCCATTTTCCTTTGCCTATTGCAGACACTATGCGCACACTGTCTTTCAGTGCACATACCTGTGATATCATAATTTATGTTGGGTTTTCATTTGCTCTTAAAACTTTTGTCACACCCAGCTTGGGCTTGTTTTGCCTTCCATGGCAGGCGTGCGTTAAGCTTCTGAATTCATAAATACCTTATCGTCCGTAAGTGAATAATTACGAAATTCCTTTGATCTTATGCGTATCAGTTATAAACTTTTTCAAAACGCATGCGTTACAAATTTTAGATTGGATTTGAAAGAAAAGGACCACTGGTCTTTTTGAAAATTTGCACAAGGGACCATTGATTGGCAAGTTCAAATGCGAATTCACAGCTTCTGTTTTCCTAACACAGCATCCCCTTAATCTTTGAAAAGAAGGCAATCTCAGCGAGCAGTGACCATCGAAGAATTTATACATAAAATGGAACAAATATAATATGTTCCATGGTAAAAGTATTGCCAGCAGCCAAGCCAAACAAGATAAAAGCACAATGACGCCAACAGATCAGCACACGAGTTCCAAAGTCAAAAAGCTTGTTGAGCCACTGTGTTTTTCCTTTTAATACTCACAATTAGTAAATTATGATACAGCGATACAATAATTCGAGCTGCTGGGTGGATACATTTAATATTTACAGCAATGCAATGCTCCGATGCTTGAAGTATCAGCCGGGTACATAATAATCCATCTTTTCCACGGGTAGGTTCAAAACTGATGTTTCAACCTATATCAAAAGAAACAAGGGACCAACATTAATGGTGAAAGCTCGATAAATGGTAGTCTAATTTATAGTATAGTTAATTTACACTTTTCCCTAACAAGCAGGGAACATTATTCACTGACTTCATTATGGTTCAAATGTGTTTATAATTCTTGATTTAATTGCAAAATCTCAGGTGTAGCCTGTTGGTCTCATTTCTGAACACAGGACTTCAACAAATTTCCCTTCCATGCAGGAATCCCACCCACGTCACATCAAGATATCAAGCCCTTTCACACACTGAACCACCACCCTGACACAACTCACTGTCTTCCAGTAATTCGTGAGCAAGTGTGCACACAAACTTGACATGTAAACATAAATTTAAGCACGGACTTTTCATGCCTTGAGGCTCACACCCACACTAAAGGTGAATTAAAAACCTGGGCATACAACTGCCCCCAAGAAAACAAATTATGATTGAATATTTGCAAATTAATGCTTAACAAAAAGCAGCAACAGCAAGTTTTTGTTAACTCCAGAAAAAATATTACCAAACGATCCAAAGCAAAATAAGTCACATACCTCTTCAAATGGTACAAAGACAAAAGGTGTTAGACCCCTCTTGTGTGAGACAGCAGGCACATCAGGGTTATGAGTTTCATCATCCTGCCACCCTTCGACCACTCCAAGTATGTCCTCATCGTGGCCATTGACCTCATTATCATTCATACCACTAGTAACAAGTGAGAGCAAATCCATCCGGTTATTAGCCCCAGCTGTTGTACCCCGTAATCTATGAGAAAATGCAGGTTAGTGAAGTGAATAACTAAAGAAGCTTCTAAATTGAGCACAATATAAAATACCCACAATTTCACAGCATGCAGAAGTAAATATATTCTTCTGGTTCTGTAACAACTGGCTTCCTAAAACAGCATAAACCTTTTTCCTTTTAGGTGGACTGAGCCTGAAATTTTAAGGGCTTTTTAGTTTATATACCCTTTTAAGTTCACACACTATATTCAAGTGAATATTAAAGGAAGTTAACTGAGGAAAATGTCATCAGATAATCACATTTGAAAATAAATGGGCGCACCTCTTCCTCCCACCCCAAAAGAAAGAAACAGTAAGAACAATAATAAAAAAATAAAAAAAAAAGAAGAATGAATGAGATGGCCAAGGTTCTGTTATCAAACTACAGAACTAATGCCCTAAAGAAACAGTTATTGTACCTTAAGCGAATTCTTAGCACAGTTGGACGCAAACCAGGATACAGGACAGCAGCTTCCACCTGCAACAAGTTCCCACAAGAACTTTCACAATACATATTGAGCAATGATGATATGATTTGGAAAAATTATATATTTCAAACTCAGCAAGCAGAATCTCTGGGTAACAATATGGCAAAATACAATGGCCTAACCTTGTCCTCTGACAATGTATAATGGCCAGTAAATACACAGTCTGCTTTAGCCGCACGAAAGTTCATGATTTTTGCCACATCTTTGATCTTTTGAGAAGAATTCTAACGATTGCAATAAAGAAAGAAAAAGACAGCAGTCAGTGGAGAAACACAGGATTATTTCGACAATTGAGAGTGATACTGGCTTAAGAAAATAACCTTGTAAATAAATCTGCCAGAAGGGAAAAATCTCATGTATCGATAGTAGCAGACCTGAAAAGACGTTCACAAAAGAGTAAATAATGCATAGAAAAAGTAAATAATGCATAGAAATTTACTCTTTTCTCTCAATAATTTAATTTCTTCTAGCACCACTTTAATCAGAGAAGTATCTGAGGCCATTATCCCTGCAAATCTTTTACGGCCATTCCTTCACAAACATTTCACATTTACTTTTGTTATATTATCCGTACATCTCATGTGTTTTATAGTTCATTGTTCTTGAAATTCATACAGTAGCACATTACTATTTACATAACATACCCAACAAATAACGTCAATAAAAATTGCAAGAAGCCAAATTGGGCTTTGATCTTAAATGAACAGTCCAACATAGAATAGAATGCTATTAAACAATCACTTGGATAGATTTTGCTTCCCCTTTGAGATTAACCCTTTCATGTAGTATGCCTTTCTAAACTTCATTTTGTAATGCTTAGAAAAATATATCACAGAGACCACACTTTAAAGTGAAAGCAAATCAAAATGTTTTTGGAGAAAGTACATGTTTATCAATACAGAATAGAAAACATACTATGTGGACAGGGTTGGTAATCTTCCACTCAGCAATTCCGGCTCGGATATAGGTGTTCCTACTCACATAAAGACCTGAGGATTAAAATTTGCATTAGTTTCATGACATATCAGGTGGAAAGTAGTAACCTTAATTAAATAAAAATCAAGCTGCTGGACTTTAGTCATACATTTTTATCAAAACTAAAACAAAAAACTGCAGCACATCTTACCATCAATGCGGATCCTAGGTCTTAAAAGCCACATTTTCCTCCAAGAACCCTCGTACCTTGACTGTAAAATCTTATAATTTTCCACCATTCCAGAGAGCTTCACAAAGGATATCCCAGTTTCAAGCTTGAATGATTTACATATCATAAACTAGGAAATAAATTCTTAATCAATTCCAAGCTTACCTGCCAAGCCTTTAAGCATGCATTACGCCAAAACACAGGGTTGCGAATTGTGTACCTCCATTTCCGACAGACACATGATGCCTTTCCTAACTCATATGGACTCATTCGCGCAAAAACCTGCACATGAATATATTATTGCTCTAAATTAAGACAATCAAAAAAATTTCACCCTAACCATCAAATAAAGAAAACATAATAGGAGTAAAAGCAGCAAATCAGATTAAGCATGAAAGGAGTTATGAAAATTCCTTTTGAGTGAATCAGTTTTCAGTAAAATCACTTTAAAGAACTCCATCAGAAAACACCTATCAGGTGCTTCACCAGATATTCTTTCCTCATCCAAAATGTGTGATGAGTCTACTAGAAAAGCACCTATCACATGCTTCTTCAAAAAGCACTCCAAGTGCTTCTATGTGTCTACTAGAAAAGCACCTATCATATGCTTCTTCAAAAAGCACTCCAAGTGCTTCTACACATCTCCAAAAGAGCTTTTCACAGTTTGCAAGCACTAGGGGTAATGCTAAAAGCATTCAATTTGCACTACAATGCCGAAAATATTCAGTTTCGGACACTACAAATCAAATTTATGGAACAGATCCCTCAGCCTCAGTTTCTATTCATCCGAGCATACAACTTTCTCATCAATGAAACCAAAAAAAAAAAAGTCTGCTACAACTACATATCAAAATAAATTCAATTAAAACAGCTCATTTTATATCTTTGAAAAAAAAATTCCACAATTAAATTTCAATAACCTTGTAAACTTGTGTAAAAGGTAACAGTAATACCTCGAAAAGCAGCTCATCCGGTAAGCAACGGTGTATGAGCGCCGTATCAACATACGGTTTTCTACTCACGCTTCCAAACGGTGCTACAGGCCTCACATTAATTCCATAAAGATCTGACAGTAAATCACATGAAGGAAAAAATAATTATAAGAACAAAGGCAACGTTTGGCAGCATTGAATTCGGGAAATGAATTAGAGAGAAAGAGGTCCAATTCCACTAATCTAATTTCCCTGCTACCAAACAAAGCCAAATCGAATTTGTTAATTTTAATTAACGAAGAGAATTAAAGATAACCAAGTACACTAGCTGAAATAATTAAATCTACCGAGCCAAGGCCGTTGTGTGACGAAGTGCTGTACGGTTTTAAACCGCAGAGAAGATTCCAGCTCAGCAGGAATTGTCATGGCGAAATCTGAAAGATCAAGATTTGAATTCGACGGTCAACTCATGTTTTGAATGGCAGAAATTGTAAATTTGGTGGAAATAATAGTACCTGAAGCCATGGTCGCAAAGAGGCGGTTGCTCTTCGAAGGAAACACAAGGAAACCGAAATAATCGGACGGCTTTGCTTTTTTTTTTTTATCTTGTTTGTGTCATCACCAAACGCAGCCTGTTACACACAAAAGGATGACCGATAACTTGTTGACCTCACAATTGGCTTTTTTTCCTATATTGTTGGTTGCTAGAGTGACACGTTCTCTTCAGCTGACGTTGTCTGAAACTTACTTATTTTATGTGAACTTTTACGTTTGGCCTTCAATTTTATAATTTATTCATCACCCTCATGTTGGCGCCTTCAATTTTATAAATTTCATGACACGACCTACATAAATTTAAATCTTTTTCATCTGACCCCCTCAAATGAGAATCCTATTATCTCTCCAAGAGGCAAAAGCATTCGAAGTGAGGTTTTGTTTCATGCAACAAAGCAGAATTTCAACACTGCACTCAGTCTTAGCATAAACGAAGTAGTTTTTTGCTTTAAACAACCAGAGGACATTTTCATCCATCTGGAATTATATACTAAAATTTGAGGCTTACCTTCATGAAAATGCAACAAGTTTTCAGCATTAATTTTGATGACATTACAAGAAGTCCTCAGTCAATCATAGCATCATTGATGACATTGAATTCCATCGAAAATTCAATGCATTGCCGAAGTGTTTGTTTACCATCTAGCAAGCAAATAAAAGAAGCAGTGGAGTACCTGGGTATGGTATGAAGGTGCACTAGCTAAAACGTGAGGAAGTTCAAAATGAATGCCCTTGATATGAGGATACCTAGAAGTGATGAAACTAAGAGAAACACCAATTCCATCACCCATACGAACCGACAATTTCAGTCCTTCAAATCCTTGGTAGGCATCAAGAACCTTCTCCACGATCAAAGTAGTGTGGCTCGACAAATGTCTTTTGATCACTTCCTGGATAATCAAATGCCGCCATCCCATATGACTTGTTGAAAAGGATCCAGTCTCTTAGTACAGATTCATTTAAATGACACCAGAATTCAATTAAACGTAAGCCTAATAGTGCATGTTCTGCTACAACTGAACCGATTACTTGATGCAGAAATGTTTCAACTTTCAAGCACCCCGTTTTCACAAACATTAACCCTTGAAACTTTTTGATTTCACCAATCCCCAAATCACTTGAGTATGCAGAGATTTCTGACACAACTCCTAACAATCATTTAGACTATACCTGTTGGGAAGGAATTCTACTATAATATTGATTAGAAAAGCGCAGTCAAAGATTGGACATCTATTTTGATCCAATTTTTTATCCCGCAGGTCGGGACAAAATAAGCCAACTGAGTTTTCAACCAGTGCATTATCTCCTGTTCGAACCTACCACTTGAGAACGTCATTCCCGGCCAAGAGGCGAAGCATCCGGTCGAGCACGACTGGGGTTTTCGAGATTGTTGGTGGGAAGCCTACTCGCAAACTCTGAATGTGAGAGGAGCGCGCCTGTACTTGAAGAGGGGAACGTGGTGTCTATAACATTGAGCTCGATGCATGAGTCTGGAGATGGTAAAAAAGTTCGGGCCTGGCCCGGGTCATAAAGGGCCAGTCCTGGCCAACACCGAATGGATGGGTTTGAATATGGGCTCATGAGAAAAAGAGGTTGGGTTTTTTATTTTATAAATAAAAAATTTTTTTTTACATATTATAATTTTATATTTTATATTTTGTATACTTATTATTAATGTATTATATATTTTATGATTAATTAATCTCTTTAATTTAAATATTTTTATTTTTTATTTATTTTAAACTCTTTTAAAATTTTATTTTATAAATTTACCTAAGTCTAGGCCTGTCCCAACCTGTCTAAGTTTGGACAGGCTTTTAAAGAGCTTGGTTGTGCTGTCAATCAGGCCTAGGACCAGGCTCTTAAATTGCCATCCCCATAGCTGACTTCAGCACTGCAGTATTGGTTAGCCTTATGGCTTGCTTTGTGTCACGGACCGCTTTGTTTCCTCGCGATACCGTGCGGCCTTAGGCGCCAAACTCACACACTCTTGGCCCTAAGTCAACCTCAAACTCAAATCCGCTACTGGATTCGAAGATCGGAAAGTGGATTCCACTCGAAGACACTCAAGATTGGAGAAAAAGACTTATATTGCTTGGAAAGTTTACAAAGCTAGATTGTTACAATATTTGTGGATGTCTTAAGTCAAATGAGGTTCCTCCTATTTATAGGATACAAAGAAGCATTTAATTTATGCCAACTACCATCTACCACCTACCACATTAATATTTACACAAGTCTTTTGAGTTTCTAGAATCCTCCACGGGCCGGCCCATGAGAAAAGACGCGGACCGTGACATTCGGCAGGGTGGGAAGTGATTGGATTAAATTAAATTATATGTAAAATTGTTAAAACATAATAAGAATGATTGAATTATAATTAATAATATTTCATGTTTGGGTACTAAATATAGTATTGTACTAATTTAATTTTGAACAAAATGAAATCTATTAATATTGATTGTTGTTATTTTTAGTATTATTGTTATACAAACTCTATCATTTATAATATTATCTATGTAAAATATTAAAAAAAAAGTTAAACCAAATAATATTTAAATATCTATATGATAATATAATATAATAATATTTATAAATTTTTTACATTGTAGTTACTATGTGATTATTTTTTAACAAAAAAAAATTCTAAGTTATTCTTATGGTCCCATCAAATAAAAATTCTTCATTTTGCTTCATAAAAGTGTGCGCTCAGAATTAAATGGGTTGATCCAAAATAAGTATTAATAAGAGCAACTACAAATGAAACATTATTACTAATAATAATATCATAAATTTTTATTATTTAAATAATATCATAAATTTTTATTAAATTTAATTATGTAAATAAAAAATTATTAATAAGAGCAACACAAATGAAACATTATTACTAATAATATAGTATGAAATTAATATTTTCTTAGAACAAAAAATTTATTATTATTACTCATTAATATTAAATAAATATAATACTATTATTTTTAAATAAAAATAAAATTATTATATTTTAAAATAAAGATAGCACACAGTAATATTATTAATTCTCTATGAGTATAATAATAAGTAAATTTAACTTTGTATTAATGTAAATTATTATTTTTAATTAAATATGATAATATTATATTTAATATTATTTTCTCAAATAAACATAATTTATAAAATAAAATAATATTATTGTTTAAATAAATATGATATTATTTAATTTTATTTTACTGAATAGAATATTTTATTAAATATTATTAATTTTATTCGATTAAATATATTTAATATTTAATATTTTATTAAACATATTATTAAGTAAATATGTTTAATAAATATCATTTATAAAATAATACAATAATATTATTTATTTTTATTTTATTAATAAATATGATTAATAATATTTAATATATTTAATAAAATAAAAATAATATCATATTATTTAAATAATATAATAATATTATTTTATAAATACGTTTATTAAGCATATTTACTAAATATTATGTTTAATAAAATATTAGATATTAAGCATATTTAATAAAATAAACATATTAATAATTAATAAAATATTATTTTATTTTTATTAAATATAATATTTAATTAAATTTATTTTATTTTATTAAAGTTAAATATGGAAGAAAGGAGAGTGGATTGTTGATAAATCAAAAAAAAATAGTGCTACAATCTTCAATTTTTTATCTCAAAAAATTATTTTAAATGACGTGAGATACATCAATTAATTAATGAGATAATATAATAAATTTACTTAAATTTGATAAAAATTTAAAATATCTTATCATTACTAAAAAATAAAATAAAAAATATATAAAAATTATCCGCCATGTTAGGACGCTAATAATGCAGTAATTACTGTTAATCTGCGATCATGATTTGAGTTGACCATAAAAAATATATTTTGTGATGATACTCGGCAAATTGCTAGTTCGTCAACTCTCAGCTACGCTGCCGATCTCCACATGCTCACGCATGACACCTAAGATTTTATTTCCCATTTTTCAAGTTAAAAAATACAAGAAAAATTTTTAGAAAATAAAAAGTACAAGTCTATTATATATTTAATAGAACGATTTCAAGATCGATCGAATGAATTAAACGGGTGGTGGTTGTGTCCTTTCATATTAAATGCAACGGGAAATCAGAGTGATTGATTATGATATTTACAGATTGTCTAAATCGAAGCGTTGGTAAAAATGGAAAATGAAATCTAGAATAAGACGGCTGTGGCATTGAACTTGGGTCCTTCATTATCGACATTGTATCAATGCATTGTTTGGGTTTATTTTGACTTTGATGATTGGATGATTTGAGTTGGATCTATTCAAGCAAAAGCCCATAACTGTACAAAGTTTGGCTCAAAGGTCAAATTCAATTCACTCCGACTTAGAGTGGTACTATTTTGTGCCCCTTAAAAAATATTCACTCAAAAGTCAAATGAATGATTAAGGTTGGATCTCATTGGTAACGTTGTTTGTTAAATATTTAAAATTTAAAATTTTATTAATTTTAATTTTTTAAAATTTATTTATTTATTTTTTATAATTCATATATAATTTTTATATATTTATATCTGAATAGAAAAAAATCATAATTTATGACATTTATCGTAATAGAAAAAAGTCTAAACGATAAATAAATATTAGATTTTAAAAATATCTCTATAAAATAATTTATTTTTTAAATTATAAAATAAAATTTCTTTTTTATTTTGATTTATAAAGGACATAAACATCAAAGAACTAAATTTAAAATATTTTTATTATAAAAATAAACAAGACACTACTTATATTTAGATATTAAAAAAATAAACATACAATTTAAATTTTCATGTTCAAACCTATTTAGACTTAAAAAAATTAAAACAGAATTAAATTTTAGATTTAAAAAAATGACCGCTATCTAAATAATTCTACGTTGATCTATTATAGCACGTAATAAAAAAAATACCTATTATGGTACAACCTAAATTTTTATCCGCATTATCATTGAATTAGTTCTACCCACCACATTAACGGAGGAAATTTCTACTTTTTCATGAATTTTAATAAGATAATAATTAATAATTAATATGGTGTCCAAGTGGAAGCTCAAACCAATTAAGACTACATATTAATGACACTACTAAAAAAATCATATCTTCTTATAATTTGATCTATATGTAAACTTTCTCAAATCTGTCGACACATGACACTTAATAAAACGTATGGTCCAAATTTAATCCTTAATAAATTATTTTTTCACTCTCTTCTCCACCATTTAAATGATAAGTTTTTAGGCTTTGTTTGACATATTTTTTTTATTGTAACTTATTTAAGTGAAATTTTTATTATAAAATTTTTACAATAATTTTACCCAAAAGTTTTGATTGTAACGAGAGTTTTTATTAAAATTTATAAAATTATTTTAATAAATAAATTATTTAAAATTATATTAAAAAATAAATAAAATAAAATCATAAAATAAATAAAAGATATTTTAAATATTTTAATATTTAATAAAAAAATTTTAAATTTTATTTTTTAAATTTTAAATTTTTATTAATAAAGTCAAAATAATTTATTTAATTTTTAAAAATTTTTAAAAAATAAATAATAATAAAAATTTATAAAATTAGATAAAAATTTATAAATATTTAATAAAAAGATCTCACTAGATTGCGATTTCGGTAAGTTACGCGTCTGCACAATAAAATCACAGTAAACAGTCATGTAACTATTGACGTTGACGTCTCACTGCATGTTTTTTCACTTTTGTCTTCTACTTCTCCAATTGGATTAGGCTCGTGGTGCGGTCCCACCTGAAAGGATTAAACTCTACATTCTAGGCCACAAATAACGAAAAAGAAGAAGAGGAAGAACAAGTCACCGGGAATAAGGTCTCGTGACTTGACTTAGCAAGAAGCCCAGAAAATTAAATAGAAAGCCTGTATCAGAAACGTACAGGGAAGAAATCACCATATATAAACCTTGAAAAATATTATTTCATTACTAAAAAAACAACAAAAAATTTCACCCATGTACAAATGGAACATAAAAAAAATCAACCGTTAATGGCCTTCGAGACTATTTTTTTTTTTTTTTTAACTTCAATTTCACCATCTTTTGGCACTACCATGATATTAGCGGGCTAGAAAATTCAACGGAGAACAACGACCATCCGGGGGAGAATAATTAATTAAAAAATAAAATTTACCCATACACTTAATAGATGTCACGAGTCAATATATCTAGGGAGAGGGGTAAAAAAAAAAGATATTAATCAGATCATAAATGATGATATGAAATTACGAATCCTACGCCCAACACTCAATTGCATGAGGGGCGGATGAAATGGACATGATTTGAAAAGTAGAACACGGGGTAAATAGTAACAGCGGCTTTCTGTAAACATATTTCAAAAAATAAAAATAAAAATAAAGATCAGACTAGAAAGTGAAAAAACAGGAGTGTAAAAGCAAAGCGATGAAATTTCCACGTTGACGAAGCTAATGCTTTTGATTTGTGCGTCCGGTCATTTTCTCTCCGACACACAACTACTACTCTTCTTTAATATCAACAATTGAACGCCAATCGATGTGCACTGACCGTTTAAAGCAGAAAAAGAATTTACACGTTTCTGAAATTTGGAAATTGACTCGCGGCCGATGACAGGTGACTGAAGATGTCTCCACTCCGCTCAACTCTGACTAGTGGTTTTTTCTTCTAGAGACTGGACGACTTACTTCCTCTCTCTTTGGTTTCCGGCCTTCTCATCCTGATTCTGACTGGAAAGTCTCGCTGGCAGTGAAAGAATTTACTCCTCCGCAAACGGGAAGCTGATTCGACGCCACTCAGAAGCAGCACTCGAGGCAGAATCAGTAAAAATTTCGGCACTAGCATAGCCTTGCCCCACGCGATAGGCGTTTCCAAATAAGTACTGGTTATCGTACGTTATTGCACATAATTATACTATAATTATTTTTATAAAAAAATTTTAACTATAATAGAAATATAAAAGAATAATTTTTTTTATAATTATTAGATTCTCATCAAACAAACTGTAAAATAATTATATATTTTATATTATTATGTAAAATAACAAGTTCCTTTATAATAATACAACATGAGAATAAAATAATATAAAATAGTTAACAATAATATATTATAGTATAATACTGTTAATAATTAGAATGTATATTTTGTTGGAGTATTCTCTTATTAGTGGTTTAGAGGAGGAGGCATAGGTTCTATATGTGATTGAGATTTAAAATATAACATTAAAGTATTTAATAAACGTCAGTTGTTATAATTTAAAAGTTAATTAAGTTATTTAATTGTATGCATGGATAATTAAATAATTATTATATTTTTATTAATTTTTTTAAAAAAATTATTATTCAAAATTGTACTTGCTATATACTATCAACTATTATTTTATAATTATATATATTTTTAACAATAACTATAATTTAAAAGGTACTGACACCAAACAAAACCGTAATAGTGTTTACGGGTCATGGCTTGTACAAGAGAAAGGTATAGTATTTTTCATGATCCCCCAATTTCAGTTCCTGTCTCTGTACTTGAGAAATGTTTGGTATTTGAGCACTGTCATTAAAAGTCCTTAAGCAATCGCTATCTCTGCAATCTTAGGACCTCACTCACTATATTGGTAATAACTTAGGGGCACTTAGGGCCAATAATGTTAAGCCTCTTCAATAATTTTGGTAAATTCAAAACGATTCTTGTTGCAATTTCAAAGCCATTTTTATTAGGGTCCTGACCCGGTCAACACTCCTTTGGTGTTTGGAAATTGGAATAAAGAAAGAGGTGCGCCTTCGCTGATTATTGAGTACTGATAAGTCATTTTCCTCTTTCGGGAGAAAAAGAAAGAAAAAGGCCCTACCGTTGTGCTGCCACCATCAATTATAGGATTTCGACTGCTTTTAATTTTTTTTTCTCTTTTTTGAAATAGATAGTTTTTTTTTTCAAAATATAAATGTGTAATTGTATTAAATTGTTTTTCACTAAAAAAAAACGATTCCAAAAAGTATCAATCATGCTCTTTTTAAAGATATGTTTTGACGTAAGATTGATGCATTCTCCTACAATCTTTTTCCTTTTTTTTTGCCCTTTTATTTTCAATAAGGAATTTTTGTTACCACTTGCTTGCTCACTCCCATGCCATTTTTATAATACGCCATTAACACCCTGGTGGAGTCTAAATCTTCACCAAGAAAAAAGTTCGATCACAACATTAACTACTCTCTCTCTCTCTCTCTGTTAAAATTCTAACATTGGCGAGATAATAGAACGTTTGACACTGTAAAAACTCAAAAGCTATAAACTATAGAAAAGAAAATGTTCATCTCCTTATATTTTAAATATAATCATATAAAAAAATTAGTTGGTTAAATCTTTATCAATTCACCTCATAAAAAATCATTTATAGTTTTAGCCGAGCATGGAATAGCTACTGCATGACAAAAATTAAATCTTTTTAATAAGTGTTGCTTATATTAAGTGATCAATACATAAACATTTTATACTAATCAAATGAATTAAAAACTTTATTTATGGCTATCTATATTACCGTTATAATCAATCAGTTTTAGTATTCGTGCAAGTACACACGCATATATGTATAAAAAATATATATAATTGTTAATATATTAAAATATACGTCTTTTTATATTTTAATACACACACTCACATATGTGTGCATGTGTGTATATAAACCTAGGAGACGTATCTGTCATATGCCGACTTATCATATTAGTATTATTATTTAAAAGTCTTGGTTTCAAACGCTAATTATCACACAATTCACTGCTTTTCTTTTAAGTGGTTTATAATCTTTGATGAAGGCCTTCTTCATCCACTTGTCGTTATTGTTATTTAACTTTTTTCTGAGTCGAGTCCAAAACTCACTATCAATTGCTCCTTTAATTCTTCATTTCACATCAATCCCCACAAACTAATAGTCTTTGGTAACGCTGGTTCTCACAAGCAATTGACAAAATTCATTATTGCGAACTTCGACGTCTACTGGGGGCCATTACGTATATTACAAATCGACCGTATGTTACTTTCTAATGTTGCTGTACAGGGGCATTACAGTCCATAAAATCAATCGAGTGATTCATCGTATTGGTTTTTGAAATGATGTTTCTATAGATCCATTTACCCTATCCGCATCCATTTTCTTCAAAAAAAAAAAAAAAAACTTTTGGACGATAATACCCCAAGAATGATCGCGAGCATACACTAGGTAATCGATCGCTCATCTATCACCACAGTTAGCATGTCATCATATTCCAGGATGTTTTTGTCCCGAATGCTTTATTTTTTTTACTACGAAAGTGAGAAAAATTTAAGTTTCGATATTTTTACGAATTAACCAAGTTTTGAATTTTTTTTAATTTTCCAAAAAATTTATTGGTACGTAATACCAAAAGAATCTGTAGCTTGACTCCTTTTGCATTTATAACGGTCCACGATGTTATCATAATAAGGTTGACGCCTTAACGGACACTATTATTAGTTATAACAACCCAATTAATTGCTTTAATTAAGTTATAAATTGACCGCAAATAAACGGATTCAAATCAATCTAAAAAAGTTGAAGCTAAATTTAAAGAAGTAATAATATAATCATAAATTTTTATATAAATTTATTTTATATAAATTAATATAATATTATTTAATTAATTAAATCCTATTCAAATACCTCTTGATTTATTAATTTATTTTTATTATTTTTAATTTTTATTTAATTAATGAATTAATATCAAAATAATTTATATAAAATAAATTTATAAAAAAAATTTATGACTGCATCTTCACTTAATTTAAAGAAGCTGAATTCAAATAACATGACTTCAGGTAGTGGGAAACTCAAAATTGAATTGACATTAACCTAAGTTTATCCACAAATAATGAAACTCAAGGACATCAATAATTGACTTCAGGTAATAATGCCACATTTTCTCTGCGAACAGTTAAAAGATGATGATAGCACGCATGTGTAGTTGTGATAGATGATTACTCGTTCGATTCTGCAAAATGTGTAGTTACTTGACCCGAGATTTGATATTTCGTAGGAGATGGTAGGTTTGTACTAAAATAGATGAGAGCTCATGGTATTTGTTTTTTATTTTTATATTATCCAAAATTCAAAATGAAGAGCCTCTAAAGTTTACCACCAACTTAAACTCTTTGGTGTTTAACATGATAATAAACCTCACTGCTATTAAGAAGACTTGGAACCATTTATCTTGAAGTCTCTTAGCTATTAGTAAAACTGGAATCCTTCACTTTAAAATTACAAAGAAGAGTGCTGATTAAATCTGATCGAGAGATTAATGGCGGTCACGGTACTTCTTAATTAGCTTGACCTTAGAGAGAACTAATATTTTATGGGGTAATTTAATGTCAATAAATAAAATATGTTTCATTTTTTTTCTCTTTTTCTAACGCAATCTGAACTAATACTATGCTGTTAGTATGTTTTACTAAATGGAATTACTGTTTAATCCCAAAGCACTAAACAAAAATTAAATGGTGTAAAGGGCAATGTTGAAAAAAATCACAAATCTTGACCTAGACGTTTATCAATTGCAAGGCGAGGAAACAAACATGAATTGATATGAGACGTAAAGTTCCACCATTTTGACAACATCCTCCAAGTGGATAATATCAAACTATTTGACAAGGCATATTATATAGTAAAGAAAAGAAAAAAAAAGTAGTTATTCTTTTTTTCTTTTTTTTTTGGGGGGGGAGGGAAAAAACAAAAAGTTGCTACCAGTTGATTAATGTTTAATTCTCGATGGTGGTGATGATGACGATACAGTCATTCACCATGATATCTCTTTGAAAGGATGAGATGTAATGCATCTTTGGGCTTCTTTTTAATAAATTTTTCTCTTAAAATAATTGAGATTAAATAATAAAAGAATAAAGTTGGAATGAGTTCTTTCACTAAAACATTGCATTAGATTAGGAAAAATTATAGCCTTTTGCGATTTGTTTAAATCTAACAACCGTATAAATACATAAAGTCAAGTAATTTTCTCATGATTTTTCTGCCTCTGCTCCTACTTGAAGAAGTGCTTCACGAATCATTATAAAACTTTTTCTATACTAGGCTGTTATTCCATATACAGTGAACCTAAAAAAAAAAAAAAAAAGAAGAAGAAGAAGAGTATGTTTCAAGGGGGCTCAAGGCTCAAGGAATCCATTAATCCTTATAATATTTCTATAAAAAACATGATCAATTATAACCCATTAATCCTTATATTAATTATAGTAAAAATATTGTCAGTTATGTTAATAGTAATAATAAAATCCTAATTATTGTGGGATAAATTGTTAGTTTGTCTAATTAGTATAATGTTGTAGTCTGATTGAATTCCGTGGAAAAAGAATACTTGGGGACTGCATATTATAAATTTTATTGATTTTCTTTTAGCTTTGCCTTACTTATGCGGGGCCAAACCTTTATTTCGTGTTAATGTTGAATTTTTAACCGATAACCTAAGCTTTTGGGCTATCCCATTGTTGACTGCTTTGGCTAATTCCCAATAATGGCTAAACACTAAACAGCCTAAACTATAAAAGTGATTATCACGTCTTTAATTTAAGGAAACATGGTGTCTCATTTCTTGATAAATTATATAACCATTTTGAAGGAATAGATTACAAAAGTAGACAGTTCTCTGGCATTACTCAACAAACAAATCCATAACAAAGGTACAATCCAAAAGCCAAAATTTTGGCATCTTCTAAAGATAATTCAAGAAAGTTGAAGTAAAGAGCACACAACATTTCCATACAGCCCACAGCTTTGCTTTGGCATGCCAAAAACATTTTTTGAAAAAATAAAATCTGCTTCTTAAATGAACAATTCAAGAAAGAATTATTTTATTTAAGGTGCTCATTTAAACTTGTCCTTTGGGAAAAAAAAAATAAATTGAAGGAAAAAAAAAAACGTTTCACATGCATAACTGGTAGCGGTGGCCTTGTTTTGTTTCGTTTTTTTGTTTTAATTTTTTGGGGTCTGCAAATTTTTGTTACCCACTTCCTACTTTTTTGTTCTCATTCATCTAATGCATCCGAACTGAACATGGCTAACAATGTATCTGCTGTACTATGATCATGCAATGTCCACACATAATTAAAAAAAATCATTTATGCTAAAAACAGGAAAACTCATTTGGCCGTTTATATTTTATTATAAAATTTTTGTACTATATATTGTTCGTAAGTTTTGTTCCCGGTCTTGTTAATACAACCATAAATTAATTGGAAAAATAATTTTATTTCAATATGCATCATAATTTAATAAATCTCAAAGTTGACCATCTTTGGTCTTTCACATTTCATAGCCCATATAATTTTTTTTTCCTTTTAAATGCAGACACCTGCGCTAAATGGCTAAAACAATTTATACATTTTAAAATGTAAATTTTTATTTAATTAAAACACTGTAAAATGAACTACACCATTGAAAATTAATTTGGTACCTATTTGACATGCCTTATCTAATGGACATAATACTTATTTAATTTCAAAATCTGTTTTTAAAATTTCTGTTATTGTTTAATAAAATTTTTAATAAATTATTTTACCTCCACTAAAGTTCAAATATAGGAGTAGCGATCAAAGAGTTTCTAAAAGGCTAAACTGTATAAAATGCATATTATTTATTTGGTATTCTTATTTCACCTCTTCCATAATATAGATTTCAAAACTTACTTGTTAAATTACTTTTATAATTATTAATAAAAGTTTTTATTGACAATCAAACAATTACATTCTTCTAAGTAGAAATTTAACTTTTAAAAACTCTGTTTGAAAAGTTATATCACATTGAGCTTTAATAATATATTGTAGCTAAGCTATAAAAGAATGGCAGGATTGTTATGCAATATGGAAAAGAATAATAATGTTAGCAATCTATTGGATAACAAATTTTATAATTGACCAAACTAATATTATAATATCTTAAGAGATTTGGATCTAGTGTTGAGTTGAACTGTATTCAACTCTTCGTAATCTTTTGTCACATATGCGTATAAGTAATATATAATTAAAATTTAATTAGTTTTATATTATTACCAATAACCATCAATATATATATATAAAGATGGGATTAAAAGTGGTAATGTGGCATCGCCATTCTTCATCTTTTTATATTATCTTTTATCTAAATTTTTAGTTTAAATTAAAAAATAAGTACATGACAAAAGATTAAAAATATAAAATAAATAGAAACTAATTACAAACGATTTGGTTGAGAAATAAATTTCAACATTACGTAACCATTAATAATAATTAATTATAAATCTTGAAACATTTATTTTTTTTATTTTGTGGCTTAAAATACATCAATCAATCAAATAATTAATATAGAAAAGAAAGCTCCTTCATCTTCCCTTAATAGTGAAGAAGCCAAAATGTTATATAATTTTAATGTCATAATTTCATATTTAATTATGTAACATTTTGGCTTTTCTAAACTCTCTAAACATTAAATATTTAAGGTTGTGTTTATATTTTTTAAATTATTTAACCAGCATCCTCTTTAAAAGATTCTTGTATTTTTATTTTTAATTTATTTAAATCAAATTATTTTATGTTAACAATGAAGAAGCACAATGAAGAAGCCAAAATATTACATAATTTTAATGCCATAAATTCCATATTTAATTATGAAACCTTTTGACTTCCTCAAACTCTCTAAACCCTAAGTATTTAAGATTTGTTATGTTTGAGTTTTTTTTATTATTTAACCAATATCCTCTTTAGAAAGACTTTATGTTTTTATTGTTTGATTTATTTGAATTTTTACTATCGTATACTTCACGAAATACATTTTTCTTAATGAGTTAAATAATAACAAAGATAGTTGGATGATAAGGGTTAAATTTTGTAAGACTTATGAGTCTGTTAATGCCAAGAAGAATGGAGAATTGATACTATAGATATGATTTTTATTAATAAAAAGGTTATATAATAAATTCCTTCTCCTATTGCTTTCTCTAATTATTATTTTTTCCAATTGTTTTACATTTAATATAACATGTTTTTTTCTTCTCCTTTTTTTTTTAGGAAAATCTAATGCATGCAATAATTAAGAAAAATTTAGTGACAAGGTATAGACACCTATTGAGTGAGGGTTCTTTATATAATGTTAAGAATTTAAACAAGATGAGCATTGAAGTTCTCAAGTGAGAGTAGTTTTTTTTTTTATTTTTCCTTTTTCCTTTTCATCTACTTGTGCTATTTCTTCCAAAATGTTAAAATATTTTTACTAGTTTTGTAAATACTTATTATTTGATTGCATGAACATATTATTACTGTGGAGGATGAGATTAGAAATATATATAATTCAATGCATTATTGCTAAGGATCTTCAGTTATAAAATTTAATTTAAAACTTATCAATAACTATAAAAGATAAAATCTCTACATATTTAAACTATATACATTGATATAGAATTTTAAAGTTAACAAAAAAAAGGTAACTTTCATAAATAACATTAATTTTATAAGATAGCTTAATTTTTTTAAAAAAGTAATTCATATTTTTTAATCAAATTCCATCAAGTATAAAATAAGAAAAAGGATGATACCAAATTTTATATATTTAAAAGATTAGCTCAACACTAAATTTATTTCTAGGAGAGAGAGAGAGAGAGAGAGCGCGCGCAATAAATTGCGATTTAAAGAGCAAACTTAGGATTAATTCAACTTTTTATTGTGCTGCGATGTACTTTTCTCATTATAATTCAAAATAGGATGCGAGTCAAAAGCATTGAAGGCCACGATTCCAGTGGAAGATGGAAGTTTGAAAAACGTGAGTCAATTTGTCAAAATGCCCAGAAGAACACGGCGAAAATACTGAAAGAAATTTGCAGAATTTGTACATTTTTTTTCTGACGCAATTTATGCGGCCATAAATCTCTGGCATTGAATTATTGAAAAGTATAATCTTTGATGAATAAAATTTTATTCAAAACTGACAAAATTGAAGAAAAAGAAGGTGATGAAATTAGCTGTCGTGCACAAAATGACCAAAATGTTTTGAATTTTCAGAAGAAATCTATAGAATTTTGAGAAAGTTACGTGATTATTTACAAGATTTTAGAAGAGCTTTCCAATAATTAGCACTTAAAAAAGAAAAATTCTATTTTTCGAAACTGAGTTGCATTTCGACTGTGAGTGTTTCTGGTCCGCAACTTTAAAACATGCTGGTCCACTGGTCGTTCAAATCTCACATCACATAATTCACATTTTGTTTTATAAATTTTGTTAATCGTTTTTTTCAACTTATATTTGTTTTATAAAATATTTACCTTTCTTTTCAAATATGAAGATGCTTTCATAAAATATGTTTTACCCACAAACAAATATATATATATATAAGGAGATTTTATCTTACAATCGATGTTCTTCTACAGTACTAATATAAATAAATTTATATTATTATTATAAAAAAAATAACTTACAATCCGTTGAAAAATAATTTTTTTCATATATATATATATGTATATATATATATGAAAGCAATTAATATGTCCAATCAACTTTAATGTTAGCGATTTCTTACCTTATTATTAAGATTAGAAATTGAGGCTCGGATGTTTGTTTTGGATGCGTTTTTTTTTTAATTATTTTTTTAATGATTAAAAATTTCTGAACTAGACGTTAACTATGACACCTCCCAACCACGATGAAACAACGCTCTAAATAATAAATTTAATAAAAACGAATTGCGTAAGTCTAAATCCGACATTCACGATTCTGTCGCTACATTAAAAATAATATTAATTTATAGAAATATAATGGGTAGTACATACATTCTATTGATTTCCTTTCTCTCCACAAAAAAAAAAAAGAAAAAGAAGAAACACGATTGCCTGTATGTGTGCGTGCGTGCGTGCGTATGTATGTATCTATTGTTACGATAAAAACTGATTATTTAATCTTGCACGCCTCATTTTCTCAGTGCTCCCTGATATCATCGCATCTACGATCTACAGTCTTGATCATGTGGTGCAATTGAAGTGATTCTTAATTAACGATGACTTCGTCACGAGAAAATTTAAAATAAATTAAATGTATTATATTAATTATATAATAAATAAATAATATTATAATATACATATTTAAAAAAAATAATATATAAATTATGATTATATATATTATATATGTATCAATTAAGTATAATATATCGTAGATATTCTAAAATTACTCCTCCGTCCCGTGCCTTTTTAATCACCTCGGTCCACGTAATTCGCTAACAAAATGACATAGTAATACCGGTTATCTTTATTGATTTTGTTTAATTAATATAATAAAAAAACAGAAATAAAATGAGACGAATTAAGCAAGATCAGAGTGTCAATCTGTCTCATTAAAAACGGCTTCTGAAAGTGGTGGGCCCCCGCTCTAACTGATGCGATTCGACGCCCGGCCAAACTACCTGCTAGGACAACTTCTTTTTCGCTTTTGATTACTCCTCCTTCATACATATTCGTCCACGTGACTATTTCCGCCTACTCCATTTATCACCACGTGCTCAAAATTCCCCCATCTTCATATATCTTATTATTTCTCTCTCTCTCTGGGTGTGTTTCTCCTCCATTTTCATTTTTTCTTTTTTTTTTTCACTCTCGCCACTTTCTCTGCAAACATGAAGCTTCAAAAACTCTCTCTCGCGTTCAAAATTTTGAGCTTCAATTTAATTCTTATTATTCTCTTGCAAGTTGAATCCTTAACGCCGGCGAACAACGACTACGCTTTCTTTGACATAAACTCGTTGGGCTCATCAACGACGGCAGCAACAACGCCGGCTGTGAAACCCGACGGCGGCGGCGTCAAGAACCGATCGTCGACGTCACGGAAGTCGTATTCGAGCTGCGAAGTGTGGAGCAGGGCGTGCTCGAAGGAGGTGATGGAGCTGGCGCGGCGGCCGGAGACGGTGGATTGGCTGAAGAGCTTGAGGAGAACGATTCATCAGAACCCGGAGCTTGCTTTTCAAGAATTTGAAACCAGCAGGCTCTTGAGGGCCGAGTTGGATGGGATGGAGATTGGATATAAATACCCGTTGGCCAAAACAGGTGTCCGGGCGTGGGTCGGGACAGGTGGCCCGCCGTTTGTTGCCCTCAGAGCTGACATGGATGCACTTCCGATTCAGGTTTCTTTTTTTGGTTTAAAAAATAGTTCTATTTTTAGTTCCCGAAGAACATATTTGTACATTCATGCATGTCTCATATACATGTATGTATGATCTTGCATCATGCATGCATGTAATTGGATATCCCGTTAGTGGCAATTGATTTTGAGATCTGGGAATGTCTCAAATTTGGAAATGTGAATATTTTTACTTTTTGGGAAATTGCTGAAATAATTTCTCTTCTCCTTCTTTTCTCGTTTTCTCTTTTTCAAAACCTGAATTCATATCATATTATCGTCGGCGTCATCATTATTATTTTGTGTCCTCTTCCTGTTATTTTAGTTCCATTAATTGTGAATTTGTATTTTCAACTACTCCTCCGAATTAACAGAAGTAAAAATTAAAAAAAAAAATCATTTGCTTTTTAAACAAAATTATCCATAATAATTTTTATCATTTTTTACTACTGAAACCGATAATCTCCTATTTTCATAAAATTTATCGCTTTACTAATCCTACGAACGTATTTATTTACCTTATCTAATTTACATATTTATTTATCAATCCTATGTACATATTTATTTAAGATCTATAATCTCTTATTTTCATAAAATTTATCGCATATGTACGTATTTATTTATTTTATCTTATTGATATCCATCATTCATGTGTCAGATTAGATCAGATCTCAAAAGGTACTCATATTTGTACTTAATAGAATCATGTGAAACAAGTCAGAGAGAAAAAAAGGGCACCTGAAGTCAGAATTGTCTCAACGGAATATTCCTTGATTTTAAGCCTCTTGTGAGCAAATATACAAATATTAGTTGGCATGCCTACTGATTACGTTGAATGTGGGACTAATGTAAATAGGAAGCCGTCGAGTGGGAACACAAAAGCAAAGTGGCTGGCAAAATGCACGCTTGTGGTCACGATGCGCACGTTGCCATGCTTATTGGTGCGGCCAAGATCTTGAAGAGCCGCGAACATCTTTTAAAGGTTTGCAAAGAAATTAAAAAAAAAAAAAAGAAGAAGAAAAATGCCCTTCTTTATCATTTTCTTTGTTTGAATATATGTTTTTTTTTTTCCCCTCAACATCGTTCTTAGTACTTCAGAAGCTGTTTGCACATTGGTATTCTTTTTCTACATGGATGTCCAATTTGGAGATGAATTATTGCACTTCGTGGAATGAAAACTAGGCGGTGGCATTGACGTAATTGTCATAGGCTATCGAAGAATAATGTGTGTGTAGGACGGTGGTTTTGCTTTTTGTTGAAGAACTGATAATTTGTATGGGCAGCGATTGCTTTTCAAAGCGTCCGTGGAGGAAATAATGATGGGCCTCATAATTAATTTCCAGTGCGTAACCGTATATGGCCTTCATAGAGCAGGCCTTTCGCTTTGTTGCCGACCCGTCTTGTCTTTGTCAATTGCCTTCCCTAATGGGCAAGCTAGAATAGCATTGATGATGGGGGGGTTTTAATTTTTAAAAAAAAAAATTAAAAACCTGATATTTTTCAACCCTATTTTGAAAATGTCAGTCCACCGTCCTTTTATATTTACTTTGTATAAGACTTTATAAAAAAGGAAACATGAGAATTTGGAGCACTCGGACTTTTAACTCAATGGTCATGGATAATGTGACGTGCTACACTGCTATTGTGCTATCATATTATCTCTTCCCTGGACTTACTCACTTGTACGAAAGGCAAACATGTTCTTTGCTTTCGCAATGTTTGTCTGTTCATTTCCTTTTAGTCCAAAACTCAACCATGTTAATTTGTTTCAATGGGGTATCACATTAACCCCATATATATATATATATTATGGGGATAGGCTTGAAAGATTCATTGTTGATTTGTGTGTGACATTAAAAATTTTAGGTATCTGATGTGTATGGATCATGGGCTTTCTGTGCATGTGCTTGTAAACCAAAATGGTCTTTCCTCTGGCTTTGCAGGGCACTTTCAATAAATACTGTTATATTCTGTACCTTTCTTTGTACTATCTTTTAGCAAATCTTTGATATTAGCTTAATGTATCCACAAAATAGCCTTCCCCTTATCAACATGAATGAACCAGCAGCCACACTGCTCACACATGGTCTGTCTTGTGGACTATCATGCATCACATATAAGGAAACTCATATTAGATTCATTTTTTGAAATAAAGATGAATGCATGTTTGATAACGTCTTCAATTCAAAGAGTAAAACTGAAAATAATTGTGGTAGTAGTAATAGTAAAAATAATAATAATAGCGGGACCAGGATAATACTTTAAATGGATAAGACAATGAGCATTTGGAGAACTTGGGCTGAGGTTTTGTGCTCTAATGATCTTACTTGAGTAGATTATTCTTTTTCTTCTTCTTATTATGTCTAAGATTAAAAATTAGATAGGGAGCTAGCTCTAATAGGTTGGAAATTTTCTTCATCAAATTAAAACATGTTTCTCTAATGAAAATTTTGTTAGGTTCAGATCTAAGTCAACTCTATGACGTGATGCATAGTGTTTCTTTTTTTTTTTTTTTTTAACAAAAATGATAGTCTGCCACGTATTTGTTTAGTTAGCTTCTTTAGCATTAGCCTTTTTTTGGGTTTCTATTTAAAATATCTGGATTTATTTTAAAACATAGTTGCACCCACGCTTGGTCTACCTAACCATTATAATTTCGAACATATATTAGTTTAAGTAGTATAGCAAAATTTGAGCTTCTTTTCGTTGATTGCATCACTTCTCTCTCCCTCCTTTCTGTAATGTCCCAGCTTTGTTTAGGTACTTCCTATTATCATATATCGTTTTGGGTATGGATTAATCTATCTTGAGTCAGTTGGACATCTATAGCTTGCCCAATGAGGAAAAAAGTATTAATCAGCTTAAGCTTTTCTTAAGCAACTTAGAATCTTGTTACATATACCTTTTAACCAATTATAAAATGAGATGAAAACAGACATCCAACTTCAAGAATCTAATGAAATGAGAACTCAAAACTTCTCAAATGCCAACCAATATAAAAAGACTTCTTTTTTAACAAGTTAACACTTTGTTGTGACAGGGAACTGTAATATTGATATTCCAGCCAGCGGAGGAAGCTGGGAATGGTGCAAAAAGGATGATGGCTGATGGGGCTCTCGAAGATGTCGAGGCAATATTCGCCGTTCATGTGTCCCACGAGCATCCTACTGGTGTCATTGGTTCTAGGCCAGGTCCTTTGCTAGCCGGCTGTGGTTTTTTCCATGCTGTAATAAGCGGAAAAAAGGGTCGTGCCGGCAACCCACACCACTCAGTTGACCCTGTTTTGGCAGCCTCAGCAGCTGTGATTAGCTTACAAGGCCTTGTCTCAAGAGAAGCAAATCCTTTGGACTCTCAAGTGAGTCTTTCATTGTGGAAAATTACAACCCATTTTGCTCTCAATCCCTCTTTTAGACTTCATTGACATTCTTAACTGCTATTGTTATTGTCTCAATATACAGGTTGTGTCTGTGACCTATTTCAACGGCGGAGACCATCTCGACATGATACCCGATACTGTGGTCATTGGTGGTACATTAAGAGCTTTCTCTAACACTACTTTCTATAAACTACTACAGAGAATAGAGGAGGTGTGTGATTTTTTTAATTTAAAAAAAAAAAAACCATTCGCATATTCATCAGAATTCACTGACAATACCTTGAACAATATGAGCTAACACAACTAGGACAATCTGAAACAGGTTATTGTTGAGCAGGCTAGGGTTTTTAGATGCTCGGCAACAGTGGATTTCTTCGACAAGGGTAATACAATCTATCCTCCCACTGTGAATGATGAAGACATGTACGAGCACGTGAAGAAAGTGGCCATTGATTTGTTAGGTCCCACGAATTATAGGGTGGTTCCACCAATGATGGGGGCAGAGGACTTCTCTTTTTACTCAGAGGTGGTTCCTGCAGCTTTTTACTATATCGGAATAAAAAACGAGACCTTGGGTTCAATACACACAGGACATTCACCCTATTTTATGATAGATGAAGATGTTCTACCTGTAGGTGCTGCAGTTCATGCAACTATTGCAGAAAGATTTCTCAATGAGTATGGACAAGGCTTAAAAATTTGGCTGTAGCTTAAGCCACAAGAGCAGGAAGTATTTTAGCTCAAAGAGAAAGAATTATACTAACTTGTGCTCCCTTATTTTTGGTGCACTTGGCAGTTAAAGGGCATAATCTACCACAGACAGGTTTAAGACCCTAGTTTTTTGGTGTGCTCTGGGTTTAGGGGAGGACATGCAAGGGGCAAGAGTGTAAATGATGAAGTAGAGGATCCTCTACTGGTACCATTAGTTTTAAGCCGTAAAACCTACTAAATGTTCTATATATTTGTAGCTTGCTTTTATTTAAGTATATTAAGGGGAATTATTCTGTCCCTAAGATTCTGATGAAGAAGTCCCGTAACACAAACACAAAATCAAGGCAGACGGTGTGCTCTCACTAATTTATTGTAAGTACTAGAAAAGAACTGTTTCTGTAGACAGAAGGCAGCAATGAGGTTTTCAACTTGGTAAAACATAGACCACCCAAAATGACTGGAGCAATTGCAACTTAAGAATCTTATTTGTGAGCATGCCTAATCTAACTACTAAACTTAACAGAATGATGGCCAACATAGTCCAAACTCATCTTGCGCAATACAATTTTGTTCTGACATTATTACCTATATTACTTCATTTGCCCATTGCAGAGGGTTGAATTGCATCTCGGTTTAATCTCTTCTCTCTCACATGCATATGGGACACCCGTACATTCAATGCCTAGGAAAACATGATATTTCATCATATTCATCAACTCCTGTCCCAGGAAGAAAAATAGAAATTCTGCCTTGACGCAAACATAAATTTAAGCACATATTTATTTCATCTATTCAGAGAGCACACTGCAAATAAATTTTAAAAATTTCCTTCAAAATTTCAGATTCTTAACTACTAAAAAGGATGGGGCTTCTACAGCTTTATCAGAACTAACAACGCCATATTACTCTGACAATTCTCACCTCTTCTCACCACATAAACATCTAGCAGCTTGTAGAGCAAAATATGTGAGGATGATATCAGCACCAGCCCGTCGAAGGCACATCAATGACTCCATCATAACCCTCTGCTCATCAATCATTTTGAGAACACCACCAGCCTTGATCATTGAGTATTCACCAGAGACCTGGTACCACAAAGATAGCGAAGTCAGAGAGAGGTGGGAGGAAATTGAAGTAAAACAACATATGTTTGTTCGGTTGGCAGCTGGAAAAAGTAACTTTGGATTGTTATCCAGAAAATACTCCAATAATTGTCATTTTTATCCAACAGTCTCCCAGTCCTAAACATAAAGATGGTATGAATAAACTCTAAGAAAAAACAATACTGAAATCAAGTAAGCTTACAGATAAAAGAGCACCTGATATGCAGCAATCGGTAGAGGATATTTATCCCTGAGAAGCCTAATGACATCCAAATAAGGAAGACCAGGTTTCACCTGCGAACCAAGGACAGAAAACTTCAGCATGAAAAGAGGTTCAGACATGAAAATAATTCAATAAGCTACAAAAACAGCAATACTAACCAAAAGGATATCAGCTCCTTCTGATTCGTCTGCTTGGGCTTCAACTAGAGCCTCTCGGTAATTTGCTGAATTCATCTGATAACTTTTTTTTATGAAGCCAAAATAATATACAAAGGTAAGCACCAGAAATGCCTAATGAAAAATTTATCATATAATTCAATCACTCTAATCACATACGTTTTTTTATCTCCAAAACGTGGATTTGAATCTAATGCTTCCCGAAATGGACCATAAAATGAACTCGCATATCTGTTGGCATGTCAATAGAAATTGGCGCATTAGATTAGTGACAAAAGATTGCATACTAACATAACAATAAAAAACAGACGAACAGAAAGTGCAGTTCATGTACCCAATGAAACTATATTGTTATAAATGCACTTGTGATTAATGACAGACTCAACCAAATTATGCTCTCCACACCAAATCAGGTGCTATGTGCTACAATTACGACATACAATGAAGTGGGCATGAAACAATGAGAAATTATGAACAACATACAATCAGAGTCTGTGAGTGTGGTCCATTGAAAAGGAAATATCCATTAACATTGCAATATGTAACAGGAAGCAGAACATTATGAGATAAAAGAAAAACCATATGGTAAAATTACTTGGCCGTGTAGGACATGATAGAAACATGCTGAAAACCTTCAGCATCAAGAGCTGCTCGAATTGCTCCAACACGACCATCCATCATATCACTGGGACTCACAACATCGGCTCCAGCACGGGCCTATTTAGAGAAGTAATGACACCAATAAAGTCAAGAACTAGCCAGGTACATCAGAAACAAAAATATGGAAGTGAAGACTAGAAACATCCTACAAGGTTAATATTGGGCAGCTGGTGAGATGAGAAAAAGCCAACCAGAACCGATCAAAACACCTTTTCACTACATGTAAATAACAACAAACATTAAGTCATGCATGAAGCAGTCTTCAAGCTCAGGCAGTGGCCAACTCAGACTGTACAACAATATGGTCTGAACAAATGACTGCATCAACACCTAAAAAATGCAATAACTCCTAAACCTCAGGGGATCACAGATATTTTTAGAAACTAAATACAGATAAGATAAATTTTAATGGTGGAAAATCAACGGAAATTACCTGGGACACAGCTTGTTTACATAATTGATGCACTGTTTCATCATTCATAATGACTCCTGCAGTACATTGCAGAAAATACAGCAATGAGCTACTCTGCGTCTGTAATCATGAAAATTTCATAATTTAACCAACAAAAGTAGACAAGAAACATGGGCAAGGGTTCTCTTTCCCACACACGTGTGTGTGCACATGCGCATACATAAAGCTCATTTCTATTGTCCAATAAAAACTTAAAAAGAAAAACAATTCAAAGCAAATATTCCACATTTCTATTTTCAAACATGGTAGCAACAATAAGGATACAGACTTACCGTCTTCTCTGACAATACCATCATGCCCATCAGAGGAATATGGATCTAAAGCAACATCAGTGTAAATTACCTAAAGAAAGAAATATTAGTAAAAAAAAATTGCCACAATTCCGTACATAGAGAATCCTAGTCGGAAACATAACTACTTCCAGAAGTATAAATGATTTTGACTTACAATATCAGGGTATCTGTCCTTGAGCAGCCGTATCGTACGAGGCACCAGACCATTATCATTGTATGCTTCATCTCCTGTGGGAGACTGAAATGCAAGAACCAATTACATTACAGAAGCCCTGGTTTAAAGAAGAGAAATGTAGAAAGAGAATATAAACCTTCAAGGCATCTGGAACTTTGGGGAAGAGCACAACACTATTCACACCAACATCCCGTGCTTTTGCCACCTGCAGCAAACAATGCTTTGTCAAATGCAATTAAGCAATTCTATAAGCAAACTGTGCATGAACATTGCAAGAGTAAAACAGAAAAGCTGCTTCTATACGGTGGTAAACAATTTTTTGCAAGCAACTGGTAACTTAAAATCTAAAAGTTCCTCCTCTAGCAAAGAAACAACATATAATTTTTAAAGACAATAGGGTGCTTAATCATTACTGCCTTAGGCAGTGAACGTAAATCCAAATTTTCTTTGTTGAAAATGATAGGCAGAATAGTGACAGCTGAATCACCTCTTGAACAAGTCCATGTCTCCAACCAAGTCTATAACAACCGGGCATGGCCCCAATAGGTGTGTCCTCCTCTCCTGCAAAAATTTTTAGTCGATTTATACTATTAACAACTCAAGTGCATATGCTACTGCTCACAATTTGAATTTATAGCTGCACAAGGAATATTCATAACAGAAGCAACCTTCATGAATAAAAAGTGGATATACAAAATTTGCCGGTGAAAGATTTGTTTCCTGGAAGGATGCTCTCATTGCGGGTGACTTCCTATTACGACGAGGCCGCCGACTAAGTGGCTGACATAAAACAACATCATTAGTTACAGAAGCTTACACAAAAACAATGCAAGGTAATTCAACATGACAGAACCAAAATTAAAGTATACTAAATCGTGCATACTTTATCAACTTTGTCCTTAACGTTGACCCCCAAAAAAAAAAATGAAGCTTTGGCGATGTCATGACAATTAAAGAATTCAGTTGACAAATTAGACGCATTAATTACACGATTACGAGATAGAATAGAGAACAGAGGCTCACTCACAAGAGAAGGAACCACAGGAGTTCCAGCTGGCGCGGCAGGCGTTGGTGGCACGGGAGGCGCTTCTGGAATATTTCCGGCCACAACAGCTGCCTCACATTCAGCGTCACTCATTCCAAGCTTCTTCATAGCTCCATCATGCGATTCGCTTGCTTTAACAACCAAACGACGCGCTTTTACGGTTGTCATTTTGGCGCAATTGAACCTTAACGTCACCGACGGTCTTAATCCGACGTAGTTCTGACATTCCAATTGCTTGATCGAAAGAGCACCACAAGGAGCGTGAAATACCGACGAAGCCATTATTGCACTTTCAACTGTGTAAGAATTCACGATCAGATTCGTGCCAATTTTGAATATATATATATATTATATAGGATGAAGATGAAAATAAAAATCAGTTTGGTTGCTGAGGACGCGGAGGAAAATGGACGGGAAAATCTTACCTTTGAAGTTTTAACAGTGGAGAAGCTTATCTATCCGGTTGCGATTCAGACAGTAGAGTGGCCAATAGGAAGAGATATTAGGCCGTGAACGCAGACACAGGATCTCCCGCTCTTAACCCACCTCTCTCTTTTACTGACAATCGAGTGTGTCGTTGGATTAGGTCGCCTTTTCTGTCCTTACTCTCGTGAGTAGTTATTGTTTATACTCGCTTTCTTGGCCGCCACTTCTCTTTATTGGGCTTGTACAGAATCTGTAGGGCCATTTCAGGCCCAAGGAGGACTACGACAAACAGCAGGCCTTTCATGGGTAAAGGATTGAGAAAGTGTGGATTCACTGTTTGAGATTTTGGAAGCTGAGGACTTGAAAAGTTGAATGGATTGAAGAATCTCAACTTTATTACAGAGATTAGGCCTTTTACACCAACCCCTCAAGATCTTATAAAATTCTCTTCAATTGGAATTACTTAAATAACTGAGGTAAACAAATTTAATTCCTTTTCAATAGCCATGCACAAACACATATACATTAAATTTCAATTAGAAAAATATTTATTTATGAAACTTGCAAGAATTTAGAATTTTGGAGATAGAAACTAAATAACAAGAAAAAAATAATTTAAGATTTTTATACATTTTATAAATAAAATTTTAAAAGAAATATACTTTTTGAAGTAAAATTTTTATGGTAAGATGGTTGATTCTAATATATGGCTAGTGTTTATAAACTAAATGGAGAATTTAGGGGAAAAAATAAAAAAGTACTGTTAAAAAGATTTTAGAGGGGTGTTAAAAGCTCCACTCTATTGAATTTTTAATTTGGGCTTACCTGCGTGACCCTTTATGAAGTCACCCAAGGGGCCAATTTTACCCGCGTTTTGTATGGGTATTGCCTAGGGCTGTGATATTAACAAATCCATGATAAAGCCGTTTGTTAAAATGTTACGAGCACTTAACTATAAATTCAAAATGTTATGCTACGCATATACAAGTTTCCCAAGTTATACGACATCAAGCATTAATATCTACCATAGTGAAATGATAAAGTTAAAAGTAAATCAATGCACATGATATAGTGCAGTGATGAAAGTTGGCTTTAGTCTTTTTTATTGTGTAGCTACAGATATTCCTAATTACAGATTATTTGTGAATTAAGAATAGATATGTCCCTTAATTATTTGTGGGATCGAAATCTCACCTATGTCCCTATATAATTTTCAATAGTTTTTTAATTGTACATATGCATAGATTTCTAATGATAAAAATATCAATCTTAAAATTAATAATTAATAAATGACAGATATTCGATCATAATACGTCATTTAAGATACATTTTTTTTAATCACAAACACTTTTAGTGAAATATTTATGTGTTTGTTAATTTAGCTAATAAAGTTTTTTAAGTAATACACAATAATGTTTTTGAGGTAATACAAGAGGTAATCTTAATAATCACGTGGGAGGAATTTAGGTAACACTTATTTTTTTTAGTTTGAAATCTAAATAGGTTTGAATTTAACTAAAGTTTTAATAGGTTTGAATGCACATATTTAAATAACACATTTATTTTTCTCTTTACAATATATGAATATAGATGTTAAGTTGTTTGTTTTTTAAAAGATTTGAAATTGATATTTTGACATATATAGCCTCTCAATATATTAGCAATATTGATATTTATTTGTTAAATAAATAAATGACAAGTTATAAATAAATCATTTGATTAGTTAAAAGAATTTGAAAATTTGTACCTTGACAAAGTATACAAAATTTTTAAAAAATATATCTAAAAAATGTATTTTTTAACATTAATATATGATGCTTGTAATGCTATTTTTAGTATATTATATTATATATTTTTTCTTGTTAATTACGTAAACCAGCCAAGAATTCTATTCATTTGAATGAGAATTATTGTATTAAATAATATTTAAAATTCTCATTCACAATTAAAAAAAAAAGAAAAGGTTGATAGTTACATATGTGAAGCACAAATTGAATGGATAAATAAAAAATAATAAAGAATGATTTATATAGTTAGAAATAAATATATTTAATAGACGTATTAACAAGAGAAGTCATTAAAGTTTTATAAAGATGTCTTGTCATTTAAATAAAGATAAGAATATTTAATTTTTTTTATTCACACTTAAGTATTTTATAATCAGACGCAATTTATAGAAAACAACTCAAATAAAAAATTTTAAATATTTTAAAATAATTCTAATTTAATTTTTTATTTTTTATTCTTGAAAATAATATAATTTTATACATACACGCAAGCACACACACATGTATAATCACTTCACATTATAATTGCTTACTAAATATGCGAAGACAGAAGGTCTTTAAGTTCATGTGACTTTGATTCGACGATCTTTGTGGGGGCACTATGATATAAAAGAAAAGATTTTGTTCGACTCGTGGAATTCTCATTTCTTTTTTTCTTCTATCACGCGTGAAATATTTTATCCTCGTGACAATCATGTTCTTGGGGGTGACTTAACGAAAAGAAGTGTAGAGATTGAGATATTGAGAGACAGAGTGAGACTGTAAGAGTAAAAGATCTTAATTTCAAGTAAAGTGGTGTATTCGGGACACCATGCATTTTTTTTCCCTCGAAATCTCTTTTGCATTTAACTTTTATTTTTTTAATAAATCCATTTTACTTATTACATTCCGTGTGAAGTGGGGCATCGAAATATCATGGTCCCACTCAAAGATAGTCTTTTGACCATTAAGTAATTTCCCCTTTCGAGCGAGATCTCCATTGAAAAATAATAGTAATAATCGAGTGCATGTAAGTTTAATCATAAAGATTCAAGTTAAATAACTCAGCCCGTTAAATGATGCACATTCAGCCACCGGATTACGTGAATCAAGATCTGCGTCCAAGTTTTTTTTTTTAAAAAAAGTTATTTATGTATTTAATGACGGTTAAAACTCATAAATAAATATTGTACTTTTTTACAACCCGTATTTATCCAGAATAAGTAGAGTTATTTTTCAAGATCAAAGGAAAACCTAAAATGCTTTCTATTATTAATAATAATAATATTCTTAAAATTATGACTATTACATAATTAATCGATGAATACGTGTTAGGAGACTTACTCTCGCGAGATATTCATTTCCACTTGAGTTGAAATTAATAGTTCAATTAATTGTTCGACGTTCCGAGATTTGATGGGCACACAAATTAACCCATAAATATTTAATTATTTTTCTCTTCGCGGCGATGACTTTATAAAAATATTATCAGTTGCCATCCTCGTTAACAAGCCAACAAAACATACTGAGCGTTGGGACCAAAAACAGAAGTCCTTTATTCCCGAACGACATTAATTGTCCTTAGATTTGTAACGTGCCAACCATAATATCTTTGAACGATCATGTGTACCTAAAAATAAAGTACTAATTTGCAGGAGAAAGATGAGCCTCGATTTGATATCTGATATGGAAGCGGCTCACGCACGTCATTTCCTTTTTCTGCTGTTTAATTATAATTACATATTCGGGTTTGAATTTTAGGCTAAAGCCTTAAAAAAGTAATTCTGTCTTGTTCCAATTTTCTGCCATTTTTCTTTTCTTTTCTTTTCTTTTTTTTTTTTGGTGGGTGTAAAGCAAGGTAACGTTACACATCAGTCAAAAGCCACGTGTCGATACCTCGTAAAGCCACGTGTCGATGACGAGAGAGTATTTCGCTTTCATTTGTAATTTTCAGTTGTCATGGGTTCTACTCCAAATTAAACTTAAACGTATAATTTTAAGAGTTGTACCACACAGTTGATTTATGATAATTTTCTTCGCTTAATCATGAAAAGTTATTTGAATAATATGGAGGATGAGGGATTTTTTATATATAGATCTTTCATCTCTTTCATAGAAGTCTGTTGAAAATACATGTGATTAATTATTTTCGCCGCTTGAAAAATTAAAGTAATTCTTCATCAAATTATTTTCTTTTATTGCAAATTTATGAATATCTTTTTTTTTGGAAAGAATTTCATGAATTTCTTTCTCTTTTTTTTTTTTTACTTTTAATGTTTGGTCTTTCCAGTGAAGTAGTCCGATTATAATTAGATCCTAAATAAAATATTAACTAAATTCACTGTATCGCAATTTTAAGACAACAATTAAAAGAAAAAAAAAAGGGGGAAAAGATCAAACACTTGACAACCTCAGCACATGAAGATTGTGATGTCACACCTAATCTATCGATTGCCTATCTTAACACTGTGTAATAGCTTTTAAGTGACAAAATCGTTAGTCGCGACGCGTAATAATCAATTTATAAATATAAACAGAAGATTTGCAACAACATTCAATCAAGATTTAACTTTCTATTATTTTGACCAAGAAACCAAAGACTTTACTTGGAGTCCAAGCTAAAAGCTACAAAATCCGCGGGCCAACCCCTTGCGAAATTTCTTCATTCAATGTGTAAAACCAAAGTTGGTTTTCCGAGACTTCAAATTTAGGGGACCCCACTACTAATTATTATTATTTATGATTGTGGACCCATTATTTAGATCTCAAAAAATCCCCAGTTGGTCTTGTACGACATTTGTTAAGATCGTTTTAGCACGAGAAATTTAATATATTTTGTTAGACTTACAACGAGCCATCGACGCGATTACCTTAAAAAGGATAAATGTTGGTTTAATTTTTATATTTTTGTTTGAATATCTGTTTGGATAATAATATAATAAATTGTTGACATTAAATAATTTACTTATAAAGAATAATTAATAAGTTAACCAATAATTATTTATTAGTAAATTAACTAATCCTTTTAAAAATACTATTAGAAGGATATTATTATAATTCTCTTTTATAATAAAGAAAGAATAAGAATATAATATGTTTAATGACAATAATTTTTTAAAATATAAAAATTAAACAGGTATTTAAATTAAAATAAAGAGATTAAATAAATATTTATTTTCTTAAAAATTATAAATGAGGTAAAATTACATAATTTTAAGGGAATATATAATCATAAACAGTGTTTAGTTGAACGAATTTTATTTTAATAAAATAATTATCATTTACTGTAAATCTATATATACACGTATGGTTATAAAAAGATGCGGCAAATTAAAGATAATAAGATAAAGTTTTATTTATTATTATAATTAATTTTCAAAGAAGGTGTCCATATTACTTCACCAAGTCAAAAAATCAACTAAAAACGGTCATGGATTTTTCTCGAGAGGGATTAGGCGGAAGAGATGGCCTACAACGGACACGCTTTCCTTTTGGGGAAAAAGAAAGATTTTATTTTATAAAAGATTGATTGAACAACGAAAGATTTGAGATTGAGATAATTTTGTTTCTTCTTTTAAGGTTTTTTTTTTTAATTGGGAAAAAATTACACGGTCAAATCTTATCAAAGATTTTTATTTTCACTCTCGTTTTAGTGTTAGAACTTCTATATAATAATATTTTCATAGAAAGTTATTCTGCAATCGCTTTCTTTCAGTTATTTTGACAAAAAAATTTGCCAATATTTATTAAATTATTTGCGTATTTTTGTTAAAAAAAATTTCATTAGCTAATGAATTTATTATTATTATTATTATTATTATTATTATTTTATACGATCTTTATTGAGTTCATCTTTCACATGAAAATGATATACCAAGACTTCAATTTAATGCTGATACTGAAAGATTTTTCAAAATTTATTGTTCAATCTTGGTTGTATAAGAACCAATCTTTTACGTGAAGTGATAAATAAGTTTGTTGTTTGCTTCTTTTAACCTTCATCCTTTCTATTATTTCAATAATTAAGAGATCTTTCAAGATTTATAACCCAATAGTTACTAGACTTGCCCTTGGTACCAGTACTCCATTTAGCCGCCAGCTTTAAGTTGAATGAGCTTAATTTCGCGACGAGTATATATTTTTTTTTGAAAAAGTGTTTTTTTTCTAATAAAACATAATAAAAGTAAAAAATAGGTAATATTTATTTAGTAGAATACTTAATTTATATTTTTATTGATATTTTACTAATAAATATTTACTATTGAAATTATATTAAAATTAAAATTAATACACTTAATAATTATTTGTTAAAATTAAATTTATTAAATAATATCACATTAATATAAACAAATTAAATATATTAATTAATTAATTATAGTAATACTGAAATAAAGAATCAAAAAGTGTACCGAAGATAGCAATAGCATGGCAGCCGATGAAAGCGATGTGTGTCATCACTTCATCAGACTGTACATGTGTACCACAAAGTTAAAATATCCACTGCTTCATCGTCAGGCGTATGACAACAACTCCGCAATGGAGCGAGCAACACGTGGCAGACATCCACTGGGCCCCGTCCTCAGACTCGTGTGTGAAAATTTTGAAACAAAATCTGAACGCAATAGCTCGAACAGATGAAATAAAATAAAAAGCTTTTCCCACTTTTGGACTGACACCCCCCTCGTCGGGGAGAGATTCGAAATTTTGTAGATTTAGAGCAGTTTAGGGCAAGTGGACCCCTCTCCGAAAGATTTATATTTCGAAGTGGGCCCACAAAGATTTTCAAATTTGCTGAGTGGGTCCCTATTGTTTTGCTCCCTTTATTCATTTCATGTCCCCTTTGGAATTATTGCAAGAGATTGATGATTTGATTCCAATCCGTGGCCATTAGACCTCCTGTGCATGAGAAAATTTCGTTGTGGTCCCCACATTTCGTTAGCCTTTTCACTTTCAGTGCTCAAAATTTTCATTATTATGTTGGCTTTCTATGCGCTTGCTTACCCAAAAACAAGGGTATTTTTATTGTTGCTAGTCGTCTTTGTTTTAATATCAGAATTGACTCGTCATTTCTTTTTTTCATCTGTATCTTCTCTTGGTGGGTGTTACAATTTAGCTATTAGGGCTTACATGTTGTCAAAATTACGTCTTCCATACGAATTTATTTTTTTGAATTATATTCTGTTGGATCACATTTTTTGGCTAATTAACAGTAGTTGTCGATGATTAAAATTATTACTTGGCACAAGTGACATTATGATTACTTCATAATCTAAATTCTAGGTGAAAATAAACCAAATCGTGCGACCGAATCTTATTATAATGTGTAATTACAACTTAATTTGTGAGTGTTTTTAACTCAATTATTAAGATCTCTTGAAATTAAATTCTCTGCATATTAAAAAAAAGATGATAAAAAACCACACTAAATAGTATAATTTCTCTATATCCATCATTATAATGCTAAGTACAATCCAAATTTATTTCATATTTCCATCAATTATTTCATTCGCAATTTATTTGTAAGTGATATTTTGCCATGAGTCATGACTTGAACATATGGATGAATAATGACAAGTGTTAGATACTCTAAAGATTTGGCATTTTTTTACCTAACATGAGGCAATTGACAATTTTTTTTTCTTTCAAAATCTCTTAAATTTTATAATTTGTCAAGAATTCAAAATCCATTAATTCACTTGTTTTTACTAACTCATAATACTGATGATTGATTACATGTGGGGAAAAAATTCATTGTCCCTTTACAAAAAAATAAAGATTGGTTTTAGTTTAAAAACTTTTAAAAAACCAATCGGTTAATATAAAAAAATAAAAACAAAAAAATCAGAAAATACAAACACAATTTATTGTTTAAAACAAAAAAACCCAACAAAAATCAAGTTAATTAAGCCAATTCCGCTCGGATTATATTTTATATAAAAATATGGACTTAGTAATATTCAAAATTGACTTGAACTGACCCATATCTACCCTTAATTATAATAGATTTAATTAAACCAATTTTATTTATATTATATTTTATTTTTTGTAAAAATTACCTAATAAGATTCAAAATTTACTCAAATTGTTTGTATCTAACCTTAATTATAACATGTTTATCTGATAACATAATAAAATTAAAGATCTTATTTGCATATATTTTACCAATAGGTCTACCTAAGTTACACTTTATGTAATTTACAATAATCTTGTAAAATATCATTAAGCCCCTTATATTTTATGTTATTTATAATTTATTTATAAATATTATAAATTTTTTTTATATTATAAAATTTTATTTACCCCCTCATATTCTATTTTATTTCATTACAATCTTTAGAGTACCAATTTGTCCCTATAATTTTAAAATACCATTTATTTAATTAAAAATAAAAAAATTATTAAATCAATCATAATTATAATTATAATTTATTATATTTATAATTATAATTATAATTTTATATTGATTACTATTATTAGTTGCAGTAGAAAGAATAAAAAGTATTATAATTAATTAATTAATCTATTAATAATAATCAATAAAAATTTTTGGTTAAATTGTCAACAATAATAATTAAAAACTATTATTGTTAATAATTAATTTTTTAATAATAATATTACTATTTAAAATATAAAAATAATTGTGATAAAACTTAATTAAGAATTTTATAGTAATTTGTTATAATTTAATTTATTCAAATTTTAATTCTAAGGCAAAGTGAACATATAAATGATAAACAACTCATTATAATTATGATTACTGCATTTCAAATAAATAAAATATTGTGATTCTAATTTCTTATTTTGATTCGACCTATTTTGATTTTAACTCATTATATTTCTATTTGATTTTAATTTATACTTAGTGAATCCTTTTTTAAATTGTAAACCACTCTATATTTAATTATATCACTCTATATTATTTATAATTTATTCCTAAGTATTAGTCACAAATTAATTATTAACAATGATTAATTTTTGAATTATTATTATTAATTTATCTAAAAAATTAATAATACTTATTATTAATAGATCAATTAATTATAATATAATTATAATAATTATTTAATTATAAATATAATTATAATCTATTTAATAATTATTATATTTTTTAATTATTATAGAGAATATTTACTTATTTAAAAAAATAAGTAAATATGTGACTAAAAATAAAATTTTTTATAAATAACCATTTCACCCATATCTAATTTTAAGTCAGAATTACTTTCATCTCTTAGATTGAAAAATATCAAAATCTAGTAATTCATATACATTAATTATTTATTACATTAAATGTAACATAAGGCTTGTCTTTACGAATACAAGTAAAAAGCGTACAATTGGATTCATTTTTACCTTCAATTAAGATTTAGTAAGTGAAGCGAATGTGATGGACAAATTAAAAATAACTAAATAATTAAACAAGGAGGGAAAGTACATCAACATGGGATAATTAGTAAAGCGAAAAATTAAAATAATAATAGTAGTTTAAATAGTCGAGTACCTTTTTCAAAGTCTCCCATCGAATCTTCACACTCAAAATTCAATTTCTCACACAATGATGGGACAAATGGGAACAAAAGATCTGCGAATTTTCGTTAGCAATCAAACAAAGCAAAATCCAATAAAGAGAGAGAAAAATATGAGTGGTTGTACCAACACACGTTATGGAGAATCTAGTGAAAGATTTGGCATCAGAAAAATTAAAAACACACAAATAACATAAAAAACAATTTTCTTTTTTGCTATTTTGTTGCAACAAAACGGTTTGCTTTAAATTCTATTTCTTTCAATCTCACCTACCTCGCTCATAACAATAGTAATAGAAATACCCTACGGAATAATAAGCCACACACATAACACCCACTCTCTTCATATCCCACTAAGCACGCCTCTTTCTTTTTCTCTTTGATATTGTTTTCTCTTTTCCAATGCAAGTGTATATGTAGTTTTTTTTTTTTTTGAAAAAACAAAAAGGGTTATAGAGTGTCTGTAGGAAATTTATATAAGCTTAGCTGAAGATCAGTTGGTGAGAATCAGAAGAACGATACATATTAAGTTTGCTGCTTAATTGAAAATGGAGTCGAAATCAGAAGTTGAACACATCCCACAACAAGAGAAGCAACAGCTACCTGAAAACATCCCACAACAAGAACAAGAGCGACTTGAAGACATCCCACAAGAAGAAAAACAACTGCAGCAACAGCAACAAGAAAATTTTCATGTTCTGGCTGTTGATGATAGTCTCATGGACAGGAAGATTTTGGAGAAGCTACTTAGATTCTCTTCTTACCAAGGTACGGTATACAATTAAAAAGAAAAAGGAAAGGAAAAAAAAAAAAACGTCTTTGATAATTTAGTTTTGTTTTGAATATGGGAATTTGTCGCAAGCATTTTCGTTTTACATTTTTGTTTCTTCTCGTTGTTGCTGCAGTGACTTGTGTGGATTCTGGCGATAAAGCTTTGGAATATTTGGGTCTGATTGATAACCTTGAAAACAATTCTACTGCTTCTCCTTCAACCCTTTCAACAAAGAAAGCGGTAGGATTCTTTTATTTTATCCCCACACAACAGATGCTTTCATTTTGAGTTGATGATATGTTTCTTGAAAATAAACTCCGTTTTTCATGCATATTTACTTTAGAGCCGTTTTGCATATATTTATTTTTTTAAAAAAAATCTTTCAGGAAGAAATTATAGAGAATCAAGCTCATAAAAATTGTTCTACTCGCAAATTAATAAGATGCATTATTTTAGTTTTTATATCAACTTGAAGCCGGTATGTTTAGCTTAATGGGGACTGAGTATTCGTGTTAAGTAGATGCATCAAATTTTATTAAAATGCAAGCTTTTAGTAATATTTTTCTTCATATAATAATGACCCAATAGGAAAAGACATGCAAAAGGTTCCTATTAACCCATAATCAACGGGATGCCGGTGAAAATTAACGTGAAAGGCAACGATGCATTACGAGAGTCAATTAAGGACCCATTTTTCCATGATTGAAGAAACTTAAACACATGACTAGAATCTTCATTATAAACTGTGCATGGAGAGATTACAAAGCCCTGAAAAGGACTCAGTTATCAGTTAATTAACCATGGTATATACTAAACATCTATTAATTATTATATTATATGCGTCCAGTAACGACGTATAATTTTAATAATTCTATGCGTCTTCTCTTCCGGTTTGTTTTCCAAGTAAATCGGCAAAAAAAAAAAAACAAGAAATATGTAAAATGGCATGTTGATTAACGAGAGAGAATTAATTGGCTGGGAGAACCAATGGGTTACACATATTGAATGGTCTGGTTTGGTTTGGTCCTCCTCTTCTGGTAATATTAATGATATGGCTTGCAAGTTGCAATTGCCTAGCGATGTTTGATGTTTAGAGACTTTTTTTTTTTTTTAAAAAAAAGGGTTCTAATTAAATTGAAAGACTAACTTCACACGTACAATCGCGCGCAGGGATCGAGAGTCAACTTGATCATGACTGACTACTGCATGCCGGGGATGACCGGCTATGATTTGCTTAAACGACTCAAGGTCAAACACTAGCCTTTACCTCTCAATTTCACAAACTTCAGAGACATCGAAGCCCACATGCAATGTAGTTTGTCACATTATCAATTCCTGAGAGTTTAGTAGGTATTCTCAAAGTCAAAGTCATGCTGATCACAGATTAATGCAGGTATCTTCCTGGAAAGATGTACCGGTCGTGGTCATGTCTTCCGAAAATGTACCCTCAAGAGTCAGCATGTGAGAAAATTAATTTCTTTCTCCTTAATATTTTCCCCATTCTTTTCCAAGGAGACACAAAGATAAATGTATCATACAGTCGTTATCAAGCCTGCGTGTTCGCAGTTCTAACACGAGGATTCTTGAAAGCACATTTCGTAGAGCGTGATCATCGGCACTAGGCAATTTATTCTCTACATTCACATATTCAGTGAGGTAGTTATAATATTACCGTGTTTATTTTTACAGGTGCTTGGAAGAAGGAGCTGAAGAGTTTCTGTTGAAGCCAGTTCGGTTATCAGATTTGGAGAAGCTTCAGCCTCGTCTCTTGAAATCACCGAACCGATCACGTGACACAAACGAAGACAACGACGACGATAACAAGAATGAGATTAGCAACTATAAAAGCGGCAACAGTAGTGCTTTTAGCAAGAGGAAGGCATTGTCGGCTGAAGCTCCAGAGAGGAGGCCTAAAATGAAAGAAGTGGCTGTGGTGTAATTTTCGTTCCTTCCCCCCCCCCCCCCCTCTCTCTTCCTTTTCCTTTTCCTTTTCCTTTTTCCATTCCCATTCCCATAGGTTTAGTGGAAGAATGTGGTATAAGTTCAGAGAGAGTGCCATTTTAAATTTCCTAAACACATGGCTTGTGTCTAGCTGTGTTTGATTGATGCTAGTGTAAGTTTACAGACTTTTTATGGACACTGTGTTTATTGTACAGTACTGCAAACATCTGCTCAAGAGCGTTTTTTTTTTTTTTTTTCTGGTTATGGCAATGGCTGCTACATAACACATTTCCTGATTAAAAATGATTGGATGAACCAATTTTGAAAATACTACTGAGGCCCGTGGTCGCAATCAGACAATTTCATACTTGGAATCCAAATTATTCATTTCAGCACAGAGTCAAACAACAATGAATTAAGTAGGTTGGGGGCAATATCATCGGGATAATAACATTTCCTGCTGAAAGATCTTCTTTTATTTGACTTATCTCACGCTAATTTGAATCCTTCTAACAATTATAGCTTAGATAGACTTCACCTATATTGCATTGACTCGAGTTAAAAAAAGAATCGTCAAAGCGACCTTACAATTACATAGGAAAATCCTTGGTTGAATTGAATAAATCTTGTGTTGCCACGGTTGGAATTGAAGTCCATTACTATTATTATTATTATTATTATTATTATTATTACTGTTTTTTGAGAATGAAGTCCATGATTTTTAATTCCATCTTTCTGCTCACCGACATGTAGTTAATTTGAATGTTGAAGGGACAGTAGCATCCCCGTGCATGAAGTTTTTTTCACAATCCCAAGAAAACATAAAAGCGAGTACTTAACAAAAATTATAAGAAAACTACATATGCATCTCAATCTCAAACACCAGCTTCTTCCACCATAAGCAAAATCCGAAATAAGTAAGGCATTTATATTAAAATTATCCATTGGGGATTTAACACACAGTGAGTTACTCCTAGGCCGAAAATACCAATAGTACATCTACGCGAATACCAAAAAAGTACTGCAGCTACAAATGCCGAAAATGCCTCCCCATTTTATTCACGGGAACAGAACAGATCTGTAAATGGAAATGGACCAAGAAATGCTATGACGGGGATGGAGGACAGGGGGGAGGAGAACATCAGGCATTGTTTTGTTCTCACTAATATTTTTGGTATAACCTTCGCCAAAACACATAACCGACCATGTGCACGTCTCTCTAAACTTGTACCCATTCCTGCCGAAATTGAACATTAGAATTAACTAGGATTATTAATCCACGAAAATGGAAAATGTATTCTCTGCATAAGAATAAAGGTTTTGAACACGTTACACATGTACCTTCTTAGAGCTCATCCTTTCCAGATTGCTCTTTTACAGGTTCCTGAGAGGCAGCTTTGTCCCTGTTATTTTCGATGAAGTCAATAATATCTTCTTTGGTCCTATCCCCCTCATATGGCACTATCTTCCCACTGGCAGATCGGAAGAACACAGTTGGGTAACCTTGGACTTCAAAAGTGTCACCCGGGATGTCATTTGCGGTTGCATCCTACCGGAAAAAAAAAATCAAAATAACAATAAAGTCCGATAAAAAATATTACTTTATACCAAAATATAGAGATAACACAGTGCGATTGCAAAGAAGTAAAACTATTTTGATAAAAGAATCAAAGAATGCGAACAGAGTCTAGCCTCAGCCAAAGGAATTTTAGGATAGATCCCCTAGCTCATTATATCTCAGACAAAAAAATAAAATGAAGTTTTTCATATTCTTCCTGCTAGTTTTCCAGAACTTATTTAATTTTATTAATAATTATAAACAAACTATGAAAATTCAGGGCTTCTTGGGTTCTCTCATGGTAATGACTCTTAGGTTGCCAAATGCATTTAAGAAATCAAAATATTCAGTCCTTAAAATAAGCATTGAGAGGCTGTAAATAGGAACAACCAAATTTATGGATGTCATGGCATTAAGAATAAGTAGTCACTGCAGGAAGAGATCCATCAAATTCTGTGTAGGACACATGCAAAATTAAGCTGAAACCAACTAGTTCTTAGCTATATATATCACATTGTACAGAAATCCAAAGGCCAACATGCATCTATTACGGCAGAGAAAGGGCGATAAATCTTACAAATTTTGCAATAACAATATCAGCATCGTTTTGATATGAGACAGCAACTTCATCCAAGATTGGAGCCAATTTTTTGCAGTGTCCACACCAAGGAGCGTAAAACTCCAGCAACACTGCAAAGAGAAAAGTGTCAAAACATCACATTGGAATCTTTATAATGCACTATAAAAGATGGCTACAATAACAAGAATGAAAGAAGACGATCAAGATACAAAGAATTGAAGCTCTATTTTATTAAAATCCAGCAGTTTTGTTACAACAATAACTTGATCACTAATCAAAGCAGAAAATAAAGAATCTAAATGGACCTGGTGAACTATTAGGAACATACCATTTTTTCCAGAGTTGAAAACCATGTCCTGAAGGCTGTCAGCAACAATCACTTTCACAGGCTCGTTGTTCTCTTCAGGGATAGGCTCAGACTTTCTGAATGGGGGAACCTTGCCTTCCTGGAAGTATTTACTTTCATCAAAAGCTATTCATCAATAACATCCCACTACACAACAACTTATCTTACAATTGTACCACTAAAATCATATATGTATCAACTATGAATCAGGAAGGCTTTTATTATCCTGCTGGAACAAGTGCTTTGAATGTAAGAAGCAGACTTCTCACCTTGTATTCCTTCAACCAAGGTGCAATCTGATTGGCATCCAAGTTCGGCTTCAAATACTTCTGCCCATCATTAGTCTGAATGATAATGAGAGGTACTTGGCTCTCTCGTAGCCCAAAGTACTGTTTTTAATGCATGGAATACATTTGAAGTGTCAGAAATATATTTAACCCAAAAACCAAAAACAAACTAGAAGATGAAAATATATACCAACCTGGAAGGCACCTTGACTAGCCTCAAGGTCTCCCAAAAGAAAACTAATGCCCTGTCCTTTGTATTGTTCAGCAACTTCACGATACTTTGATTGAATAGGTTCAGTATCTTCACTGCTGAAGTTCATAAACAACATAGCCTGCACATAACAGTTAAAAGCTTAGAAAATGATCCATTTAAAATGCTATTTTGATTTACTGTAACAACTTTCTAATAGATAACTTCACCTACATACTACAATTTGAAAGGGAAAAGACGCCCATGGCGGGGGGGGGGGGGGGTCAATTAGTAATTTTGTTCTGATTAAGAAGCATGAGTTCATGCCTGCCAATAATTCATTTTCCACTAATGAAGCACAGATAATTTATTTGAACACATCTTCTTCTCAATGTAAAAGATACAGAATATAAAATAATAAGTTATTACCAATAGTTCTCAACATTCACAGATATAGAAACACGGTCAGAGCTAATCCATTAATTTCTACAAGAGAAAATTTTGAACAAAAAGATTTTAAGTTTGCACAAAATCATTTAAATTTTAAACCTCCCCATCAGAGCAAATAAGTGGCTTACTTTCTATTATTATATAAAGAATCAAAATAATAAATAAAGACAACTTGAGATTTTGTTGTTTACCTTTGCATTGGGACTATTAAAGAATTTGATAACAAAAGGGTGATTGTTTGCATCGCTGTTAAAGACAGTCACTACAGGAATGCTTGATTCTTCAACAAACTTCTCAAGTGCATCAACTTTAAAGTCCTGCAAGCATGTAATTTCAGTAAAATAACTGATTCTGCATAGAAATCAAAACTATTAACACATATTTCCATCCAACTTAATTCTACAGAATACAATCTAAGAGTTATATTATAATATACCTTAAAGTCAACAAAGAGTTCATCAAAAGGCTTGAACAATCTAACTACTGGCCCGGTCACTGATGACTCCCCACGTGGAAGGAGCTTGGCATTTTGAGTGTGCCCAAACTCATAATCAGAACGCAATTTCTCAGCAAGAGCCGTGTAGTTCTCAAACTCCTCTCCAGAGAAATTTGGGAACACACCAACCTACAAGTACATGCACAAATATTAACAATGAAACCGAGAACTGCTCAAAGCAAAGAAATGACAAACAACAAATATATTCATGCAAAACTTACAATGACCACTTTCTTCTCACCGATGAAACTACTAGCATCTTCTGCCGACTTAATTTCGGTAGAAGCAGGACCACTTTGTTTCTTCAAATATTCAATGATACCATCAGCCTCGCGGGGTCCTTTGTACTCTTGAATAGTTTTTCCTCCATTTCTCAATATCTTAATTGTGGGGAAACCCCTAATCTCATATTGAGATGCCAGCTCTTTATTTGCTTCTTCATTGGCATCAACTTTCGCAAGAACAATTGGAGGGTCATGACTGCTCAATTGGGAAGCAGCTTTCTCATACTAAAGATGAGAACAATTGGGGGGTAAAAAAAAAAAGACAGACATCTTGTGAGCTGACTATACATAGAGATTATCAATTCAAACAAAATTGTCCAAAAAATTATGTACCTCTGGAGCTAGCTTTTTACAGTGACCACACCTGTAATCAATAGAATTAGAAAATCAATGTCAATGCAAGGAGGCAATTTCACGGTAACTTAGCATATAACATAAATCAACCTTAAATGCTAGCAGCACGGCATGATTTCAGATAAATATTTTTCAAAAACCAGAAGCTACAAATCAAAATATCAACTTGAGCTAAGTAATCACAGAAATTTTTTAGAAAGTTTAATAAATGTGAAAACTTTACAACAAGAATCAATTATTTCACTAACTTTGTTCTCTTCAAAGCAAATATTCATACTTCGTAAAATGAGATCTACTGATAACCAAACAACATGAAGCAGATCCCAGAAAAAAAAAAATTTGTCGACAAGAGCCGAGATAAAAACTACCGAAACGGAAAGTATACCAAGGCGCGTAGAATTCGACGACGATGAAATTGTGTTTACTGACAGTGTCAGAGAAGTTTGAGTGATCCAAAGTCAAAACAAACTCCTTCGATTCAGCACTTTCTTCGGCTAAGATCGCCGTTATACAACAACCGATCGTCAGAACGAGTGCCAAAATCGATCGATTGGACGCCATTATCGTCTATGCAAATAAGAATTAAGAAAAATATATTTTGGTACTTTTTATTCAGTGTGTTGCGGGAATTTATGCAGATGAGAGTTAGAGGGAGAACGCGACAAACATGGTACTCGCACGTGACCGCAACAAAGCCGAACTATATATATATATATGTATAAACGCGCGAGTATCGATTAGATAATGTGTACTCGCTTTGCATGTGGGTGCCATCCACGTGGCTAGATCCCATTGGAAAATGCTCGTCACGGCTATAGTTAATTGGAATGTGGAGTGCATGTAAGGCAAGTATGTATCGGAAATATTACCGATAATATTTTGTATGAAATGACGTATGAAAGTACATGGCCAGTGAGATAGTGACATGTGTGATATTGCAATTCAATTTCCCCATTTTAAAGCTTACCATAAAAACGGCTTTGAGTCTTAAGAAGGATTTGAAGTCAATTCCAATACTAATTGTCGCGGTGGCCCAGACGAAGTAACGAGGTTCGGCGATAAGAGCTGTGCAGATCTAAAGAAAGTTGGACGGACGAGATCTTGTATCTAGTTGACCGGATCTTTGTGTCTTCCTGTAAACCATCTAATCCATTCATTACAAGGACGATAAGCCATCGGGACCGTTAGATGAGACGATAATCATGTTCGGATACATTTCCAAGTTTACCCAATTTAATAATTTTAGTTGCCTTTACAAATTAAAAACGGTTAGTATGCCATTCGAATTCTCTTTAGTACACTGATTTTGTTCTTGTTTTCTCTTTTATTTATTATTATGCCCGGGGAGCAAGGGCAAAGAGGGTAGGCTAGGCCGGGGAGGTGTATTTCTTTTTCTTTTTTTAATGCAAAACATACTACTAATGATTTGTAAATTTCATAAACGCAGTGATTGAAAAAAATATATATATTCATATTCATTAGTAAGGTTTATAAATACAATGATTAAAAATTAAAAAGAAAAAAGGGATATTCATATTCCTAAAGATTAGTGCCTAGAAAACAAATATTCTCAGGTTAGAAAATCACCTGAAAAAAAAATGTCTTTCTTGCTTTCTTAGTTGAAAAGCTTATATTTTTCTTTTTGTTAACTTTTGAAGCTTTCCATTAGTATACCTACCGTACTTGGAAACTTGAATTCTCTGTCTTATGATTTTGGATTTTTTCGCCAATCTATTATTTAGAATATTATTAGAGCTAGTTCGGTAATATTATATCTTTTCAAATAATTGTTACTAGTTATATAGTAAAAATAATAGGTTGAAAAAATAATCAGTAAAATAATTATTATTAATTGTATTATAGAAGTAATTGATTGTAAAGAGAATTAGTTAAAACATTTGGTGCAGTTTATTTTTGAAAGTGCTATAAATTTTAAAAGTAGTCGTATGTATTAATAAACTACTTTGTTAAATTGTTATAAAAATATAAATAACTGACATAAATAAAATATTTAATAAATTTTATTTATATATATATATTATTTTTTATTGCATATGCAAAAATTGGTAATTAAAATAAATACTTTATGATATTAATCTTTTTTTTTCGTCTTCTCAATATAATTGGTGGTGGTGGTGGGGTTATTAGTAGTAGTAATAATAATAATATGTTTAATATTAATGATTTTATTTTTTAATTAATAAAGATAATTTCAAATTTTTATAATACATAATACACACACACGAAATTATATTAAATATGAAACAGATTTTCAGAATCAGACGTGTTTGAAAAATTTCTCACCATCAACCCGCGGCAAGAGATAAAATGTATCAAAAGAAACGAGTTGTTTGCAGTCTGATCGACGTGTTGAAATCGGGCCGGATTCTGGAGCATTTTCTACAAAGATCAGCCCACGAAGCGTGCAGCCACTATTCGCTCCATGCTGTGCATGAATTTGGGCTGCTTATTTTTCAATGGAGCGGGGCTATTTGCACCATTCTCTTATCCTAATCAACGGCCCACTTTTGTTTGCTGTTCTTCCCTGGGAGTAAAAGGACAAGGACCTTTTTCTTGAGCTTTTTCTACCTCACCAAATGGAATGAAATGAGTGTTCAAAAATTAAATTTAAAATTTTGATATTGACAGTTAAGCTAATTTTTTAAAATTTATAATTAAGTTAAATTCTTTAATTAAATTTGAAAGAATAAGAGGAGATCCTAATCCAAAGTCCGAGGATTCAATAACTTCAAACATTTCTTCAGCACTCACTTTCAGCTTCTTCTCATATAGCATTTTGAATGTTGAGGTGTCATTAAGTAATACTATTTTATATTAATTAGAGTGGATCTTTTCGAAGGGCCGGGGGGCGGGGGGGGGGGGGGGGGAAGGAAAACATTAAGCTTCGTCACTTCAGAGGCTGCAAAATATTATCTTGAATATTAATTCGAGAATTTCTTGGACGAAAGGAGTCCAATGAAGGAGATGGCTAAATTAGATGATTGATTTTATGTTTTGAAAAGAAAATAAAATAGCCACAAGACTTGGTTGTCCCATTAACCTGCTCTTAAAATTGATCATCTATAAGAAATTCGTGAAGTTATCTTTCCTCTAAAAAAAAAAATTACAATATAAAAGTAAATAACTTGACGTCAAATCCTTATTCTTTTTCTTCCTTTCTTTTCCCCTCTCCTTTTTGTTTCGTTTCGCCTTTATTTAATGCAACATTCATGGGTGGAAAGAGTTGGTGATGAAGAGAGGCCACCTCACTCGCCAAAAGGAAAAGTTTAATTATTTTTTTTCAAAGATTATGCATTTTAATGAGATAATTTTTTTTTTCAATGCGATTTACAATATAAAATCTTAAAAAAAATGCTTAAAGGATAAAGGATAAGATTGTAAATATAAAACAAGAGACTTTATAAGAAAAAGGTGCAGCTTTTTTAAATCATTAATTTTCTTTTAATACCAATTTCTTAAATTTAAAATAATTATTAAATTATAACTTATTATTTTAATTCAACAATTTTTAAAAAATAAAAAATTATTATTAATTAACTACCTTCTTCTTTTACAATAAGTTTATAACAATAATCAGAAGCTAAACTAATTTCTCTCTATCTCGATTTTTTTTATTCTTTTTTACTAAATTAACTTTATCTTTTACTTATTTTCCGTTGTCACATTATCAATTTTTACCTATTTTTTTTTTCAAAGTTTGTGCTCCAAAAGTTTGACCAAAAAACTTTTATTAAGTTCGAAATGATACAAAAACTTATATTTTAAATTTTTACGCGATGCACACTGTTCCCTTCATTTTATTTAGATTAAAATAGGATTTATTTTGTTTATTTTTAAACAATTTAATTTTTATTAAATATAATATTTACTACATGTATCATCATAAATTCTTATAGAGAAAAAAGACGAAGGGAGAGAGAACAAATTCAAGTAATCCTCAATTCGGCTTTTATGCATCACAACATTCACTGCTAGAGGCCCCTTAGTAATGGCCAAGGACATTTGACACAAATTTTCAGATGTAACTGAGAATTGAGGCAACTTTCTAGTTGTCATAAACTAAGATAAAGCAAAATTCTGAAGTTTCTACACCGAAACTCCTATCTACTATCCATCTCAGACATTCCAGCAACAATTGGTGCAGCAGCCAAAACCAATCAACCAATAAATAAATTTCTTTACAAAATTCCTAGCTATCTAATAGCGGGGTTATAGCATACATCAAAATTTTGAAACGAGAAAGGAATTTCAACTTTGAAGCTCACCGAAGGATCCACAGTGCAAAATTCTTCTTCCCAGCAAGTCTGCAAACCTATTGTGCATGTGATTTTACAACCCCCTTGATCGCATCTGCTTTACATCAACTGTTCTAAAGCCTAGTATTCACTTCCTATTGTTCTGTCTTTTATCCTCTGCCGATCTAACATTTATGAATATATACGTGACTATTGTAGCAACAACTGTAAATTTACAGGCAGGGCTCCTTTCTTGTAAAGACCAAACTTGGCGGATCAAAGCCAAAATATTGAATTATGCATTCCCTGTTGAACCTCCAGTATTTTCAAGTCTGACTTGCTCATGAGCTTTCACCACCTCAGTTGTGAACTTGCTCAATGCCTCAAAAATTGGGACCAAACCTGCCTGCAAACTACTTGAAGCTGCATTGTGAACTAGTTTAATGGCTTCCTTATGTCTGGCTTTTTCTTCCTCCAGTCTCTTCCTCATTGAATCCAGATCCACTTTCAGATCATCAAGAGGTGAAACTCCACTATCGGAGACCTTCGACACAGCTGTTTTGTCTGATAATGCATCCTGGTCATGCTTTAAATTACCCTTCCCCATGCGTAAAGTGCTAAGTTGCTTCTCGAAATCCTTCGAGAGATATTCTGCTTTGATCCTTTGCCGTTGCTCCTCGTCTTGCCTTTCCCATAACTGATGCAACGTTGAAGCAAAACCACTCATGGCCCCTGCCACCTCCTTTTCAGAAATTCTAACCATGGCTTGATACCAATCATTGCAAATTATGAAAACTGGTGGAGCTCCAATACGACTCGGAGAGAAAGGGGCAGGCCCATCAGGGGTTTCTTCAGGTTCATGAAGAAGGCACCTTAAAAGCCATTCATTTAAGGACTCAACGTAGGATTTTTGGGTGTTAACCCAGTTATTAAACCGTTTACACCAATTCAGAAGCTCCATCTCAAGATCAAGTGTCGCTTTTAAACCAGCATCTCTTTGGAAGCTGGTGTTTGCCTTAAGAGAGCGAGCTTTGCTCTCCATGATAGCTTGGAACTGTTTCTGATGGCATTTTAGCATGGACCTCCACATTCTTATCAATCTGCAATCAAAAAGGCATATTATCATGTTAAAAATAAACTCTAGGGTCAAGAGAAAAATAAAATGGGAAAGTACAAATATTTCACATTAGATCTGGTGCTTTTCATTGAATCTTTTGATTTTTGGACAAATAATTTTCATATCAAAAAATTACAAAAAGGAGCAAATTGAACTAATTGCAAACTCCAGATGTATCACAGCCAGCAGATCATTCACCAGTGATCAGTTTCTTCTCATTGGAGAAAATCCAAAAGGTCCTGCAAACAATTTCCAGCAGTGGAAAAGAAAGAGGGTACAAATTTCACTAACTCCACTTCTGCAAATATTAAATAGATAAAAATATACTTTGAACTCCTCTAACAACACTAACTACAAATGATTGAATACTATCCGATTATTCTGAACCAGGACTTGTATTAAATGAAATTAAGTCAGAATGATAACAGCCAACATCAATTCTGGTAACTAAATAAACAGCAGAACCCCTAATAGTATCCTTGCAGGTCTTCACAAAACAACTGACCTAAAGCCACGTGCTATAATTGTGAAAACTGAAACAAAAATTGCCTAACAAGATCAACAATTCATAAAGCAGCAATTTATATCACATCATAAGGAAGGTCTCTCCCAATGCTGTCAGCCTGTAACCGGAGACATCTATTGTAATTAACAATGAAGCATGGTTATCATCTAATAGCCTTCAATAGGTAACATGGATCTATAAGATAAGTAATCACGAATCTGATCAGGTGTGCACTTAAGTAATCATCACACACCAAAAAGATTAATATTAAACAGACAAAGAAGCAAAGTGATTATATACCCATGAATTAGTTCAGTGAGTTGAGGCTGCAATTCTTCGTCCCTCAACTTATGTATCCTGCTTGATATAGCATCAACGGCTCTGATACAAACATTGATTTTTGTCTGCAACTTTCTTATTGAAGCTTGAGTGGCATCTATTTTGCTGGACTCTGCTCCTTGGCCATCTAGCATTCTTAGTTTCTTGCACTGCTTTTCATAAATAACTCGTAGCTTTTCTTCATCCTAAAATCAGCCAAAATACCTAGACAAATTAAACAAGATTCTCCTGCAACTTTAATGCAAAATCTTTAAAAACTGAAGAAATCGTTGAAGCTAACAATTGACAGATCCAACTCCATGTACGTCTAGTTACTTGTTAAAAGAATATTAGAAGTACAATTACTTTTGAGAATAAGAATTTCAGAGAGAGAAAGAGATAGCATAAAGAAAAAGAACACATTTCCAATGATTGAAAGGATGCGTGTCACAAATCTGATGCCTAGCAATAAGGGAGATTGACATGACAATCTTAACGAGAGAAATTCAGCATGCAACAGAGACTGCGAATGAAGTGGCTACACAGGTTTATAAACATGAGGGTGGGGATATCTTGAGCCAACCACATATTCAATCACATAATAGTTTACTGCATCAACTGAAAAAGTCAACTACCGGGAAGCTTCAACCATGGCAAAGCCAAGATAAGAGGTTAGGAATCACTACCAAGCAAAGCAAGAGATCATAGACAACTTTTCAACACCATTTATGCATCCATACCTTGACTTCTTTGTATAATTTCTTCTCCCAAGCATAAAGTTTGTCCAGAGTAGATGAAAGGTTCCCATTTTTCATGTCAAAGTCTCCCCCAGGTTCCCCACAGTATGCCCTTGCCATCTTTATTGTCCTGGAAGTTACACGAATTGATGACCTGTGTGGAGGATGTGAAGATGGGAGGGAAGGTGCGACAAGGTACAGGATCCTGGAAAAGATCACTGCATATAAACATGTACGTTTCAATAAAACAGAAAGTAATTGCTAGTTTATAGAATCAAAATTGCACTATCAACCAACAATATTTGGCCATCACTCTGAAAAGAATTTACCGGTTAAAGCCATCAAAATAGAATAAATGGCATAATCTAGAATCTCAATACAAGAAAGATGGATGTACAACATGCAAACTAAATCTTGAGAGAAATCGGCAAACATATCGATCCAAAGTATCCACAATGAAATCAAGTTTCAATCAATTCCTCCAGACATGCTTTTACAAAGCTGGTTCAAAGCAATCAACAAGCAATTCAAGAAAACCTCTTAACTACGATTAAGAAATCTACCTTTGAGAAGAGGAGTTGCTCTTTGTTGGTAAGGCAACTTGCCCACCTCAAGCAGCATCGCAACCTCCTTCCCATAATTAGCAGCAGTCTCAAACTCATCCCTGATCTCCTTCACAACCTCCTGAAGGTCCCTTGTCCCATGAACTGACAATGTGGTTAAACTACTTAGTTTCGAAGACTCTCCACCATCGATTGTAGTTATTGACGAATCTTCTACCTCAAAACTCACCCCCTTTTTCCTCTCTTCAGAACCATTTGACACAACAGTATCAATACTACGATCACTACTGCTCTTAATCTCTTTAGACTCAGTTTTCTCAGTGTTTGGTGATTCCCCACTTCTAGTGTTTTGCGTGGGCACTGACCTTGACGTTCCCTCACCAAAGTTCACATTCTTGGTTTTATAGTTAATATTGTTATCCCTCACATCCCCATCCACATTTTCATTCACGTTCATTTCTTCATTCATTTTACTTTTCATTTTTCCCTTTTTAAAAACCTCAGGCTCTGTCTCATCTTCTAACTCAGGAATCCCTTCTCTCTCCCTCACCACCGTGGAATCCGGGCTACTAGAATTCGAACCGTATCCATGCTTATACGAACCCGGATACATGCCATAATTACTGCTACCAGCATCATAAGTATCAAACACATTAAAATAATCCCACGTGGACACTCTCGGCGGAGACGGAGGAGGCTGCTGCGGCTTCTCAGCCGGGGGACTCGTCCGCCGATTATTTTCATAATGACCCGATGGCGAATCCATTGGAAAGCCGAAGGACGCACCATTTGGGTAACCAGGGTACGGGCCGTACCCATATCCCGAATCAGCGAACTGCCTCCCGGGCTCCTCGTAAACCATCGACTTCGCCGGCGTCGTAGATTTTCTCATGTAATACATGTTGTAATTACTCCCGCTTGGAGGGTAGCCCCAGTTCCGCTGAGCATAGTTACTTTCGTTTGGAGGGAAGCCCCAGTTCTGCTGAACATAACTACTTTCATTTGGAGGATAGCCCCAGTTCTGCTCAGTGTAATTGTAAGGATCATCGAAATGGTAATTGTTAGAAGACGAAGGCTGGTCCTCTCGTTCTTCCATTCCTCGTGGTTTATGTTTTTCACCATATTCATCTTCGCTATCTTCAATGTGGATATGGCCCGAGCCCGGACCCGAACCCGAGTCAGTGCCCAAATCCGAATCCGAAGACAAGTGCAAATGCGAATGCGAATGCGAATGCGAATGTGAATGGGAATGAGAATGAGGTTCCCCTTGAATTTCTTCTTTTAACTTATGCTCGTCAACCGAGTGCGAAATCGACGTGGACGACGACGAGTTCTTCCGATTCCGTCGCCTCGAAGACGACTTCCCTTCGTCGGAGGGCAACGTGAGGACGGGAGAATCCGGAGAAGAATCTGCGCCGGCTGTCACGAGCTCTTCCTCCACGAACTTCCGAAACGCGTCGCCGACGTCTTTCAACGAGTAGAAGTAGGCAACATGCGCGGCAGCAAAAGCGTAGCGGTGGTCGGAGGCTGCCTTGATAAGTTGCTTGCGCTCTCGGCAAAGCGTCACGAGCGGTAAGTCGTCCACTTTGGATCCTCCGCAGCCCATTGAATTGCAAAATAAACTTCTAGAAGAAAACGAAAGTCACGTGATCGACAAGAAACTTGCGGAGCAATAATACCACTCATGGCGACTCCTCCTCCTGTTGGTGGTGATGCCCGTACAACCAACGAACAAGATAAGATGGCATTATGAGTAAATAAAAGTAGATCCAAGGGCGATTTCGCTTATTTCAACAAATCACCAAAACGAAAATTGAAAATTTTATGTATATATTAAAAGAACGCAGAAGAGAAATCTGACCGTTGCTAGATTTAGAATCAGATTTGCAAGTGCGATGAAATTGAGAGACTTGACAGAGTGAGTGATGAGACTACGCGCGTTTTTTTTTTTCTTTTTTTTTTTCCTTCTGATTCTCTTCTATTACTTAATTAATTTAAATCCCTTTTATTGAAATCCGAATCTCTGAACGAAAAGAATAGATAAAATCTTGCATGGAGATTCGTGAGTGTTCGGAACTTGCACTGATTAAAATTAAATGAATTTGTACGAAAGTAAGGAGAGAGAAAGGGGGACCTCTTGTTTCAGCGCGAGCAGAGATGGTTTCAGAAATTGCAGCAGAAGACGAAAGCTCGAGGAACCCGCCAGTGGGAACGGACCTTGTCATCATAACCTTTTTTTGGCCATTTTTACCTTCTTTTTTTTTTTTTGAATTTCTTTTCCCCTTTCATTTTAATTTTATTTTGTTGGTGGCCTGCACGCCGCGCTGCACAGTTATTGCACCTAGACTCCGTAGAGGCCTATTATTTGTGACTGTCGAGTCATCGATGCATTTCACGTGACGTTTATTTTATTTTATTTTATTTTTTTACTCCCGCAGTAAATACTCGACCAGGTGAATCTTTTACCATTTAGCATTGTTGTACAATTTATTTATTTTCAAAGTTATCGACAACCAATTCTAATTGTCTTGGCTTTGGGAGATGTTATCGTGGTTGAATGATATGATACCATTGATGGGGTTGGTTGCTACTCGCCAGCTTTGGATACCCATTTTGAGATCTAGATACTGTTAAATGATTTTTTTTTTTTTTGACCCCCTACAATCAAATGTTTAATATAAAATTGATCATTGAAGCTATCAAATTTAAACGGTGATAATTGTGTAGTCTTGGTAGTGGACATCATCGATGGGACATTAAATGCCGTTGGATTGAAACTACTCTTTTTAAAATTCATTAAAGCAACTTATTAAAAAAAATTCATTAAAGCAACTAATTAAAAAAAAATCACTAAAGCAACTAACTTTGATACCCTACTCGGATTACAAAATTAGAACAGTAACAGAGATTAAAAGTTCACCATTCTGAAAATAAAACTAAAGAAATAGCTTAAGAAAAATATATATATACATATTTTTTAAAAAATAAAGAAAAGTTTTGGGAACCTTTTTTTTTTTTTAACACTGGATCGTGACTAAAGAATCCCATGCTCTTTGTTATATAATTGCATTGTCGTTGGACTATATTTTATGGCGTTTGTAGTAATTTTATCAAACTACCATTAAACTTTTTTGCATTTTAGTTTAAATTTAAAATATTTCTTGCAGTCTTAAAACCATTAATTGTGTTGTTGAAGAATATTTTCGAATATTGGCAGGCGCAGCACGCAGCAATTTTAACAAACTTGTTTTTTATGGTACATATTTAGCAGTATAGGCTTGTCCTGAATTTTATTTAATATTTAAAAGAGAAAAAAAATAAGATAATTTTTTTTTTGCTTTTTCTTTTTTTCTTTTTTTTGGCTGCAGTATATAATTTGCGGCTTATGACTTGGATAAGTACAAACAGTGGAAAAAAGTATTGATAATTTTAGACGTACCTTATTTTATTTTATTTATGAGTAGTACAATTTGCACTTTTTTCAAACACGTCCTGGTCAGTGCGGTGATGACGTGAACAAGACTTTGGTGGGCAGTATTAATAGTGGCATGATGGCGGCCTTCGACAGGGAATAACCAAAAAGAGTAAGGCACACGTTAGCACCCCACACGCATTTGAAAGTTGTACTGCTGCAGTGCAAAATGTACAAATTTTGCTCCTCCGCCTCTGTAGCCCAACCAATTAGTTGACAAGATAATCACGGAGCATGTGAATAAACTCGCCATTCACTTTCTTAATTATGATTTGGAATTCTAAAACAACACATCAAATAATACAATCAAATGATTTCATATTTTCTTGTTCATCTTATTTATTTTGAGTGCCGAAATTAAATTTAGGCATACTTAATTTAAGATATACCTAATGATAATTACCATTACACTATGCTTTATTTAAAATAATGTCTCGAGGATATTAAATCAGTCAATCTATTATCGAAACAAATGTAATAAGAATTTAAAACTCACAAATAAAACAATAGCAATTACTGACACGGCGCCATAATGAGATTTGCTAATAAACAGTATTGTTAAGATTTACCTCTTAATATCGTCTTATTGTCCTGAATTTTCCAATATTTTGTTTAAACCCCACCAAAACTCGCGCCAAAATTTTAATATTGGGACCTTTTGGGAAAACAACAAAAGAAGACAGAAGGCTTAAGAGACAAAAAGTGTGGATGGACAAAAACGAAGTTGTGTTGTTGTTGTTTGTATCTGTTAAATAGGGGATTTAACAGAAACCCATTTCCTTAAATCGGACGACCCAGCAGCTATCCTTAGATTCTCTCGTCCACTTACAGATACAAACTCTTCTGTCTTTGTCGCCTTCTTCTTGTTGAATATTTTATTTAATGATTGAAGGAAAAATGATACTGGTTGTTTCGAATTTTATCCCTTCTAATTAATAACAGACAAACGACTTGCGTAATTTCTCCAATTTACCCCTCCCCCCCAAACCCTCACAAACTTAGGGTTTTGGGCCGCCATTGCACCCACCAACACCCACTCCCTCATCCGTGCATCTGACGTTAGGCCACGCCTCTTGTCAGTCTCGTTTTTAAATTAATTCGTCGGGAGATTTCGGTGATCCGGTTACCGAACGCATTTAACTTTTAACTTCAAATTTTATGAGGCGGACGGTGTGGTAGCATTTTCAGAAAGCCTTAAATGGCCGTCGCAAACAAATTTGTTGCCTGATTCTCCATTGGTTGAGGCATTAAAAGATGGTCGTACTGTCAACTATTTGGCAAAAAATCAAATCAAATTAGTAAGAGGTAAGGGCATTACACTTGATTGAAATACGACCTAGCTATGGCGGACACCGAGTCAAACTTCAGGGGTAATAGTGAAAATACAGCTCAACTCTGAGCCCACGTTCCGCGATCGCCGCTATAATTTGCAATACCAGAAAAGGGAAACCGGTGACACGTGGCGCGTCGCCGTACGACCTAGAGTACCGTAACTATTCTTTGTCATTTTTGTTCTGGGACCCGCATTGACTTCGCGCATGGGGAATGGGTTTAGTTTGACGTTTAGTGGCTCAAAAAGTCATGCTCTGATTCAGCGGTTGTGATTCATCGCCATCCATCTGCCGCCATCAGTTTTGCATACTGAATTGGCTCCAGCGTAGATCTGTACGCGATGTGGGCTCCTCCATCCTCCTGCTGGCCCGTTTTTACTTTTTAGCTATAAAACAAGGTCAATTTTATAATTATTTAATGATTTTCCTAAGTTATAAATTATTACAACTTACGATTAAGTGTAAAAATGAGCAATAAAATAGTAGAATTAAATAATTTAATTATAAATTTTATTTGACTGAAAGTAACAAATACTTACTTACGAAACCGTTATCTAATATCAAATTTTGATTTTGTTTTTCTTTTCCTTTAATATTTGAAATCGATGCATGATATCTTTGCTAACGATTGATTTGATTTATTTGTAAACCGCAGTTAATTAAAGATTTTATGTATAACGATGGATGAGGGCATGAGACTCCTGTTCGACTTATGGAATATGCTCATCGTTATACTGTGCAAATTAAATTTAATGGCGACAGATGTTACATATTTTCGTGTCTTGACATGTGTAGATTGATGTTTTCAAATTAATTCAAATTTATTTAATTTTAATACTATTGTTCTATCTCAATAAATCCCATCTAATTTTTACTGTACTCCTACAATAATTTCAATCATTTTTTAACAATCCACGACATAACAAATTTCGAAAGGTTGCTTATTTTATGTTTTTAATAATTAATAATATAATGTCACGTCAATTTATATAAAAATAATTTATATAAAAATTTTATAATCTCATTCTTATATATAAATATATATTTTTTTAATAATATAACATTGATTTTGACAACGTTTGCGATCATCTGAAAATATAACTTTAAAGTTAATCGACTTTCATTAGACATTTAAGAATCAAAGAAAATAAGTAAAAAATTAAAATTTTTAGATACTTGTTATTGCCGAGAGCAAAATACAAAATTAACTACCAGAGAAGCTAAATCGTTACTGAAAATCTTGTTTCATTTAATTTGTTAGTTGATAAAAAAAAATTCTTTATGTTGATTTTTTATTCACCATGAAACAAAAAGTTCTTAGTTAATTCAACTTCGGGACAAATCCTAAGATTGTAAACTTCATCCCCGAAAAGAATTGTGTTCTTGACCAGAGCCGACCCAGTGCTTGAATCATTCTATGAGTTGATCGCTTGCAATCTGATTTGACATTTCATACGAGCCATACAAGTTGTCTAAGAGAAGATCTAATAAGGGACATCATTAATTCACCAAATATAAACAACATTCAAACCGTTAACCTAATCCGAACGGTACATAGAATTGAAGCCATTGCAAAAGAAAAATCCACAATTTCAACGTTCAATTCTCCTCTCTCTTTGAACCCAAATTCTTCGAATTAATAAAAAGTCTTGAATTTTGAACGGACTGCGATCGTCGTGATTATTGAAAATTACTTTTTGAAAAATTTAAGGAGTGATGGAGAAACATTTATTTATTGATCCAATATAATAATCATTCACAATATTAAAAAAAAAAAAACACATTGACCATTCTTGCTTCGACATTAGATAATTGAGATCCAAATTTTCACCAATTACTCTTTTGAGCTTTTAGGTTCTTGTACTGAGGTAATACTTTCTTCGCCATTCAAAATAAAATCATGCATCGCTTGCTTTCTCAACCAATTAATAACAATCTTTTTTTTTTGGGGGGGATATATAGTCTTATTTACATCAATTACAGCAGCTAATTTGGACCAACTTCTTTCAATTCCATGAGGGAATCGTGAGTTACTACTAATAAAATTCAATGAGTTCAAAGTAAAATCCAAAATAGAAGGTGAAGTAAGTTGTTGAAATGTAATGTCATGCTTTCACCTGAGCATGTACCAAGCTTTTTGACCTCTAAATGTAACAACTCATCCAACTTTTGCAAATGATACGAGAAATTACTGATGCAAATTGTTGCTTTAACCTTGATAAATGACTCGAGAGACAAAAACAAGTGTTAAAAAATGATAATAAATCGACAAACCAATATTGCATTACAGCCATTTACCCCATACAAAATTAAAGCAATTTTTTGACATTTTAGAATCACAGTGTTACAAGTTTTGAATAACCATAAAACTTACCCTTAACAATGATGACAAGCACTCCCCTTTCACAACATATTTATTTTCCTTTTCAATATTCACCCACTCTCCCTAATAAAGTTCATCGGCTGATTTAGACTTGCTTTATATATTCATTCTTTTACCGTCATTATCCATTGGTAATTTTAAATTATTACGAAATTTGTTTGCCTGCCTCGAGGTTAATGAAATTACACTTTCCCTTCCATTCCAAATTAAGGATGATGAGTTTGGGACGTATTAAAATATTTAATAAATATTAATAGTTATAATTTAAAAATTATATTGATATTATTTTTTATTTATATAAGAAAAAATTATTACATTATTAATAATTTTATTATAATTATTATTTAAAATTTATAAATTTATTATATATTATTAATTTTTATTTTATTTTATAATTTAAAAGTTAAAGCATTTCCAATCCCAAATATACCCTAAAAATTATTGAGCTTTCGGTTTCGGGTCGGTAATATTAAGATAAATATCTCTTTTAACAAATCTGTATAAGAAGAAGCTACATGCTTAAAGCTTGAAAGCTGAAGTGCTCCTTCCAAAGACGAGTAATAAAGCCAAGGCAAAAATGTGCAGAAAAGGATCTCTCTTCTAATAATAAGCTTTTGAGACAAAAATCCGAGTGTAAAGATAAGCACTGCACATACGCGATTTAAAACCCCCGCAAAAAATGAAAATAAAGAAATCCTAAGGGAACCAAAAAGCTTCCCAAAGGTGATGCATCTGCGAGAGCTATTATTAACTTGACAGGCCATGTGCTTCCCTACTGGAAGCAGACCGTGATTTCATATCTTCCTTTAATACATATGTTAAAAGCAGGGGCGGAAAATAAAGTTAAAAGCATTTTTCGATTTTCCATTTACCCCCCGGTAAAAGCAACACGCCTTTATATATATATATATATATAAAAGCCTGGCCCAGACACTTTTCAAAGATTCCAAACAAACAAAACATGGCCTCGAAATTGCTCATTGACCAAGCTTTCATTGAATAACATTTTTCTCACCGAGACTCCATAAAATATCAAAATCATTCTAATATGTATATTTAAAAGCTGTATAACATCCCGCTTAACTAGTGCACCGGCTTTAATATTAACCTAATGAAATTTGGTTCTTTTATAACTCTGAAGCACTCTTTGTTGCAAAACTCAATATTAAAATGGGGACACAATGAACCAATTACTTAAATTAACAAACTCAAGCTGTTACATTGGCAAGAGAGTCCGCTCACAATTTGATGCGTAGACGAATTTGTTTTCATTATGTACATTTATTTTGATCCACATTCGATGTCCCTGGGAAATAAAATTATGACATCTCACATTTACTGAAAAAATAAAAACAAAAATTTGTAGAAAAAAAAAAACCCAATTCAAGTTGCGAAATCTAACCGAAGAAGAATATCTACTTCTTGGGATTTGCCTAATTCATCTCAACAGTGCAATTGTGGACATGCATACAATTATACAAATAAAGTGTGTAATTTTTACGTAGGCTCCCGTAGCTGTTATTCAGTATAATATAGCGTAGTCATTTTGCTACCCGTTCAAAGTTCTCAATAACATACCCCGTAGCTGTTACTTCGGCTCTACGGTAGCCTTGACCCTGAGATATGCCAACCTCGCTATATTCAAACAGGCCCCATGTTTTTCTAAGTACACCATACCTCAAAGATTGAGGGGTTTATTATTTTTTTATTTATTTTTTCCTTAATTGTTTCAATTTCAATCCATTTGTGTTTTCAACTTTATGAAAACTTTCAATTATTTAAGTCATTAAGTTTTTTTTTAGTTCTTTACTTAATCTAAAAAGTTTTAAGTGACGTCATTAAAAGATATTCTTCAAAGTATCTCTCACTATTTAATTAGTTTTTATTTTTACCTAAATCAAAATTTAATAATTAATATTATTACCCATCACTATAACTTGTGATAATATAATGATAGATTATTATGATTTTTATCTTTTTTTATTTTCTTTAAGTTAGCATTATTTATCTTCATAATTTTTTTGAATATTTTTCATATAAAGTATCATAAACAACAATATTATTGATTAACATATACTGATTTAGAAAATTAAAAGGTTGTATTTAATTAAATATGATTATATTATGATAATATATTATCTTGTTTATGTTCTTTGAAAAACTTATTATTTGTTTAACATTTATAATTTACAATGGCATAATTGTACAAATATTGATTTTTAAAATTTTTAAATTAAAAATAATTTAATACTTATTTTTAATGATTCAAACAAATAAACAAACATGTTATTCATATTTAGATATTCAACTCTACTTAGAATTTAAACTAATCCGAATTTATTTGGACTTCAATATTTTTTTTAGAAAAAAAGACACCATCTTAATCCAATTTAATATTGTGGATGGACAATAAATTATAGCTTAAAAATTATAACTTTAAAATATTTACTACACACTTACTATCGTATTTTGAAAGATAAATAAATTTTATCCTATATTTATAGAATATATAAACTTATAATATTTATATTATTTTTATTAAAATTATTATTTAAAAATAATATTAATATACACTATCAACTTTTGTTTCATATAACTTATAGCGTCAAAGCCACCCTATCCAAACACTAAGCAGGTCCTTGTCCTGTTTGACCACGAATGTACATCATGTACTCAAGAGGGGATTGGGGGCACCGGCATAGCCCAAGCTTTAAATGCCCAGCAACCATCAAATTCCGTATCATATTTTTTTCCGCCCCAATCATCAAATTTTTGCTATTAAAATTCCTAAAATTGAATGTTTCCATGCTATAATTTTGTCAGGGATTAGTGGATTACCTCACAATAGAGGTCTTTAAAAAAAAAAAAAAAAAACAAAACAAAACAAAAAGAACCATTGGGTAAAGAAAAAGAAATGCTAACAAAAGATGCTTTTGACAAAAAAATAGTAAACTACAGAATCCAAAGTTAATTTCCAAACAGAGATGTCAGAAGTGCCAAAACAGCAATCACAATCATAATATTCAGGAAATAGTTTGACCGTAGAGGTGTATCTGGGCTTCCGCCAATAGCTTCATACTCTGACCGTATCTTCTGCTTCATAGCCTCTGACAGCTCACTCTGCAATTCAAATAGGCAACACTAACTGAATTTTATTCTTTCACCTTCACTTAGACTTCCAAGTTTTAGGTGCGAAGCACACGCAGGATTTCAAAAAACCTCCGTCCTGTATTATTATTATAACATACGGCACAAGAAAACAAAGCTACTTGTTTTTTTTAGTCCTGCATCAAATCATAAAGAGTATAAAACATAAAAATTTCGCCCATACACAAGCTCGTTTACTATGGAAATAAAAAATGCAAGGAATTTTCAACTACCACTAACTAAAAGAAATTATTAAAAATAAGTTAATGTATAATTACAACCTTTCCAGACGAATACTTGGCTGCTACAAACTTCTCTGGAGCGGCACCATCATCTAGCACGATACCCTGATCACCAAATTCAACAATCAGTCTAAAAGATTACTAATCCCTTTTACCATAATCTTCCACAACAGATTTATTGATGCAGATTCCTTAAAGTTAATAATTTAAAGTCTGATTGTCAGCTGATGCCAATTATTGGAGATGGTAACATGTAGTTGCACACGTGCCAGAAGAGCACAGAGAGAATAAAATTACACTAGGCATTTTCAGCCAGAGACACAATATTGACAAATGTGCAGTTATTTGGCACTCTAAATATGCTTGTTTGTAAGAAAGCTCATCTGAGCTATTCCAAATATTATGGAAATTATTTGAATAAATGCCTATAACATAACCTATTGAACTATCTCGCAAGAGAAAATATGAGTTCTTTAAGTTAATACAATAAAAAGTTGTCTTCAATCCGGATGTTTTCAAAGTTTTAAGGAACAATGACAGAGTGCTTCTAGTCAAAAGCAAAGCTGCATTGACATTAGGGGTTGTAAAAGCACTTAACACAAGCAGTCATAACATACCTCAGGAGGATCAAATTTTGCCCCAAGGTTGCTGAGCTTCGCATGGGCTTCAGCATAATCCTTAAAGAATGCTTCCTGATCCTCAGCATATTTCTCAGCATAAACCTGCAAATTATGCCAAGTTTATTAGTTATAAATGATGATTCTACTTCAGGATCTTACACTAAGATCTCGTTAATATTTACCTTGAATGAAGGATCTTCAAAAAGAACAGCATCGGTAGGCAGCACAAGTAAATCTTCGTCCCTTCTTTCTTTAATATCCTGTTAGATAAATCAGTCAGTAAGTGGAATATGCTTTTACTTATTGCCTCTATTTTTCACTAAAGCAAATGCATATGAATGAGACAGTGTTCTGACTTCAAACCTTGAAGTACGAGTTGTCAAATGTCAACCATTGTACCGTCCAGGACTGCCCACCAGGTGCTCCTGGTCCATCTTTCTGTCATGCAATATATTTCCTTAAATAATTAGCTGCTTGCTATAGCTATATATTCTTTGTAACAGATAATTATCAGAATGTCGAGTCATCCAGAAATAAACAATTCAGAGGAAGTAATAGAAAGGTTCTCAATGGTAACTCCCAAACAACTAAAGAGACTTTTTACCGTGTACTTTGTTTCTGGCTTGCCCCAACCACTTCGTTCAGGTCTAGACCTTCCCAGTGTGTGTGCACCAGATAAGGCAACTATTTCCTGCAGATCAAAGAACTACTTAATAAACATCACAACCAATTGAGGTAACAAAACAACCAAGTCTTCCTACAGTTTATCATACCTTGTCATTTAATCCCATTCTATAAAAGACATTTCTTAAATGTTCAGCAGGTGATGGAGGCCCAGCAGCTGTATGCCAAATGAGTACTTCAAAATTTAGTTGCATGGTCATTCAAGTAGAAGTGTGAAAAAAAGCAGGGGAAAGAAAACAAAAACCACGAATAATTACAACTCAACCATACACTTCAAAATTCATCAGAACTTTTTGGTTTTTGTGTTGTGGCAGGGGAGCTACTCAATACTCATCTAATCCATAAAACAGTAGATATCATACTCACAATTATATATCAGAGAATAAACAAAGTCACAGTGCTGCAAGCACATTAAGCGATCAATTGCCATAATGTCACCAGATATAAACCTTAAATATACAAATTTTTATTTATTTATTTTTCAAACCACCAAAGTGTCTAAGTATATTTCTCACTCAATCCACACAAATGTATAAACATGTGTTTGAGCACATACAAAAACCTCATGCTAAGAATAATATTGCTTGGCTTCTATAGTATCAAACACACATCTAACTCCTACGTCAAAGAACAATAGAGATAAAATTTGAATTAACCAAATTACACTCCTCAGTCCCCAAGATGTCAACAAGATTCTCATAGAAAAGATTGTCCTATACCAGACACGACAAGTTCATGTGCTCATGCAATCAATCGACACAATTTCTATAAATAATCCATGGTACGAACTGCTGCACAGTAACTGTTATTTTGTTTAATGTAGACGCCATGGTAAAATATACCAAGCCAAATTCTATAAACATCAAAGGTGTATTTACCGGGAAGCCTTCCTTCTTCAGGGCACTGCTCAGGTCCTGAGACATCCACTCTTCCATACTTCATAGGGAGCTTAGGGCCCCCGGCTTCCTGAATTTGAGAGAAATTGATAGAACCTTTAGATGATCAAATTAATTGAAGTCATATTAATTCCAAAATAAGAGTTAGCTAGACCTCTATAGCAGTAGCGCTAGCCAACTGGAACAAGTCTGCATATGTGACACTGGGATACTTGTCCTTGATAGGTTGAATCAGCTTCAATGCATTCACAAGCCCTGAAATGGAAGGTTATAAGGTGCCAAATCTTCAAAACAAGCTCAATTACATAAAAATGTTCAAATCATTACCAGCATTGGCTGCGTGTTTAAGCTCAACCTCAAATCTAAGACTCCCATTAGCTCCTCCCCTTCGAGGCCACTCCTCAATGTTTTTGTCATAAGTACCAGCATCATGCCATCCTAGACGAACCTGTTATTAATATCATCATACGCAAGAAGCCGTAAGCCGTAAACACTTAAAACTACTCAATAGTTCCATTTCATCAACTAGACTTGGTAAGTATATGCTTTATTCTTCATTCTTGCGAAGTGTATAGGACTAGACATTGAGGTTTCACAAAAATTCAATTCCAGAAATTCTATCTCCAAACTAACAAACACAGCATATCAATAATGCAATTCAGAAATTCAAAAAGGGTTCACATTCGCGTATGTACCAGAATAGGATGACAAAACTTAGACTTGAGAATCTCCTTAATATCTTCTCTAGCGCTCTTCAACTGATCAGGGTCCGACGCCGCACATTTCGTCGTAGCTACGCCGCTATAAACTCTGTTCACAGACAATCTCCTCTACAATCCAAAACAAAAGTAAAACTACACGTTACGCAAAAGAAAATACAAAAAAGGAGAAAAAAATCACACTCGATAAAAGTTACCTGGCGGACGAGAGGAGAGAATCTGAGGCATTTGAGGGAGGAAGAAGAGGAGAGAGAGAAAGAGAGTGAAGAAGCGGAAGAGAAAGAAAGCTTAGCCGCTGCCGCCGCCGCGGCGGTGGTGGAGTGAAGAAGGCGAGAAGAAGCGGCGGTGCTTAAAGAGGAAGCCATCGGTGATTGTGATTTCGATTGTAGTCGTATCTGTTGTTGTGTCAGTGACGCTGGCCGAGCTGCCATTTGGTTCTTGTTCAATCGTTCCCTCTTTGCTCCTTTTGTTTTGGATTACGAGGCCCAATGGCAAGCACACGCGCGCCACCACCCTTTTGTTTGTTCTGGCTGTGTTTGGGAATCGGGTTGGGTTCGTTTATATACAGGCTGATCTTTGTCCCTAGCCCAACCACAGACAGCATGGTTTTCTTGAAACATTTTTGGTGGTTGGTGAAGACTGAAAAGATATTATTTTATCCAAGAGTTCAACGATTATCGTGTAACAGAATATCAACATCCTTTACCAACAAGCCCGTAAATTAGTTGATAAAGAGTTATTCTAATTTAATTAAAATTTTTAATTTAGAGTTTTTTTGATAAAGAGTTATTCTAACTTAATTAAAATTTTTAATTTAGAGTTTTAAAAATATAATTACGTTAAATATTTATTGAGAGAATTTTATTACCCTAATGGTTCTATCTATCTCGAATCTGAATTAATTGAGATCTAATAATGTAATTTTTGGATATAAGATAATTTAATATAAAAAAAATCAATATCCTTTAGGTTTATTTAATATATTTTGCATTGTTTCTTTTAGCAAATGTAAAATATAGAATGTCTGAATTGCTGCAGTTCAGTATAAATTGCTAACAATCATGCACAAGTCTGCATTTTATAAAATAAATAACATCTAGATTATAACAAAAAGTATGTGAAAGATTTTTGAATATGCAGCCACTTTCTTCTATACACTATTTACGTACAATCTGAACTGTATGACTAAAAACCTTGTAAATATGAATTTTGATATTGAATATTTTTTAAAAATTTTAATTGCATCTTTCACGTTATTTTAAAAAAAAAAATGTTAGTCACAAAATTTGGACCTTACACATAATTTAATTAAAGATGTTCCGTGCTTCGCTGTAGTCAAAAAGCGACGCCGTTGTTGTAAAAAAATAAATCATATTTAATCGATCATTCAAAAGGTCAAAACGAGACTGTTTCCAATTTTAAGGCAATGTGCATGCACCGCTGCTGCTTTTCGTTTGCTCCAGCTAATAGAATTCAAAACGAGAGAATAATGTCGTCGTCGACTTGGTATCATCCTGTTCACACACACTTTAGTGGTGCGAGACGAGAAATCTGCAGGGATTGTCGGTGTGGCCTCTTCCATTTCTAGTTGCAATAACATCGTGGGTCTCTTGCGACATGAGTTAAGTGGGCCCATGTTTAAGTGGGCCGAGAGGCCGACGTAACATTTCCGATTTAAGCAGACGGTCCGACTAGTGGAACCCTTTAAATATCTCTTACGGCTGCTTTTCTTCATTTATCCCATTAAAATTATAAATAAAATATAAAATTTCCGATGATACTCCCATCAATTCTAAGAACAACTTTGATTTCTTCTTAAGTAACTTAAATGTCACCCCTCTCTCTTCATCTCCCTTTCCTCTCTCTCTCCGTGTCTCCCTTCTATCTTCCTCACATTTTCTCTCCATCAGCCCAGTCCCTGTGATGATGGAACAAATCAAATATTATAAATCGATTTGGATTAATGCTTTAGATTTGCCGTGGATAAAATGTTTTAAATTCTGAAAAATGAATATTAAAAGATGTGAAATTTTCAATTGTCCACAACGATTTTGTTAAGTTCCATTAAATGTAACTTACATCCTCTTATAAAATAATTGTGAGTGTTATTGTCATGTCATAAATTTTATTTATTTTATATGAGATATACGTTACGTTCGATATAACTTAAAAGAATCCTTACGTGAACGAACGCAATATATATATATATATATTCCGCTAGAGGACGTAGCCTTGTTGTTTTATCTTCTGTAGCTAAATTTATAATAACATAATTTGCAAAATAAGAAAATAGAAACAAATAGAGAGCATTTTTCTTATATTTTCGTGACAGTGGTAGATACTATTCTTTGCACTAAAATTGAAGGTATGAAACGTTTATGGCCTTTTTGAAAATGTATTTTAAGAAAAAAAGAAGGAAGAAGAGCATGCGTGTGCGCAGAGAGTTTTTAAATAAAACAACGTTGTTTATGTATAGTGTGTTGCGCGGGTTTAATTAGATATATTTTTGTTGTTTTATATAAATTTAATGAAGGGATTTTAATAAAAAAAATATAAACATTAGATTCGATGACAGTCCGACCCAAGGATTGAAACCGGAGAAGAGAATGTATATTAGAGGATTATTTCACTTCCAGTTGCACTTAAAAATTTCGAAATAAAAAAAAAAAGATAAAGAAATTTGACGAATTTGCTGCAAAGGAGGATTGTTCATTTTCTATTTTGAGTTTGGTTATGGAGTGTCCAACGGTACAAGAGAGGCGGTTGAAGAGAATTGACCTGAAAGCAGGCGTAACTGAATCTTAGTTGAAGCCCTTGACTATTCATTTCGCAACAACTTTGCCCGTGCCCAAACTCCTCTCGCAGTGAGATCCCTTTTTTTTTCTTTTTCCGCAATGTAACTGTTTTATGTCAACCAACACGCAAAAGTCTGGACCTTTATTTATTGACTTTCAAGTCTGGACTCTATTTTAAATTATGTATTTTCTAGAATGTGATAGATATTCTATACTCGTGAAGTTTGCAAATAACGGTTTATTTTTTTAAAATGATAATGACATCAATTATCATTTTAAAAAAATTCAAGATTCATGTATCATTAATTTTTGGATGTGATAGATAATACTATACAATCTCCAATGTCATAATTATATATCATTAATGGGTGAATAATACATCAAATATCATATCTTTTGATATGAATTTTTGTAACAAAGCCTAATGTTAATTACTCTTTTATATAAAATAATAAAAAATAACAATAAATCATTCAAAAATTCATTGGCCACTTAATGAAACATTAATATTATTAAGATTTAATTGATAAAATAAGACGATTAAAATTAAGATTTAAAGTTTGATTTTATTTGTCTTATCGCTTAAAATAGTTTAGAAAAAATTGGGCGGATAAGAGTAGGTGAGGAGGAGATAAAACTGGGCACAAACCCTTTCAAAACAATCTTTCCACCTCATCTAAAAATTCAAGAATTTAATTTTATCCCTATAAGACTCCCAAGAATGCCAACGGTTTGAGATTTTTTAAAAAAACTTTATCTCAACTCGTTCTCTATAGAATCTTCAACAATTTACTTTTTTAAACTGATTTTTCATCCTTACTCATCTTTATCCCTATCCTATATTTACTTCTTCCTCTTATTCCGTTCTTCTTAAGTTTTTTCTTTTTGTTAATTTTTATTCATTCTTATACAAAATTTATACATTTTATTATCTTGTGAAATTTTTTGATACAGACTCAAGCGTCGGAAAGTAAAACGCTGGAAAAACTTTCAACACCCCTAATCGTTTCTTCAATTGCAAGTGCTTTCTACAATAAAATCGTGTTCGTGATTTCCTGCTTACTAAGGTTGGATTCTCTATCGCCAACTTCTATTTAGGTTGTTGAATCAAAGTTAAAAACTATCTCTGTAAACAAACAAATTCAAATGCTGACGTTAGAATTTGATAAGTAACTCATATACTGATATGACTAGATTTTAGCGTCAACAATTAACATTACTAGTTTAGGCTGAAAATTATACGTTCAATGATTCAAGAGGAAAGAAAAAAAAACAAAAAAACAAAAAAGAAGCGAAAGCTTATTTAGCCAATTTTTCAACATTGACCAAATTAGGAGGTCGTCTATGAAACGTGTCTGGTGATTCTTCTTGGGAAAAAGAAAAACCAATAAAAGATTCCACATCACATATAAGTCATCGATTAAGGATAAGCATCGACAGTGGAAAACAATGGAACAAATACGTAGACACACCACTCGTTATCTTTTTCCCTGACCTCAAAAAAGATTATTTTAAATTAATCCCGTACCGTTCAATGCGATATTTTTGGTTCTTTGTAGTGACAAAACAAAATTCAACAGTAAGCTTATATTATTCAAAGTGGATTAAATAATCAACATTTGTTCACCGCTACTTGGCCCGGAGAGTGGAAAGAACCAGATTAGGTGCACCGGCTTAACCGGTCTCCCAACAAAAAATTACCTAACCGGAACTCCGGAAGGGAAAATAAAAATAAAGTCACAATGTGGACAGACAGCATTGGTTTCGCAGTTTCACTGATCGCTGCAACAGCGAAAACCACACGTGTAAAACAACCCTGATGATGCGATTGACGGATTGATAAAGTTCCAGGCGATCAGACGGCGGAAGATGGTTCCTTACGGGAGAAGTTATCGATGCGTGAGAACGTCGAACATTCCGCCGCGATTTTGATTCGACCACGAAACTGCTTGGTTTCATTTTCAATTTTATTAAATGAACCGGACACTTAGAGAGCGAAATAACAGTTTTTCCCTTGGACGCACTTGCCGGTTCAGTAAGGAAGAAGTAAAAGTGTCCGAGGGTGAGAGAACTTTCGATTCAGCAAGTACAATTTTTTTTTTTTTTATTTTTCATTAGGGTTTTGCCAAGTTAGAACTCATGAATCTTATAATTCTTATAAAACATGTAAAAGTTTGTAACATAACAGTATAGATCCACTATCATGTTGCATGAATTATAAATTATATTAATTATAATTTAAAGATATCCTCTTCAATGTTATTGAGTAAATAATTATTAATTAATACTATGAATATTAGATAAATCTGTTCCATTGGAATGTAAATTAAATTCCAAAATATTTATATAAAAAGACACATTGAATTCAGGTTCACTTAAAAAATTTAATTTCTGATCAGAAATATAAAAAATACTTATATATATATATTATTTGAATTAAAAAGCATCTTTTGACACATATTTAATCCACCGATTACATATATTTATAGTTTTAAATCTTATAAGCCTGGCTTTTAATGTGTCATCCAACAAAAACTAAAATTTATAAATTATAAATTTATAAAACATAATAAAAATATTTAAAGTATATAAAATATAACATTTGGACCTTTTTGATTCAATCTAACAAAACATGCTACCATCCCTAATTAATCTCCACATTACGTCACATTGATTTTAGTGGGAAAAAACTGATAAAATCAGTTTATCAAATTGTTCAAGCATTAAGAAAATACGTGTCGTGCTCCCTCAAGTTTGGTCTTAAACTATCCCTTTTTCAAAAATCAGTTAACCCACCGTTCACTACTTCATGCGAACTTGATAAGGAACGAACAAACAGGATAATTGATGCATCCCACTAATGTACATACATATATACATACATACATATATAGACACACACACGACAACTATCAAAATTATTAAATACTAACTCATACTCCTGAAGGTAATTTAGTCATTTTTCATTATTACAGTAAAATGTCAAATAAATTTTATCTTAAAACAACCTTAACAATCAATATATCTAGGACCGAAGTACAAAAAATAAGAAGAAGAAGGAATTAACTAGTTAATTGTATAAATTTTTGGTTGATTGGCAATTTTAAAAATAATGTAAACTTCTTCTAATTATTTTATAGAAGTGGGTGGATTGACAAAATTATTAGGCGGAATTATCCCTCCCATATACATCTTGAACATTTCTCATATTTACTAGTTGGGTTTCTAACTTTTTAATTACCCATTAAGCCATGCTAAAAATCCTATCGTTTGAGTCAATGAAATGATAATGCTTATTTACAACTAACACATTATTTTAGTTATTAACTAGATTAAAATCCCGTAATTACAAATAAGCTACCATATAGTTGGGCTTTAGATTTTTAGATTGATCCTTAATATTATTGATGATCCATTACATCCATGACGTTATAATATTAATTTTCATACTTCAATATTGAAAAATAAATGTAATATTTTTAACACACAAATTTTTTTTGCCTTTTGATAAAACATATCAAATTAGTCTGGCAATAATATTACAATGCGGAAACTTATATTACAACAAACTGTAACATATGTTTCTTTTACTATAATAATTAGCGAGACTCATATAATTACTGTAACAACTTAATGTAAGTTACAACGGGCTGCAATTTAACATCTTCCTAATACAATAGGTCAATAACAAAAGAGTCCACGGAGTGCATTCTTCTATTGCAATTTGAGAAAATAAATAACTTTTGTCTTTCCTATACGATAGACAGGCAATCAAATATCACCTAAACAGCCGGTCTATTTGGACTGTTACGTGCTGTCCCCATGTTTTTGGCTTGCTATTATCTACAATATGTATTTTTGGAATCTGCGACCAGGACCCATGCGCGAGCTCGGTTACGATCGCCCACGTGATTGGTATTTGTCGCTTTGTTTGTCTTGCTATTCACAGATAGTGAAGTATTTTGTTCGTCTTGTTATGTTACGAATAGTAACTTATTGAAAAATGTAGAGCCCTAAATTGTATAAGCGAAAATATATCTTTGTGAAAATAAAAATGAGGATTATTTAATTATTCAGTGGAAACCATTTTTTCCTCTGCAAATGTAAGTTCGGGTTCTAGTCGTTCGATATGTATTTGGAAGTAGATTCATGGTGTGTTTTATTAATTATTAAAAAATTAAAGATCAAAATAAAAAATAAAAATAAAAATAAAAATTAATTATTTATATAAGATGTAAGAATCAAAATTAAAATAAAATTTATTTTCATTAATTTGTTTATTTTATCTTTGAATTATAATAAATTATCATAATTTACTAACATATCCTTTATTAATTATTGTCCTATAGTGGTGGTAGTAGTAACAACAACAACAACAACATTATAATAAATAAATAAATAAATAATAGTAATAATTAATAACAATAATAATGATATTAAATAACAATAATAACAACAACAGAATAATAATAATAATAATAATAATAATAATAATAATATCAAGGAAGAAGATAAAGAATAACATAATAGATTTTATTATTAATAATAATAATTAAAATATAAATAATTAATAATGATAATTACATTAATAAATAATAAATCAGAACCGAAGCTGTAAATCAGAATCGGAGCTGCATGACGAAGGTAACTGACAAGAACGCGTGGCAGCTAACAACGAGCACGAAGACAACGACGATGATGAGCACGACGAACAATGGGCTACAACGCAACGAGCGGCGAATATCACTGGTGAGGAGTTGTCAAGCCACTTATTTTCCTTTGGTTCTAAAAAGAGAGAGGACAAAATTAGGATTATCATTTTTGTTGGGAGGTAAAATCGTCATTACATGGAATGGAGTTCTAATTCCCAACCTTCTCCCGGAATCAAACTCCATAAATCAATCTAAAAATTGTGTGGATTGCATGCAACTCATTCCCATTCCCCGCTTCAATTTAGCAAATTAACAAATTTTTTATTTGGATTCCTATTCCACCTTAGTAAACACAATTTTGAGTTTAAATTTTTGAACTACAATTACATATTTTTTTTAGGAGGTTGTGATAAAATTTTAATCATAAATATCATTAAAATTTAAAAATAATAAATTAAGAAACATTGAACACAAAGATTTTTTTTATTTGATTGAAAATTTTAACACATGAACATTAAAAATGGATAAAAAAAATTTGCAAGCGCATAACATTTTGAATTAAAAATATGATCACTAATACATTGTTACTTATGCAACTAGAGCTTACATCCCTGTTAAGGGTGTAACTTTGTATAATATTATCGTATCAAATTTAAATAAAAAATATATATTATTAATTTATTAGTCGTGTGAAAATATTAAAATTAAATACGATTTATTTATTAATTGTATTGACATGTTTAATATATTTAATAAAAAATTAACTTTAAAATTAAAAATATGTCAATATTATTCTTAAAATAATGTTATGAATATGTTAACATGATATAAATATGATAATATGACATGAATAAATTTACGATATTATATAAATATAACATGTATAATTAATTTAATATTATATATGTATATTTTAATAATATTATTTTATATTGATTAATATTTATATTATAAATATATAACCATAATAAAATACTCTAATATAAATATGGCACGATTATTTTTCGTCTCATGTAATCCATTCATTTATCGTACTAATATTAATCATGTGAATACAAAGACATCTACACCTATTTTACCACCTTTATTCCACGTTCCACGTTCCACGTTCGCACTCGCACCGTCATCTTGTCATCAGAAACTCCCAACCCAGCGGAAAAATGGCAAGGATACGTCACCACCAACGCCACGTGCCATCACAGAGCGTGAAAAATACGTGTGTGGTAACAGTCGGAGGAGCAATCAGAACGCGCCCAAAGGGAAAACACCAAAGAAGTTCCGAAAGGACGCGCCAACTCCCGAGCAAAGTCCCACACTCTCTGGCACTATTATCCAATTTAAATCAATAAAATAATGACACTTTTTTGTTCGCTTCCCTATTTGCAATATTTAATTATTTTAATTCAATTATTACCCTCGCAAGCGTAAATTATAAATATATAAATATACGTATATATAAACAGTGTACAAAACTGCTGATATCATTTTATTTATCAGCATTGTTTGTAGCCGAAGCAAAAAAACAGAATTCCAAAATCCATCTGTCTTTCTCTCGCTTTGTGAATTGCAATGGGAAGTGAGGAGGAGACGAAGAAGACGAATGAGATGCTCGATGCGGAGGCGGCCAGCTTGTTAGTGAAGGAGCTGAGAGGAACTTTTGGGACTGGAAAAACGAAGAGTTACGAATGGAGAGTGTCTCAGTTGAAGAGTTTGATGAAGATGCTTAACGAGCGCGAGCCGGACATCGTCGACGCTCTTCGTGAAGATCTCGATAAGCCGGAACTTGAATCCTCTATTTATGAGGTCGTTTCAGCTTTTTCTGCTTTTTTCTTTGTTATTAATACGACACGGACTCTGTTCTTTCTGTTTCGTTTTCACATATTTCGGGCTCATTATGATTATTATTATTTGATCGTGTTGATTGTATTATAAGATCAATTCATCTTCGTAGATTATCGATTATATGCAATTTTGGAGTGTTTTTTAAATAAATTTTTTGGATAGAAAATTTAATGAAATTTGTCTGCTATATATTTATGAAGGTTTTTGTTATCATTATTTTTAGAGTGAAACTTGAACTCGATGATTGATGATTCAGTTTTGAGACGGGGAAATTTCAACAGCTCTTTTATATTGACGTTTGGTTTGACGTGCAGTGCTTGCTTTAAATGATACAATGCCTTAGGTTTTACTTATGCTTAGTTTTGTGTTATGTGTGCCTACAGAAGCGTTAAATGGAAAATATAGAGATATGTGGGCCTAATTTAGAGTGGTATTATTTTTTGGTACTTTTGTGCATGTTCTCCTAATATGTATGTCTATTTGCATATGATTTGATTTTGTGCTAAATTTCTTTTCCCATGGAATGTGATCACCGTTCGTATGATGGGATTGATTAATGGTGCTGCTATGGATGTCTATTTTGTCTACAATTAAATCTTGTAAACAATTATAGTAAATATTAGTGGTTGAGCAATTAGTGGTAGGATTGTGGAGTTTAGAGTTGATATCGTAAAGAAACCTCAACTGCATATTGATTTGTTTTTCAGTTGGTTATTCTGTTGTCATTAATTCTTTTGTACTTTTTTACTTTTGCTTTACATCTGAATATTGATGCACAAGAAGGTAGTTAGAAATCATAGTGTAAAATGGTAAAGTTTGGGTTCTTTGTGTGAAAAATTTTATGAATACATATCTGGAGCATTAATGATGCACCTACTTAGTTCTGACAAATTTTGCAATTTTGTTTTTTTTTTTTTCATCAAAATACCAGTAACATTTTCACTTGAAATCAACATCTGGGGCTTAGGTCTCACCCCCCCTCCCCCCTTTCCCCTCCTTTTGGAGGAACATGTGTAAACTCCTGCTTGATGGGACATATCTGTTGTAAGAAAGCTTCCTCGGTTTGGCAGAGGAGCTGCTAAGTTACATCATTTGGTTTATTTTACTGATAGGTTGATAGGTTCCGAACTTTGTTTTCATGTTCATGAATTTATATGCCCATTTTTGAACATCGAGATTTTTTTTTATCTTTGGGCAACCAACTACTTTGTAAAATATATGTGACGATATCTAGGTGACTAGAATGTGAACTTAAAAAATTGGGAAAAAGAGGAAAATATATGTACAAGAGTCAAATAACTCCAAAAATTAGTAGAAATTAGGAGCCACACTATTGATAGTTGGGAATCTGCATGTTCAAACTGTTAGAAATTAGATAGTCACTGATTTAATTTCTTGCAATGGAAATTAATGCAGCAAATTTTGCTAGATGTTTGAAATTATTTTAATTAACTCAATGTTTAGAGCAGATATATAGAGTTTACATGTCTTGGTTACAGAGGCTGGTGCTCTGTTCCCCGTAACATATGAGAACCTTAATTCAAACCTGTGCCTTTAGGTTTAAGTTGATAAGCTTGCAACAGAAATTCAAGTCAAAGTTAAAACAACAAGTGGAATAGAGAATTAACATGAGTGCTAATCCTCCGCATTTGTTGTTGTTGTTGCTGCACTTCAACAAAATCTGCTGCTGTTTTATTTCTTTCTGGTCATATGTCATATGTGGGTGGGTAATTCTGGCACTCTTTTTGGTTTGGTGGTAAACCTGACTGTTAATTTTTGAAGGCAACTGTCCTGGAGCTTCTCATTACTGCATGGAAGTTTTATCTGAAGCATAGTCTACTTCATCTTTTTCCGGTGTTGATTTATAGGGTTTGCTTGGCAGGTAGCACTGTTGCGGAATTCTATCACGTCAGCACTCAAGGAACTAAAACACTGGATGACACCAGAGAAGGCAATTTGTTCAGAACCTTCTATTTATATGTAAACTCATTTTGTGACTAATATTCATAGTCTTTGAATTAAATTTAATTCAACATTTTGCTCATAGTGCAGGCTAAAACTTCAATTACAACTTTTCCTTCATCAGCTGAAATAGTCCCAGAACCACTTGGTGTTGTATTAATCATCTCAGCATGGAATTATCCTTTCTGTATGTTAGGCATTCTGTTGATTTTTTTTTTAATAAATATTTTAAAGTGGATTAAGATTGTACTTATATCAGATCTGATACCTTTATTTTTCATATTTTAGAAAATAATAACTGCAACTTCATCTCTTTCCCAGTGTTGTCTCTCGATCCGGTTGTTGGGGCTATTGCAGCTGGTAATGCTCTGGTTCTAAAGCCATCCGAACTTGCTCCAGCCTCATCTAAATTGCTTGCAAAACTACTTGGGGAGTATATGGATTTGTCTTCCATAAGGGTTGTTGAGGGGGCAGTTGCTAAAACATCTGCTCTGCTTGATCAAAAGTGGGATAAAATATGTTATACAGGTTCTTATTCTCAATCTTTTATTTACAATTTCTTCTAGCATGATACGAGGCTCATCTTAATGTGGGTTATGATTTCATTTTTTTTTTTTTAAATTGTGGTGGCATATATTTTGATGTGAAGAAGACAGAATGTTTTTTGATTGCTCAAGGTTGAAATGGTTAGAAACACAATAGGATTTTTGGGCCCACTCCAAGTTTTTCCAATTTTGTTTCTTTACACTATTGAATAAATGCACATATAGAACAAGGAGGCGTGGATTTCAGTGGTTCAAACACAAAATAGTTGACTAGCATATCTCACCAGTGAGGTACTGAATGGTTGGGTTGAAGATTTTAACTACACCAAGGAGAGGAATCTAGTAGAAATTCTTTTATGTCTTGTTTATTTAGGAATCTATCATCCTATTAGTGGTGGTCTTGTTTAGTCAGGCTGTACATTCAAATAATCTGTTATGGTAGAGGAAAAAACGGGACAACTACAGTTTGGTTTATTGTTTCATATATTTAGCCTTTTAGTTGAGGAAGCTGTTTCAGCTAGGTGGGGGAAAAAAAGAGAAAAAAGATTGCTGCTTTTTGGCATGTTGTTAAACTGCATATTTTCATACTTAAATATGGATATAATGAATTAAGTCACAAAAAATTCCTTGAATGTAGGCAATTCTAGAGTTGCACGCATTGTGATGGCTGCAGCTGCAAAGCATCTGACACCAGTTCTTTTGGAGCTTGGAGGAAAATCTCCAGTTGTCTTTGATTCAGGCATCAATTTAAAAGTATAAGCTTTCCTTTTCTGAGTAGTCAGAAATTCAAAATCCCATAGTCATTTGCTTGCTGGTTGCTGCTAATTCCACCATGTCTGCCACCATTCCATCTGACATACTGCTATATATTAAAGGTTGCATGTAGGCGGACGATTATGGGCAAGTGGGGTTGTAACAATGGACAAGCATGCATTTCTCCTGATTACATTATAACAACCAAAGATTATGCTCCAAAGCTGGTAAGGTTGCTCATACTTGAAACATCTCTGAATCCATGTATTTATTCTCCACTTAAAGACTTTTTTCTGCAGCTAGAGTCTCTGAAAAATGAATTGGAGAATTTTTATGGGAAGAATCCATTGGAATCGAAAGACTTGTCCCGCATAGTCAATTCCAACCACTTTGCACGCCTTTCAAAACTCCTAGATGACGACAAAGTTTCTGGAAAGATTGTTCACGGAGGCGAAAGGGACAAAAACAAACTGTGAGTGCAACCGTATACATGCTTGTTCTCTTTTACGCCTTTTGGTTTCCGTTATAAACTGTGGGCCTGTTATAACGTTAGTCTTCCTTCCATGGTAGGAGGATTGCTCCCACCCTCTTATTAGATGTCCCGCGAGACTCTTTGATCATGAGTGAAGAGATATTTGGTCCTTTGCTTCCCATCCTTATGGTAGGGACTAAGTGTATTGTAATATAGTGGCCTTACTTCTCTTTATTTTTCTCTCTATCGTCATTTCTCTCAGTGCTCCAATTTTTCTTTTAGTTGCATTCTTCTCTTGAAGTAAAATTATAAAAGCGATATGAGGGTGATCAACAGACTGCCCCCACAATTCTGGTTTGGCTGCTGCTTTCCAAACCAAACACAAGACAGAACACTAGTGATAAAATCAATAGCAGCAGTGCCTGCAAAATAATATAATAATATCAGTAAATGACATGACTTATTCGCATGATATTTTCTCCCTTAAAGTTTGCCAACTTAAAAGTTTAACCTGGCATTGTCCTGTGAACAGATATCTCTAGTTATCGAGAATAAAGATATTCTGCGTCTTTTATTTGTGGATCTTTCATTTCCATTTTTTATTTTTATTTTTTCGGTTTGGAACAGCTCGACAAAATAGAGGATAGCTTTGATATTATAAATTCAGGAACAAAGCCACTTGCAGCTTATCTATTTACCAACAACAAGAAGCTCAAGCAGCAGTTTGTGGAAACTGTCTCTGCAGGGGGTTTGGTTATCAATGACACCGCTGTACATGTAATTATGCTTGCCCTTCTGAAAAATCATGCCTTATTATGTTCATACGTTTGCGCATACTGAAGATTGTGATATTCTCTGTGATTAAGGTTAAAGTGACTGCTAGATGCTGCTGAGGACATATATAAATTTTACTTAGCATTTGTTAGATTTTAGAATGTTGCTAAGATGGGCCGTGCTTTGATCATCTTTTAGAGACATGTTGTGTCAAAAGTGAAATCAGATTACAGTTTATGAATTTGTGGGGAAAATTTCAATCGAAGCATTGTTTAATGGGTAAGGTTTTGATTTTCACGTTCTGATAATGCAGCTTGCTGTTCATTCTCTGCCATTTGGAGGAGTCCAGGAGAGTGGGATGGGAGCATACCATGGGAAATTCTCTTTTGATGTTTTCAGTCATAAAAAAGCAGTTCTATACCGAGGTTTTATTGGTGATGTGCCTGTTAGATACCCACCATACACAAAGGGCAAGCTAAGATTGCTGAAAGTTCTGTTATCTGGTAGTCTACTTGGCATAATTCGTGCCCTGCTGGGATGGTCTAAGGCGTAAGGAGATAACTTTATGTTTCTGTCTTTGCTCTATGTTATATTTTCTGCATATCTCTTCGTAATTTTAGGTGCTAAAAACCATTTGGATTATCTTTCTGTGTCTGTATAATTTCTATTTGAACAAGATTTGATTGGTTTCAAAATATGAGAGTACAGTTAAAGTTTGCTCCATTTTCTGTACTTGTTTTGGCTTTATATTTAGTGATGTCTTACTGAATTAGCTCCTTTTCGGGTGCCTGAAGTGTGCCTGCTGACATAGTGGTAATAAAGATAGCGCCTGAAAAATGATCGAAACTGATCCGTTCTGTTAAATTAATAGTACTGAATTGTTAATCAAGTATTTCATTTTATATTTTCAAATGTTAAAGGTTGTAGTTCAGTTACCGTAAAAACGTTGCTAATTTTTGGGTTCTTTCCCAAGGCATTTGTGTTTCATGTATCTTATACTCTTCATCGGCAAACATTCATTGAAGACTGAACCGTTATCAACCTGCAACGATTCATTTACTATCATTTTACGATGTTTTTTTTTTTTTGTTGTGGTGGTGGGCAACAGCTTGAAAAAATACCCGTCTCATAAGGAATCTAATAAATTTCTTAGGCATCACTGAAATAGAAGGAAAACTTGCCACAAGAATATCAATTTTACTCGGAATGCTAAGATTGTTCAACCAAGCACTAGCTTTCCCTTCCGGGTAACATACAAAATCAAACTTATGATTTGTGTTTGATGACTACATCTTCAAGTCTTTGTCCTATATTTTACAATAGTGCATAATAAAACGAGTTTATGTATCTGGTGGTGACCAGAACATCAAAAGGGGGTAAAAAGGGCAAAAAAAAGAAAAGGGAGGAGAAAATTACAACTGTTATAGAACAAAACACAGTGCTTAAATCCACAATTCCCCTATAAAAGGACTAAATTAATAAATGGACAATCAACAGCAATCCTCTAAAATACCAAGAACATTTGAGCGTTGTTCATCTGTTAGTTCTGTTGGGAAATCAACCAGAAACAGCAACTTCAAGTTCCCTCTTGCTCCTTCAGGATCTTTTGTTGGCATGCCTTGCCCCTCTATCATCTTTACGTAGCCAGGATGAATGATCTCGTCATCAATGGACATGTCCATTTTCTCTCCGCCGAGAAGAGGGACTGAAATTGTACAACCGGTAAGAGCTTTTACTAAAGGAATTTCTACGGCCAGTTCCAAATCATCACCGTCTCTTCTGAATAAATGGTGCCGTTTCTCTGCAATCACAAAGATTATGTCTGCTGGTTGAGTCCCCGGTACCTCGTTTCCCTTGCCTTCGAATGTAATCTTTGTTCCTTTTTTCCACCCTGGCTTCACTTTTATCGATAGCACCTCCTCGTCTTGCATTAGTTGCCTGAAAAAACCAATAATATCAGCACAACGTCAAACAAACTCATACTTCTCATATCAATAAGTTATACTTGCATGACATTCTTTAAATGATAGTCCGATTGCTTATGCTTTTTCTATGCGGAGAGAGAATTCGCTGGCTGTATGTAAGTAAATTTTCCCTTGATTCAGTTTAAGCAAGGATATTCAAGAATATGTCTCATATAATTTGCCGCTCCGTTTTAACCCATTTAGTTGAAAATCCTTCCACAAATTTTCTATTAGAATAAGATCACAATATGTGAGTTGAATTGGAAGGAATGAAAAAAGAGAATAGAAAAAGGAATAATTCGGTTAATAAACAAACCCGGAGCTTGTAATGGCATCTCTTGTGATCTTGATCTTCTTGGTGCATCCAAAGCACAACTCTTCAAGGGTGCACTCAAGCTTCTTCTCCACAGCCGGAGGTTTAACCGGAATCCCAGTTGAGTTTGAAAACATGATCGGAGTGGTGCTCCTCCGGCTTGTATTTCGAGAAAGACTAGCCGGAGAGGAACCGGCATGACCAGTCAACTCGGTGCTTTTCCGACTTATGCTTCGATATAAACAAGACGGTGTTGGCGAAGGGCTTCTTCGGCTGGCGCTTCTCGAGAAAGGAGAGGGACTCCTTCGGCTGCTGCTTCTTGAGAAATGAGATGGCAAAAAAGGAAAGATGTTATCGACGCTCCGGCGTTTGGAGAGACCCCCCGGAGAGGTCGGAGTCTCGGAGACTCCGATTCCGTCAACGTTGTATCTAAAGCTGTCAACTCCTTGCATGGTTTCTTCTTCTGAGTTATCCTCTATGCCCTAAAATGAAATTGGAGATAATCACATCATGCATGCATGCACAATTCACATATAAAATCTTTATAGAGAAACCCTAAATAGAAAAGATAAAAATATTATCTTAATATTTTGTTAACAATTCTTGCGTGTGAATTCTAAAAAAGAAATCAATTAATTATGTTAAACATTCCAACAATTTTAGCTTCTTAAAAGAAAACTGAATCTATAATAACATAAAAGCAAATACATGCTTGCACAAATATATGTACCTTATTATGTGGGTGTGGTTCTCCGTTACCACCTTCAATATTCGTTTCGCGTTTGTGTTCAGTTTTGCTTTCGTCATTTTTCTTTTTATTGCGCCATTTTGTGAATAGTAATTTGTAAAACTTGAAAAGAACTCGAAGTGTTGAATCTTTCTTTCTAGATTCGGAAATGTGGGAGGCATCTGTTTGATCGCCAATGTGAGGATTTTCTTCTACCATTAGAAACAAACGAAAAAGAAAAAGAAAAAAAAAAGAAAGAAATAGAAAGAGAAAGAGAAAGATGAAGACGAGAGTTTATCCACGAGATAAATGCATGGCTCAGAAGATCATATGAAGCGTTTTGTGAGGCCTTTTGTTTGCTTAATTTGTGGGCACAGGATATTAGATGTTACAGCGCTTTGTAATTATATATAGTTTCTTGATTTTTACGGCTAGGATTTATTGAGAAATAACTTATTCTTTGATTCATCAATCGAACATTTAAAATCCAAGAATGAAAAAAGTAATAGCAAATGTTTAATAAGTTGAAGATATTCTTTTTATGTATACTTTATAAATAGCTACATTAGGATTGCAATTTAATCAAATAATTAAAGTAGCTCAAACCTTTGAACATTATTGGCTATCTTAATGATCAATTAGAACATTGGTTGCCTTTTGTTTAAGATGTTGTACATTATCCCATGCGTCCATTCTGTTTAACTTTAATGCTATAGCACTTTTTTTCCCCCTCGAATGTTTTAATTTTTTCTCATGCACTTCACAAATTGTGGATTTGACGAGAAGTATACCACATTGTTAGCCAAAAAGGGAACAATTTAAAGCTGTTTACAACAAAACAAAACGATTCTAATCCGCCTTCGATAAACTATGCACTTGAAAATTTTCAGTTACAACTATTTATTCTAAATATATAATAACTTTAAATTATACATAATTATATAACAAAAGAGTGGCCATTGATATTCTTTCGAATAATCAAATCATGTGCATGTAATCCCAAAAGATCATAACTGGTCGTAGACGTTTCTAATAATGCGCCTGTGTATGATGAATTAATATACGCCTCTTCTTCTTCTTCTTCGTACATACATTTTTTGGCACGAAAAGGTTCATGAGGAATTAAGGATATGATTACTTTATCGAGAACTTTCTTTGGAATATAATATTATACTAGGGAAAAAGGAAAAAATTAATATGCAGTAAATAGAGATTATTCTTTGTTGAGAGAGTGGATTTTTTTTTTTCTCTTTTGGTGAATTCGACAAGCATAGAAGAGAGTTAACGTTTATACATATATCAAGAATGACATATTAGTTCTTTTCAGAAATGATTCTTATCACTTAAATCCCTGATGCAAAATCGTAATTGAAAAGAATTCACTATTGAAAGGTAAATGTGACATTTTTATTAATGAATTAACAAGTTTTAGTATGCAGAGATCTTAGATAATCAATTTTCATGTAAAAATGTTACATTTACTGTTAAACAATATATATTTAATGAAAATGGGTAGTTACAAATTTAAAAGGATTTAAATGTTAAAAAACAAATAACTAAGAGGAAGAGAGACCAAAAGTGAAATTCTCTCTTCCATAACATACGAAAAAAGGGAGGCGCTAAGTTACGCATCTCTTACTACAGTAACCACGTGGGTCTCACTAGTTATTGTAACAAGAGAAACATACGTTACAGCAGACTACAACATACGCTTCCTCATAAAAAAAAAAAGTCGTCCACTATAGTCAAAATAATTACAAATATTTATAATAATAAGATAAAAAATAAATAAAACATCCTATAATACCGATAAAATATGACAATAAGTATAATTAATAAAATGGCATATATATAATGAGAAATATTTTAATATTAAAATATCATCAATCTATCCTAGTTGATTTTATTAATAATAAAGCTTATTAATCCAAAATTTGAGTTTAAATTTACACTAATATAGACATGATTAAAAAATATTATAAATTTATTATATAAATTTTGTTAATTTTTGTGAATGTTTAAACATAACTAATTTAAAATTATTAATTTATCAAATAGATTATTATTATTATTATTAAAAATATGGTATTAATAATATTAAAATAAATTTTAATATTCAAAATATTAAAATTTATAAGATTTTGAGAAAGAGGTTTGTGTAACCATTTGTTAAATTAAAGGGGTCTGTATATACGATCATTTAGACAAGCCTTTGGGCTGTGAGTGGCTTTTTCTCTACCATACCTATCAAAGAGACACTACCTTGATGACCAAAGATGGAATCATGCTAAAAATTAGTATAAATAGGACGGAATGCCATAATGAGATAATTAACTTGCAAGAAGAAACTCTCTCGATGTGTAAAAGATGGAATTGTTCTAAATAAATAAAATGGGTCTTGATAATTAAGTTAAAATATCTGTAATATACATTAAAACCTAAAGTTAATATTTTTGTACGATTCAAACAGCTAGAGTTTGTATAAAATTACTTTCCGTCAACTATGACGACCTGAATACAAAAATGATATAATTACTGTAATGAACTTTCAAAATGTGTCCAAACACGGTTCCTGCAGCCTCCCACCGGCGAAATTTCCTGACAAGTTCTCTAATTTCGTTTTTGCGCGCTTGATGTCCATGTCTCTGTTACAGTAGAAATTCAAGAACACGGTCAGTTTTGTTAAAAAATTATTTAATGGGAGTCATAAAAAAGGAGTCATTATATCAAATTGGTCCTAAATATAGACCACTGAATTATGAGTAAGATTATAAATTTGGACCAAAACAACAGGAAGCGTATTAGATCGGCATGCATGAGTCCCTAATGAGGCTCAAAACTAGGCTTAATTTTTAGACACAAACGCATAATTTTTTTTTTAAATAAAAATCAATAGTACAATTAATAATAGTTATATTACCGTTAAACTAAGAAATGTTGTTTGATAAATATTTTTAAAATATCATAAAAAAATTATCCAAAGTAGGTACATCACGGAATAAATAATTACAAGTTAATTATCGTGTTATATTAATTTTAATAAGTATTAACATGGATATAGAATAAATATCAAATTACATAAATCTAGCCTAATTTGAGTTTCTACAAACTTCTGAAATGATTGAAAATTTCTTTGGTGTTACGAAATACTATAATAAATGCTGTTAGTAAATTATAAGGGAAAAAATGTTACCCAATCTTTGGAATACAGTCTTGTTTATTAAATTCAAGGACCTATTTAATACAAATGAGAAACTATGTCTTTAGTTGTAAATATTAAAAATAGTCGGACTGCAGTCAATACGATCATGATAAGATATCGTAATCTTTATTTAAGACGCCATGCTGTGAAGTCAATTCAGTCAACTCCAGTCATCAGTGTTCGAGTTCTTAATCTCATATAGGTTCTGATCTTAAAATTAGTCGACTTTGAGCGAATTAACCGAAAAGAAAAAGAAGTTCAAACTGATGAACGTTGAAATGAAGTTAACATCATCAACAGCGATGGCGTTTCTCTTTCTTGTCATGTCTGCAAATTTTCCAGGCAGTTTCTCTTATGCCAAACAAATCCCAACAAAGTTAAACTCTTTCCAACTACCATTGCCCAAAAGTCGTGCTGCCTCCTCTGTTTTCCTCCGTACATTGGGAAATGTTTATCCTCTTGGGTATACAAAAACAAAACGTCTTGTGCTTGAATCTTTAATATGCATTTTTTTTAAAAATTTTTTGTAATTTCTTTTCTATGTGCAGTTATTCATCTACATTTTTTCAATTAAATTCTTGTTTTTCTTTCTATTTTTTGTTTTGCTGATTTAATTTGTTCATTGGATGCTGCGTATTCTTGGCACCGTAAAATTCTATATGCAGTCATATATATAATTACTTCTTTGAAAAGGTACAGAAACTAGATGTTGTTTTCCAAAGATCATTTCTTTCCTTTTATTCTTGGATCCATGAATGAATTATTTGCTATCCATTAATAAAAGTCATTTTCTTGGATTGATTTTTTTTTTCCAATTTTCAGTTATTTTGCTGTGAACCTTAGCATAGGCAAGCCACCAAAGCTATTTGACTTTGACTTTGACACGGGCAGCGATCTCACTTGGGTTCAATGTGACGCTCCCTGTACTGGTTGCACCAAGGTAACATTTTTCCCATTACAGAACGAAATATTTTCTCTCTTTTAGTGAGCTAATGGCTGCATGCTAAAGCTTTTTCATTAATTTTGAGTTGGCAGCCTCCCGAGAAGCAATACAAGCCCCACAAGAACATTGTGCCTTGTTCAAACCCTCTATGCGCCGGCCTTCACTGGCCCAATCCCCCCCGTTGCAAACACCCAAATGATCAGTGTGACTACGAAATTCAGTACGGCGACGGTGGATCATCTCTGGGTGTGCTGGTGACTGATTTGTTTCCCTTGCGGTTCAGCAACGGCTCTGTGTTCAATGTCCCATTGGTTTTTGGGTATTACAGACAGAAATGACTTGTGCTTGAAGCAAAACTCGTGAACTGTTGCATTTTCCTTTTTGCTGATGCTTTCGTTCTGCAGTTGTGGATATAATCAGCACAATCCCGGGCCACATCTTCCTCCGGACACTGCTGGAGTTCTGGGGCTTGGCAGAGGCAGAATAAGCATAGTGTCGCAGTTGCGAGCAGACGGTCTAATAAGAAATGTGATAGGCCATTGTATAGGTCAAAATGGTCTCGGAGTTTTGTTCCTGGGAGATGATAAAGTCCCTTCTTCAGGAGTTGCCTGGACACCGATGCTGCAAAATTCCGCGGATCAGTAAGCATTTTGAAGATCTGTTCCTCCTTTCACAGCTTGATTTTTATGCAGAACATGATTAATGGTGTTGAAATGAATTGTTTCAGTAAGCACTACATACTGGGACCAGCTGAGCTATTATATTCTGGCAAGTCTTTTGGTCCGAAAGGCCTTGCACTTATTTTCGATAGTGGTACCTCCTATGCTTATTTCACTAGCAGAGTTTACCAAAACATAGTTTCTCTGGTAAGCAACAAAAAAAAAAAAAAAAAAAAAAGAATATATTCAGGGGCAGCATTCGTTAATGGATATTGTACAACGGGGATCCTATTGCTGTTGATGTGAACTAATCAGCTATTCGTGTTTCAGATAATGAGAGATTTAATCGGGACACCACTGAAACTTGCACCAGAGGATAAAACACTTCCAGTTTGCTGGAGAGGCCCTTTCAAAGCCCTTGGTCAAGTCACAAAATACTTCAAACCCTTGACGCTGAGCTTTACCAATCCAAGGAGTAGTGTTCAGCTGGTTGTACCGCCTGAGGCTTATCTTGTTATTAGCGTGAGTACCTGTATTACAATCATTGCTTATCTAGCAAGCAAAAGCACTTGCAAAGAGCTTATCTGACAAGTACTTGGCTTTCAGGGGCGTAAAAACGTGTGCTTGGGGATTTTGGATAGTTCTGAAGCAGGAATTGGAGAAAGCAACTTAATTGGAGGTAATTAAGTAATTTACACTAACACAACGTAAATTTGATCAATGGAGTAGCAATTTAATCTTTTTCCTCTTTGACAATATAATTATGGCCTCTTTTTTTTTTTTTATTTTGGGAATTTTGTTTTCTTGGCACTATAGAAATTTTTATGCAAGACAAAATGGTGATTTACGATAATGAGAAGCAGCAGATTGGCTGGAAACCTGAAGATTGCAATACGCTTTTTTCCCCAGAATCATTTTCTCCGAGCCAAACAAAAGCAAAAAGTTAAGGTAAAAATGGCTTCGGCAATTAAATTACGGCTGATGCATTGCTTTTGCTTAGCCGATGATATACACGAGAGGCCATTTTTCTGCTTTGTAGCTAGAAGGCAGAAAATGTATAACGGGCATATACTAAATATGAATAAAGACTATGTGCATGTTTATTTCCCGTAATAATTTTCGTAACCAAAAAGCTACCTCGAGGTATACTGTTATTATATGGAGTTTTAACTTAAATTTTGCCTTAAATGTAAATTTGTGGTACCATACTCCACTTTACAAGCCCATTCTATGCCAACATTTTTTATCTATTATTGAATAACTTGACAAAGAAAAGCTCAAGCCCGAAAGCAACATTTAACAAAAAGGAGGTATTTCTAAGTGGACCCTCGTTGTTGTTGTTGTTGTTGTTGTTTTTTAATTTAATATTTGTCTATTTTTAATTTCTGTCCCTTCCCGTCTCTCGTAATTTCAAGACGCCCGTAATTTCTTTTTAACTATTTACATTTTTCACGCCACACCAGGTAGCAATTCCTTACCCCAAAAAATAAATAAAATAATAATAATAATAAATAAATAAATAAAACAAAATATTCTACCAATTTTACCCTTGCCAACACGCGGTTCATCTTGGACGCTCCCGCGGTGACAGAGAGATCCAAAAAGCTCCAATCGAGCCCTCTGACGAAATCAACTGAAGAACACGTGGGAGTGTTCCATCACATTTATGATTACGTACATGACGACCAAAGCACACTTTGAGACATCAGCTCCGTTCTCCAGATTCAAGAATTTGCCTTTTTCTTTGATTAAAAAAACCCAGAAATAAAATTAATAGGAAAAAAAAAACCTTAAACTCCTTTCAGTTCCTTGAACTCAAAAGCGAAACCAAAAACATTGGTTGGTTCGGAAAAAAGAAAAAGATGGAGGCAAAAGGAAAAAGAATGATGGGCGTGTTGGTTCTGTTGATGTTTGCAACTTTTCAAGGCTGCTTCTCAGAAGCAAGTCAACCTCCGTCCAAGAAAAAGTCAACCCAATCAACGGCTGCTCATCGTTTTGGCTCCACTGCTGTTTTTCCTATTACTGGGAATGTCTATCCCCTTGGGTATGTATATTTTCTTTGCAATTGCAGCTTTGGATTGATTTCGTTTTGCTTGTTTTTGTTGTCTTTGTTTGATCTTGATTGTTTCTTTTATTTGAGCTTGCTTGTGGCCAACATATTGCATGTGTGTAATCTGATTGCATTAATATATTTTCCTTGGTGTCTTTTGAAAGGTTTTGATACTCTGAATTCTGGGATTAAAGCATCTTTTGAGCAAGCCTATTTCTTAAGTTTATTGATTTCGCTTCTTGATCCTGGCTGTAGTTGGAGTACTTACAAATAAAGTTTTGACGAAGCTTTGGAATCTTTTTGGACCCATTTTCCAAAGCTCTTTTGTTTGTAGTTGTTTATTAGGTCAGGGCGGCACTCTTAAGTTGCTCATTTTTCTCGTTACAGCTTGATTCTTTGCACTAGGTACCTACCCATTTGCATTTCATCATGTGGGCGATAAGTTTCACTTCGGTGGGTCCCACCTTTGTACCTTTTGTGGTCTCTTGGTTTTGATGGGTTTTGTACACGTCAATCCAAAATCAGTTTCTTCATCGAATAATAGTGCTGGTTGTCAAACTCAAAACACTTGGGAGTCTTGGGAGATTAATTTTGGAGGTTATGTAATTTAGCAGCTGCCTTTCTTTAATTATATATTCGGTAATTTGTTTTTTCTACATACTTTATTTTGACATTCCATTATGCTTGTTTAGTGTTTACAAAATTTCCTTTTTTTTTAAAAAAAAAAACATGTTATTTCAATCTGCAGATACTACTCTGTGACCATTAAAATAGGTAATCCACCCAAGCTTTATGAACTTGATATTGACACTGGCAGTGACCTCACTTGGGTTCAATGCAATGCACCTTGTACGGGCTGCACCTTGGTAAATTTCTCAACGGATAGAGTGGTAACACTGTTGTGGATGCTATCATTTTCCTCATTTGTGTTTATGTTTTTGTTGATGCATATGCAGCCTCCAGAGTCTCTCTATCATCCCAAGAACAATCTTGTGGCATGCAATGACCCCTTTTGCAGTGCTTTTCACTTGCCAGAAGCCGTCCAATGTGAGGCAAATGACCAATGTGACTATGAGGTGGTGTATGCTGATCATGGTTCGTCGCTTGGTGTGCTAGTCACCGACCACTTTCCCCTAAGACTCACAAATGGGTCTCTTCTTGGTCCTCGTTTAATCTTTGGGTGGGTAATTTTGTTTAACTTCCTATTTATAACCATTCCTTGTAGGCCATGGTATGCTACTTATTGGTTTGTATTATTTGTTGTAAACTTTTCATTGTTTGTTGATAAGCAAATGCTGAATTGCGGATTACATTTAGTTATGACTTTGGCTTGAAGAAAAAGCTTCAGATATGAAGTACTTAAGTTTTTCATATCGATTTGCACTACCTGCATTCAAAATAAGTGCTGTTCTTTTCCCTTTTGATCCTCTTTTCTGGTATGCAGGTGCGGATACAACCAAAGAAATCCTGGTCCAAAGCCTCCTCCCACAGCTGGAGTCTTGGGCCTTGGCGATGGTAAAGCAAGCATCTTGTCACAGCTGCAAGGCCTGGGTCTAACACAGAATGTGTTAGGGCATTGTTTAAGCATGAATGGAGGAGGCTATTTATTCCTGGGACATGATCTTGTCCCATCTTCAGGAATTGTTTGGACACCAATGTCACGGGACTTGCTGGAGTACGTGCTTCCAAGCTTCCCATGTTGCTAGTTTTAACCTTATTTCTTACATGGGTGGACTGCCCAACTGCCACTAATTCTAATGTGCATTCCATTGATCTGGTGCTATTTCAGGAAACACTATTCCTCGGGACCGGCGGAACTTTTATTTGGTGGAAAGGCTACTGGTGTAAAGGGCCTTCAAATAATTTTTGACAGTGGCAGCTCATACACCTACTTCAATTCGCAAGCCTACAAAACCACCCTTGATCTGGTGAGAAGGAAGCTATCGGCAACAATTCTCTGTACTTGTAAGCTGGGGATAGGTACATATAACAAAATTTTAGTTACAATACTGATCGATTATCCATCTCTCAGATCAGAAAAGATTTGAAGGGAAAGCCACTTGAAGATACAGCAGAGGAAAAAGCCTTGCCAGTCTGCTGGAAAGGCACAAAACCTTTCAAAAGCATTCAAGATGTCAAGGGTTACTTCAAACCCTTGCTATTGAGCTTTACCAAGACCAAAAATGTCTATCTGCAGATACCACCTGAAGCATATCTTATTGTCACTGTGAGCACACCTGGAAATCTGGTTTTATTATGAACATGGCTTATAAGTAAGAAGAAAAAAAAAAAAAACACTTAAAAAACAGATTAGCTAACACCTTTCTCTGTTTCAGGAGCATGGAAATGTGTGCTTGGGACTTTTGAATGGCACTGAAGTTGGACTGGAAAATTTCAATGTAGTTGGGGGTAAGGGAGTCTCAACAACATTATGAAAATTGCTTCCGCTCAGCAATCTAATATTCTCTTTTTTTCATTGCTGTTCAGACATCTCTTTGCAAGATAAAATAGTGATATATGACAACAACAAGCAGCAGATAGGATGGGCTTCTGCAAACTGTGATAGGCTTCCCAAGTCCTGAGCTATTCCCTGTTACTCTATTCGTTCATTGTATCAGCAATCAGGAGTTTCTCACCCCTCATTTTCTTTTTCCTCGTCTTTATTAACAGTGTGGATCGTGATTATAACGAAGATTTTTGGCAGCTTTATGGAGCCGATTTCAGCATCTTAGAAGAGAGCAACTGCTCACAATATCATTAGGCTGGTTCATGAAAGGAACTTGGAGCTTTGATGCATAGAATAAAAGCCATTACTAGTCTATGGTATAATACATAGCTGGCACACATATTCCCTTGTGCATAGTTTACGGAAGAATATCCTCGTTTATCTGTTTTAGAAGAGAATTATCCTGCAACTTCCGAGAATATCATTGGGCTGGTTCATGAATGGAAATCTGAGTTATGATGCAAAAAGAGTAAAAGCCATTAATAGTCTGGTATAATACATAGCGGGCACGCATATGGCTTAGTTCATAGTGTATAGAAGAACATCCTTTTTTATCCGTTTTGTAATCTAGCGTACAAATGCTAACATATTTTTATTGTTTGGGAGGAATTGCACTTAGTGGTTTTTTTTTTTTTTTTCCAGTTACAATATCCCAATTATAGACAAGCTGATAAAAAAGTTATGGTACAGGAGAAATTCTTGTATATAAATATTCTTCATTACATTTGCATCTTTTCGCCTACAAGTTATAGTTAACATTCAACCACATTAAAGTACATGTTCAAGATCATTGCTTTATACCAAGTAGCGTAGGAAGGATGTCTTGAGATATGAATTGATTTGGTTAGTATCTCCGCGGCTGTACAATAACATTAAGCCTGCAAAACCATAGGAAGATGTGGCAAAATATAGTCAGGAGATTTGCCCTAGAGGATCCCAAAGCAGCTAATGTCAAGGTAGCATATAAACAATCTGAAGGAAACCCAGTGTCTACTTGTGTTAAAAGAATTCTCATAAGCTTTTCAGCGTCTTTCCGAAGTACTTCTGATCTTAACTTAGCTTTATACATCATATTGGCATATTTAATGCTGAATCAACAGGTGCGATTCTGGCTATAGAGCACAGTGCTATCCGCTATGAATTGGGCGTGATTCCTTGTCTATTTGTCATTGCAAATTTGGGTACTTAATTCATTCTAGTAATAAGCAAGTAAATATACCACCTGACACGAATAGCATATTACAGCAATCATACATGGTAAGAACTTTTACTACAATGATAACTAAACAACTTAAAATCATTGGTTAAAGCGAATGCTCTAGATGAGGTACGTGAATCTTCAGAATACAATAACTGGCTGTATGTTTCCCCATCATGCACGGGCGTGCAAGCACACAGATAGCAATATTCTTCAAATATCCCCAATCATAATAATAATAAGATTTAAGAGCATCAGACTTGGACATTATTTGGAACTGAGATTGCGCAGCTGTAATTTAAAAATTATAAGATTAAAATATTTAGTAACCACTACTTACTATAGCTTTGGAACTAAGTTGATTTTAGTTTAAATAATAATTTTATCAAAATTATTAGTTAAAAATTATATTTATTATATATTATTACATTTTATTTCATAGTTACAGTTTTTTTCCCCAGCAGTTGTAACTTTTAAGCTAACTCAATACCAAAGAGCACCTTAATCCCCATTTGCTTTCCCCACTACTTCCAGGAAAGGTTTACAATAATATATAACACAAATGGAAAACTGAGAATTGAAACTAACCTTGATGGCCAGAAACTCCATTAGTGGAATTATGCGTATTGCAAGTTAAACTTTGTATCCTATGAGACATGATTAGCACACTGCATATGTAAAACGACTGATATGTTAGACGAAGAAAATTCAGCACCATGATGATTGAAAAATTATGCAAATGATAGCAAAATCAGATTGCAAAATTACTACTGTATCCTCAATCAATTTCACACAATTCTATATACGACTAAACAACCAAAGTACAAAGTTATGCGTCAATTTTCTAATATGTTTAAGCAAATTTAAAAGCTCCTACCAAGTCATTCACTAAAAGATGGGCAGTTAAACAATTATGGCATTGCTAGCATCATCATTGGACACCGAGCTCAGAAAATCAAAGCAAAATTGAGGAATGTAACCTTTGCATGGCAAATGTTTGTTATAGCCTCAACATGAAAATTCTGCAGTTCTTCAAGAGCTGCGACATCCAGACCACTGATATCTTCCCCCTGAAATGATCATTAGATCAAATGCTGTCTGTGATATTATCCAATAACTGACAAATTGTTGAGCTACATGTTACATTACTAAATTTCTAACCTACAGAATGAGTAAATGAACCAGGCAGTGCTTCAGAGAGTGCTCTCTGATCTATGTAGATGCCACTACTGTTTCTTAAAACACTATAATAAAATGCACTCTGATGTATTTAGATGCTGCTACTGTTTGTTAAAAACACTGAAATTATAAGAAAAAAGAGGAGCATTTTTTTGCCACTAAATTTCCCATCATTTGCCTCTTACTGGAGCAGCAGCTCCTAAATATCCATCTTCACATCAATTATAACAAAAAACAATTCTTTTAAAAAATTTCAACAATGGGCTTCACAATCAGACAAACATCAAAGCTTAAAAAGATAAATAAAAAGCACCATCTTCCAAAGCTGGTCATCCCTAAATTTGACCTTATGAAACAGTGGACCTGGAAACAGTTCTATACTTCTCCTTTTACTATTACTAAATCTTTTAAATCCAGAGTCCAGAATTCTTTCTGAATCAAAAGGTGGTTCTAGAATATAAGTTGATTAAAACAGATTCCTCACAACACTAAATTCCACCATCAATCTCGGTTGCATCTGCGTATACAAATCTCGGTGCAAGAAAATTTTTCTGAAGGAAATGCATACCTTCAATCTGGAAATAAGGCTTTCCAGTTCTTTGCATTTTCTTCTCTCTGTCTGATAGCTAAAACTTAACTCTTCAAATGAGCTTAAACCATCCACATTTTCACAGACATCATCCTCTTCAGATAGTTTAAATGAACGCTGACTAGATGGCATAAATCCATTTTTAATCCCTGTTTGTGGAATTTTTAATGCATGGACCCCTCTAGAAGACATGTCCTCACCATTAATTCCAGAGTTTCTCATCTTTCCAATCAGCACCCACATATTTGCAAGCTCATTTTCCAAATCTTCTTGATGCTGTTTTGCTTCATCAATTCTTTTTCTTAGCTCACCTTCTACTTGTTCTCTCTCAGATAATGCAGCTTCCAGATCAGCTTCCCTCTGATATCTAGCACAAAGTTCTTTTTGCAACTCCTCAACCAGAAGTCCCTCTGTTTTCCTTCGAGCACCATTGGAGTTACTTTGCTTGAATTCATAAGGGGCAGACCTATGAGAGAAGTTAGATCTGGAAAGGGCTTCTTTTGCAGCAGCAAGCTCACTATTCAGTTTTGCATTTTCATAAGAAAGTCTGGTCACTTCTTCAGCCAAGTTTCGGAGTTCAACTGCTGCAGATGAAGCCAACTCTTTTGCATAAGAAGCTTCCTCTGCCAGTTTTTGACTGTGAATTTCAAGACCATCCCTTTCTTCAACCAGCTTCACTCTCTCTTGTCTCAGATTCTCTATTTCAGCAGCCTATGAATAAATATGCAGATTGCATTGATAGAATCATAGATACTAGAATTTTGAAGTTAGCATATAGAGCACCTATAGCAAAAAATGTGCGAGTAAAATTAACCTGCATAAGAACTTGGGAATTCAAGTTAGACTCCTCCTGGGAAAATATTCTATTTAAGCTCATGACACTGGTTGGTGTGTGTTCATCAACAAAAGCCTCTTCACATGACCCAAGACCATTCCTCCATTCATTCTTTTTTGGTGATAGTGCTTCAGAACAAGGTTTGGGTGGAACGCCCTCATTCTCTGCCGTTTGTTCTGGACTACCAGACATTTTATTGGATAATGAATCGATCTGTTGCCTTAACAGAAGAATAGTTTCTTGCATTTCTGTATTCTCTGATATCTATCACAGTGAGAAAATATTATAAAAAATCTTAGAACCGTAACCATGGAAAAGAGACCTCGGCACTTTAGAACTTACCTTCATCTGTAACTGTTCCTGAAGTATCCTATTATCGGCTGACTTAATCTTGAATATGCATCAATACAAAAAAATCAGCTCAATAAGATTTCTCGACATTTGAGAATGGACAATCAATAAACCAATGATGTAGGATAACAAACCTCAAGTTCAAAGGTTTTTTCATTAAGCTGAGTAGTAAGCTTGGACAAAGCCTACAAGAGAGAAACAGACAAATTAGAATGTGAATTTTCATCACCAAGGATGAGCAATAGAGGAATACCACCCTCCAAGCAAATTAAAAGAGTAAGTTTAATAGGATTTCTGTGCATCCCATTTTATTGTCCATCATCAAAAGCCAGAGCAAACGATTTGTTGCTTTTCCACTCAAGACCTTAATATGCTAAGTGGTTGCTGATCAAAACTGCATTCACTTATGTTCATTTTGACAAAAAACAACAGGAACAACTTTGAGGTGGAAAAGACTCCAGACACGGTGAGGTGCCCTTAGTTGTTGAAGTTCCCTAGAGAGAGAAACAGGTTAAAAAAAAAAAAATCACCTATTCAAAAACCTGATAGGAAATTCTTTGTTTTCCCACTGGTTGCCATGAAATAGGCCATTTCAATTTGAAAACTCAGTGTCGAAGCATGCCTATATGTGCTTTCGAATTAGATAATGGAATTGGAATTTATGAATGTGACTATCTATGTCAGGCTGGAACTTTCCTCTTGTAATTCCTAATTAAATTTTCCTTGGTGCAAGTTTCTCCATTCTAATTCAGGCATCTGTCAGTAGAGATATGATAATCACCTGTAGCATCTCAGTAGTACTTGATGTGTGTGGAGTCCTCTCGACTGATCCAATCATTCGTTGCTCCAGGACATGTATTTGAAGCTTCTTTTCACTAATATCATTCTTCAATTTCTGCATGTGCTCCTAAATCAACCGTTACAACCATTAAATTTTCACCCATCAACATCAATAAATTTATTCAATGTCTTTAAAGTGAAGAAGTGGACAAAGCAGCTCACCCTAAGTTGTGAATCTTCAGGGTTGCTAGCTGCTTGCTCTGACAGTCTTTTCAGCGAGCTTGTACACAATGCCACTTCTCCAGCTAACATTTTCATTTGCTCATGAAGAAGATCCATTTGATCTGTGATGGTAGTACCACTCTGTCCAAAAAAGAAAGAAAGAAAGGAAAACTCAATAAGCTCCTAGTTCATAAAAATTCTAAGCATACTTTTGTAAATCTATTGTAGTGTTAATACAATCCTTTTTATTTTAATCAAAAAAGAAAATACAGACATATCAACATCAAGGGAGAAGTGCTAAGCTTTTGCAAATCAACATTTGAAAGAAAAAAAGTTAAGCAGCATGGAAGTAAGCCAGCTTCGAACTCCAGACTATGATTTTTGAAGAGGCAATGATCAATTACCATGCAAAATGGAGACAATTGGAAGTTCGAAATAGAAAGAAGGGGCAGAACTGGCAACAAAGACCAAGTTGGTTTTTTAATTCCTCCATTTCTACTTTTTTGATTTATTTCTGTGATCTATGTTCATAGAAGTTGCTGAGAGTAAAATTCGGGAAAAGGGCTGATTATATGGAAATACTGCAGGAAGTTATGCAGGAACATCTAGTATTACTGGGTCAGCCTACTTTTTTCTGGTTCAAAGACCAAATGTTATACAGTGCCACTACAAGACAAAACCTAACAGCATGAGGGAAGGGAAATAAAGTAACCACATAAATTACAGAAGTGATGAGTTTTATATTCAACAACCTCTAGAGAAGACAAACTGGACATGAAATTGCAATGAACCATAAATGCAGGTTGAACTGCAAAACCTATATAATTAGTGTTAGATATGTAATCCTACAAATTTTTAATTTAATGCTGGCTTTCTTTTGCATATCTATTAATATGGGAAAGCATAACTGCAGAAGTGGTTAGAATTTCTCTCACCGGAGGTGGACGGCGACCTGCAACAGTTGCACAAAATAAATCACCTGCTTTGGTTCTTTCTGGAAATGAATCAACAGCCGAATCATCTCCCCTTTTACTGAATGATTTTCTCCGTCCATCCTTCATATCATTGAACGTGACTCTATGCTGTAATGACTTTGATGAAGATGCAGGTGACACACTGGTGGAACTTCCACTGTCAGCACTTGGCGACAATCCAACCAGATTCTCAGGCTTCTGCAAAGGGAGATTCAATATTTGATTCCAGATAAACAAATAGGAACTGCAACTGAATTACTGCTACCAGAGAAATAAAATTTTTATTTATGCTCTTGCAAAAACGGAGAGTAAGATGTCTATTGAAAAGAGTAGTCTAATATTGAGAATGAATGTCTGAATCTCTTTTAGCTCAGAGATCTACGCTGATTACAGCAAGCTAAGATGCATCAGCAGTTTGAGTTATTTGATTGTCGGACTATCTGGTAATTTTTCCCCTCAGCAAAGTAGCGCAACTAATCGAATTATGCTATCGCAAAAACACAAGTCATTAGAACCGGTAAAGTCAGTGGTTCTATTGTGAAAATCTACTTGAAAAACATATTACAAAGAATAGTGATCAGTGGGTGAAAATCTCATCAAATAAAATACAAGGTCCCTTCTTTTTCACAGTCACCACAAAAAAATTAAACCCATTTTCAAATCAACAGGACAATCAGTACAAGATCTTACTCTCATTTTAAACCATCCAAGCATTCCACGCCTCCTACTCTTTTTGTAATCTTTAACCAACTCATCTAGATTGGTGATGTCATCCCTTGCTTCTGTTGAAAGCTCTGACACATAGCTCCCAGCATCATCATCGATGATGTACTCCCTTTTTCTATCCGGCAAATATGCAAGCTGCACTATCAATGGAATCAGGTATCAGTTCAGGAAATATATAGCCAACAACTAAGTTTAACAGATGATTAGGAAACTCATGTCAGATAGAAGTTTCTACAAATTTGAAATTCTAAAGGAACAAAAACTGTCATGAAACTGCTTTTCATGCAAACTGAGCTTTAAAATAACAACGTTCCGACCTCATCTTCCCCAAAAGAATGCCTCCTTCTATGGCCAGGCCTTTCAGGAATGCTTGATGGCATGGAATTTTTGGTCGAAACCAATATTAATTTGGTCAATCGTTGAATCCTCCCCAATAGAGCTGCCTTCTCCTGCTCCTCTTCCTCTAATCTTGACTGCAATTTAACTTGACCTGCCTCCAGCTTTGACCACACAAGGTAAAACAAATTAGAAAGGAAGTAATTGAATATACAATGCAAAATCCAAAATGAAATAGCTGTTTGATGGTTCAGAGCTTCGGATTGTCTGTTTGTTTAATGGGGACAAAAACAAACATAGAGAATAGGAGAAACAGTAACACACGAGCATTGTACAACACCTTCAATCATACTAAAGTTCTAATATTAAGTATTTCCAACTTATTACGAGAAGTATCGTAAAAACACAGACCTGAAGCTTCAAATTAACCAGATCATCTTGGGATGATGCACCCATATGAGGATTGTCCATCATTCCACGCTTCAATTGTTGCAGTTCTTGCTTTAAAAAGGTAATTTCTTTTTGGTACTTCTTGATGAGAGACTTCTCGTCCATAATCTAAACGAGGAAAAATTATACAAACATGAAGATTTTGACGAAGTGGCAACTAAAGGAGCAAAATCAGATAATAACATTTGAAAATGACAACGAATTAACCTTATTCTGAGAAGCCTTAATTTCCACATGCTTGCTCCGATGGGCAAACTTTAATGTGTTGTGTGTCTCTTCACTATTACTAGAGGCGGGTGTGACAGTGCAAATAAGCTACAATAAAGTTCAGAGATAAGAAGAAACAATAGATGGTTCAGTATGAGATCCTGCCACACTTAAAAAAATATATAATTCATCATTTTCAAATTAAAAAATAAAAAAGTAAATACACAAAAACCAAGTCTCCATATATTTTTTTTTATTTCATTTTTTGTAATAGGAAACAAAAAGGACCCATATTAACTGAAATGAAAAAACTCTCAGCAGGCTGTACTCAAAACATTAAGGACATCCAGAAGAAACAAAAGATGTGTATTCTGAGCAGTTATCAAAGTCTAGGAATACAAAATCAGCATATAGGTAACCATAAAGCATTTCCAGATGAATTAAATAGTAACTACTGCACATAATAGTGAATCAAGTAGCTATAAACAAGTATATAAGTACTCTGCACCATAACGAAATGATGAATTATATAGTAACAGTCATTGCTATCATATGAATACAAAATAATCTTATTCATTGAATAAAGCTCACAGAAATCCGTCCATGGCCACTAAGGGATGACTGCAATAAACGAGTGAGTTTTGAATCTCGATAGGGGATATGAGTTGCTTTTTCATCTGTTAGTTTAGAAATCACCTGCAACAGGCACAAGTTAATATGTTAAGCCTGTGGATTATGCAGATAAAAAATGGCAATTATAATTCATAAAAGCTCAATAAACAATCTTTGGCACAAGATATAATCCACTGCTGAGCATTTTACAATCTTCAAGCATGCCATGATAAAATTTTAGAAGTTTGTTCAAGACACAGCAATTTTGTTGTTTGTCAAGATCATTTTTATTTACTCATGTATGACTGTTTAGATCACAAAGCAACAGGTGTGCTTTAATAGTCCATTTAAGAGAAGACAAGGCAGAAAAAGGTTAGTATCTTACAGTGCCAAGAGTAAGTAAGCTTTTATTTATATATGAACCCTCTTTTCTCCGCAAGCCAGTTGTTTCAGTTTTAGAACTTTCAGATCCAGCAAGATCAATTAAATTCTGCACCAAAAGAAGTTGAATTGTTTTATGCTAAACACATTTGCCTTGCCAACAAGAAAAGTACATCATCATCCTGTTGGGTGGTCGGATCCACAAAATCGCATAAGAGAACCAAAACTTGAATAAAGTAGGTTAGTCTATGGGTAGCGTATTACCAATTGGGACAAAGTCACGTCTTCTTCCCCTTGATTTTCTCCGCTGGGACTGCTCTCAATAGTCTGATAGACAACAATATGATTAGTAAAACAAAACAGAAATTTTGAAAGAAACAAAGCCTCCCAAGAGAAGACATAGCCATCATAACACAGCAAGCAAACACTAACCAAGAAAACACTTTTATAATGAGAAATGTAAAAGTTTTACGGCTACGAAAAGAAACTATATAATAGAAAGATGAAGCAGTGGTCTCCCTCAGAATTATCACTCCTTAAAAATCTAAAGCATTTACAACCAGCCTGATAAGCTTGTATATAATATAGTTAGGAAGAAATGCAATCAACCTAAGTACTAATATAGGATAATTAGATATTAAAAGTTAAAGTTGTTATGAGACTATTGACCACCAAACCTAAGAGTGTCCACCACAAAAAGGGAATGGAAATAAAAACACGGCTCCATCCTAATGGATTCAGCCCAAAACTATGAGGAATGCTGCAGGAGATCTTGAACTCACCAATGAACCCTATTAATTAGTATCACGGAAATGAAATCAACCATAGATATTTATACCATTGGAACTACCCTTTTCCAAAAAATTTAGATTGCAATTGCATATAAATTAGCTTTGAATCATATAATCTGTTTCTATCTGTTAGAAAATGCTATTGCACTAGATGTACTTCTAAGTAATTGCTACGAACTATAAGAAACTTTTTCCTTTCCAAAAAGGAACAGGTAGCTGAATTGGTTTGATTGTTTACCATTAGGGACGTTATCATGGTTTGAGCTTGCTTGAACCATAGTTCAAAAAAGTGAGAGAAGTATAACATTCAAATGGAAAACCTCAGTACCAGGGTGAATATGGTGTGGCTCCGGCTGCTAAGGAGATTGAAATTATTAGAACCCACGTGCCTATGCTCTGCAACAAAATCGGACATGATTTGTTAAGAAGTTTTAAATTGCATCGGCTAAAAACATCCGATGGATATATCGAGGTGCAAACACAAGCACCAGAAGTATATATAGAGAGAAAAAGATTAAATCAATATCTGAACTTTAAGAGGTAAAAGACAAATTTCTACAGAGAATACGCGGGCAAAAAATCAAAAAATGTGAAGGATTACATTCAAGGCAAAAAAATGCCAAAGGAAGCATACCAATGCACACTGCAAATTATCATTACCCACCAATTTATGAAACAGTAATACATACCTTCTCCAGTTGCTATAAGGGATAAAGCATGAGCAGGAGACAAGACAACCTCCTCTTTAATTCCCTCAACATAAGTTCCCTGTCAATAAAAGATACTGCACATTGAAACAACGGTGTTTCTAAATTCTAGGCTGGTTAAGACTACATTGTCAAATATGAACTGTACTGGAGGTATGCCCTTTAATAGCTGTAGTGTTAGTATTTCTATAGAAAAGTCAAACATCTTGTAAAAGTCTACGCTAAACATTTTCAGTACAGGACACTACAGCTGAGTAAGTCAAAAAGGGCAGTTACAATGCATTAAGAAATGGGCAGTATTAATGCCATTCTCAGAACAAGATAAAATTATCCAACTCTAGAATCCTAATTTCATTAAAAGTTCAAGCAACTGTCATCTGGTAACTCCCTGGACTCCCCCACCAAAGAAAATGACCTATGGCTTTCTTTTCCCCTCAATCACAAAAAAGAAAAAAAAGAAAAAAAAATACTACTCCAAAATCCATGTCGTAACCTATATCTAGGGTGAGATGTCCTCCAGGAAGCCAAAAATTTTCCTCAAGACAACCAGTTACACATCTACTAATGACTTTGTACTATAGGTTTAAATCCTCCCGACTGTCAAATGTGATTGCCACAAAGTGTAACCGATTCTTACGTCTGAAACTATAATGTATTGGTAAGATTCAATCATTTTACATGTCTCTTTCAAGAAAGAAAACTGAGGATGAAGCAATCACATGTATTCAACCTTCTTACCAGTTCCATCGATTCTCTCACTTATCTTATTCTATAATAGAATAGAAGGCTAAACCTGTGACGCCATGGAAGCAGTGGAGAAGTAGAGAGGTTGGAAGAGAAAACCTGATTGTCTAACTTTATTACCTGAGCATCCTCTCGTATTCTAAGGTTCTGGCCAGTCGGATCAAGCAAATCATTGATGACCTGAAAGAAAGATAGTAGTAATATTTTTTGATCGGTAAATAGTTCATAAAAGACACAATGACATTTGCTTCACTTATCTAGAGTAATTACAAAGTTTTTAAGTAAGAACTCTGCAGTCAGTAGAATTTGATTCAATCATTCACATAGTAAAACAGTGGCACCAAAAACATAAGATTTGGATACTGTGCTGATCTTGACTTTACTCAGCCTTTCAAGATCCGATGGTATGTGTCCATTATGGATGATGTATGGTGAAGAACTATTTCCATTCCAATTCCTCAATATTTAATACCAAGAAGCCTGTGGAAGGCTCAGGTAAGCTCATTTAAGCAGAGGATCTTGGCCCCATAAACACAGGAGAAATCAGTCAGTGGTATTTACTTAAATGATCAAAGCATTTAATACCAAATTATTTTCCTTCAATCAATAATGACGAACAATTGTAACAATCAGTGAAAGAACATTGCAATACACAGAAACAAAACAACTCCGTGCCTCAAGGGCCCTAAATGCTTATTCAGAAGTACTCTTAGGTGTATTTTGTAGCCATAGATGCTAACAGAAGAACCTCTAACTAAACATAACCTGCCGAGGAAGCTAGAAGGTAGATGTTTGGTGAACCATATTAAATAAAACTGTAAACTCCAAGAGCAAGATATGCTTCAGGTTTGTTTATGAGATTTATAATTAATTTCTGGTTAAATTCAAGGGAAGCCACTACCAAAGCAAAGCAAAATGATAAAATGTTGTTAAATTTTTTCCAAAGATGTAAATGCAAACATTCTCAAGGGCTTCATTGCCATAGAGTTTCCTAAACAGCATCAAGCTTCCAAAATACTCAGCCACCTTTACACTGAAAATCTAGGGAGACAAAAGAAATCCAGCAACACAGATCAAAGAGAACTTTTGCCTTCTAATTGTTTGTTTCTTCTTCTGCCTTCAGAGAACTCATAACGTGAAGGAGCTTTTTGCTATCAAAACTCCCGTTGAAAGCAAAACATTTTTAACTGCAGGTACACCAAGATTAAAAAATAATAATTAACCAAAAAATAATACAATGGGACAGACCTCATTGTAAATTTCCAAGTATGAAACACGAAGAAGGAACCCCCGCCCAGGCGTCTGAAATATTGGAAACCACATAAACCCAAAATAAGGAAGGGCAAAAAAGAAAAGACCATAATCGATCCAATCCAGGAGTTAACTGGAAAAAAAATCCACTACCTCTTGAATAATTCCAAAAACGTCCTTCACTGCTAATGGAATAATTCCAGGTGACTTTTGCTCCCCCTAAAACATAAAAAAGGAATTGATATACATACTGACCCACTTTTAATAAAGAATAGGCCAAGCAAAGTGCAGATTCTTAAAGGATCCTTCCATTCAGTAACTCACATGCATTGTATGAGTCTTCCCACTGCTAGTAACACCATAAGCAAACACTGTGCCTGTACAAATATAGGGCATTATTAATTGAGTTCACAAATAATTTAAAATGAAAAAAAAAATAATTACTTGAAGGCATTGAAAGAAAATCAGTGTCATTGTTTTATACAAATAGCAGTATTTATTTCCTAGCAAAAGCAGCATGCTTCCAGATTTGTTGCTTACCATTTATCCCTTGCATGGCTCCATTTACAACATGCTGAGCAGCAACATCATACACATGGCGTGTTGTTGTTGCAGGACCAAACACCTTATCTGCACCACATACACAACGAACAACAAAAAAGTAGGGGAAAACAGAAATTTCTATGAGCACCATGAGATACAGTCAACAAAAGAAGTTAAAGGTAATTCATTTCCCAAAGTTTGCAAAGCTTATTTTCCTAGATTTATCATATCTTCCAACACATCAAATGGTCACAAAGACTTGTGTATCCAAAAACAAGCCTATGCTAAAATGGTACCGCACTGCTACAAAATTCAAATGCCACATGAATGCTTCACAATTAAACAAGCCAGTACACAAAGATTATATTCAATAAAAACTTCAAGACCAAAAATCACAAAATTTTACCCCAAAAAAAAAAAGGCAACTTGGCTCACGGTCTCACCCTAACATTTTCTAATATTATAGCCAACAACAACAACAACAACAACAATAATAATAATAATAAATAAATAAATAAATAAAATATATTAACTACAATATTCCATTTCCATTACACAAAACTCAATCATATAATTAAAACTGACTAGCTACACTACGCTCATTACTGAAATGTGACACATAATCATTTGCTGTAGTCACCAACAAAAAAATAATTAAACTAGTTACAATTAATGATTAATTAAAAAGTTACTGACAATACTAACCAAAACCATAAGCAATAGAAGGATTGTACTCGTTCCTCACAGTGTAATCACCATCTGCGTACCACGCTATCTCGTCTCCTTTATTTACCTCCCGTGGACTGGAACATTGTTCAAATTTTTTAAGTATTCTTCCCTCTTTAAAAAAAAAAAAAAAGGTCAAACACAAGTCTACGGGACGACGTTTAAAGTACCTGAGGGGGCGGAACCTGACGGTGACCATCACATTTTCTTTGGACTTGCTGGTTTCTGGCCGGTCAAGAGGCAGAGTGGTGGGACTGGGGCTGTGGCTCACTGACGTTGCTGGAGAAGCAGAGAGCCTCGAGGGCGGCCGAGACGACGTCGTTGAAGACGGAGTTGCTGGCCGGCCGGTCGGCTTTGCAGGAGGCGGCGGTTGGGCAGGTGACTTGCGTGAACGGAACGGGGAAATGGAGGACCTGCGGGGCCCATTTGAGGCGGACATTTCGGATGACGGCGAAAGGAAAGAAAAGGAAGTGAATTTTTTTTTTTTTTTGGTTTTTAGAGAGGGAAAGAGAGAGGGAAGGGGTTTGGTTTTAGTGAGAGAAGAGAGTGGGCGTGTCAGGTAGGAGTCACGTGCCGGCAAGAGGCTGGGGCTGAGGCTGTCCCTGCCGCCTTTTGGACTTTCGCTTCTTTAAGTTTCGCTCCCTCCAAAACGAGGCCTTTAATTTTTTATTTCCTGATTGGCTCTTTGAATTGGTCTGTCTGTCAGTCTGTGACAACGACTGTAATGTGCGCTCCGTTTGTCCGTTTTATTTCATTCGAGCGACCTTCGGTGCTTCCTTTGAATTTAAAGTGGAGCAATGACATTTGCATCCTTACACTTTATCAGAATAACAAATAACACTTATAGTTTGTATTTTCTTTTATTTGGATCCCCCCCAGAGTGCCAGTGCCATCGAATTTCACAAAAAGGACTACTGATGAAATCTATTATTAGAATTTACATATATGACTGTCAGTTTATGTTGATTTTATCATTAGATTTTTTTAGTGGAATTTGACGGTCGAACTTCGTAAGAATTATTTTAAGCTTATCTCTGTTTGTGATTTTGTTACGTTCTTATCTCAATTTCGAATTTTGATGGCATGATGAGCTCAATTCGCTAGAATACAATTTAAACCCCGACACAAGAATATATTTGGTACCAAAAATTTGTTGGGAATTTGGTGCCAAGCAATAAGATTAGGAAGATAAAGTGGCGCCTTTTGAGATCAAACCGGGCTTTTATATTATTTTACAAATATTTTTAAAATTTATCAATTTGGTGGGAAATTATTAATTCAAAGGTTTCGTGAAGGAAACATGCACCCTAGGATATGTGTTATCAATAAGAAATATATAACCAAAAAAAAAGGGGTATTAAACTAGTTGATAGAACAATATTGATTTAACATTTTAAAGGGTTATTATTTTATTTTTATGTAATTTTTATTTGTTGTGTTGGATAAATTGATGCCGGGATGGGCCATTTTTTTTTAATGATGTTTTTTCCGTAATCACGCCTGGTTATTGATATAGTCACTCACGAGGCTTGACCAGATTTTCACCATAAGTACCACATACAAGATAAAATTGATGCCAATCAATGTAGGGGGGGAAGTCTCTTAAAATGATATTATATTTGAATTGTCAATAGCACCATAATAGCAATGGGCTATCCGGCCATGGCTAAACAATTTCCAAGTTTCCCTTTGCTTTTGAATAAGGACATCACAGTCCATGACGCTTTGGATTCTATATTTTGAATTTGAATAAGTCATTTACTCATTTGTCGGAAAGGGCGCAGGGGTCACGCATTGAGACATTGCAATAGCTGATTGCATTGATTACATATTTGGGTGTCTTTTTAAACATTCTTGCTAATTTATGGTAAACATACTAACGACAACTGGGCAAGAGTGCCGGGCTACATAATAGGAAGAGACAATGCAAAAGTCTCAGGCCTGAAATTTCTTACATTTTACAAAATATCAATGAACTACCAATTTTGTATTTATTACTAAATCGCCCGCAAAAATGTTACTAAAAATATCAAAATAAAACCATTTTTCTTGTTGTATTTCGAATACCATCTCCTATCCGCTTTGATCTAACTTAAAACTTCTTTTCCCATTTGAAGTCCAATGACTGCAACCTCTTAAGCTCAATCTCTTTCCTTAAGGTCTATTTACTGAAAATTTATATTTTTACAAAGAATTTTTGTCGATGACAAAACATGGTGACGTGTATTATTGAAAATGTCCCAAAAAAGTAATGGCATATTCTTGTCAATATCTTTGAGCAGGGGTAGGCAAAATATCCTATCTCACCCCACTCGACCCAATTCAAGCCCAAAAAAAAAAAAGATTTGGATCGACTCAAGTTGTTAATCAGCCCGATCAAGTTGTGATTGGATTGAGTAAAATCCGGTTTAATTCGAAAACTCGATCGGGTTGCTTAAAAAAAAAAAACTAAACAATAAACACATGCACGCCCCCCACACAAATCATAGATTCACAATACACAAGTCACAACCCTAAATTACATTATACACAAACAATACAATAAATACACGTTATACAAAACACACCCAACATTAATGGGGCCCAATGTTCATAACCTCACAGCACGTCAACGACAGTCACAACCACAGCCTTCTCTCTTCCTCAACTTCTCATCCCAAGAAGTAAGAGCACTCTTCACGGCCCTTACGATCACGGTTTCACCTTTCACGCACACAACACACACACATGTCAAGAAGTCTTCACGGATCACAGTCACGATTACACAATCTGCTATTCTGCGATCTGTTGCTCAATTAAACTGATGTAACTGGATTGAGTTTCAAATTTCTCCCCTTTTGAGTTCTGACTTTCGAAGCTTTGCCCTTTGAATCTGTCTCTTTGATGGTATATACAGTTACTATAAAGCAAATTAGCATTTAGCAATAGTATATTATAATTACATGTGTATTTGATTGTTGTAATTATGTATTTTTAAATGTTTATAATAAAATCAAGAAAATTAGTGTATTTATGATTCTTTTATGAATAGATTAGGACATTAGATTGATTAAATATTAAAATTAAATATTATCTTATATATATTATATAATTATAATATGTGCACTTGTGCAGTAGCTTCGACTTCAAAGAAATTTACTAATTTAATTAATATTTAATTGTATGTTAATCATATATTAAGTTATTAAGTACATGTAATTTGGCTTGAAATTTAAGGGTTTATAATAAGAATTAAGATATGGATAGGTAAATAATATTCTGTTATCATGGGAATGGATAATTGGATGTTATAAATTAATTAATTATTAACTGCTTACTTTTTCTTTATACAGTATGAACAATTTTAAATTTTTATTTGAAACAATTATACACTAATCATATAAAAATATTATGATGAAAATGTCGAATTAAACAAGTATCATAAAATTAAATTAATAAATATTTAAATTGATTTGTAATACTAATTAGATTATGTTAATAATATTTTTGTATTTTTATTTTTGAATTAATGATTATTAATTATTATCTTGTATATTTAGATGACTGGACACTTAAAATCGAATTCGATAAGTGATGATAAAAAACAAAGTGTACAAATGGAAGAAACTCAAAAGGGAAAGAAAAATGCAAAACAAAAAACACTGTCAATAGAGAAAAGATTTGAGACATGGAATCATTTCACTTTACTCGAAGATAATTAAAACAAAATACAAGTGCAATTATTATGGTAAACAGTATCAATATCATTTAAGATATGATGGGATTACAAATATGAGAAATCATATAATGACATGTGAAGCATATAAGACATTTCGAAAACAACAAAGTGAAAGTCAACATAATTTGATAGCTGAGGGCGGTGAAGAAAATGCAAGTAATATGATTTTGGTTAAAAGATGGAGTCAAGACACGTGTAGAAAAGTAGCAACTAAAATGATAATTATGGATGAGTTGTTGCTTAGTTTTATAGATAGCAGAAGGTTTAGGCATTTCTATAATATAGTTATTTCACAGTTCATTATGTCATCTCGAAGAATTATTAACAAGGATGTTACGGATTTATTTTTGGAGGAAAAGGCAATATTGCAGAATTTGATCTATAACAACGAACATCGTGTGTCTCTTACAACTGATATATAAACTTCTATTCAAAACATGAGTTGTATGGTAATCACAGTTCATTTTATTGATAGTGACTGATATTTAAATAGGAGAATTTTTTAGTTTTAGTGTGATTAAAGATTATAAAAGAAAGTCAATCAGTAAAAAAACTATAGCATGCTTATAAGATTGGGAGATAGAGAAATTGTTTGTAATAAATGCTGATAATGTCACTACAAATGATATTGTCATTGGTTATGTCACTATGCGATAGCTTGCTTGGAAGAATGACGATGCACTTATGTTGGTGGGACAGTATATGTATGTAGTTTATTGTGTATATATTTTGAATTTGACTATTGTTTTAAGGTTAAGTGAGTTACATGCTAATATTGCTGTTATTCACAATACTATAAAGTATATGAAATTCTCCACCATGAGGCTATGACATTTAAACAATATGTTGAACAAGCGAAATGTCTAAATAGAATTATTGTTTTAGATTGTCTTATTATGTAGAATTTCACTTATTTAATGTTGATGACTATATTAAAATTTCAAGTGGCATTTGATAGAACAACAAAGTGAATAAACCTTATAAGGCATATTTTTCTCAAAAAAAATAATGTTAAAGGTATGAACCCATCTAAACCCAAGGACTAGAAGAGTGTTAAACGAATTGTAAAGTTCTTAAACGTACTTTATAATGCCACATTGTTGTTTTTTACCTATTTAAGTATGACTTTTGATCTTTGTTATGATATTATAAACTTAATTGGGAGCTCAATAACTGCATTATAAGCAAGTATAGATCTTTAGGTGTCATTTATGACTTATAATATAAAAGAAAAATTTGATAAGTATTAGAAGTCCATGGGAAAGATAAGCAGAATGTTGATTGTTATCTCCATTCTTGATCCACAAGCAAAAATAGATTTTGGTAAACATATTTTTTAAATTATTTTTAGCAATGATAGTTCAAAGATCAAAGAAATGACCAAAGCAATAAAATATTTATTGAATGAGCTTTATGATGCATGTGGTGCATTCTCTTCCATTTCCTTACTATCGATGTGTAGTGAGAGTGGTCTTAGTGGTAACTATTGTGATACAAATTCTTCTCAACATACAACAATTGAGGTCAGTAGTAAATGTTATGACATTTTTTGAGCTGTTGCCCATTTCATTCTAAGATTTATTTTAATATTCATATTTTTATAAAGGATTTTAGTAATATTAAACTTAATATTTTGCTTTGGTGAAATGTGAATGGATCAAAATATCCAATACTAAAGAAAATTATAAAGGATGTCTTGTTGTTTATGTCTCCATAGAGGCATTTGAGTCTGCCTTTAGTATTGGGCGTTATATTATTAATAAGTATATGAGTTCTTTGACCTTTTCTATAGTTGAGATATTGATATATATTGAAAATTAATTACAATTTGAAATTTTTACCAATCTTGTTTATAACCTTTAAGAAGTTATTAAGGAGCAAATGTTTCATATAGAGTTAGAAAAAGATAATATTTTTATTGTACATTAAATACATAATATATTTAAAATGTATTATAATTTTATATATATCATCTACATGTACTTGAGTTATTTACTTATTTTTTTCTTTTTTTTGTATTTTTAAAATTTTATAAAATCGCAAACTTCAATTGTAGAAATGGTGAACATTGATATTGGTGTTATTGAAAGGAAACTCAGACCACTCAAAAACCCGTTTAAATTGGTTTGGGTCGAGCCTAGATGGGCCTAGGTCGAGCTTGAGTTTTTGTTAATTATAAAATAATTTTTTAAATTAAGTAAAAAAATACTTAAATTAAATATAGTTATATAATACATAATAAAATAATAGTCTAATATATAAAATATTAGCAACACAATATAATCAATAACAAATACCAATATAAAAAATCATACTAATTTAGTATTTTGAGTTTTTTCTTATTTATTTAAATTAAATTTATTTTTATTTATAAAAAACCCCGGGTTAAGTTCGAGCTTTTTTGCTAAATGTTGAGTGTTAGAAAGTGTATATTTATAAAGGAGAAAATCGTCATTTTACACTTCAAGTCTCACTAACATTGCTACTTTTATTTATTTAAATATTTTATTGTTTAATTATATGTGTTTTATTATAATTATGTATTTTATGTATTTTAAGAGCATCTCGATCGTTTCACAATGAACGAGTGATCAGACAGCAAAACGGACGTCATATTTGGACTTAAGACGGTCGAAAACCTTAGAAAGAGGATAAAAGGAAAAATATCATTATTCACCTATACGATACTGTTTATATGTAGGTATTGTTCATGGTACTGTTCACAACACTGATATATACGGACCGATAATGTGGCATTGACCGATGACGTGTTATCTACCTATGATGTGGCAATATTTGATTGGACGAATTATGTGGCATTGACTGCTTATGTGGCGTTGATCGATGATGTGTCACGATCTTATTGGGCTAAATTTCTTATGTACTGTGGATCGATAACGTAGTACCATCTCAGTAGAGTAAAAATATGTGTACGGTATATGCACATACATGAGATTATTTACTATTCAAACCGCATTACTGTGCAAATAGCGGCCATTACTGTTCAAACATTGACTGTTGACTGTTGACTGATGACGTGATGCAATCCTGAGCGTCCGAACTATTTTTAATCTGATGGTTACGATTCACTCAATATATCTATAAAAAGAGGGCTCTCCCCCCTAATTTGATATCCCTGAATTCATTTTTAAGTTTAGATTTTTTAAATTCCTTCTCCTTCTTGTGATTTCTTTGTATTTTAATAAAATTTCATTTTTATCCCTAGTTAAAATATGAGTAGCTAATTTTCTTTTAAGTTTGAGTTAAAGGTGAAGTCTCAACATGTCCCATGGGCTTAATTTGGTAAATTTACTTTCTCTTCTCCTCTAATATTTATGATTGTTTTGTCTTTTTGTCGATAAATAATAATAGTCTTGTCTAGATACCGCTCTGGTTAAGCTGGCACCCTAATACAAAATTATTATTATTTGGCACGATAAGCATTTAGCACCATATTTATTTAAGCATGGTTCATGAGGTGTGGAATCTCCCCTTATGATTTAATTGACATTAACATGGAATATTTAGTCCATGGAGCATGTTGATGCAGATCCAAATACCCAAATGCTTTATTATAATAGTTTCAATTTTAATTATTCCCATAATTTTAATTCACAATTTAAGATTAATTTATTATAATTTAACTATTCACTTAGAAAATTAATTCTGCACATAATTAAAATCAACCTCCTCGTGGGATCGACACTCGTTACTATTAATCTATTCTACAATAGATTCGTGTACTTGCGAGTTCAATAAAATTTGCACAACACTAAGCCCCTACCAAGCTTACAATATGTGGGCAGATTTTATATTTTTTTAGCCCATATTCAGACCTAACACATAGGAGTTAGGCTTAAAACCCGCAGGCTTAGGTTGGATTAGGCTTTTTTGCCACCCCTACCCCTTCCATTTTATAATGTTCTTTTTTTTAACTATTTCCCTACATATTATCAAAATATATACAATCTATTTATTTATGGTCCATTTGGTATCGTTTTACAAGCACTGATTTCATTTTTATTTTCATAATACATATGTAATATATGTTCGGTAGAGTAAACTCAAAAAACAAACTACAAAATAATAAATCCATATTCACTTTTATAACTATAATTATGAAAATATGTTTAACATGTTTTGTAAATATTACAAACTGAATTTGAAAATAGATTAAAAAACAAAACCCTCGTTATCTTCTCACCCTTTTCTCTTTAGGAACAGGCCTCTCTCCCCACCTTCATCTTTCTCAATCTAGTCATGGCAAATCTTCATCCAATAGCACTTTCTCCCCATTTCTTCATTCAACAACACTTTCTTTCTCCTTCTCTCTTCTGACCTACTTTTTATCAGTGTGCCAACTGCTATAAAAAGTATATGCTATTCAACTTCATCTCTACTGCTACAAGGTCGTCTTTTCGTTGTGGCCTCTGCTGCTCCATCTGCTACTGCAACTTCGTCTCTCTGCCTGGATTGATGTATCTCTCCAGCTCTAACTCTTGCTGATAATTTTTATTTCATCAAATTTTAAGTAATTATTTTAGTGATTATTTAAATAAAATTGAGTGATTTTTACTTAAAGCATGTGAGATTATGGATTACATCTATTCATGCCCAAATTTTGAGTGATTGTTTGAATAATTTTGAGTGATTTTTGTTTAAAGCACTTTAGATTATGGATTCTGTTTGTTCATACCTAAATTTTGAGTGATTATTCATATTTAGATTATGGATTCTCTGAGCTTGAAAGAAAACAATTATATGAGATATTGTGTTGCATTGATTTGAAAGCAAAATCGTGTGAATTGGGAACCCATGTTCTAAAGCCAACAACTTGAAAATTAAGAGGTCCCGTGTTATCCCCTGGAAAATTGAAACATGCTGAGTGCTTGAATTTCAAAATCTCATTTGAGAGAGAAAAAGAGAAGAGATGAGATGAATTTTGCCACAGCTACTACCTTAAGATTGTGCCAAATTTTTTAATGCCAAATTTTTGATTAATTATTTTTTAAGGCATGTTAGATTGTGGATTTACTTAATTCATGTCAATATTTAGAGTAATTATTTTTTAAAGCATAGTTAGATTATGGATTCTCTGGTTTCATGTCCTTAATTTGAATTGGTCAATTTGTATTATAATATTTTTTATTTTGGTTTGTTTAATTTTTAATCTATGACATATTGTTGAAATGACTTTCACACTATGTTGAATTTGATTAATTCCAAAAGTTTAAGATATGTATGTTTAGAAATAGTTTCTTTAATTTCATTAATATTTGATATTTATTTTTTTAATTTTTTATTAATAAGATATGGATCCACATTACGTTGGTTTGATTGCAGCTTTAGCATTAGCAATGGTGATGCTAATGATTTTGCATGAGAAAATGAGAAAAGAAAGAAGAGGAAGGATATGGATGAAGATGATGTATTTCCAATGCTAAATTTAAAGGTTTTTATCTTACAAAAAGCTTCATATAGTGATAAGGTGTTTCTCAAAGAAACTTGGTTATGGTGGATTTGTGGCAGTTTTTCAAGGAGAGTTATTAAATTCTACTTTTGTTGTAGTAAAATACCTTGAAAGACTTATAAGTGGAGAGAGAGAATTTAGGGCAGAGTGTGTACAATTGGAAACATCTAACCTATTGATCTAGTGAGACTTAGAGGTTTTTGCTTGGAAAATTCTCACAACTTTTGGTCTATGATTATATGCATAATGGTGCTTTGAGTTTGTATTTACGCAAAGATGATCTCAATCTTAACTGGGATTTCAGATTTCAAATAACTATTGATACAACTATGGGCATTGCATACTTGCATTAGGAATGCGGAGATTGCATTATCCATTGTGATATCAAACTAGAAAACATTCTTTTGGATAGTGATTTATAATATATATCTTAATTAGATAGTGTAAAAACAATGACAATGTAAATTTTTTTTATTAATGCTAATAATAAAATTTTATCATCATGTAATTTTTTCAAAATAATATTTATTGATTTCAAAGTTCTCAAAACTTTTTCAATTTAAGCCATTTACGTGAAAATTATCAATTTCATAAAATTATTTTTTCATTAAGTATAAAACCTTTATTAAAATAAAAATAATTTGAGCTTTTAAAATTTAATCATTCTTAGTTTTGCTTGTTATCATCAAAATCAATATTATGGATACATATATGTTAACAGAAATTAATATTATAAATATATTTATATTAACATATTTGTGTATGTATTAACTAAACAATTATTTTCTAACTATAAGTTAACTAAACAATTATTTTCTAACTACAAGTATAACGTAAATGATTAATAAAAACTGTTTTTGAAAAATATACTACCGAACGTATATTATTATTTTCATTTTTTAAATATAGGATATAGAAAATGATACCAGATGCATACTTCAATTCAAAATACAGTAATTGCAAAACACTATTTTCACTTTTATTTTTATTCTTAGAAAATACAAATTCAGAAACAATATCGAACATGCCCTTAATTGTTTTTTTAGCAAGATGTACATGCTAAATATATGTTAAGGTGAAAATCTTATGAATTACATGTAATGTCGTACATTGATTTCTAAGTTATATAATACTGGAATGTGGTGGCATGACTATACGATTAGTAGTGTAGAATGTGGTAGTCATGTATGTCATAAATTTAATGTAATCTTATAGGTTATATAAGTCATGTAGGTCATATAATTATTTAAATATGAAATTTGAATACTTGATGTTATTGTTTGACATATATGGTCTTGGTAGTGTCTATTCTCTTCAACGACCAATGAATTGAACAAAATGATGAGTATGGGTTCAAACATTCTAAAGCTAAAAGAATAGAAATATCATAATCAACAATATATTTAAAATCGGTGAGAAGGTATCTCAAGTTATTGAGGTTGACTTTTCATAATGTAAAATTACAATAAAATTTAAGTTCAAGAAATTTGATTAAATGTCACCTATTACAATTTAAAACAATGACAATATGAAGTTAAAAAAGAGTTTTCATTTTGAAGTCATGTGTTACACGATTGAATGTCTTGTATTACATGATCAAGTGATAATTACATAATTAATTGACAGATTAAATTTTTACTCTTCCCCATCCCCTCCCTCCCCTCCCCCTCCAAAAGAAAACATAGTTAAATACTTTGTTGTTCATTGTGCTCTGAGTTATGAAAGACTTGGAGCAAAATAAGTCATCGTAGTCATATATAAGGTATAATAAGTCATGTTACAACAATCATATAATACATGTCTATTTTGAGTTAGAATAATTTGATAAATTTATGTACATTCTTAAAATATCCTTAAAATTTTTTAAAATTTTATTTTTAGAGTATTTAAATAATCTTCAAAATTTTGTAGGACACGTGCCACAATTATCTCTTACATACTATCAACAGATGATTGCATATCAAGGAACAATAAATTTCATATCTAGGCCTTTGAATTTAAGCACTACTCATTTTTTTCAAATGGAAGTCAAGCACCCATTCAAGTCAAGTTTGGGTGTAGGTTATCTACTGGTACGTATTCTAAAAGTTTTTCAATTACACGAGTTTTGAACTACGAGATAAAGATTTCGTTACTTAATGTGAAAAAATAAATAAATGACACTTTTTAAATCACAACATAGGTAATGTCAAGTGAAGCAATCTTCACCTATTAAAACAAAAATTTTGACATATTAAAAAGCTGATTATTCGATAGATCGGTAAACCTCTGTAATTAATAAGTGAATTATTCAAGTATCAAAATCATTGAAGAGGGGGCCCCGGGGGGGGGGGGAAACGGGGGCAATTTTCAATCCCTTTTAATCCGGCCCGGTTTCGGAAACCCGAAAATTGCCGCCCGATCCGCCCTGAAGCCTGATTGGGCATTGGCGCCATCACACAACCGACAAAAAAAAACACACACACACACACGCACACAAGCAAACAAACACGGCCCAAGCTCCCACACTGCTTGCAGTGGCAGTGAGCGTACCCTCAAGGCCTGTGAAGCGGCGAAAGGCGGGAGAGAGAGAGCGAGAGAGCGAGGCGAGCAAACAAGATGGCGGAAGCGGAAACGGTGTCGCTTATGGACATTGACGAAGACGAGAACGAGAACCAGGGCTTGAAACCAAAAGACAACGGGAAAAACGTCATCGTTTCAGGCACGCCACCCGACATTAAAGGCTCTCCTTGGGTCGAAAAGTACCGACCTCAGTCCCTTGCCGACGTGGCTGCTCATCGCGACATTGTTGACACCAGTAATTTTTTTTAACTCTATTATCTGTTTTCTAGGGTTGACATTCATTGATTGTTTCTTCTAATTTCCCGTTTGTTTCTGGAGATATTGAAAGAATATAAATCCAGAGACGGAAAATATTGCACGGTTTGAGTTTTAACACATTGCTGGATGCAAATGTTTTTGTATCCGATGGCTGGTAGCAATCGAATGAAGAATCGCATTTTCCTGATAAACTTTTTGCTTGTTTTTAATGGGTTCAAATAGTTGATAGGTTGACTAGCGAGAACAGACTGCCCCATCTTCTTCTGTATGGTCCTCCTGGCACGGGCAAAACATCTACCATTCTTGCTGTTGCACGGAAGCTTTATGGAGCACAATACTACAATATGATTCTGGAGCTGAATGCGTCTGATGATAGAGGAATTGACGTTGTGCGGCAACAGATCCAAGATTTTGCTAGCACTCAAAGCTTCTCATTTGGGTAAACTAATTGCTATACGCACGTGACTTCAGGCATTTGTATTATTATGATGTGTGGATGTGATTCTATTTGTTGAAATACATCATTATACAATTGGTGAGAGTAGTCAATTTTCTGATTCATGTCTTGAATTTAGAATATACCAATTTTCAATAACAGCTAACTTAAGACGGATTGGGCATTGCAATTTCCACTAGATGGGACAAGTTTTGTGAGATTTTCTCCTTAGTAACTAAACTGTGAAACTTTGAATGGTTCCTGAACACTCTATGACTTTGGTTGAGGATTTGTTCATTCAAATCAACTATCCTGAATTGGGTTACGCACTTCTGCAATTTATTTTTACTATTTTACTCCTTATCAACATCTTGACTTTCCAACACTGCCAAAGACGAGAGTAGACTACTATTTCCTTTCTATAAATTTCTTGCACAAGCGAATAGCTTATTGATGCTAAACTAGCATTTTTGGTCACTCGATGATTGTGTCTCTGCTCCGATAATATCTCCCAAAGTGATACCCTGATCTTGGCTTTACACCAATTGCTGATTACTAAAAGAGTTTTGTCTTTACAGTGTAAAGGCATCAGTCAAGCTGGTCTTGCTTGATGAGGCTGATGCCATGACAAAGGATGCTCAGTTTGCCTTACGTAGAGGTAAGGACTCTTTCTTGTCCACTTTATTATGTTTTCTGTCTCGTAGTTAAGTTTCTGACATCCTGCTTTCTGACGTGTGTATTCTGTATAGTGATTGAGAAATACACGAAGAACACTAGGTTTGCACTTATCTGTAATCAGGTCAACAAGATTATTCCAGCACTACAGTCTCGATGTACCAGATTCCGATTTGCTCCTCTTGAACCTGTTCATGTGACTGAGCGTCTCAAACATGTAATAGAGGCTGAAGGGTAATTATTTCTTCTCTCTTTATTTTTCCCATTTGATTTAGGTATTTTTTTCATTTTGTTGTTATTTATTACAAAACTGGACGGTGTTGGATATCTGTTAGATTATTCTTGATTCTGTATCAGCTCATCCAGAATTCATTCTCATAGTTCTTAAATCTCTTTTGCACAAACACTTTTGTTCATCATAGAGGCAATGTGGCAGTAACTAGATACCAAAAGTGCACTTCTTTTTCCAAATTATTTCTCTTAGAGCTTATAAGATAAGTATTACTTATTCATTATTGGTTTGTAAAATGCTTGAAGGTTTGTTTTCTTTTAACACTTGGCTATCCATATCTAGTTCAAGAATTCAAGAGCTTGATTTGACTTGATTTGAAAAGAATTACTGATGGAGCGGTGGACCGAGGATTTTTAGGACTCACTTATCTAGCATTCTTGTATGTTTTTATAATATTATTAGCAATAGGATATTAACTCTTTTTTATTTTTAAATTAAATATTTGGTTTCACTGTAATACTACGACAATATGAAGAAGTTGTGTGCTTCAGTCAGTGTCATATGTTTGTGGGTTTTTGTGGTTGGACAATGTAACATAAACTTGTGCCATAATTTAATCTAATGATTTTTTTTTTTTAATTATTTGACCAGCCTTGATGTAACCGAGGGTGGCTTGGCAGCGCTTGTACGGCTTTGCAGTGGTGACATGAGAAAGGCCTTGAACATTTTGCAGGTTTAAGATATTTTAGTTATGTGGTTAGGAATATTTATATTGAGTAGTGTTATTGCAATTATAACAGCAGTATCTATATCAAATTAAGAGTGAAATGTTATCTGTTGGAGCCTCTTTTTTTCTTTTTTTTTTTTGGTTTTCCCGGCTGTGTATATGATGGTATTATGGTAAAATCTCTGTCACTACCGAGCAAGAGCTTACACTATTTGAATCACAATTACTTCTCTTGTTGTTTCTTTAGTGAGGGTAGCGAGGCCCATAGAAAGTCTAATTTTATGCTGATGCAATCTTGACATGATGGTTACTTCTCTTATGCTGCTGTTGTATACTCTTACTGAATGCTATGGGCCACTTTAATCTTTCTGGCTTATCTGTCATCTTACAGGCAGCTTATAGTTTATAACATAGACACATTTAACCATCCAAACACATGCATTAAGATCCTGCTGCCTATCTGTCTATTCATCTCTTTGTTGATGGAAACAAAATTGATTTTAGGATTTAATTGTTTGATAAATGCAGTCCACCCATATGGCGTCTCAGCGAATTACCGAAGAAGCTGTATACTTGTGCACTGGAAACCCTTTGCCCAAGGACATTGAACAAATATCTTATTGGCTTCTGAACGAATCATTTGTGGATAGTTTCAAGCGTATTCAAAATCTTTGTTTATTATCTGATAGGTGTTATGTATTTTGCTGCTGTAGTAATATGCTTCTTTACTTATTTTCTCACTTGTACCTTTTTGTAGGAATATCTGAAATGAAAATGAGGAAAGGATTGGCATTGGTAGATATCGTGAGGGAAGTGACAATGTAAAGTACATTTTTTTTGTATAAGATGTAAACTTCTAGGCATAATTTTAATTCTGTGATCTCATCTCAGTAGCCTTTGTTCTGCAGGTTTGTTTTTAAGATTAAGATGCCATCAGGTGTTCGAGTCCGGCTAATAAATGATTTGGCTGACATAGAGTGAGTATCTCTTTCCTGCTTACATGCTTTATTTTTCTTGTAACGAGATAGATATGAGAATAATTTTTGTCTCACTCCAGAATATAATGTAACCAGATTCAAGTATCAGTGGTACAATAAATTCCCACAAGATTATGTAATGACGTTACCTGTCAGGATGGAAAATAAATTTTCTCAGTCTGTAGGCTTTTGAACCGTTTTGTGGAATTTAATTAAATGGCTATATATAATAAAGGTTTGAGTCTCATTGATTGTATTGTGTTCACAATGGGCAGGTATAGGTTGAGTTTTGGATGCAATGATAAGTTACAGCTTGGATCAATCATTTCTACTTTCACGCAAGCTCGATCTGCTATTGTTGCTGCTGCAAAATAGATGTCTTTATCAAGTTTGGACGTGCATCGGTCGCCATTTCACGCTTGATTTCCAACAATTCACTAGTGGATGGTTTCCCAAGATGTACTTGTGTCTAATTTTTTTAATTTTAGTTTGAGACGACTAAAAGTTGGCTTCTGTAGTGCAGAAGTTGGAAATCGATGAAGAATGTAAAGTAGTATGCCTGACCGTATATTTGTAGAGGGTTTTAAGGTCAGATTGAGTATTTATTATATACTTGTCCAGCCTCCTTTTTCAGATAGAGATTTCTCGTCCGCTGTCATGTTTTGCTATGATGAAATTTGCAGATAAGAAGTCTTATCTTTATTGGCGACGCTGAATCAGTCTCAAATTTCTAGTGTTTTGGGGAAAATGTTATTGACGCAACAAATCGTCCTTACTTTGCAATTCACAGCGATCCACAATGCGTATCAGCTTTTTAAAAATGCTTGCGTAGCAATAAAACAGTTTTAAGCAATATGCTTGTCCAACCATGACAAATTTTGGCACAACATTTGCAAAACCAGCAACGGCATCTTTAATTTTGTGAAACTTTTGTGTAAATATCTTGTAAAATACAATCACACGAAGTAATACAAAGGCAGCACTTAGCGCCACAACCTCAATTTCATAATTTTCTCAAAACGCTATTTTTCACTAAAGAGTTTTTGCTAAATACCTACAGACTCATTCTGACCTGTACAAAATCTTCTACACATCTTTTCATAATCCCTACTGTGAGAACTCCTTTCGACTCTCATCTCCATAATGAACTTATTAAAAAAAATTAAAGAAACTTTACATCTTAAGCAGCATAATCTTCAGCACACACTACAAAACTGGACCTTTGTAAGATATAAATACTTACAAGCAAGTTTGCTTCCCATCAAAGGGTTAGCTATTCATGCTTCTTCAATCAGCTTTGTCAATACTTCACTCCTGTGCAGGGACAAAAATAATCTTACAATTTTTCTTATATGCTTTCATCTGACATCCCGTTGGACCAGATAATCTCAATTTCAAGAGTTCTGGAGGAGCTGTCTTTGTTGCTGTCATGATTTAGGTTGAACAAACCACTGTATACACCTTCTGTTACAACTTTGTCAATTTGGATTGTCACTTTTCCAAGCGTCGACTGAAAAAGGACCACTATCCCAATTAGAACAAGAAAGTGCGCACATCATGCATGACATGTATTCTATTACTGAATAGCCAATGACACGAAGGGGGGAGGGGGGGGAAGTCAACAATTTTCCTGCAATTGACATTTTAACTATTTCCAACATAACACGGGTATTTGCTCTTGGACACTGAATCAGAGATTAACACCAGAGTAGTGATTGCAACAACTGAATGAACAGCCTTGTTGAATGCAACAAAAGTGCTTAAAGCTTAAATTTGGATATCTAATTACCTTTCCAAAAGTATTTTTGCTTTTGCATATGATGTGGAGTTTTTGTCCTTTCGGAGGTACATCAAAGGCCCATGTAAACCCTTCTTTCCACTCTGGAGAAATACTGTGGCTCACAACCTAATAATAATACAACGTGGTTTATTAATAAGAAATGCAGTAGCAAATCAGTACTTCAAAATTTATATACAACCAGCAATTTACATAGAAATTGTTCGTAAAAACTTTTTAGATTAAGCCACCTCCTTCAACTTAGTATCAAGGCATTTTATGAAGATTTGCAAGAATATGAATTTCAAATTATGAAGACTGTGAATATTACCTTGGTTTGCCGTGGAGGACCATTGCCTATCGTCAATCGGCAAAACGCATTAGTGGTTCCCATTGTTTGCTTTAGGTTGTTCCCACGCTTAATGGTAACAGTCAAACACCCAGGTAAGCAGTGAAGCAAGCTGTCTGCCTTCTCATGGAAACTTGGCGGGCAAGTTTTCATCAGCATTTGCAGAATAGGAATTGCTTCAGCGGCAATCATGGCTTGAGACTTTGCAACATCTATTGGCATAGTCGACCACGAATGTCTTAACAAGCATAGTGTCTCTAACACAGACTCCTGAGCAGCCTCACTGCCAGACTTGAGTGCTCCAACCAAATGCGGGATACATAGAGTGGCTGCTTCAGAAATATGAAGTTTAGGAAAGTTCATAAATATCACATGTAAGGTCCTCAAAACCTCTTCATTAATTGTTGCAGTGGACCACAGCTCTCTCTCCAGTGCAGCTGCCCAAAAAAGCATTTGAAGTTGCATTATTTAGATAGCAAAAAGGAGCTTCAAAACAAGTGATAATCACCACTACCAGAAGATATGCTGAATAGAAAAATACCAGTACAACAACAAAAAAAAAAGTTAGTTTAAGATTGCTGAGGTGTCTGCTGTTCTAACAGCAAGCTGTCTCAACGTGATTTTGTGGTAGGAAATATAATTTACCATATAGTTAATGGGAAAATGGATCACTTTTTGAGGTATCTGTTTAGATATTGCAAAACTTATGATGATTGACAATGGCTAATTTCTTACAAGTTAGTTCCAACAATAATAAAACCCTAAAAACAAGGCAGAGTTGACTTCTTTTAGGTGTGTGTGGAGAACACTCCATGAATTAAGTGGAAATATCAAAATATGGGATGGAGAGGATTCAACTAGAAACCCTAATTTTAAGCAATATTGGGGTAATGAGGTGGACAACTATTAATAGAATTCATCCTCTTTTTACTAAGAAGTAAAATGTAACTTACCCGTCAAAGATCTAATAAGCTCATTTGAAACATACTCTTGGAGTGTGTGATTGGAAAATAAAAATTTGATTAGCAATGCTGCCTGTCCAGCTACTTCTACATTTGTAGAGAGTAAGAGCTCTTGAACAACTAATATGCCACCTGCTTCTGCAACAGCTCTCCTATTAGTTCTACTGCACATAACAAAGTTCTGCAATGCACAAATTGCAACCATTTTCATTTCATCTGTTGGTTGATCCTCTAGCAAGCTTATCAGCGCACGACATGCAGAAACTGAATCACTGGCTCTAGCAAGTCCTTCATGCTGAGAGAGGTCTCCAAGGGCAAGGGCTGCAAGAAGCTTGCCAGACTCTGATCTGGTTTGGGGGTCTAACAGATACTGTGATAAAGGTGCAATTGCATACTTGGATACCTTCATCTGCCGTATCCTCACATTGTTAAACAAAGCTTCAAGCAATCTTCCTGAAGTTTCTTCACACTGATGGGATCTTAGTAAATCCAACAAAGCATCTATGACCCCGGCTTGAGTCATCTGTTCAGCACTTGAAGCATCAGTCCTTTCATGAACGAGTAAAGCATTAAGAGCCACAGTGATGGTGCTCTCTAGTGTTGAGTGCAACATTTTGACCAGAACCACTACTGGAACTTTAAAATAATATTCAGTGTTGAAACGCAGAACATTGGAGAGCACCAAGGCAGCTGATTCCCACAATGAATGAGGCGGTTGAGGATCGTCTTGAATAATAACTTTTGCAATCTCAAAAATACCCCCAGCATCAGCAACTGCTTTCGGCCAGCTTGTGGAGATCTTTTCCAATGCTTTTACTGCTGTTTGCTGTAGGTTCAATATTCCAATTCCAGCAAGCTGCACAAGTGGCACAACTGCATTTTTTGTGGTGATGTCCTGCTGGAAATGCTCCTGCGCAAGTAGATGAGTCAACAATTCTGTGCCAAGCTGTTGGATAGCTTGAGATGGGGACTCCAAAAACGATATTAAAGGCTCAATGACTTGACTTGGAGTAAGCTTCAAAGTTACAAGGCTCTGTGGTTTTTCCAAAATATTCACGAGTGCTTGCAAAGCACTGTGTTGTCCCCACAGACTGAAATCTGGTTGAAGTAAAACCATGAAAAGTGGTTCTACTATCTTTGCAGCAGCAGAACTCCTAGCAATTGCACTGCTGTTGGTCAAAATGCGGAACAGTTCAGCAATAGCAGAGCACAATGCACTGGGTACAACAGGAAGTAGGTCAAGACAATTGTCAATAATACCAGCTTTAACCATCTGCAATTTGCGTGGGGTCCGGTCTTTCCCTAACTTTATGAGAGCACATACAGTAGCTTCAATAAGTCGATGGTTTGTCCCAGACACCAAGCGAACAAGGAGATCTACCACATCATAACCTTCTACAAGCTCAACCTGTTGCTCATCATCCAATAATCTCTCAAAAGCACAAACCGCAGATTCCACAACAACACTTGAATCAGACTGCATAAGTGATATAAGGGGTTGTATGCATTCAGAAGCAATTGGATTTTCCATGATCTTAGCATTACCAAACATAATGAAACAAAGTTCTGCAGCGTGTCGCTTCAATTCCAAGGATGAATGTGATGATAATATTTTGTATAGACTTTCAAGTGGATTTCCATCTATATCAGTCAATAAGCATGCCTTTGAAGTATTCCCTGATGTCAACTTAACCAAAGCAACAAGAGCAACCTCTAGCTCACACTCTGATGCAGCACTAAGCATATCAACCAATGGAGGAACAGCCTGCCCGGCTAAGTCAGAATCTCTAATGTTCTCAGCATCAAAAAGTTGATGGAGAGCCCTAGCAGCACTAAGTCTAGCACTTCTTGATCCCAGATGTAGGACAGCTACAAGTTGATTCAAAGAACTAAGTGATGCTTCATATCGAATAAGATCAGGATTGCTAAACAATATTCTAAATAATTCAGATATAGTAGCCTCGGTTGAGTCTCGAGGGCTCAAAGACAGGTATTTTGTTAAAGCATCCAGACCTCCAGCTTCAGCCATGATTAATTTATTTGTATCACTACCATCGACAATCCGGGTTAAGAGTCGAACGGCGACAGGAGGGGCACCTGGCCTATCTGGTATTGGTCTCAAGATATCCACTAACAGAGGAATAGACTTGCGTGCTGTAGAGCCAATTCTTACATCCTCAATTTCAAAAAGTTTTTCCAAAACAACTTGATCAGGATATCTTACCAAGAGAAATTCTTCTGATAAAGCTACAAGGTTTGGCATATCAGATTCTATGTGACCAATTAGCGTTATCAACCCAGCAACAGCACCTGAATTTGCAATAGCAAGATTTATTCCTTTACTTCCACTACAAACAAGACTAGCCATTGCCTGCGCAGCGAAAAATCTATCAATCACTTCATCAGATCTCAGCAGAAGAGCAAGTGCGGGTATGATGCGCATAGTTGTAGGAGACAGAACAATATTTGCATCTTGAAACAAAATGGCCAGGAGCAAGGCACTAATCCAAATACCCTGAGTATCTTCAAATTCAGCCTGCAAAGCCACAGGTTCTGGGTTAGTTATCGGTCATAATTGGGTGAGTTTTAGATCCCAAACATTCACAATACCATCTATGAGACACAAAATAAATGAAAGATAAAGGAATGAAACCAAGATAATTACACAAAGGGTTCCTAAGCAATCACAAATGGGAAAGAAGGAAATAACTCCCTTGAAAAAAGCTTCATGCTAATAAAAGTTCTTTTTATCCTCTTTCTTACCCTAATTTATTAGACAGCTTTCATGTAGTTTTACATAGGCTATTCGCTATTGGTCCTCCCACCTGTAAACAGTTGCTGAATCTTATATTGGTGTGTGATGCAATCATATTTCAACTAGGAAATCCAAATAGAAACTAGATGTAACCATAATAAAACAACTTAAAACATGGGCAAGTCTCTAGCTAAAACATGGGCATAGCTCTTTTCAGCAATCCTCAAAATTCCATATTTAGACCTGGTTCATTAGAGCATAACTGAATTAGTAACAGTATCGGTTCCAAAAGTTCACAATATCAGAACAAGCAAGTCCCACATCCAATTGGTCTCTAATTCTGCTCTTTCTTGTTTTCATGCATTCTATAATTCATTTGCAGGTACCAGCTTGCACCATATAACATGGCAGACATAAATTCTCCACATGTAAAATGTAATATTTACAATAATGTTCTCCCCGAAGTATTTACACTATTCCCCAAGAAGGTTGAATAAAAGGCACTCAAAATGTAACTTGTACTCTTGTAGGAAGCTGAAGTTAAAAGAGCTAAACAATAATATTGCCTGAATAAACATTCCCAAAGTTCTGCCTTTGCCATTTTTATCTGTCCCAACTATTATCTGAAGCCCCCAAATCACCACAACCCCAACAGTTAAATTTCTATAATTATGTTAGTTAAATAAACAATTTATTGCTAATATCATAGGACTAGTATCTCTAATATCCCAGCTACAAGGAGGGATTCCAAGTAGACAAGGTAATATGCTTGTCGAAAACAGGAAATGACAACTACAAGGGCAATTACCAATGAAATTTCTTGATTTAGGCTCTAAATATGCATGCAGCAGACAGAGGTAGGGGGTATAGTGCCTCTGAGAGAGAGAGAGAGTTCTCAACAATTTGGAAGGTTAAATATACCTGTGGATTGGAAGTATAACTAGCAAGTTTGTCAGAGAGAGCCTCAAGTGCACCAGCTTCCATTACGGTGACATTATTCTTCCCAAGAAAGGAAGAAATTATTGAAAGCAGCCACAAGGCTACTGTACCCCCCAAGAGAGAGGCTGGATCAGGAACATCGAAGTCATCACCTTCTGGAAATGCAGTTCTTTCCATATAGCCCCTTGGAGTTCTGACTTCAATATCTAAAGAGGAACAGCTAGAATTCTGCTTCATCATATCCACTAAAGCATATATAAGGGGCTTTAAATATCCTGACAGATCAAGAGCATCCATTGATTGTTTTTTGTGCTCTTTTGCAGCACATATGAGTAATGCTGCCCCTCCAACTCGCACTTCAAGACTGGATGAATGCATGATTCTATCAGCTAAAGCACCAATGGAACTTGATCTTGCCATCAAAAGATCACCAAGAACACCTGGTTGATCCCCACAAAGCCTTGACAAAATTTCTATTGCCTTATCTTGCAACGGAGGAGGTCCCTCAGCTAGACAGCACACAAGAGGCTCTATGCTCAACGGGACCTCAGCAAGGGCAGCCCATGGCAGATAAGTGAAGTTCAAGCCCTGCTTTGTTCTCACAAGAAGTGCAACTACTTCTAAAGCGTCAGAAACATCAGTTCCATTCACATCCATTGCATTTAAGGAATCAACAAGTGTAAGAACGACAAAGCGACATTGTGCATTGCCTTTGAGTACATCACCAACTGGAAAATGCTTAAGTAACTGATGAAGGGCTCGTGAGGCATCCTTCTTCCCTTCTGAAGTCCCTTCAGCTAAAACTCTTGTCAAAGCTGAAACAACATCTTCTACCAGGGCTTCTGCAGCAATGTGAGGGTCAGAGAGAAGATTGGCCAGCGCAGCAACTGCAGTTTCAGCAGCATCAGACGAAGAAGTTTTAGCCAACTTAATCAAAGGCTTGACATCCCCTTCTGCAATATAAGACATTTTGTTTGTAGTTTTAGTCTTTGTTGGACGGGAAAGAGCACCCAACGCTCGAGCTGACTGTGTGGCAACCACTTGAGTATTGCTGGTCAAAAGCTTCATACATGGATTCACAATCTCATCAGTTGCAAGACTACCGCAGATATCTTGTCTCATGCTGAATAGATCAGCTAGTACAGAAGCTGCATACTCTTGGTTTTCTTCATTGGATGAGTTGAGAACCTGGACAAGAGATCTCAGCCCTTTATTAGCAGCAGATCCCTTCTGCACAAGTTCATCTTGTAATGCCATTGTAAGTACATGGCCCAAAACTTTAATAACATGGGCCTTTGAGCTTGGTGAGTCTCCTAGAAGCAAAGTGAGTAACTGATTTATTGTGGCAGAATCAGCTACTCGGATAAGCTTTGTAAGTGCCATAGCTGAGGCTTCCTGACCTTTTGGTCCACCAACTTTTAGAAGCCATAAGAATGCTGGGACAGCTCCGGCACTCTCAACGCAAGCACAAATGTCTTCACTGTGACAGCACAAATTCCACAGAACATGAGCTGCAACCTCCCTTGCCTTCTGAGATCCAGCTTCTAACAGCTGTACCAATGGAGGAATTCCACCAGCAGCAGTAACAGCCCATTTGCTGTCATCAACCTGTTCGGTCAAGATTGCTATCAACTGAACAGCATATTCTTGATGCTGCTCACTTGATAAACCCAGCAATGATATCAGCAACTGAATTCCTTCTCTCTTGCCAATGGCCTCCCAAATGCCAACCTCCTGACAGCATAATCTGGTTAAAGAAAGTATCAGATACTCCCGCACATCAGCAGTAGCCATTGTTATGAGTCCTATAAGCACCCTCTTTGCTTCTGCATGGCTGAGCCACTGTGAAAGGGAGATATTGCTATACAAGCTCGCCATAGCCTCAAGGACACGCTCTTGAACCAGCTTATTATCATGAGGCTTTAATAGCATCACTAATATATCCTCTATCTGTCTTGCATCAAAAGGTTCCTCATCAACACCATAATTTTGCTCAAAAACCATCAAGGCATAGGCAAGTGCTCCTATTATATCAGCAACCGGAGCAGCTAGGCGAGGAGACTGTGATAGTTCACCAAGATATACTATTAAAGCAGGCATTCCACCACAAATGTTTGCTAAAGCACGTGTGGCATGTCCCTGCAGAGCTTGGCCATGCTGACCTTGCATACACTCTTTAGAAGGGGCAACAATAGCTCCAATGAGAACTGGGACACCATCAGCAGCCACAACAGCCTTCTTGGCTTTAACTGACTTTGAAGAAAGTGCCTCCAAAGCATCGGCAGCACTAGCACGAACAGAAATATCATTATTCTGACCCACAAGCTGGACCAAAGCTTTGACAGCTCCTGAATCTATTACTTTGGGGATGCTATCACTAAAAGCCAACATCAAACGAGCTAACAGAGAGGCTGCATTGGACTGGGCAGCAGCATTATCAGAAGACAATAGACCAACAATGATATCCACTCCCCCAGCCTCAATTGTGGCTCTCCAATATCCATCCTTGTCTCTGCAAAGATTTCTTAAAGCCCCTGTAACAAAACCCTGCACCACATTGTCCTGCTTGTCTTTGGGATTAAGCTGATCCCACAAGGTGGGAACTACACCTTCTGTTACAAATATCTTCATCCCAACATGATCATCTGAAAGACCACCAGAGGAAACTTCAAATATCGCCTCTGCTGCAGCCTTCCTTGTGTCAGTGGATTCAGACTTCAAAAGCGAGAGTAACGGTGGAATACATCCACCTAGAAGCACCTTCAATCGCAAGTCTTCATCTTTGCATAAAACACTCAGAGTTGCAGCAACGTTTACTTTTGCCAAAGGAGTTCCACTCCTAAGAATGGATATGAACAACGGCATTGCTTGGGCATGAGACCCAATAAGTAGTCTAGCCTCCTTCTTTGCTTTGGCAATTGTTAGTATGCGCATTGTAATAAGCTCTCTCTCCTGTGGTGAAGATGTGTTGATGTGTAGTTGTTCGAGAAACCTGGCAACCATTGACATTGTACTTTCTGGATCATCCATTCCTGTTGTTCCATTAGATTCCCTGTATATAACAGCGAATTCAAAGCATCTGAATCAACAAGAAAGAACGATCATCTAACATCAATAAAATTTATTATGATAAAAGGAGGGGAAAAAGAAAATAGAGAGAGAGAACAGTTCTCTGCTTAGTAGAGTAACATTATAATGATGATGCTGTTTTTTTTCTCTTTTTTCTTTTTTGGGGTGAACTGACAGTCAAAAGTTCAATTCAGATGACAGTCTTCAGTCATTTTGAAAGGTAAAATTTCTATTGTTCTTACCACAGTTTTATTTCCTAGAAATGTGAAAAGAACAGCCCAATTGTCAATTCCCGTTGCCAATTTTAAAAAATAAATAAGCAAACAAAAAAGATGTAGTAACCTAGGCTGAGAAGCAGATGAGAATCTGCGCGCTTGAGGTTCAGGGGAGGGAGACTCTGACATTTGCATGAATACACCAGTTTAGCTAGCTTCTCGGCAGTCTGCAAATAGAACAAATCAATTTTATCACATTGAAAGCAAATAAATAGTCGTATACCCTATAAACAACTTTTACACTCTCCATCATCAATATGCTCATCAACCCCACACTGGGAGCTAAATTTCCCAAAACCAGAGTAGAATAAGAAATCACTTCCACAGAGTACTTGCAAATGCATGTCAATTATATGGAAAAATTCCCAATTTCTAAAACACTACCACACACAGAAAACTACAATTCAATTTGCCTTGGCAAACCAAAAATCAAGCAATACCCAGACTGCAAACCAAAACATTCACAAAAAACGAAAAAGGTAGAAATGCTGACAAATTCTCCATAAAAGAAGCAACCCAGCAAATATTACCATAAAAATGAAAACTTCAACAAAGATCAAATAAAAAACTTACCAAAAATGCAAATGCCAAGAAGTCCCCCTTCTCGTCAACTAAAAATCTGGTTTCTTGGTCTGAAGGACATCAGTAATTCACCACCAGCACCCCCTCAGTTCATAACTCATCCAATCAATCTTCAACAAGTCAACCAACTCAAATTATGCTCAAAATGCACCAGATTACAGTCACCGGATCTCACACTCACTCAAAACGCGCCAGCTTCCCTCCCAATCAAAATTCCAAACACTCGCTCGCGCACTTTCTCAGACACAAAACTACAAACAAATAGAAATCAAACAAAAGTAAATAAATAAATAAATAAAGCAGAGTTGGAGAAATACACAAAAGCTTCATCTAGATCTTCAATTCATACACTCTGTAAGAATAAAAGGAATTTAATTTATGAAAAATGTGATTGAAACTACAGAGCTGTATGGAGATCAGATCACAGAGACACATGTCCTTCTCTTTAAGCTGTCGTTTGCAAAAAATTTAATTTCATAGCGTGAAATTAGATTAAATTAAATTAAAGTACCCGAAATTCAGTGAGGCTGAACAGAAGAAACTCAAATGAGCGTAAACGAAGAAGCCACAATAAACACAGATACACATACACATACAGAGACAGAGACAGAGAGAGACTCTGGGTCTTTTCGTTTCTTTTTCTTTCTGTTACGTGATTTTTGTTTTTCACTTTAAGGTACATTTTTTATTTTGATTTTATTTTCTATTTATTTTGCTCTCTCACTCTCAGTCTCACTCCGTCGTTTTCATTTTAAATTTTACCAATTTTATTACAGGTAAAAGTGGAATAATAGAAGACTCCCTGATTTTTAGAGATATTGATCTACGAGTTTAATTTTCCCGTTAATAACAAACAAATATGCCCCTTGTTAAAAAAAAATACATTCATAATTAATAACCCATAATAATTTTTTTGTCTAAATAATTTTTTTACATCTCAACTCAAATGTCTATAATCAAAAAAAAAAAATCAAACCTGCCTTCAAACAATTAGAATTACTTTTTATCCAAAATACAAATAGATCCCTTTATTTATTTTGTAAGTGACATGCCTTTTACATTTTGATGGTTAAATAAGTAATAACTTACAATTGAATGTTATGGAAGGAATTATTTTAATAGAAGTTTCTGAGTCAGATACCTATTTGATATAAATGGAAAACTTTATTTGTGAAAACATAAAACACTACGGATCTCCATGCTATTGCCTCTTCTGGTAAATGATTTTCTTACGTGGAAATCTACTATTCGCTGCGGTCAATTCGGCGTGAAAGTGGAAAAAATTGACGCCACTTGGCTGCTTCTTATTTGCGAAAAATCCTTCCTTTACTGTTTCGGGATTTGTTCATTTTTTAAAAAAATAAATAACATTTGGTTTGTACTTATTTTTGGATAATGAGATTTTTTTAAAATATTTTGTTTTGTCCATCTTTAACTGCCAGAGCAGAGAGGCACGGACGAGAAACAGTGACATATTAACTGTCATGTGATTTACAAAAGATTCCCCCCCCCCCCCCACCCCTTCTTCCTTTTACTTCATAACGTATTAGAAGACAAAAACGGTCGCATGAGTTGCTGAAAATTAAAGTAAATTTGTAAAGCTGAGCAAATGTAAAAACTATGCATTAACTTTATTTCCTGGTTTATTTTAAAATGAAACACTATTCATATTTTTTTTCCCTAAACTGAGTCCATTCAACGAATAATATTTTTTATTTTTTATTTTTCATAATTTGATCAGAATTAGCCGTTCCAACGAGCCAGATCTTAAGGGTGTTTATGAAGTAACTGAAATTGGCTTTAATCCGTAGTGCTTCCAAGTGACTTTGACAAAGATTCATGGAAAAAAGAAAAAAAAATATCTGTAATTACATGCTTTTAGATCTAATTATCTACTCGTAAAGGTTAACTTTTGGGTGGATGCCATTATTTTATAATTTACAGCCTAATACATAATTGTTTGCAAAAATAATATTGTTTTATAGTGCTTCATTGTGGTTCCTTGAGGATCATATACAATCTTTGCATTTCAAAAAATAAAGACGTTCACATTATAAAAAAAAAAAAACTTAAGGTTATTTTCACTTGTGCATTTAAATAAATAAAAAAATATATTGAAAATCATAATTTGTATGGGTCCTGGAAAAACTACCTTCTAATATGTATATTATAATTGATACAATCTCTTTTTTCTAATATTGGTAAAATAAAAAAAATTGAATCATACATTTTGATTTTTATTTTTGAATAATATAAATAGTCCAAAATTTGAAAAAGTTTAATGAAAAGCTTATATTCAAACTTCGGTTACAACTGTGAATTTTGATGGTTGTAGTAGCACGCATATGTTTGTAAAGTCTAGGAACTAAAATAACATATAACTTAATGGCCATTTGATAATATTATGTTTTTTAAAATAACCGTTTTCAGTTATACTGTAAAAATAATTAGTTATAAAAAAATTAATTAAATATTTTATAAAATTTGTTATTAAAAGTGTTGTAAGTTTTAAAATCAGTCATATATATTTAATAAATTTTATTATTAAATTACTATAAGAATGCAAGTAATTAAAATGGACATAATATTAAATAAAAGTTATTTACACATCCATAAACATATATATGATTTTTTATTATGTATGTATAATAACTGATATCTAAATAAATATTTTATTCTATCAACTTTATTTTTTATTTTGTTAGCTTAATATCATTAGTAATAATACTAGTTTGTGTAAATTTCTTGATTTTGTTTCCTGAATAAGGATATATATGTAATATAATAAAGTATAAAATTAATTATTAAAATTAAATTTAAAAATACTTATTTCTTATTTTTTAAAATTGATTGAGTTAAAAAAACTTTTTTAAATACATTTAAATTGTTAAAATTAATTTTAAACCTCCAAAAAATAATTCTAAATGAATCTGATCCCAAACTACGAGCATAGACCATATTAGATTGTTGTAGTTTGATTTGTAGGTTTCATCTTTTTGGTACAAAATCGTTTTAATGTACAAAAAATGGCAATATTTTTTTAAAAAATAATATTCTAGAATTTTGTGAAACAAAGAGAAGATTTGCATCTATATTATTATTTTAAGACAATCTAATTTTGATTTGAATATCTAAATGTATGGTTATCGAACTCCTAAATTTATGAATTGGGTCAAGTGATGATACTGTTTAATTATTTTTTGAGATTGTATGGAGTTGATCCTTAACATTAAAAAAATATGTGTCTCGATTTCGACCAGGGCAGCATATTGCTCCTCTGATCAATTTATTATCAGTAAACATATATTATGATTAGCAATTAATTCTATTATTTCATAATCGTGAGATGCTTGCATGCATAGTTTGATATCAAGTTGAGACCAGAAGGCCATTTAAAATCCAAGCCAATTTGTAAATTATAAATTTAATTTGTTTCTCTTTTCTTCTTGGATAGAATATTCTCGGCATGAGTTGGTGTTCGTTTTAAAATTCGTAGTAACTTAGGCAGACGATAGAGATGGATTTAATTTAAATTGACAGAAGTGAGGATTTTTTTTTTTTGGGGTAAAATTGCAAAATTCTTCGTAGTGAAATGAAGAATTTTGTAACATACTAAATAAATTGATTTTGGAAGTTTATTTTATATACACATACATGATTATGATGGGCAAGAAAGAGAAAATGAAATCGGCTGGTTCCTTCCCCCTTCTGCTTCCGACATTTTCTGTTTGTTGCCCAGAAAAAACTTTTCTTGGATCTCTCTTAATGTGTCTATTGCATATAGCACGTGCATGGCTGCATGCAAACAAGCATCTTAGGCGAAAACAAATCGCAGGTAGATCTGCAACTTGATTCTATTTTATCTCTTCCACTCAGCATTATTCACCTGCCGGACAATTTTTAGTAGGGTCTTTTGGAATCCTTACAGTTAAATTCCGATTGAATCTCATCCTAGAGATGAAAAATCGTTTATCGCTCTTCTAATTGAAACGAAGAAAATAAAGGGAAAAAAAAGTGTTAAAAAGATTCTGCCGAAAATATCTTAGTGGGCAAATAAAAAGAAAAAAAAAATTGCTTGTGGTTGAGAAAATGATGGTCACTTGTTCACTTCGGTTTTTGTTCTAGACTCCAATAATTTCTTAGGGTTTGGGGTTGATAAGTGATAACGATAGATTTCCAATAGATTTAAACACATTGGCTGTAGAGAAAAGATAAAGATAAAGATGAAGAAGAAATGAAAGTATATTTGCATAATGAACATATATGTGAAATAATACATGCTTTGAACAGCCAACAACCAAACGCCTCTTTAACAACTCGACGGAATTTGTCCAAATTTTAAAAGCCACAAAAGCAAGTAGAAACTGTGGATAACTTTTTTAGTGAAAGTGATAAATTAATGATGGGGTTACCCAAATAGAAGAAGATGATCAAGAACGAGACGTGCATCCTTTTCGAGCATCACAATCGAAATTAAATATCAAGTGATGATCAAGAACAAGGCATGCATCTTCTTTTTCAAGCATCACAATCGAAATTAAAGATCAAGTGGGATCTTCTTGATATCTTTTGCCCTGTTTTGTGATTATTAAAAATAACAGTTCTATGACTTTTTTTGTTTTTCTTTATGATTAAAATAATATGCCACAATCTTATGGAATCATTCTGACTTTGGGTCTAAGCATGCGTTTAGTTGAACTACTTCTGAAGTCTACCCAAAGAAACAGAACTTTTTTACAAACTTTTTAAGGGTCTGGTTATGCTTCAATCCCTGTTTTTGTAAATTAATGACAATCAGAACAGCTTAAATATTGGAACGTCTCCAAGAGACATCAATAATAGGCATGTACAACAACAACAATAATAATAATAATAATCCTTTAATTAGTAGCAATTTATGAGTGGAAACCAAATAATTAGTAAGTAATTACTATTAAAAGCTTTAGTTGTAAAAGGGGAATGTACATTAAAGAAATTGAGAACTCATCGTTCACTTCACACACTGGACACTATAGGGTTAATTAATAATAAATCCGTGGCGTTATGGTTAAGTACTTTTGGCTTAATGAAGTTAGAGATCAGGAAAGGATGAATGACTTTCAACTGCAACACAAGCAAAAGTATAATAATGAAGCTCAATACCAGTGAGTGTAGACCAAGAAAATGTGGATTAACTAGAATGACCAAAGTTTAGACTCGACCATTAGGATATTGTCTTAGCTCAGCAAATTAATTGATTAATTAATCCTATCAGATTTTTTCAATAATTCCTTCAAATTTTATTATCGTCCGTACTTGAAGTTCAGCCAAAAAAAAAAATTAATAATAATAATAATGATAATATACACAAGTATCAATAATTTGTCAAAAGCTGACTGCTTTTCTTTCGGGCACTGTTATTATTTATTCATCGACCGGTATGTGCAGTCAATGCCTAGCTACAGACAACATTAGATGTTTGGATGATAGGCCGGCCACTTTTCAGGGCAATGGTCAATTGAATCTTGTCAAGTTGGAGGCAGATGGTCGACGGGTATGTGTGCAGTCATTAGTCAGAACAATTATGCGTGTGAGCCACAGGAATTGTGTCGGTCGTTGAGTCGACGACATCTCTGTAATGTTGCCTCGCCACAGGAATTGTTGTCTCGTTGGTTGCCACTCGACGGCATCAGCCATTTATCATATTGGTTTCAAATGGGCTCAAATCCTTCTAAAGGATTACTTTTTGGGCCTCAAGCCCAATAGTGGGCATATTGTAGCCCAACAATTGCAGCGGTCCAACCTCAAAAGTTTGAATTTTGGGCTATGCACAAATGAGTTGGGACCCCTTCATTTAATCTTGTCAAGCCCGTGTCCTACGGAAGTCACAACACAACCATAAGTGGCACACTGCAATCTGCCATCAAGCTTCTTAGCCAACAACATAGGGAGACAAGTTTGATCCGTTAAAACTAATCCAAAAAATGAATCTCGAAAGATTTGTCAACTTTATAGAAGAAAAAGAGTTTATTTAAAACAGAAACACATTTTTACTACTCCCATAGTGCCACGACCTGATTATTCGATTCTTTGATGGTGTTTATAGAAGGCCATTAAAATGTAAACTGAACCAATTTTGATTTTCTCGTTCTACAATTTGAAATTCTTCCATAAAGACCCTAAGAATAGAGTATTCATTTGCGGCATTCATTAATTACAATAAGAAGCAAGGAGATTAATTAAATACATTATGATATAAGAATTATTCTATATTAGGAAAGAAGCTCATATAATCAGTTTCAAATTAAGTGAAAAAAAAAAACTTTTTCTAAAACAGAATGTATACCATAAATAAATAGATAAAAAAATAAATCAATAAACCAAAAAAATTCAAGCCAATAAACAAATTACATGAGACACAAGTTTTTATGTAAAAAATTTCAAAACAAAAAAACTACAGAATTGTAATCCGATATAATTTTTCACTAGACTACCAGTATTATAGTACAAATTCTTTCTTAAATAATATTATAAACTAATAATATTAAGAATATTAATATTCTTAATTTACAATAATAATATAATATTTATCTCTCAATATTCGTTTCTCTAATAAATATGTATATCAAATAATAACTAATAAAAATATCAAATAAAAGTTAAAATCAATAGAATTATAAAGGGTAATATCAGAAACTTATTCTAAAATTTACCCCCCAAAAAAAAAAAGAACTAAAATCATCTTCAGATTATGCAATCGAAGATTGAAAATCTTTCCTTTTCATTCTTTCTCTCTCTCCAGTCTTTTTCTTCTCTACTAGTATTAGCCGCCACTACTTATTCTTCACGCGGTTTTCGAGACCTTTTTTTTTTTGGAAAAAAAAAGTTATTTTGCACTTTCACTTTTTCTTTAATTATTTAACTACATCAATTTATAAAACTTTAGGCTTCTATCGGTCACCCAAATAAAATGGACCCATCATTCTGTTCTGACTTTCATCACATGGTGCATGGACAGGAATGCGGTGAATGAACCAAACCATCCTCCTGACACGCAAGTTAATCTATTGATAATGGAGCAAGCTCCTACGATTGACAGCATGAGCGTGGTCCATGTAAGATTCATATTCCTGCAAAAGAATTTCAAGGCGAGAAAGTTATGGAAAATTTAACGATATAAAAACGGAAATGGTGCTCATCTTTTTTCATATTAATTGAAATATAATTGAAAATAGAGTTTTTTTTTTTTTGGAAGGGTGCCAATAGTTCAATTGGAAACAATAAGACCCCTTTCTTATTTCAAATAATGAATGTTTACTACTTACGTTACGCTTTCTCATTTTTTTTTTTTTTTACATTTTCTTTTATCAACCTTTCATGATGTTTCATAATGTCAGAAATACGAGTTTATATTGCTTCCTTGAAAGTTAAGTTTAAACTATTTCCTTGAAAGTCCAAAACATGAATGGCGGTTATTGACATTATTTATGTCTTTGTTTACTGATAAAATGACTACTAGCATAATAGACTAAAATAAAAACAAAGATAAAGGGCAAAAATATTGAAAAAACAACTAATGGATTCCCAAAATAAGCTCTTCTCTCGAGTTTGATTTTGTGCGTTCTAGCCTTCTCTTCACAGACTTGGTACCTCATTATATTTTATTTCTATAAATACATTGACTCGTGCCCTCTTATTTAAATAATGTAAGGTTTCTACCACCTCAAATCGCTAACACATATAGCACAAGAATCAGTGCATCGGCAATTTCGATTCAAATGGTTTTAAGTATTCCACCACTGACAGTGCTTTGATATTGAAATTGTCCCATTGGGCCCTATCAGCGATGTGCTGCAAGTGCTACGACTTATAGGATTCAATGAATTGATAAATTTCTTTTTCACGGAGTTTATATTGAGTCGGTGGTGGCCAAGATGCAGGTAGTGGGGTGATGATGACGGTGATGCTGCAAAGAGAAAAAGAGGGGATGGGAGAGAGAAAAATATTATTGATTTCCGCTAGGGCCATTTTGAGTTAGTTAAAAAAATCAATAGGTCAATCATCGCCACTCTTTACTCAAGTTTAAATATATATTTAATGATAATATAAATATAATATTATTGTATAAATATTTTTATACAAATTTAATTATTAATTTATTAATTAAATAAAAATATATAATACGCAGACATTCACAATTATTTTCACAACTACTTCAAATTTTCAACCAATGAACCAGCGCGACGTGAAGTACCAACTGATAAATTTTGTAGCTGTCCGATACTTGTATATACAATACATAACATATCGCCCCGATGCCCTTGTACAAATCGTTCATCGAACAAATAAAATAGCCAGCCCAAGTAATTATTTGACACAAAGCAAATTATGACAATAGAATGTCCCTTTCGCAAAAAGAATTATACTGGTAGTCCGGTTATTTAAATATAAATGTTAGGGGAGGGTTTCTTTTACAATTTAATTACTTAAAATTTATACTAAATCCACTCTAATCGAATACTAAAATTCTAAATTTTTTCAACGATGTTAACCCTTGCAATGATGATGATCCAAAGGACACCGAAACAGCGATCATACAGCAGTTTCTAACCCAATCACCACAGGCTACGTAGCTTCAATGGCAAGCGAGAATGTGACGTAAGAATGGCATGCGTATTAACAGTAACTTAGGAACAGCGCGGAATAATTTAATAGATCAAATAAGAAATATTTCTGATTTTTTTTTCTTGTTTTGACGAAAGGCATACTAGTACTGATTTGATATGATACTTTTGGAAGACTACAATTAATAACTTCCTTAAAAAAAAAAAATTAAAACATATTCACATCATGACATGCTACGTGCTGCACACATGCTAATGATTATGTATTGCAAATCCAACATTAACCGACCGATCAATCAGATCGACCATCTGGAAGAACATAGGGCTACTGTATCGCTAACCGGGCCCCGCACCGCACAGGCAACACTCATTGACTTTCGTCTCGTGTTTCCTATTTCAAGTCCAGCTCATCCCATCTATTGTCCAGCCACTCGAGCCACGTTTAAAAGGGTTTCGGAACGTGGTACATGAATATATCCCGCAACGGTGACAGCTGATTGTTTCCCTGAAACTGAGAATTGAAGCTCATGTCCATGCCGGAATCCAAGTAATCATACGTAAAACCAAGGGTGTTTTCCCAAGGTTGCACTTTAGGCTCGCTCTGCACCTCGCATGTGAACTCCGGTGACACCACGTGCTCCGAGCAGCTCGAGTCCGTGTTCAGCTTCGGCACCGAATCCGACGTGTCAAAATACATGCAATCATTCATTGTTCCCGTTACCGTCGACGCCGGATTCGGAGGCAGCGCTCCTATTGACGCTGACGTGTCCATACCACTTGGCATAACCACCGGTTTCTTCTCCTCCTCTGCCTCCGTGAAATTCGGCCTCCGGTTAGGGACCTGCTGTTGTTTCTCAATAGATCCCTTCTTGTTGTATATGCGACACAGCACCCAATCGTCCAGCTGGCAAAAACCAATAAGGACCGTTAGATCACCAATTCACATGATTCATGATTTTTTGAATTCAAAATCAGGACCATTCATTGTAGTCTGTCTTTCTTCATGTGAGAGTGACGTCACATGAAGCGATAAGGAGGAATATTCCTTATATGAAATTCGTTGATCAATTCGATACAGATTAAATAATTTCACAAATTATAAGATTTACCGTCCTAGAAATATCTGATAATATACTACTACACATGGATGTTAAAACTCTAATTAGATCTCAAATTCCAGCTAATTATTGTTTCCTTAGGAAGGTAATAATTGTGAGCTGGTCAGTCACTTTTCTGTCATCGTCACTGCCTGAAAGGTGATAATAAATGTCTATGATATGTGCTGTTCAATCAGACTCACAGCATCGTCGCCACACGATTTTCCGTGTGGGGCCCATTCGTTTGGTGAGAACCACTTGATCTTTTGATTTTCCCTATCTATTTAACTGTTTGACCTTCAAGGTTAGATAAAACATTAGCGTCACGATATTCCGGCCGCCAATTGTGAAAATTGACAAGTGAGGTCAAAACTGTCATTTCCGACCGCACGTCCGGAGGAGTGCACCATGCAATGAAATGTCTATTTTATCCCTAACATAAACGAGTATGAAGATGGTGTACAATACCCTTAAGCTGTTCTTCTTACGGGCCGAGCGATCCACGTCAGCTAGCCGATATTCGTGCATAATCCAGTTGGTTTTCTCTCCTTTAGGTGCTTTTCCGGCGTAAAACACAAGAGCCTTCTTAATTCCAACGGGCTTCGGCTGGCCAATCGGCTTATCGGCTCCTGTTGCCTTCCAGTACCCGCTGCCCGCCGCCCGGTTCGGCCTTGATCCGTTTGGATACTTCCTATCCCTAGGCGTAAAGAAGTACCACTCCTTTTCCCCGTACAGTGCCAAATCTGAAATTTTCCGAATAAATATCATATGAAAAAACTATAATTTAATTAAAGTTTGTACATAAAAAAATATATTTTAAATCATTGAGCGAAAAAAATATTTTCAAATATTCAAAATTTTGTATAGTTACCTGGGAGGCACCAGGGGTCAAATTTGTAAAGATCAATTTCGGCGATAATGGGAACGGCGATTGGCTGCGAAAGGCATTTACGGCACAAATAGTGCATAACGAGCTCCTCGTCGGTCGGATGGAACCGGAAACCTGGGGGTAACTGTAACTCAGCCGTCATTTTGACTTTTTTGCCCTTCTATCTCTTCTCACTGTTGCTGACCGTATCCTCTCCTCTCAGTTCTAATCTCGAAACCTCCCTACCCTCTGAGAACTATGACGGCGCTTGAAACTTAGAACGCAGGTGCGAGAGGCGAATTTATAGGGAAAAATGGGGGACACGTGGCAAGAACGGCTGGTGGGGATTTCTAGAATACACGTGGGAGATAATGCTGATTTGGGCTGTATTGGGGAAGGTTGATGAGAGCAGCCGGACACGTGTCGAACGTGGAAGTGAAGTTGGTGCGTGTAGATAGCCACATGGGGTGATTTTGTCACTGCTTACGACATAAGTTTTGGACTGGTTTGTTTCGACCCTGTCGGTTCCTAGAAAAAACTACTCTCGGGATTCGCGTGGGGTCGGCGGAGTTTGTTTCGGCCTTTTCAGAAAATTGTTTTTCTTTTTATTTTTATTTCTTCCTTCAGTATTCTGGCCTGTAGTTTAACGGTTGATGAGGTGGACACGTCAGCCTACTCCTGCGGTGGTGAGACTCAGTTCTGTGTAATTTGGCAGCCGGAGGAAAAAGGGTGCGGGGGAAATTCCGTGTTGCCCGTATTTTCTACCTGCGGCTGAAGAAGGGAAAGTAATTTCCATTTCCGCAGTAAGAATATATTTTTTTAGTAATTATCTATTTGTTAGGAAAATACAATGATACTTATGTGGTACATTTTTGTTTAATATTACACATAATCACACCATTAACACGCAACATATACACTAATATTTAATCTCCTTCAACGAATTTTCGAAACACGTTATTCTTAAGTAATTATATTGAATTCAATATTTATCATAACATAATATCCCAAAAAAATATTTTAATTCATATGAACAGTATTTAAAAATTTGATACACACATGCACACAAACACACAAAAGATTGTTAGTTTTCCTTCTATTGAAAATAATATATATCATTTATTTTTTATTATTTCTATATTATTTAATAGTCTCTGCGATATTATAATTTTATAATATTATCTTTATTTTGAAATACACTTTTACTTTAATTTGTTATAAATTAAATAAATCATATAAAGTAAAATTTTAAATACTAAAAAAAGAAAACACTTTGTATTAATAAGAAGATATTTCACTTTTTTGTTATTTTTTAAAATTTTTACTTATAGTAAATCTATTATTCATATTCCTAATTTCAAATATCAAATAAATAACTTATTTAACTTAGTCTTCTTTAAACTTTTTGTATCAAACGGGTTATTGAAATTATAAGAATAATAAGAATAAAAAATGTTTATTAATTCAATTAATAAAAATTGTCAACCTTCTTTCACATATAATTTTAGAGACTGAGGGACCAGTAAATTTCTAATTAATTCTTTGGATTTTTACCTTCCGACTCTAATGACGACCGGATGAGCCAACTAAAACAGTGTGGTCTCAAAGTATGACTTTTGTGATTTAGCTGACATATGCTCGGCTTCATCATTATCGATGAAGAGGAGAATTATGATACACTGCTGCTTAGCACTGCTCTGTCGCACCATGCATTACTAAAATTTTATTTTATTTTTTATTTATTATTTAAATAATTTTCACCCTTGCTACTGCATTTCTTGTGATATATTATGAAGAATATACGTTACTGTACAATGGGGTAATTTTGAATTACCCATTCCATGAATTGATTTTTTTAAATCGTCTTTTTATTTTTTAAAAATCTTAAATTATCCTTAGTTTTGTTCAAATGATAAGGAAAAAAATGAGGGTGTGAATGATGATTTTTTTTCCTTGTCCTCCGAACAAAAATGAAATAAATTGAGATTTTAAAAAATAAAAGGGTAATTTAAAAACAATCAATTCACAAGGTTATTTAAAATTAACACACATAAAATAGATTAATGCTTATTTATTTCCTACTTTTAACTTAAACACTCATTTAATTCATATATTTTAAATAATATCTTAGAAAACCCTTGTAGTTGAACATATTATATTATTGCCCTTATTTTCTTTACTTTTACAACAATAACCTAGTAATAATATTATTGATATTAATTAATTTATCTATAAAAATTTAATTAGTAGAATAACCAATAAATAGATTACTTATAGGTAAATTAATTTACAAAAATTTAAAGCAAGGTTTAATATCCTTGTAATATTTTATAAAAAATTAATGTATCAAGTTACTCTTAAAAGCAAAATAGTAACATAAAAAATTATAAAAAAATTTTATATTACCCTGAAAATTAGTTTGATAAGTTAACATTTTTTTCTTTTTAAAAAGGTAGGAATATTGTTGTAAAGTTATTACTATAGTAAGAAATTAAAAATAAGTGTAGAGTATAAAATATTTAACAACATGAATGCATTTTTCAAATTTTATGAACTAAACAAATATTTAAGCTAAAATATAACCATTTACTCTTATAAAATTTAAATGTGAGAGCAAAATTTTTTAACAAATAGCGAGCAGCGTATACCAAATAATATTATATTGTCAGACACATCCACCAAAATACGACAACTTTTTGGTTCGAACATTAAACGCTTATGTACAATTTCCACAGCCTACGTGGAACAAGATAAGGATGAAGAAGAGACGAGGCAAGTGCCCAAACCCGCCAAGTATTCATTTCCCACTACTTCCACTCCCAACTTTCTCTAAATCCACGTCAGTTAACGGCATGGATTTGTTAGTATCCTTAAGTGGAGCCATCACAGCTTTTACTTTCGGTGGTTGTACATGACACACGTCTGTTGCATGTCGCTATAAGTCAAAATAAAATTTTTGGCTTAACCAATCAGTGCCCGCCGCGCAACGGATAGAATCAGTTGCTACGTCATCTGTGGCCGTAGTGGAATTTTTCCTCATTATGTCCGTGTCTACAAACGCGGGTAAAATTTAAGGGCGGTGTGACCTAGACCTACAGTCAATTGCGGGCGGGGAGCGGACCCGTTCTGTAGTCGTTTCTATAATATTAAATGTATTTTAAGCGTGTGACGTGGCGAGTACCGATTAGTTGGATGAGTAAAGCCACATGGAATATCCCATTCCCGCCCACACACGTGTGCCTTTCTATTGTTATGATGCTGTTCTCGTTCTTTCTTCCCCTTGGGTTGACAAATATCAAATTTTATTTTATTTTTTCATTTGCATAGAAAAGTTGAAGCATGACATATAACAATTCTAAACAGCCTTTAACTAATTGTTATATGATATTGGCATTTTCTTTACCCAATGCATTTAATATTTGGAGGTGTGATTCATAAATTTGTGATGACATATACAGGTACTAATCATTTATTTGCTCCTTTTTTTTTGGGAAAAAGAAAGCTTTTTTTTTTTTAATGCAGTCGTCGTTGAAGAAATGTAAGATAAATGCAAAATGAAATTATTTTGGCCGTGTGGGTTGGGATACCGGCCGTGTGAGACAAGTCTCAAAAGAATGTAGTACGAATAATCTAATTAACATTAGCTGCAAACCTCATTTGTTAAAAACATGAGTGCCACGCTTTTATCAATTAATTTTTAGTATTAATGTCCTAACTAATAATTTAATTAAGATATTGACTTAAATGACACAATCGTTGTTACTAATACTAATTGTTAATTGGTCATACTAAATACTAATATTTATTTTATTACAACTGGTTCAGAATAGTCTACATATGACTATTGTGCCAAACAAAGTTTTTCAACTACCATACTCGTATCTCAATTTTCCAATCAAAACGGTTCAAGTTTTAGCTAAACTTGCTTTTATGGTTTATTGATTTTTAAGGTTTGGTTGAATGATTTTTGATGGAAACATGCAATTATTTAAGAGTCTTGCTTTATTCTATTGAATGAATTATTTTTTAAAAAATAAAATATCTAATATTTTTAGCAAAATCTTCAGTATCTTTTGCATTATTCCAACAATTTTATTAATTCCAACTGCCTGTACTTCAAATCGTATTAACTATGTTTGTTCTAATTAAATGGATTTTGATTGCCATTTAGGTCGATTAGGAAAAGAAAATGTGGCTAAAGGTCGTAACCGAAAGGAAAAGTCAAGGCTTGGACGGTTGAGAGGAGGCCTAAGTGATGGTGATGATATGATGGAGTGAGAGGTTCCACATTTGGCGAAAGTACAGTAGTGACAATTCAATCAACAAGGAAAAGAAAACATGTGCAATTTTTGCAAGCAAATAGGGTCCACGCATGGAAATTTTGAACATTTACACATTTGCATTCCACGTGAAAGCAATAAATTCTTGATTTTTGAAAATGAAATAAGATTGCAAATAACATGAACATTATTTGGGTAAGAGTTAGGTTTCTTTTGATACAATGTTTTAAATGAAGTGTATTTGATTACAATTTTTGTGAATAGAGATTTTACCTAAAAATTTTAGTTATTTGGTAAAGTTTTTATTAAAAATTATAAAATTACTTTAATATATAATTTTTTTAAAAGTAATATTATGAAAATAATAAAATAATATTATTAAATAAATTAAAAATATTTTAAATCTTTAACATTTAAAAAAATTTTTTAATCTCTATTAATAAAAATTTAAAATTTAAGTTTTTATTAAAATAAATAAAATAACTTATTTAATCTTCAAAATCTCTATTAAAAAATAAATAATAACAATAAAAATTTTAATAAAAATTTATGATAGTAAATAAATATTTATAAATATTAAATAAATATATATTCTATTCTTCCCTTTTTTTTCTTTTTTTCCTGTTTAGTTTCCGTTATACTTTTCAAAATTTATCACTTTTTTGGGTCCCGCTATGTTTGCCACCGTAATACCGTACCATTTCAGACGTTTACTGTAAAATTTCATTGAGTCCTATGTACTATTTCTTATTTATAATTTATGCATAAGTATTAAAAAGACAAAATTACTCTTAAATTTGTTGAAAATACCAAAAGAATAACTTCAATTTATGCCCTAATTAGAATGATATACTTCAATTTAACATTAAAAGTATAAAACTTTCAAATTACCATTACTCTTTAAAATCTATTAAATTTAACTATTAATTAACACCAGCTCAATAAAATATGATAATAATCTCATTAATTATAGAATAAATTATCTTACTACTACACCTATTGTCGGAGAAATATTTTTAATATCCCTATTGTTTCTAAAATAAAACTAAATCAAACTTTTTATGTGCACCACTAAGTAATAAATTCATCATAATACCCTAATTGAAACCCTGATAAGCGAAACCCATTCAAATTTACAACACATAACATTTAAGCTATGCCCATTGCACAGCAAAACCATGGTTGCATGCGACCAAACCAAACAAACCCATGACTGCACGCAACCAATCCAAGCAAGCCCAAGGCTACGCGTAGCCATACCAGGCGTATGATGATCCAAGCAAATGGGTGTTGATGATTTCAATTATTAGCTTTGGTTTTAGTATTTATTGGTGAATTTGGAAGGAATCTTATTAATGATGAATAATGAAAGACGAGCTATCGTAATTTTTCAAGAGAGGAAATAATTTTTTTTTACTAAGTATTAATGTAAATGTATTTTTATATTTTTATTAATACTAGTGCGTTATGGTGATTAATGTGTCATGGTTATAAAAAAAATTCCTTTAATACTTAAAAAATAATAAATAAAAAATAAAATAAAGTAATAAATTGAATTTTAATACTGTAAGCAAGTGAAAAATATCATAACACTTTTAAATATTTTACAAATAAGAAAGAGCACATAGGGAATCAATGAAATTTTACAGTCACCAAGTCGCAAAGGCCCTAACCTGTGGTACCGTGGAAACGGTGGCAACGCAGGGGTACGCTTTATTTAATATGATGAAAAATTGTTTATTGATGAAATACGCTAGGGTAAAAACGTTTTTATAAGCTAATAAAAAAAATGACTTTGAATTTAACTAATATTTTTAGATGCGATTTCTTGGTCAAAATTATTTATAGGATCAATTACATGATACGATGTTGAATTAAATTAATTTGTGAATGAAAACAATTATTAAATATTATCCGGAATTAGGATTACTTTGAATAAAAATCCGATGGCGTAAGGTTCACCGAACTTGGGCTACTAAAATTCTTAAGCATTAAATTGAAATCAAATGTAGACCATATAAAACATTCAAGACGGACAAGACTTTCAACCACTGTCTTGCTTCTAACGTCTGCAGCATGTTTCTTCAACTTTACGCTTAGTGGGTTGTCTCTAATAATTAACATTTTACTTCAGAGAGTTTAGCATAACATAATTTAATTGAAAGATGTGAAAAAGAAATAAATAAATATTCGTTAATACTTGCATAACAAGGCTAGTGGGTTAACACGACTTTGTTTCACAATTTAATTAACGTGACATTTTACTTTGTCCATGTTAAATGAACATTATAAAGAATTTTTCTCTGTCAACTACACCCACTTCACAACAGCTTTTGAGCCGCCATTTATTTTTTTTTTTTTGGGGCGGGGGCGGGGGTTATTACATTTCAATATTTGAAAAGTATTTTGCTTCTATTTTCTTCTTGTATGTGAAACAAAGAAATTGGCATTCAACAAAAAGTAGTGAGACAGGAGGCGAATCATTGAGTTAAACGCTAATTAAATAGTTAATTTATAGGTTAAGATCCAAAGTCAAGTATATAAAGAGATTTCAACGGGCTTTCAACAGACGGGATTTGGGCTTATCCCATTATGCCATTATAGGAAAGTGCTTTTTGGGGAAATAATTTCCAAGGTTTTATCCTAGAGAATCACCACGCATTTACCAATTATTTTATCGTGAGCGCACGTTTGATTACGGGACAAACCGTAGGATTTGTCAAAAGCACTTTCCAGCAGTCCAATACTATCAACTTTGATATTCATTTGTATAAAACTAAATCAAATATGATGTAAAATATCCTAAATAATATTTATTTATTTTCATCGTGGCATTCATCAATTGAAAAATAGAATGATTTGATCTCTTTTGATCCCAAATTTCCAGGCCGCGTGCCAATAAAGCCACGGGAGCATAACAAAATCTTGAATAAAATATTTCAATATATTGAAACGATATAATACTTCTTTGAGTAATACGACGCTTCAATCACGAAATTACTGCCCTAATCACGGCCGTTCTCTTGGAAGTTGAAACAAAACAACAAAATTCTGAAGCTGCATCCAAGTTCAGTGGATCTTAAGACCGATCTTACGAAAGCCGCTCCGTGGACTGTCTTACATGTCGTCTGTAATCCTTGCGTGAACCGTCAATCCGAAAAACGTGCTTTCTTTTGGCCGATTTAAAATTTATTCATTCTTGTCGTTTTCACGGCAAAGTCCTAGCCCCGCGTGCTCTTAACTGATTATCAATGCATATTTTTCCTCACTACAACTTGCATGTCGTTTTTCACTTTTTACATTTTAAATTATTTAATCTTTGTCGGTTTGTGGGAGAGTCATGGAAGATCCTTAATCTAGCTTTTGTTTTACGGAGACATGGCTATTGACTTCTAGTGCTAAGTAATGAAATATTAATATACGGTGTGTGGAAGTTAAATTGATTTTTGTCCCCGGTGAAGACAAAAAAATAAAAAAAAAAATCGGAGGACCTATTGCAAAAACATGCGGCTACATGTTGCCCTAAGGGCGGCGCTGATTTTTAGTTTTGATTAATTAATTTTAAGTTCACATTTCTGTAGGAAGCAGAAAACAAGGGCAAGTGGATGCTTTGTCGGCTCTTTTTTTTTTTTTTTTTTGTCTTTTGTCTTTAAAGTTTTGTATGGCGAAGTGTAACTCCTTCTCGTGGAAGCTAACTTTACTGATCGAATATTAAAATATGTTCAGGTCCTAAAGATGCATCGTAAGAAACGGTGGCTTGACTTGATTTTTCTTGGCGTTTCTTAATTTCACTGAAAAGTATGAGTGGTCTCGCGGCGCCGGCTCCCATCTGGTGGCCAACTTGACTCTTGTTCGTGAATTGTCGTGTGCATGTACGTGATCGTTAGAGCAAGTTGTTTATTAAGGTTTTAAGAAATTGGTTAAGCTCGAGCAAAGGTAGTTCGATGTTTTCATTGAGGGCAAGGAGACCGGCTTAGGGCATACATGTCTCCAATCTAAAAGATTTGATTTCATTTAATTGAATTCGCATGAAACTATCAATTGACGATGGAGTTAGATGACTGTAGTTGCAATAACACGCTTTGGCTACTAGGTTGGGTTTGAACCAGCTCTCAAATTTATATGAAAAATAACATTTGCATATTAAGAAGCACGAAGATAAAACGGCAGCATTGTTTATGAACAATGTATCATTTTGACATGTTACAATAACATAATTTCTAATTTTTTGGTGATTTTATAATATTCAGATATCAATGCTCGATATATTATGCAGTAGACTTCTTTTTTTTTTTTTTTAGCTTTAAATAACGCATCGTAAATACACAAGCGTGGGTATCCTCCTTTTTAGCACATGAACAAGACAACTAAACTCTTAAAGAGTGCTTTTGAGAGATGTCACCACAACGCACAGTGCACACAGTGGCGTGGAAAAAGATTTTACGAAAAATTGCATTTTATAGAATCAATCAATTTCCCAAATCATTGACTCTTAGGTGGATTTAAATTATCAATCAAAGAATCAACAATCCTAAACCTTCAATATTATTATGTTATTATTATTCATTTCCAGGAGCAGCCTATACAATTAGACTTTGAAATATCTAAACAATAAATTCACGAAGCCAAATAATTAATAAAATAAAAAATAACTAAAGCTTGCTTGTAATGGCATTATTACGATTCTTGGGTGGTGAAACTTCGGTGCTGCAAATGGGGCAAATCTTCTTAACCTGAAGCCAATTGCTTATGCATTCAGAATGATAAAGATGCTCGCATGGATGCAGTGCTACGATTGACTCTCCTTCTTCATACTCAACTTGACAAATCACACACCGATCAATTCCCGATTTGGTCCCATCAACAGGCGACGATTTGCGTGCATGCAAGCACGTCGGTATTTCGTTCAACGACAATCCTCGTTTCTCTTGACCGATGAATTCCCCGAGCGCAATCAATTCCTCGTACGTTAATTCATCAACATCAAGTTCAAGGTCATCATCTTGGTCCATGAACTCATCATCGCCGTCAGAGTAATTGCTATCTTGTCCCTCAAAGAGCTGGAACTCTGCAGCCCCGAAAGTATCGGAGCCATGGCTTTCGAAATAATCGTAATTACCAGCACCGTTAACTTCACTCCCATCGTCGTCTTCGTTGCTGCTCTCACTTTCGATTGTTGAAAGCCTCTCTTGTTCTTGCAGCGCCATTGCCATTGCAAAATCCGAGCTCACTTGATAGAGCTGAGTGAGAGGTGGCGACGGCGTCGGCACCCTTGATGATCTTGATGCTTGACGTTTTATTTGTTCCTCGTTCTCCATTGAAATTAAGATCAAAGATGATGAGTAGAGTATTGATCGATGCGTCTCTCTTAAGCACTGTGCAATACTTGCTTGTTGATTGATCATATATGAGGAGAAATATGAAGGGATTAGGTTGAAGGTTTCTTTAAAGGAAAGTAACTTTTAGGGCAAGCAAAAAAAAACCCAGATTCCGGCTGCAAAGTTTTTAAAACTATTTTTAAGGACTTATATCAACTTTTACGAATGCAATGGAAGAACCGGTTTTGTAAGTTAAAATATACCTTATCGAGGAATTTGAACTACAAAGATTTGTGCCTAGTGCCTAATCTTTGCCTCACCTGTAGGCAATACCCTCTGTTCATGCAAGCAACCCTATATATGATCCGTTATAATGATAAAAATTTCTTCCAATAAACTAAGTGCAATCAAAGGAAAAGAAATTAAATATGGTTCTCTAATTGCTTGAAAACTTAACTTTGAATAAGAAAATATTATGTCCTTTTCGGGTGGCGTTACTCTCTAGAGTTTCTTTTTGGGGAGAGTCTGAAATTAAGCATGCTTAATTCATTCCTAGCAAACGAGGTGTTGACAGAAGGCGACTTCAATTGCTAAGCAATTATAATAACCTGATTCCAACACTTAAAATTCCAAAAGCAATGAAGAAATATTGTTTCTGTTAAGTTAGTAATTCACCATCTTCGACTCCGACAAGCAGCCCCTCTCTTATTGCTTCTATATTTCTTCACAAATTTTGAACTGTGAGACAATTTGATCCCAGGAATTGTGCCACTGTGAGTATGTTGCCCGATGGTATTTCTTCTATGACTATGTCCGTGTCTGTGCATTGAATCTCTGCTGATCCCTAATCGAACATTGTGGCTTCTCGGCCGCAAAGACTTCCTTAAGTGAGCTCCTCTGTAATCAATCTCTCTGCTGCGAGATGTCAAGGATCTAATTCTCGGTGAATCGTCAAATGAATAGCTTTCAACATCATAATCATGATATGCATCTGCTTCACTCGTATCGAACTCGTGTTCAATGTTCCTTCTGTGCACTTGGCTTCTTCGTTTAACTCTTATAAGCTTAACCCAGAGGAATGTGCAACAATACTCCCAGATGGAGAACCAGGAAACCAAGCATGCCCATAAGATTTTGCAGAGGCTGTGACCAATGCACCAACAAATTCCCAGCTTGTACAACAGATAGAAGAATAAGAGAACTGTCGCGTCATCAAATGCAAACACGAGCCGTATATGAATTGTCAATTAAAAATGCTATCGTAAGATAGAACTGCACAGTAATTTAACTCACCAATGTAAGATAGAACCAGCACCATGGCCATCTTCAGCAGATTGGCAACACAAAAGTTTTCGATATAGCAAATAAAATCCCATGTTGACATGCAAACCGAGCTGAACAAAAATTCAAAGTAGAATGAAAATGGAGACAGATGTAAACCCAAAAAAGGTTAAAAAAAAAAAAAATCACAAAGCGACCTAGTTCAATTAGCGAAATGTACATTTACCTGCAGGACTTTCCGGAGAGAAAGTCAACTGGGGATCCAAAAAGGTCGCCGATGACTTTAACGAATCCCGAAAAGAAAGAACTAATTATATTACCCATACGAATTCACTTGACAGATACAGATTCAAGCAATTAATGCCAGAAAATTTATGGAGATGATATATGAAATGCTGGCGATTCTGATCACTATTTTACCCTCTGCAGTGGAAATGAAGACAAAATGCGAAACTCTGCCACTGATCAAGTTGTTGGATGGTGTAAACAACATTTGATTGTCAGATTCAAATTAACAACAGAGACTCAATCTTCATGTACACACACACACACACACACACAGATGTGCCATCACAAACAATCCATCATTCATTGAATCATTAAGATGTTACTTGATTTATATCTAAAATGAAACCGAAGTGAACCGAACCAAAGGTATTCAGTTACCCAAACAAAAATTAGTTTGGTTGATTAAAGTCCGTATATGACTTTTAATTTACCAAATTACAAGCGTGCGTGTGCATTTCCCTTTGGTCTGAGACAGGGAGAGGGAATTTGTGGCACTGTACGTACAAGTCTCTCAATTGGACTTGGAGAAGAAACTCAATTAGGGCTGGCGTTACTTCGTTCGTTAACCGTCCACGACAATGTACAAGGTCTCCCTCGCTTAACTGCCTCTCAAAGGTTTTATACTACTGGATCAACGGCTGTGATTTTATGTTTTTTGAATGCAGTAGTCAAGACTACACGTTCACATTCGTATAGAAAACAAACGCTTCGAAAATGGCCAACACAGCCCGTTGAGATAAAACTCCAGTGGTTTCTGTACATTAGTTTAGGTCATATTTAGAAACACGGTTGTCCGATGAGGATAGTTTTGGTATTATACATTACAATATTAGATTAAAAAATCTGATTTTCAAATGCTACTATTTATTTGGGAATCCAGTTTTCAAACAAAATAACCTGTTTTAAAATACCTTACCTAATATACTTGCACTTGTTTGACGACCCCAAACAAAGCAAGCATAATGGATCAGAAGTCTCATTGATACGAAAGCTTTCAAACAAAGCAAGCAGAGTCCGCATTCGGTATAACGGTATAACTATTATATCGTACCACAGTTGATTTCGACCGTTGAATTCTCAATTTTATTTTTTATTTTATACATCCAACGGCTAAGTAGAACTGTAGTATGGTACCACAGTTGCAGCGAACACTCCTCCAAGCAAGCATGATGCATCAGAAGTCTCATTGATAGAAAAGCTTCCATCCATTCAGATAACCGTACGCAGCGAACTTGGTCAATTCCATTTGAAAATGTTTTGAGTACAACAATCTGAGTGCTATTAAGCAACATTCTTCATAAACAAATAAAACTCAAGTCCAGAGTTTTCTAATGAAGAAAAATTAGAGACTGTAACAGAACAGAAGGGGTGGTACAGTCATAGATCAATCCATCCTTCCCTTCAAGATTCTTTCCTTTATTTCAGTTGGTGTTCTGCATTACCAGTAAACAACAGTTAGTATCTTGCAAAAGAAGACAAATTCAAACTGAGGACGAGCCACAAAATTGCCAGTGACAGCAAACATTTCTCAGAGATCTCTAATATTTAAATGATGCTACATACAATGCTTTGATTTTCCTTTGGTGGGTAGGTTACGCCATGGCACTAGGCAGTACATAAGAGTTTAATTTTCACAATTGACTTCAGTTGGGCAACATTCTAATATTTGAATGGGGCCCAACAATTCTCACAGATCTAAGTGGTATAGTCCACCCTACTAAATATACATGGCCAATTAATGGAAACTAAGTTATGCCATTTTAGGTCATTGCCTAGTTTTCCCATCATTATCACTATCAACAAAGATAAAGTTGCTTCCAGCAATGGAAATGTGTGATATGAAGACAGCAGAAAGGTATTTAATGAGACTTACACAATGTAGACATGTCCCCCCCAACCACTCAGACAGTCACGGTCAACAGATGATAAGAGAGCTTGAGACACAGTTTCAAACAATTCCTCGGGTTCCTGGATAATAATTAAAGCAAAGAGTTAGCAAGGCATTATAGAATGAGAACACAATGTCCAATAATCAAGAAGGGGATTCAGGAATGCATAAAATCCCATCCTGATTTCCAACAAAAGAGAAAAAAAATCTGAAGTTACAAACCATATCAGGCTTGTACATTGCCTCACAGGCACCATAAAGAGACTCTCCAGCAGTTCCAGCAACAACAAAATCTTTTGCAAGCTCCCTGCATCAGAACACATTATATAGAGAGATGATCTCAGTACCCCATCATAAAGTTTACACTGATTTTTTAAAAGATTAAGCCATTGTTGGAACTGAACTGCATTTTGGTTTAGGTTACCCCAATTGCCTATAAAAACCATAGGTTCGAAAGATAAGAAGAATCAAGAGTAAATATGTCAGTAAGACAATTCCAATTCAATTATTGTGTCCTGAGAGTGATCATGAACTACCAACAAATGCAACTAATTCATGACGACTAATGACATATGAATCTACTAAATTCATAAGTAAAATGAATTGCACTAATTTTTATTTGCTAATCTCACGTAACTTGGAGATTTCTATCTTCCCCTCTTTGCACACAACAGAAAAGGATTGGAGTTTATGCTGTCAAATCCATATAATGACGAGCAAACAACAGATAAAACTTCTTCAAACAAAAGATGAAGAAAAGGGATCAATCAAGGACAATAGCAACACTATTACAAACCGGCAATTCATTTCAGTCTAAAAATTCATAAACAATTCAAAATCAAAGCTCTAGAGATGATATGTCAAACCCGGCCGAAAGAATGAACACCAGTGCAACCAACGTCCAAGAACCAGGAGTGGAGAAAATTTGGTTCTTTGAAGTATAACATTCATAATTTGATTCAATAATGGCTATTAATATAAGTGTTATGGAGTAAATTTTAAAAACCAACTATATCATGATGCAAGACCATTCTTTCTGCTGCTTCCATGCCAGAGCCAGCAGAGTGGTCCACTTGCTATTTCAGATAATAAGTTTCGCATTTAATTATTTCCTAGCAGGTTTCATCTTTTTCTTAACATCTGCATAGCAAAGTAGGGTAACAAGGGTATAAGCATGCACACAATTTCTGAGTCTCTAAGCAACAAATCCAACCAACAAGGACACGGTGAAAAAAAATACTAACTCATTTTAGCTCCAAGCTCATAATTCCCATAAAACCTTGGGAGAGACATTTTTTATTGTCGAGATACAATTATTTATCGTTCTTTTCCTTTAAGAAGATCTTTGAAAATGGAAAAAAAATTTCTTAAAGCAGTCAAGAAAACAGTATTCCTTTGATGGAAAGTAAACAAGACAATATGTATAAACAACATACTTAGCTCCAATTGAGTCCATTGTGCAGATAAAGGGCTTGTCTTCATCACTCAATCCAGCAATAACAGGTTGACAGAAGTAAGGGCCAAACCTGAACACATGAACAAACATTTTAAATAACTTCAAGGTCAAGTTCAGAGTCCATTTAATCACACCAAACAATAATACAAGGTACATTCTATTATGTCTTTTTATAGAAAATATATCTGCCATTTGCTGCTGGAATTTCAGTAACAATTAATCAGCAACATATAATAGGTGATATCATAAGTTTGGAGAGTGATACAAAAGTTCTAACAAAATAACTTACATTAACGTAAAGTTTCAATATCTTTAATCCATAAATCGTCTTAAGTTGGCATATTTACAAGCTTAGTTACAGAAATTTCCAGAACTAATGGGAAATAAATATTACACTAGAGTACTACAGCAGAATCATGTTTTTACACACTCAAGCAATAACAGCAGGCATGTCAACGGATAAGAGCTGTCAATTAGAAACCCATTAGTGTTTATATTTTCAAATAAGATGTGGAGGACAAAGTTAACCTATAATACCGGAGATGCAGATTTTGTTTTTAAAAAAACAAAAAGTCAGCACTACTGAACAAATCATTAATAAGATCGCATCTAAAAACATGTAAACCCCAAAATAAATTACTCATATTTAGTAACAAGTAACCAGGCGTCTTGTATAAAGAAACCTTTTCTCATAAAGCAAAGCAGAGACTAAGCTAGCAAAAGTTTCAGGCTTCATGTCCCTTTCCTCTCGCAGCTGATACAATTTGTGACGAAACACCAGCCGTTGATACCTTCACATATAAAAACAGCAATAATATTTTGATTAGTTATAAAAAATTTAAAAATAACAGTGCATACTAGTTAGTTATTCATACAAGGTTTGGGAATCAGTGGCTAGTCCAGAGAGGCCGATAAAAAGACGATCGTGAATTTTGTAAATTCGCTGAAAATCAGTGGCTATCGTCTGAAGCTGAACGCCGAGGCGCCGATCGCTGGCAATGGCGAAGCAATTCTTTCCCACCATCGCAACGAGTGCGCTCCCATTGTACTCAGTGATCTGCAGCAGCCAATCAAAGGTAAAAACCCCAAGAAAGAAGGCAAATAAATTAAATTAGGGTTTGGCCCCTTTGAAAACGGGAGAGAAATTGAGTGATCGAAGACACCTACGGACATAATTACAATCGTAAAGTGATTTGATGCGAGTACAGTTCAGGTGGTAAGAAAACGATTTAACAAAATTTTGAGAATGCCAACATCTTTTATGACAAATGCTGGTGGCTTGGAGTAGGGGTTAGCTCTTTTATTTTTCTTATTTTTTTGGCTGCGACAGGTGTTCGTTTAGGTTTCGGGTTTGGATTTGGGCTTGGGCTGGATCAATCCGTTACGGCTCCAATAAGAGTTCGAACTGTGAGCACCCTCTAAAAACCTCTTGAAACCATTTTTCTTTGTTTATTCTATTAAAAATATTTAAAAGCAAGGGTTAAAGATTTTTTTAATTATTTTTTTTTCATGTCTGTTTTAAGGTGCGGATTTAATTACAAATTGGCTCTTTATGTAATTTTAATAAAATTTAAAACTGAAAAACATATATCTAAGAATGTGTTTAGTAGATTGTATTATACTCTACTACATTACATTAAAATAATATTTTTATGGTGCGATTACTTTTCGGATTGGAGAATCGAAATCCAGAATTAGAATACTTGATGGCGTTTACTTCGCAAAAATAAAGCAGAAATTGAAATCAGAATAGTGAGATTCACCACTATTTGGGAATGGAGAATGAGAGATTGATTCCCATGGAGAGAGGTGTGAATCAATCTTTAATTCCTTAAACTTTCTATTTTGCTTCCAATGATCTTTTAATATTCTACAAATGTCCTCCTTTAAATTAATATATTTTTATAATTATAATTAATTTAATTGTTATAGCTATTTCATATATTATTATTAATTAATTAATATAATTATTACTATTATTAATATATTAATACATTATTAACAAGAATGTATTGATAATTATAGTTTTTGAACAAATAATCACAGAATATGACACTTGTTATTCATTCTTTATTAATGATATTGTATTATTATTGTTCTAACTTATGTTGACTTTGATTGTAAGATATTCAATAAATTATTTTTCACTTAGCTTTAATGACAACACAACATGTAACAATCTAACTAAATTAATAGATTAATTAAACTAACAACAATTAAACATATTACATATAAAAAAATATATTAATATAAAATATGGGTAAATATATTGATGTGTAGGGGATGACAGTGATACCTGTGAGCCTTCACTTAGGTATGAGCGCCCAAAATACCTTAAAAATAAATTTAGGTCTGTTTTTGAAATAAGTAAAGATCCAAAAAATATTTGCATTTACGGATTTTGTCCAACCCGCGACCTTGACTCGAACACACACGCATGCATACAGGTGTGTTAATTGTATATTAATTATTCTATATCTTAAAAATATATAATTCTTTCTTTAATAGTAAATATTATACATACATACATATAGAAATTAAAGAACTCTATATTTGCTTCAATATCACTAGGTTGGAAAGTTTTGGTTTAACTTGTAAGAGCCCAACACCACCACTATCATTGTTGTTGGTTTTTGTGTTGTGTGCGCATGTGCGTGCGTGCGTACATGTGCGCGCTTGTGTGTGTGTGTGAGAGAGAGAGAGAGAGAGAGAGAGAGAGATTATGTATGTTTTAACTTTCAAGAAACTAGTAGAGAAATTTCATAATTTTTTTAAACCATTAAGTTTTAAGTACTTTCTAGTGTATATGCTTAAATGATATTTCATTAGGAAGCGTTTTCAAACTTCAATAGTTTTCAACCACATTGCACTATTAGAACTAAAAGTTACTAAAAAAAATTTACTTGAGATAATGAGTCTGCTATGTTCTGGTGTGGTATTGAATTCTTGTATGTATACTTCTCAACATCATTTGAATTCTTGTATGAAAAATCCTATAATATGTATCAATGGTGATGATTCCTGAGAAGCTATTACATGTTAGTGTTGAAGGCTTAAAATTATTTTGATCATTCTTATACATTTGAAACAAGCATGTTTGATAATTAGTTCTTTTGTTTATTTATAGGTTGTTAAAATATGATAATCTGTAATTTCATTTTCAAATGTGTATATTCAAAATTATTTATTTTTTTGAAAAAAAGGAGCAAAATATTCAAAATTATTAATTTTTTTCTTAAAATAGTGATCCAATGCCTGTTTTAATTCCCATCCAAATTAGGGATTTTAGGGGACATTCTCAAAATTACCTTCAATTAAAATTTTTTTTGTAGGAGGCGAGTTTGGAGATTACTTCTATTTCGGCTTCAAGGATTATAATCCTGTCTTCTACCCACCCCATTGCCATCACAATTGAGGTTTGTGATCATATATGCGGTATGTGTATTTTAATAAATTTTAAATGTTATATTTTTTACTTTTAAAAATTAATTTAAGGGTTAAGAATCGAATCAGAACTTTTAAATAAAAACTTAATCTTAATTTATAATTAGACCCTCTTGTTGGACCCTTAACCTTAAAATTCAAGTTAAATCAATTGGGATACGGGTTGGAGCAGATCTATTTACCATGTCTAGTCAAACCCTTAAAAGAATTTTAAAATGAGACAAATTCTAAGATACAATTCATGTATCTTAAAGAGTTCCTTAAGATGATTATAGAGAGGGTGGCAAACTCTCACCACATTCTCCAAGTCCATTAACAATTGATTCAGGAATATTTGGGCTAGGATAAGTCCGAACTTTGTGACTAGGTCCGAACAATGCCGAAAGACTAACGGGTTTTCGTCTTGATGTTTCAATTGGAAGTGTCCTCCCGTAAATATATGGCTGGGGAATTCTTGGAAGCTTGCGGAGATGCTAGTGAACTTTTGTAAACATACTCTCACTTGTAGCAGATTGGTAAATAAATAAGGAGCTATGTCAATATAAGAAAACATGGGATTTTAATTGCATATTTTTTGTTTTTTAGGGTATCAAAATAATAATAATAACTTTTTTTTTTAATATTTAGCTAATTTTTAAAATCTTAGCACTCAAGTATGATTCTATAAATAAAATCGTTTTAGGGTAAAAATGGAATTAAAGAAATATACTGAAAATGACAAATTGATAGTGTCATAATTAGAGATATGTATGCCGTCCGGTAGTGAAATAAATTTGGACTCTTCCCTGAAGTTGACGATCTTCTTTCTCTACTAGTTTCTGTAATTCGGATTTTTTTTTCTTTTTATTTATTTATTTATTTACTAACATGCATATTCAGGTCGACCTCCAAACACCCCTCTGACTATTCTCCTGCTCCAAAGAATAATCCAACCAATGCAATGCCAAAATCAAAAGCAGTAATCAAAACAAATCCCGATAATCTCAGATTCTTTTCCTTTTTCACGTATTTATAGTATATTACGTGCAGTGCCTTTGATAAAATGCTATAATTAGTTATCAATATCATCTCAACCCAGTTTCGTTTTCACACTTTGAACATAAATCACTGCGGCTGCTTATATACAAACATACATAGAAGAATAGATCCCAGTTGAGATTTTCATTTTTCTCTTTAGTAAGAGAATTCATATGGGTCAGTTCCAGTTGCTGTGCTTGTTTGGTTTGTTATTGACAACAATCGGCGGCTCTGATGGCGGCGGCGGCAGCAACAACGTAACGTACGATGGCAGATCTTTAATCATCAACGGCCATCGTAAAATTCTCTTCTCCGGTTCTATTCATTATCCTCGCAGCACTCCTCAGGTATTTATTTCGCAACAAATATTTTCACGCTCAAATTAAAGTCAAAAGAATTAATCAGTTGGCGCACCGCTTTGTTTTACTTTGACGAGTGGCTACCAATTATAATATTAATTGCCCTCCTATTTTTTTCTTCCTTTCTTGTTTCTTCCTCCACAAGTAATCAAGATTTTCCTACCGACCTTTTGGTCATAAGTCGTGTTTGCCTTGCCATGTTACGTGCATTTTGGCATTTTTCAATAGAGTTATATATACGTATGAAACAGTTGTACCGAAGAAAGAATTAAAAAAAAAAAACTCAATTTATATTGAAAAACGAGTAAAATCACCATTTGACGGTTTTATGGCTGTAACTTAAACACACGAGTACGTTTTTGACTTTCGTCTGTCAATATCAATGGAGACAAATATGCAAGACTCAACTTTTGTCTTTTGCCAATTTCATTTCCGTTGCATTTAGTGAACATGCACATTATTATTATGTAAAAAATAAAAATGACAAGGTTTTCATACTCTTTTTCAGATGTGGCCGCGGCTAATAGCCAAAGCTAAAGAAGGAGGATTAGACGTGGTACAGACATTAGTTTTCTGGAACCTCCATGAGCCCCGACCAGGACAGGTTAAATATCAACCTATAACTCCTTATTTTTCTCTATAATGTAAGTGCAATCAAAAGTAAGTTGCAAGTCTTTGCTATTGGATTGCAGTTTGATTTTAGCGGAAGACGCGATTTGGTTAGATTCATCAAGGAAGTCCAAGCTCAGGGCTTGTATGTTTGCCTTAGAATTGGACCCTTCATCGAGGGTGAATGGGGTTATGGGTATACGTCTGAACTTTTTGTAGTTCCTTGTGAATAGTGTGGAAACTGTAGACTAATCCACTAATGCTACATGGTGTCAGTGTCCCTCAGCATAAAATTTAAATTATTATTCATAAGCAGTATCACAAATTTGAACTCAATGGAGTATAATAATGATGCAGGGGTCTTCCGTTTTGGTTGCACGATGTTTCCGGAATTGTCTTTAGATCCGATAACGAACCATTTAAGGTAATGCCAATATTCATTTCCCCCGTCTAATTACCTGTAATCAAAGTAACCTGCTATCTGAATACAATTTTTGGCTGATTTGTTATTATTTGATGGCAGTTTCATATGAAAAGATATGCAACAATGATAGTAAACATGATGAAAGCAGCAAGCTTATATGCTTCTCAAGGAGGGCCAATTATACTATCTCAGGTTCAATTTCATAAACATTTACGAATGAGCTTGTGAATTGTTCTATGAATTCATGCACATATATTGAATTTTGAAATTCTAATTAAGAGTGGTAAATCATGTAGATTGAGAATGAATATGGAATGGTAGAACATTCATTTCTTGAGAAAGGACCCCCATATGTTCGTTGGGCTGCAAAATTGGCTGTGGATCTTCAAACGGGTGTGCCATGGGTGATGTGTAAGCAAGACGATGCTCCTGACCCTGTGGTTAGTCAATGACAGATAAATTTTGACTGTATACCGACAGATAAATTTTGGACAATTCTTGTATTTAATTCTACAATTTAATTGATCCTTTGGCAGATCAATGCATGTAACGGAAGGCAGTGTGGAGAAACATTTGCAGGACCTAATTCACCAACTAAGCCAGCTATTTGGACTGAGAACTGGACAAGTTTGTATGTATTAATTGCTGGACAACTTTAATGGTCTCTGCTGTGCTTAATTGATGCCTCTGTTATTTTGTGAAGCTATCAAGTATATGGTGATGAACCAAGAATAAGATCAGCCGAAGACATAGCATATCATGTTGCACTTTTCATCGCGAAAATGAAAGGAAGCTATGTGAATTACTACATGGTATGATAATTAATCTCCTCTTCATCCATTTTAATTATCATAGTATTTATATGTTCCAACAATTCTTTTATGTAGTATCATGGAGGAACAAATTTTGGAAGAACAGCATCTGCATATGTACTCACAGGTTATTATGATCAAGCTCCTCTTGATGAGTATGGTATGTGTCACTCCCTTTTTTTTGGGGGGGGGGGGGGGGGGTGGGCGGGGGCGGTGGGTTAACATAATGCGTAACCAATCTTTAAAAATAAAAATCTTAATTGGTGAGTTAGATTTATGCAGGTCTGCTTAGGCAACCAAAATGGGGTCATCTTAAGGAATTACATTCTGCAGTAAAACTATGCTTGAAGCCTATGCTCTCTGGAGTACCGTTCTCTATGAACTTCAGTGAACTGCAACAAGTAATTAAGCACCCTGAAAAGAACTCATAAGTATGTTATTTTCTTGATTTCACGGTAATGAGTTCATTATTTTGATTTGGTCACAGGCGTTTATTTTCCAAGGAAGCTCAGAATGTGCTGCTTTTCTTGTAAATAAAGACAAGAGAAAAAATGCCACACTTTATTTTTCAAATTTGACGTATGAATTGCCTCCAATGTCAATCAGCATCCTACCGGATTGCAGGACTGTAGCCTTCAACACTGCCAAGGTATTATATATTCATATTATTGGAAAGTTAATGAACTTTTATCTGAATTAACCTGCTAAGTTTCGATAGGTGAGCACTCAATATGGTACAAGATCAATGAAACAAAGACAGAAGTTAGATTCAGTTGAACAATGGGAGGAATATAAAGAAGCAATCCCTATTTATGATGAAACTTCATTAAGAGCAAACATCTTGTTAGAGCAAATGAATACAACGAAGGATGCTTCCGATTATCTTTGGTACAATTTCAGGTAAACCAAAAGTAAAATATTTATGTAATTTTTAAAAAATTAACTCTAGTCATTGCATTTGTTCAATTGCAGATTTAAGCATGATCCCTCGAGCTCTGAATCAGTGCTAAAAGTTTCTTCCCTTGGACATGCTTTACTTGCATTCATCAATGGAGAATTTGTCGGTAAGTTTTTTTTTTTTTAAATCTTAAATTTATAGATGAAAAAATTGAATTGTTTTTGGTATTCCTTAGGATCCGCACACGGAAAACACTCCGATAAAAGTTTTACTCTAGAGAAAATGGTTCATTTCATGAATGGGACAAATAATGTTTCGCTACTCAGCGTAATGGTTGGACTGCCGGTACATACTTCTCAGTACTAAGTTGTTCAGTTTGTTTAGCAAATGATATATGAATTTCATTGGTTTATTAGTATGAATTACATGATCATTGTGATTTTAAGTTAGTTTACTTTTGACTAAACAAGGATTCAGGGTCTTATCTTGAGAGAAGGGTTGCCGGATTACGAAATGTGAGCATTCAAGTTGCAAAGGAGCTCAAAGATTCCAGCAGTTTTTCTTGGGGATATCAAGTTATTGCTTTGCCTTTCTGATCAAATTTATAAACTTTGCATTATAAGCTACTTCTGCCTTTTTTCTCAAGAGCATTTCCGGCAAAAGAGTGACACTTGCTGAAAAAGCATCTCCAAGTGATTTTTTCGATAAATTCCTTTCTTCATTTTGTTTATCATTGACGATATTCTTATACTTTACTGAACAATGAATTCATTTCCCAAAGGTTGGATTATTAGGTGAGAAATTACAAATTTTCACCGATTACGGATCAAGAATAGTTCCATGGAGCAGGTATGGAAGCTCTACTCATCAACCTCTAACATGGTACAAGGTATAGAAATTCAATTAAACTGATTAATTTCGCTGATTTACGTTTAGATCAAATGCCCATACTGTCAATAAACAGTAACCTGCCGGTTTGTGCAAATTTGCAGACTGTATTTGATGCACCCACAGGAATTGATCCTGTTGCAATAAATCTTATTTCTATGGGAAAAGGTGAAGCTTGGGTTAATGGTCAGAGCATTGGCCGATATTGGGTATCATTTCTTACCCCACAAGGCACTCCTTCTCAATCATGGTAACTAATCTATGAGAAATACGTAGATAAGCAATATTGTCATGTGGCTTTGTCTGATTCATTAACAGCGTTAACATACCTTATATTATTCAATTATCTTTTCAGGTATCATATACCGCGATCATTCCTCAAACCTACTGGGAACCTCCTAGTTCTGCTAGAAGAAGAAAATGGATACCCTCCAGGGATATCAGTAGACACAGTATCCGTCACAAAAATATGTGGTCACGTCTCCGATTCGCATCTGCCACCGGTGATTTCATGGAGGAGTCAAAACCGGCAGACCCTGAAGAACCATAAGAAGTTCTCTGGAAGAAGGCCTAAAGTTCAGCTTCGTTGCTCTTCAGGAAGGAATATTTCCAAGATTTTGTTTGCAAGCTATGGAAACCCTAATGGTAATTGTGAAAATTATGCCATTGGAAGTTGCCACTCGTCTAATTCCAGAGCCATCGTAGAGAAGGTAAGATTCCTTCCTTTCAATTTTCAATTTTTATTTTTTATTTTTAATGCTTATTGTCTGAATGTTCTAAAAAATGACTTGAAGCTGTTGAAAATATAGCGAAATACTGCAATTTAGCCTCAGATTTGTACTTTTAAACATGCATATGGCTATGTTACTTTTAAATTTTTATACTGATATTAATTTTCAGATTTAACATAATTTTTCAGGCTTGTTTAGGGAAGAGAATATGTACGCTCCCAGTTTGGAGCGAGAAATTTTATGGCGATCCATGTCCAGGAATCCCTAAAGCTTTGTTGGTCGATGCACAATGCACATGAGAAGTAATTAAGTACATAGAGTAGTAGCTTTCAGCATTCAACAAGTTAATTTAATTTAATCAAATATATACAAAATCTCACTATTTTGTCTGGATTTAAGATTTCTATTTATGAATAATTTAGATCATCGTCACCCATAAGTTGATATTTTAAAGCAGAAGCAAATGTTCGATTTCTCTGCTTAACATTCTTGCGGCTACAACAAGCAGGTTTTATGGCGTGTTCCAAGATCTTGCCAGACAAAGCAATACGAAATTGTGGGGAAAAATTACAGGATAATAAGAAATCACAATCTCGAACAAAGACATTCAATATTTAGTGTCTCATGTATATGATAACATTAAAATCAGATTCAAACACAGGGTCGAAATCTTTAAGTTTATAGCTCGCTCATATTTACTAATTGGAGCTGTGCATAATAAATAGCCCTTTTCTCTGTTAAAAGTGAGAAGTCAAAACCTTCCTAATTTGGTGCCTAATACAACAGGAATGGTGATTGAAACTTTCCCCCACAATTTTCAACTTTTATCAGTTTTCATAATACCTTGTTCAAAGAATTAGAAAAGAAAAAAAATGATTGGTTTATAGTCCGAATTAGAACTGGGTATTTTCGGGTTCGGATCAACTTAATTGGATTTAAGATTGATCGGATTGAAAAAGAATTCACCTGAACACAACCAAAATTATAACCCGATCCGATCCGATTTAAATATGTTCAGATCGGTCAAATAATCGAATTAAATTCGAGTTGAGTGAACTTCTGTACATATTTAGTAAATAGAATATTCAATTTCAGTGTTTAATCTACCTAATCTATTCATTTAAAAAAAAAATTATACTTATAATTTAAGCTTGTGCGGACTTAACAATTAACAATCAATCAAGCTCTAAAATTTTCAATACAATAATTTTCCTCATTATATTATTAACCTTTAATACACACATACTTAACAATTAACAAATAATATATAATATAATATTTACCACCATCAAAACTTCAAAAAAAAGCAAAATTTGGGTTGTCGGGTCTCGGAAGAACTTGCTGATGGTGGATATTACGGCGGCAGATCTGGTAGCAGCAGATCCGGTTGCGGGTTTCATGGCTGCGGGTGCGAAGCTGCGCTTCGTCCGTGCCTACTCTGTGTTTCACTGCCGGCTTCTGCTTAGCTTTTGGCTTTTTGTGATGTGTGTGTGTGTTTGTGTGAAGTCACGTGATTATGAGGGTGAATGACGTGAGGCCGTGAAAACAGTGAGAACTGAGAAAGGCTCTGTGCACGTGTTTGTGTGTGGTCGTGAGCGAGTGTTATAATTCCTTTTTTTTTTTCGTTTGACCTTTTTTTTTTTTTACCCATCTCGATTGGGTTTTTGGATCGGATCTGGTGAAACCCGATCCAATCACTTTCCAATCGGATTGGTTAAATGATATCCGATCGGGTTTTAGGTGAATAATTCAATTCGATTCAAACCTAATATTTTTTAGATTAGATGGAATTGGATTGAATTATTTACCCACCCTTAATGCAAATGAATCTTTTACTAAAAGTTTTAATATTAGAAGATAATACGATGTAAGGCAAAAAGACATTGATCGCTCCTTTAGAAAATAAACAAGTTTAATCTTTTTATTTTTATTTTGTAACAAATCACATCAACCAATTAAGGTGGTTTGTCTTCAACATGTTTTTGATAGGTCAGCAACAAAGCAATAGCGCGTCACGCTAGCTTTGCATTAAAGCAACACATATACTCTATTTATTGGTAGGTTTTTGATAACTTATAAATTTACATCTAGCTTTGGCACCTAGGCTAGCATAATTTTATTTTACATGAAACAGTATTCTTTGTCTATTGACATTTTATTGTTGCATGTAACCACCATTAATATGATAGATTTTCTCGCCTTTACTTTTAGTGAATTAACATGATAGATAATTATTATTAACATAGGTAGATAAATAAACATGAGAATTTGTTATTTATCATTGTTTAATTGACTTGTTACTAGCTAGTACAAAGGAGGTACTCTAGCTAGCTCTGACTTGCTCAATCAACCTGGTATGGTGCTTAATGCATCAATTTATACTAACGTAAAAAATTCGATGCGCAACTTGAATTGGTGTGACATACTTTGGAAATCATTTAAAGAAAGATAATTAATGTGCATGCAGTAAAGGTTAAAAATCTTCATTTTATGGATAGTACCATTTTACACGTATAAAGAGGTTTAAATTTACTCTGCTTGACTATTTCTACATAAAGCCATGCATTATTCGTTTGAAATCTATCATCGACATTTGCTCATCTCAATTAGTCAAGAGCGGTGAGAAGTAAAATAAAATATATACAGTGGATATCCTTGGCGTAGATGTTTATATTTTGAAAATATACATCTTTTCTCTCCAATGTAGATGTTCTTATCTATTAACGATAACTTGCTTAAAGCTCAAAACTGTATTTCACAAAATGCGGGCATAACCGAGTGTGAAAAATTTTATATACATATATACATACATGTGTGTGTGTGTGTGTACTGATGTAGATTGCCTAGAATATTACCCAACTGCCTATGTTTTTGAGAGCTTGTGACTGCCGTTACAGAAACTTAACTAAGAGAATCCAAAAGAGATACAAATGGTGAGTGAATCAGCGGTGTTAGTACAAGTTGTTTATTTTCTATCTCTGCACTAGGATCTACATATAGATATTAATTATACTTCCATTTGTGGAAAATTTCCAGACAGAATGAGAGGGTACAAGTAGTTAATTATAATGATTTTCGTTTGAAAAATAAAACAATAATAGCAGAAGTGTACATGTGGAAGAATTAAGCTTGGAGATGTTGCGGTTGTTGTGTTGCTACTGGTGCTTTATATTATTTCTGGCAGCAATTTGCAGCGGCCGTGGGCGCCGGCCTGAACATCATGATGATCATGATCATCGGAATGTTACATACGATGGGAGATCTTTAATCATCAACGGCCACCACAAAATTCTCTTCTCTGGATCCATTCATTATCCTCGTAGCACCCCCGAGGTATTGATTCTATTACCGCATGCTCTTTCGTTATCAATACATGGAGATGAAAGTGATGACCATCTAAGTAAAATGAACAAAATACTAGATAGATGATGCATAATCATCCAAATCCCGTTGTTTTGGGTTGGTGAAATACCATATTGTTGTTGAGAAAATCATGATTTCGATGCAGTTCAAATATCTCATTAATTTCTGGCATATGAATTTCTCTTTGTATTTATAGCAGCCAAATTCATTCCAAATGAGTTGATGCTGCTCATCGTCTGCGCATTGAAACGCAATACAAAAATATTCATAGTTTATTGTTTCCTCAAATATTTATCTAAACTCAAGCTAGCAAGCAGTTGGTATTCCCAGAATTTTGAGTACTATTTATGATATATTTAAAAAAAATGTTTTATTTATTTGATAAAGAACTCAACATCCATTGTAGAAGCACCCATTAACACCCCCCCCCCCCCAAAAAAAAAAAAACACCCAAAAACACACACACACACACACACACACACACAAACACACAGAGTAATATCATACTCACATGTGACATGCAGCTGAGGAAAACTTAAAAAGCAAATTTTATTCATTATTTTTGTGATACAACAAATGATATTTTCTTTTTCCTACGTTTTCTTGCCCATATAAAGGCATAAAGCTAGCATAATATCTCAACAAACTCGAGCCATGAAGTAGTGTACAAGTTTGTACATAAATTAGCAAAATTTGTTTACGTTGCTGAACATTTAAAACACACACTACCCTAACAAACCTAATCCGTTTGTTATAACTTTGTTTCTTCAGATGTGGCCATCTTTGATAGCCAAAGCAAAAGAAGGAGGCTTAGACGTAATACAGACGTATGTTTTTTGGAACCTCCATGAACCCCAAAAAGGACAGGTGATTTTTTAACTCATTAATACATTCATCATCATCATCATCATTGTTATTTGGCTGCAAATTGGTGATAAAATTATGCTTAATTTTTCTTTAAATTGCAGTATGACTTCAGTGGAAGAAACGATATTATTCGGTTCATTAAAGAAATACAATCCCGGGGCCTTTATGTTTGCCTCAGGATTGGCCCTTTCATTGAGAGCGAATGGACTTATGGGTAATTTCACTCTTTTTAATATTTTTTTGGTTCAAAATTTTATTTACCCATCTCACTCCACCGCAATCACGGGCGAAACTTGCGAGGGGACCATAATGAAAACAAACAAAACATACTGAGGCCGAGACCCACAAAAACAGATCTAGAACTGGGCATAATGGAATAAATCTAAATTGTGAGGGCCAGGAATTAAAAAAATCATATTTCATAGTTGACAAAATTTGCAACGATGGACATCGTGCAGGGGCCTACCAATTTGGTTGCATGATGTTGCAGGCATTGTCTTTCGATCTGATAATAAACCCTACAAGGTAATAATTATATAATTAGCCACACTGCCCGTTTCCATTAACAGTAATTTAATCACATTTTCTCACTTTTTAATTTATGTTACCTCAGTATTACATGCAAAGATTTGTGACAAAGATAGTAAACATGATGAAATCAGAAAAGCTCTATGCTTCACAAGGAGGTCCAATTATATTATCACAGGTACTAATTACTGATTAAGTTCCCAGGTAGTTAAAAAAAAAAGGAAAAAGAAAAAGAAAAAGAAATTGTGAAATGTTCTGCCATTAATTATCATCAAGGTTGTAATTAAAAAATAAAATTGCATGCAGATAGAGAACGAGTACCAAACAATAGAACCAGCTTTCCATGAGAAAGGGCCTCCTTATGTTCTGTGGGCAGCCAAAATGGCAGTGGATCTTCATACTGGGGTGCCCTGGGTTATGTGCAAGCAAGATGATGCTCCTGGTCCCGTGGTTAGTTTACTATTTGGTCTCTTTCGCAATTTCTTCAGAATTGAGTTTCTGTGATTTTGGAAGTGCTTTTTCAGATATCAAAAGCACTTTCTTCCAAGACAACATCTGCTTTTCTTTCACTTCTTTTTTCTTATGATAAATTTTGTATCGGAGGAACTCACAATAGATAAATGCATGCAATGGGATGAGATGTGGAGAAACATTCAAAGGACCTAATTCACCTAATAAACCATCAATTTGGACAGAGGATTGGACAAGTTTGTATGTTTCTCACATTGTAATTAATTTATTTTCTGTTTAGCATTTAAGAAATTTTCTATTAACTTTGTAAATAACCCAACCCAACTAATTTCTCTTTTGATTTTTCTCTTTGAAGCTACCAAATATGGGGAGGAAAGCCGTACATAAGATCAGCACAAGATATTGCATTTCACGTTGCGTTGTTCATTGCTAAAAATGGAAGCTATGTAAATTATTATATGGTATGATATCCCTCAGCTAAATTCATGATCATCAACCGATCATCACAGCATATTGTTTTTTTACTCTCCCTAATGATTTGATTTCATGCACAGTATCATGGAGGAACTAACTTCGGTAGAACGGCGGCGGCATTTATGATAACAGGTTACTACGATCAAGCTCCTCTCGATGAGTATGGTATGTATATTTTTTCAAAATCAATCTTAGAACCACATGCTTGTATTAGACGGGATTTTAACCTGTAATTAAAGATTTTATTTGGTAACTTCAGGATTAGTTAGAGAACCAAAATGGGGCCACCTAAAAGAATTACATGCTGCAATAAAGTTATGCTCAAGGCCTTTGCTTACTGGGTCACAAAATGTTATCCCTCTGGGTCAACTACAAGAAGTAAGAATGTCTCAATCTGAACTCTTCAAGAATTTTCTTTCATAAATTCTGTACCTTTGAGTAAAATTAAGCTTTTCGGTTTGTTCTTTTCAGGCCTTTGTGTTTGAAGAAACTTCAGGAGTATGTGCTGCATTTCTAGTAAATAATGATGAGAGAAAAGCTCCGACAGTTCTCTTTCGGAACATCTCATTTGAACTGCCTCCTAAATCAATTAGCATTTTACCAGATTGCAAGGCTGCAGCTTTCAACACAGGAAGGGTTAGGTTCCAAGCCATTTTCATTTCAACAATAACAGAAGAACAAGATTGATGCTCCTTTTAACTTGTACATTTTCAACTATAATGAACATGGATATCCGACAATGCATTATTTGTTCACTTGCTTCTCTACCAGGTAAGCACGCAATACAATCGAAGATCAAAGACCTCAAACCAGAAGTTTGATTCAGTTGAAAAATGGGAAGAATACAGAGAAGCTATCCCAAACGTCGACAATACTTTATTAAGAGCAGAAGGATTGTTAGATCAAATTATTGCCGCAAAGGATGCATCTGATTATCTTTGGTACACTTTTAGGTATTCTCAATTGAAGACTTGAAGTAGTTTATGCTTACTTAAAAACTAGCTGGAACAGACTTAGCTAGATGATCGACTAACGTAACATGCTTGCGATGCTTTGTGAAAAATCAGGTTTCATTATAACTCCTCTAATGCTCAAGCTCCACTAGATGTGCAATCCCAAGGCCATATTTTGCATGCATTTGTAAATGGAGAATACACAGGTAAACTCCAATCTCTCAGAGAACTTTCGGTGTAATTTCTCGGCAAGGCTTTCCGGAAGAAAACCAGTTCTCGATGTCAAATTTTAAAATGCTTTAATGTTGACTTCACTTTTCTGGTCTCTAGGATCTGCTCATGGAAGTCATGACAACGTAAGTTTTACCCTGAAGAATACAGTTCACCTGAGACATGGGACAAATGATGTTGCCTTACTTAGTGTAACAGTTGGATTGCCCGTACGTCCTACACTAATTCTCTTTCCTTCTCCAATAATTTCATGCATCTTGATGAAGCTAACAAATCCACCGAGAATTTTCTGAGTGATTTTATTCTAATTTAAAGGATTCAGGTGCATTTCTTGAGCGAAAGGTTGCCGGAGTGCATAGAGTGATAGTTAAAGACAAATCTTTCACTAATTGTAGCTGGGGGTATCAGGTAAGAGCCTCTTAGCCACCAAATGTAAATTTTATAAGCTCAGTGTTATGCAACCAAATGTTAATATCATAAGCTATGTGTTATGCAACCAAATGTTAAGTTCATAAGTTAAGTGTTTGTCCTTAATTTGTAATGTGTTTAATTTGTTTTTAGTTTTACCCACGTTTTTGTTCTCTACAATTGTTCTACAATTCAGTTTTCTTGTTTCAATCTAACAAATATCTGGCATTCATAAAACTCACAACCCTTTTCATCTGTCAAATAAGAATTCTTGGTACTTATATTACTTTATGTTTCGATGAAGGTTGGGTTAATAGGAGAGAAGTTACAAATATATTCCAATTTGGGATTGGATAAAGTACTATGGAGTAGCATTAGAAGCCCTACTCGCCAACTCACATGGTATAAGGTATCAAGCTAATGCATGATTTAGTAAAAAATCTCGTGGTTTCTGTGAAATAAATAGGGGTTCAATCTTAAAACATATGTCATTCGGAGTCAACATTAATGGAGTTCACGCGAACCTTTTGTTTTGATGCCGACTTGCAGACTACATTCAGGGCCCCAGCAGGAAATGATCCTATTGCATTGAATCTTCAATCTATGGGAAAAGGTGAGGCTTGGGTTAATGGCCAAAGCATAGGTCGCTATTGGGTCTCCTTCAAAACCTCTAAAGGGAATCCTTCACAGACAAGGTATGCAGTAAACATACTGACTTCGATCCACTTCTGTGCAGCAACTTATTTCTAATGTGTTACAAATTCTTCACGCAGTAATCTTTTTGTGATGTGTTGACTTATATATCATCGACTTTTCTTCTGTTTTGGTCGAAAATCTGGTAAATCTGTTTAGTTCCAAAATCCCTGAGCTATTAAGATTATGAAAATTATTAGTGAAATTTATTGAAAGCCCATGTGCAAGAGGGTTTTTAGTGAATTCTGAAACCACCAAGCTCGGCTTAATTAATCTTGATAATTGTTGACAAAAGATTGTTAAAACAACTAGTACCTGCCTCTCACATTTCTCACATCAAAGGAATCAAATCTGAACCATATTCTACTTGTTGGCATGCCCCTGTTCTCAGGTACCATGTCCCTCGAGCTTTCTTGAAGCCCACCGGCAACCTATTAGTTCTGCTAGAAGAAGAAAACGGTAACCCTCTTGGGATTACTGTGGACACTATTGCAATTAGAAAAATATGTGGCCACGTCACCAATTCACATCTACCTCCGTTGAGTACCTGGTTGAGACACCAATCAAGAGGAGATACAGGTATAAAGAAGTTTGGCAAAAAGCCTACAGTTCAGCTTCATTGTCCATTGGGAAAGAAAATTTCCAAGATAGTATTCGCAAGCTTTGGAAACCCTGATGGTGATTGTGAAAGATATGCCGTCGGGAGCTGTCATTCATCTCATTCTCAAGGAATTGTAGAAACGGTAATTGTCTTTCTATGTCTCCTCATAATAATTTGCATTCAGAACCATTGCATCCCGTTCTCCTTAGCTGGATGAATGAAAGCATGATGATTTTGTCAGTGTGATCAGTTCCAGTAAAATCTTTCTTAGAAGAAAATAAAACCTTAGCTGGATGAATGAAAGCATGATGATTTTGTCAGTGTGATCAGTTCCAGTAAAATCTTTCTTAGAAGAAAATAAAACCCCAATTCGCAGTGGTGTTCTACAATGAATTGCTGAATACATATCTTTAGCCAAAAGATTTAATAACTTGAGACTTACTTCATACAGAATTCACAGCTACGTTCCATGCATTTCAAGTTAATAATTTATGCACATATTGCATATTCACTTTAATATTGAATTGCATATTTTTATTGTGCTAATGTACAGGCCTGTATAGGGAAGAGCGGGTGTTCTATTCCCCTTTCAAGTCGATATTTTGGGGTTGACCCGTGTCCAGGCATCCATAAAGCTCTGTTGGTTGACGCACAATGCAGATGATATTGAGCTACTATTTTACACCACTTCTAGTGCAGCGTGAATGAACATTATCTCAATTTCTGATCTAAACTAGTATGCATTGTATTCATTTTTTGGTGCATCATCAACGAATAATTACCATAATGCAAATCAAAGAACTCATTAGATTGCTATTAATGCACAATTATTGTCAGTTACTCGCAGAGAAATGCCCATAGACAGGAGAACCACCTCATAATGAATAACAGAGATCAGCCATTATCAAATTGAGAGTGTCAAATTTTGCAAAATAACAAAATTGAGTAACAAAAAGAATGAAAGAAAGTTAATAAATAGTCCACACACTATTGTATCAATAACAACAGTAAAAAATAAACCACTGATTGTGCCCTCCCAGCTTGAAGAACAACATAATGTAATGCTTCCATTACAACAATGAGAAAGGGAAAAAAAAAATTTAAAATAAAAGAAAATAAAAAAAACACTTACAGTTGAAAAAAGAATATGCAATTAATTTGTTAAGGTAAAAAGAAGAAAGAAAAAGAGTATTCTTGATAATTTCAGCTCTATATCAATGAATCAAGCCTATTTAGGCGTGAAAATAGAAGGAAATGAGAAAGGAGATATTCTATCACAACAATTTGAAATTAAAGAAGGATACCTAAAAGGGCTGAGCATTATATGCTGAAAAGCAACATAAGGAGCCATTTGGTTTGGGCATCAGCCTGCAACCATCACTTCAAACTCCAAGATCTTGAGAGACAGCATTGATAGAGGACTAAAATTCATATATCCAGTCTTGGAAGAGGTACAGTAAATCCAATTATGCTTTAGCTACCATCACTTGCTTCTCTTTCCTTTCTCTTAGCAGATTTATTCTCCTCGATAGCACAAAAATCTGATGGTAGGATAGCTTTCTGTGAAGGTAATTCGGCAATGAAAAGCAGAGTTTGTGCCCACCCAGCATATTTTCCATATTTGCTCACAAATGCCTCTGCAACACGGCTACAGAGCTTAGGTGTCAAACGGGCACCTGCAAGCTCGGGGAGAAGGCACCTTGTAGCAATCTTGTGCAACCCCAAAATGAAGAATATTTCCACATCAGAATGACATGATTACCCAAAAAAAAAAAAAAAAAAGATGCAGACAGATGGTTCACTCAAAGCTAATGCCTGCACAATATGTTACCATCTCATGGGAAACCATTCCAACAGTACTAATTTAACAAAAATTAGCAAACAAATCACTAAGATGTTAAACTCGTGTAGCATACCTTCCAGACATGCGTGTCGACAGGAATGGCATGATGCTGATCAAGAGAGAATAGAGCTATGCATGCTGCTACCTTAGGACCAACTCCAGGTAAAGTACAGAGAGCATCAATCACCTCTTGGAGATCCAATTTACGAAAAGAAAGAAGCCATTCTGCTCCTCCGCCGTGTTTTGATTGCAAAACATCTACAGTGCCGGTTATGTATTTGGCCCTGTTCACCGAGAGCATGGACAAAAATCATTCATCAGTTTGTGCTTACTAGGTTAAATGTCACTTAAAGACAGGTATGATATGGAATGTCAAAATTCCAAGAAAAATTGAGTTTTTCAGAACATTATTTATGCAGCAACGAAAAAAATATATCTGCACATTCATCACTCTGTCATCTTGCTATAGAAACATAAATATTCATCAGTTACACAGATTCTATACGCTAGCTTAACTGCTTAAGGGAGTGTCTACAACTGAATAGAAGTGAAGACTGAGGAGCTGACCTGTAACCAAAACCAGCATTTCTGAGCTCGATCTCTGAGACTAATGATAATCTTTCCAAAGATGGGAACTCATGAAACTCAAAACCCTCAACTTTACCCAGATGACTCCCCAAACTCGACAAAAAGTCAACCATTTTAGTAATCCTTGCAATATTATTGTTCGAAGAACAGAGAAACTGAAGCAAGCACTCAACCGGGTCCTGCCTCAAAACCCGGGCACCCGCCAAATACTTGGCCAGCTCAGCAAAACGACAATCAGAAGCCGAAAATCCCTCCCAGAGCTCACCCAGGGAAATACCCATGTTGAGAAAATCCAGGAGAGCCGATTTGGCAGCAGGTTCTGAGGGGGAAGTGTGGATGTGGTAGCAAACGTCTCCGTTCTGGAGGTGCTTGAGGGAGATGAGGTGGGGCCCAATGGGGCCGGTGTATTGGAGAGGACCCGTTTGTTTCCATCGAAAGGTTTGACCGGTCGGGAATGTGAGGGGTAACGAGAGCTCTGATTGGGTGAGGTTGAGTGGGGTCCATTTTGAGGGTTTATTGGTGATCAGAGTCTGCCGGTTTGGTGGAGTTGACGGCGGCTGCGGCGTGAGTCTCGGCTTTTTCGCCGGGGAGAGGGAGTTCTTCAATGATTGCATGATCAGTATTGCGTCTCCGATTCTTCTCTTCAGTCTTCCCCCTCCCGCGCGGACACGGCAAGCCGGGGACGGGAGAGATGACCAATTTTGCTTTGTTTTTTTTTTTTTTAATATTTATCCACTAATCTAATGCATAATAAATACTTGTAAGAAAATCATTAGCAGGGGAGAGTTTTTCTTTCTAAGGCAATAGAAAAATTCTTCGGTGCATTTCAGTTGTACTGACTTTTGATACCCAAGATTTTGATTGATTTTAATTATGTTGCTGAATTTTTATCATGTTGCTGAATTTTTGTCATATTGTCCGTTGGCTAGTGAGTAATCAGTCACGAAAGAAGATTGAAATATAAGCATTGTAATTTGCATATTATGTAATAATTCTTTGTCAAACATCTATCGCATAATTATTCAGTAAACTCATTTATCTTGTAAAGATCTGATATAGTTTTTTAAATATAATTTATTTAAATAAAAATTTTATTAATAAAATTTTTATTTAAAAAATTTTAGTTATTTAATTATTTATAAAATTTTTTATTAAAATTTATAAAATTATTTTAATAAATAAATTTTTTAAAACTATGCTAGTAAAAAAATAAAATTATTAAATAAATAAATTATATTTTAAATATTTTAATATTAAAAAAATTTTAATTTATATTTTTAAAATTTTAAATTTTGAGTTTTTGTTAGTAGAAGTAAAATAATTTGTTTAAGTTTAAAAAGTTTAATAAGAAAAATAATTAAATAAGAACAAAAATTATAATAAGAGTTTATATGATTAAATAAATATTTATAATCATTAAATAAATTATACTAAATATACATTAAATTTTTTTAAAATTATGATTTAAACTGTGACGAATAAAGAGTAAGTTAAAATAAAATTAAATTATAAAGACATTAGATTTTTTTTAATACATTTAAACGATAAACTTTGAAAATAAAATGTTAACAAAAGCATTAACATTTTTTTAATTAAAATCTATATATTTTACCATTTTATTAAAATTTTTGAACTAAATTGAATGAATATGAATATCACTTTAATGCTCGAATAAAAACTAACCTACAACATACAAAACATTTCTTGTTTTCCGAAAATGAGGATGGCCTACTCAATTGAAAAATAAATTCTGAAATTATATACACACAAACTCGTATGCACTACACGGTTATTTTCTGTGTTGATAAAATAAAAATAAAAAGAATTATACGCAAACTAATTGACATCGAGCGTTTCAAAAATTAAAAAAAAAAACATCTGGAGACGCTAAAAAAAAAAAGTTAGTATATTGATTTTCTTTTTGCAAATGGATTATTATTAATCCAGTGAATTTAGTAACGTTTTGATTTTTCACGGGGGAAACAACATCTGCACCTCCTCATTTTATGATTTCTCAAGAAAGACTATAGTTTGTCCATTTGTGCAACATGTCCTTAATCCAATAATCCTATCAAATTGACTGAAATAACAAGCAGATTTTCATTGAGACATATTTATGAAATACCTCTAATGATATTTGACGTGTAAATAACAAATTCTCCAAGATAAAGAACAGTGGGTAAAAGCACGAAATAGGAAAAAAAAAAAAAAAGCTGAAAGAAAAAAGGAAATTGGTCAGTGCAATTCATACATGGAGTCGTGGACTCATTTGATACGAATGGAAAAGGTACGCATTATTTGAAGAAAAATTAAGAAATTAGGGCAGTCATTTCCCTGATAGGCATATGTCATAGGGACCGTCATTCATGCCAAAACAGACATTTATCTTACACGCCCCAAGGAACGCCGCGGCTGAGGGGCACGCTCCAACAACGATCCATCTTGCGCGTGGGACTTCGACACTTTCTCCAATATCGTAAATATAATTAAATAAAAACGAGAAATTTAAAAAAAAATAAAAAATAAAAAATCGAAAATCTCTTATTTCTCTGACCAAAAGCGAAACGCCTACAGCACGAACAAAGCCAAAGCAGCAGAGAGAGAGAGAGAGAGATAGCGATTAGAGAGCGAGTGCGAGCCCTATTCTCTCTCTTGAATTGCCCTTCGTTTGATCCAATTTTCCCACCAATCAGAGACCCCACCTTTCACTCTTTGCTTTTCCATTTCTTTCAATGCCAGCCTCCCCTTCCTTCCATTCAGGTAAATTCCCCCAATAATTCAAAATTCTCCTCCGCTCTCTTTTCACAGTCTCTTACTCTCTCCAATTATCAATTCTTCTTTGTAATTGAGTTTTAATTTCGTTATTCCATTCTTTCAGATACTCGGAAATGGAAGAGGCGGAAGCGAGAGCCACGAAAGCAACTCAACAAGCACGACGAAGACGACGTCGTAGAGGACGAAGACGAGGAACAAGACAACAATGAAACGGATAATCACAATAACAATTCCAGCGTGGACCACCGCGACAACGGAGACGATTTCCAGCACGCGTCGGCGCCGGATCCGGCCTCAAACGAGACCGAGGTCCTGATCGACGGCGGGACCCGCATATGCGAGTTTCCTGCCGTGGTTCAGCGCGTGGTGAACCGGCCGCACTTTTCGGTGATGGATATTGTGGCCATTGAGGCGGCGAATTTGGCCGGGGACGCTAGTGGGAGGAGTTCGACGGTGGCGTTGGAGAATATTTCGTATGGGCAGCTGCAGGCTTTGTCAGCTGTGCCAGCCGATTGTGCGGCGTTGGATCCTGAGAGGAGCGATACATCGTGTGTGATTACTCCGCCGCAAATTATGGAAGGAAAAGGTGTTGTCAAGCGGTTTGGAAGTAGAGTTCATGTACTTCCTATGCATTCAGGTTCTAACTCTATCCCAATTCTCTTTTTGTATTCAGTTTTGTAGGGAGTGGCCGATACTTGCTGCTTTATATGTAAAGTGACAGTGTAAGAATCAGTACCTTTCAGCTTTAGCTTTGAAGGACACAAAAACTTAGCCAGCTTAAGGAATTTGGTTACTTTTGTTTTCATAATGAATTTGGTTGTGGGGTGTTTTTCATTACTGTATGCTAGAATAGTCTGAGTTTCGTTGGCTACAGGGAGTCTTGACTAATTCAATCTTGCAGTTATATGATACTTTTGCAGTGTTGTCACTATAAACAAGAGGACGCTAAAATTTCAGGATTATATGAGTATGGAAAGCCATTGTCTGGCAGTGACTACAATTGACCTGCAATCTCCTAATTTTGAGGTCAACATAAACAATATCTGAACAGGGTTAAGCATTTAAAGTTGGAATAGTTTTTGGATTACTTGGTATAAATTCATATGTCATGTTAAGATTAAGTTTGTCACCATTTGAATACCACCAAAAAGATCTTGCTTGGCATTTTGTTGTGCAGATTTTTTCCGACGCGTGTCTGTATTAATATAAAATTGTAATCATCTTTTTCTTTTGTTTTTAATTTTATTTGTCTTGTGTTATTCTTGCATGAACAGATTGGTTTTCCCCAGACACAGTGCATCGACTTGAAAGACAAGTGGTGCCACATTTCTTCTCTGGGAAATCTCCAGATCATACACCAGAGAAGTACATGGAATGTAGAAACTATATTGTGGCCAAATATATGGATAATCCAGAGAAAAGGCTTATAATTTCTGATTGTCAGGGTTTGGTGGAAGGTGTTAGCCCTGAAGATCTAACTCGAATTTTTCGATTCCTGAACCACTGGGGGATTATCAATTATTGTGCTGCTGTCCCAAGTCCTGAGCCTTGGAATAGTGGGTCCTACTTGAGAGAGGATTCAAATGGTGAGGTTAGTGTTCCGTCGGATGCCTTAAAGTCCATTGACAGCTTGATTAAATTTGACAAGCCTAAATGTAGCCTCAAGGCAGCTGATGTTTATTCATCATCGTGTGATGGTGCTGATTTTTTTGACTTGGACAACACCATCCGAGAGCGTTTATCTGAAAACCATTGCAATTATTGTTCTCAGCCGATTCCTGCTGTGTACTATCAGTCACAAAAGGAGGTAGATGACAGATTCTCTCCTCTTACTTTTGTTTATTTCTTTATTCTTATCATCAGTTTATCTACCAACATGGACATTGTATCTGCATAGAATTCTGAAACTGCGGAATTTTTTCCTGACTTGCAGTACGTTTTTTATTCAAAATAGAGTAAATCTTAAATGAAATTGTTGAAACTAATTTTTTATCTGTAAGCCATAAAATTTATTATATGTTTACTTAAGTGGTTTTGAAAGTCACTCTCTTGGGTGCATTTTATTGAGGGGACAAAACCACTGCTCAACTTAAAGATCAAAGGCTGCTTACAGTCACTTAGACACAAATTAACTTTTATGAACTGTCTTTGTAAACCTTGGTTTTACAAAAATGTTGCTAGTCTTATTTCCTATTTTCATTTTACTCTGGCTGATAAGTATCTTGTTTAACAGGTTGACGTACTTCTATGTCCTGAATGCTTCCATGAAGGAAGATTTGTTATTGGTCATTCAAGCCTAGATTATATTAGGGTTGATCCAGCAAAAGAATATGGTGATATTGATGGAGAGACTTGGAGTGATCAAGAAACATATTTGCTGCTTGAGGGTATAGAAATGTATAATGATAATTGGAATGAAATTGCAGAGCATGTCGGTACCAAGTCAAAAGCACAATGTATCCTCCATTTTGTCCGTCTACCCATGGAGGATGGCATACTGGAAAATGTCGAAGTTCCCAACACATCCAGGACATCTAATTCATCAAGTAGAGATGATCATGGACGATTGCATTCAACTGTAAATGGCGATCTTCCAGGTTTTCTTACATGCTTGTGTTTCCACTTTTTCCAATCATTATGATGATGGTATAGGTGTAACACGTGTACATTCTGCTGCATTATATCAGGAGCAGGCCTTCAAGAAGCTGATATGGAAAACCGTCTTCCATTTTCAAATTCTGGGAATCCAGTTATGGCATTGGTGGGTGACTGTAGTGACTTCAATTATTGATGTTTGAGTTATATGATGCTTTATTGGTTTAGTATTGACTTTGAGATCCTCTGTTTCATTTTATCTTGGTATATGGGGTCTGCAGTGGTTTATGATTAGGATTCTGAAATTCTCTCTTTTGACTTTATGATTCTTGAGTTGCATTATTATAGTTTTCTATTTTCTGAATAAATTATTAGTTAAGAGCAAATGCAAAGATTCTTATATGAGGAACTTACTGTTCTTTGTACTTGACGTTTTAAGTTACTGTTCTCACCTGATAGCTATTTCCACTTAAAACCTGGTTGGTCAACTGTAGGCTACCAGTTAACTGACTTAGGCAGTATATCTCCGTGGGCTCAGATATTAAATTAGCATACATGAATATGCATTTTCACCATTTTTCTGAATGATAATTGATTTGTATGCAAATTCATTGAACGGTTGAAACATAAGAGGATTTTTCTTTTGTGGTTTTTCTGAAATTAATCAGTGTTATATTTCTAGGTTGCCTTTTTAGCTTCTGCTGTGGGGCCAAGAGTCGCTGCAGCTTGTGCCCATGCATCCTTGGCAGCATTGTCTAAACAAATGGAAGGTGCTGGACATGGTAATAGGTTAGTCTATTTCCTTCCCATTTCTCTCATTAATGACAAAAATGGATATCTCCTTTTGTGTTACATTCAGTGTGTCAGAATTATTTCTTAGGGAATTTTTCATTTAGGACTCTATGAGATAAAACATATACAAATTTTCTCTAGTTGTCTTCATGACCGATCTTGTCATTAAAAAGGATCGTTTGTATTGTTGGCTCTTAGGTGCACAACATGACTTCTTCCAATTGTTAAGAAGTACTTGAATTGTTAAGAAGTACATGAAGAACAGAGGAAATTTTCAATTGTTTTAGCTGGCAGGGAAGAATCTAGGCTTCTGCATGTATTTTGCTTTATCTTTTAAATCTATTCATGTTATTAACCACTCATTTCACCTCTGCAGGATGAACTCAGAGAATGTACATAATAGAGAAGGTATGTTGTAAGCTTTTAATCTTTAATTTTTTCATATTCCCTAAATTTTTTCACTCTTTCCTGCATTTTGATTAATTTACTTGAATGCTTCTGTGATTAAACTTCAGAAGAGAACTCAGGAGTTCATGGTTCTTGGGGTCAAAATGGGGCTGAGTCTGCTCTATTATCTGCCGAAAAAGTAAAAGCTGCTGCTAAAGCTGGTCTTGCTGCTGCAGCAACAAAAGCAAAACTGTTTGCTGATCATGAAGAACGAGAAATACAGAGGCTATCTGCTAATATCATAAATCATCAGGCAATATTTTTTTCCTAGTTCAAGTCTTCAATTCTGTTCACATGAAAGTCAATTTTATTCTCCTAATGTTGATACAATTCTACCTTGGGGTTTATATGGGCTTTTTTGCATATATACATACCTGTGTGCTGTGTGCATTAGTTGTCTGTTAGTTATAGGTGATAATGGTGTTAAACCTGATTTCTGTTGATCACTTGTGTTGATTTCTGGCAGTGTGAATAGAAAATATTCAGTCATGTCTGCTCAATTTGGAAATTTTATTTATTTATTTTTGAATTTCTGATCACATGGTTTTGAGCAACATGTTTTAGCTGATTTTGTTCCATTGGACTGACTGGGAGTCATAGATGCGGCTAGGCAGCAAAATTTGTATGGTGCTTCTGCTGATGTTTAGTTGCACGGAATATTTGAATAGTGCCCAAAAAAGTCATTTATCAAACCCAGTAAAAGTCCTGTACAGAAAATTAGCTCACTGGGTTCCTTGTTTATTGCTTCAATATATTTCTGCAACAATGTTGGATTTGCTATCTCATAATTCTATTCAAGTAACTAGATTAACTGAACCAGCAGAGCAGGGTAAAATTTGTTCTACTTTCTGTATATCTGGAAACCCCAGGATGGCTTTGATGGGGCACCCAAAAGATTAAGATCAAGTTTCTGTCAAGATGCTGCCATTTGAGTTTGTAATTTTTAAGGAAACGGGAGTTTCCGATAGAGTACTAAGACTGGATGCTGCTGCTGTCCAGACCCTTGTTCCGATTGTCCCATAGGTTGACTGATATAGTTGCTCCAGATTTATTCTGACATATTTAAGGGATGACATGCCATTTGGATGGAATGTGTGACAAATGTTGATTCATCTCAAGCTAAGATTCTTTTTGACTGCTTCCTTTGTTCAAAATATGATAAACAACGGGTAATTGTTTCTCTTGATTCAATGGGATCTGTCCTGCATGAATTCTTCCAGTTAGATTGTATAAGTGTTGACATCTTGATGCATCAACTCTCAAGAAAATTTTCTGTTTCTAATGAAGTTTTAAGATCTTCATGGAGAAAAAATTGAAATTTCTCTTACCATTTCACTGCTACAACATTTATTTATTGATACAGTTGAAAAGATTGGAGCTAAAGCTGAAGCAGTTTGCGGAAGTGGAAACCTTGCTAATGAGAGAATGTGAACAAGTTGAGAAGACAAGGCAGAGGTTTGCCACTGAGCGGACCCGCATAGTATCAACTCGGTTGGGACCTGGTGGAGTCCCTTCACAAATGAATCTACCTGGTGTTGCGCCTTCCATGGTTAACAATAACATTGGTGCCAATCGGCCGCAAGTGATGTCAGCCTCATCTTCGCAACCAAGCATTCCAGGTTACAGCACCAACCAGCCAGTCCATCCCCACATGCAGTTTAGGCCCCAACAGATGTTTCCAATGGGGCAGAGGATGCCTCTAACATCTTTACAAGCATCATCTTCAGCACCTTCGAATGTCATGTTTAACACTCCAGGCGGTCCTCAGCCTACTTTGAATCATCCGATGATCAGGTCTGCGTCAGGAACGAGTTCGGGTCTTGGTTAAAGCAGGTACTCAGACTCCTTTAATACAATTCGATAGGATCATTGCTTACTTTCTGGAATGAGCCAGGGAAGTGTTTTATTTTAGATCAGTATAGAAGTTTCTCTGGGTAGGTTTTAGGCCTTGTAACAGTACACGGTTGAGGTAGTGTTTGGATCTGATAATGAATTCTTGCACCGGAAAATGAAATGTTAATCTTGTAAAATGGATTATTTTGGCTTAGAATGTGCAATAAATATGTCATTCTAGCTTCTTATTGGACTTCTTTTTGTATGAGATGCGTAAGATTAGTTATTGGGCCAAACAATCTCTTCAAATCAGATAGTACCCCCAAAAAAAAAAAAAAATCTCATTTTAGTCTCAAGTCTTCACAAAATTAGAAGTAAACCCTAATTGAAATACTTACAGTTTGGCCCATGATTGCAGTTGGTTGGCATAGCTGCGTGCAGCCAAGGCTTTAGTTTGGTTGGCTGCGCGGCCGCCATGGCCTTATTTTCGTGGCCAAGGGTTTGGTTGCCTTTGAGTTTTTGAAATTTTCTTGATAATCCTACGCGACTGTAGTTGATAGTTGTCCAGGGTATTCAAATTTAGAATTTTGACTTCAAAATTGGTTGGGTTACTGTAAAGTGAGAGAGAGCCAATTTTCCGGTACTAAAATTTATGGATACCAGTTATCCCCTATTATTTTCATTACGCCAACAATCTCACTAATATAAAAAATTTAAAGGAGAAGAAGGATAAATAATTATATTTTATCTTAAGAATATTATAAAATATATGTTTTTGTTGCAAGGAAAAATATTTAAAAGTAACAAAAAGTATATGGAATATATCTTATTATTAATTTTTTTTATTCACATGAAACTTATATTTCTTTTTTTTAGTATTTAAAGTTTTTTCTATAATTTTATTTATATAATTTATTTATTTAATAATAAATATAAATATAATTTAAATACTAAAAAAAAGAAATATAACACTATAAGACTATGGTGCTGGGGTACTATTAGCGATTATGAAAATAAACGAAAATAAGTGATATATATTGATTTTAGAATGCGAAAATTATGTTGCAATTGCGTTGTATTTGTTTGCAAAAGAAAATGAGGTACACTAAGTGAAGATGAATGAATAGTAATAAATGAATTTTGACAATTGTGATTTATAAAAATTTAATTTAATTTATGTTAAAATGCATTTCTATCCTCTAAAATATAAGCAAGCAGTGATAGTTTATCTAATAATAAATATATATGAGTAAACAAAAATTAAAGAAGAAGAGGAAAGGTTTAACTTCTTTTAGTTAACTAACTAAACTAATGAGAGATAACAAGTTTTGGGGGCATCTTTGAGGTTTTAGGGAATAAATGATGATATAAAGATAATCAATTCATGAAGAGATCATTCAAAATTTAATCATTAATTAACAATAAATGTTATAACAGTGTCTCTTTTTAGGGGCTACTTAGATGACAATTTGGAGAAAGTCATTAATCCGGATGAACACTTTTTTCGACGTTCAGCAGTTGTACTGTCGTATTAAGGTAAACCTTAGACCTTGATCCCATGTTTTAAAAGGCAATGCTCAACAAAGATAATCATATCTTGCTGTCTTAACTTAACGCCATCTAAAATAGCAATCGCTGTACGATCTACACTATTATTCCTCACAAATTGCCGCCACCACTTATGCTGTCACGAAATTTTGAGAATATGGTATATCCCTAAACACAAAGCGATAAACATCACTGATTAGGTCTTCGAAATTTTGTACTCTATCAAAGTGGAATACACACAATATACCCGTCGTTTATGGTACATAAGGAAACAAATAACACCAAGATCGTGCGTGTAGCAAGAATTGCAACAAGGGACTGGTTGAGGCGGCTGAACATAGAAGGTTGCAACATTACTATAAAACGTTGATTGCCTTACAAACATTGCTACAAACAGATATCATTAATTTTGATCTTCAAATTAATCGTGTCACCTTTGCTAGTAACTAAAACATTTTGGCATTAAAAAGAAAAAAGAATTGATTTAATAATCTGATCGAGTGCGACCCCACCTGCTCCATTTCCAACTAGAAAACAATATCATTATTACTCAACACGTTTTTGGTTTTCTGCAAACGCATAAGAGAAGAAGGTTGATTCGTAATTGGTCAGAGAAATATATTGAGAGAAATTGAGAAATATGAAGGAGAGATTTGTGTAGTGAATGCTATGAATTACTAGGCATAGTATATTTTATTATTATAAATAGACAAACATATCAAGAGTGACGAACAATAAAATTGGGTGAAATTTGAAGTTGGGGCTTTGGGCAATGGAAGTGGCGCGGATAGATTAGTTCGAGACTAAGTTGCAGGTTTAAAGACGATGATTAAGCTAAATTCGTCTTAAATTATCTGCCCCCCGGGGCCCAGGCGCCCCCTCTTCTAATCTTAATACTAGCCGGGGATGAGTCGCGCTACCTAGAAACTGCTGGCGGGTGAGATAAGATTTAGTATTAGTTCTTTTTTTTTTTTTCTTTAATGAGGTTATTGCTCAATGGCAACACACGATATTTACAATCATATAAATGTTGGGATTAGTTTACATTATATCTAATATGGTAATATCTAAATTTAAACCCTCTCAAATATTTAAGAAATGTCAATTCCACTCATTGGAGAAAACTATCTTCACAAAAATAAGAAATTTTAAACTAAACCTCCATTGTGAAAGCTCAAACCACTTCTCTCACACTTGTGAGAGTGTGGTCCTAACCACTAGACTAATATTGGTTCATTTACTCATAAGGAGTAAGAATTTTTCACTCATTTGTCATTTACTTTTGCATTGAAAAAAATAAGAGGGAATTTAAACTCCATTGGTATGTAACTATGTAAGTGGTGAAATTTTATCAAATTTGGATGAACATAAAGATGAATAAAGGAAACATACATGCTCTGGTCAGTCTAAATTTATATCATATATTTACATGGTAGAATGTACGTGAATACTTATATTGTAATCTCATCTATTAACATATTTTTTACCTTGGAAGGCACTTCAATACGATAATTTAAAATATTTTCATTATTATAATTAATTGTAACATAAATTCAATAAAATAAATAATTTTACAAGTGAAAGCACTAGTTTTTCTCTAATACGAATACCCTTATTTTTTCATATAGACACATTGTTAAACTATGTAATTTAACAGAGTCAGTGCATATATGTTGGTTTCATAATATATTGAAAACTAACTTTATTAAACTGTACGGTTTAACAATGTGTCCACATTAAAAAAAAAAAAAAAAGGGAAAAGAAAAGAAGCTGCAATGCAAAAACGTTACCCTCTTTTCCTTTTAGGTAATAAAGTTTAGTCCCGCTAATATACATGTACTACCAACCCTGAACAGGCCTAAATTCAAAACGCTGAGGACCCTTGAGAAAAACTTAATTTTAGCCCTGAAAAGCTTCTTCGGTACAAGATACAAGATTTAAATTAAAATTTTAATTATTTATTCTGGTAATGGAATATCAGCCAAATCCTCTCTGTAATGTACCCTGTCCAATTCTGTCGCAATGGGGTTACCAAGCCCGGATTCCATCCGGGTTTGGGCAGCTGGATCGTCTTTTGTGGGATCAATAAATGTTACAACAGTGTCTTTTCTGAAAGTAAGATAGATGACCGCAATCATATAGACGGCCATCAAGGGAAACACTATGATTCCAATGAACACATTTCCGACTTTAGGAAGACTGTTGTGAATTAGCCAATCGACGAAGCCTGTGCTGAGGTAATAGATATTGATGCCGATGATTCCCAGCCCCAAAATCCATGATATCACAATGATCTGCAGTCAAATATGACATTAAGTATCAGTTAGAAAATGTTGTTTCATTATAATTTGACACAGTTTTTATTTATAGACCTAGCCATGAATTTTCGTGTGTACAAATTAAACGGATGTCGCTTGAAATAGTTTCTATCAAGGCCTAGCATGGCACGAGCCTTGCATCGAACCTGTGTCCATGATAGAGTTTGATAGGCGTCTAGTGGTTGACTCTTAAGTAAGCAATTCAAAAGCAATAGCCAATCTTACATAAATTGAGTTCTTATGGGGCCCCATCTTTGTGGCACTGCTACTGAATTTAAGAAGTGGGATCAGGGCAAACGGCAGCTCAAATGACAGTATCATCTGCAAATAAAATCCATATCATATCATGTGTTATATATACTACAATAATTTAATTAGTTAAGCTAATGTAATAGATGATAAGATAATAAAAATATTTCTAACCGATGCAATGATGATTAGTCTGCCTGCTCCTTGTGATCCACCAATAATGGACACAACAAGACTTGGTGTAATGGCAATACACCTTGTCATTAGGTTTCTCAGCCATTTTCTCATCTTCATGTCCAAGAAACCCTAAAATTCACAAAACTTACTAGTAATTAATCAAATTTAGTAAAGAAATAATATATACACACTCAAAAAAATAATCAATTATTAATTATTGTTATTATTTATCTAAAATACCTGCATGATATATTGGCCTGCATATGTGCCTGTGATGGTGGAGCTCTGCCCTGAGGCTAGTAGAGCGATGGCGTAAACGATTTTGCTTGATTTACCCAACACATTCTGCAGAAGAAAATCAAATGTTTTCTGTGAGGATTAGTGCTTAGTCAAGTGTTAATTATATTCAAACTGATGTAATTTGGGACCTGCAGGAGGAAAGAAGCCGAGTTAAGTGTGATGTCGCTGCATTGATGCTTATTATCATTTGACAAATTTGCGGCTGAGCAGACAGTGCCTGAAACCGAGACAACTGCTACGTTGATCAAAAGTGCTACCAACAAGGCCAATCCGCTCTCTATAAGAAAAAATCGACATGCATCCTGTAAAAATTAAGAACAAAGAAGAGTTAATTAATTAAGCACACCAAATAAATCATACATATCCTGCAGGTTGCTGAAGCTATACGAATATATTATTCTCTGTTGGTAATATTATAACGGGGCTTACATTTATGCCTCGAACAGAATTGGGCACTTTTCGAGAAAGCACAAGCGCTGAGTGCAGAAAAAGATTATGCCTGCATGTTAAAAAACAGTTTTAATTTATTGATACAAGTGTTACTTTATGTATATAATTAGGTTTACATATGTGATGGATCATACGGCATGACAAGGGCACCCAGAAGGGCAATGGCATCGCCGGTAGCTCCTTGGCCGCTGAGCTTGGGGACGAACATGCCCTTGAGCACATCAGCTGCTGGGGGCTTTACGTAACTCATTTCTCCAAAGAAACAACCAGCCATTATGAATACAAGCACTGCTATCAGCATTTCCAGCTTCCTCACCTGCCCAATTCCATAATTAAAATAGATGTCCAATGTGTGCATGTATGGTGACGCACGAGATATGCACCTCTATACAGTAAAATCATATAATATAATATAGTTAGCTTCCAATAACGTATCTTAATCATAATATATTTCAAGATAAAATACACTATACTGAAGTCTTATATTTTTTTATTTTTTAACTCGTCCTTAATTTTAATATGATCGAATTTTCTTAATTAGAAAATTATTAGTATTATTATTACCACTATTATAAAGTAATAAACAAGTTATAAACTTGTTTAGTTATAAAGTTATAAAATTATTAGTATTATTATTACTACTATTAAACAAGTTATAAACTTGTTTAGTTTAGTTTAAAATTTTTTACTTAAATTTTGACACAAATTATCATTCATTAATGATTAATCTCGTGCAATAGACTCTAATGCTGTCAACACATTTACTATTGATTTGCATGAGATCAATGGATGAGAATTTATGTCAAAATTTAAAGTTAAAATTTTAAAGTTAATGCAATCCCCGATTTATGCTACTTAATTTTATCAATATTCAATCTTTAAGAGCATGTGTAATGTGTTTAAAGAAAATTCCAGGAAAATAAAATAAAATAGAAAGTCAAAGGAGAAGTGACGCACTTGGTGTAAATTCCAAATCCAAAAGGTTGACATTTATTATCCTATTTTTACGAAAACGTAACAAATTGAGTATCAACTAAAGTTTTGCATAGAGACAATTCAATCTTCCAATTGTAGATATTTAAAATAGTATCGATTGGAAAAATAATAACGAATAATAATACACAATATTTATTCTTATGAAATTAAATACGCGATATTAGAAACAAAGGAATCTGTTGAAGAGCGAGTAAGACCAAACTGAACATGCAAATGGAGACAAAAGCGATTGACCATTAACTCAACATCTGTACTGAGAGTTCGAAGAACGTGCATATATGTGATGATAAGTACTGGCGCTACATGGATAAGCTAAATGTATAATTATCTAAAAACAATATGCTTTTCACATAATTAAACTTTGACTGTATTTCTGTCGTGAACCGAAACATATATTAGATTTAATATAAGACAACGTTACCCCATATTTCTGCAGACCAAGAAGCAAGAGAGTGCTGCCACCAGTCAGAAGAACTCCAACCCATACTGGGATATTGAACAGTATGTTCAATGCAAAGGCTGTCCCAATTACTGAACCAATAAAACATCAAATATGAAAATTTTTGTTAAAGTTGTTGAAGGGGCATGCATGTATCAAAGCAAGATGTTCAAAGACGATTGAGAAAATGCCTTCTGGTATGTCAGCAGCTATGACAGCTATTTCTGCAAGCAACCACAAGCAATACTTGACAAGTATTGGGTACTCGGCTTTGCATAATTCTGATAGATGTTTCCCTGAGAGATTAAGCAATCAAATATATATGTTAGTTAAAATTATAATAATTTTTATTATAATAATTTTTATTTAACCTTGGAGATAGTATTTTTATCTGGACTCACCCGTGCTAACGCCAAGATTTGCTGCAAGGGACTGAATGATGAGAGCAAAGACCAGTCCGATGAGAACCACCCACAGCAGCTGAAAAGATTAAACAACAAAATTACATTACAAAGTTACAGCTTAGAGTTAGGTTTTAATTTCTTTCTTGCAAGCTATTTGTTTTTAATCTAAATTTTATTTTTTGTTGTAAGTAAATACTAATTATACCTCATATCGGTGATTAGCACCAGCTTGTAAGTCAGTTTCCACTGTTACATTACACAAAGAGCAATTCAAATTCACCATACAAAACCAGAAACGAAAACGCGAACAAACGAAAGAAAGGGTTTGGCTTACAGTTTCCAGGATCAAGATAAGCCAATGAAACAAGAAAACCAGGGCCAACAAATGAGAGAAACTTCCTCCATCCAGGTTTCTGTTCACAAGAAAAGAAAAGACAGAAAAGAAAAATGAAATATTGAACTAAATTACAGAAACAAAACAAATATTTTCCAGCAGGGTAAAGAAACTAAAATTAAACCTTATGATTTGGGTCATCAGGATGATGACCAAAGTCTTTGCTGATAATGAAATTGGGTGATGGGTTTCTTCCCTGCACATTAATAGCTGCTATGCGGTTGCTGCCGCTGTCCCACGACTGTGGAAGAGCGACGGCGTCACTAGTCATCGCCTGCTGCTGCTTGCTTCCCATGTTGATGATAGTTTTAGGCCGACACTTACCCTGTGAGTTGTAAGAGACTCAGTGACTCTATTTATAGTGATTTGGCCAGAAGCTGCCATGCATTTGTTTGGCTCCATGACAGGTTACGAGTCCATCTCTTTTTTGTCTCGGAATCAGTGCCATTGCCACAGGTCACTGTCTTTTCTCTTTTTTAAAAAATATATATCATTAGTTTAATTTTAAACAATATATTGTAATATAAAATTACCAAATACAAAGTTAGCAATTCTTGATGTTTTATTCCACATTAAGTCGTTATCGCCAACGTAATCAAACCAATTCGTTCGTACAGCTTGTCACTGTTGGGTAGAAATTAAAGATAGCGTCCTATTGGTGCATAATTGCCTAATTGACTACAAATATTGTATGTGTAAAAGCTTTTCTGTTAGATTCAAAGGTTTACTTACGATTCGCAGATTGTCTAAATTTATACTTAAAGAGTTTGTTTGGTAAACATTTAAAGTCTTAAACTTTATTAATTTCATACATATTTTTAATTTATTTGTTTATCTTCTTATAACTTATGTTCGATTTTCAGATATTTACATTTGAATATAAAAAATAATTTTTTATGTGAATTGAAAATTTTCTAAATAAAATGTAAATGTTATATCTAAAAAATATATCTATTAAATACACTTATTTTTAAATTATAAAACCTAATCTTTTTATTCGATTTAACTTATAAAGACATAAATGTCAAATAATTATATTTAAAATATTTATCTAGGGCCACTTTAGTAAAATTGTAGCTTTTAAAATAATCATTGTCAATTGTATTATGGAAATAACTAACTACGAAGAGAATAGTTAAATATTTGATAAATTTTATTTTAAAACCATTATGAGTTTTGAAAGTAATTATATGCGTTGGATACTTCTTACTATTAAACTGCTATAAAAATATAAATAAATGAAGTATACATAATGTTTAATATAATTTACTTACACATTTACAAACATGTATATAAGACATTTGGATATAATAATTGATAAATAAGGGTCCGTTTGAGATTACTTTTGTGAGGTTTAAAAGTAATTTTTAAAAATTAAAAGTTAATTTTAATATTTGGTTAAATTTTTTACAAATTACTTTTGGCAAAATCATCCCATGTTGCAATTGATTTTGAAAACCAAAGAAACAGTAGCTTTTCAAATTTTGATATTGAAAATAATTTTTATACTTAATATGATTTCATATATATCCTCTTATACATTATAAAATTCTAAAACTATCTTTGTCAATTATGGAATCAAATTATTCACTTTAAAGAGATAAACATTATTGTAAATTGTATTCAATTCAGTCATTTACATTCTTACAATAGTTTTACAGTAAGATTTATCAAATATATAGAATTACTTTTAAAACCTACAATATTTTTAAAAATAAATTTTACTGAGCATTCAAGTAATTCTCTTTATAGTTGACTATTTCAATAGCACAGATGACAATAATTATTTTAAAAATTATAATATTAAAAAAGTGGCTCTAAATAAAAATTTTTATATTATTAAATTTATATTTTTCTATTAGTGTCTCAAATAATTAGCAATAACAATACCTTTAAATTTAAAGATTTTATTTCTCAATAATGATAATTTTAGATTTTGTAATTTATGTAAAGATATATGTGGAATATATTCAGTATAAAATTGGTTCTTAAAATTAAATTTTAAAAAGCTACTCATTCCCTACTTTTAAAAATCTACTATAAGATAGAATGATTTTACTAAATATGATTTGTAAAAAATTTAGCTAAATACCAATTTTAGCTTTTAATTTATAAAAATTATTTTTTAGTCTCCCAAATCAGTCCTTATTAAAATAAATAAGATATCACTTATATTTAGACATTAATATATATATATATATATATATATATCTATATATATATATATATATCATTTGGACATTTGTATTCAAACCATTCTAATTTCAAACAAAAAATAACTTTAATTTATTAGGGTCAAGCTATTTGCAATCAAAAAATTACTGAAAATACTCAATTTCTCATGATACCCATTGTTCAAATTAAAAAAAAAAAATTGAATTTTGACTTTGAACACTCTAATATTTCCAATATTGCCCTAATTTGAATCATGCATATCCTTTACTTTGATTAGTTATATACGGGTAAATAAAATATTTTCAACACCAACTTCGATCAATATTCTTCCAAGATATGCTTGTTGATGCATTTTAGATTGATCTTTTAATATGTGTAATAGATATAAAATAGTGAGTATTTATAATGGCCACTAATGGAAAAATTAACTAAAAAATAAGATATCATTAAAGATCAGATTCTTAATTTGTATTATCAGCATCTTCACTGTTTGGCAAGCCACACATAGGAAGAACAATCAAACCTTCTTGATTTTGTATAATATAGCTTTTAATTAGCGAAAGAAGAGGAATTATGTAAAATGATCCTGCAGTTAACGCAGGAGGTTGATAGAACTTTTATCAAACATTTATCCTGGAGATGTCATTGCAAGCCACATCCCAATACAACAAGATTAAATGTATGATATTAAATGTTATAACACATTTAGGAGAAAAAAAAAAGAAATTGTTCATTTTTTTAATTATGTCTATTTAAGTAATTTCATTGCAGTAATTAGGTAATAATTTTTTTATTAATTATGTCTATTTAAGTAATTTCATTGCAGTAATTAGGTAATAATTTTTTTAATTTTAAAATGGATGTTCAAAGTAAAGTTTACAATGCAAATAACCACACTCATTAATTAACTGTCTTCATTCTTCAACCTAACCTATTATTACCTCTCTCAGGCAGGTGTGAGATTATTTGTTATTGCCCCATTAACTGAAAATTAATAGGCCGATGTGGGATTTTCTTGGTTATAATATGTTAATCATTATTGTTCTTCTCCGTATAATTATAAATAAAGTCCTACTTCAAATAGACAGAAAGATTAAAAAAAAAAAAAAGAGATAATAATAACAATTGTTTAATTGAGCTTAAGATGCGAAATCTTAATTCGACCTCTAAAAGACTCAAAGCATCATTAATTTGCGAAGCCAAAAGCCGCTGGTTTGGAAGGATGTGATGTGATTGATGACAATTTTCGAGCACCCCAGTTAATATATTTTATATTTGCATGAATTAAGAAACACGAAAGGTTACGTCAATGGAGTCACGGTGTACTGCAATTTCCATGGCATGAAAGTACTATAATCATAATAAAAACACCCACTAAAATTCTATATTAAAAGTAACATTTCAAGATCCATGCCTCTCTTAGTATTATGACTATATATTTTTTACAGAATGATCCACGCCTCGGGTCGGTCACGTTCCATCATTTGCCACTTTGTGTTTTTTTTTTCTCCCCTCCCTCCACTAATCTTTTATTAAATCAAGCATATCAGCATTGTTCAGTCATCAAATTCTGTGGGCAAATCATGGAATAACCATCAATCAGTACATATTATATAGGTCTACATTCAATATCCTGTGTCGTTAGTCCATTTGCTATCAAAATTATTTGGTTCAGGGAGTGAAAAATGATAATTTTTAACGTTTCAAATTAATTAGCCTACGAGGAAGAAAGAAGGGAGGAAGGAGCTGAAGTTTCAATATAAGATACGAGTCTAAAAGATAACGCTCCTCGCATTGGAGTTAAATGTTAACAAAAGGGGAGAAAAATTAAAATATATTACTTCATAATTAATTTTAGAACTATCAAATTTTTTTCTTATATATTTTTCAGGTCATTTTTTTGTTTAGAGTGACATTTAACCCATCAGAGCAAAATCAACTTTTAATGATCAACAACCGTCGACGTGCCGTTTGAATTGGAGAACTAATCAACGGTCTGGGAGGGTGGTGCTGACTTACAATAAACTTGACTGCAAGTTGAAATTTGTCGATAAATGAAAGGGGATGGAATGAAATTAACTTTCTGTTTTTCTCAAAATTATACCTAAGTAACCTTAACTCCTCAATCAACAAATTTGAGACAAATGTCTTGTCTGAATTGGGAGTTTGCACTTGACACCATATCACTTAATTTTCAAATATTTTCTCTTTACACGTGGGCACGCACACACGCACAATTCATAAAAGAAAAACATTCGAAATGGTTTAATAATAATAAAAAAAAATGATAATGGACCGTTAGTGTCAACTTGTCAATTTGAATCTACTGCTTGATTTCGTTGGATGCTTTAATCATATTATAATTCGCCTTTATTAAATTGAAATGGCAATTTATTTTCTGTCATTGGGCGGCTGTGTTGGCTAATATCCCAGGGAGGTTCTAACTTAGCCACTACTTTCTACTACTGTCATGGAATTACTTTGGTTGAGCACAGACCAAAACGATGTTACTTATAATAATAATAATAATAATCTTAGTTCGGACATAATTAATTATTCTTTATTATTACTCTAATTTTTTTAGTGTCCTTCAATTTGGAATGAATGCATGAATCTTGGCTGTAATGATTGTAAGTACGTAACAAAATATTCGGTGGCATCTCTCAGTTCACATTGTAAAGGCAGCATACAATGATATTTTGGGACGGGTTTCGCATCAAAACTTAAAATTAATCTTACCCAAGTTGTTGTGTTTATTTGTGAACTCCTTCATTTATCAAAGATTCTCACATTTAGTTTGGAGTTTTACCTTGCCAAGGGCATGCGCTTGGGGGGGTTGCAATCATGCATGTTGTCAGAATTTGCACAAAAAGTCCACGTTTATTAACTTTTATTTTATACCAAAATGACGTTTCTGAAATCTAGTATATATATCCAATGAATCATCCACTGATCGTTTCATCACACCACCATAATTTGGATAAGGAATGCCAAATAATGATGAACATAATCAATATTTTGTATAAGCTCATCAGTCATGAGGTTTGACATAAAAGAGTGTGAGAGTGACTACAAATTTGAACTGAAATATAGAAATGATTTTGTTAATAACTATTATGTAACATGAAATGGCCTACCGAGATTTCGCAATGGCCAAGCTGCTCATTCATTGCATCCCCATCTTTCTGGTCAAGATCTTTTGCTCCATACACAATTCTCAAATTCCATGCAGAAAACAAATGGTGACGATTTCACATATTTCCATCAGCCACTTGCAAATTTGCTTGCCACATGCAGGAAAAGAGTTGACCTCATAGTTAGAGGTTATCAGGTCATCCATCAATGGTGAATAGTTTATTCTGGTAATGAAGAAACCATCGAAGCCTCCCTATACCGTACAAGGTCCAATGCCCCATTTGGATCAAATAAAAGTTAGAACAGTGTCAAGGGAAACGCCACGACTATGATGAACACATTTCCAACTTTGGGAAGATTGTTGTCAATTAGCCATCCAAGAAAGCCTCCAGCAGAAGAAGTAGATATTGACGCCAATGATTCCCAGACTCAGAAGCAATCAAATAACAATTGCCTGCAGTATTTAATTACCAACATTCAAGTTATTTTCTATCAGCTGTTAACAATAGTAAAAACTCAAATATGGCTTTTAGGAAGACTGAGTTGCATGATTTACGTAAATTGAGTTCTCATGGGGCCCCATCTTGGTGCTACTGCTGCTGAATTTGAGAAGTGGGATCAAGGCAAATGGGTAGTTCAAATGACATCATCATCTGCAAACAATAACCATAAAATATAACAATCATTGACTAACAGAATGATCTTCTAATCAAAGATCTAGAGATGCATAATGAGTATCTCTAGATGTTTCAACACAATTATGGGCTGCAATGAGCTTTCTTTCCAAACTCTTCACTTTGGTTCATCCTCACACTTTCCCCATGCAAATATTGTCCCCAGTTTACAAGTATGCAAGTAACCAGCTCCCAACTCAAGGCACATTGCACAACTTATTACACTGTAACTGCATTGATTTATTTTCCTGCCCTTGAGAGGCCACAGAACTCCAAATGACAATAAAACTCTTCGTGTGTACACACAAATTTGCTGAAATGGAGCAGGCTCATGGATTTGAAAGCTTGGGTCCTGGTTTCCTTCTAATTTACAAATTTATAGAAAATAATTTGTTTCAGGTTGAATTTAAAAAGACTCAGCACTCTTTTACAGTAAACACAAAAAGAACTATGTTGCTAGAACTTTGAACCATTGCAAAACTATGGCTAGCTTTTACAGCACACAATTAACTTATGACAACCAAAGTTGGCACCTGAATTGTGGCGAGAAGCACAGAACAAAAACAGCCGGAGGATATCAACAAGCTAGAATGAGGCAGTAACAACAAGATGAGTCTGGAAGTTGGAGTTGGCTAAACTGAGCAAGTTCAAATTAAGAAACATTCTGTAACAGCTATCCCAGAAAGAACATGTCACCAAGAACATCATCCAAAGACAATTTCATTGAAGTGTTTCTTAACTCCTAATTATTATTATTGTTATTATTATTATTCTTGGTAGAAACAGCCAAAATGGACCAAAATCATTCTAAAGGCACTAAATGATTTTAAATCCCACTGGGGCTTCTGATCACAAACAAAGCAAGAAACGACTTGGTTAGCATAAATAATTCCTCATCTTTAATAAAACACATCATAAATAAAAGGCTTGCTTCTTTCTTTTTAACTCCATCGATCTAGTATCCCACTCTGCAGAGTCATTGTATGTAAAATTGATAAAAAAATCCCCTAAAATGAAAATGCGGCACTGAAATCAACCAACCATTAAAATTTATTACTGTGAGCAAAGGATTCGATCAGCATTAGATAATCTTAACCAACTAAAACCCATTGTCGCTAATTAATAATTAGAAATTGAGAATCATTTTTTTTTCTTAAAGAGCAAGTATTAGGCCCTTCTGTTTAAAATAAGGTGAAAAAAAAAATTGAAGCCCAATCCGCAAGAACTGGAAAGTAAAAATAATCATTGCAGTAATAGTTACCTCTCACCAGCAGAATGCCCAAATTTCCATCCTTGCAATTCCAGTGGTCTTTGGCATTCGTATGGAAGAACATCACCAGTTACTCTAGATATCAAATTCTCCAAACTTTAATAACTCTTTATGCTTCATAATTGGTTTTACTTTCATAACTTGCCTAAACCTATTCTCTATACCCTCCCTTATTCTTTTATGCAGTCCATCATCCAGCAAACTAGGTTCCTCTGCTGCATTTACGGCATCACAAACTAACTTGTATGTGTACTCTCTAGGTACTGAACCCCCACCAACCAACTCCACCAGAAAATCCCTGGCCTCCAAAACCCTTCCAGCTTCACACAATGCATGTATAATCGGAGTATATGAACTCAAAGTGGGTGCCCCATGATTTAGATTCTGCATCCTCCTCAACATCTCAATAGCCTTATCAGTTTCATTCACAACACTATAATACCTAATAAACGAGTTATAAGTAACCCGATTTGGGATACAACCCTTTTTATTCATATCATCAAAAAGTTCCAAGGCCCTCTCAATCCGATAGGTCTTGCAACAACCATCTATCAAACAGTTATACGTAACAACATCTGGAACAAAACCTTTAAACAACATTAACCGAAACAAGTGATTAGCTTCCCATATCCTCCTTCTAATAGCCTTTCTACACCCGGTTTGCACACCATACTTACAGTAAGAACTAATCAATATAGTAAAAGTATACACATCGGGGGGACACCTAAACCCTGGTAACTCCATCTGTTCCAACAAAAATCTTGCCTTGTTAAAGTTCCCAACTCGACAAAGAGCATTAATAACAACATTGTACGCATAAACATCAGGTCTACAACGAAACTGCTTCATCCGATAAAATGTAGCCAATGCCTCGTTAACCAGCCCTTCTTCACCTAGGACTTTTATCAAACAGGTAACAGTAGAGGTAGTAACAAGCTCGCCATTTCCTCTTCTCGCCATTTGCTTGAGAAAATCCCAAAGACCCCTTACGTTATTTCCTCTGGCGAATACAATACCCATTTCCTTACTAGTCATCTCATTATGAAAAAAGTCGAAAAACCTTTCGACCCAGTGATAAAACTCTGTGGCTTTCTTGAGTCCTAGAGTGACCTTTTGAGGGTCTCTATAGGCGGCAGGGCCAAGAACAAGCACATTGTTGTGGATATTGTGAGCTTCTTTTTTGAGGTTTCGTTGTTTCAAAGGCGTGCGGTGGCGAAAACCCGTTTGCCGGCCGATGGAGCGAGGGGACTGAAAGAAGAATCTTGGGATTGATTTGAGTACGTCAGCGACTGATTCAATGGTGAATGGGTTTTGAGTTCTGGTTGTTGAAGCGGCGAGTTTGGCATCAAATGGGACGTTTTTTAGCATAAGTGGAAGTACTTGTTGCGGTAGGGAAGTGTGCTTGGAGTTTAGAGGTTTCGACACGATCATGTTCTCTTGCGGTTGATAATTAATTATCAGCTGATTTATACTCGAAGCTAGTTCCGGTTTCTCCTCCTCATTGAAATTTGCATGAATTTCTGCGCATTTATTATTTGTTGCGCGAAGTAAAGGCCACTTTACGGAGGGGTGAAGTTTGGCGCGGTTTTTGCCGTCTTTGAACTTCGCAGAGAAAAGAAAAAGTGTGGGGATTTGATGGACGAGGTTTTGGGCTTTTTGGCATTGGACCTACCCAATTCAATTTCCAGCATTTAACAGATTATGGGCCACATTTTCTACTCTTTGAGCTTGAAATTTTGTGACAAATAAGGGCGGACACCCCCTTCCGTACTTGCATATGTCGGACTAACGGGGGAAAAGTATACTACACATACCGCCTACGCTTACTGTGTTCTCATGCGAAAAAGAAGATCCCTGAATAATGAATTTTAGGAATAGAGTGAAAATATAAATTGTCATATCAATTATTATACAAACATTAATTATTGTTTTCAATCGATCTAAGGAATTTTTTTTTTTTTTTGGGGGTCGCCTCTTTTCATTCAAGTAAGAGGAGTCAATTTTCTCTCACATTAAATTCTAATTTAAGCTTGTGCATGAGAATATGGAGGAGTTGGTGTGTGTGAAATGCAGAACTAAAAAGAATGCGGATTGAATATATTGTTAGGTTTCGTAAATTTTATTAAATATAAGATCAAAACTTTGCCGGAAAAAAAAATAAATGGGAATTTCACATGAAACTGACCATCAGCATTGAAATCCTTTTTCAAAATCATCTCAAACCTCCAAGTTGCGATAATATACTTAATATAGATTGGGAAAAAGAAAAATCCTCCCTTACAATAATTATAAGACATCACATCATGAGCTCTGAAAGTTTTAGACGACGAGAGCTAATCACGGGCCACCTTCTTGGGCTCGTGATCCAACTCTAAAGAGAACTCTCCTGGTAATTGTCCATTAAAAAACCAAAAGTATACATATATAAAAGGGCGGCGCAAATAAATTTCCCTCCACAAGAAGCAGCAGCGTTTATACTATACAGTGAGATGCGTTTAAAAGAGTCCGAACCCGGCCCAATCCGTATCAGCAACCGGTCGGGGCGAAGACTTATACGACGAAAAAGACGACGAAGCAGGTGAGGCAGTGAAGGGCGAAAGGGTCTTCCGGCTAGACACCGACCACCTGGCTAATGTTTCAAGGTCAAAAGAGTCTCCGGGTTCCGTTTCGGGTCTTGGAACGAGTACCCTTTTTTTGCTTGTCTTTCGTCTCAGGAGAGGAGCAGGAAAACATCCGGGCGACACACAATCGGGTCGGAGAGGTTTCTCAAACCGCCAACGCTCCGACTGGCTTCGCGGGGCGGACCGGAATGACTGGCTTCGAGGCTCCACTGGTGGAAAGAAATGAAGCCCGGCCGGTGGTGGTCTAAGCTTTTGCGGTGGAGCCGGCGAGGAACGGCCGTGATTATCAAATTCAACAGCTGGTGACGGCGGCGGCTCAGGGGTAAGTTTCTTCGGAGGTTGCTGTTGTTGGATCTTGGGCACGCCGGGTCGGATCTCCCACTTGAATGGGACCGCACCGGGTTTTCTAAAAGAGTCGTCGACAGTCATTTTTGTTTATAACTGAAAATAACTAATAAAACCAGACCTCAAGTGACGAGTGTAAATGCAAAACCCAAACGAGTTCGTTTGTGTTGTGTTGCTTTGCTCTTATATAGTAAGAAATGGTGCGTTCCAGGCGAGATTAAAGGCACGAAGCGGGGCCAATATGGAAAATGAGATAACCTGCATGTTCCTTGTTTGACTTTTGTTCTGAGACAGAAGAAAATTTTTTTCAATCATGCTTTATGCAGTATCAAGAAAGTGGAAAGTGGAAAGTGAAAAAATTCAAGCGTTAATTATAAAATTAAGGGACTTTGCATTTCGAATTTTAAATTGTTGGCATCAGAAAACCTAGATGCAGACAGAATTGAACGGACTATACTACGAATTGAGCTAGCGGATAATACCATTGACTCAGCCTTTTTGTCTAATTTAGCTCATTTTCCGCAAGGCCTTTGGGTCACGTTTCTAATTTCTCCTGAAATATAGCTTTGGCAAAGTAAATGATAATCGGGAATCTTAATTTCAAGTTTGTTTCCAAGAAGTTAAAAGTGATTACCAAATTTAATTTAACTATTTTGTTTTTTCCCACTCCACACACCTAAATTTAATAGCCGTAACTCGTATTTTATCCTAATCAGTTTTGATGTTTCTGAGGCTAGTCAGTAAATCAACAATGATGCCTTTTACAGTGTTGAAGCCATGATTATATGTCCTATGATGCTTTTAGTTTGACCAGGCCTGCTACAACGGTAGGATGACTGCTTATAATGGGTAAGATTAATAATGTAAAACGTGAAAGAAATTTTTAAATTTTCAAATAGATTATAATCATCATTTTTGGCTATTATTATGGTGACAAAATGAGAACCAGAAACAGTCATTTGTCTGGAACAACTAGTATTTCCATTCCACCACTATCCTATTTGCATCAGCATGTCAATAAGACAGCAAAGTTTCCACACCTTCTAATGGTAGCTTTTCTACTGATGAGAACAGAAAATATCAATAGAATTTTCCAAGCCCCATCATATTAGCATGCCTCCCATATCCGGCAGTCAAGAACAATATACAATCAGAAATCATTAAGAAAAACGAAGCGAACAAAAATCTGAAAAAAAAAAAGGGGGGAAATGGACTCTCAGTTGGCTACTCACTGGTAAATCCCGAATAACCCATTAAGATGTGTTTCAGAAAATACAATTGTGAGCTCACAATCATCATACCAAGCAAACGGAATCTGCTTTTTGATAAGAAGAGGGATCTCTATTACTGGTTAGATTTAAAGCTAGAACAATTCTTTTCTACAAGATTCCGCAGTCTACAATTCCCACCTAGATGCTTAACAATCATATTGAAACTCTTCAGGCATGTTATGTACAGCTCGTATCACATTGCTGGCCACATCCAATAGCTGCAAGTACTCATCTGCACCATCAACAAGACACTGCAACCACAAAGCCAAAACATAAGAATTGTGCATAATAGGGCAGAAGAGATTACCAGAGAGGAGAGAGAAAGTTCAACATGAAATGATCAATTGTCACATGCTGGAAAAACTAAAACTTTTTGGGTAAGAAAGATGAATTTCTAAGATTATTCGATGCATAATTGTTTTCCAGAATTACTCGAAACAAAATGTACTCAGAAGTCTAGATTGCTTCACAAGAAAATCATCTATCATCATAAACAGCATTTCAATTTCTGTTACTAGTGTCAATCTCAGAAAATAACTTGAAGCAGTCTAAGGCAGTTACTAACCTTATCCACTTCACCCAAGCATTTGCATATTCGAGCCTTCTGCTCATCAGATATATCTTCTGTTTCAACAACCACATCAAATAACTGGAACAAATTTTATGTCAGTAGTGATTATTCAATATATAAACATGGACCAGAGCACTGAACCATCAATACAAAAAGCAAAAGGGTAACCTGAGAAAGAAGCAGAGAGGCTGGATATCCCTCTGCAATGATGTTGTTAACTTCCTTATTCGCTAAATCAAAGTCACCACTTCTGCACACTGCAAAAAGGCCCTCCACTACATCTGGTGGGATAACCTGGTAATGAGAACATTGACATTCAGGACAAGTCTGAATATTCCCAGATGAAATAAAATGCCACCTCCAAAAAGGACAAAAAAAAAAAAGGGCCCAAGCATTGAAACTTTGTTCAGGAGCGGATTTACAACTTTTTTCTTTTTTAAAAATGTGCCAATCATGCTAAAATCATCCAACATCAACCAACACCAACCATAGGAAGAACAAATACTTGGAAATCTAAGCTGGAACTCCAATTACAACCCTAAAAAAATGTCCTTATCAGTGGCATTTTCTAAACGTTTTCAGGCTTGAGTTTAAAAGCTCATCTGGACTTAACGGTTTGGAATATGTTGAACAACCAAAGATGTCGAGATGATTGGTTAAAATTTATTACAGGCTTAGAACTTATAATGGAAAAGACTTGCAAGACTTTCTAGCAGATACATTGAGAAAGAGAGCTAAGTGTCAAAGGATTAACACAAAATACAACTTACACCAGACACATTAATTAGGTCCTTGGAAGTTATGGATGATCCAAATAATCGAGCAGCTCCCTGCAGCATTTCATCAAATGATAGGGCATAAGCTTCATCACTAAACATTGGCTACAAAGCAAGATGGTGAGATGAAGAAAAAGAAAACACAGTACAGAAAGTTACAGCACTAAAGCTTCTGAACCCCTCCTATGCCCTATTTACCATGACCAAAATCAGTGCAAAAGCCTTTTCAAACTTAATTGAAGTAACGATAAATTTCACAATTTGGTGTTTTATTGAATTTGTCAATTTAAGATACAGGTTATTAAACAGTAACTTTTGGTTAACTTACACTTTTCAAGAATCAAATTGTCAAAAGTAACTATAACATATACAGTCATGCAGAGAGAATCATAGTTCATGAGGGAAAACTAGCAGACTACTTCTTACCTGCAAGTATGTAATAGCCCTGCGAAGATCACCTTGTGATATAGAACTTAAGGTTGATAAAGCCTACAATGATATATCATGTGCAAGCATGTTAAAAACTAATACCTTTACTAGAATCAAACAACATGCACACTATTGTTTATAAGACAGGCCATGAGTGGATTGATCCACACCTCTGCATCTAGGCTCAGTCCTTCTTCATTACAAATATGCAATACACGGCTGCTCATAACTTCCTCAGAAAGTGGCTTGAACCTGAACTTTGCACATCTTGAAGCGAGAGGCTCTATTATCCTACCAAAAGAAAGAAAGAGAGTATGTAGATCATTAAACAAGGATTACTCTTAAAATACTTCATTATAAAGATATAATAAACCTATATTTTCTTCTGAAAGTTGATCTTATCACAACCAACTTTAACAAAGGAAACCTAAAATTTGAGAACATGTTGAAGCTCCCACCTAAAACCTAAAATCTTCTACTCGACCAAACCACATTCTTTATCATGCAAAAACTTTAACAAAGGAAATTGTTGCTGAAAAGTGAAAACCAATACAAGCATAACTGCACAAGAGATGGTCATCTAATTGGACAGTTTAAGATGAAAAAATCTAAACATAATTATAAATTAATACAATGTACTGTAATAAATCATCTAGTTAGACAGCATCTAAATAAACTCAACAACATCTAAGATAGAATATGTAAGAGATAATCCAAAACCTTCCAAAAATTTTAATGTTAATATATGTATGATCCTAAAAAGAAATTTGCAAAAAGAAATTTGATCCAACAGAGTAGAGATGATGCACCTGCTTATGTAATTGCATATAAAGAAGAATCTTGTGACTTTGGAGTAAGTTTCCATTGTACGTCTCAGAGCATTCTGTCAGTTATAATAATTATTGGGCATTCACAATAATTCCACAGCAGAAAACTTAATAAGGCCAATAGAACTGAAACAAACATGCCTGAGCATCTTCAGTCATGGAATCTGCTTCATCTAAAATAATAATCTTATATGGAGGACAAGGGTAACCCCTGAAGTATTGAAGAAAAAAAATCAGTGACACGTAATTAGGAAACGTAACAAAAAAGAATACAAGACAGGAACATATATACCCTCGTTGCTGACCAGAGCCTACAGCCACGGCAGCAAAATCTTTTATTTTGGTGCGAACAACATTAATCCCACGGTCATCACTTGCATTCAGCTCTAGCACTCTGGACTTGTAAAGTTCAGGCCTACAGCAGCGTGATTAAATTAGAGAAACAAATACAAATAATGGCCTAAGCATTCTTTCAAATGAAAGCAAATAATGAAGAGTAACACTGAATGCAGAGTATCAATTATGCCAACTAATTGGCACCATACAATTGGTGATCTAAAATGAAAAATATCAATGTTATTGCCGCGTCATCTATTCTTTTACAGATTTCATGATTGCCACATAATCTATTCTAATCTCTTTTTATTAATTTTTTGACACATCAGTTTATATAACCAGTTTGCACCCGAAGCAAAAATAACTAAAAAAGTATTTAGAATAAATAAATAGGTGAACAACAAATATTACAAGAATAGTACCCGAAAAGCTGGTGGGCGATGGCGAGGGCAGTGGTGGTTTTTCCGGTGCCAGGTGGGCCGTAAAATAACATGTGTGGGCACTTCAGCAGAATAAAAAATTATCGAAAAATTAACATTAACAGCTAGGGTTTTTTTTTTAACTTTTTAATTCAACATATAATCATAAGACCAATACTTAGAATGAGAAACGTGAAATTGAAAGTGGAAGTGTTACATTGGCTGTCTCGAGAGTGTTTGTGAGGACGCGCACGACCTCTTCCTGGTGAGCCACATCTTTGACTTGCTTTGGTCGACTGCAAAATTGATATACAACGGAAAACAAAAACACGAAGATTAATTTTGGAAAATGTTAAGCAGAGGTGACGGACAGTATTGAATTGCTAGAGACTGAGATTGTACTATTTTTCAACCCATGGTTGTGAGCTCTGCAATACTGGCGCCATTTTTATTTTTACTTTGTCCGCACTTTCTCTGGACTGGACTAGATAGTGGAGAATTTCTTCGTAAAGTTAGCGCTTTTGCTTTTCCCGCTTTTGTCAATTTTGCCGAAATTTGCTCTCATTCACAATTTTTTACATTCACGCACGCACCAATAAGACAGCATATTTTATTTTGCCACGTGTGTGACTCCACGAAACGCAGCGTTTAGTCGCGCTTTACCTCTCTTCTAATCCAACAAATTTCTTGCTATAAGCCTATAAAATATAAATATAAGATTAATAGTGTGTGTGTGTGTGTGATGAATTGATTCATCCATAATGTGATATACTAATAATAAATGTTGTGATTCATTCACAATGTCATGTATTAATGAACGGTGGAATATGAACACATTAACTATAATGAATAAAGTCAAGGGAGTAATATCGCGTGAGATGTTCTTTAGATTCATAATACTGTATAACCATAATACTCTGTAGATATTGTAAATATAATTTTATCAATATAAGAAATCTACTTTAAGAATGATGTGATGGAAATTTCATAAAATATTCATTGACTGGTTTTTCTAGTTATTGATAAATAAGTCTTAATTGAATTTAGGAAAATGACCTTGAATATGTGTTTCTTTTTATCTAACAAAATTTTTTTAAAAATTACTTGTTTGTATTAGTTAATAAATTGTGCAAGTTTGAATGAACAAACACACTTCGAATTTTTTTTTCCCAAATCTGAAATATAAAAAGACATTAATCAGTTTGAATACTAAATAAAGTTGAATGTCTAAAGTTGAATAAATATTTATTTTTTTGTTTGAATCTCTAATAATAAGTATTAAGCTGTGCTTTTTTCCAACTTAAAATGTTTGCAAACTAGTATTTTTACATGAGTGCCCGTGTAAATTTTAAATGTTAAATAAATAATAAACATTCTAACAAAAATAAGATATTATTTTATTATAACATAAATCATATTTAACTAAACACAATTATTTAATGTTCTAAATTATAACATGTTAATCAATTTATTGTAGTTTATAACGAATCGTTATATGAAAAAGTATTCATGAAAATTTGTAAAAATAAATAATGTTAATTTGATGAACATAAAAGATAAAAGTAATGATAATCTACTACTATATTATCACAAGTTTCAAAAATGACTAATAGTCAATAAGTTTTATTCAGTTAAGGATGAGAATAAATTAATTAGATAGGAATATTTTACATGATATCTTTTAATGATGTCATAAGACTTTTTATATTAAATAAAAAAGCTAAAAGATTTTATTTGACAACTTAATGACTAAAAATTTTGATTGAAAAAATAAGCGAATTTAACAATTTAACTGATTGAAACTAAGTCAATTAATTCATTGGGATAAAAAAAATTATCCAATTAATTTATGTTGATTTTTCTTATTAAAAAAATTACATTAATAGCATAATTTGCCTAAGCGCTTAATAATTGTCAATTCATCATATAATTTACATTAGACTATCTTTAGAATTTGAGCTTTTTTTTCCTTTTAATAACTAAATTCACCTGGCGAGTGTCCGATGGCGATCACATGTGGTGGGGTTGGGATGGGTTACGATTACCAGCTAATCTATGATTACGGTGGCAAAATGTAATCGGAGTTGCCCCCCCTCTGTACAATCATAAAATGATAGAAGGTGCGAACTTGCGTGGGCGTTAAGGCACTGATCCCGAAGGAAGCTAACGCAATTGCCTGTCATGCATGTCATGCACGCTTGATAAGCAACACATACCATTCGCCCGAAAGAAATAAAAAAAGTTTGGAATGCCAAAGTTACCCTTTTGCCCTTTTCATGATATCCTCGGACTGGTTAAAACTTAGAGTAACCACCTGTAAATGCAGAGCAGCACCAGCGTGTAGGCGCCCGCGGCAATGGTCTCGCGGTTATCATAACGTGTTCAGCAACAGGGGCCCAGATTTATCCGTACAAAACCAACCGTCAGGATCTCTACTCCTTTCAAACTAACACGTTTTCGCGGCTTTTCAGCACTCTAATGAAATTTCCCTCTCTCTCCTACTCTCCCATTCGCTCTCGAAAAATCCAATCCCCTCCAAGAATCTTGAATTTCCATAAAAGAAAAAAACCCTGAACTCAAAGTAAGAAGCAATTAACGTTGCATTGTCATTTCATTTTCATTTTTCTTTAATCTGTATACTCTCTGGGAATTTTCCCCCGATTCTTGCCGGGAATCTCGGTTCCGGCTGGGGGTCGGTCCGAAATGTCGACCAGAAATCGCTGTCCCCCGGTTTCGTCATCATCATCAACTGCCCGGAGGCCACCATCGGACTCTGAAAGCCACGTCAAGAAAATCGCCATAATGAAGCCCCAACTGGCCAAGAAGCGTCCGGCCCTCTCTGATATAACCAACCAGCGAGATGGGTCTCAAGCCGTTTCCCGGGTTGTCGGCACCAAGTCAAAGCCCATTGTGCGTGTTTTCTTCGACTTGCTTTGAGCACTTTTTGTTAGTTTTATGATGTGTGTGTTTCTAATTTTGGGTTACCAACGTTAATACTATTTTTTTGATAGTTACTATTTGTTCGTAATTTTTAACCGGTGATGTTAATGGCTGTTTCTAATATTTCTCCTCTTTTTAAAGAATTGTTTGCAACAGCCTATTTGCTGGATGTGGAAATATTTTATTTTATTTTGTCTATAAATTAAATTTTAGTTATCAAGAGACAGAGCCAAGTATGATTATGCATGTTTAAGTGGTGGTTTAAATCGCTGAGAACTGTGTAAATGTTTTTCCTAAGTATAAAATTAATGGTCGTTACTGTTATTTTATACATTCCATTACTTGTTTTAATATCAATTACGTTCATTTCTGATTATGGCTGCCGTATTCTCAAAGATCAGTAGCACTATTTTCTGCATTACTAACATCTGCATTTATAAACCTACCTATTGCATGTTATGATTTATTTACCGCTAGTTGATATTAAATATTGGAAACTTATTTTGTAGTCGTGAAATTTGATCAGGGTTAGATATTTCTCTGTTAAATACCTCTGTGGTAACTGCAAAACTTTGCATGTTTTGACAATTTATTTATGATTTGACTGTTGTGAAGTCACTAGAACAGTGCTGTTTCATGATTGTGTCAATTTTGTCTTAAACAGCCGAGGAGTCAAGTCTTTGGTGCATGTACCTGTTTATAGGATTTGATAACTACATATATTTAAAGAATCATTACATTTTCTTTGAGCTTTATAGATTGAAATGTGTTTTGGAAATGATGTCTATCCAGTTCTGGGAGGACTGGGTTCCAGTCTGGTGACCTAATACCCTAAATAATTGTGCAAAATTCAATTTGCTCATTCACATATTATAGAACCAACCATAATTACTTTCAGATTTGGGTATAACTTGTTTTAATTCATGAATCAGATTTGACTGTGTTTTTATATTTTAAAGGTGCCATGTTCAGTTAAAATTGCCAAGAAAAAAGAATCTTCAGCACACTCTCATGATAAAGGAATTTCTGGGAACACTTTGCCTGCTTCCTTGAGTGTGAAAGCAGGTGTTACTGCCAAGGATGCATTTTCTACTAGAAGTGATCTTCCTAGCATTCGAGCCATTCCTGCTGCAAGCAGGAATAACTCCAGCCTTCCTTCTTCCAGTAGTGCAATTATGGTACCCAGGTGCAAGAATTTTTCTCCCAGCACATCAGTCAATGGTTCCATTTCTTTGGATGAGACCATGTCTACCTGCGAATCTCTGAAGAGTCCAGAATTTGTATACATAGATAAAGAGGATTCTTCGGCACTTAAATCTATTGAGAGAAGGACATGCAGCTCTTGCAACATTTCAGATAGTGCACAAGGAAAAGGTTTCTCATTTTTGAGGGATATATATGTTTAGTCTAATTTAATCATTCTTCTCTTGTTCAATTTGTATGTCGTATGCAGTTTGGCCAGTGTTGGCCATTCTTTTTTACTCTTCCATAAACTGAAAACTACAGATCAACGAATTTCACTCTCCTGGTTTTCTGTTGCATGGATTTCAGGGAAGACTTGCAAGAGAGACATACTTGTAGAGATGGAAATGGTTGATTATTTTGTTGATATCGATGACAATATCAAGGACCCCCAGTTTTGTGCAACCATTGCCTGTGACATTTACAAGAACTTGCATGCATCTGAGGTTTGGCATCCTTTTTTAAAATTTATATAGTACTTTCCATGTTGGCTTTTTGTTTGTTAACTTTCCTGTTATCTCTGATACTTACATTTAATAGAAGTATTACAATCATTGTCATTTCAATTTAACATTCTTGGTTTGATCAATTCACTGTTTCTACACAATGTTATTTAAACTTTAGAATTTCTTTCCAATACTATATCTTTTAACAAAGAATCGTCAGATGTGCAATTTTAAGTGTTAAATGACTTCAACCTGTGGTCCATGTCTCTATGCGCTACAGTATTTCTATAGATCCTTCCATACTTTGTGGAGAAGAAAGTGGTTTAATTATATATTTTTACTGCAACTCCAACATAGATAAGTATTTGTCTGGGATATATGGTTTGAAGGGTTCATTCTTTGTTAGTTTTGACTTCTGCTTATCCATTGATAAAACTAAACCTCCATTCTCAAATGAGATTTATGTTTGGAAATGTATCCATGTAAATGTTCCCACATTTTTTTCATCTGATATGCCAAATCTCTAGGATTTTCAAGCTAAGAAAAGGCCTTCCTTGGACTTCATGGAGAGGGTCCAGAAAGACATCAATCCAAGCATGCGTGCAATACTCATTGATTGGCTAGTGGAGGTAAATTATGGTTCTTGATGTTATTGCCAGGGCATTTTTGTAATTCTCACCTCTGTCTACCCTACCATTTTAGGGCTGTCTTTACCTTATGACAGCCAGTTATTATCGGATAACTGGGGCTGTCTTGCATTTTAAAAGTTCATGCTCAACATCATCAAACATTCATTACATTTTCTAAGAGTTCAGTGTAGATTGTTGTTTTGGGTGATTGGTGATTTTAACTTTTTGTTACTGTAGGTTTCTGAAGAATACAGGCTTGTCCCTGAAACTCTGTTTTTGGCAGTCAACTACATAGATCGTTATCTTTCTGGCAATGTGATAATCAGGCAACAGTTGCAACTGCTTGGTGTGGCTTGCATGATGATTTCAGCGTAAGAAATTTTTACATTTGCTTCTGTCTTCTGAGCAATCTATGTGCGTTTGTGTATGCATGTGTAAATGTGCACTAGGATAGGACTATGGGTAATAAATGGAAAAGTGATTATGTTGCCAGCAAGTACGAGGAGATATGTCCACCTCAGGTGGAAGAGCTTTGCTACATTACAGATAACACGTACAATAAAATGGAGGTTGGGTTCTATTTTCATCTGCAATTTCGAATTCTTATTTAAATTGCTTTATTTTTCCTAAATTCAGAAGGATTGAGCAATTTAGTATCTGCAGGTTCTCCAAATGGAATCTGCTGTATTGAATTACTTGAAGTTTGAAATGACAGCCCCAACAGCTAAATGCTTTTTGATGTAATGCTTTGCTTCTCATTGAGATACCAAGTACTTTCTTTGCATGCACCTTTTGGTATTGACTTTTAACTTATTACAAATGTTAGGCGTTTTATTTGTGCTGCTCAAAGAAGTAACAAGGTATGTTTGTGTTGGAATGTATTATTTTTGTATTTTACTACCTTTTGCTTTTCTTTTCATTTAATTTGTGCCGGTAATATACAAAACACCATAATGATATAGTATCAGTCGTGGCAACTACTGATTATTGAGATCAATGCTTTCTTTCTTCTGTTTAAGACATTGAGGCACTGAACTTTGTTGTTCAAACATTGTAGTTATTAAAACCGTTATAGCATTCAGTGGTAGCACATACTGTCTTTTGTAGGCCCCATCAATGCAATTGGAGTGCTTGGCCAACTACATTTTGGAGTTATCACTTCTGGACTACAAAATGCTCTGTTATTCCCCATCACTAATAGCTGCATCTGCTACTTTCTTGGCCAATTTTATACTGTACCCTTCGAAAAAACCTTGGGTATGCGGGAAAATGCCATTTTCCTTGTAGCTGAGATGTTTCCTTTTTTTTTTTTTTCATTATTCTTAAATGACATAGTTTAATTTTGTATTTCTTCTGATACAGAACTCTACCTTGGGGCACTATACATTCTACCAACCCTCTGATTTGTGTGACTGTGTTAAGGCACTACATCGTCTCTTCTGTGATGGCGGTCTCCCCAATTTATCTGCAATCAGGGAGAAGTACAGTCAACATAAGGTGAGAAGAACCTCTCTTTCTTCTGGAGTAAGATGTACCTGCCCATTAGACATTTTAAAGCAATTTTAGAGGCACAGACCTTTTGCCAGCACTTAAATACTTTGCTAATATATACACTAATATTTAGAAACACATTGAATAACAAAAACATTTGTTATTATTTTTCTTGGCTTTTATTGTTGGGTGAGTTTCTAAGGTAACAACTTAAGAAAACATGGTTAGAAAATCTTACTAATGTGCTTTGCTGGACTTGAATTGAATAATAATATTCTAGGACGCAGGCAATTTTGAGTCAGTGAAATGGACTTAGTAAGTTATTATATTTGCTCCATCTTGTCATCTCAAAATAAATATGGTGTTGGACATCCTGAAACATGGTAGATTTGTAACACAAGGATCATTTTATGAACAACTACTTTTGTGGACTTGTTTTTAATAAGCATATTGATTTACAAAACTCCATTTGATCTCTGTTACAAGGATCATTTTATGAACAACTACTTTTGTGGACTTGTTTTTAATAAGCATATTGATTTACAAAATTCCATTTGATCTCTGAGTCGAAAATTATCTGAAATTTATGTAAATTTCTGCTTAAGTGCTTATAATTCTATTGATGCCAACTTATGCACTTTCTATCTGCAACAGTATAAATATGTGGCAAAGAAACACTGCTCTAGTTCAATACCACCCGAGATTTTTGAAGACCCGAGTTAGTAGGCGTGTGCATTACCTTTTCCTCATGCTGTCGGATATACTCCTGCGGATCTGCTCGCTTCTTGGCCAAATGTTTTTTGATGTAATGCTCCTTTCTCAACTCTATATTCTGTGGCAGAGCCATACTCTTTATAAAGTGAGTTTTGACTTTTGTCAGGTGGCTTCTTAAGCCATACCACGATTTGCTTGACAAAATGAACCACGACAGACAGTAATCTTTGTCCATTGCTTCTTCAAATATATCATATATAGAAATGCTAAATACACGTGCTTTTTCTACATGCTGTTGCACTGGTGCCCATGTATATGAATTTCGGTATCATTTTCTTGATTTTCTTATTATATATTAGCAAATGTAATTACTATTTTTTATTATATATTTTCATATTAGTTATTTTTTTCATGAACATACAGGACAGAAATAAAATAACAAGTGATGGATATAGTAGAATTGTAAGTTTTCTCCTTGCAATATGAGTGGAGTAGAGACATTTTTCTCCTATAAGAATCATATATTTAGGCATTTATTATATATCTAATTGTAAATATCAATGTAATATTTACTTTAATAATAATTGTAATGAAAATTTTAATTATATATATTTGATTATAAATTTAATGTAATGTCTACTCTAATAATAATTATAAATATATATGTAATATAATAATTTAATATATAATCAGAATTAAAAAAATAATAACTCTGAATTTAAATTTTGTTCGTATTGCATGGAATATAAAAGGGTCAAAAACAGAGTGACCGTTTGAAATTTGAATTCAAACCATCAAACATAATCTGACAGCCTGTGACTTTCCAGCCAATGACGGACCAACATAAATTTCCCTGGACCAAACGGAAACCACGAAATACCTACCTCTGGCCCGGTTGAGTGGCACCTTTTCATACGACTTAGAGAGACCCAAAAAACCCAAATCGGAAACACTTAAATAAATGACAAGTACAGTGGGCCCCACAAGACGCTCCCTAACGTTTACATTATCGAGCAGGATCAACGGTCAGGATCTCTCAAGAATTCAAATCACCTGCTTCCCCGCCTCAAAAGTGCCATTAAAATATAAATATTAAATCTCTCTCTCTCTCTCTCTCTACCTCTTTCTCTTTCTTTTACCTGCAAAAATCTTTCAAAATCTTTCAAAAACTCTCAGCAAAGACTCTCAAGTCCCTGTCTCTGTCTCCCGTCTCGTTCTCTTTCTTTTTTTATCAAGTAAAGTAATACACATGTTCTTCCACTAATTTGCTTTCTTGTTCTTGTTAAGAGAACAAAGGGGAGAGGCATTAATTCTTTCCACTAAAAACAGCGAACTGAGTTTCATCGAGAAAGAGAATGTCGACGCAGAACCGGCGTTCATCGTTTTCCTCGTCGACGACGTCGTCGTTGGCAAAGCGGCAGGCGTCGTCCTCGGAGAATTTCGCCAAGTACATGGCGGTCCCACCGCATTTGGCCAAGAAGCGAGCTCCACTCAGTAACGTCACCAATCAAAAGAATGTGACTCAAAGTGGCTCAAAAAGCTCGCTTTCATCGTCTCTTTTGGTGGGTAATTGTTATCTTCTTCAGTATTTTGTTTAATTTAAGAGAAAACGAAGGAAAAGAGGAGAAAATAAGATGCTTCAGCTGAGGTCTGGATAATTTGCACGTTTTGTTAACGACTTTTCTCCTCCGCTCCCCCCCCCCCAATTTTTAGATAAATTATATCCAGAGGTTTTTTTACTATTCCCTTTTTTTTTTTTAAATATTTTTTTATAAATAAATTCGTTGCACTTTGGTCCGAACATGTTTGCTTGGTGAGAAAATAGAAAGAAAATAAAATAAATAAGAACAAGATATTTATGTGCTGTGCGAGTGCAGCTCAATATGGAAAAGAAAAGATGTCTTTCCTAAACAGTTTAAACATATGATTACGGAGATCAAATCCAATTTTTTTACCAATAGTTTTGACACAGAATCATAGCGAATCAAGGGATTGTTACTTAATTTTGTGAAAATTATCCTCACCTCCAGAGATTAAATTACATGATTATAGGGACAACTAGCAGCCTCATTCATCAGATTGAAAAAATGAAAGTCTCAAGGAAAAAAATTGGGAAACAACTAACTACCCAATGCTGCCATTCAATTATCCAAATTAGGATTTTTGGTAGTTGAGGATGAAAACGAATAGCCTGAATTAAACAGACATTCCATTTCCTGTTTTGTTAAGGAGTGCTATTATATTAGCATTAACTTATCGCCTTTATTTCTCTGGTTATTAGCATTATTGTTAGAGGCTTTCTTCTATCTGTTCTTGCTTCTGCCATTCCTATCACACAATATATTCACTTGTCGGGAAATTTCATTAGCTGTTGAATTTTAAAGTCATTATGCTTCTCTTTGAGGCCATCATTAACAAAACTTCATGTCTGAAGGTTCCTTGCTCGACTAAACTTCCCAAGGCCAAGAAGGCACCTGCAGCCAGCAATGCTAACACAGGCATTTCTGGGAACTTCTTACCACCATCCTCAAATGGGAAAACAAGCACAGCTGTTCCTATTCCTTGTAAGGTTACATCTTTGCCTAGATGTGATGAAAATGTCAAAACAAGCGCCCCCGGCATTGCTGCTGCTGTTTCTGTTTCTTGCAGCATGGATGTTTCTCCCAGTAAATCGGATGCAAATTCAGTTTCCATGGATGAGTCAATGTCTGTTTGTGATTCTTTCAAGAGCCCTGAAGTTGAATATTTGGATAACAATGATGTTCCGTCACTTGATTCTATTGATAGGAACACTTTCAGAAACCTCTACATTTCAGACCATACAGAAAGAACAGGTACTTTACATTGACTCTGGCCATTAAACATTGAGTCCTTTTATCTTAATAATTCAAATTCAGGACTTCAAACATTCAAAATCACTGTTTATTCATTTTCTTGTAGAGAACGCTTGCAGCAGAGATATATTGGCAGATATGGAAACGGATGATAGAATTGTTAATGTTGATGACAATTACATGGATCCGCGGCTTTGTGCAACCTTTGCTTGTGATATCTATAAGCACTTGCGTGCATCCGAGGTTTTCCATCTTCATTCACATTCAATTGTATACTTTTGATGGGAAATACTTGTATTTTCAATTTTCCTTGTTATTTGAGATGAAGCTACATTCCTTTGAAAAATTTAGACCAAATTATTTGATTATCCCACTATTGCAATGCTTTTGTAACATCCCTTAACATTGTTGTGGCAAAGTTTAATCTTGTCTTTCCGTCATTTCTTTACTAGTCTCTAAACGGTTAGTCTTTTGCATGAAATTATTGTATTGTGAATGATTCCAAAGCCTAAATCTTTCTTCTTCTTATCGGTCATTCAGGTGAAGAAAAGGCCTTCAACAGACTTCATGGAGATAATTCAGAAAGACATAAATGCCAGCATGCGTGCAATACTGATTGATTGGCTTGTGGAGGTAACTTATTTCCTGTTAGTGTTACAAATTTAGAATTTCCTCTACACGCTTAGTGTTAAAAATTTAGAATTTCCTCCACATGCTTTGGTAAATATGAAATTTGATGATTACTTTCTTAGATCTAGGAGCGAATATATGACAATCAGAATTATTTTGTTTTTTTTTCCAGAACTATCATCCTTAATTTCTTTTTTTAAGAAAAACTTGTGAAGGCTAATTTCTATATTTCACTGTAGGTGGCTGAAGAGTACAGACTCGTACCTGATACGTTATATTTGACTGTAAACTACATTGATAGATATCTTTCAGGGAATCCCATGAGTAGGCAACGCCTGCAGCTGCTTGGTGTTGCCTGCATGATGATTGCTGCGTAAGAAAAACATGTGCCCTCCATTTTCTTTCCTTCTTACTTATGATATTTTAAATTTGCTTATAAAACATCCACCTAAATAGAAGCAGTATTGACAAGAAAATTATCAATTTGCAGAAAGTATGAAGAGATTTGTGCACCTCAAGTGGAGGAATTTTGCTTCATAACTGACAACACATATTTCAAGGAGGAGGTATCACTTCTGTCTTCAATTTCTGATCTCTGCATTTTCTTATGGCCTTCCACTATTGTTGCTATTCTGCCTAGCCTGTATTATGATTCAGCATTCATGATTCTCCAGGTTTTGGAGATGGAATCTTCTGTCTTAAATTACTTAAAATTTGAAATGACGGCACCAACTGCTAAATGTTTCTTGAGGTGAAAAAACTTGCCATTTATTCAATATTTGTTACTTATTCACTAGGCTCTGTGTTCGAAATTTGATAAAATGAAATGGCATGCAGGCGATTTGTACGTGCTGCTCAAGGGATAAATGAGGTATCTATCTGAAGTTGATTTCTCATAATGTTGTACAAAATTTTTGATGCATAGTGTTCCCATTTCTGTGAAATTTCCGAACTAAAGTTGTTCATGTAATCAATAAATCAATATTAAGATTGATAGGACATAAGAGGGTGAAATAAATAGCAGACAAAAACTGGCCATAGCATTGTAAATTTAATCAATAATTGTGTCATCATCTCAACTACATAATGAAATTGTTTTTGTGCAGAACTGTTTATTGGGAAGGCTCCTCTCCTCTCTTAAAGCTTGTTCTGATTATTTGCATCTTGCAGGTTCCACCAATGCAGTTGGAATGCTTAGCAAACTACGTCACTGAATTATCTCTTCTAGAGTACAGTCTGCTCTGTCATGCTCCATCACTTATAGCTGCTTCTGCAATATTCTTGGCAAAATACATACTTCTTCCTGGAAAGAGACCTTGGGTATGTATCAATCAATAATCACAAACATCAGCCAGCATTTTTCTTTTTTTCCCCCCTCCCCACTCCCCCCTCTTTCCCTCATCTGCTGATCACTTATTATACTCTCTTTACCTAAAATTTCAGTATTAACTTAGCTTGATCATCTAATTGTTTTGGTTACAGAATTCTACATTGCAGCATTACACACTTTACCAGCCTTCTGACTTAATGGAGTGCGTTAAAGATCTGCATCGCCTATGCTGTAACAGCCAAAGTTCCACTTTACCTGCCATCAGGGAAAAGTACAGCTTGCATAAGGTAATATATAGCACTCACTTTCATGGAAACATGTGTAAATTCTGCTTGATTTTGTGATTCAAGTTTTTGATGTTCAATTGTTTGCGCTTTAGTACAAATGTGTTGCCAAGAAGCACTGCCCTCCATCAATACCACCAGAGTTCTTCCTCAACCACGTGTAGTAGACATATGCTAGCAATAAATGTTACCAATGTCCCGTTGGATGGTGTCGCCATCCTGCTAGCAGCCGCGACGTCCTGTCCTGTTCCAAGAGATCAAAATTTCCCTCTCTGTAATAATTTTTCTTTTAATCTGAATGTTAATGTAGAGTACAATGTAGATCAAAAGATTGTGTGCATCATATATTTCTAATGAAAATCTGAATGTTTTCAAATTAATTTTCTCCTGTCGACCGAGGTTAATTTCTTCTAGAACTTTTTTCTTCCCATCTTTATGTACTTAGATCAATTGTTTCGGAAGAGATTGCTGTATTTTTATGTACTTCTAGAACTGCTACTCTTCCGAATGACTTCTAGAATTTATTTTTAGAAAGCTGCCTGAAAATACCCGCTTTCCCTTTGCTTTTACTCCGTTTGACAGAATTTATTTTGATTTCGGAAGGGCAAACAAGTCCTTACAAAGAGATTGCTGTATTTTCGAAATACTAATGGCACATGTCAGGTAAAAAGAATTGAAAGGAGGCACAATTAAAATTATTTTCTTTTTTTCATTTAATTAAATTTATTTTCTTTTTTTCATTTGTATAATTTTAATTTTTGCTCTCCATTGGTAAGAGATAGAGCTTCTGGTTTGATTGTTGAAAATGAAGAGTTGTATCATATGTATTACGATGTCTCTTTAACAAAAAAAAAAAAAAGGTGAATAATTGCTGTGTGGTTTGTTTGAGACAAATTGTTGTCCCAAAATATTAAATGACTGTATTACTACTTAAAAAATTGTTTAAGCAATGTACGTTATATATATATAAAAGGATAACAATTTTTTTAAAATATTAAAGAGAATTACCATAATGGGTATGCCTTGCAGGGTTACATAGATAAAGATTGGCCACTCTTTCTTGTAACTCTTGTATGTTATTGTTGGAATTCTAACCTAGTACAATTTTATTTTATTTTTCCCGCAAATTAACAGCTACATACTAGTTGTTTCCAAAACAGCAGATTTGCTTCTACTTCCATAAGAAATACTAATTCAAAATAATAATAATAATAAAAACTTTAGATTTGTTTACAGTAAAATTTTATTAAGTTACATTTATTGTAACTTAATCAATTAGATGTTGTGCAAATTTTAATGAATTCGCAAGCACACGAATCTATTGTAGAATAGATTAATTGTGACGAGTGTCGATCCCACGAGGAGGTTGATTTTAATTATGTGCCGAATTAATTTTCTTTTTATTGGGAATAATTAAATTATGGTAACTTTATTCTAAGTCGTGAATTAAAATGACGGGAATAATTGAGAATAAAACTTGTTATAATAAAGCACTTGGGTATCCGGATCCGCATCAACATGCTCCATGAGCTAAATATTCCATATTAATACCAATTAAATCATAAGGGGGGATTCCACACCTCATGAACCACTCTCCAATAAGTATGGTGTCAAGGGCTTATCGTGGCAAATAATAATAATCTTGTCTTGGGGTCTTAGGTTTAACTAGAACAGAATTAGACAAGACTATTATTATTTATCGACGAAAAGTCAAAACAACCACAAATATTAGAGGGGAAGAGAAAGTAAATTTACCAAATTAAGCCCATGGAACATGTTGAGACTTCACCTTCAACCCAAGCTCAAAAAGAAATTAGCCACACATATTTTAACTAAGGATAAAAAAGGAAATTTTATTAAAATACAAAAAAACTACAAGAAGGAAAAGGAATTTCAGAAATCTAAGTTTAGAAATGAATTCAGGGGTCCCAAATTAGGGCGGGAGAGCCCCCTTTTTATAGATACATTGAGTGAATCGTGACCATCGGATTAAAAACAATTCGGATGCTCAGGATTGCGCCACGTCATCGATCAGCGATCAAATAATCAACGTTATCAGACAAGAATGCCGCCTGAATAGTAAATAATTCCATGTAAGCGCATGTACTGTACACCCGATTTCTATTCCACTGAGATGCTGCCACGTCATCGATCTACAGTACATAAGAAATTTAGTCCAATAAGATCGTGACACATCATCGGTCAACGCCACGTCATCGGTCAACGCCACATAAGCAGTCAATCCACATAATTCGTCCAATCAGATACTGTCACGTCGTAGGTAATTGCCACATCATCGGTCCGTATACATGAACAGTGTTGTGAACAGTATTATGAACAGTACCGTACGTATGAACAGTGCCGTATATGTGAACACTGATTTTTTTCCTTTAATGCTATTCGTAAGGTTTTCGACCGTCCTGAGTCCAAATATGACGTCCGTTTTACTGTCTGATCACTCGTTTATTGTGAAACAATTATGATACCCCTAAAATACATAAAATATACAATTATAATAAAACACATATAATTAAATAACAAAATACTTAAATAAATAAAAGTAGCAATGTTAGTGAGATTTAAAGTGTAAAATGACGATTTTCTCCTTTATAAATATACATTTTCTAACACTCAACATTAGATTCCACACCACTCGACTCGAATCCACTGAACATAAATATTTCTACAGTTACAAATACCAAGTACGGTGAATGAATACTGAAACACCACGCATCGGCTTCGACCACATAATATCACCAGACGACACCGTATTCATATGCAACAAGCTTCGGTTCGCCCTGTTAGACATGGACCAGTTGGACCCAGTTCAGCACCTTGTTTCTGTTAGTAAACTAGAAACCAATGAGTTAACAATGAAATTAACTAGAGATAATAGAACAATAAAACTGGAATAGAAGAAATAAACCCGAGGCCTGCAAATTCAGTTTCCTTAAAACAGATTTACCACCTACTGATAGTGCTTTAGGTTTAGCTGGTATCTATTTTTCAGGATATAACGGGCACGAATTATTTGCCAAGCACGGCCAAACAATTCTGGCGAACTACAACAGCAGCGAAACTCGAAGAAAATAAAGAATGACGGAGGAAGAAAAGCGCAAGTGTACTTTGTGCAGTGTGTTTTTTTTTGTATCCGAAATGAAGGAGAAACTGCCCTTTTTATACTTATATGGAGTTGTAACAGCAGCAAAAAATTGAATTTAAAAAATTCATTACTAGGCTGTAAAACATTTGTAACAGCCACAATATTTAAAACAATTCAATTTGGCTTATGAATGCATAACAACCAAATTGAATTTGACAGCAATGTGAAGCCTTTACAAATTCTAATTGAAATTGAAATTTAATTCAATTTATTCACAAATTATTGCAAGCTGTTACAAAAAAAATAAAAAATAAAATTCAAAAGGAAATAAAAATGTGGTCATGCAAATCTAGTTGATTTCAGGTCGACATTCGCGTACGCAGGATGCGCGGGCGCACACAAGTTCAACTAAATCAATTTAGGATTCGCACCCCCCCTGTACATGCACGTATGGAGAGAGCCTTTATCCTTAATATTCTTACTCATGCATGGATAAGTGTCTATATATAAATGCAATTCCCTTAGCTTATTTTTTCCATGTAGGATAAGTCTCATTTTCTTTCAAATTTCCAACTTCATTGGTGCATTTTGAGAGGCAATTTCTCATTCACTTATACACCATTTTGAGTAAATAAATGAATATATTTGAAGTATTCACGGAGTAAAATCTATATTTCTCAAGTTTTTTCCACTTTTGACAAGTGAGACCCACTTAAAATGTGTCTTCAAATTAGTATATTAATATGCTATTTTCCAACAATCCCTTACATGAATGAAAATTGGCAGTAAAACAGAAAACCGCTAAATTTTGACATCAAAATTATTTTTGACTTGATTTTAATGACCGAGTTTCTTGGATTGATACCTTACAAAGGATAGGTAAGTCTTACCCTTTGAACCTTCCCTTGTGATAGTTTATTTAATTTACTGACTAATCAGTAGACGCGATGTCCTTGAACCGTTCTGTCGTTAGTGTAAATGATCACATACTACACATAGATATCTTTCCTAACACTGTTGAGTTCTCATGGTTATGTTCGTTTTGGCCTTGAACATTTGCCTGGTTCTGCAAGAGTTTCTAAAAGCTGAACCCCTATCGACTCCCTTTGAAGCGGCCCTACTTTTCTCTCATATAGGTGATATCTTAATTAAGAGTAACCCGTATTACTCTACTCAAATTTTCGATGCATAAGAATCATTAAGAGTCTAGCTTAACCTTATTTCCTACGGGCATCACTGTTTCATCATAGGAATGGTTAATAAGGTAATCCTCATAAGAGAATGACCCATATAGTGTTCCAACTTTAGTCTTTAACAATTAAGTTGTCCTATTGAACCTAGATTTTGGGATCGCCAGTCAATTAGGTTGGGTTTTCCTTTGTTATTGACTAATTATTCTAAGGGTTTTGAACTCATTCCCCTCGATGATTTTTCTACTAGCTCTCTATTTAATCCTTTGGTTAGTGGATCTACAATGTTATCCTTTGACTTTACATAGTCAACAGAAATAATTACAGTAAAAATGTGTTGTCTAATGGTATTATGTCTGCGACGTATGTGTCTAGACTTACCATTATACATATTGCTCTGTGCCCTACCGATAGCTGATTGACTATCGCAATGAATACAAATTGTTGGCACAGGCTTTGGCCACTTTAGAATACCTTCTAAAAAGTTTTGTAGTCATTCTGCTTCTTCACCACATTTATCTAATGCAATGAATTTAGATTCCATTGTACATCTGGCAATTACTGTCTGTTTAGTAGACCTCCATGATACAGCTGCACCTGCTAGCGTAAACACATAGCCACTAGTGGACTTTGAGTCTTTTACATTAGATATCCAATTAGCATCACTATATCCTTCTAATACTTCTGGATACCTAGTATAGTGCAAACCATAATTACGAGTGTATCGAAGATACCTGAGTACTTTTACGATAGCTTTCCAGTTATCAGATCCTGGATTTCTCGTATATCTACTAAGTTTACTTACTATATAGGCTATGCTTGGTCTGGTACAATTTGTTAAGTACATTAGACTGCCTATTACTCTGGCGTGTTCTACTTGAGAAATACCATTTTCTCTATTTTTCGATAGATGTAAACTTGTATCTAACGGAGTTTTAGATACAGTATTATCATCTTTATTAAATTTCTCAAGAATTTTATCTACATAATGAGTTTGACTTAGAATAAGTCCATTAGAAGCCCTTAAGATTTTAATTCCCAGAATGACATCTGCAAGACCCATGTCTTTCATGTCAAACTTAGACTTCAGCATATTCTTGGTAGATTTAATCATATCATCAACACTCCCAACAATAAGCATTTCATCAACATATAAACAGAAAATGGCTATATAAACATAAAATGACGTAGCCATTTTCTGTTTCTTTGACATAAACACATTTGTCACATTCGTTGATTTGAATGCCTCTAGCAAGCATCGTATGATCAAATTTTCCATGCCACTGTTTTGGTGCTTGTTTCAAGCTATATAATGACTTGACCAATTTATAAACTTTCTTTTCTTATCCTGGAGCTATAAAAACTTCAGGTTGCTCAATGTAAATTTCTTCATTTAAATCTCCATTTAGAAAAACTGTCTTTACATCCATTTGATGTATCTCAAGATTGTGCAAAGCTGCAATTGCTATTACCATCCTGATGGAATTTATTCTCGTAACAGGAGAATAAGTATCAAAGTAATCAAGACATTCTCGTTGTCTATAACCTTTAATTATAAGTCTAGCCTTATACTTGTTGATTGTTCCATCGGCTTTCAATTTCCTTTTGAAAATCTATTTATACCCTAAAGGTTTACATCCTGAAGGAAGATCTACTAGCTCCTAGGTGTGATTTTGTAAAATGGATTCAACTTCACTTTTAATGGCTTCTTTCCAGAAAATGCCTTCCGGTGAAGTTATAGCTTCTTTGAAGCTTTAAGGTTCATTTTCTAGCAAAAATGCTAGAAAGTCTGGACCAAAAGACTTTCCTATTCTAGCTCTTTTGCTATGTCTAACCTCAACTTCTTGCTCTTCTTCTTCTTCTTTTGAAGTTTCATCATTTTCTTCATTTCCAATTACTGTTTCTTGAAATTGTTTTAGCTCTCTTGATTCCACTTTAGAATTGTAAGGAAACACATGTTCAAAAAACGATGCATTTTTTATTCTATTATCGTATTTTTGTGGACATCTGGAACTTTAAACTTATGTACCAGAAATCGATAAGCATTACTTTTTTGTGCATAACCAAAGAGAATGCAATCAACAGTTTTTGGTCATATTCTCTCTCTCTTATTTGAAGGAACCATTACTTTAGCAAGACACCCCTACAATTGTAAGAATTTATAAGAAGGAGTTCTACCTTTCCATAAGTCATATGGGGTTTTATCTTCTTACTTTCGGGGTATCTTATTTAACAAGTAATTAGCTGATAGAATAGCTTCTCCCCACATATTCTGAGGTAGCCCAGAACTTATCAACATTGCATTCATCATTTCCTTTAAATTTCGATTCTTTCGTTCTGCAATCCTATTAGATTGCGGTGAATATGGAGCCGTGACTTAATGTATGATTCCACTTTATTTACATAGTGTCTCAAATGGAGCTACATACTCACCACCACGGTCACTCTTTAATTCTTTGATTTTCCTATGAGGTTGATTCTCAACTTCATTTTTATAAAGAATAAACTTTTCCAAAACTTCATCTTTACTTTTCATCACATACACATAGCAATATTTTGTATAATCGTCAATAAAGGTAATAAAATTTTTATTACCACCTCTTGTTTGAATGGATTTAAAATTACAAACATCACTATATATTAAATTAAGTGGTTCAGTGTTTCTTTTTATTATTTGGAAAGACGACCTAGTTAGTTTTGCCTTAACATAAGTTTCACACTTATGTTTCAAATCAATTTGAAAATTGGGAATATGCTTCATGTTAATTAATTTATGCAATGAATTAAAATTAACATGTCCTAATCTACCATGCCAAAGATTAGAAGACTCAAGCAAATAAGCAGAAGAACTAGCTTCATTATTAATTTTTGGTTTTACAGTCATTACATTGAGCTTAAACAGCCCATTATTGACATACCCCTTTCCCACATACATCTCATTCTTTGACAAAACTACCTATCTGACTCAAACACCATTCGGAAACCATGTTTGTTCAATAGCAATCCAGACACCAAGTTCTTCAGAATTTCCGGCACATAAAGCACATTGTTCAGGGTCAGCTCTCTCCCAGATGTCATCTTCAGAACCACTTTCCCTTGACCCTTGATCTCAGATGTTGCAGAATTCCCATGAGTAACTTTTCTCCATTGGTTATAGCTTCAAATGAAGTAAATAAATCTTTGTCTAAGCACACATGTCTAGTTGCTCCCGTATCAATCCACCATTCTCTCGAATTTGAGCCAACTAATTTCACTTCAGAAACTACTATTGAGAGGTTAATGTCTGAAATATGTTGAGTGATATTTTTTAACACATTCGCCTCTCGCTTCTTTTTAGGCAACCTGCAATCCATAGTCTTATGCCTCATCTTGTTGCAATTGAAGCACTTTCCTTGAAACTTTGTTTGCTTCTTGGAGATACCTCCTTTCAGACTCAATTTTTTATTTTTCTGATTTTTAGGTCTATGTTCAACAACATTTGCCTTAGCCATAGAAATAGCCCCTCTTTTTTTCTGCATTTCTGTTGTCTTCTTCAATTCGGAGCTTAACAACTAGCCCTTCAATATTCATTTCCTTGCGTTTATGCTTCAAGTAACTCTTGAAATCTTTCCAAGCAGGAGGCAACTTTTCAATAATTGCAGCCACTTGGAAAGTTTCACTTAATATCATCCCTTCAGTAAGGATTTCAGATAATATAATCTGAAGCTCTTGTACTTGACTTATTACAGTTTTGGAATCAACCATTTTGTAGTCTAGGAAGCTGCCAACAACAAACTTTTTCGTCCCCGCATCCTCAGTTTTATACTTCCGGTCTAAGGATTTTCATAGCTCCTTGGCTGTTCTCTTTCCTATGTATACATTATACAAGGAATCACTAAGGCCATTCATTACATAATTTTTACATAAAAAATCAGAATGATGCCATGCATTAATTGCACTAGCCACTTGAATATCCGTTTCACCCTCTTTGGGTTTATAAGCATCCTCCGTCAAGAACCTCACCAAGTTCAACATAGTCAAGTAAAAGAACATCTTTTACTGTCAACGTTTGAAATTCTGGCCATTAAATTTTTCAGGCCTTTCCGCATGATTCACAGGTATTGCCATGGAAGCAATTTCCTTGACAACAGATGGTGCAGCAGCAGAAGCTGATACAGGAACAGTTGGAATTGAATCACTGGTTTCAGTTGTCATCTCAACGGATAAATCTGTTTTAAGATTGTTAGCAAACCAGAAACCAATGAGTTAACAATGAAATTAACTAGAGATAATAGAACAATAAAACTAGAATAGAACAAATAAACCCGATGCCTGCAAATTCAGTTTCCTTAAAACAGATTTACCACCTATTGATAGTGCTTTAGGTTTAGCTGGTATCTATTTCCCAGGATACAACAGACACGAATTATTTGCTAAGCACGGCCAAACAATTTCGACGAACTACAACAGCAGCGAAACTCGAAGAAAATGAAGAACGACAGAGGAAAAAAAGCGCAAGTGCACTTTGTGCAGTGTGTTTCTTTTTTTTGTGTCCGAAATGAAGGAGAAACTACCTTTTTTATACTCATATAGAGTTGTAATAGCAGCAGAAAATTGAATTCAAAAAATTCAATACTAGACTGTAAAACGTTTGCAACAGCCACAATATTTAAAACAATTAAATTTGGCTTATGAATGCATAACAGCCAAATTGAATTCGGCAATAATGTGAAACCTTTATAAATTCTAATTGAAATTGAAATTTAATTCAATTTATTCACAAATTATTGCAAGCTGTTACAAAAATAATAATAATAAAATTCAAAAGAAAATAAAAACGTGGCCATGCAAATCTAGTTGATTTCAGGCCGACATTCGCGTACGCAGGAAGTGCGGACGCACACGAGTTCAACCAAATCAACTGCGCATGCATGGATAAGTGTCTATATATAAACACAATTTCCTTGGCTTATTTTTCTCATGTGGGATAAGTCTCATTTCCTTTCAAATTTCCAACTTCATGGGTGTATTTTGAAAGGCAATTTCTCATTCACCCATACACTATTTTGAGTAAATAAATAAATATATTTGAAGTATTCACGGAATAGAATCTGTATTTTTTAAATTTTTTCACTTTTAATAAGTGAGACCCACTCAAAATATGTCCATAAATTAACATATTAATATGCTATTTTCCAACAGTTTCCTCATTAATGCAAGGACCATTCGATGAAACGCAGCTATAAAACTCTTACTTACGGTTCAACGATCCGGTGCCGTCTCAACATCGAGTCAAAATTATGTTCCAACTAGTTGACGCAGCCAAGGCCGCATTCGCTCATAATTATTAAACTAGGATTGATTGTGAATATCCGCTCATAATTACTAAACTAGCTGAATATGATCCTATAATAGTTGTTCATATTTTGATCTCCTCAAGTACGCTTGGGCCAAGAGTCGGTATGTCAGTTAAAAATCTTTTTTCACCCCTCCATGTTAAAAAAAATAATAATAATTACATGGTTTTTCTATCTATCAACGTCTCCCTTGCGGGTCCATGGTTTGGGTTGTTTATGAGAGATTTATCTCTGTATTTAATCCATATTATATTAAGATTAGTTGTGGGCTGGAAATCAATGGTTCATGTTCAGATCTGTTTAAGTAGACAACATTTTTGTGATCGGGGTTACCCTATTGGTACGAATTATTGAAGAGCTTGGTCTTGTACCCTCGTGCGTTTACTTTCTTTGTTATCTTTGGAGAAGTGACAAGCCAGGCTTTTTATCGTAATCTTCTGTGGTATAAAATTTGACCAGATGCAATTATTATTTCTTGTTGAATTTTAGTATGGTTTTCCTTTGATTAAAAAAAAAAACTAATAAATCTTTTTTTTTTTATGATACATCGGAATTTAAAGAAAATTAAGGTAGAATAGAATAAGAAATAAACCAAAGGAATAGAGGATTCGTACATATCATTACATAACCAATAGCCAAGAAGACCAATAAACCAAAGGAATAGAGGATTCGTACATATCATTACATAACCAATAACCAAGATAGAATCGGCAGTAAAATTGACTTCACGATATGCATATTTTATGATAATGAATCATTGTCTATTCATCAATTTTTTTATGGCAATTATGAGAGAAAAGTGTGCATTAGTCATCAAACTATGAGAAGAAATCAGCTGGGAGACACATTGGCTATGCACCTCTGCAAGCAATTAACGAATGACGCGGTAGCTAACTGACATTTTAATAATTGGTATGTGACGCGTAATATTAGCTAGTTAATGCAAATAGCCAGATCCTGATCCCCCCCCGAATCAAACTCTGAACGTGTTTCTTTATATACTAATATATATGCATAAGTATGCCAGGCACCATCTTCAGCTATCGATACACCATATATGTATCTTAGACATCAGCCAACCCAGAGGCATTACACGCTCCATCCATATAACTGGTAACAGAAATCCCACGACAAGAAGAAGACTCTGATTTTCACTCACCCACCTGCGAACTCGCATCTCCATTTCGCCATCAACTCAACCTCTCATCTTTGAATCTGTAAGTGCTCCTCTCCCCAGCGCGTCCAAATCTTCATACTTATCTACTACTACGTCGGCGCCGACAGCTGTGGAAGGATTGGAGAGAGTGAGATTTGAAGGACGTTCGTAATTGGAAAAAGAATGCGCCGTGTGTATCGATAAGTCTGAGGAAGCTGACGAAGTTATTTTCAGGAGAAGGTGCGTTACAAAACATAAAGCTTCTAATAGTATAGCCCAGAAGCATAGCTTGGAAATCTGCGTCAACCAGTGGCAATACCTCAACCCTCACCAAAGGATAAACATTTGATGCCACTAATATTTGGAAAGACACTTAAAACCCATGACCACGTCCATATCTGTTGGAGGGGAATTGAAATAGACAAATCAAGATTATATAATAATTAATGACCTTCTTTGAGGGAAAATTGAGTAATAACATTCTTGATTAAAATAGTTAACTTCACCTTTTTAAAAAAAAAAAAATTCTTGGAGTAAATTGAGTTTATTAAGGCACGTGAGGACAGTAACCCACCACTCGATTAAAATTTGAGTAATGATATTCTCAGTTATAATAGAGAACTTCACCTTCTAAAAAAAAAAAAATTTCTTAAAAGTTCTGCCAGCGAATTTCTTAAGTTTTAGCATTATAAACACCATAATTTAGTGGCTATAATTTATTTACTAGTGTCATTGATCATTGGATATTAAGTGATTATAAGTACATATGTCCTTACGGGTTTGATTTCGTGATATCATTTTTCATATTCTCTAGCAATAACACTATGTTGTATTTTTTATGAGTTGGTCTCAATCGTTATGAATTTTCCTAAAGACTTTTATAATTATTAATGAACGGCCTTGAACACACTCGGCCTAAGGTGCATCAACCGGTAAGGTTAGTACTTGTTATGCGCGACATTCAGCCTGATCTGGCTTAGTGCCTTGGATATTCGTACAGTTAACGCTGGTTATTGTTGCCAAGCATTCTTGCAAAGAGGAAATTCATGATACATTAAAACTCGACATATTTTCTAATAACAATATGCAGGTAGATTCGTAAATACATTCTTTTCAGACCCCCCCCGGGCCCACAACAAAACCCAAAAAAAAAAAGTCCGTACGTACATTACATACACATATTTTATACACATATTTTACAAGCTGAGGTCCAAAGGCTCAAAGCATTTCGTCTCCTTTATTTTTACCATCTCCCCAGTACACAGGCTATTAATAACAATCGCCAATGTCGTGCAACGAGTTACTACACACCACATTGAGCCTTATCGGGCTCCAAGGCTACACCCCAATCGCGTTGGTTCGGCATTTCATTGAGCCAATGACAATCTTCAAATGCGCATTGCTCATTCTTGACCTCCTCCACGTCGACTGGCCTTATAAACCTGGGTCCCCATGCAGGGGTCCCATCCTCAAATGAATTATGAGTTAATCTCTTCAAATCCGAACCGTCCAGCTTGATCTTGAATATCTCTCCATATGGCTGATAATGATGCGGGTTTGATATTGGCTCCGCCGATATACCTCCATAATCTGACGTAAACACTATACTCTTCCCATCCGGACTAAAATACGGGTGGTTAGCCCGCCCAGCCAACCCGCTTTGAATCAACTTCCTTAACCCGGTTCCATTCGGGTGGATCAAATATATCTCAAAGCTTCCCGAACCCGGATTATCCCGATCCGATGCAAACGCAATCCAATCCCCGTCCGGTGACCAGCTACACATTGTGTCGGTCCATGGACCCTCTGTTAATCCATGCAACCCGTTTCCCTCTCCTCCCTCTGCATCCATTATATATAAATTCTTATATCCCGTCCGAGCCGAACGAAATACGATCCATTTACCGTCGGATGAAACCGAAGGAAACGCATTGTTCTTGCCATTGGTGGTCAGCCTTCTAACGGCGCTGACTCCGTCGACATCATCGACATTGATGGAGATTATATCAACCTCCGTGCTTTCACTAGCAAATTCGGGTCCGGCGCTGGTATACACCACAGCTTCACGAACCGGGTTCCATACGGTTGAGAAAGCGTTTTTAGAATAAACCTGTCTCCGGTTCGAACCGTCCGAGTTCACCACATAAACACCAGGGAACTCGACGAAGGCGATTCGGTCACCCTTAGGCGAGAACGACGGAAACGAACCGTCGAATCTAAACAGCGAGACATCGGGCAGTGGACTTTGGATATTCTCGAGTAACAGGTGGGTGCTTCCATCTTCTCTATTACTCCCACCTCTACACTTGTGGTACCCAACTCGGGATGAGTCGGGCGAGATGAATGGGTTAAGGTGGTGAGTTTTGGGTGACACGAAACGAGTCAACTCAACAAACTCTTTTTTAACTAGGTCAAATAACTCAATATGGCGATAACTCGAATTGGGTCTTCGAGTCGCCACTGCTATGAATTTATTATTACCTGGTGAAGTAGCTGGAGTGAACGCGTGGAGTCCAGGTGGTGTGACTCGTTGAATCGACACTGACTCAGTCGAAGCCAGTCCAGTTTGGGGCAGGATCACTTTGTACACACTGATCCAGTCATCTTCTTCGCTTTTTCTGTGGAAGAACAGTGTTGACTCGTCGACCCAACAGGGCCATCCGCCGTTTTCAACTATCTTGACCCGCTGACTCCCATCCCGAGTCAGGAAAATATAAATATCAGTACTCAGCATCTCCACTTCGCCATCCCAGCCTTTATTTCCATACGAAGCCACAGCCGTGTACTTCCCAGAAGGAGAAACCGCAGGGCTAAAATCGGCAACTCCGTATGGGGTCAGCCTCCGTGTCAAACCGGTCTCTAACTCGGTCGAGTAAACAGCAGCCCAACTCGTCCTTGGCTTACCCGCGTTCTCATGAGTCGACACGTAGATTAAATACTCACCACTCAGACTGGGCTTGTCTTTCATCGAAATTACACCACCGTTAACGTCGTTTAAATCCAGCAGAGGTACCTGCACACGTATGGCAACTTCAGCTTCGTGCTGCTCGAGGGCAGTTCTCGATCTGGTGTTTCGCCGAGTGTTGTAATAAACGGCATCGTAGTATATGTTGGATGTTCCGTTTCGTTCGGTGACGTAGATGAGCTGTATAGTGGGTGGGTCCCGTGAGTCCTGAGGTCCCGGAGATTGAATGAGGGTTTGATTGCGTAGAAGAAAGGAGAGGAAGGAGGAAGACGGTGAAGGGAAGTGGCCGTTGAAATTCACTGATTCGCCATCAGTGATTTTAATCTCGCTGGCGGTCGTCGGCGGGTCCGAAATTGGGAGGGTATAAATGTCGAAGGCATAATCCGATCGGCCAAGTGTTGTGAAGATGATGCTGCTTCTGCTAGAAGAATCTTCGTCGGCCGTTGCACCGAAGACTGCTAAAAGCAAATAAAGAAGCGAATAGAAAATTGTTTTGAGTTTCATCGTTTGGTTTCCTTAGTTCAGTGACTGGAGCTTGTGGCTTGTGTCTCTGAGAGAAACTTTTTTGGGGTGATTTGTTTAAGATTTGTGTTGTCAGAGATGACGTCGTGGGATGATTTTTTGGGGCATTGCTTAATTTTCATTGGGCCACGCGTGGCAAAACTGAAATAAGTTCGAGAGTGTTTCGAGATACGCCGGTCAATTTTTATCCAAATCCACATTGCGTTAATGATGATAAGAAAAATTTGTTAATAGTTTGACATAGGTGTTATTTGAGATTTGACGGTAAAATAGGCAATTTTGGTTTAATATTCGAGTAACGAAAAATATCTTTAATAGGATAATGCAAGTATATTACAACCAACAAAATTCCTCATTCGTTATCTTAATAAGCAATCATTGAGGATTTATGATGATATTGTTTGGTTATTAACAAGAATGAGCAAGTAATTGTGTAAGAAACTTAAATATTATTGATTTGTTTGTGTAAATTTCTACACATCTAGGGAGCAAATAAAAAGAAATAACTAAGGTGATCTTAAATTAAAGGAATTTGATAATAAAAAATAATAAATCTTGATAGAGAGTGTATTAATACTACGGTGAAGTTAATTGTTCTGAATCAATAATTTAATAAGAGCGGAAGAGATTCTTTCTTAATATACTCTCATAAGATGAAGGTTTTATTAGAGATGTTAATTTTAGACCGTAACATAGAGGCATCGGTTCGATAGTAGTTTTATGAGTACACAAGTTAATCATAGGTAGATACATGAAAAATTTTAAGAGAACCACTTGCTATTTTATCTCAAACAAAGTGGTTGTTTAGAGTTAGGTGCTTGATGTGTGAATAGTGCAAGACTGGCTTGGCACAAAGATAAGTGATACCAAGGTTGTCGCACTTCACCATAGGAGTTGAGGCAAGAGATGTGAAATTCAAACATCTGAGTTTAAAATATGAGTAGTTTCAACAATGGCATGATATTTAGCTTCAAAGACAAACGGACAACAATTGCGTTGCTTCTTGGGACACCAAGAGATGAGATTTGAGCCTAGAAACACGACAAAAGCTAAGATTGGGGTAAGGTCACCTCTATTGCCGCCCCGGTTAGCATCTGTGAAAATTGTAAGATTAAAAAGGCTGACGATGCTTTGAAAAGAAACCAAAGCTAGTGGTGGTTTTGAAATATCGGAGTAGACATTTGACGGCCATCCAATGAGCCTTTTGACAGAGCAAATAGGAGTGGATAGATTCAGACGGTCAGACGGGCTCTTGAAAAGGACCATTCAGTTTGGTTTTTATCAATTCGCTAAAGAGTCTATTTTTCGTAATCCGAAACTGGACTGAAAAGATTTAAGGGTACTATTGTAAATTTAGAATACTAACACATGGTATTATATTATAGAACATCATAATAATATCATTGTTCATTAGTTTGGCATCATTAATGAAAGAAGAGTGATGGGCTCTTTTTTTCTTTAATAAAAAATAAAAAATTTTAAAATTATGCTATTTGATTAATATTTATTTTCCTATGAAATTGGAAGTTAGGTTTTACACTCCAACTTTAACTATAATTCTATAACTCTTGAGTTAAGGACATATCTCATATTTTAGTTGTTGAAGGTATCATCGCCAAACTAATATACCGAACCAAAATAAACTAATCAATTCTAGTTTGGTTCTTAGATTATTTCGATTTTTAAAAATCCTACACCGAACTGAAATTTTTAGTTTATCCTGATATTGCTTAGAACCAAACTGATGCCTTCCCCCAGGAGCATGCATGTATTAAGTTAATTTGTTGACAGGGCAGACAATATCAAGCATTCTTAGGGATACGGAGATATTTTGAAATGTACTAATAATGCTATACAGAGTCGCATCAATTGATGAAGTGCCATCATTGAGAAGAAGTTTGGTTCTTGATGACATAGGGATGGCAAATTCTTTGATACCATTAAGATTAGTGCATTTAAAAGGTCATGAATGCCACTCGAAATTTCTTCAAATATGCCCTTAAATTCATTTGAGACGCGAGCAACACTTGGGTTAGAGAATAATACGGCCACGTATGAACAAAGATTAATTTTACTACCCCATCTAGCTACTCTAGGCTTATGTGTACTTTCCAATAGAAAAGTTATACACACCTTTTTGTATTTTGTATTTGGAGTACTTCATTTAATTTTCTCTACAATATTAGACCTTAAAAGTATTTATCATGCACTTCTAAAACCCTAAGAGTAATGTTCTTATAGATAACTCTTGTATAAAATTTGTAATATTTGAACTCATTAATTTCCATTCGTCTTTCTACATGATAGGTCTCAACTCGAGTAGTACTTTTGTTGGGAAAGGAATAAACTATGGGGATAACTTCAACACCTAAGAATTAATAATGATGGCCAAGATCTTTACCGATAGCTATAGAAAGAGTACTCGAATGAAGTTAGCAACGAAGCACTTAAAAGTTTTCTAGAATCATCGAATTATCTACATACACCAAGAAAAAGGCAACGAGAGTATTTGTTTTGTATAAACACAGAGAATGTTTGAACGAGAATCAACAAACCCATGAGATAGCAAAAACTTCCTTAATTCGTTTTATTAAGGATGAAGAGTCTGCTTTAGGCTGCATTTTGCTTTTCTGAGATGACAAATATGAGTAGGTTAAATGCTTGAGAATGTAAACCTCTTTACTAAAATGGCTATGTGAAAAAAGGCGTTGTTAACGTCTAGTTGAGGAACAGGACAATCGTGAGAGAGCGTATTAGAAATAATCAAGCGAATCATACTTGGTTTTATTACAAGGCCGAAAGTATTGCGGTAGTCCACGCCAGACCTCTGATGGAAGTCCTTTGCCACAAGAAGCACTTTACACCTCGCAATACTCTCACAGGAGATATGTTTCACGCGATAAACCAATTCACAACCGACAACATTTTGTTTAGAGCCAACTTATTGGCTACTCCTTTGATAGTTCATAGGTATTTGGCTGCTGGGTTGTAATTGTGTAGAAGGCTTAAATATTTTTGATTCATCTGTACAAATTTGTACACATCTACACAGTAAATAAAAGGAAATAATTAAGATGATCCTAAATTAAAAAAATAAAAAATTAGTCACACAGTCTTGACATAAAGTTGATTGATATTGAGATGGCGATGATAGCTCTTAGTCAATGATTTGATAGAGGTCGGTGAGATTCGTTCATAATAGTTTTCATCATCGGCCACCTTTACTTCACCCAATACATTATTAACCTCGACAGTGGAAAGGTCATTGGTTCCCTGATTGTTGATCAACTGATCATCATTCTGCTTTTCCTGTCCTATCCGGTCGATCACAATTTCTCTGTGATTTGTGAAAATTTGTTACTATATAAGCACTTACTCCTGCCTAAGGGCAATTTCCGGTGATTCCAAATCGTCGTTTTGAAACCCATCGGTTTCTGCACCACATGCATCTACCTCACCCTCTGTGTCCAAATTCTTTGCACGTGTGACCATGCGACACATTTGGACCGTGCTATGCTCATAATTGGGTCTTGATTATACTTGGATACCCATGCAATCTGTCTACCTGAAAGTAGTGGCACTGCATTGAACGTTGGATTTGACCCATCCGAAATTTTGTCACGCCATCATACCAATTTCAGCCTACTTTGAACATTTTATTTTTAACTTGTATCCCTGATCCGTTTCAATTCTTGTTGGGAAACGATTGTAGAAACGAATGAATTAAATGGTAAAATAATTGAATTCGGAACTACTGACCTCGCAGTTACCTGTGGAATAATGCTAATAATAATAACAACAAAGTATACTGGGTTTTATTACACTTAAATTCCTCTTACCTTTCAGAACTATGAGAATTAGAAACCATAATTTAGCATTCAGGGAGCAGAACAAGTGAGAAAAAATAAAAGTTCACAACCATGAGTACTCACCTTCTCAAAATTTCATTAATAATGCATCGCTTACTTACAATATGGACATTATTTTTATTCAAATTCTGTTACGTGCACACATCTGTTAGTCACTAATGAATTAAAAACTCATTTTCTTCACTACGCGTGCATATGGAAGGGGTTTGAATTTCACTTAACATCTTAATTATAGAGATCAACAGTTTACTCACTCAATTATAGAGACGGTGATTAATCGTTTTTTCTGCTGATTGTCTCCGTAAAATCTTCTTTTTAACAGTTGACAGCCAGCGGCTTTTCAAGTCATCAAGTGGTGGGTCGCTTGCTATGACAGTCAAAACAGACACTGAGTATGGAAACTTAGTGGCCAAGACAAAGACTTGGTCAATGAAAAACATATAGCCATCTCCTTCAATTGTCCCTCTTCCTCTCACTTTCTCAAAGGCAGAAACAACACCACCAAGTTTTCCTAATTGCTGATCATTTCGTTAGTCTTCTTCTTGCGATGAGTTTCTTGAGACCATCTGCATTGTATCAGTTTCTGATCACATGCCTTTCGGTTGGATGGATGCCATGCGAGAGCTGGGGGTTTCTCCGATGGCCGGGTCTCGATGGCTTCTTGAAAATACTAATTGGGTTGCTTTTGTGGTCAACGTTTTCTGAGATTCGCTTCATACCGTCTTCTTCAATGTACCCAACTCTTCGTATTGGTGATCGAATCATTGTCGAAAAGGTCAACATCCCTCTGAATCATTTTGTTCTTTAATTTTTTTTGGTGGATTGATACTCTCACTGTTATCTTTCGAAAGCTAGTAATTGACTTCATTTCTGTTTTGGTTGGCATTTAGTTCGACAGTTTTGCTTAAAATACTGCCTAATTGGCATTATGTATCCACTATTTTTCTTGCAAACTGGATATCCGATTCTTGATAACTTATAGTTTGTATCACTTCCCGATCTTTTTTGGAGAAGAAAACGTGTTCTCATCCTCATGATTGTCGTGGTCCAGGAATATTTGTCATTTGGTTTTACTCATTTTTTTATCTTCCCCGAACATGTTCTCATATAATAAGGATGCTGAGTTTTCAAAATTTTTTTTTTTCTTCCCTTCCCGCTTATAGAGTTGAGACCTGCCGATAGTTGTTCTTATAAACTTGCTTAAGCGTCTTCTAAAGAATGTGAAATTCAGAAAGGCGTGCTTCTAATTTTAATTTTTGACTCGCAGCTCAATCTACTCTTGTGCACAGTGTATGGTTTGCGCATTCTTGTGTAGTGGGAGCTTGTTTTGGTTGGCCTCAATAGCTAGGGACTGAGGTTTCAATTCTAGTACTCTCCATGAGAAAGATTCACCTTAGTGATGTTATACTCAGGGGTAGATCTCCTGTACAGTGCCGTTTCTTCCAAATACCCAAACCTTCCTAGCGGATGGACTTGATAAATAAGCATTGTTACTCGTTGCTTTGATACATCCTAAGTAGCGGTGCACATTTGGTTTGATTTTCTCTTATGAGAGGAAATTCCTATCTAATATAGCCAATTCACCTTTTGAATGTTGGAAGTTTCCCTATCTACAGAAGGAAGTAGTATCTCTTGGTTCATGAGCCATTCTTAGTAGTCTTGTTCTGCAGATAAGAAGAGTCTTCCTATGAGCTGCCTTTTTAATTTTATTTCATCATATCCCCGCAGAATACAAAATATATATTTCACTTTTCCATCTCTCTCAGTAGTGAGTTTTGCTTTAGATGTCATAAACAATTGTAATTCAATTCTTGGCACGGTTGTTGCAAGTGATAGCAAAAACAGCAGTCACACTCAACCTAGGGCTTAAACTGGGACCAACTCTAGACTAGCAAACCAAGAGCATTGTGTGTAAGCTCCTTATAATTTGGAGAGTGTGTAGGGTCGTTCTATCATTAAGTGACTGGCCGGTAAGTAGTGGTTTCCTTTGAAGAGAATATAGAGAGTGGTTATGATCCTCGCATTTTCATTCCTGCTTAGCGGTTTTTTACAATTAATTATCTGATCCATTGGTTGTGTTTTTAAGGCTTGATGAGCATCCTGATTGTATTTCTATGTCAAAATTTGACTGCATCTATAGTTCTTTCTTTTGTTTGATGTCATATCGACTGAAACCTGTCCTGAATGCTACAAGCTTTTGTCACACAGCATTATAGTTTTTTGAGAATTAAGGGTTACCATGGATTTCTTTTGAGGAAACCATTTGTGATTGTTTTGAGTTTTCGTGTCAAATGTGATTTTCAGAAATGAAAGTAAAAGCAAGAAGAACAGATTCTATGTTTTAGTAATAGGAGTACAAATCTTTCTTTGATTGGTTTGACTGTGCATGTCAGTAACTAAAGACAACTCTGGACGGCCAACAACATTTGAATATCACTTGCTTCAGTTCTTCTGCAAAATGCTGAAAATATGATCCGGTTTTATAGATGTTCAACTTCAGAGTCGATATATTTTATTTTATTTGAGTGTTTGTCTTTTAAATAACACGTTCGTTTTCAATCTAAGATTCTGTCTAAAACTAATGTCATGGTTTCTTTTTCTATTGGTCAAATCTTCCTTTCTTGTTTCGATTAACACAACATTCATAACTTCTTCAGGCCTCCTATTACTTCAGAAATCCTTCTATACATGATATCGTAACATTTCGAGCTCCATTTCAGGTTTGCTGATGCAGTATAGAATTTTCCTAAATGTTCATACTTAATGGTTAGTGTTTTAACTAAAGTACTGTTATCTTATTTTTCTTTTTATAGCACCCTGGCTTAGGGGAAGAAGATGTTTTCATTAAAAGAATCGTCGCAAAGGCTGGAGACTTGGTTCAGGTTACAACTTTTTCTTTCACCCCTTCATTAACTCACATGGGAATAAAATTTTGAATTCATCAGACATTCAATTAAGTTGATTCTTGTTTGATCAAATTGAGTTATTTTAATATCAATTAAACTTCATTATTGTTTCCTGGCTATGCTCTTCAATTTGAAAACAAACAAGCATGTTCCAATTACTACAGTTAACCTCATTATTATTTCCTGGATACGGACTTCAATTTGGAAACAAACAAAGCTTGCTCCAATTACCATAGTTTTCTGCCCCATCAGGTAGCTACATTCATGTTGAGGCTTTTCATTGCAGGTTCGTGATGGATCGCTCTATGTCAATGGGATTGCTCAGAATGAAGATTTCATAGCAGAGCATCCAAAATACACATCTGTCTTAACAGTACGTTACCCAATCTGTTGTGTTCTTGTGTTGCTATTTCACTGTGCTACTTTTCAGCACTTGGCTATGCCAGCAGAACCTTCTCTTGAGCTGCTTAAAGTAACTGCAAAATGGCAATAACTTGAACCTTCTCACTGCATGAGGTAAAAATACTAAGTAGCATGAAGAAGCCCAGTGGACTCCATGCTATTGACATCTGTGGGCTTCATGATTCCGAATTACTTGCATTTTGGTTTATTGGGTGCCTCTCATGGTATACCAATATGCTTGGTCCGCACATCCTTTACTTTTCTTATCTCAGAGGGCTGTGAACCATACTTATTCTATCTTCGTTCTGATTTGCAGTATGTGCCCGTAGGCCATGTTTATGTGTTGGGGGACAACCGCAATAACAGCTTTGACTCCCATATTTGGTAGTATTCTATAGCTTTCATCATTTTTTGGATTTACTTTTTACTTTTGAATTTTCTTGAGATCAATCCTTAGGAGTAACATTTTTTTTTTTTAAATTTTCACCCCTAAATCTCTTTTAATTTATCAAAATTTTAAAGTAGCGTTCTTTCCTAAGGGAGTTTCGCAGCATACAACAGTGTGCATTATTTCTTCCTTTCCTCCTCTTAGGTTAGAATCCTTAGCTTCATACTTTCAAAATTTTCAATATATTCCCCCTCTCTCGTGCTCCCTTTCTTATTTTTCAAATGTTGATTGATAACAGGGGATCTCTGCCGGTAAAAAACATTGTCGGAAGATACCTTACACGCTGCTACAGACCATCAGACAGCTGACCCCAAAAGGAACAGGACGAGGTAGTGACTGATCAAATTCCTTCCCATATTGGTTATATATTCATACAGCAGGTTATCAGGATGGGACCGTGCTGCTAATTTATGGTTTCTAACATGATTCTCTGTAACGATTCATGCACTTCTTGTTCGCTTCTTGTTTTATATGTTTACGTGTTGCCGGGTAGAGAATGGTATTACAATTGAATGTGCTGTAAATAGATTTCCACGAACAGCTGAGATTATGTCTAGTTTTGCTGACATTTTCCCAAAATGCACACAACCATGAAAGTTCTTTTTCTTTTGTGATATGACAGTAGGCAGGCCGTATGAGATTATCTTTAGGCATGACACTTCATGGAAATTGCTTTCAGTTAGGCTTAAGTACATTGCACTTGTTCAAATTGGTGAGAGAAACTTTTCCATCAAACCCAAGCCCAAAATTTGTGCATGCAAGTATGAAGTACGAACTGATAAATAAGTGAGTGGAGTGCAATTGGCTCGTGCGCAATTTTTTGGTGACAAATGGAAATAACTCTTTTTAAGTGTTCCGATTTCTCTGAAGATTCATAGTGGTGTCATCTCAATGAAATCTCAGTTGGGCACAAACGCTTTTTATCCTAAACTTTTTAGAAGATAAGCTTGCAGCTGTACTGGATCCTACTTTTGGATTTCCCTTTGATATTTTCCGGTGAGTAGGAAACTCCAATTGGATTTCCCTTCACCCAATGCCCAGACCGTAACCTCTCCACTTTTGGGAAATTATTTATTGAGTCAAAATTGGCATCCCTGATCTGAATATGAAAGGTAGATGGTGTGTGGGAGGCACACACACTTAAGGATTTCATTATAAATAAATAAAAAGAGAGCAATAAACATCCTTATACATGGGTTTGATCATCATTATGCCATTGAAATTGTTTGTAAACTGTGCAAATATTAGGTAAGTTTTTCTGGGGAGATTATCTCAGTATCTGTTTATGGTGCATTATTGTTGGTGTCACGACTGTCATCATCATGTATGGCGTGAAACGGAGTAAATCTTTTGCTATCTTCGGGGCCTACCAAAATGAAGCATCAAGCTAGCCAGAGGCAGCGTTCCCATACCTATTCTCGGGAAGCCCACAACATGAATAAGTTCAAATTATGGTTCTTCATCTCCATTTCCTTTTGGTTGGTCGTGTTGGTGATGGTGATGAAGTGTGCGCGCTTAAAATTTAAAATAGCTTTTAAAAATTATTCGCTTCTGAATTTCCTCGATTGTCTTCGTTATTAATTCGTATATATTTTTTTAAAAAATTTTTGTCACGCCGAATAGCATTCCTTATTTACTAATTGGCCAAACTCGCCGTGTCAAGTTCAAATTCTAGAAGTCCTTTGGCAGCAGATTCAAGCAGCTGCGGACTCGCGTGTGTAGTTGACTTGGGAGATGGTAAATCCCAGGCGTGATGGCTCATTCAGTCGTCGAATTGGACGTGAAAGCTCTCCCCCGCGCCTCTCTCCTCCACTTTCATTAATGTCAATGACTCTTATCGCGAAGCGAATCGCCGCGCGAACAGCAGTTGCTGTTACTGTACTTGTAAGGGCATTCTCGTAAATCGTCAACGTCGCACGCCCATTTTGTCAACTTTCCCATTCCCTTCAACGACAACGCAACCAAACGAATTCAACAGGTTGATCTGGTAATGAATCAGGGTGAGTGAGTGAGAGAGAGGAAATTTATTTAAAAAAAAAAAGAAGAAGAAGAAAAAAGAGCGAAACTAAAGTTAAATTTAAATTTTCAAGTGATGAGGAAATAAGGGTAATAAAATATATTTGTGAAGACCGCCACAGTTGACCGCCGAATCATAAATCTTCCGAAGTCCCCTCCGTGGGACCTATCATGCAGTGTCGTGGACAGTGTAACTGCCGTCGACTGTGGTGTGTTGGCTGTGATCAAGCGTGGCTGCGTGGGGTCGCAAAAAATTATTTATTTTGATTTATAAGAGACAACCAATGAAACGAGAGCATGTGCTGTGCCCCCGCTTTCGGTTAAAAACTTCACATTCTTGACTATGCCTTGAAGGGGTTTTTTTTTTTAAAAAAAAACAATTAAAAAAAGTGAGTGCACACACACTCTCTTTCTCTGTCTCTTTATCTAGTGAGAATTTATTAATAAATAAAAAATAAATTTTGATATATTAATAAATAATAAATATAATTTTTGATGCATTAAAATTTATATTGTTATATTTCGGTGATGGGATACTCGTATATAGAGATATTGAAGAAATTATAAAAATAAAGATTGAAATTGATCTAACTGAATGTTCCAAAATTATTACTAAAAAATAAATATTGAAGAATTATAAATGTATGTGTGTTTGTGTGTGTATGCAATGATTGTATCTAACAACCCTCATTAATTATCTCATACAAATGATGAAGCTAATTATTAGTTTTATTTAAGTGACTTGTTTATTACAAATACAATATAAGATTAGGTGCGTCGAAGACCTCAAGTTATGTAGGGTTTGAAATCGTTGCGCAGGTAGGTTTGTATCTAATGAACCGTGAATAATATTGTTATAATTTTTTGTTGACTATTTGCATGCGTTACAAATTGTACAACAATTTTCTCAAAACCCTAATGTTGTTATTAATATACTGTTTCAATAAAGTAAGTTTTGACAATGAGATAATGAAAATTTGAACCATAATGAGATGAAATTCCATATGAACTATAATTAAGTATTAGCCGCACACGTAATCAATGAACTTTTTAAAGTTGTAAAATTAAATTTGAATTCCGTTCACATGGAAATTGGGATTTTCTTCATATTTATAGAATGAACCAACTTGCATCGCTGCGGGACTCGATGCCGTGAAAATCGATTTGTTAGGGTCAATGTGACGCAAACAGAGCACTTTTTGGGGCACAGAAGTCAATATGATCGTGGACACGAGCTCTTACTGATCATAAAGTTTCAACTCAAATAATAAAGAGTGAGTTTCATCAAAAACGAATAAAAAATAAGATACCCTCAAATAATAGAGCCAAAGATTACAATGGACCATTCTCTGTAAGTACATTTCGTGGCCATGTTATTGTATATGATCTGTCATCATCGTTCAACACAGACAATAATGCCTGACAATTATTGGCCAAACTGTTCATTTTCTTCTTTCGAAAAACTTCGATAATATATCTAACTCGTGTAAGCTTTTTATACATGGAAAAATCACTGGATTCCGACAATAAATTTTATGTGAATTATTTTCCTTGTTGGCTTCAAAGCCTCCGACTTTTCTAGCGTGTTTTTCATCCGACCATTGGACATATAAAATATACCTTATGATTTTTCTCAATTATATAAATTTGAACGCTTGTTCCTATCACACAGAAATCCTTTACCATACAAATTAAATCAAATGTAGTAGTTACAACGTTAATCATCCTTTATTTCTAGTCACTAAATTAAAGTCAAAATAACAACAAATATACCTTCTTCTTTCGTGAGCGGGTGTGTGTGTGTGGTTAGGTAATCTTTTGGGTACTCTGGAAGGATAATGACTGACTTCTGCGAATAAAAATTTAAAGATGGCAAGTTTCATCATTTGTGATGTCTGAATGTAAGCAATTTTAGGTTTCGTAAATTTCGTGGAGCTGGTGCACTGAAATTCAAGAACCAATGAACTTGGTGGACGCGAAGGCAAGTAGTGGACGCGGGCATTATCTTTCTTTAGATAAAGAAGAATATATAAGTATGCATGTAAATATCCTGATTTTTTTTTTTTTTGGTGTGTTGGGGGGGTGGGGGGGACAAATCCTGCGGTAATCCAGCCCCCGCAATTTATGCTCGTGAGCTTATTATTTTATTAACAGATAGATCAAGTTGGATAAAAAACTCTTTTAATCTATATAATTGGAGCAAATCATCCGATTAATCTTATGTTTCTATAAAGTGGTTCGAAGAGATTTCATGTTGTTACTTCTATATTCGTATATTTAAATTTTACAACTAAGTTGAGATCTTATTTAAGAATTGAGGTACTATAATTTCTGTAATGAAAAAAAATAGTAACTATTAAATAAAAATTAATAACGCATAATAAATATAAATTTTAAATAATAATTTTAATAAAATTATTAAAAATGTAATATATTTTTCATCATATAACTATAAAATTATAACAACATAGTTTCTAAGGTATAATAATAAGTATTTATCAAACGTTTTAATATTGTATTTTTTAAATTATATCTATCTAATTTTAATTCTAAAGACATCCGGAGTCTCTTATACTAATTTTTTCTTAAATTTAACTATATATAAACACGTATGAAAGATATTTTTAATATCCTCTCTGAGCTCTTTTAGGCTCGCGAATGGACAAAAAGGAGATCGACTGTATGTAACCCTTCTTACAAACTTGAAAAATATTCATCAAAAAGTTCTTCTATGTACAGTAATAATTAAAGACGCTGTAAGATATAGAACTGCTTTAAGGTGGCTATCACTGTCTTGAAATTTTTTTTTTTTTAATTTTTCTCTTTCTATGACAAGTGACTCAGCAATCTCATGTTCTCATATATTCTCAAGAAGGGACCTTATCGAAGGACACTGAGCCATTTCATTCGTAGGTGCCTTTTCCACAAGTGCTTTCAAAGAGATTGAGACAATCACTTATTCAAATTGTGCTTCTCTGTATACCCATTCAAACAATTCAGCTGGGCATGGAATACCTTTTGACTAGCTAATATATATCTTCTGTCGGGTTGGATTAATTTATGCCTTCAACTTGATTTCCTCTGGCGAAGAAATATCTTACCCGAATTTCATGTGCCGGGCAGCCACCTACTTGTTACAATTATTATCTTGTATTTTATTTTTAATATACGTAAGTAATCTCTGTACAACAATAATTAATTGTCAATCACTTAATGGACCATAAATTATTGCAATGATTTTTATTTTATTAATTTATTTTTATGGGGTGCGCGTTAAGCGAAATAATGAATTAAGTCTTGGACCAATACATGGATTATATACTTCGATAGAAGGATTGAATCATATCCTGCGTCTGTACATTAAATATCTCAGGATTTTTACTGATTTTTAAATGTCCTAAGAGTTTATTGATTGACGATCTAACGTCACATCTATCTTTGATGTTCAAGATAAAACTGAATCGTAAATATATCAACTAATTCTTCATGCGGATACAATCATTTTGTAAAATACAAACTTTCAAGGAGTACGATGCATTTCAAGAGCAAAATAATGTTGTATACATAACCTTTATTGCTCCATTCTAAAGTAATTATTTCCATTATTTACGGACATGTATGTACATATATATTTGTGAGCTGTGATTGGCTTGAGAAATGTGTGTCGTTTTATAACTTGACAAGTGTTCATTTTGCTTTTAAGATAACAAAATGGACATGTCAAAAAAGCTAGCTAATAAGAAGATAGTTAGCAGAAGCGTGCGGGACAACAAACAAACAGCTAACACAAATTATGTGCTCAAGTTGTACAATCGATACCATTAAATTTGGTTAGTTTTTGGACGACTGCTGCCTTTTGTATATATGAAGGAAAGAATAGTATCCGATTATATGTCACCAGTCATGCTGAAACGTATCTTGCGAAAATTATAATAATTTTTGTAAGGCGAATGGGTTTGGGCAATTAGGGATGCTTGTTTCTATTGGCAGCTTTTTGAATGATTAGAGAATTATTGTGAATTTTGATTTTTGATATATTTTACGTAAAAGCAATTGCTGGAATTTCTTTTTCTTTTCCTTAAAAGCACTGTAAAATGCCTCTTTGCTTCCAAAATGTATGATTTAGGAGAAAAGCCAGTTATCCCCCCCCCCCCCCCCCAAAAAAAAAAGAAAAAAGAAAAAAAGAGCAGAGTAGCCATTGATGTCTATTTTCCTGAAAAAAGTATATATTTTTCAATAAAAATTCGCACGTACCTTTTTGTTTCTAAACATTCTTAAGTATGTTCTTGAGCTATATATCGAATCGAATCCAACTAATTCGAAATAAAAAGATCAGAATTGAATTTAATTAACCGTACTAGATAAGGGTAGAATTGAACCCCATTTTCTGAATGGCTTTCAATTTGAAAATTCAATCCTCATCACCTTTATCGAATAATTAAATTCTCTCCGATCTCTTAGTGAAATGGTCATGGATAGAACGAAACGGAACAGAATTTTTTTTTTTTTTATATAGTGTCAATTTAATTCTTCCACTAATGTCCACAACAATACATAGCTACAAGGTGCCACTTAGTGTTTTCTATTGCATCAAATTACCAAGTAGAAGTAGGTTACAAATTATAGCTTTTAAGAAAAATGATCGAAAATGGGGTTCTTAATAATGATAAACCCCCACGCTAGCAATAAGGATGGCCAACGTGTGCGTAGCTTATTTTGACACGTATAGAGGACAAAATTGATTCCTACCTCCACTTTGATTAGTTATGATCTCTCTGTGGTGTTTATTTTCTTGTACATTGATCTCTAATTGATTTTTGCACCCAATTTGCTGAATTAGTGATGTTAAACTGTTGTTCTTACTAACTAGAATTCCATGATCACCACCCGACAAATTTGGATAAGCTTTAGAGATAAGATAGCAAAATCTTGATCAACATTTATTTATGTCATGTAAAGGTGCGAAAGTAGAAATCTTGAGTAATAATATATATATATCATAAGGTAAACTTTACAATTGCTTGATTTTGTATTCAACATAAAGTCTATAATTATTAACATGTTTCTAAAATCACTCATTTCTATTATAAGTTAATTTAATTAATTATTTACCCATATTTTGAAGAGTAAATGATCTTATAATAATTTTGTATGTGCACACGCCCACACATACACACACATTATAGAAATTATCTTTATAGTTACTATCAGAACTTCAGACCTAAATTTTCAAGAGTAAAAAATATAAATTTATATTTTTATTTGATAAAACTTAAGAATCAAACAAATTTGATATGCAACATATAAAAAGTAGAAGATAATTAAGGACATTTTAACGAAAATTAACGAATCTACCATAAGGATCTTTAAGATAAATTTTTAAAATATAAAGACTCACTAAAAGGTCAACTCAAATTATAGAAATAGAATAAATTTTACCCTCGTTTTAAGGCATCTTTCATGAAAGATAATAATCCTAATATCAAATATTAAATATATGTATAAAATTTTTCATAACTCTTGAATTAGCACAAAAAGAGGACCTCTGATACTATTAAAAGCATCAAAACTTGAATGGCATGCATTATAGCGACACTTTTTGGTGCACAAAGAACTTCATCAAGCTGTAAAGAAAACTTTTGCTTTACACAATTTCCACGAGGAGAGGTGTCAAAATTTTCAAGAACTGGAAAAAGAAAGTGTCCGATTCATGGTAGAGAAGAAAAAAAAGATTAAAAAACAATCGTGAATTCAAGTCCAATTCAAAGATACTGCCTAAATAAAAGAGCTAAGTGCCTTTGATTAATAACCTTTCTTTCCTCAGTTATCGGGAACCAAAGAAAAGAATTTGATACTGCTCGTCCACTTAGCTACTACCCATTAATGGCGGCACATAATCATCACATGCTTAGTGCCTGCAGCACCATATGTACGTGTTATATTTTTAAGCTTACAAATAAGTTAAGCGCATTTTGACTGACCATATTACAATTTTAATGAATAATGAACAGGAACATATTCTCCTCAAATAACGATGGATGAGAAGGCACACACGTGAGAATTTTGATTCCGAAGTTTGTTTTATACAAGAGATAAAATATTAGAATAATAGCTTGAAACAGCTATCAGTTCTACTATAAAAGCAATGGAACTTCGTCTAAGATGACACAGAACTTACAAGCTAATAACCCCTTCTTTGTTTCTCGGGTTGTCTGGGCTTCCGCTTCCTTAAGTTGCAGAGAAGCATTGAGGAAAAGAAAGGAGGGTGTGGGCATGAAGGTAATTATAAGAGTCTTGAGCTTTGAGCTTGCATTTTTGCACTCTTTCTTAGAAGTATTTCATTTTAATTTACAACATGAACATTTTTTTATCTTAACGCTTGGCGTTCTATTAATTTTGCGTGGAATATATATATGTAACTTGGGGTTGTTTACATTTTAATACTAAGGAAACACTTGAAAATATTTTGTAGGGGAAAACGTATTTTCAATATATTGACACAATGTTTTAATATTTTTAAACCAAAAAAAAAGGCAACCTATTAGAAAAGCAGCTCTGCTCCTTTGATCACCAAACCCTACCCGACCAACAAGGAACTTTTGAAAGCTACATCTACATGTACATATACATGATGGAAAAGTGCTTTCGAGTTTCAAATTTGGTTACCCATCTTGTACAGCCAAAGTTAATAATTTTACTGCTGTATAGCTATTGTATCTTGTTGAAAATAAGGCAAGACATATATTGATGTATAACGGATAAAGTAACTTTGTTAGGGGAAAAAAAAAAAAACTGTGGACTCCAAGACAGTGAAAAGTTGTCCGTAGATTCAAATTGCAGTTACTTGTATCTGTTGAGTGAAAAGGAAAGGGGTGAGAAAGTGATCGTGTGGGGCAGAGCTAAGTGGTGGGGGGTGAGCCGAGTGAGAAGAGAGTGAGAGAAGCAGCTCTGAAGATGAGATTTTGAGTCAAGCCGGTTGTTGACATAATACGCGTACACAATGTGTCTTTTTATACCACGTGCCCCTTTGGCCTTTTTCTCATTCGCACCTATATATATACCCCCGATTGCCCCCCTTCTCTGTGTATACAGAATTCAGTTTCTTCGCATCAAGAAAAGCACTTCGCTTTACTTGGGGCTTTTTTTATTCTTGGAAAGTGTGTGAATGAATCTCAGTTGTCTGTTCAATTGGCAGCAGTGACTTTTACTGAGAGTTGAGCATATAATTATAACTCAAAGAGGCAACAACTCACATCTCTCAGTGCCTTACTTAAAAAAGCTTGTCTTTGTTCGAGCATACTCACATAATTTGGCAATATACACACATATATATATATATTTATAGCTAAACAGATTCTTAAAGGCATATTTTTGTTCGTCTCTTTCATACTAAACAAAGATGGCTGAGAATACTGCTGCCAAGAACCAGCACCAAGTTTTTGATGTTTCGCTTCCTCTAAGTGGCTCCCAGTACTTTGATGATGACGGCCGCCTCAAGAGAACTGGTAAAATTTAATGCTGTCTTAAAGTACTTTTTTTCTAATTTTTCTTTTTTCCCCAAAAGCACTTTTGTTTAAATTTGTTGCTGATGATTCTGTTTGTATCTGCTGCCATGCTGCAGGGTCTGTATGGACTGCAAGTGCGCACATAATAACAGCAGTTATAGGATCCGGGGTTCTGTCTTTGGCTTGGGCCACAGCTCAGCTTGGATGGATTGCTGGACCATCTGTCATGTTCTTGTTTTCTTTTGTCACTTACTACACCTCTACTCTTCTTGCTGCTTGTTACCGCTCTGGTGACCCCGTTACTGGCAAAAGAAATTACACTTACATGGATGCTGTCAGATCCAACCTTGGTATAATTTCACTGCTGTAGAAAAATAATAATAATAATAAACAAATAACCGATTTTTCTACTGGGGTTAACTCAGGTCACTCAAATGTTTCGTTTCCTTCTGATTTGCTCACAGGTGGCTTTCAAGTAAAAATATGTGGGCTTGTTCAGTATCTGAACCTTTTCGGAGTTGCCATTGGTTACACTATAGCTTCATCCATAAGCATGATGTGAGTCCCCCCACCCACCCCAATTTTATTCAATTTTGGTTATCTTTTCCTATTCTTGGTTATTTGAGATAATGAGTTTTGAGGTTTTTGGTCAATCAGGGCTATAGAAAGGTCAAATTGCTTTCATTCCAAAGGAGACAAGAATCCATGCCATATAAATAGCAATCCGTACATGATTGCTTTTGGCATTGTGGAAATTATTTTCTCTCAAATACCTGACTTTGATCAGCTATGGTGGCTCTCAATTGTTGCCGCTGTCATGTCCTTTACTTACTCTACTATTGGTCTTGGCCTTGGTGTTGGTAAAGTTGCAGGTAACTGTCACTAATGAGTTAACAATTAATTTGATTCAAATTTGGGGTGAAGTATGTTTCTAGTAAGGCTAACGTGACGTTCTGTTCTTGCTTAATTTTCAGAAACCGGCAAAATCAGAGGAAGCTTAACTGGTATTAGTATTGGTACTGTTACTGAAACTCAAAAGATATGGAGAAGCTTCCAAGCACTTGGAGACATAGCATTTGCCTATTCTTACTCCATCATCCTCATTGAAATTCAGGTACATTTCTTAATTTTTCCAACAATTTAAATAACAGAAAGTATTTATTATATTATTTGTTTGATAATTTATTTGCTGAAGTAAGCTCGTCAATTAATAATTGGGATGTGACAGGACACGATTAAATCTCCACCGTCAGAATCAAAGACAATGAAGAAGGCTTCACTAGTAAGTGTTGGAGTCACAACTCTTTTCTACATGCTCTGTGGCTGCTTTGGCTATGCGGCTTTTGGAGACATCTCACCCGGAAATTTGCTCACTGGTTTTGGCTTTTATAACCCATATTGGCTACTTGACATAGCCAATGCAGCCATTGTCATCCACCTTGTTGGTGCATACCAAGTTTTCTGCCAACCCCTCTTCGCATTCATCGAAAAACAAGCTGCTCAAAGATTCCCGGATAGCGAATTCATTACAAAGGATATTAAAGTCCAAATCCCAGGATTTAAGTCCTACAATCTCAACCTCTTCCGGTTGGTTTGGAGGACAATTTTTGTCATCTTAACAACTGTAATTTCAATGCTTCTCCCATTCTTTAACGACGTCGTTGGTCTCCTCGGAGCTCTAGGATTTTGGCCACTTACAGTTTACTTCCCTGTTGAGATGTATATTGCACAAAAGAAGATACCCAAGTGGAGCACAAAATGGCTTTGTCTCCAAGTCCTAAGCATAGCTTGCCTCATAATCACCGTAGCAGCAGCGGCTGGCTCTATTGCAGGAGTTGTTCTTGACCTTAAGTCTTATAAGCCCTTTAGCACCAGCTACTAATTCTGTTTAATTACATATGGAAATAGCCATTGATGATGATCGACCAGGAAAAGGATCAATCTTTAGATTTTTCAGTTCTCGTTCATGTTAATATGTGAAGCGCCTAAAGTAGTGATGTTACTGCTATTTTCATTAGCTCCCTGTTGTTTCTTTACCCTTCTCATCGCAAACAAAAGCAGGACCATGTATCTATGCACAGGAGTCCTCATGATTTGAACAATGTAACGTTGTCTATTTTCCAAATGCAAAATAGAAAAATTTAAACCAAATTGCTGGCTCATTTATCCTTTGTTTTTGCAATGTTTTATTAACTTGTCATGAGTACAACAAGCACTTAATAAAAGTATGGGCCACCAAGCAACAGGCAGATGATTGGAAGGACATCGTTCATCTGGCTCCTAACTGTTATTAGAATCAACGAAGGGCAAGTTGCTATTGTTACCTTCTTAGAAACCATTGAAAGTGCCCATTTATAAGCAATTATGAGGAATAACGATAATCCTATTTGCCTATAAAGAGTGAAAAGCACGGGCAGTTATATGGGAATAAAATGAAATCGAGAAAGAGCGAGAGTGGGCAAAAAGCTTGAGATTTTTTTCCCCTCAAATTGAAATTGTCAAGAGAATCTAGAGAATTTCCATCTGTAAGTTTTTGTAAAGTGCTTCTTTACTTTCTTGAACATTAATAATCATAAGTATAACATTGACGTTTGACAATTAGAATGAAGGAAAGTCCTTGGCTTGGCGTATGCGTACCTTTCTGTCACCGAACACATCTTTTGTTCTCGTGGTGATCATGATGATGATGATAATAATAATAATAATAATATTTTGTTAATGATCATGACGATGTGTAAGCCAATGGTGCATTTTACAGTAACCTTTTAGGTTTTTTCTAAAAAAATATGGTAATATTATAATTAAAAGTGTGTCGAGAATTATCTTGATGTCGTTTATCTAAACTCAGTAAAAAAATATATCAAATTCTAATTCAAAAATTTATTTTTAAAGAAAAATAAAGAGATCATCCTTAATTAAAAGTGTGTCGAGAATTATCTTGATGTCGTTTATCTAAACTCAGTAAAAAAATATATCAAATTCTAATTCAAAAATTTATTCACATAATTACGTAAAAGAGAAGAACTTTCGCCTTAAGAATGAAATAGTGAGATACCAACTATTAAAATATAACTTTTTAACTATTTAGTAAATCTATACCACCTCAATTGAGAGGATAGTGATTTGAAATTTTGGTTGGTAATAAAATAATCAATAACAAAAACACTAATGAGTAGCATGTGATAAAAGAAAGCAATTAAATATTGGAGCCCAATGGTGGCTTGTTTGCGTGATCCACTAATAAAATTTATGACTTTAGTACGTGAGGAGCTTAAAAATTGAGGACATCAAGTAGCATACTTTCTTTAATGTATAAACCGAATTGTACTCTGTCACATTTTGGTAATAAGGGATGATAATATATATATTAATGGCGGTGCTTACAGAAACGGCAGTAGTGGAGCGGCCACCTTAGTCGCAGTTGCCGGAGATACGTGGACGGCCATGTGTCGCAATCATCATATGCCACTAAGGACTTTTCTTTTATGTTCACTTTAAAGGTCTAAACAAGACAACTGGTGGGTTGGTAACCAACTTTTAATTGTACAAAATATATAAAAAATAAAATAAAACGATCAGGTTTTTCTCTTTGATCATAATTACTCCGTGAGAAATGGAGAATCGTATAAAAGAAGAATCTCCAAGGGTTGAGGGGTTGTGATGACTCTTTCCTTTACCAAGGGTAAAATTCACTTCACATTAAATAATATTATGATGGTTCAGAAGAATCCAAATGTGACTTGGAATCAAATGTATAAATTCATTGAATGAACGAAAGACTCCACTACGCATTTGATCTCCATTCAGTGACGCAATCACTGTGATTAGCAACATACATTGTAACCACCGAGTTATAAAATGATACTAGAGATTATTTACAGATCCGCATTGAACTCACTTTTCGAAATTTCAAAAGAATTTACGGGAAACTTCTTCTTGTAGCTTTGCTTAATTCAACAAGGACAGGACATCATGCGTTGAGCGGTATTGAAAGTCTATGCCTCTGTTCTAAGAAAGTTCACAGGATATTCATTTTTGATGCGGACACAAATCTCAAAAGCTCGTTTAGTTTCGCATGCCCATCACCCAATTTGCAATTTAGTGCTGTAACTTACACCCTTGCCAGAGATAATTACATGACGCATAAACATAAATATCTAAAACCATCGCAGGCATATAGATGATCAAATTGAGTGGTATCTAAACAAGATTCTATTTCAAAGTTTATTGTTTCTACGTCGACTATGATCAGTGAGTACGACGCGTTAAAAAACTTGGAAGAGAATCTTAAACAACACAACGTACTAGTAATTTTACTTTTAAACCCTTTGACGACGTTTGGCGCTAATGTGTCGGCGGTTTATGACGTTGCTGTCGTGCGACGAAGTAACTAATTGTCGAATGAGGTCCTTAACAGATAGTGCTATGGCAATCGTTACTTATTTTATATTAATAATTTAAATATATTAAAAAAAAAACCAACTATTTTATCATTTGCTCGGAAAATCAATCTAGTTGGCTCATCCAAGAATCATGAATGAATTGCACGCATAGCAACGAACGTGCATCTGACCTGATTACTCGAAAATATAGGCTAGCTTGGGATTAAAGAGATTGATAAAATAAACTTCTTATATTGTATACACCAAAAATAAATTACTAATTAAAAAAATAATTTAATATTTGATAAATCATGCTGTTGCTGATACTGTACATTTACAAAATAAAGTATGTTTTGTAAATTTAACTACAAAAATATTATTTTATTATAAAATAATTAAAATAAAAATAAATTTTAATTACTTTTATTTTTAAAATATGTTTAATAAATTATTTAGACATTTTTTTAATAAGTAAAATTACATTAAAAAACTCTATAATTTATTAAATAAAATATGATAAAATTAAAAATATAATTTATATATTAAGTTTTATAAATAAATAAGACATAATTATCTTTTTATTAAAATCTAGAATTATAATAAAAACTTTAATAAAGTATCGACACTTATTAAATACATTATTTATAAAAAAATAACCCTCTATCTACTTTTAAAAACTGCTAATAAAATGAAAAAAAAACAATTAAATAAGATGTTTTACAAAATTTATCAAATACTATTTTCATAAAAAAATTATAAAATAAATAACTTATTAAATTTTAACCATAATCTCAAACTGACCCGTAAAGGCCCATGGACTAAACAGCTACAAAATAAATAAAAGAAATATTGAGTTAAAAAAAAAAACAGAAATAAATACTCACCATCCAGGATATTATGACTACTCAAATTTGGGCTGAGAGAATATAAATATTCCCCTCCTCATCATTTACACCAACATACAAAAATAGAATAACTGTTTCTTCAAGATGCAATTCGTGGGATCTGGATTGAAGTATAAAAGAGAAACAGAGAAGGGCTTCAAAAGCAAGGGCATATGCAGCTTTCATCTCGAAGGTAGTATAACTTTCCACGAATGATGTGACTTAGATTTACGGAAGTTTGTCTAGTCATAAGTTTTTAACAAGGTTCTTCCTTGCGGAACTTATCCCAAGCTTCCTGTTTTGACACAAATCAAACGTAACATAAAATCAAACACCCCTACACAAGAACTGGGGAGTTCCACCGCCAGTGAGCAAAGTTACGCACTAATCTTTGGGTTACATCATTCGAATTGCATGTAACCTTATGGATCATGAGTCTCTACTGTGTTTAAGTCTTCAAACTGAAAGAACTAGAGCTCTAATTAAAATTTCCCTCTTCTTATTTTTTTTTCCCCAGCCTATATGGCATATTTTACTGAAAAAACTCCATGCATACATTTCCTACTAAATTAAACCAAACATTAGTAAAATCTTGGTTGTCAATGGTCTCTCTTGTGGAATTTTATGATGCATGATTACAAAAGCATGTATGGTCATTCAATGAAGCTTATATCCAAATCCAATAATAAAATCCTATATCTATGATTTTACACCTTAGCTACACAAGATGTACACACTACACAGAACATGGGTAACGTACCTGAAGAATATGAAAAACCTTCTCTGCAGTATACTTTTGTTGAACGTTAGCTCCTTGGACCTTGTCTGGATGTAGAAGCAACCTTGCCTTTCTGAAAACATTCTTAACTGAGGATGAAGTAATCAAATCTGTCAGGGGAACTGGCTCCCAGCCACATTCCGGCCAAAGCACCTGCTCACCATTCCCCAAAAAGTGGGCATTAGTTGCAATAAAAGTAAAACACTCATTCCATCAGGCAGTAAAGAGAACGCAAATCCTAAAACAACTGAAAGCAGTTTCAAACTGTGAAAATAACACTTCGTTTTCCCCTCAACGTAGGTAATTTTAATGTACTCTTACCACCAATTTCCAATCTTATATATAGTTAAAGAAGCATAGAATACATGAAAAACATCATAAATGTTTTCCTAAAATTGGAATCATATAACAAGTGTTATCTCATGCTTTTTTTTCCCCTCTTTTTATTATTATTTTTTTTTTGGGGCCGCCGTGGGGTGGACCATAGTAGCAATCTAGCACAAAAATCTACCTCAGTCTCTGTAATCTTTTCAATCATATTCACCAAAAAGGCCACAGAAGAACTTCAGATAATACAAGAAGTAAAACAAACACGAATTATAGCAAGCCATCCATTTCAACAGTTAACCGAGCATATAAACAGAATTAGACATAAAAATGAATGTGCTGGCAGTCGCACATTCAATTGCAAAGTGGATACTTGTACTACTTATAACATTCACTTCTAGCCAAATATTTTCAGTTACGATGAATAAATATATTATATATGATACATTAATCATAGTAAATGGATAGCCTGAGAAGTGCACTTCACATTTCCAATCAGACAAAAGATGAAAATTAGTCTTTCAAGGACAATGGGACGTTGCCAAGGAAGAAGCAAAGAGTCAGTCAACAAGGACTACTCCCTAGGGATAGAAAATAATATGAGGTTGCAGAAACTCCCTTTGTCTAACTTTTCATATACTCCAACCTCAAAGTTTTTTCTGGGTGAACTACAATCCAATAACAAAGATGAAAACCAGCAACTATTCGAGAAATTAAATGTATTGCAGATTTTCTTGCACTTTGAAATCCAAGAAGTATAATGCTGAAAACTAATTAAAGAACTCACATATTGCAACGATGACAGTAGCGCACGTATGTTGCCTTCTTTTCCTGCAACCCAACGCTTTATCTCAACATCCAAATAATCAGCAATCCTCTGCAAATTATGATCAAAATAGTAATTGGATCAGTGTAGTTTAAGCAGCAATGAAGTAAAGAGAAGAGACACAACTGCAGCCACTCTGTCACCAATTTCCAAGCAGGGGAAAATAGTATTTAACTTTCAGAATCAGCATAAAATAATTGTCATAAATGCATTAGAAACTCATATGGAATACAACAGCTACTTACACGCCTCTCTTCTTGTTCTTGCTGAGTTTGAAACTCATGCTGGTTAAAATCAGCAACTGCTTTCACCTACAATACAAAATCTAAACTTTAAAATTCCCATTTGAAGATAGATGAAAAGTTAAATTAAACAAAAGTTTAATCCCCAACCATCCACAAGGAATATAAGCCATGTACTGTCAATCTGAAACCAAAATGATACAACTAAGCCCAGTGGCCAAAGCAATCAATCTAAGTTTTTGTCATGTATGACCGATGCTTTGACAGGAAGATTAAGATAAAGAGGCCAAAGACATTCAGATACAAAAGAAAAAAAGGATTGCCTTTCGACTGCTGCTTGAATGGAATATTTCTATTCTCTTTTTCCTCTTTCTACAATTTTCATGTTCCTATATCATTTCCTTGGAAACTTCTTTCCACCTAATACCAACGAGCCTTGCTTTCAGAATTCATAATAGGTATAAAAAGGAAAATGCAAGTTCATCTTAGAAATGCAAGAAAACACATACCATTCGATCGTGAGTCTTTTGCTCACGTTTCAATCTAGCTCGTTGTCTTTCTTCACTTTCCCCTTCATACTCCTCAAATTCTCCAACTGCTGAAGCTGCTGCTGGAAGCAAAAGCATCAGCTTGAGATTTTCCACAACAAATGATTTATAGCACCGTAAATGAAAGTGAATTTCAGAAACAAAAACTACCTCCCAAAACTGAAGATAAGTCATCTACTAAATTAGTGGTAGAAGAAGCCTTCTTTATCTGGGATGAGCCACCAGAAGTTTTTTCCTGCACCATATCAGGCCCTTTCCTGTTAATTTTTGCATCAAAGATAGGATCTTGGATAGCATACAAGAAGCAAATATTTTAATCTTGGGTGTTGCAAATGGTGTAATTTTATATCAACAACCCTTACTGAAGTGGTAGCCCTTGATTTTGGTACACTGCTTGATCGAGTACCCATGCTCGAATAGGACTCTAGATCATCTACACTCTTTTTTGGGGTTCTTTTAGCTGCATTATTGGCTTCTTCATATTTACTAGCTTTGGCACAATGCCGCTCCCTCATTTCCTTAGGAGTATGTACTGAGCTTCTATTAGGACTATCTTGCACCCTACACCTTGCAAAATCTTCAAGTTCATCTACTGAAGATACAACTGGATTTTGAACTGCAACATAAAGAATGTTAGTACTACTAAGGTTATCAGGGAGGGAAGGAAAGAAAAGCTCTGATGGACCAAAATATTGTCACGGTAAAAGGAAGAAAAGTGACCTTCATCAGCTTTCAAAACTTGTGACGGTTTAGGAGGGGGTTTCAATGTCCTAGAAGCTTTTGATGGATCATCAGGCTTTCTAGCCCCAGATTGAGTGAGCTTGCCAAGTTCATCCAGTGCGGCTGTGAATGAATCTGAGGAACCATATTCTGGGTTGGAAGTAGCTTCCAACACTACAAATGGGTCTTTTGCCGAAAAGTAGGTTGGTTCACTTGGCTTTGCATTTGTTCTGCACAAAAGGAATAAAATAGAAATAAGATGTCAATTATCTCAACTAATCAAATTGAATTTTATGTCATCCGCACAACTTCTATCACACCAAATATGCGTCTTCATAATAAAAGCAATGGAAGACTCTGCTAAGTAAACTCTCCGAAGGCCTTTGACACATAATAAGATTGTGGGTACATGATGATTTGCACCTAAAAGCTCGAAAAATAACTATCGGCTAAAAAGCTTAAAATTCCACCATCTATCATGAAAGTAAACATTGAGATCTCTGAGAAACAGGATCATCGTATTAGTACTTACAGCCATTTATTACCCAAAATTTGCTTCAAATTTGATTCAATCCTATTCTGGAGAATAACCAAAAAAGTCATAATACACAATGTACCACATTCTTTATCAAACAAATAAAACAGAGCTTCTCTAATCATTTTGATTTCACTGATAAACAAGGCAAAACTTGGACATAATTCAACCAAATAAAACATTGAAAATCATTTAATATACAAGACAAGTTAGAAAGTGAAGTAAATTTGTTAAGCCAAAAAAATACCCGTCGCTCACAGAAGTGCTTGCACCAAACCCAGGTATCAAATCATCAGAACCAGCTTCGTTTTGCTTCGGACTCTCCGAATTCAAATCAGCTCCAGCACCAAAACCACCCAACAAATCACCAACCGAATCACTCTTCTCTGGTGGCGAAACAAACGACCCAGATAGGTCGTCGTTTATGGTCTTCTTCAACCCAAAAATATCATCATCATCATCATCATATGTATAAGCATTAGAACCCGAAATCCCCGATCCCATGAATGTAGAACCATAATCCAAAGACGAGCCATTACCGGAATTGATGGTGGAAGTTTGAAATTGACCAAAATGCTCATCGTATCGGCCTTGAGATTCCTTCTTACCAGTGTTCGATTGAAAGAAGATATCATCTGGAAAGCCCCCACTAGAAGAATTTTGATTTTGACTATGCGATGAGGGTTTTGAGTCTAAGCCGGAATTCGAAGAGGAACTAGGGGCTGTGCCATTGGAGGTGGGTCGTTTCGATTCGGCCATTGGAGCTGATTTCCCCTGCGGCTTCAAACCAAAACGCTCCGTTAAGGCACTGAACTCGTCCATGATCGCAATTTGATGAATCCACTATTGACTGTAAATTGAACAAAAAAGAAAAAGTTTTAGGAAATCGGTAAGATTGCTATCAGAAAATGAGATTAAAGATATAGCATCAAACAAGTTACTTTTCTGTGTTTTTTCAGTTACGTAGTTTAATTGAGAGGGTGGACAAAAGAGGAATATGAAACAGGGGAGCTAGTGAAAATTTTTCCCTTTTTTTAAAAAAAAAAAAATGGAGAGAGAAAGAGAGAGATCGGGTTTAGACGGTGGAGACAAATTGGCGGGAAGTGGGTGATGAAGAAAAAATGAGTGGCATCAAAATCCTTCAGGGAAAACTCAGCTGTCGAGCCCTTTCCAAAGCTCGGCGGTGGGTGAAATGAGGTGCCGTTCGGCACAAGCTACACTTTTTATTATGATTATTATTTCTTTTAATGGAAATAAAATAAAATAAAACATCGCACAAGCAAGAAGGAGATTCAATTAGTGTGGGCCAATATTGTACTTGCCACGTCGCTTTCGCTTTCCAAATATCAAATAATTTCTTTCCAGTTTCCACCGACAATTCATTTCCATTTTTATTTAAATAAGAAATTTTATACTGAATATTAAGCCTAGTTGCGTATGAATCAATTTTTTTTTGGGGAAATTTTCTTATCAGATAAATCGATTTCTGATACTTGTTGTGATATTTAATATATTAAATATTTAATACAATCCCTTTCAAAAAAAGTCAATTTTTTTATTTGTAAATTTTTTTATAAAATAAAATATCACGCGAGCAAGAAGAATTTTTAACAATAAATTGTATATTAAATACTAGAACTAAAATCAATTTTTTTCTTTTCTTTTTCGAGTTGGTATTTTGTTACTGTTTAGCATTAGAATTAATTAATAATGATAAAAGGCGTGGCCCGGGATAGTGGAGCCAAGTGCTTGCGCGGCAGCGATTGTCGCCTTTCGGACGGATAAGTGATTACAATAAGCCTAATTTTCATGAGATTTGACGATGACACCGTGGCAAAGACTCCAGTCGTCAGGCCCATGAGACTTCGTGAGAAACACGTCAGTTTTATTTTTATTTTTTTTTCTTTTTAACATTATATTAGAGCACTTGTTTAGTACCCAACAGATTAAATGGAAGAAAAAAATAAGTTTTCTCTCAAAAAAAAATTTAAATAGAAAAAGTTTATAGTATCTTTATTAAATTATTTTCCTAACTAAATTTAAATATCTTCTTTTCTTAATAATTAATAAAACACTTCTTTCTCTTCAATAATGATAATAATTAGTATAATATTATTTAGAAAAAGATAGAAGTGATTCTTTAATTTTGAAGAGAAAGAAGGATAATTTTTTTAAAAAAATCTTCTGAAATCCTTTGTTATTTGGTAATATTGGTAGTACAAAACTATAAAACCATGAAGAATCTCTATCCAAAATTCACACCAAAGAAAAAAAAAAAGAAAATATGTTCCCACAATTTTTTATTTTAAAGATGAGGGGACAATGTATCCACCACTCAACTAAGAAATGATTGGAGAGGAATACATAGTCTAAAAATAATTTTAAAAAATTATGACTTCCTTTTTGAGGTTTTGATTTTCATATGTTTTTATTTTTAAGTCTTGTTTTATGAAATTCTTCCTATAAAATGCTTTTATAGCTATTTTTTTTTTCAACTTCTTCTTTTTCCCCAAAAAAAAAAAAGCAAGAAAATGCGTTTCTCTCTTGTTCTACATTCAATAAAATATCTTTCTAGTTTCTACCTACCGTCCAAATTTAAAGCAAAATTACAAAACCCTTCGCTGTTTTCACTTTCACATCTTCATGCGACTAGAGACCCATTGACAACTAATTAGATCTTTACAACTTGTTAAATTGTTCTACTTAGCTGGCCATTTTGTTCATATTTGCTTGTCAAAAAACTCAACTTTTTGTACTTCACTTTTCAGACGGCCTGAAGATGAAGGCATTTATTATACTAACTGGTATGACGGCCCATACCACATGCGAGACCTGCCTCGATGACTTTTTGCTTAACTGTTTCAATAAAATTGAGAGCATGTTAAGCGGCATATTTTAAAATCCTGGGGAATGCCACTTAATAATAATACAGTATTGGCTCTCACATAATAGATGAGTCAAGAGAAAATGATGTATATTAATAATACTAATAATAAAGACAAATCTTAACAGACTACTTAAGGAAAAAGTTAAAATACTCCACCTTTTGTTGAATTAAAGGAGTTTAATATACACATGGAGTTTATCGAAATTTCGTTGAAGGTCGGAAAGGGGATCACTTGTTATTTGTTAATTAGAAGAGTAGACGAAAACAGCCACTTGGGATTTTCATATTAAGCACGAGGATATTATCAGATTCCGTACCTCAACTTTGTCAAAATATCGCTTAAAAGACAGAGAATTGTGAAATAGGTAATAGACCCCGTTTAATTGTTTAAGTGTGATCAGCGGCCTCGCGAATACATTGTAATTACTTTTGTACCCTCTGGAGTCAGACTGAGGGGGAGCGAGCGAGAGAGAGAGTAATTATATGTTAACAATGGTGATAAAATGTCAAAAGCGAAATCAAGAATTACTACTAAACCCAAACTTAATTTCAATAAGAGAATGGATTTTCTATTTTCATGCACTTAACAGGGAAAGTTTGCAAAGATGTTGAAAGAGGCAAAAATGTGTTACGAATTGGTTATCTAGCTGTGACACAAATGAGATTGATTTCGGATTTGCTAATGAACAATTCTTTGATTATCGTTGTGGAAATATGAAATTTGCCAAGCATTTGTTTGTTGAGATATCCTTCAAGGATTTAACATTCTAGAAATGTAATTGTTAATTATTTGTGTTTATTAGTCTTGATAGCTTATGGCATATTTCTACGCTATTTGACGAAATTATTCAAGATAAATGTATTTCATAATAGTTATCCAGAGAGAGGAATTGCAATTATAATAAAATATTCTTGTTCGCTAAAACATAATGATCTTTAGATTCACAAAGAGATTGAATTTATATTATTTAGAATATTAGTAGAACAGACATAATGAATAAAAATGTAAGTATTTATACAGTTACCTCAGCTTTTGATCTTGTTAACACTTATTGAGTTGGTAGTGTTGTAGGTGGTGGGATGGGAAGAGTGTTATGTTGCAATACTATCCGTCTTAACGATTAATCAATCAAATCACATGGACGTGTATGAGAATACACCTTTTATATAGTAATTCATTTAATAATTATAGTTATATTTAATCAATTCATTTAAAAATTATAATAATAATAATAATTTATTTAATAATTATTATATTTTTTTATTAAATGAAGGATATTTTTAGAATTTAAAAATTATAATTATATTTATAATTATAATTATTATAATAATTAATTTAATAATGACTATATTTTTAATTAAATAAAAGATATTTTTAAAATTTAAAAATTAGAAGGTGAATTTAATGCTCATTAGAGTTAAATAAAATAAAAGAATAATATTTATAGCATATTATAAATAAAAGAACATATAAGGGTTTGTATGAAATTAAACATAAGAAAAAGACACACGGACAATAAGTTACGAACCGTAACTTAGGCGGACCCTTTATTTTATATAATTACTTTACCCACCCTCGTGTTATCTGCATCCGAAGCACGCACATGACGCATATAAAATAATATCAATAATGCTTATCCCAGTCTTAAACCAAAAACGTGCACTTTGACCAGGCCACCAGCAGGCAGCAGCCGGCCAATGTTGATAATCATTGCTCGAACTCTCATAGAACAACTCCTGGTTAACGTCTCTCGAGTCCGGCTTGAGGCTTTTAGGGAATTAGCCAGTTAAAGACGGAAAAAAGGTGAACATGGCCAAGTTCCTTTTGTTCTCTTTCCTTCTTCTCCTCTTCTTCTCCACCATTTCCCCCATTGATTCAGCAACCAATTCTTCATGTCCTGTAGATCTTAGCTATGTCCAAACTTACCCTTGGGACAGGTCTCCGTGCCTGGATCCTGATGGAAAACTTTGCTGCCAAACTCTTATTAGCCTTGTTGGCATGGGACTTGCTCTATACGTTAGAGAGACCTCCATGTTTCAATTACCAAATGAAACTGCTTCCTCTGCTTGCTTATCTGATTTTCAGCACAATCTTGCCGCCCTATCGATAAATCCATCTTTAGTAGTCACTTGCTTTCCCGACAAATACCAATTTGTCACTAGGCCTTCAAGTTGTGCTGGAATTGTAACAACTGAAGATTGGAGAAAGTTGCTTGGTCCGACAAGCGCGTTAGACTCCGATTGCAAGAACATGTCTGGATTTACCCAGTGCAGTTCATGTGTTGAAGCTGGCTACAAAGTGAATTCTCAGCTGGTAAGCATACAACCAAATTCAACAAAATGCTTTTACTTTGCTATACTATATTCTGCTGGTATCCTCAATGATCCAAAGGATGAAGCCACGGCTGCTTGCATACTAGGCTTGCCTCTTTCTACCTCAGGGTCGAAGAACTCATCCAGTGATAATAAAGTAATCAAATTAGTTGTCGCATTACTGGGTGCTCTTTTGGGTGTTCTGCTTGCTTGTGGATTGATCATTATGTACAGAAAGTGGGATAAGAAAAGGAAACGAAATGCCTTACACGAGGAATTTGTGAGAAGTTTTAAGGACAGCGTGTTACCAAACTCGGGTGCTAAGTGGTTTCGTGAATCTGAGCTTGATCAAGCTACCGGTGGATTCTCTCAGAAAAATCTCATAGGCCAAGGCGCCTCAGGGGTTGTGTACAAAGGAACTCTTGAGGATGGAACTTTGGTTGCAGTAAAGCAAATTACTGATTTGGACACAAAAGGGGATGAAGAATTTATTAATGAAGTTGAGATCATAAGTAAGATAAGGCACAGAAATCTTCTAGCTCTTCGAGGCTGCTGCGTTACAAGCGATGACGACAAGGGCAAAAGAAGATTTCTTGTTTATGATTTCATGCCCAATGGCAGTCTCGGTGACCATATATCAAACGCTCACACAAGAAAGCAACTGACATGGCCTCAGCGCAGGAAAATAATCCTGGATGTTGCCAAAGGACTTGCATACTTGCACTACGGACTCAAACCCGCCATTTATCATCGAGACATAAAGTCCACGAACATACTTTTGGACTCAGAGCTGAAAGCCAAAGTTGCAGATTTCGGATTAGCAAAGCAAAGTTTAGAAGGCCAGTCTCACCTCACAACAAGGGTAGCAGGCACATACGGTTACTTAGCTCCTGAGTACGCTCTCTACGGACAGTTAACAGAGAAGAGCGATGTTTACAGCTTTGGAATTGTTATTCTTGAACTCATGAGTGGAAGGAAAGTGCTGGAAACATCAAATTCATCGTTTCTACTGATCACGGACTGGGCATGGACTCTAGCAAATTCCGGGAAGGTGGATGAAATCTTTGATGAGTTTATTAGAGAAGAAGGGTCAAGAACCGTGATGGAGAGGTTTGTGCGTGTGGGAATATTGAGTGCTCATGTTATGGTGGCACTTAGACCCACCATTTCTGATGCTTTGAAAATGCTTGAAGGTGATATTGACATACCAACATTGCCAGAGAGGCCATTGCCGCTTACCCATGAATCTTTTAAAGTTTCTCCGTCAAGGTATAGTTTCTTGACAACTAATGAAACATCAATAGCTACCTCTAGTATGACGAGTACAATATCAAGTGTATAGCTTTAGCACCATGGAATTTAAATTTGCTAGAATCGGATCGTTTGTGATACCAGCTAACTTAGTCTTCAAAAGTGGCTGTGTATGCTTTTTTTTTTTTAATTATATTACATTTTACAGTGTAATTACATACGGATACTGTAGCTTAACAGAGGAGTTTGATTCTCTGTTTTGAAGGAGAAAATTTGACTCTGTTTTATTTATTTATTATTTATTTATTATTTTGTCACAATTCAAACAAATTTTATACTGATCCCATGATAGGTCTGTATTAGGGATTAATCATATTCAAAATCAAATTAATCTGTTTGGAGTAATATTATTTGTATGCATATATACTTATAAAATATTATTTAAGAGGAAAATGTATGCAATTAATGTTAAATGCAATCAATTTTATCTGTGGTTTTTTTGCAGACAATTAACAACGAGATTTTAGTATAATAACTATAGTTATGGCCCATTTGAGATTATTTTCTGAAGGCGTAAAAGGTATGCAATTATTGTTTAATGCAATCAATTTTATCCGCGGATTTTTTGTAGACAATTAACAATGAAATTTTAGTCTAATAACTATAGTTATGACCCATTTGAGATTAATTTTTAGAGACTTAAAAGTAATTTAAAAAATTAAAAAGTTAATATTAGTATTTAGTGAAAAAAATTAACAACAATTTTGTCAAAATTAACAACTATTACAGTTAATTTTAAAAAGTAAAAAAGAGGTAGTTTTAAATTCTAATTTTAAAAATTAATTTTATTATTTAATACAATTATATAAACATCGTTAGAATTATTACCTAAACTCAAAATTATCCTCATTCAAATTAGAAACAAGATTAATATTTTAATAAATTTTTATTATAATTCATCGATATAAATTTATTAATATCAATTTATTGGTTGAATTATTATTAAATTTTTTTACTAAATTATAAATTTAATTAATAATTATTTTAAAATAGAATGAAAAATCAATATGTTATAAATTTTATTTTTATTTAAAAGTATTATAATATACAATTAAAAATATTATACGAACATATTTTTATATGTATAAATAAATTTTATCTCACATTATATGCATTTTAGTTATTTATTTTTCTCAAACAATAAGATTTACCAAGTGTTAATAACTACTTTAAAAACTCATAGTATTTCTAAAAATAAAATTTACTAAATACTTAACTATTCTTTTATAACTGATTATTTTTATAGCATATCTAATAATAATTATTTTAAAAATTATAACATTTCTAAACTACCCCTTAAAGTAATTAACGGTGGTGATATTTAATAGTAATAATTTATTTCTTAATCTACTCTTTAAAATTCTGGAAAGTAACCCATGAACTACCCCTATTTATTTAACATTTACCCAAAAAAATAAAATAAAAATCAACAAGCTAACAAAGGAAAGAAAACTGCCAATAGCGAAGGTCTTTGCCTACTCTTCTAAGCGAACCAACCCCGAAAATTTCAATTAAATTGCCTTGCATCTTCAAGCCTGCAAAACGTTAAAAATATTGGTTAATATGCTTTCACAAGATACGTTTTATCCATGTGTTTAGACCAAATACTATTAAAATCGTATTAAGCCATTGGAAGTCAATATTCGTGACTACTACGATGGCATTAACTTTTACAAGATATTGAAAGTCAATAATCGAAAGTTAATACTCTTAAAAAAGTATATTAACCCATTGAAAGTCAACACGTTTACTATTTACACGCAAGTTTGGCGAATTTATCCGTTTTCAACTTTGAATGGTCAAAGCATGCGGTTGCCATTCTTTGGAGCAAAAACATGCAAGAAGAAGCTACTTCTTGGAATTTTACTTCCGCTGACTCCATCTACAGTCCATTCAAACGAAAAATAATAAAGATAAAAACACCCATCAACTTTTCAAATGCTTCGCCTTAAAAGTTAACGACTATGTTACTTTTACGTTCATCAACTTGAAAAATTTCAATCTTAACATGCAAACAATTTAAGGGGCTATAATATTAACGTATTTATAGTTTTTATGAAAAAAATATATGTAATTATGAAATAAAATTTAATAATATATAATAAAAATAACTCATAAATAATAAATTTGACATAAATAATGAAGATATTATAAGTTTTTTATCATAAAAATGATTAATCAAATCAATGTAACTTTTAAAATATAATAACTATTATTTATCAAACACTTTAACTCAATATTTTTTAAACTATAACTAATCAACTTTAATAACAGGGATGAAAAAATTACTTGCTAAAATCCACCTATAAAAACCCACTTGCTTAGATAATTTGGGGGGTTGCTGGTGGATTTAATATTTTAAATTTAAGCGCTAGTTGTGGGTGAGCTAAGGATATTGGTCTTTATATTTTTTTAATTATGTAAGTTTAGATTTTTAATCATAAAATTTATTTAAGAAATTTAATCATAAATATATAAAAAGCAAAGTTATTATTAGTGACTGATGCAACGGAAGTTTATAATTTTAATATTCTATTGATTTAAAAAAATACTGGAATAGATAACAAATTAAATCTATGTTGATTCAAAAGGATACTATAAATTTAGGTAGTTAAAATTCGTTGATTCTACAGAATATCGAGAATTAATTAATTAAAATACTCACACAGAGATTTAAAAATTAAAATATTATTGAACTCAAAATTATGTTTTTTAATGGCTGCAAGAGAGAGCTATTTGTGCTAATAACAATTATCCTAAACCATAAAATAAAAGGAAAAATAAAGTTTTAAATTAGAAAAGAAGACAAAGACTTAAAATAATAAGTAAACTAATCCTACTATGAAATTAATTTCTAATCCGCGGTAGTGACTCAATTTTTTAAATTTATAAATCTAACCCAACTAATTAGCCATTATAGTTTCATGCCTTGCTTCTTATATATATATATAAAAGCTTTTGATAAGCAAAAATCTTATAATTTTCAAGTTTAATAATACTAATATCTTAATTTAATTTAATTTAATTAATATTGTTTGTGTTTACTTTAATGAATTGAATTTAATGATTGCTTACTAAAGTTGGATTATTATATGTTTACTTAATTGTTAGCAGTAATTGTCTAAAATTTATTTATTATTGTTAAAATATTTATACGTCGATTAAAAGATGAAGCAAGGTGTTAATATAAGTGACGATGATTCTACAACAAAAATGTTTTATGCTAGATTGATATATTTTGTTTATTTATTTCAAAGTTGAAACTTTGATTTCTTAGTTATAGTGATAAAATCTAAAATTGAGTACTCCATCCAGATTTTTAAACAACTGTTATAAATTTATAGTTTAAATTTTATAACTTAAATTTTTATATATTATTGAAAATATTTTATCAATATTTATAAGTTTAAAAACGAGAATCCATAAAGAGCCTATTGCAGTTTGCAGAAGATTTTGTAATTGTCATAACACACACCGAGCATTTTTTTTTTTTTAATAAAAACCCAACATGCCATCCCTACCCAATATCAAATGGAGCCAACGATTAGTTATACATCTATTTGATTCGACGGAAAGTATTTGTTAATTTTAAAGAAGATAAAATAAACAGCTAAGCATGTACGTATGATAGTGTTATTATATTAATTGATTTACTTGCCCTCTCGTATTGAAAAACGGCGTAACACCAACTCGACACTATTTTCCGTATCTTAATCTTAAGTCTTAAAGTACACAAAATTTGACCAACTAACGACACAAGACCAAATCTATATTATAATGACAATCCGTTTAAAAGTCCAAGAAAATGAGTACTTTGACCGCTGGCCGTCAATAATCTAACAGAGGTCTCTTATGCTTCACAAGACAACTGTAAATTAAGATCATGAATGCTTTATGGTTTCTGGAATCAGACAGAGACTCTGAAACATGGGCATGTCCCTTTTCTCCATCTGCATCTCTATCCTCCTCTTCCTCTTTATCATCATTTTCTCGATTGATTCAGTCAATTCTTCGTCATGTCCTGTAGATCTTAGTTATGTCGAAACTTACCCCTGGGACAGGTCTTCATGCCTGGATCCTAATGGGAAATTCTGCTGTGACACTCTTCTCAGCCTTATTGGCATGGGACTTGCTGTGTACCTCAAAGAAACATCGTTGTTTCGGCTCCCAAATGAAACCGTTTCAGCATCTTGCTTGTCTGAACTACAGGGCAAACTCGCCACCTTGTCGATAAATCCATCTTTAGTCTCCACTTGCTTTGACGCAGGTCAATTTGCCCGTAATACTTCATTTTGTGCTGGGATTGTTACTCTTGAAGATTGGAAAAGGTTGCTCGGCCCGACAAGTGCGTTAGATCTAGCTTGCAAGAATTTTTCTGGATTTAGTCAGTGCAGTTCATGTGTTGAAGCTGGTTATAGCGTGAATGCTAAGCTGGTAAGCATTCAACCGAATTCAACCAAATGCTTTTATTTTGCTGTGTTATATGCTACTGGTATTCTTAATAATCCTATGGATGAAGCCACTGCTGCCTGCATATTACGCTTGCCGATTTCTAGCTCAAAGACGAAGCACCCATCTAGCAATAACAGAACAATCAAATTAGTTATTGGGTTATTGGGTGCTTTACTGGGTTTTTTGCTTGCTTCTGGAGCGATCATTGTGTACAGAAAATGGAATAAGAAAAGGAAACAAAGTGCTTTACACGAACAAATTGTGAGCAATTTGCAGGCCAGTGTGTTACCAAATTCGGGGGCCAAATGGTTTCGTGTGTCGGAGCTCGAACAAGCTACAAATGGATTTTCTCAGAAGAATCTCATAGGCGAAGGCGCATCAGGGATCGTGTATAAAGGAACAATACGGGATGGCAATTTGGTTGCAGTGAAACAAATTCTCGATTTGGACACAAAAGGTGACGAGGAATTCACCAACGAAGTTGAGATCATTAGCAAAATAAGGCACAGGAATCTTCTATCTCTTAGAGGCTGCTGTGTTACAAGCGATGACTCGAACGGCAAAAGAAGATTCCTTGTCTATGATTACATGCCTAACGGCACTCTCAGCGACCACATATCAATCAGTCACAACAGAAAGCAATTGACATGGCCTCAGCGAAAGAAAATAATCGTGGATGTCGCCAAAGGAATCGCATACTTGCACTACGGACTCAAACCTGGCATTTATCATCGGGACATAAAGCCTACAAACATACTGTTGGACTCAGAACTGAATGCCAAAGTTTCCGATTTCGGATTAGCAAAGCAAAGCCTGGAAGGCCATTCTCATGTGACAACAAGAGTGGCAGGCACATTCGGGTACTTAGCTCCTGAATACGCTCTCTACGGACAGTTAACAGAGAAGAGCGATGTCTACAGCTTTGGAATTGTGATTCTCGAACTGATGAGTGGAAGGAAAGTGCTGGACACTTCAACTTCACCGTTTCAGTTGATCACTGACTGGGCTTGGGTGCTGGCAAAATCTGGGAAGTTGGATGAAATCTTTGATGAGTTTATAAGAGTGGAAGGGGCAAGAGCAGTGATGGAGAGGTTTGTGCTAGTGGGAATATTGTGTGCTCATGTCATGGTGGCTTTTAGACCCACCATTACTGATGCTTTGAAGATGCTTGAAGGTGATATTGATATACCAAACTTGCCGGACAGGCCATTGCCGCTTAGCCATGAATGTTTAAGAGCTTCTCCGTCGCGGTATAGTTTCTCCACAAGTACTGATAAATCAGCTACTAGCTCTAGCGTGATGAGCACAATTTCGATTGTATAGCTTTTAGCTCCGTGGAAATTAAGTTGTTATAGTTTTTGTGATATTTATGCCAGTCAAAATTTGAGCATTTAATTGTGTGTAATTGCATATAACATACTGAACACCTAGTAGTTTGAAAGAGAAGTTTGATACTCAAGAGTAATTGGCCAACAAAATTGTTAATTCTTTTCTATGACCATGAACAGAAATTGAACTCGCTGTTTATATTGGTGAGGTGACAGGTTGATACGCGGAAATACACTCATCAGCGAAATAACTTTAACACAAATATGTAGTCGGGTGCCGACTTACAACCAGCTGAAGTGCCTCTTCTACTGGTTTTGTTGTAAAACCCGTGAAGCCCAGCTCATTTCATTTAGTCACTGAAACCAACTTCAGTGGGCTAAGTTTGGATTCAGCGAATTCATGGGCCTGACTAATAAAAAGCCTTTTCTTAATCACCCAATTGAAATTTGAAAATTCTTATGAGACCCACATTCCGTTCCGAGAATATCCCTGATTTGCCCAAAAACTAAATTCTTCACTAAGAAAAGAAAAGGAAAGGCATTGACATTTCGGTTAAAAGAGGCTCAACTACTAAAAGTAAGACAAGCACTCACTGCTCTCTGAAAAAGAAGGTAAGGGAAAGTTTACTACTTGTCTCTCTGGCATCGGGTTTCAACTTGGTCTCTTACTGTACTTCGCAATTGCTATAAACTTTGTTGTGGGTTTATTTGGGTTTTGCCTGGATAAAAACGGCGACTGAAACGTCCTGCAGAACCAACGTCGTGTCCCAAATTTAACCATTTCTGCGGCTTGGACCGACTTACAGTGAGTCTCAATCTGATTTTCATTTCAAGTTTTGTTGTTAAGTGACTGATTTGACGTTAATTTTTAAATTGCAAGTGATAACTTGCTAACTGTATCGTGCTGATTTGGGTTTTATTGCTCTAGAAAAATCAGCATTTAGAACTTGATTAAGATTTATGTGCTTAGGTGTTTTATTATTTTCGTCAAAACGAACTAGCCCCTTAAGCATTTTAGTGTTACCATTGTAGAGATTCAGTGAAACTTTATAATTATGCTTCCATGATTTTTTTAATTCACTAAGACATGCTCATGTTAGTGGTTACTTTGCATATATGAGATATCTGTTCCTTAATATTGAAATGGTTTGGAGCCATTGGATTGAGTAGTATGGACCACCATATTGAATTATTTTTCAGGGTGATTTGATGGTTTAGTTTCATCGTGTTATTTGATTTGTTTTATTTTGTTTGTATTTCAGATAAATTTTGACACCCAAATCCAATACGATTCAACAATATGATTAAATTATATAACAGTCGTAACAAAATGATTTCTCGACGTATCTCATTTATGAGGAGGTATAATTCAAGTGAACCATCAACTGAGGTTTTAGATGCAGCAAAAAGTATAAGTAAAATTATGCTGTCTTCCCCAAAGGTGGTGCTTGATACTGCTCTTGACCAAAGTGGGATTAGGGTATCTCCAGAAATAGTTGAGGATGTCCTTGAGAAATTCAAGAATGCTGGTACATTGGCATTCTGTTTCTTCAAATGGGCTGAAAAGCAACAAAATTATGAGCACAGTGTCCGGGCTTACCATAGCATGATTGAATCTCTGGCCAAGATAAGGCAGTACCAGATTATGTGGGATCTTGTGAATGCTATGAGGACAAAGAGGATGCTAAATGTCGAGACTTTTTGCATTATTGTGAGAAAGTATGCCCGGGTTCAGAAGGTGGAGGAAGCAGTTTACACATTTAATGTCATGCAGAAATATGGTGTCACCCAAAATTTAGCAGCATTCAATGGGCTACTGAGTGCATTATGCAAGTCCAAGAATGTGAGGAAGGCTCAGGAGATATTTGACAGTATGAAGGATCGGTTCATTCCTGACTCAAAAACTTATAGTATACTCCTTGAGGGGTGGGGAAAGGATCCAAATTTGCCGAGGGCAAGAGAAATTTTCAGAGAAATGGTTGATATAGGCTGCAACCCTGATATAGTAACCTATGGTATAATGGTTGACATTCTTTGTAAGGCAGGGCGGGTTGATGAAGCTCTTGGGATAGTCAGGTCCATGGATTCTAAGGTTTGTCAGCCAACTTCTTTCATCTATAGCGTTTTAGTTCATACATATGGGGTAGAGAACCGGATTGAGGATGCTGTTGATACATTCATAGAGATGGAGAAGAACGGAATTCAGGCTGATGTTGCAATGTATAATGCCTTGATTGGTGCCTTCTGTAAAGCTAATAAGTTCAAAAATGTGTACAGGGTTTTAAAAGATATGAATGGCAAAGGTGTAGCACCTAATTCAAGGACTTGTAATATCATTCTAAATGGCTTAATCAGTCGTGGAGAGACAGATGAGGCTTATAGGGTATTCCGCAGGATGATAAAGGTGTGTGAGGCTGATGCAGACACATACACAATGATGATAAAAATGTTTTGTCAAGGGGAAGAACTTGAGAAGGCTTTTAAAGTCTGGAAATACATGAAGTTGAAGCAGTTTATTCCAAGTATGCATACCTTTTCAGTTCTTATAAATGGATTGTGTGACAAGGGCAATGCATCTGATGCTTGTGTCTTGTTGGAAGATATGATAGATAAGGGAATTCGGCCTTCTGGTGAGACTTTTGGGAAGCTAAGAAAATTACTTGTAAAGGAAGGTAGAGAAGATGTACTTAAATTTCTTCAGGAAAAGATAAACCTCCTAGTGAAGGAGCCTTTATGTGATTAAGGAACCTTGTCGGTTGAATTAAGTGCTTCTGTGGATGCTGATTCAGAGATCCGGAGTCAAAAACTCTGGATTTTGCTTATAGCATCAAAGGGTAAAAGATCGATATTTGCAGGTCACTCCTCTTTCTCCTTGCTTTGTGGCTGTTTTTGTTCATTATTTGGAAATAATTGTTCACTATTTTCCTCCCTTATACTTGTTCTGAAGTTTCATTCCCTCTTTGAAATGACCCGTGTTAGTCTATATCTTAGGTGGAGATACCAACTACTTCAGCATCATAGTATTCGGTGATGAAAAGTAGACAATTATAGCCAATAAGCATACCTGAAGAAAGGGCCCAAAAAAATTATTGATAATTGGCATATTTTTGTATTTCATTGCAATTTCGAGAACAAGGAAAATGAGAATTAGCAAAGAGTATTGTGCAGTTCTCAAATTGTTTAGGTATTTTGATTGTTTGTTGGTAAAGAGATAGTGGTTTCTACTTGGAGAAATTTTAATATTGTCTTGAGGGCCAAATAGTTAGATTTGATTCATGTTCTCTTGAGCTGATATGTACTGGGAATTAGTTGTTTAGATTGATGAGTCGTGTCTCTCATATAGGATGAAGATGTTTGCATTCAGGCCGTAGGGTTACTAAGTTCCTTTGAGGCCATATCTTATTGATGTGAGTCATAAATTGCAAGTTAACTATTTTTTGGTGAAATTCTTTGGTTGCTTATTAGTAGTTCTCTTCAACTGTTGGCATGATTTTGCATGACGAGCAACTGCAATCCAGATTAAATCGGGGAGAATGGGATCGGAAACTGTTCTATTTTCTGAACTTTTCTGTCCAGTCCATGAAAGTCTGAGCTATGTCGCCGTTGGGTATCAATCATTATGATGAACAATTTTAGAGCAGGTATCGCATTGTCGCTCGATCCTTTGCTGCCGGCTATTGACGCAGTGATGGGAAAACAGGACGCGGCATTTTGGCAAGTATCTTTTTACTTTGGATAATGAGCTTTTGAAAGAAACCACTCCTAGAGCTTCTTTAACTTCGTGTCATCGGAAGCATTCTTCCTTCATTTCCATTCGGGCGGAATTCTGTGCTTTTTTTTATAATAAATAAATAAATCCTGTAACACAACTGTATATAATATTAATGTTTCCCACCGATTAATTTGGGGATGAAACTTTTTCGAGAGCCGTCATTTTCCATAGAAAAACATTCTTGCATAATTAAAGATATTGAGATGCAAGCAAATGTGCATTACTTGCGACGCATTAATCCCAAACTTAATTTCAATTATTTGATGTCGCCAATATGTATTGCTTGGCAGTTCAAATTTAATAAGCATTTGAGACCGTAAAAAGAATGTTAGTCGATTACTCAACAGTGTAAGAATTCCAACGTTAAAAAATGGGGAAGAGTTGAGGAATTTTTTTAAAGGGAATAATTATCACTTATAATAGAAAATGACGGTAAGAGATAAAATACATTAATATAATGCTCTGGTGGCCCTTAAAAATAGGATACTGTAATATAAAGTTTTTTTTTTTAATTAAGATATCTTTTATTTTAATAAAGTGAAGATATATGTTAATTTTTTAAAATAAATATATATATGTCATAATATTATTTATTTATTTATTATATGATTAATGTAATACTTCATAAATATTTCAAAATTTCTCTTAAATAACAGTTTAATGTTTAAATATTTATTATGTGGCTAACGTAATACCTCATAGGCATTTCAGAATTTCTCCTAAAATAACGGCTTAATGTTAAAATATCAATTTATATAACGATAATGCGTGGACATGAATGGAAACTTACGACTTACGATATTCAAAACTTCGAATAATGTTAGCGCAGCTGCGTAACCTATAAGAAAGCGAATAGTTAGCTTTCATTATCAATACATCCGAAATCTTTCGATATAATAAGGTAGCGGATAATTAAGCAATCAACTCAAATGGAAAATGTACAATATAAGACGACAGAGAATAGATACATAAATACTGTGTGTGTGAGCGCGTGTGTGTGATTGAAATTAGGAGGAAAGAAATAAAAACCCTCTATCATCTGAACTTAATTGAAACAATCATTGACATTTCAAATTTACATTAAACTTTCACGCATGCATAAGATCAATTATTCAAGTGTTACTTGAATCAGATAAGTTCAAAATTCATACGAATACTGAAAATTTATGCAGCAGCTTCCAAATTAAAGAGGATAAGGAGATCCATATTATTGATTTGTTGATTTTCAAATAATCGAGAAATCCAGTTTATTCTCTCAAAAAAAAAAAAAAAAAAGAACAACACGTGTGATGAGAATTTAAAGAGGATGGATATGCGAGAGTCTATTAAAATGGTAAGTATTAAGGTTTTACTACTTTATATTAAAATTAATAACTATTTACGACTGTCGAACAACAATAATCCAGCTCCAGCCAGCATATAGAAAGTTGAAACAAAACTCTTGAACTGATGAAATCAAAAACTTGATAATATATGTGATGAGTTTTTTTTTTTCTTTTTTCCAATTTAGTCGTTTAATAAAACATGCATGCACGAACAACACGACTTCATTAAACGAAATCAACATCGTGAATCTCGATCAGTTTAATTAATTTAATTAAAAACTATAAAACTTTAATTTCTTCAATGAATTGAATCATCGATCAGCTCATAGACTTGGCGATTTCTCTAAGCAGATACTTCTGAATTTTCCCCGTCGAAGTCTTGGGAAGCTCCTCCGAGAAAACGACTTTTCTAGGCACCATGTACCTCGGCAGCCGAGTCCTGCAATACTCTATTATCTCCGTCTCCGTAGGCTTCTCAATCAACTCTAGGTCCCTCTTCAAACTCACAAATGCACACGGCGTCTCCCCCCAGAACTTGTCCGGCCGAGCCACCACTGCCGCCTCGTTGACCGCCGTGTTCGAATACAACACTGACTCCACCTCAGCACTGCATATATTTTCTCCTCCACTTATTATCACGTCCTTTGAGCGGTCTTTTATCTCCACATAACCATCCGCATGCATCACCCCTAAATCTCCCGTGTAAAACCAACCGTCCTCGCTGATGCATCTTCTCGTGGCTTCTTTGTCTTTAAAGTAGCCAACCGTCACACACCCACCCCTCAAAACGACCTCGCCAAGACTCACGCCGTCGCGTTTTACGCTCTCTCCCGTCTCAGGATTCACAACGTCAACTTCCGTTAACCCGACGGTCTTCACTCCTTGCCTTGCCTTCAATCTCGCTCTCTCTTCGAGAGGTAGCTTATCCCATTCAGGTTTCCATGCACACGACACCACCAGTCCGGCCGTTTCGGTTAACCCGTACCCGTGACTCACTACAAAACCCATTGACTCGGTTCGGGAGAGAACCGGTGCTGGCGGTGGGGCCCCGGCCGTTAGGATTTCGACCGGGGTTTTCAGTGGTTCGAAATCCGGAGAATTTGATATCATGTTGAGCACAACAGGGGCTCCGCACATGTGAGTCACGTTGTGTTTTTGGATCAGATTATTAATCGTTGATGCATCAAATCTACGTAGGCAAATGTTGGTGGCACCAACAGCAGCCATTCCCCAGGTGTAGCCCCACCCGTTTGCGTGGAACATAGGCAGGGTCCACAAATAAACCGGCTGCTTCGGGACAGCCCAATCGATCAAAGCATTAGCGGTGAGGATGAAGATCCCTCTATGGCTGTGAACAACTCCTTTGGGAGATGATGTTGTGCCTGACGTGTAGTTCAACACCATAGGGTCCCATTCACTTCTAGGCCGGACCCACTTGTACTCTGGATCTCCTTCTTCGACAAAACCCTCGTATGTATCGATAAAGTCAACCGTAACCGTGGGCGATGTTTGGGTAGTAGAAGTACTTGACGCAGCTGCATCGTCATCAATGAGGACGAGGTGTGGTCTTTTGGTGTTACATGGAAACAAGGAGAGAGCTTCGAGGACAAGAGAGCTATGGAGATGATCAACAAAAACGAGCTTTGATTCGCTGTGTTGCAGGAGCACGGAAAGAGTGTGAGCGTCCAAGCGTGTGTTGATGTTGTTAAGAATTGCACCTGACATGGGGACTCCAAACTGAAGCTCGTACATGGAAGGAACGTTGGGGGCCACGACGGAGACGACGTGGCCCCGCTGGATGCCGACGGACGACAGGGATGAAGCCACCTGGAGGCATCGGCGGTGGGTCTCAGACCAACAGTAGGTAGTGTTGTTGTAGACAACGGAAGGGCAGTCAGAGTAGGCAGTGGCAGCTCTTTCCAAGAAGCCTAGAGTGGTGAGGGGCGTTGAATTTGCATGATTTGGCAGCAACAATTCCATTAAGCCAAAATGATACAGTCGCGCTAATTTGTTGTGAACGTATAGTGTGTGTCCCTGTGTCTCCCCTATGCCTCTATGCTTTAACCTTGTAATTGTATACAAATTTTTTATTTGTACTCATACAGTTTATTTCTTGTGCACTCCTCTTGGCGTTTCTAATGTGTTTGATAATAACGAGAAATTTGAGAAATTTTAGGATATAATAGTGATATTATATCAATCATAAAATAAATAAATAATATTATAATACATATTTATTTATTTTAAAAAATTATAAAGAAAGTGGTGATTAAATTTAATTTAATTATATGTACTTTACATACATTAATTAATTTTATTACTTGAATTCTATAATTTCTCAGTAATAACAATGAGGATACGTACTCTTCTTTTGCATTCGTTGGACAAAATGATTAACAAGGAATCTCGGAGAAGCCTCTACGCCGCCATAGTGCAATTATAGGACGGCAACGTCCTGATTTATTCGTACGAAACTAAGTAATGTACCTGGCTATATAGGTAGGTCCTCATTTTCATAAACCACTAGTTAATCCTGATACAAGAAATCATCTCTACATATCCAAAAAAAGAAAAATAAAAAGAAAAAGGAAGAAATCATCTCTAACAACCAGTATTTTGTTAAAATTAAGGCACTCTAAGACTCATGAATTATTGTATTAACAAAATGAAAAGAGAGCTAAAACTTAAACAACACTGCTCTACTACTTTCAAACATTAAAATATAAAGTATTGTCACAAGTCAAAATCTTGTAACTATTTTTTTTCTTTTTTTTTTCCCGGTTAAAAAAGGTTATTGTGACAGCTAAAATATGAATATGGACAATTTAACTTTTTTTTTTGACAAAATTAGTTTGGACGGTTCATTTATTTATTATTTTTAATTTTGTCCTCGTCATATTTTCCATCGCCAGACATCGATTGTCTACATGGCTATGCCCTGAATTCAACAAAGACGTGACTAGCGGGCGGAAACGCGGTGCGGTCAGCATTGCCAATAAACAAGAATGACGCTGATGTAGTACTACATGTCAAATATTTTGTCCTACTAAGCTTTTGTACTATTCAGTGGCTCATACTACTTTTAAAATAGTAAAATTTGATAGATATGAAATTTGAACAATAGATCTTTCCTTTATTCGATGTTTCTTTCGACTCTCCAAAAATTCATTGATATTTCCGAGTCAATCCTACTTTATATTTCTTTGAATAGGCTCATACTACTACGAGTAAGCGTGCATTATTCCCCGTAAAGACACAAATGATTGTAACCATTTAATACAAATATCAATCGATATTTGTTAACTACTATAATTATCAGAAAATTCAGGAGATGAGGCCAACACGTCATCATCGTAAACAACTGATGTTAATCTGATTCCATTTTAGTCGGAGCGAAATAGCGGATTTAGATTAAACGGGGTATATACCCCTCAGTAGTGCCACTAATTAGTGGTCCCATCAGGTCCTTCATTTCTTAGGCTTCTTGTATGCAGAGAAGAAATAGAAGATAAATAATCGTCAAGGCCGTCGAGGATGCATTGTAAAAATCTCCCAATCTGGCCTCCATCAGTCATTTATCCTGTCTCTTGCTATCATTTAGCACTTTTTTTTTTTTTCTAATTTGATAAGTAGAAAGATAAATGGATAACCTTCAAACCTGAAGAGGAATCAAAGGAGATGCATTGTACATAACTCCAAAACTAGACCCGTTAAATTATTTCTTCCCTCTGTAGCTGTTGTGTGTGTGAGTGTGGGTGCCCATCTGACCTCATCCCAAAGCTCACCTCCAATTTCAAGTACAGAAATGACTATCTTGATGATAAAAGACATTGTAGACGTGTTGGACACAAAAACGTATCAGACAGACAATAACTGTTAGACAAACTATAAAGTATCAGTGATTTTAATTCTTGACAATTATCAGCTACATCTCAAAAATGATTATGGATACTGAAGATAAAATGATAAAACCTCTTGTAACTCAACTTATAATTTATCCAGCATCATCAGTGCCTTTTTGTTTTGGATTCACTTCTTGCAATCATCATTCCCGAAAGCTTGTTGACCTCGTACAGCAGTCCAGCAGAGAACAAGAAACTGCATTGAAATTTTTAAAACATTTGCATTGTTAAATTCTGATTATCATAAGATTTTAACTATGGCGTACTGAATCCTTGAACTCAAAAAGTATCAAGAATCTACCATCGAGTCTCTTTTTTAAGTTCCCATATTTATATTCTTACACCAACACTCTATTACTCAGAACAATTAGAACGACAATTTTGCTATATAAAAAGAGAGTGCTTATTTCTAACATCAAAATTGGATGAGCTATTTCTAACATCAAAATTAGATGGGCTATTCTTTGATTACAAGTTTATCACAAGGAAAAATTTAAACACTGGTCACTAATTTCAAGATCTGGCTGCTTGCCAATCAGAGATAACCAATATGTGTTCTTGGAATTTTATGTTACAAATTCGAACTTACAAATATGCACTGATAAACACTTAGGAAAACTATTCTCTGAAGCACCCATTGATAAATCTCAATTTAAAATACATGATTAATATATCTAAAGAGTACCATGTTGTAATGCAGACTCGATGAACAGTGCCAGCGGCAATCAGAGCAATCAGTTCCGCCACCATAACTGCAAAATAAAATTAATGAAAACAATTGTTTAAGTTCTTTCTGAAACAACAAAGATTGCAACTAAGGAGCCCGAGCTCTCTGATATGAGCTAGTCTACACCTGCAATGGAAGATAAATCTAAAATCCAAATGCAGTACTACTTGAAAAATTTCCTCTTTGTTCATTTTCCGGGTTATTACCAATATTATCCCATTACTGCAGGGAAACAAAATGTGAACAGAACACATAAACTAAGTGTGCTTACCAGCACCCCATCCCGTCTTCATACCACTTGTTTCCTGAAAATTTCCAATGAACTGCAAAAATAGTAACCAAGCTAATGCATATTACAAGTTATGATCGAGTAATATGAGTCACATGATAAGAATAACAACTTGAAGTTCCATCAAGCATGTTCTAGAATGTGGATAATTGACCATAAAAAGCAAAGAATACATTTGAGCAATTTACAGAAGAAATCACCATCAATTCATGGCAACACATACTGATAACTAACTCCAAGTCAGATGCTAGGAGGCTGGAAACTGACATCTTTAAACAAAGAGAATTATACATGCTACACCAATTTAGCAATTGAACAAATATATGGGTTTCAGTAACATAAAGTTATTTCCTTTGTACACAATATTAGTAGAAGAAAGGGTAAAAATGTAGGACAGAGAAGGAAATCATAAACCAAAATGATCATCCAAAGCAAAATCTGCTTTTGCACATGCAGATTCTTTCCAAGAAATTACCATTCAGGGAATTTTGAGTTGTCTTATATGCTCATTGTATTCTTTATTAAAAGCCCAAACAGACATCTACATTCAAAGACTCACCTTGTACAAGTCCTGTGCACTTCAATTACTCCCTTTTCCCTTCGAATAAAGTTCTTATTCATCATAAAAGAAAATTCAAGTTTCAAACCCCAAAATGCCTCTTGCCATAGAAAGTTTATCTTTGATAAGTTATCATAAACATAAAGCTACCACCACATGCTATTGAGACAAATAAATCAATGTCATACTTGATTCAGTCATAAGCAACCAAGGGTAACATATATCTATCGTTCAATGAACCAGAATTCAGCAATTAGGTCATGTAAACCTACATATCTTTTTCCCTTCTTTTAGGGTAAGATGAAGAACCAAAACCTACTGATCGAAGAAATCATATTACCGTCAGTGACACAAGGAATAGGAGTGAACTGATGAAACCTCCAAGAATCGTAAACAACTCTGTTGATGCCAACTTCCCTCTATACATTTGTTGAAGAGAGAGGATGACAATAAACATAAGAAATGAATAAAGCATCGAACTCGCCGACCCAGCCATGGCCTTCAAATTTTTGAGACAATAACCAAAACATCAGATAAATAGTTTCCTACTTTAACAAAAGACGAAAAAAGACCAAGTATGTTTACATCATGTTTTAGTTGGCAAATTTTTAATATAAGATAATTTAAAATTGAGCCATTAATCCTTCAATCACAAAGCCTGGTCAATAAGACACGATGCCTTGTCTGTTATCAGCTCCAGTTCAAATAATTGATAGCAACGAAAATCCAATAATTTAAAGTTGCAAGATGTGAATATTCTCTTGTGGTTTAGATGCTTTAAGTACACATAATAACAATAATAAAGCAAAGTTTTGCATGCAAAAATTGATTTTATGATTAAAGAAAAATATATGTAAATGAAGAATTGTTAAGTCATGAATCATTTGTCCAGAAATATGCTTTCAATGATCTTTCAGCCGAACATGAGGTGCGCGCGCACGCGCACGCACGCACACACAAAATAAATAAATAAATAAATAAATACATCAGTAGAATAATGACGCCCTCAATATAAACTAGAAATCTTTCAACCTTTGCATTAGCTGCTCCAAATGACAAAATCACAAACATTACGGTGCTATTTGTTTTTACCACTTAATGCATAATATCACTTATTTTCGGTAATTTAGATGTTAATTGAGAACAACATAATGATCTCAAAACAAAATGCACAATAACCAAGAAAAGAAATCATCGAATTTTCACAGCGATCTTATTAGAAAATACTAACTAATGTATTCACAGAGAAATTCAGTGCGAAACGGTCTTAATTGGATCACATGCAAATCATCACCTGATCGAAAACGTTGAACCTAGTTCAGTTGGAATTCTAACAAAAAATTAAAATTTTGGAGTCGGATATTTAGTAGTACTCGAGTTGACAACGACTTCAAGTAATGGAAAACGCTGAAAATTCCAATTTTGGCTTCTTGACCACATTTTCTCAGAACCAAAAAGAAAATGACTGTTAAAAAGCATACCTTTGAAAAACCCTAGCCCCTCCGATCCGATCTCGTTGGTCTATACGTCTCTCCTTCGCCGATGCGTCAAGTGTGTGAAAGAATGTAAATCGAAAATAAATCAACAGGGACTCTAATAGTGGGTAGACTTGGCAGTGTGTCTCAGCTATAGGGGCAATATTCGTCTCAGTGAAATAATTAAACGCTGTCGTTTAATGGAACGACCACTAACCCGCTCGCATTGATAACAACCGTAAATAGTATCTAGAGCGCCCTATGTTTGAATTTTTATCAAATAACAACATAGTTTTCTCCTTTTCACTGGCATCAAAAGGTCACTAAGAGTTACTCAAAGCCATCAACGAAATGCTTTATTTTAAAAGATAGATTGCAAGAGAATTTTTATAAACTAAGTTAGCTTCTTATGCAGTTGGACTAATTATACTCTGTTCTCTACTTATTTCTAATTCTTATTCATTTATTTAAAAAAGAAAGTCATATAGATACAAATTATTTAGGATAATAGTTAACCTAGTATTTTTATAAATCTTTATTGTTAAGCTTGTGTTATTGATTGGTTACCCAGCAGCTACTATAAATCAAATTGAAACATCACGAGGTATTGATAAATTAACAGCTATAGTTTATAACGCCTTAATACTAAAAAAAAACTTTAATCTTCATACACAAAATTCTCACATGACTAAGATTAATTAGTCAAGATATATTATGAAACCAAGGCTGATCAATCAAGACTCTCGTCCAAATATCTAAACTCTAAACTGCCACATTTTTTCTGAACAACTTCCATATATGCTAACAACAGTACTATAAAATGGAGTATCTCAGCAACTACAAACAAAACAAGAGAAATAATAAAGAAACTAAGAGAAGAAGTAAGCCTGAAATTACGTTAGAGGAAACTATTAAATAAAAGAAGCTGATAACTCAAGCTAATGAGCAAAGGTCCTATGTCCCGACTTTCAACGGTAACATCTTTATAGTTAAGACTAAGTAAGAATAGAAGCCTATCTTTTGTTGTATAAGCAAACTGTACAATTTATTATTATAACTACTTTTTCAAAAAATTATTCTTGTATCTTGCGTCGCGGATCTTTTTAAAATTAATGAATTATGCATTTACATTGGTATTTTCGGTAAATTATATTGCATCGAGCATCTTTGCACCGTGTTTCGTGACATTTAATTTGGAGTCTGGGACTTCTTTGATATAATTTAACAAACTATGTTAGTTTCTGAAAAATATAAAAAATAAGGATCCGGACGTTATTATTCTTTTTGAATTAAGCTCTGGCGTTCACGTTCGGCTCGTAGCATTGACTTGTCCTACGACGGTCGTGTCTCGCGCCCGCGCGCCATGGAACCGCCCGAGTGTCCGGTGTGTCTACAATCCTACGACGGGGAGTGCACTATTCCGCGCGTGCTCACCTGCGGCCATACGGCCTGCGAGTCCTGTCTTTTGAACCTACCTCAAAAGTTCCCGCTCACAATTCGCTGCCCCGCGTGTACTGTACTCGTCAAGTATCCAGCGCAGGGGCCCACTTTTCTCCCCAAAAATATCGACCTTCTCCGTCTCATCGACCCCGCTTCTTCAAAACCCCTTAAAAATCCAAAGAATTCCGAAAATGTCCTAGAATTTGATTTCATTCCTCGTACTTGGTCGAATGAGTTTTACACGTTTTGGAAGCAGTACGTTCTCCCAAAGGACTCCGTTTTGTTTGAATCGAACGCCGAAGAAGATTGTGGTTTTCGTTTTGGTTGTTTAAGGGAAAATCAAAGTCAAAGGGTGAGTCTTGTTAAGGTAGGTTCCTTGTGTGGTGATGATGATTCTGTGTTTAAGTATAGTTATTCAATGAGAGTTATGAATTGTTTGAGTGGAATGAGAGTGGAAGTGAGAGATCAGTTGGATTTGATTTTCAGAACTGCTTCGAGACAGATTAAATGTTGTAGAGTTTTGGGCTTGTGGGGTGATATGGAAGATGGGTTTTTGTGTTTAGTGTGTGAGAGACTGAATGAGGTAGAAATGTTGGATTTTTTAAGAAATGGAGATGGTTTGTGTAATGATGGATTGTCTAGCTTTGCAATGATGGGGATGGAAATATGTGAAGCATTGATCAGTTTGAATAAGCAGGGGTTCACTGCTGGTTGCTTAGGTTTTTCTTGCTTTAGTTTTGATAATTTTGGGAATTTGTATGTTAATTTGAATGATGTTTTAGTGACGGGAAGGAGGGTAACTAAAAGTGTTGCCAGAGTTGGTTGTGTTGGAGGCAGGATTTGTGATAAAGAAATGGGACTTTTCTTGAGTGGTTTTTTGGAAAGCAATGTGTTTTTCAGTCCAGAGGTGTTGTATGAGTTGTTCAAGAAAGAGGGAATTGGGGTGGAATGTGGCGAGTCTGGATTTTCAGTTGGGTATGGCTCAGATGTTTGGCCAGTAGCTTGTATCTTGCTTTCACTTCTTATTGGTGAACAATTTACTAAGGAGCTGATTGATTGTATATGCTGTGTTAGCACAAAAGCAAGTGATGATAATATGGCTTGTTTGGGGACATACATGGCTTGGACGGAGAAAGTAACTTATTTGTTGGAAAAGAAATTCGGTTCAGAGTTTGTGTCTTTGCAGCTGATGTTTTGTCAATGTTTAAACTTTGATCCAGGCTGTCGTCCACTTTTGACCCATGTGTGGAAGTGCATTAGGGAGCTGATTATTAAACCTGAATTTGATAAAATTATCCGATTTGATGAGCTGGTTAATATGGAGAATGAAAACCATTGTCTGGTTCTTGGAGAATTGAGTTGTTTGCCCAAGGAAAGATTAGAAACTGAGAACAAAGATGAGTCGTTAGGAGCTAAAAACAGTGATGGATCTGATAGTGATCAAGCTAGGGAGGCAGGGGGTGTCAAAGATTTAGTTGACGGTCTCTCAAAGGGAAATGTCAGGTTTAGGGACTTGCAGGGTCATCGTGATTGTGTCACTGGATTAGCCGTTGGAGGTATGGATTTCAAACAATGGCCTTATTTGCAAAGATGCTGCCATTATAATTCATGTCCTGCCCATGCTATTCAATGCTTATTTTGGTCTCTGCAACTAATTTTAATTGCCTTCAGAGCAAAACCTTAGAATCAAGTGATATCCTTGGGGATGGTTGTCTTTTGTATTGTCAAGGACTGGGGATGCCTAGTTCCTTTTCATGTGGAAACCAAAATTGTGGTTTAGAATGTCATTTTCAGTATGACAGTAATTTCAGGGGAATCTTTCCCAGCCAGATGACGGAATCCTTCTTCATAGCCTATACCATGGATTGGTTTCCCGTTTTCTGGAACTTGGCAAACCTAGGGTTGTGAATCTAAGGTTACTGTCCCTTTGATTATATTTGTATTCAGAAACTTTGAGATAGTTGCTAAGGTCAGTTATAAGATTGCTTATTATTAATCGTCAACAGCAATAGTATTGCATACGTTAATAACTTGTGGCAGTAATATATATATAGAGGACTTCTCAAGGGCAGATGTTGAAAAGCAGATTTCGTATAAGTAGAGTTAAAAGACTGGAAAAACGCAGACTCTTATGCCTTTCTTTTTCTTTTAGTGTTTGGGACTCTGTGTTTATTTATTTATTTATTTATTTTTGTCTTTTAGCTCTATTGGCACGAAATCCACATTTTACCGTCCGCAATTGAGAAGCTCTGTACATATATATGTGTGTGCTATTATCATGCTCACCTTGGCTGTGTATTACCCCGTCAATCCATGTGCTTAGTCTTTGATAGTAGTATAGTCGCTTCTGTAAACTTTTCGTTCTCTCCTGGTTCTCTGTTGCTCACACCAAGTTGCTCAGCACAAATTCTTGAAGTTTCAGGTTGCCAAACCATTGCTTCAGCTTAAATCCCTTGGTTTTCCTTTGTTATCATGTTTCCATCATTCTTTATGAAATCTTAGGGGTCTTTTTGGTATTCTTTGTGGGCAATCATTTTCTGTTCTGCCAAAACAATGAAATGGAAAACATGTTTGGTAGGACACTTTGCTCACCATTTTTCATTTGATAGAAGTAGATGGTATCCGTTTTCTACTTTCTGTTGAGAAAAGTAGAAAGTGATAAATTGCTGTTTCTGATTTTACTGCACTGGAAACTGCACAAAGGACCTACAAACTATTTTGTTTTTCTTGGCATAGTTACTATAGGCCCACATGTCTTTCTATTTTATTTAAAATTTCATGGCAACTAGGAAAAAAACAAAAAGATGGGTCCCACGTATCTTTTATTTTATAATTTTTCAGACAAACTACGAATCATATTTTTATAATTTTATTTTCAAGTACTACTTTAAAACAAACTATAACTGGCATATAATCATTTATTTATTAGAGAATAAATATAAAATCATCATTTGAAAAATAATACCAAATGCACCTTTATATTCCTAGAATAAGGGTCAATAATGAGGTTATGAAGCTTAGTTTCTTTAGCAACTTTATTCTGAATGTATATTTTCTTCTCTCTTGCAGGGGTGTTCTTGTTTAGCTCCTCATTTGATAAATCAATCCATGTATGGTCATTGCAGGTGCACACTCTGAAGGAAACTATTATTTAAGGGTCTCTATTGCTGTAACTGATGTGGAACTATATTTGGTGCCTGTAAACTTTTTTTGTATGAGTAATCATAATTTTTTGAAGAAAGAAGTTTTTGAACTTGTGTACTTCCTATCCTCATTTTTTATTGGATAAATTCTATTAAAGTTACATATTTGTGCAGTTTAGTAAATTCACGTAAGACCTGTTAGTTACGGAAAACTGTAGAGTTTTTCTTTTCAATAAATTGGACACTTTGGCTACGGACCCTTTCCTCTTGGAAGTATTTATTTATTACCCAATAAGGACCAAGCTGGTGCCTTTTTGTTATTTCTCAGGGTTTAACTGGAACTTTCAGACTGTGATATAAAACTCAAACTGTATTTGGAAAGGGTTCTGATGTTAACTGAGTGCATTGAGCCTTAAAGAGTTGCTCATATTAACTTCTACACATCTGCAATATCGTTGATACTAATATGACAGGAAAGAAAATATCCTCTTTTTCTTTTCTTTCTCTCTCTTCCTGTTTTCTTCTTGTATTGAAGCCTTATTTCTTATTAAACATTTGCAGTGAGTATCTTCTGTGTGTTTGTATGCAGGACTTTTCTCATGTACATACATTTAAAGGTCATGAGCATAAAGTCATGGCTGTGGTTTATGTGGATGAAGAACAACCATTATGCATAAGTGGTGATAGTGGAGGTGGTATATTTGTATGGAACTTTAGTTTCCCACTTGGACACGAACCATTGAAGAAATGGAATGAAGAGAAGGATTGGCGATATAGTGGTATCCATGCTTTGACCACTTCAGGAAGATATCTCTATACAGGCAGTGGAGATAGGATGATTAAGGCATGGTCACTGCTGGTAATAAATTTGTTTATCAAATGATCTGCTCCAAGTACATCTTTGTCTTTTCAAATATTATACATAATCTGGAATTTATTCTCTTTGCCAGGATGGTACGCTATCATGCACAATGAGTGGTCATAAATCAGCAGTTTCCACCCTGGCAGTAAGTAATGGGGTGCTTTATAGTGGGAGTTGGGATGGAACCATACGATTGTGGAGTCTAAGTGACCATAGTCTTTTGACGGTATTGGAGGAAGATAGCTCAGGAGCTGTGTCCTCTGTCTTGTCCCTTACTGCGGTCCAGCATACTCTAGTTGCATCTCATGAAAATGGATCTATAAAGGTTTTACATTCTTTGAAACTTGCTTGAGCTGGAATAGATCTTTTAATGTTTTATGGGCATATGGGCAATTGACAACGCATTGAATTAAAATAACTTTAAACTCTCAAGGTGGTACAGGGATAGCGTGCTTCACATTGGTTGTAGACTTGTAGGGATATCAGCTTTATTATAAAGTATTGAGGGTATAAGCATCCTTATGGGCTGTTGGGAAACCATATCAGCGATGAGTAAGAATTAGTTTATTTTTTCAGTTTATGATTTTTTCAAGATAGTTCATATAGAGTAGAGTAATTACGGAGATGATCATGAAAAACTGATGTTACTGTTGATATCAAAGATTCCTCCGAATATGTTTGAGGAAAATCTGAATTAAATGCAGTGTAAAACACATCCACTGTAATATGTCTCATTTTTCGAGTGCTGTGATTTAAATACTTGTTAATTGGGTCAAAGAAAGTAATTTCTTTTATTATCACTTCCTTCAGGTCTGGAGGAATGATAAGTTTATGAAGTCCATGCAAACACGCAGGGGTTCTGTCTTTGCTGTTTTCTTGGAGGGCAAATGGCTGTTTACAGGAGGTTGGGAGAAAACCGTCTGTGTGCAGGTATAGAATTGTGTTAATCTAGTTATATTCATGAATTCATTCTTATCAGACCGATCTTATTAACACATATGTGCAGCTTGAAGTTTCTTCAAATTTGATTTAACTTTAATAATATTCTTCTTTGGCCAAAATTAGTAATGTTGTCTGTATACTCACCAATAATAGTTGACGATTTGTAGGAACTAGCAGGAGATGAGTTTGAAGTAGATGTAATACCTACTGGAGCAATCCCTTGTGGTTCTGTCATTACAGCTTTATTATATTGGCAAGGAAAGCTTTTTGTCGGATGTGCTGACAGGACTGTTAAGGTAAGCCATCATATTTTCCCCCCTATATGTTTGTCTTTGTTACAGTTGTATATGTTATCTGAGGCCTTATCCTAGTGACAGCAGAACTGTGAATTTATTGAATTATTATGAGAGATCATTCAAATCTTCCTATTTCTTTAAATCAAAGTCACTGGCTTAACCAAAAATGGCCACACTGTTCAATTGATTATCTAGCTCATTAGAATACTGAACTGAAGTTCGTTTCATATTGAAAAAGCGTTAAAGCAGTCCAAAATGCATCCGCTATTTTCAGTTTTTACGTTGCTGAATTAATGAATCAATTAATCTTTGTTTGGTTATGCCAGGTATATTATTATGGGAAGTGATCAAATCTCGTAAGTTGAAAGTTTTTGGTTGGCGTCGCGAAGTCTCTGATTCTCGGCTTCCAGTTCCAGTAGGTCCGACGAGGGGGCAGGCTCCGGCTCAGGGGCCGGAGGTCGGTTCAGATCGATAGCAGGTTCAGTCATTGGAGGTCAGTTCGAAGGACCGGCTTCGCTTATACCACCCTCCATAGAAATAGGCTGTTTATCCATCCCAGAAATAAAAAGCAGAGTTACTGGCTGTATGGTCCAGACTGCTTAAGCTTTATTGATTGAAATCACAGTTGAGTATTGTATGGATAGCATTGTGCAATCGTCAGATTTTCTCCTTGTTGCTGCACATAAATCGCTGAAGAAAAAAGTTCGTGGTCATATGAAGAAGAGAGTACCCAGAAATGTTTCAAAATGCTAATTTCTGTTGTATGGAACACTGTCCCAAGAATGCCGATGTATATATACATTTTTTTTGTGTAAGTAATGCTCTATATAATTATGCTCTTAATATTCAATGAGGGGCTGTGAATTATTCTTTGAAAAAAATACAATCAACCTCTTGGACTGAACAATATCGTTTTTCACAAGGCTATTAAAGAGAACTACATCTTTTTTACGTTATTAAATGTTAAAATCATGAAATGAATTTTTTTTTTTAACCAACAAAATCGCGTTAAAACTTCAAGGAAATATTTCTGAAACCAATGTAGCAATGCATCCTTGTTATAGCTTTGTAAGTCTAAATTTAATCTTAAATTTTAAAACGTTAAGCATAACAAAATTTTAGTTTGAACGGTAATACGTATACGTAATCATATCGACAGATTTGCTGAAGAAGTGAAAAGAAAACTATTTGAGTGAATCGCTCGAAGCTTTGAGGGGGGAAAAATAAAAATCGTACGTAAATAAAAATTAGAAGGTGTTGTTTCGTTGAAAAAAGAATTTTCGCGGGAGTTCTTCTTCCGGCTTTGGCACAACGCTGTAAAATAGCCAAAACCTACCTCAGCTTGTGAAATTTTAAAGTCTTGACATGCAATGGACCTTAGTAACATACAGAAGCTGAACATGACCACGGTACCAACTCTTATCTGCGCAAACCCTTCATTCTTTTTCTCCATAAAACCATCAGCTTCTCGATGTACAACACTCTTCTGCACTAAACCACCCCTATCCGTTCACCACTTCACTTTATCTCCGTGTTTCCATCAGCGGCGCCGCTTTACACGTAGCACTGTGGTTAATGCATCTGTTAAGGTGGTCTTTTGTTTTGCCTGATTTTGTCTACTCTTGTTTGCCCACCGCGTGTTTGATGAAATGCTTGTGTGATGTATGTTTAATTTCATTTTTTGGACCTGGCATGCTTTTTAGGAGAACTTGAGTCGTGTTAGGAAGACTTTGGCTGATTTTACAAGTCTGAATTACTGGGTTGTGAGGGACTATTATTGTCTTGTTGAAGCTGTTAATGCGATTGAGCCGCAAATTCAGAGTCTCTCGGATGAGCAGGTTTGTGTTTCACATTGGTTTTCGGATGATTTTAGTATTTTTATCTGAATTAGGAGAATAACTCGTTGTGTTCTGTTCTATGTAGTTGACTGCAAAAACAGCTGAGTTTAAGCAAAGGTTGAGACAAGGGGAGACACTAGCAGATATTCAGGCTGGTTAGAAACCATAAATTTTAGTGTTTCAATATTATTGGATTTCCCCCTTTTTTTCTTGTAGAGTTATATTATCATATTTTTCTTATGTTATCTTGTTTGCAGAAGCTTTTGCTGTTGTTCGAGAAGCTGCTAGAAGGAAACTTGGCATGCGCCATTTTGATGTACAGGTCTGTCTTTCTCTGTCTATGTGTGTGGATATTTGTGAATGCAACTGTTCTTGTCCGCAGAATTTTTTTTCCCCACATCTGCAAGTGTGCATCGATGCACATACAAAAATGTGGTTGAATTTATGCATATATGTTTATGTGTGTCTTACTTTATCTGTGGAAATGTGCTATTTGTTCAGACGTAGGTCTTTGTGTTTCCTAATGTTGCAATTAATGTCAGATTATTGGGGGTGCTGTGCTTCATGACGGTTCCATTGCTGAGATGAAAACAGGCGAGGGAAAAACATTGGTTTCCACGTTAGCTGCATATCTTAATGCGTTGACTGGTGAGGGTGTCCATGGTATGTTGTCTATTCTGAACTTTCTGGAAGCGGTTGCTTTTCTGCAAACAGCTGTGGTTGTTAATTTTCTCAGAGAACTTGTTTATCTGTGCAAAGGGCTTTTAAACGGTATTTCTAAAGTTATCAGTACATAATTGAGATATTGTAATTGTTTGCATTGTTGTGTTTGGAACTTTCCAACTTGAATTGTGAATGCTTTATTGTTTGGTTTACTTGTTTCGTTGCTAACAATAAGAATTACATTCTGGAAATTTTTCCATTCTTTAGAAACTAATTTGTTTCTTCTTAAATCAGACTGATTGAATCAGTTTGCTTGATGCCAAGTGGAATTTTTTCACATTCTTTGATAGTTGTTTACTTGGATATGTAGTATCACACGTCACTGTCTGCAATGTAGATTACAATATGTTTTTTTCTTTATGATTGATGGTTTTGTCTAAAAGCATTGTCCTTTCTTTTTAACCGAAAATACTTTTTTCTCCAAATTGTAGAAAGGTTAAGATTTAATTTTAATTTTTTTGGCAATTTAAAATAACATTTTTGCCTAAAAGCTTGTGGATACACGTTGTGAATTTGTTTCACCATTCTGAGCTTGGAAGCACTTGCACTATTTTGAATTCTGTTATTGACGGAGGTTATGACGGAGGTTATGTATTCCCCCCCCCCAAAACAAAACAAAAAAAAAAATGAAATCAGTTTTTTGGTCATGGAAACTTAAAAAAATTAGCTAAGGTGAAAACATTTATCTCAAAATGTTTAGGTAGACTACTGTCAAAACTCAAAAAAAAAAGGGGTTGTTTACATTACTTTTGGAGCTTAAGTTTTCTGGAAAGGTAAAATTTCAAAGTCAATAAGCTTTTGTGCTTTACGTGAGAAATGATAATATTGGAAGCTAAGCCCCGGATGGCCATTCTTTATGGGTTTCTAATTCGGAGAAAAGAAGAATCGTTGTGAAATTCTTGAAGGAATGCTTATATTGGCAGTAAGGAATGTGGAAATTCTTGAAGTACTGGCATGAGAAATTAATGAACAGTTTCATAGAATATGACAGATATAATAATCAAAGAATATTAAGCAAAGGGGAACATAATTATGTGAGTGGTGCTTTTGCACATTTGTTATGCTGGTGACCAATTACATGCAAGTAATTTGATTTTTTTCCCCCAAGCCTAGCAGTGGTGGTCTTCTTACTGTATATTACAATTTGATGGAAGCTATAGTTCAAGCAATGCTACACTGCAGTCCTTTTTGCCTGACACTGATGATGTTGCATTTTTTTTGACAGTGGTGACTGTTAATGATTACCTGGCTCAACGAGATGCTGAGTGGATGGGGCGTGTTCATCGCTTCTTAGGTCTTTCAGTTGGTCTTATTCAGGTATACATTCATTACAGAGTAAGAAATACTAGAAATTGAATTCCAAGAATAAGATGCTTGAGGCTTGAGTGACTGAGGCTGATTCCTGGGAAGCCTCTTTGTTTTGCAAGAAACATTGATTTGAATCACTTAATATCCTAAAACTTTTCCTGCAAATAACTGTTATTTTATCTGCTATTGCTTTCATATTTAGAGAGGGATGACTCCTGAAGAGAGAAGATCCAATTACAGATGTGATATAACATACACTAACAACTCTGTAAGTCATTCCTAGCTCATTTGGTGATTTAGTACATTTTCCTGCTAGTTGCTAGGTGCATGCTGTTTCATTTCGGAGTTAATGGCGGCTACTTGGGTGCATTGTTGACGTGTGTTACTGCACTTGAACGGCCTCTTGGTGCCTTCCACCCAAATATTTCTTGTTTCTGATGCTAAATATCATTCTGAATGCCCTCAGGAACTTGGTTTTGATTACTTACGGGATAACCTTGCTGCAAATAGTGAACAACTTGTGATGAGATGGTATGTTTTAGGACTGTTTTCAGATTTCTGCTTATTTATTTTAATGGACCAATATTGAATAACTTAAAAAACAGGCCGAATCCATTTCACTTTGCGGTAGTTGATGAAGTTGACTCTGTTCTCATTGATGAAGGGAGAAATCCATTGTTAATAAGTGGTGAGGTAATTTAGGGCTGCTTCTTTGCTGGCTGCTATTGATCAGTTATATGGAAGCTATTATAGAATCTCTTAATAATTATTGGTATTCAAAGAGGTTACAAACTTTTTGAGTTGATCTAAAATTGTAAAGTAGCTTCACAATAGATGTTTCCTCTTCTCGCTTTGCATATCAGGCTAGTAAAGATGTTGCACGATATCCAGTAGCTGCAAAAGTTGCTGAGCTGCTGGTGCAGGGTCTTGTAAGTCCAATTTCTTGCCTTCATGTTTAGTACAACTTCAAGTACCTCATCTGCTCTTCAGTTGACAAGTATATTAGAACATTATGTTATACATAAAGCTTGATATAAATAAAGCAACTTCTTTCTGCCTCAATGTCTGTGACAGCATTACACTGTGGAACTTAAGAATAATTCAGTGGAATTGACTGAGGAAGGAATAGCTCTCGCGGAGATGGCTCTTGAAACTAATGATTTATGGGATGAAAATGATCCTTGGGCAAGGTGAATATGAAAGTCCTGTTTCTCTCTGTAAATCCGTTCTTACAATTGACTAAACATGGCAAAAGCGTCAAAATACATTCTTTACTTTTTTTATTTTTTTATTTTATTCATTACTGGACTTATCGAGGCTTTCTTGTAAATATTTAGAAAATTTGTACTCCCAATATACGCGCGCGTGTGTAAAAATAGTTTAATCTTATTTCTATATTAAACATGTGAAATATAGTGATCTGGAATCAATTTGGGTAAAAAGAAAAAGGCTTGGTCAGTTCTAAAATGCCAAATCCTAACCAGAGTTGCACTGCCTAATATTTCAATTTTCAGCATGATGGTTAACATTGATAATTTGCAGATTTGTGATGAATGCACTGAAAGCTAAAGATTTTTATCGGCGGGATGTCCAATACATTGTAAGGAATGGGAAGGCTCTTATAATTAATGAGGTATTTAAATAACATCTGTTTGTTGGCTTGATTTGAATGCCTTTTGTCACTTTTTCACCCTTTTTTGCACTTCATTATGTAAGGAATTTCATATTAGCAAATATATACATGTTTGCTTTTGTGCATGCATGTGATATTGTCTGTTGTGTTCATGTCTTGTTCTCTCAAAGATAATAATTGCTTGTTTCATTACGCCAAAAAGCATGGTTATGTTTAATATTTTAATTAGATGAGTGAATACACATGGAATTGCAAAAGGCGTATGCCTCTGCAGCCTCTTAAGCAGCATCTCTGTGATTGAGTTATTTGGTTTTGATTATTGCAATCTGTTCCAAAACCTTTTGTGGATTGAATTTCAAAAACCAACTTGCAGTATATCTGTCATGAAATCGTGGAACTTGGACAAAAATGATACATATGATGATGTAACCAATGCTACCACATTTTGGGGTACTTTGTTTCATACTCATTAGATGAATGATTTATGAAACTTCTGCAGCTGACTGGCAGAGTTGAAGAGAAACGGAGGTGGTCAGAAGGAATTCACCAAGCTGTAGAGGCTAAAGAGGGCTTAAAGATTCAGGTACATGTTAATACTATTGAACTTATTCCTGGATTAGTTTCAACAACAATTACATTAGTTATGGATCGTGTTTCTCTAATTCAATGTTAAGGCTGATTCAGTTGTCGTGGCTCAAATCACATACCAGTCACTGTTTAAGCTCTACCCAAAGCTCTCAGGGATGACTGGTACTGCAAAAACTGAAGTAAGGATGATCATATGAAATCTATCATTCTATTCAAGTAATAATTATTTTCAGTTTTCATGAAACATTTTTGCTTTGTGTCATTTCAGGAAAAGGAATTCTTGAAAATGTTCCAGATGCCAGTTATTGAAGTGCCCACAAATTTGCCAAATATTCGCATAGATTTACCCATACAATCTTTTGCTGTAGGTCATTGTATATTTGTTGTCCAAATTTTTGAGATGAAACTAGCTTTAAAAAATCTAACTTTTGTTTTCAAAATGAGTTATGCTTTGAATTCTACATTTTCTCAGACTGCTAGGGGGAAATGGGAATATGTTCGTCAAGAAGTTGAGTCCATGTTCAGACATGGCCGCCCTGTTTTAGTTGGCACCACTAGGTAAATTCTGGTTGCTGGTATTAGAATACTGACTGACAAATTGTGCGGATTCAATATTTTATGTGGCAAAATTATCACATCCTTACAACTGTAGCCTAGTAAAAAAATTTTGCTAGGTGTTACAATGTTTAAAATGCGCATCAAATTCAAAGTCGTTTTCATTGCAATCTGCTTATTGAGCAAATTTTTATGTAAATGGAATTTCTATCTTATATATAAGTTTAGTGATCTGAAAATTTCCTATTTAAGAGCTGCCTTTGTAGCTTTGTCCATCTTGCAGTTGGTTGGAGGCAGTAAACTTGCAAGTTGGCATGCATTGAAAAATAATGAAAATGGCTCCTATTTCTACCATTTTTGAGTTGGTAATCTTGTTATTGCTGCTGCTCTTGTATATTTTATTTTGGGCTTTCAAGGGTTTTGCTGTACTCTTGAAGGGTTTATAGCTGCTCACACTGGGAAGTCAGAAGTCCTACAAGGATGATTAGCTACTGGATTAGCTCTTATTTTATGAAGAGAAAGTTTGGATCTGATTTGCATGGATGTGTTTTATTTTCTAAGAGAAGACGTTTATTTTTTTCAATGCAGCTGGTTTGCTGGCTTGTAATCAGATTTAAATTTAAGTCAAACTCTATTAGGACGAGAGTCTCTGTATCCAATGAGTATATGTCTACCATGTTAAGTAGGCTATGATTGAAACTTTTTCAGAAAGGAATATTGTCTGGCTATTGCATTGTTGCTTTTATTCCCTGATGGGAGAACATATAGGTGTTACATGCTATCATTTCTTTAGATTATTTCTTGTCCTTTTAACGATTTAGTCACACATTTTATCCTTTGTTGCCACCAAATGCTAATTTATTTAGCTTTATCTACCAATCATGAAGTTTCCATTAACTTATTTTTATTTATTTATTGTTTGTGAGGATAGTTACGCTATTGGTTAGAGGAATTTGTTAAATACTCAAATTGCTGTTTCTTCTTTTTTTGATGTAGTGTTGAGAATTCTGAATACTTGTCAGATCTGCTGAAGCAACAGGGAATTCCTCACAATGTACTGAATGCAAGGCCGAAGGTTTGTTAATTTTATACTAAATGCTATGTGGATAAAAATTATAGATATAGGATTGTTGTTTTATAACTTATCTTTACGTAACTTTTGCCTGTCTGTAATTTGCCACTATTTCCTCAGTATGCTGCAAGGGAAGCTGAAACTGTTGCACAGGCGGGGCGAAAATATGCTATTACCATTTCTACAAATATGGCTGGCAGGGGAACTGACATAATTTTGGGAGGAAATCCAAAAGTAGGTCTGCTTGATTGATGATTTATTTTATACTTTGTAAATTGTAGATATAATTTCACTGTATCATTGTTTCTGAGTATTAACAACGATAAAGTGTATAGTTGCATATTCTCATGCTTTTTTATTTGTTATATTCTTTGTTAGGAGCTCCTTTTGATATTAACGGAATTGACTTCTTACTTGGTGTTGTAATATATACAGATGCTTGCAAAGAAAATTATAGAGGACAGATTGCTTTTGCTTCTGACACGAGAGGGCCCTAATTTTGAAGTTGATGACAAGTCTAGCTCACCGAAGGTGGTTACTTGGGTTACTATTAGCTATCACACAAATTTAGGTTTTAACTATTCTTTTGATGTAGGTACTGTCTGAGATAAAGCTTGGATCATCATCATTAGCTTTGCTAGCTAAGGCAGCCCTATTGGGTTTGTAACCACACTTTTTTTTTTTTTTTTAAACACACACACACACACACACACACACACACACACACATTCCAGCTTATGTTGTATGAATACTTTTACCGTAATCACAATGTTATTTATTCTTAATGCGAGACATTCTTTCCATTTCACATGTGAATCACAGCTAAATATGTTGGCAAAGCTGAGGGTAAGAGGTGGACGCATCAGGAGGCAAAATCATTGGTCTCTGAGTCTGCGGAAATGAGTCAGTCAATGAATCTGAAACAGTTACAGAAGCTCATTGACAAACAATCTGAGATGTACCCGCTTGGTCCTACCGTAGCTCTAACTTATCTCTCAGTTTTAAAGGACTGTGAAGTTCACTGTTCCAATGAAGGGTCTGAAGTGAAAAGACTTGGGGGACTTCATGTGATTGGGACATCTTTGCATGAGTCTCGGAGAATAGATAACCAGGTGAGCAATTGAATGCAGTGAAAAATATAGTCAGAGCAATTTCATACCAAACAGTCCATTTAATTAGTTTTCAGAAAGTATATTTATTCTTTATATGCTACATTTGCTTGAACCATTGGCAATCAAAATCAAGAAAACTGTGTTTTTTTTGTTTTTGTCAACTAAACAGTGTCTGAGCTTGTGCCTTTTGTTGTATTTTTTTTCCCCCGTCTATCAATTAGATATATTATACAACAGCTGTTCAACAGGCTATATAAATTATTCATCCATGTTAAGACTATTTGTCCCTGTCTTCACTGGTGATACTATTAGTTTTTAGTTGTTAAGAGAGGATGATATATGTACTTAAGGGGAGATGAGAAAGAGATGGTGGAGAAAAGAGTAAAGCATGGGATACTGATGCAATTTGAAAGCTTATAGTATAGGTATAGCCGAAAGACATGATGAAAGAATATATAATATCCATGTTTTATTTCATTGCTTTCTTTTGAACAGCTTTTCTTCGTTGCTGTCATGCAAATATAAAGTTAAACTTGATGATCTGAAGCTCCTCTATGTTGCAGATTAGTAATTTATTTGTTGTTACAGTTTTTGTCATCCAACTCAAAGATAGTTCTAACTTTTTTATGACAATAATTTTTCTAGCTTCGTGGCAGAGCAGGACGGCAAGGGGATCCTGGATCAACACGGTTTATGGTGAGGTACTGTGCCTCTTGCGATTTGTTTTCCTCTTGAGTAAAATTATAAATGCATTGCTGTACAATTATTAATTGTTTCTGTTAACTGTATGCTCTTTTCACACTTAAATTATAAGAAACTCTAATAATCAATAATTTCAAAACTGGAAAAATCAAGAAGAAAAAATTTTTTATCCTTAAAAGATAGAGAGATAAATGCACACTATCAATTTATTTTTGGAGCTACAAAAATTTAACCCTCTCCTGATAAGTTTGAATGCTTAATGCTTCTTCTTGGGACAGAACATTTTTTTTTTTTTTTAAATTAAAACAATAATTGGGCTGTTTGAAACTCTTGATTTGATCAACTTTGATCTATTGACTGCAAATCAATGGATGCTCTCCTTCTCTTTTCCTATATCTTACATGCTTTTGAGCAGACAGACACATTTCTGTGTAGCTTTTCCCATTCTTTTTAATAACTAAAGTGAGTCACTTGTTCAAACTCCAATGCTTACAGAGAATGGATGAGTGATGAAATGAGGTGGTCTGGCCAAATTGTCTGACACTAAAAAACCAGATTGATAGTTTCAATCAATGAATAGATGGACTGAAAGTAAGGTCGATGGGTGGCCTTTGTAGTCCTTTAGTCATGCACTTATCAGAATAAAAAATAAAGGGGGAAAAAACATGAAGTTTTATTTTTTATAATATTCTGCATTGATAAAATGTATAGACAAAGATAAATGCAAATTGCTGCTTGGTTTTTGCGACGGTTGTTTGGCTAGAAGATGCTTGAAGACAAATTTTAGCACATGACTTTGATGCTTCATTTCTTGTGTCTGATTAATGATGTGAATTATTTTGGATAAAACTAATGGTTCTTAAAAAAATATGAAATTAAATTATGTGCTCCAAGAATACCATAGCATTTTTCTTCCACATGGTTGTGGTATTTAATTGTTGTAGTGTCTACTTGTGTAACAGCTTGCAAGATGAGATGTTTCAAAAGTTTAGTTTTGACACTTCATGGGCCATAGATCTTATATCACGAATTACCAATGATGAGGATATGCCAATTGAAGGTGATGCGATTGTAAGACAGGTGATGGTCTACCTCATGTTCTTGATAATATTTGCAATTTGTTTTTTTTTGCTTATCTTCTCTCTTTATTCCAATTTAAATGTACCATCATCTCATGACTGATCTGGACCATCATGAATTTTAGCTTTTGGGCTTGCAAATTAGTGCAGAGAAGTACTACTTTGGCATAAGGAAGAGCTTGGTTGAGTTTGATGAAGTATTAGAGGTACGTCTAAAAATATTTCATAATGTTTCATTTGTATACCCTGCTGAAGTCGTTGGTAAATCATGGGTTTGAGTGGGTCTTAATGAACTTAAGAACCATGGAGGAGACTGCCCCCACAATTGTTAGGCGAGTAAGACAAATTCATCATAAAGTCCCGAACTTCTTCTTTTGCACTTTTTCCTATTAAACTTAAACTGGTTCAATATTGTAAACACATACACAAGTATCCTCTGATACTACAATCCATTAGCTATGATTGCGATAATTTTGGTTATTCTTCTTCTGTCAGGTTCAAAGGAAGCATGTGTATGACCTTAGGCAATCAATCCTAACGGGTGATAATGAAAGTTCTTCTCAACAGATATTCCTGTAAGTGTCTTTATGAAGTTGTGTACAGAATACCCACATATTCAATATCTATTGTAGCTGATTTCCTGATTTCATGGGAACTATATTACAAATCCCTTAGCAGTACCCCTTCACAAGTCCAGTGCTTTTAACAAAATGGCCGAGCACACGTTGAAAAGAATTTTTAAAAAAATGGAGGATAGAAACAAATGTATTGTTGGCTGATTAACAAAGCCACCTTCACGGTCTTTTCTTAGTAAAATTTTTACCAAACTCTGCGGCCTTGATAATTGACTTATTGTCAGATGGGATAGCCATAATGTGACTCTGAGTTGCATGCTGCTTACAGCAGAGAGTTTAGTATCACCTATCACCTGTAGCATTGTTAAGAGTGAGATTGTGAAGTGTGGTGCTACCCAAATTCATGCTACTAAAACTTTTGGTTTAGCATGTGGAAAACGGGTGAGAGAATATTAGAATCCATTGCTTTCAAATCACTGTTTGCTATCTTTCTTCCTCAACCTGTATTCCCCGCCCCCCTCATTTTGCTCATTTATGATCACATAGAGAGTTTTCTTTGACTTGGATTTCAAGAATTATTTTCCCACTTCATTATGTTGGCATATGAGCTTTGTGTGCTTTTCATTTTTTATCAGATGGATGATTGTATAATTCTTAAGTTTAGCTATAAATATTTTTTGTTATTGAAGAGAGCTGCTTATAGGTACATGCAAGCAGTGGTAGATGAAATCATCTTTAGAAATGTTGATCCACTGAAGGTAGGTTGGTTTCCCTTTAAAATGTCGTGTACTGCTCCCCACCAATTCTCACTGAATTTCGTTAATTAATTCACCTGCTAGCATCCCAGATACTGGAGTTTGGATAAGCTATTGAAGGAGTTTATTGTAATTGCAGGGAAGATATTGGATGGTAAGCTTATTTATAATCATCTGTTGGATAATTAATTCTCAACATAAATGCTTATGAAATGGAATTTTCCCAGACTCATTTGCAGAGATATCTGGGGAAACTTTGCTCAAATCCATTGAGAGGCTGCCTGAAGTGAATTCGATAGACATTAATAACTTTTACTTCCCAGACTTGTCGAAGCCTCCAAATTTGTTTAGAGGAATCCGCAGGAAGAGTTCTTCCTTAAAACGCTGGCTTGCTATTTGCTCTGATGAATTGATCAAGTGAGCACAATCTTGATAAAGATGTATAATTGGCAATTGCTATTGTCTCTTGGATGTATTTCTACAATATTTTGTATTCTATGATCCGCTGATATGTCTCTTGTAGGAGTGGAAGGTATCGGGCAACCACGAATCTCCTCCGCAAGTACCTTGGAGACATTCTCATTGCCTCGTACTTGAATGTTGTACAAGAATCTCGATATGATGATATGTACATAAAAGATGTTGAGGTGAGGTTTTTGCTTCAACTGCTATTTTCTCTTATGGACTGCAAACTTTGTTTGAGTGAACCCAACTGAAACCAAAACAAGTTGGTAGTCTTATTTGCTCATATATTAAGGGCTTCATGGTGCATTTTTTCATAATTTTGCCTCGGTAGTTTTAGTTGACACCAGTAAATTTTGCCAAACTTTGGCCTTGGAGATTCCAACTTTCCATATTTCATGACAGCATGTTGCATCGTAGGAGCAATATTCCAAAAACTTAAATCCATCAAATGAAATTTTCAACTTTAAGCAATGTCTTCTATAAACTGCCTTAGTGGGTGTAAGTTCTAGTTACTTCAATTTCATTCATTCACTGGTTTTTTCAGCCTCTTATTTGAGTGATGCAATCAAGTCATTTACTGGACGTGCTAATTCTATTATGCCTCGCTTTTTGTGGCATAGAAAATATGTAAAATTTTGTTTGATGAATATGTTTGCTGTTACTATAAACAATGCAATTCATACCTTTTCTCTTATAAAGTCAAATATACAAAATAATGACCCAACTTTTTTTGGATTTCTGTGATAAAATAGTGTAACAAGAGTATTATTTGTCTTAAAGAATTTTTTTACCCCTCAAGGATCAAATCCAGATTCTCGAATTCCAGGCTGTTGTTTTACGGGTTGTTCAGAAGTTTTACATGCTTCTTACTTCACCGATGATTTTCTCTTTTGGAATACAGAGGGCAGTTCTTGTCAAGACTCTAGATTGTTTCTGGCGAGATCATCTTATAAACATGAATCGACTTAGTTCAGCGGTATATCATATTATATACTTTTCTTGGATTTAACTAAATTTGTGTATCCTATAGGCATGTTCTAACAAGGAAAATCTGTTAGGTAAATGTAAGAAGCTTTGGTCACAGGAATCCTCTTGAAGAATATAAGATTGATGGATGTCGATTTTTCATCTCGATGCTCAGTGCGACCAGGAGGCTAACGGTAGAATCACTTGTCCATTATTGGTCGTCACCGATGGAGTCTCAAGAACTGTTTCTATCATAAAAAAGGTATGCATTGTTTCTGCTAAGTTTCTACTCCTTATCCTGTTCAATTTTTTCAAAAACTTGTAGATTTATGTTACTGTCTAGATGCTTATTGTAGTTCCTTTTTCTTTTTCTTTTTTTTCTCCTAGGGGGTGGTTGTGTGTCTTGCAAAGACGAGAAAATTCTTCATGTTAACTATTCTTTGGTTGGCAGGATTTTGGCATTGCATTCATCCTCTGGAATTGTAACTTTGCATTGAGTGGATGCTGCCATTTCCAATTATAGGTGTACTTTTGTCCGGTAAACTAAAGTTCAAGCTAATCCAACAATATACTACAGAAATTTCTCATCTGCAGAGTAACCAGGGTATTATAATTTAGCTAATATTCCATTTGTCTCACTTTTCCCCTTTATGGAATCAGTATGAACGTTCGTGTCTTTGGCTGGCAGGGTGATTATGGGAGTTTAGAATATTATCTAACAGTGTACCAAATATACCCAACTGAGGTATGGAAACCTCATTAATTCTAAGGAAGCAGGCTGTGCACCGTCACGCTGCTGTATAGAGGTGTATCAGCAACTGTGCACATGAATTGACATTGACCTAGCCAAATTGATCTCTATTTTGCTTTTGACACTTTTAGGTAGTGAAGTCCTCTTCATTAAAATTCTATGGAACTAGTGCAGTCCACCTACAGATGCATAAAACTTTTCCTCCCGACCTCTTTGTATGCATTAATCTCATGCAAAATATTCACTACTGACTGATTTGGATGGACTTGTATCAATGATTCACTGGGATGTATCATATTAATCGTTTTTGGTTTAAATGTTAGAACTAGTTGACATCTATTCGACCTTATATATAGGTGGCTTGATTTTTTTACCTTCTAGTTGGGAAACAAGGTTAAATTAAATGTTCTCATTGAATGGCATAATAGTAAGGTGACATGCAATATTAGTAAGATTCTATTTGCTATGGAGCATCCAAGCCTGCTTAGACCTATTGCAGCCCAGCCAAGTTACTTTCTTAGAGATCAGCAGGATTGGGGAAATATTCTGTTTATTTTGCTACAATTGAAGGAATAATTAGGTAGATTTACCGGGATCATTTTTGTTGACTTTGTTCGGTCTTGAAGAGGTCTTGTTATTAATAAGCTTTCAATATGGCATGTATAAAAGCTCTGTGGTTGTTTGATTACTTGGTTGACGCAAGATTCATGACGTAGTGCAGAAAGCATGCTAGCTATCGTTTTAGTATATGTTCTTGAAATTCAAGAAAAAGGACTATAACAAGAGAGGAAAAAAATCTCAAGATAACAAGTAGAATATTATTGACGAGGCTGTTAAAAAGAAATAAGCATAGGAAATTTATTTATATTGGTTGTGATTGGTCTTACTTTTAATAAGCTTATGATTCATTAAAGAAGAATATATAGAGCAAATCCTAAATTAACCAAAAAAGGAAAATTAAATTTATACTCCTATGACTAGCCGTGGTGTTTAAAATAGGAATACAACAACGGTGACATCTAAGATTAAGATCAACAGTGGAGGGTGTTATACAGCGAACATTCTCGTACAAATTCATGTTATCCTTTTCTGTGCATGCGAAGCACTTCAACAAATGCCATTTTGCATATCAATATTCCTTACTGGTCCCTTGAACCATTTCCTTCCATCCAAGAACCACCAAAGCATTATCAGTGTGAAAACCAACCCAAGGGCAACTGGTGCATAGTTGAAAGTATCCCAAGTGATGGGATACAGAGTAGGCAAGAGGAATGCCGAGCAAGTATACAATACCCACAAGAATGCGATGAGGCATATTGGCCTTCTTGCTTTGCCCAGATAGAACGGTCCTGGTTTGAAGTTTTTCTCCGCCATCACCAGCCTTGCATATATTGGGATAGCGTAGGAACCAATCCCTCCGATTGAGCAGATTGATACGAGTGCAGTGAATATGATATCAAGTTTCAAGATGGGCAGTCCTAGAATCATGCTTATGACTGTACACAGCCACACTGCATTTCTCGGAACCTTGTATTTCGGGTGAAGCTTTCTCCAGATTGGTGAAAATGGGATTCCATTATCTCTTGATAATGCATAAACCTGTAAATGATGGTGAAAATTAATTGGGTTAGATGTAGCCATTGCCTTTCGCGATAATGGATTGATACAATAACGTTTGCTGTTTTTCTTACAACTCGAGCAGCAGCTGTACTAACTGAAAGTCCACAGAAGAAATAAGATCCCCAGATGATACAAAGGAAAACTATAGCTCCGGTGGAATTATGAAACCTTCCATGGAATGCATCATAGAATATCTGTGCTGGCACGAGTTTACCTCCTGTTTCATTGTTCTCATCGTACAGATACTCGAGATTCTGTGATGAAACACACTCAATGTCAAATAAAATATTCTAATAATATAGTGTAGTCGTTTGGCTATTTCAATCCTGAGTGCATACTTGTAAGAGAAGAAGTTTGGAACTTACCTGGATGCTGAAAGTGAGAGACAAGATATAGGCCCATCCAAAAACTGATGTGAGGGCAATGGAGGCAAGAATGGCAACAGGGCCAGTTCTATCAGCACCTTTAGTTTCTTCAGTTAGATGAGCTGCAGCGTCATAGCCGGCAAGGCAATAGTTGCTTAGAAGTACTGACAGGATTACTGCATATGGTATGCTGCTTACGCCGGTCGATCCAGGAGATGTTTCGAAATGGGTGAACACGTATGAAGCTGGTTGTGTGGTCCCTGCTACCAGAGGAAGCATTACTATCACCACCCCACCGCCAATAACCTACAAATTGTATCCAGTACTAGTACTAAAGCAAGTCAAGAGGATTGCAATTTGAAGGGGCGAATGTATGCGTTCCCAATATATACCTGCCACCAAAAGGAAATTATATCCAGAAATGCAATGACTTGTAACGAGAAGCTGTTGAGCATTGCCCATATGATAGCTAGGCCCATGTACACAGCCACAAACACGCCCCTTGGAGCAAAATATCCTCCATTTTTGTGTGTTCCAGTGGCCAGCAGGATGATCATTTGCAGTGCCTGTGCTCCTGAATATGCCTATTCGCCATTCCCCAAGAGAAGTAAAAGACGACACTGTTAATAATGTGAACAAAGACCGAAAGAAAACCGGAAAAAAAAAAAAAAACCTGTGTGCCAATTCCACAAATGCTGCCAACGGTCTCAAGCCAAGCGCAGCACCAGGATGCCAATGGCCCCCATTTATGTCCAGCCAAATGTGCAGTCCAAAAGTAGAGTGATCCTGTGGTCTGTCGAGGGGTAAACATACAAATCTCTAAAACGAAGAATACATAAGGGGGAGAGGAAAGAATCATTTTGTACCGGGAAAGAGGAGCAAATCTCAGCCAAGGCAACTCCAACAAAAAAGGTGAAGAATGTGACTGCAACCCATCCCCATATCAAGGTTGCAGGCCCTGCATAAAGCAAGCATTGCCCGTAGAGTGGCGTTCCCGCGAAAAATGTCACGATCGAAAATGTTATTACAAGTGTCTTGAATAAACTCTGCCAAGAACCAAGGAACAAAAAGTCAATTTCTCATCCATAATCTATACTTGCATACTTTTGTAGGAATAACAGTACAATATTTTACATGATATATTAAAAAAAAAAATTAAGGGAAAGATAACCATTTCCCGTTTCAGTTCTTGCTTGTATCCAAGTTCATTGAGTCGTTTCTCCCCGGGATCGATTTCCAGGGCATCGGCGGTTATTCCAAATCTCCCCATTTTCAAAATTTGCAGGACACTGACCCAAGGGTGTTGAATTGCTGGAAAGGCTTATAAAGAACCCTTCACATATTTAACATTGTCGTATTAAATATACTTGCAACAACAGTATTCTTACTAGATATGGTGTCATTTTATGCAATCATAGCCACAAAAGTTCTCTCTCTTGTTGCTTATGCTGCACGGTTTGAGGATGTTTTTTTTGAAATCGACAAAGAAAATAATTGAGATTTGCAACAATATGCTCAGTGGCTCTGACTTTTTAAAAATTCTTGCAAGAGTAGGCTGAATCAGATTGTAGATATTTTTGAAATCGACAAAGAAAATAATTGAGATTTTCTCCCGATTGCTCTTGATTGTAATAAGATTTTTTTTTTTTTTTTTAAAGGGACTTTCTCCTCATAACAAGAAGGCCCCACAAACTCCTTTAAAGTTCACATCGTCTTCGACAACTATAAGAATTTTTTGTTCCATAAAATAGTAACCGCTGTAATTTGATGGTTAAGTTAATGAATTTTATACATTTCACTAATCAACTAAGCTTCCTATTTTAGCAAAGGAGTTTTTTAGCTATAATTTACTTCTCTCACAACTATAGTGCCGTACTATAACTTAACATTTCCCTTCAGCAAATGTCCTGAAATCCTTCCTGCCATCCGTATTTCACCAATAGACGCGTGAAAAGACTTTTTTTTGGGAGGGAGGAGAAACTAATGGCACCATCATAGAATGTCAAACAAACAAAAACTTGTAGATTTCATACAACCAATTCAAGCAATGAATTAAGTCACCTTTCACGTATATATTGTGATGAAATTTAACAAATTATTTTATAACCAATAATAATAAGCGTCAACATCTAAACATAAATCAGGACCCAACACAAAATATTATTAACCTTTTTAGTATATTCTTGAAACTCAACAAAAAGGGCTTCAATAAGAGAGAGGAAAAGAATCTCAACAAAACAAGTAGAATATTATTGATGCGGTTGTTAAAAAGAAATAAGTATAGTAAATTTATTTATATTGGTTGTAATTGATCTTAATTCTAATAAACTTATGATTCTTTGAAGAGGAGTATATAGAGCAAATCCTAAATTAACCAAAAAAGGAAAATTAAATTTATACTCCTATGACTAGCCGTGGTGTTTAAAATAGGAATACAACAACGGTGACATCTAAGATTAAGATCAACAGTGGAGGGTGTTATATAGCGAACATTCTCGTACAAATTCATGTTATCCTTTTCTGTGCATGCGAAGCACTTCAACAAATGCCATTTTGCATGTCAATATTCCTTACTGGTCCCTTGAACCATTTCCTTCCATCCAAGAACCACCAAAGCATTATCAGTGTGAAAACCAACCCAAGGGCAACTGGTGCATAGTTGAAAGTATCCCAAGTGATGGGATACAGAGTAGGCAAGAGGAATGCCGAGCAAGTATACAATACCCACAAGAATGCGATGAGACATATTGGCCTTCTTGCTTTGCCCAGATAGAACGGTCCTGGTTTGAAGTTTTTCTCCGCCATCACCAGCCTTGCATATATTGGGATAGCGTAGGCACCAATCCATCCTATTGAGCTGATTGATACGAGTGCGGTGAATATGATATCAAGTTTCAAGACGGGCAGTCCTAGAATCATGCTTATGACTGTACACAGCCACACTGCATTTCTCGGAACCTTGTATTTCGGGTGAAGCTTTCTCCAGATTGGTGAAAATGGGATTCCATTATCTCTTGACAATGCATAAACCTGTAAATGATGGTGAAAATTAATTGGGTTAGATGCTGCCATTGCCCTTTGGGATAATGGATTGATACACTAACGTTTGCTGTTTTTCTTACTACTCTAGCAGCAGCTGCAGTAACTGAAAGTCCACAAAAGAAATAAGATCCCCAGATGATACAAAGGAAAACTATAGCTCCGGTGGAATTATGAAACCTTCCATGGAATGCATCATAGAATATCTGTGCTGGCACGAGTTTACCACCTGTTTCATTGTTCTCATCGTACAGATACTCGAGATTCTGTAATGAAACACACTCAATGTCAAATAAAATATTCTAATAATTTAATGTAGTCGTTTGGCTATTTCAATCCATACTAGTAATAGAAGAAGTTTGGAACTTACCTGGATGCTGAAAGTGAGAGACAAGATATAGGCCCATCCAAAAACTGATATGAGGGCAATGGAGGCAAGAATGGCAACAGGTCCAGTCCTATCAGCACCTTTAGTTTCTTCAGTTAGATGAGCTGCAGCGTCATAGCCGGCAAGGCAAAAGTTGCTTAGAAGTACTGACAGGATTACTGCATATGGTATGCTGCCCACGCCGGTCGATCCAGGAGATGTTTCGAAATGGGTGAACACGTATGAAGCTGGTTGTGTGGTTCTTGCTACCAGAGGAAGCATTACTATCACCACCCCACCGCCAATAACCTACAAATTGTATCCAGTACTAGTACTAAAGCAAGTCAAGAGGATTTCAATTTGAAGGGGCGTATGTATGCGTTCGCGATATATACCTGCCACCAAAAGGAAATTATATCCAGAAATGCAATGACTTGTAACGTGAAGCTGTTGAGCACTGCCCAAATGATAGCTAGGCCCATGTACACAGCCACAAACACGCCCCTTGGAGCAAAATATCCTCCATTTTTGTGTGTTCCAGTGGCCAGCAGGATGATCATTTGCAGTGCCTGTGCTCCTGAATATGCCTATTCCCCATTCCCCAAGAGGAGTTTAAAAAATAACGACAATCTTAAATATGTGAACAAAGACCAAGAGGGAACCACCACCAAAAAAAAAAAAAAAAAACAAAAACCTGTGTGCCAATTCCACAAATGCTGCCAACGGTCTCAAGCCAAGCGCAGCACCAGGATGCCAATGGCCCCCATTTATGTCCAGCCAAATGTGCAGTCCAAAAGTAGAGTGATCCTGTGGTCTGTCGAGCGATACATATACAAGTCTCTTGTTTTAGTGAACAAAAAGTACGACAACAGCTGCAGTTCCAATTTACTTTTCAGGAAACTGAGACGGAAACTAGAAGCTAAAATGAAGAATACATAACGGAGAGAGGAAAGAAGCATTTTATACCGGGAAAGAGGAGCAAATCTCAGCCAAGGCAACTCCAACAAAAAAGGTGAAGAATGTGACTGCAACCCATCCCCATATCAATGTTGCAGGCCCTGCATAACGCAAGCTTTGCCCGTAGAGTGGCGTTCCCACGAAAAGCGCCACTATTGAAAATGTTATTGCAAGTGTCTTGAATAAACTCTGCCAATAACCAAGGAACAAAAAGTGAATTTCTTATCCATAATCTATACTTGCATACGTTTGTAGGAATAACAGTACAACATTTTACATGATATATAAAAAAAATTAAGGGAAAGATAACCATTTCTCGTTTAAGTTCTTGCTTGTATCCAAGCTCGTTGAGTCGTTTTTCCCCGGAATCTATTTCCAGAGCATCGCGGGTTATTCCAACTCTCCCCATTTTCAAAATTTGCAGAACACTGACCCAAGGGTGTGTTGAATTGCTGGAAAGGCTTATAAAGAACCCTTTATCATGTTTAATATTCAAAGTTGCCTGGATGACTAGAAAAATTTGATTATGGTTCACACAAACTCCACTAAATAAGAAAGCAGCCATTAATATTTTTGGATTAAATATTCTTGCAACAACAATATTCTTGCTAGGTATGTTGACATTCTATGCAATCATAGCTACAAAAGTCTTCACTCTTGTTGCTTATGCTGCATAGTTTGAGGATGTATTTTTCTAATTCTATTGCAAATTAGTCTAAAGACAAAATGAATGCGTTAGAAAGAGAGCGATTTGCAACCAATATATGCTCAGTGACTGCTGACTTTTTAAAACTGTTGCAAGAGTAGGCTAGATCAGATTGTAGATTTATTTGAAATCAACAAGAAGCAATAATTGAGATTTTCTCCCGATCACTCTTGACTGTAATAGAATATTAAAAAAAAAAAATCGGACTTTCTCCTTCATAACAAGAAGGCCCCACAAACTCCTGTAAAGTTCACATCGTCTTCTACAATTATAAGATTGTTTTGTTCCATAAAATAGTAACCACGGTAATTTGATGGTTAAGTTAATGAATTATTATACATTTCACCAATCAACTGAGCTTCCTATGTTAGCAAATGTCATGAGATCCTTCCTGCGATCCATATCTCAACAACAGACACGCACGAAAAGACAATAAAAAATAAATAAAAAACCAAAAAAAAAAAAAGAAGCCAACGGTAATATAGAATGTCAAACAAACAAAAACTTGTATATTTCATACAACCAATTCAAGCAATGAATTAAGTCACCGTTCCCGTACATAGTGTGATGATATTTAACAAATTATTTTATAACAAATAATAGTAAGTGTCAACATCTAGACATAAATCAGGACGCAACACAAAATAGTATTGATCTTTCATATACAGATTCTTTGAATTGTTCAGAACGATGAAAGTGAAAATGTCGTATCAAAACAGAAGCAGTTAACTATGAAGATGTTGTGAGCAATGAATATTGTTGAAATTTGCTCTTGTCCGCTTATACAACACCTATTGACTTCTTCTTTTTTTCTAATTTTCATTTTAACATTTTATAATGTAAACATACACATTTCAAGTGTATGGTGAAATTTAATTTGCAGACTTCTTTAAGTTTATAATTTTCTTTCTTAATTAATTCATCGGTGAATGAAGAAAAATATATTTCTTCCTCTATGAAGCAAAAGAGGTGGTTCAATAGAGCTGCATTTGATCAAAATATCATTAAACCTTAAAGAAGGATATTATAGCAAAGCATTATTGTTCTCATACAAACTCATATTATCCTTTTTTGTGTATAAAGAAGCACTTTAACAAATGCCCTTTTGCGTAACAAAATTCCTTACTGGTCCGTTGAACCATTTCCTAGCATCCAAGAACAACAGGTGCATAGTTGAAAGTATTCCAAGTGATAGGGTAAAGCGTAGGCAACAAGAATACTGGACAAGTAAGCAACACCCACAAGAATGCCACGAGGCATATTGGCTTTCTTGCCTTGCCAAATAGGATGGCCCTGGTTTGAACTTTGTGTAGGCCTTGCCACCAGAGAAAGCATTATTACCACCACTAAATCCCAATCACTTGCAAATCTTGTGGCGTTGTGAAGCAGAGAATTTCAAGTTTTAGAATATATATTCATCAAATTGAGAAATTCTGAGTTCAAAACTACCTGCCAGCAAAAAGAAATTAAGTCAAGAAATGCAATGACTTGCAATGATAAACTGTTGAGTAGCCCAAGTTCCCATATGATAGTTTGGCCCATGAATATGGCCCGAAACATACTCCTTGGAGCAGAATATCCTCCACTTTTCTTTGTTACAGTGGACAACAGAATGATTATTTTTATGAAAAATTAATTCTTAAATTATCTTAATATTTTTTTAATAAATTTTAATGTTAAATTAATTTTTAATATGTTAATTTTTCGATTGTAAATATTTCAGAAATAAAGAGACAATTGAAACTGAAAGTAAAAAATAAAAAATAATTGATAGAGCCATTTGGAATACACTATTGAAAAGATGTAATTAATAAAAAAATTAATTAATTAAAAAAAAACTGAACTATGACTACTGTGATAGTCCCGTGGCCACTTTGCCGCTTCAGTATCACATATTTCTATGTAAATATATATTTAAAATAAATAAATAATTAAATAAAAGAAGATGGTATGATCCTTGTCTATAAAAGGCAAGGAGAAGAAGAACGAGGGGCAGAAGTGAGGAAGCTAAGATGGAGGCCTAGAGAAATTTCTTTTTTTGTGTAGTTTATTCTCTTATAATATATTTAAGAAGTTTTTTAAATAAAATAAAGATTTTTTTTCAATAAATGGTTAATTTTCTAAGTTGAGGTGAAAGATGAACCCCAAGAGTTCAAAGTGTTGAATTAATTACTCTCTTAAGTGAGTTTTAAAATTTAATTTATTAGTTTGTATTTTTTTCTTTATCGATTTTTTATATCATGTTAATTTACAATTCTAGTTCTCCTTAGATTTATATGGTATTTTGACATAATGTGGACATGCTAATATAATTGTGGTATATTATGTACTTAATCTCATATTTATCCATATTAATGGTGGGTTAAGAATCTCTCTCCTAATCTCTCATAGTCTTTCAAATTTAATGAGAAAAATTAATTTAATTATAAATAAAACAAATAAAGCTGGTTTAATTATCAACATCAAAATTTAACATTCAATCTTAGCTATTTATTTCAAGGAGAAAGAATCCTTGTCCTGCATTTATTATTTATTATTTCATTTAATCGTTCATTAAAAAAACGATCTCCGACTTTTATAAAATCCTGGTGGAATTCATTCGGCTGCAAATTACAAGTATGGCATGTCCTCCGGCTAGGCTACATCAAAATGTCATGTCATTTTAACAAAAAGTGCAAATGGAGGATCGTAACTATTACGCACCGGTGCGTACTATTTATGCTTTGTTGTTTCTCATTAAATTCGAGGCGTCATGTCGTTCTCTTACACAAAGGAGGATGTTGTGTCGGTTTTGTGGTAGTTAGCCAAAAGACTTGTCATCTTCAGCATGCCTGGAAATAAAAATTTGAAATTTTTGGTTCTACTTCATGGGGAGGGTACTGATAAGGCAGGGGAGACACGGAGGTCATCAAGGGTGCCTAAACCTAATCCTAAGTATGAAGAGTATGCGTGCAGGACGTGAGACTCATGCATGCAACATGCAGAACGTGGAACAAATCCCAAGTATGGGATATGCATGTCGGACGTGGGACTCATGCATGCAACATGCAGAACGTGTAGGGACTGGAGCAATTGGCGAGCCATGGAGGATTTATAGCTTTAGTTGTTGAATTTCAGTTATATATTAATTGTTGCTTCGTTGATTGGATTTGTAGCTAACTTGTTGCAATTATATTATCTTTTTTTGCTTGTTTAGCTGTTTAAGCCTTCACTCTCAATTGTCTGTCAGAGTAGTTTAAAGTATAAATAAATAAGCTCCAGTGATCAATAAAATTCATAGAGAAAAATTATCAAAAAACACTTGTCTTATGGTTTTGTTCTCGGCCAAAACTGAGCATCTAAGTTTATCTTTTGCAATTGTTGGAAAGCTTCTGACTGGGACCTTATCAGAAAGAGTTATACAAAACCGTTTATCGTGCATTGATTATATTCCAATTTGCAAGTAGTTTCGAACTGTTCACTCATTCAAGTCAATCAGCGACCTACAAATTCATCAAAATCACAGAGGAAAGATAGATACCATCAAAAGTCCTGGGATTAGCGAATGCTATGCAATTAAATAATAGGAAGAATTGCTTTTCTTCTGCCTTCTTTTTAATCTCTTATCTTGTTTAAAGTCCAGGTAGTGACCAGGAAAATGATACAAGCAGTAGCCAACTTCGAATTACAGTCAGTCAGTAAATTATTTTTTATAAGTGAAGTTTCAACCTCAGTTCCTTGAAATAAAACCTCCACTTATGCTTGATTGCTTTTTGTAAGTTTGTCACCTGTAGTAAAAGATACTTCATAAATTTACATGAATGCTTTAATATTCTTCTGCCGTTTGAGATTTTTATGCAATCCAAGGCCACAAAACCTTCTTGTCGCTTTTTGCTAAAGAGTTTATGCATGTGTGTTATTATATTCCGAAATCAATGATGATAGAGATACAACTTCTTTTATTTATTTATTTATTTATTTTAATAAACTCATATATATATCCATTATCCATTGGAAAATAAATCATCTATTCATCTTGTATTTGCTTGTCTCTTGTGCATCTTGAATATATCATTTTTTTTTTATTTTCGTCCATTACTAAACTTAAGGGAGGGAGAGGAGGGAAAAAAAAAGCCCGGATACAAGTATGAAATGAGTGGGGAAATTTTGGAAACCAAGTGGGACAATGGCAACAAATAGATCCATTTGAGGGTGATAGGGTTTATTTGAACTGAGATAGAAGCTGCGGGTTAAGTAGATTGTTCGAATCACAAGAGTGCCTTAGAAAGCATTAACCAAAAATTAGATAGGGCTTTTTGATTTTTTGACCCATCAATTATCATGCTTATATAGACATATGTCACGAGCCTCTCGAATCTCTCGTGATCAGAGGCTAAATCCGTGATTATTGGCTTATCCAGCAAAAGTCGGCCTAGATCCAGGGTATGTTTAGAAGCGGAATACACTTGACACTCATGACGGCTATGCTTAGAAGCGGGGATCGCTCAGTGGAAGAGTCAAGATGTACTTAGCAGCGGGGTACTCTTAATAATGGGCTGCCAATAAAAGTAAACTAACTGCAGTAATTATGGTGCGCTTAGCAACAATCCAAGCCCGACTCGAGTTCTAAAGTTCTCCACAATTGTCAAGTTGCTAAAATTGTCAACTTAGACATTTAAGTCCTCTTGTCCTCATGCATGGTCAGCAACTCTATAAATAGGGGTGAGCCCCCTCATTTTGGGTAACACCTTCATATGCACACAAGCACATTCCAGCACACGCATGCACACACTTAATGCATAAGCTCTCGAGCTCTCTCATATAAAATATTGTATAAATTACTTTTTGAGTGTAATATAATTTACATTTGGCCTTCTTATCATTTCTCTCTAATTTTTTCCACAAGCGTTGGTAGTTAGGCTAGATCGAGAAGAATTTTAAGCTTACCTAACAGCTTAAATGCTAAAAATTTATATAAATGCCGCACGAAGTTACTAGGCAAGAAACTCGTTTTGTGACACATGACTCTCTTCTTTGAAACCCAAAGGTCATCCAAATACCTTGGGCTTTTAATAAGGTTGGCCGCTTGGAAACCTATAAATAAGCGTTTTTAATATTTTATCAATATCTTAATCTTTCTTTTTGAAAGTAACCGTATTTTTATTATGTAATAATATTTATATTATTAATGTAACAATTTCTCTTCCGCAACATAAATGTCACAGTTCTAGTGAGTAATATTATTATTTTCGACGACATTTTAAACATCTACTTTATAATAATAAACAATAATTATGTCAATATCCAATTGGTAATCATGACATAAAACCAAAATATTACTCTTGGGATTGCATTATACAGATAGAAGCAGTTGAGCTACTGATGATGTAGAGTTGATTTTGTTACTTTCATTCAACGAAAAAGACTCTTCAAAAAGAAAATGAGATTTACAATGGACAAAAATTGTTATTGGTGTTTAAAGCAGCAATTTGATTTTCATTCAGGATTTGACTTGGTTTATAAATTTGTTTGGTTGAATTTTTGGTGTAAATGGTTGGATTCTTGACAAATCATGATAATGATCTTCAAGTAGGATTCTTGATATTGGTTTTTGTCCTCTTATCTTATGTGACATGCATATATTGACTTTGTTTGATTTTTTTTTCTTTTTTTAGGTTTATACTTTATTCAAATATTTGAGATATATTCCAATATAAAATCGTCAAAATTAACACCGGCCTAGATTAAAAGTTGCATTGTATTTACTCGTTACAGTGCACATTCTCTTAGGTCTCCTTTTGCTTCGGAAATGAGAGTTTCTAGAAAAATTGCTCTAAAGCAACATCATGATTAACACCTAAAATTAAATTAATCAATTAAAGCTTGTTATCATCTACAAGCAAGACATTGCAGCATTCCAATTACGGAATTGTTAAGAAAGCCCGAGTTCGGTTACACAGGTAGTTATATATGCAACTAAATTCAACATTAATTATCTAATAAACTAAGATTTAAAATATTTAATTAGCCACCGTATTGGCTGACACACATCAAGAATCAAGACTTCCTCTTTCACGTTATAAAATTCTAAGGCAAAGAATATACAAATCTTGCCCAGTTTGTTTACAAATTGAATTAGAGTGACATTAATGAATTAATTAATCAGGCACATTCTTTGATTTCCCAATGGAAATTGTCCAACGAGATTCAGAACCGACCACGTCAAAGACTTTGCTGGCATTTACAATAAAATTTTCATTAATTTAATTAGTTTAAAATTTATTAAATAATTGACTAAATTGGGGTTTGATTTTAGAAAGATAAATTAATTAATTAATTTAACAAGACAGAGACCAAAAAACCAAATCTATGTGCAGACACCCTAGACCATTTCTCTGTCACCTCCATGAATGGCTTTGAAGAGACACCATTAGTCAGCACCATGTGAGTTTTGAAGGAGGAATGCAAGAAGAAGAGAGACTTTAATTTGATTCTTGAAAATGTAAGAAAGGGAATCATATAATAATAAAAATAAATATTGGTTCAATTAATAATTAATATTCATGCATATTTGCTCCATTGCTTCATATTCCAAGGCCGACTCCAATCCACATACTGTGTCTTGGGGGAATGAATTTGAGACCTTCCATGGCTGGGCTGGCTCTGTAAATCACTTAACAATAATAATATCAATCATGGCCGTCTGTTTCACTCCATAAGTTATATTATCCATGGTGACTACTCAAGTCAGGATTTTCTTTTTCCCCTTTTTTTTGGTTTGAAAACTAACATTACATTACCAGTTAAAGGTGTTTCCCGTGTTTATCCGAATCCATCTCTAAATTAAATACTACATACTGTTTTTTTAGTCATTTTTTTTCTTGTTTTTGAATTGAATTGAAGTCAAGCTCACTCATTTTACCTCCAAAGAGGACTTTTAATCAACCGAGACTAAGAAAAACGAAAAAAAAAAAGTTCTTCTATAGATCTTGACCAAATTTTTAATGTTATATGAGCTCATCAAATAAAATGAAATTATACGTCTCTTAGTGTACGTGATATACTCAAGCTGAAATGCTCAAACTCACCAGCTGAAATATGAATCATGGTAATTGTCAAATTTTAGCTAAGCTTATTTACTTGAGCATTGTGAATATGTTATTGAAATTAAAATTACTTTAAGCCGTGCCTATTAACTAGTAAAATCTCTTATGATAGTACAAAAAATAAGGAGATTTAAACTCTGCTCACACATGTGAAAATAGAGTTTGGCTGTCTAATTAGTAATATCTTTAGTAGCTGAAAAAAAAAAGAAACAAAATGACTATATAGAAAAACATTCTCACACAACAAATCTTTAAACTTCATTTAAACTCTATTAGCATTGAAGTTAAATAGTTCTAACTTAAAAGTTACAGTACTAAAATATTATATAAACACTTATTATTGTAATTTGGAAAGTAGTTGATTCAATACCGAACATATTGTTATATGCTATTAAGTTTTACTTTATAATTATATATATTTTTTATTATTACACTTCAATACCAAACATGATCTTAAGCATTGATTTTTATTTTAATCTAAAAATGAGTTAAATATGTAAGGTTTATTTCAGTTAATTAAATCATTTTGATGGGACGACATCTAGTTCAAAACTTTATTAATTTAATTTCTTAGTTACACCATGGAGTTGACCTTTGACCATCAAACACATGTTCAGAAGTTCGTCTAACAAAGTTCACATTAATTGCAATTCCCCCCAAAAAAATTTCACATTAATTAATACTAGATTACTAGTTAACGAGAAAAATAAAATATTGTTCAAAAAAGAATTAAGAAAACCTCTTAAGCTTTTAGAAAACCTAAGAGTCACTCTTGTATTATTATTATTATTATTATTATTATTTGGAAAATACATAACAAATGACCTGATTTTATTTTATTATATATAAAATAAACACCAACCTTGTACAAATCGTTGCGTGGTAGTAAAAGCATAAGGTAAATAATCACTTAAATAACATATGAAATTTATTTTCTAACGAAGTCATGTCGTATGATGCACGAACTGCATACAAATGTTGTTTTCCGAATTTATATACACCACGTTATTGTTAAATTATTATGAGTACAAATTATAAACTACTAATGAATTGAAATCCGAGCTAGCTAGATCGGTGGTGATGTGAGTTCAAGCTTAGAATAATAATAGAAAAGTAATTTGCTTCCATTATTAAAACAAATACCAAATCATGCAACGTGGCACAAGCTTATCTTTGTGGCGTATAATAATAATATATATGATAAGATCTGAGCAGGCCAATGATGCAATCTTCGACCGTTAGATCAAAAAAAATTTCGACTTTGGTTGTCAAATCAAAGTACTGCTGCAAGTACAGCAATGAATTAATTTAAATCTCTAACTTAAGTTCTTGATCAGACGGCCAAGATCATCTGTCACTTGTTGACTGTACCCTAACATTCAAACATCTCGACTCAAGATCAGAAGGCCAACACAGTTGGTCCATTTACAGATCATCAGTCCCTCCTAAAAAGAAAAATTATAAAAAAAAAAACAAATTGCTGATTTTAGCATCGACGATACAACTCATATTTAGAAGGTTATTGAATTTTTATCTTTTAAATAATTTTTTATGCGACTTATTATTGGTCCAAGTATGGAAAATAAAAAATAAAAAAGGGGTGCTTGTTAAGAGAAAAGAACTAATTGTTTGAACGAATCATAATTAAAGAATTGTGGGAGTTGACACAATGAAATAAATTAAAGGTTGATGATATTTTTGTTTATTGAGTCATTTATCCTGCATTTCTTAACCCTCAAACTGAGCCTGAAAATCAGTGTACTTTTATTTTAACTTTTAAATATTTTATTATATCATCTGATCACTTGTGACTTAAGAGACAGGAGCATGTTATATGTGTGAAGGTGAAAAGGTAACAAGGTCAACACGATCGACGGCAGTCGGCTGAGATTTGAATTATACAACTGAAATGATCAACGGGGAAAAAAAAACAAGATAAAAGCAAATTAATTAATCATAAGATAGATACTTATTTGCCTTAAATTATATGCATCACATTATAGACGTGGTACCATGCACCGTGTCATTATAAACCCACTTCTAATATTATTTGCTAAAAGACTAAGCTAATCAGAACTATTTGATGAGTGGGGCAGTACTTGAATTCTTCAAAACCATTGAATGATTTCCACGTGGCACATAAATAAAAAAGATTAGCACAATTAGTTAAATAATTATGGAGAATTAATGAAGTATTATATCCGCATGTTCACCTGAAAAAAGTGAGTATACGCTTAATTATGTGGTATATTTATTAGCAGAGCATTGACTTTAATTTTTTAATGAAAAATATAATAATATCACCGTCCCACCACAACTTGCCCTAACAGCTGCTTCATTAAAAAGGAAAAAATCACAAATTATTTATTAATAAAAATAAAAGTTGACAAATTTTCATGTGGCGGGAAACTCCGTTATAAATAACCCTTAGTTGTTAACCCTCTCTTCGCAGTCACAAACACAAAGGAAATTTCGCTCTCTCGTTGACAACTCTCTCTCCCCCCCTCTCTTATCTTTCTTACAGTCTTTGTTTGCTGATTCTTGACGGGAAAATGGCGATTCCGGTGATCGACTTCTCTAAGATTTATGGCGAGGAGAGGGCCAAGACTTTGGCTCAAATTGCTAATGCTTGTGAAGAGTGGGGATTTTTTCAGGTATTTTTTTTTTAATCCCCCCCCCCCCCCCCCAACAATGATTACATTTTTTTGAGGATAAAATGTAAAAGGGTAGCTTCAGTAATAATTCTCGAGTGTAAACGTTTGTACGTTACAAACTAATCCTAGATTCTATCTTATGCACTACTCTGTGCGGCTAAATGTGGATTTTATAATATGCCAAATTCACAAGGGAGAAAGACTCTTAGTTTAAGAATGCAATATTTATTTTGACGTATGCAGCTGGTGAATCATGGGATTTCGGAGAAGCTATTAGAGAGGGTGAAGAAGGTAGCCTCTGAGTTCTATAAGTTGGAAAGGGAAGAGGGATTCAAGAACTCGGCAGCAGTGAAAAAGTTGAATGAATTGGTGGAGAAAAAGAGCGGCGAAAAGTTGGAGGATTTGGATTGGGAAGATGTCTTCCTTCTCTCGGACGACAATGAATGGCCATCCAAAACTCCAGGCTTCAAGTGAGCACCTAAGTTCTTCTCTTTTTCCTTCCTAAGAATTTTGTTTCTCTGATTTCAATTTTACATTTGATGATGATTTGTACAGGGAAACAATGGCAGAGTACCGATCTGAGTTGAAGAAGTTGGCCGAAAATGTGATGGAAGTAATGGATGAGAACCTGGGTCTGCCAAAAGGCTACATCAAGAAAGCATTCAATGGTGGAGAAGCAGACAATGCCTTCTTTGGCACCAAAGTGAGCCACTACCCACCATGTCCTCACCCAGAGCTCGTGAATGGCCTGCGACCTCACACTGATGCTGGCGGTGTCATCTTGCTTTTCCAAGATGAAAAGGTTGGGGGCCTTCAGATTCTGAAAGACGGGGAATGGATCGATGTTCAGCCATTGCCAAACGCCATTGTTATCAACACTGGTGATCAGATTGAAGTCCTCAGCAATGGCAAGTACAAGAGTGTATGGCATCGCGTTTACGCTACCGCACATGGGAATAGGAGATCCATTGCTTCATTTTACAATCCATCACTGACAGCAACCATAGCTCCAGCACCCAAACTCTCTGAAAAAGCTAATCAAGACGTGGAACAAGCCGCTAACTACCCTAAGTTTGTGTTCGGAGATTACATGTCTGTTTATGCTGAGCAGAAGTTTCTTCCCAAAGAACCCAGGTTCCAAGCAGTGAATGCTATGTAAAATGCATAAAAGAAGATGGAACTTCACCATCAGAAAAGATGAAAAGTTTTACATTTTTTTTTTCTCGGGTGTTAATGTCTATTAGTAGAAGAAGGCTTCTTCCTCTTTAACTACATTTGTAGAGGAGGATAGAAAGCTGAAGCGAAGTAACTAGTGTGTTTTGATTTAGATTGCTATTTGCTATTACATTCTATGCAATGAAGGGATATGCTTAAATTGTACTTTGTTAATTACGGTTTGCTTTGCACAATAGTTCTATTACTATATCGATTGTACCATGCAAGTACTAAAGCTATATTTTCCTGCAAAATATCATCTGGATTGTTTCTCGCAGCCATGTCAACTGCGGCCTCAAATTCAATAGCAATAATTAACATTCGTAGAAACACAACCAGTTTCATCAATCGATTCATGTACAAAAAACAGTCATCACACTTATATTTAGCTCAGAAATGTCATGCCCACAAAGAGACATAACTTTAACACGTGAAATGACCTTTTTTTCCCCCATTAAACAAATTGATCAGACAGCAATTTTGTTATCAAAATGTCATCACTGGGCACATCCAGAATGATTATTCCGATGAAATTGAACTTTTTATAGTAAATATCTGTCTTTTCAAGCTTGGGTGGTCTTATATATTTAACAATGATTGAATGCCAGAGTCATTACAGATGGGCAACAGAGACAATGCTTGCAGTGACCAAATGAGATACATTCTTTGTCACGTGGTGTCCTATTCTGATTGAGCTTCTTTTTTTTTTTTTTTTTTTTTGCATATGATTACGAACCTTCCTCTCTTACTACAATTTTTTCATAAGATTATGAACCTTATACTCTTAAAGCTCTGATTAATATTGTAATGGGATATCTGTAATTTAAATTATAGTTGGATATCTATAATTTAAATTGTTTAATAAATGCTTACTGTTGTTGTTTGAAAGTTAAATTCATTTTACATTACACTTATATAATAAAAGGTTTATAAACTTTTCATTATTTTTGGCAACATTTACTAAATTAATTTTGAATTATCATTTCATAAAATAATAATTTTCAAAATATCTCTTGGATTATCATAAATGTTCACTTACCTTCATTTGCTTAAACAGACAACAAAATTTTCATCAACTTCCCTCTATTATAAACTTATGTAAGTTGAAGTTTATAATAATTTCAAGAATATTTTTAAAATTATCATTTTACAAGAGAATGATTTAAAAATCATTCAAAGTATTATTTGAAATCATATTTATCAACATACTCTCGCTTTTTATTTTATAGCTACTATTTTCTTTTCTATGACAATCGTGGCGACTTTTAAGCCTCACCTCAACTCCTAAAAAGGGCCCCGAGGGACATTCCCACGTAAAAGTGAAGCAGCGGGTAACAAAGAAACAAAATAAGCAGCAAACAGTTCACCTAAGCGAGCAAAATGTCAATTACATGTCGGTCCCAGAAAAGAACAAGAAGACGGCATTTTCAATATTGTATTATACTGGAAGTATACAGTTACAATTTTTAGTATCAAAAATGAAGAAAAAGGTTAAAAACGGAGGTATAAATCTGGCTAACTCAACCTTCACGTGGAAGTTAATGTTAGTATTTGTAGTACTTCATCTAGGTAACTTCAATTTCCTGCACCCTTAACATCTATACAATAATTTACACAAACCTCATTCCTGGGTTCGGAATGGAGTAGGTTCTCTTCAGTTTTAAAGACTTCAAAGGGCCTTCTGATCAAGCCTTTCATTCCAGTTCAAGCAGCGAATCAAGCTGTGAAACCAGTCACCGGTTTGGTCAGATTTGTTAACTGTTGGAATCGGGTGTTCGCTCATGCATATTCGGACAGAATCTCCTCTAGAGAGTTGCTGCCTTCTCTTTCCATCAAAAGAAACCCATGCATTGCTTCGAGCATCATCAGGAATCTGTTTATTTAAGACCATGTTAGGTCCCCCAAATTGAGAGAATGTATGACAAGAAATGTATCTGATAAGCCCAGATTGTTTCAGAAGGCATAGGTATTTGTTAGAGAAATTCTTCATACAAACTCAAAATTTAGCAGAATATATGTACCTACTGTGTTTAATCTAAAGCACAGTACTTTCTCAAAATATAAAATATATGAAAACTTTCCGAATCCCAACTTAAAACAGCATGAAAATGACTAATTGGAGTAATTTCCCTCCAGAAAAAAAAAGACTAATTTGTGTTTCTCTCTTGACCCAACTTAAAATTGTTCCATTATATAAGCTTGCAGATAGCTATCAAGCAATGAGAATAAAATAGTTATTTCCTTCATGTCATACAAAATTGTGTCCAAGACACAAGTTAGAGCAAGATTATTTTTTTATTCCCTAGTCCAGTGTAAGAGCTGTGTCAACTCCACAGCAAAAATTAGGATATAACGACAATATGGAACAGCAAAAGCACAACTAAAACATATGAATCAAGAAAAAAAGTTTCAATCTTGGAAAATCAATAAAATATTGATTGGATGAAGAAACAAAGTTCTTACCTTCATAAAGACATAAAAAAAGGTTCCAAAATCAATTATATGCAGTACCAAAATATATTTGTAATTTTACCTTTAATTCAAGCCTGGCAGAATCTGGAAGTATTACTGGTCTAAAAGAGAGGGAGTGTGGGCAGATTGGAGTGAAAAGCATGCATGGAACATTTGGGTGTACCTGCATTCCCAATTATATGTTAGGAGATACATAAAAATAATAGAAATTGGAACACCAGTCCAAAAACTTGTTGCAGCAAAAATGTTTATACAAATGTATAAATATTTTATTCTAATGTGACAAAAAGGGTGCATAATTCTGGAATGCAAAAATCTATATTCAGCATAAAGAATTTGTAGGAATGATATATCATAAATTCATAATTTTAAAACTCAGGAAGACAGATTACCACAGAACCTCCTGCAGCTGTAGAGTAAGCAGTACTTCCAGTAGGTGTGGCTAGTATGACTCCGTCACCTTGCACCTAAAAGAGAACTGCCAAACTAAGAGCATGCCAACATAATTTAGAACAAAACAGTGACGTGCTACACTGTAAGTTTTAGATTTGTGAAGTATGGTAACCATTACTCTGCTTCTTCTATGAAAGTTCAGGCATAATTGAAAAAAAATATTTTCACATGAAGAAAGCAATTCACTGGCCTCACCTTGGTTATAAGTCGGTCATGTTCATAACATTCAATCTTAGAAAGGTATGGATTAGAACCCCGGTCAACAACAACTTCATTTAGAACATCAAATACTTTCCCAGGCATTGCTTTACCATTGCGGAATATTTCACAGCGTAGGCGCATTCTAAGAGTTATATAGACACCATCCAGCGTGTTATTCCCATAGATGACCTGCCGTAGGTCCTGTCTGTAGTCTTCAAACTAGATCATAAACAAAAACATTAGCAAGTCAGACAAATGACTTATAAACAATGAAATAATGAAAGGAAACATAATGAGTTTAGATAAGAAGCTTACAGGATGTGAAGTGAGAAATCCCAGAGATCCAAGATTGAATGATACAACAGGAGGAACTGCACCTCTAAATAAATTCGATGCATGAAGTATGACCCCATCTCCTCCCAAGCAGGCCACAAAATCAACCCTCTCATGAAGATCGCTGCATAAATGGCATCCAACCGGGTATATAATTTCGAATCAGGTACAAGGAATATTCTAAAACATATCTACATTGGAGCACGTTACATTAAAATACCGATACCTGGTATCTTGAAGATAAAAGGTCTGAACAAATCCAAACCCTGGGATTCTAGCAAATATGTCGTGCACATCTGGTTCAACAAGAATATTCATCTTCTCTTGGTGATGCAAGAAAGAGGCAACCTGCTCACCAGATCCAGAAACGAGTTATAGCAGCTACATATTTATACAATGGAAACGGAAATACAGATCAGCAACGTAGAAGGTTTAGTTGACATAGAGCAACTGAAACAGATTACTATGCATCTTCTTAATACAAAATTTTTTTAGATGTAAGAGTCCTTTCAAAGTGAAATTCAAAAAACTATTTTGACAGTACATAAAAGACTTTGCATGGTACCTCTTTAGCTTCTTCCATTAGTGCTGGACCAGGCTTCTTCAACAATAATACGGTCCTTGGCGTAGTTTTCCACATAAGCATCTGTTGCTGAGTGCTAGGATGAGTGAAGGCCAAGGAGGATGCGGTCACCTTTTCCCGGGTACAAGAGAATCCATCTGTTCGCACCAAAAACATCTCTGCTTTCTTTCTTGACTGCACCCTTACAACACCAGTTGAAGAAGCACACATATTTCCTTCAATTGGTCCCAAGTCATCATCACCTGAACTGGAGGGCTTCCCATTGCTCCTCTGAACCTCCCTAACAGAATTAGACATGACTTGTCCGTCTAAATTGTTAGTCACAGAAGTCGAGACATTAGATTCAATCATGGAACTCCTGTCCCCTCCATCAAATCCATTCGTACTAAAACCAGCTGAAACATAACCATTATCATCCGCAGTCTTATCACTTCCAGCGGGTAAATTTTGATGCTTTGATGATGGATTATTTCCACTAAGTGACCATTGGGAATACCTTGTCTCTGCAACTTCGGATACAGGACCAGAAGAAACAGTCCCACCTGGCAACACATCTATTCTTTTTGATTGATAATTAAAATATCTTGGAGGAGAGATCATTTTACTCCTGAAAAACCTAGACATCTCTATTTTGGAGAAAAAGTTGGAAGGAGGGACCTGAGCCTTAAAAGGATCAGTTTCCTTGCTGAAAGTCGTCCCTAGAGATCCCACCGCAGTATCAACTTCTTTCACTGATTCAGCACCTTTGACAGAATTAAGACCTTTGAAGGCCCCATTACTCTGATTCTTTTTATCAATGTCTACAGAGAGCCCAATGCCGAATATTCCACTCTTGGTTTGAATCTCATCTTGATTCTCCTTCACTGTCCCATATTTCTCTTCCAGAAGGGATTTAGCAGCTGATGCTTTTAGTTTTGCGGTTCTAGTTGAATCTTTAAATAACACATCATTAGCAGTAATCGTTTGACCAGATATTTGTGATGCACAACGAGCCATGTATTGCCTCCATCTGGATACCATAGCAAAAGTTCTCCAAACTCCTTCCTTGCTGTGAAGATATAGGGGCTTTCTGCTGGAATTAGAAACAAGTGATGCAAACTTCTCAACCTGCTCCATTGTAGGTGCAGTCCGAACTTCAACTGGAATCTTGATCAATTCAACTTTTCCTGACAAAATAGCATCATCTATGGCTGCTTCATAAAAGTTATCCTTTACCCTCTCTGCTCTAATATCTACTATAGTTTTATATCCTTTCTCCATTAACCATTTCAAACCTTCCTCTGTCACCTGACCACCCCTGCAAAAGGCAACCTCAGAATCTTTGGAAGCTATATCATCTTTAGAGTTGGATAGATAAACAGGACTCCAATTCGCAAACAGCGTATGCATGGGATAATCATCCCCACGAGGAAATCCAGAATCATAGCAGACATTCTTCAGCCTCTGCAATTTTCTCCAGACATCCAAACTTCGAACATCTTCAGGTGTCAAATAGTTTTCAAGAGCAATGTGCATGCTTTCGCAGCACCTTTTCATCTCACTCCTGAATATGGCAAGGGGCGGAAGCTGATCCTCCGTCATGCTTATATCTGCAACACGATAGGCATTCATGATCGAAGATCTTCCAGAAAGAACATCCTCTCTTCCTTTATTTAAAAGAGACAGCATGCAACCAAGTACAGACACTATTTTGTCTTCCAACAACGGTTTTTCCTCAGGTGTGAATTCATATGAAACAGTACATTCCCCAGTCAATGGATTGCATAGTGTGTCCATCAATGCAGCATGAAGCCGTTCAGCTGCTCTAAATATTCTACAATAAGCCTCAACTTCAGCAATATCTCCAGGAACTGGACCAATCCAAGGCAACTGAGATGGGTCTTTAGAATGGATAACCTTTATTCAAGTTAAAATGTGTTAGTCCACAGTATAATGCTGCCACATAAAAACAGTTCATTGACTTTGAAAAAGAGAATGAATTGAAACAATCAACTAAATGTAAACCAAACAGAAGTAAATTGATGTTACCAACATACCATACAACATAGTGAAACGAAAGGAATAGTAGAGTAGACGCCCAGAGCAGCTAAATTAAGATAGGCTTTTGCTCATCGCTGCAATTTAGCTAACCTTACCTGGCTAACCAAATGGCATGATTCGCTACTTTTATGAATGTCAAATTAGAGCTCCAACTAATAGACATCAATAAAGTCATGAACTTTAACAAAACTCAGTTTGACCCGCCAGCTGATTCAGTCTCAAAGACATGATCAACAACTTGCAAAATGAGAACACAAGCAATTTTCCAGATCCTCGAATTTCATGAAAAGTTACCCTCGTCACTCAAACCACAATAACCCATCGTCAATCCGCAAATCAACATCAATACAGAAAAAGTCATTCAAACCCCATGACTCTCCAACTCTTTTGAGTCATTTCATCAAACACCAAAATACAGAACCAAAAAGCGTTCACGAGCAAATCAAAAACAAAAAAAACCAAAAAGTACCCAGATGAAGAAACAGTGGCAGAAACTCACCTGAGAGTCCAAACCCAAATTCAGAGAAAAAGACTTGGATAGCTCCGCACTCACAACAAACTTAACCCTCCTTCTAACCCATTCATTCCTCCCCGGTAACTTGAACCTGACCCCAAAACCCCACAGCTTAGTCTCGTTATTATGAAGCTTAGAGCTGCATAGTATTCCGGTGACCGGAAAAGATAACCGTTGCATGTCCACTAATAGCCACATGGCACAAGAAGGCACATGCCAACCTACGTTATCCAACTATTGTGGATAATATAAAATGGATTGAGGGTTTTAGTGGAGTAACATTATTGGTGGCCGCGACGTTTTTTCAGTTTTTTGGGGCTCATCTCTTACGAAATAAATTTAAAAAGTTGCTGTTTTTAGTTTGTTTTGGCTTTGTATTTGTCGCTCTCATGGTTTTGCTGCTACTTCTAGATCAACCGGAATGGGACCTACGCGCCCGTTATCTGTGTGCGGCCCAGTCTTCGTTTTGCCCTTTTAATCTGCTACAACTCACAAATTTGGCGGCTATGTGTTATTGTTTTTTAACATGATTTAAAAAAAAATTAAAATACAAGATTTTTATTTTTGTGAAAAAAAAAATGGCAGCCAAAGAAGACGCTGGCAAACAGGAAATGTCACGACAAGATTCCCTAGTCAAGACAAACAATATGGCAACTGCACCTACTTGTCTCCAACTAATTTTTAGATAAGGATTACGAATTTTTAGATAGATACGAAGTAATCCAAAATTATATTTTACTGACATTTTATTATAATTTACATTTTTGTTAAGTTAAAATTTTATTTTTTTTAAGTATTATATTATAATTACACATTTCTTTTGCTAAGTTAAAATTCATATTACTTGCATTATCTTCAAAGCATGCAAAAAAGCATAACATGAAAATAAAATCCACTTTAATTTTAGTTACATGAGTTGTGAGTTACGTGAATCGTAATTTAACAAGATATTTTACAAATCATTTTATGGTTGCACGTTGATATTGTCCAAAATGATAAGAGTAGTGATATTATGCATTTATATTTAGTAAAATTATAGAACATTCACGTATTTGATTAGTATCAAGTAATTCAAAACATGTGTTTGACTAATTTAGAATGATTTTATAACAAAAAAAAAAGAATATAGTTCATTTGACAAAAGTAAAATATTATTCATCAATATTTTTCTTTTAAAATATTTTCATGTCCTTAAAGCATTTTATTTGATGTCATTATACCTTAGTGATAGTCTATTTGATAAAATTGCGGATGCTTTAGTCAATTTATCTCGTTGTTGGAACGACAAACTTTAGTTTAATTATTTGATAAATTTTGTAATTCTTAAAATAGTAAAATTATAACAACCCAAATTTAATTTTATTTTATTTTAAAAAATTATTATTATTAATAGTTGACAGATGTTCATTTTTTTATAGACGGAAGTAACCTTACCTAACTGAATACTCCTAACTACTGATTAGGAAGGCCAATTTCACTTTTCTCCCCCGAAGTTTATTTTCAGTGAAATGGTTAAGCTGATTTTATTAACAAAAACACACTAAGAAATTTCATTATTTGTCGTTTATAAGGTTGTTAAGGCCAAGGTTGCAATACTCAAACTTTTGAAAACTTAAATTAAATCTATCTTTTTTTTTACCTTTTTGTTTTGGAAGAAAATTCTTTCTTCTATTTTAATTTCGTAAAGCATATTAAAAAACATCATAAAAACAAGTATTTTTCCTGTTACCGCCAACAAAAACCACCCAAAATCCTCACTCTAGGCAAAGGTTTTGGTTGTGATTGAGGACGTTCATTGCTTAGATGTGCTCGCTAGAATCAGATGAATCCAATAGTGGGTTGGATTGGCGGCAGTGATGGCTAGCTTGGCAGCGAGAAACGAGTGGTAGGGCTTCTGATCTGGAGGTTGGGTGCGACGTTGCTGTGGCGAATCAAGAGCAGAAGAAAGTTGGGTTTTGGCTAGGAATTTGTCATGGGACTGATAATTTTGTGTAACAATCCTGTGCGGTAGTTCGATAACTTTTAGTACTTAAATAGCTAAATAAGTCTAGAAACTTTTCTAACTAGTCAAGTCAAGACACTTATGGAAATACTAGAAAGGACTGAAAGCATATTATGCACAAGAGATTAAACATAAGAAAGTTTAATACAAGAGAACTTGAGTGCTAGGTGTATTGTGTGTGTACTTGGTATAATACGGTAGTAGTAAGCAAAAATATTAAGAGCTCACCCCTATTTATAGTTGTATTTCTTAGGACACATGAATAAAAAACTTAAATATTTAACTCTAGAGAATTTTAAAATATTTATAATTATAAAAAATTTTAAAATTTGGACCGAACTTAGTTGGTTGATAAAAGTACTATGACTAACTTTTTATATTTAGTAACCTATTGTTAAGTGTATCTCGTATTGTGTGCTAAATGAACTCCATTTTTAAGTATTAAATGCAACTTATTTCTAAAATGCATTCGACATTTAAACGAATTTTTATTAAATACAATTATGCCTGTGAAATTAGCCCCCGATTTCGTCACAATTGAGCGGGCGATGACAAACTTCTGGGAAGTTGTCTGACGGTGGAAAAGACAATAGAGTTGCGATGATGGGAGAGAGCATTGGTAATGGCACGGTAGTGGGTTTATTTATTTATTTTTTTTCTTCTCCTCTCAAATGGTTTCATTGCAAGTTAAACGGCAAAGCTCTTCCGATGTTTTTTTTTTCCTTATTTTTTCTTTTTTCCAATTTATTTGTTATTTTCAATTAATGCTTTAATTTGAGAGCTACGATTTGAGTCCATTGATTTGACTTATTTTTTAGAATTAATTGTGACAGCAAATTAGATTTGGGATTGCTGTGTTGGAAGTTAGAGAGCATCTCCTATAGTCACTGGATTTAAAATTGAAATGAGTACTAATTATTTCAACTTTAACTTCAACGACCGCAACGGATGTTTTAAATTAGAGCATAATCCACCTAACTGGACCCATTAGATTTTGGTCAGATTTTGACAGGAATCTTTGGTTCTTTGAAATGACTTTTTGATTTGTGATTGGATGTGTAAGAAAACTCTCCAGAGTCGGGACTAAAATTCACAGCAATTACAAATTACAATGCAAAATTAGAAGAAATATGTTACACATTTACAGTACGTGAAATGGAATCTGCAGCCCATTTTCACGTGAGGCAAGCCGCGTAGATCAAAAAATCATTTTCGGACTCAAAATAAAAAACAGTTGTACTTGGTACAAGGGCTACCATATCTACCTGTGCATCCTCTTGCTTCTTTTCCTCCATGAAGCCGATGTTTGAACTGGTTAAGCTTCTGTTGACATGAGAGGTTATGGGATGCAAGCAGTGTTATCAATCTCAGGATCTCTCCCTTAATTGAACTAACTTTTCTAGACATGCTGCCTCTGATTTAGCTCTGTCAATGATCTTTTGCCTCCCTGACAAATCTTCTTCATAACTAACCACCTGTATGTGCAAATATACAAGCATAACCATCATATCAAAACCTGATTTAAGGCAAGCCCATGAGCCTTTTCAATGTAGCAAGCATTTATTATTTTATGCAAAAACACCAATTTCTTATTTCTCTTCTTATATTGTAATTTGTCGACAGAAAAGGGTCCTAAAAGAAACTAAACAACAAGATCACTTAAACATCCAGAATGCAAGGAAAGCATAAATGATTCAGATGAGTAAAAGCTAAATGATTCAGATGAGTAAAAGCTGAAACCTGAGATTCAGTTTGCGTTTCACTAAAAGGTTCATATATGCCTGAACCAACGCCCTTGGAGTTGAAGGGATTTTGGATGTCATTCTTTTTCAGAGTCCTGAAAAGAGCATAGATATTACTTGTGTTACAAAGAAGACAAAGCTCAGTTAAGAGTCGCAGATAATTTGAGCATACAATCTTGTGAGAATTAGAATATTCGTAGGAATTTCCAGCTTCTGATTTCTGAACATGATGAGGGTCAGCAATGAAAAGATTTGCATCTGAAACATTTTCAGATTTCACTAACTGCCAAAGAATTGCCTAGAGAGACGAAAATTATGATAAAGAATTGCCTAGGAAGACAAAATTATGATATAGTATCCAAGTATCGAAACATGATGCGGCAATGAGCTGCAGGGCCCACATCACAGCCCCAAAACAAAAGCTTAACACACGCAATGTTGCACACAAGAGTCCTCATCTGGTGTGTGCTCTTGCACACCCACCTACCAGCAAAAATACTTTTCATATTTGAAATCTCTGAATGCACCACAAGGTCCACAACCATGCACTCATAAATTGAGTGCAGAAGATAAATGCTAGGCCAGGGATCAAGGAAATATCTGTGATTCGTAAACCATTAAGCGTTCTAGGCCTCTCTGCTGCTGTCTTATAGGAATCCTTTGATTGTTCATCCGGAAACGAAAATGAAAACATATTAAGAAGATACATCTTTCTCTTCAATGCAATCCATTTCTCTGCATTGATGATGATTTTCTTCAACGCACTTTATTCTCTTCAACATCATCGCTTTGTATTGAAGCAAATTTCTCTGCAGTGCAGTATATTGTCTTAAATGCAGAGTAGTTGAAGAGGAATGCACTGTGGTAGAGAGAATGATGTTTGCCATACAGCTGAGTCCTTCCCACAATCTATTTCAATCCCAATATCATTCATTTCTTCATAGAGATCTTCCAAACAACATTTGGAAGACCAATCTGTGAAAAACACCTAAAGGAAATGCGCCAAGAAACACTTCTCCAGCCTTCAACCATTGTTTGAAAGAAAATGAAAAATGTAAAGAATAGATGGTTTCTCTTTAATGATTGATAGGTCAAGCTTTCTCTCTTATGACAAACATAGCCATGGCAAAAGAAAAGCTAATAAAGATCATGAAAAATAAAGAAAAACTGTTTGAGATAATTAAAAATACCACCTGTTTGACCACTGTCTAGATAGTCCAATGACAGAGTTAAAATCTGCATGGTTCTGGCCCAGCACTGAACAGTCAGATGGAAAAAGCTGTTCTGAAATCAAGGATGAAAACAGAAGCAAAAATCAACAGTATATAGAAATTAAACAATAATGATTAGACTGTAGGATACACTTTTGTCACATTCTGATCTCTCTGGTGACTTAAGATCTTGAACCTAATCATGGAAACAGATATAAAATAGTCAACAAAGAACAGTAAACTCAATGACAACATTTATTAAAAGGAAAGAGGATCTTTATCTACCTTACTAGTCTGCTCCACCAAGTCCTCAATAACAGCAGCTACATCTGAACCAATATGAGGAACTTCCCCATTATCTTTTGATATACTGTCTCCATTGTAATTCATATTGCAGTGAGGATCTTTTAGATGTACTGCAGGAAGAGCATCATCGCCCTCATCTTCTGAAATCCTTGCCCTTTTACTGTGAACACTTGTTTGGTTTGCCTCATCCCTAAGGTTATCACTTCTAGTAATATCATCAATTTTATGAACCATAGTTTGAGGTGATGTGGATTGTAGGCCACCCAGTGGACTAATAAGCTGAGATGGTTCATCTGCAGAAGACATTTGAACACCTTGCATAGGAAACTGGCTCACAGTGCACAATCCTGCCTCTCGGTCAAGAGTAGTAACTTCTTTGGGAGAAAAAGGGTCCAGTGAAACAACTTCGTTCTGTCAAATGGTTAATATAGTGCATGTGTATGTTGTGAATAGCTGTGAGTTCCAAATTAACAGCCAAACAAAAAAGGAAGCATCCATGATATTGTTGGACAACACAATGCAAATGTACCCTGGCAGAAGAGAAGGAGAGGGAAGAGAAAGAGAGAAAGAGAATGAGGAACATACCTGCCTGATACATTCATATATCCACTCGGATGTAATTGAGGGTATCCCCCATTTACAAGCAGCCTCATACTTCAGTCCACCAGCAAACTTACATAATAAATGGGTGACCTTTTTAGTTAATTTTTCCATGAATTTAGCTCCAAGAACAAAGCACAAATTTCTTAGTAGCACTCTATCTTTCTCCTCGTACTGTGAAACACAAAACCGAAACCTTTCAAACCCAGGCAAAGGAGTCTGACAGTGAAGTGGTGAATAGAGAATGTGACTACCAACATCCAACAAGCATCCATCCTTCAACAACAATGTTAGTCAGTAACATTGGTTGCCACAATGGCCTTAGAATATATCCAAAACAAGATAGTAATAACAGTGAATGTTAACAGCAACCCCCCCCCCCCAACCAAAAAAAAACCAAAAAAAAAAAAAGAAAAAAAAGAGAGACAAAAACTGCAATAGTGCAGCAATATAATTTATTGGACAAGGATAATGGAAAGAAATTTATATCATAAATGAACAAAGAAGTTTAATTACACACCTCTAAACAAGACCGAATCCAATGACTGGATACATAAGTTGTCTCGGAAACATCTGCAGACTTGGGAATCACACCATGACACTCAATGGTAAAATGCACATTTCGTTTTGCATCATCATTCACTACCTCTCCTCTCCCTTGATTCACCCATTGAACAATTTCAGCTCTCTAGTGGAACCCAAAAAGACCAAAACTAACAACTGAGTAGATCTAGGAAAGTGGATTCCAATTCAAGAATAGAAGGAAAAAATGCAATCATATTTATGGCATTTACAAAAGTATATTGATGTGTTTGCCCACACATAATATGATAGGACAATGCAAAGTAATCAACTGAAGGCCGCATTTGTCGAATACCGTAAACAGTCATTAACTCTACATACATCCATCACAATATCCATCTACATCCAATTTCTATACATACTGTAGGAATAATAGCTGATCTCCAATGCCAATCAGGCCTTAAGCGCATAAGAAATCAATATTACCTGGAAAATATGAGGTTCAGCTAATTCATTGTGCCTAACTCTTTAAATTCCCGCATTAACCAAAGTGCACAATTGAAAAATAACAACAGTCAAAGTGATTTTTTCATTCAAAAAGTAATCACTTTCATAATTGAATAGTATGCAATTACACCTTAGGTCATGTATGTGTATGTGTGTTATGTGGATTTTGGTTTCAAGTTTGGGAACCAAATCCAAACCTAACTAATGTCTACTTGTGATTTGAAGGCCCAAAGATTTAGATAGGAGATTTTCACCAACTCGTCAAGAAGAATTTTCTTTCCCAGCTTCTAACTGCATTATATCTAGATATGTTGAAGTTTCCACAATAGCTCCACTACTTTTTCTATTTTGACAATCTCAGAGTATGTCAGAACCAGAGGCATATTAATGAATTTTTTTTTAAAAGAGTATATTAATGATTTCAAAATCAAGAAATCAAGCAATGGCCACAGTTATAGAGTAAAATCACATAAATCTTAACATGCTCCTAAAAAACTTACCCTATCTTCAGGAAACGAATTTGAAAAACGAAATATTTTCCCCCTAAATACTGTTGATAACTTCATATTTTGGAGACTTTGAACTCTGAAATCGTCTTTCATCCTCAGCTGAGTCTTATTTTCATCACTTAAAGCTGAAAGTAGGTTTTGTTGCGATGGTACAGCAGCTGTTTCCAAAGAACTCTCTCTCTTCATGTGGATTTCTCCACTCTCTTCCCTATTCTCCTCTAGTGACAATGGCATTCCAATTCCAGAGTTCGTACCCTGCAGCATCTCATCAGATGATAGGCTATGCCGCCCACTAGATTCTTTACCTCGATTCAAATTGTTCTTGCACAGTGGAGCTCCTCTTTTGGACCATGCAGACTCTGCATAAGTAAATGAGCTCTCAGATAACATGATTGACATAGTTTAGCCAGTTAAGCCTAGTATTTTCAAAAAAGACCTCCTTCCTTAAAAATCACGCAAGTTTAAACCAAATCACTCCCAACTCTGGTGTGAGCGGGATTCAAGCCCTCTGATACCAAGAGGTTTTACTTGTTGAACCAACTAGCAACCACAAGTGTAGTCTATATAACTGAAAGCAGCCTTTCATGCACAGAGTGTGATGCTCATAAGCATATTGGTAATAGATATCAATTTAACATAGTTACAAAATGCAATAAAACAAACACGTCAGAAACATCGTATCATATATCAAGCACATCAACAGCATTGGTGACAGTATACTTAGCAAACCTTTAGGAAGAAGCAAGTCATAGGCAACATGCCTCTGCAGAATAGTGATTTCTCTCCTTTCACGATCACAGTCTTGAAGCCAGGTGGATTTAACCACCTGAATGATACCCAAAGATGCAAGGTTCCTTACCTCCCTTTTGTCACTGAAAAATCATGAGACGGAACACTTTGAGATAAAGTGCAAACCACTCAGAAAAAAATAGCTTGCAGAATCACAGATCACCATTCCCAGTAGACAAACAATTGCAATAAAAACATCATCAAGCTGACCCCATTAGCACGCAAAACCTTTACTTGAAATGTACCATGAGGAAAATGAGCTAAAGAAGGAAACTCATGCATAATACATTTTTGTTACAAGTCAGAAAGACTTACGCCTCTGACAGAGTTCCAACTACAATGTGTGTCAACCTATTATTGTATGATATGTAACGCGAGCCACCACCTCTACGCACCATATTAACCAGTTTACGCATTTCAGAAGCTTCAAAGCCAACAAGTAATATTCTACTGTCTGACAAGTAGAGATCATTGTCTTCAGACTGAGAGTCATTAGCAACACAGACATCAGAGTTTGATTCATTTCTGGTCTGTGCAGTTGGAGCCTCAATGGCCCCATCTTTAGAAACAACGGGAGCATCCATACACATAGAAGGCATGCTCTGTGAGAAAGTAGCTTCAAGATCTTGATCTGCAACCCCAGTACAAGAAACAGAAAGAAGATGTGATTCTGTTGCCATGGAGGATGGTGCAGGTGCATTTCCGATTACATTGACTTGGCTATGCTGCTTGGTCAACGAACCCGTTACAGTTTTTCTGGAAGATACAGAACTATCCTGAACAGTATAGGACTCCTCATTAAGACATGCTATTCACCAAGACAGATAAATCCAATGTTAGATAAAATGCAAAAGATATGTTAGAAGAAAAGGGAAGAAAGAAATTAGAGGATGCTAAGTAGTTTACGTATTACCTCTCCTAGCCATGGATTGGTCAAACCATTTCCGATTTATAATATGAATGTGGCCCCATCTTTTGGCTACTTTGAATTTATCACCTTCTGGAGTGTATGGGAAGTTAAGAAAATAGATTCTGGACAAATGGCAACATGCTTATAAAAGCAAAGCAGCAAATCACGCTAAGGAATTAAAAGCAATATCTTCAGTGAACTAGTCTTCATCACCTTTAGGAATGCAATATGCCATAACTTCATAAAAGTTCCAAAATTGAAGATTATACAATTTCTGAATTCAAATGGCTGCAGAAGAACTTGAATCAGTCTTTGAAAAATACTCACTCCTGTGCAAGCATAAAACACCCATTCTAAACTGATATTGGAAAAATTTAACAAAGATTTAAAATTTTCAATCAAATAATTTCAATGAAACCAGAGAACTTCAACAATATGAACATCTCTGGATATTTTCCTACTTCAGACAATTTACAGGCGTAGAAATATAAGGCCATTCCTGAGGATAAAACAGATTTTTACACATCACCAAAACAGTTGCAGTAAGGCTTTACATGCCGGCCATGAGTGCAGGTCTAAGATAAATTAAGAATGTATGTGTGCATGTGATCCAAACAACACAGTGCTCATTTCAGCATTGGTCATTCACAAGGAATTACATAAAGGATATGTCACAAATCAAATGTGTGCATTTTTTGGTTAACTCAGGAGAATATTTCCCACCATTCTGTACAATGAGTTTCTCCATCTCCTTCCGCTCATCTGGGAGATGTAAGCTCATTAGCATTAAACAAAGGAATGGCCCATTATATGAGCCCAAAAAAAAAAAAAAAAAAAAAAAAAAGAGATGTCGGATCCAATAGACAAAAATGCTGTATCTTCAGCAGCAGCAACAAATAGAGAACACAGTAACCTGCAGGAATTCTGGTAACACATATCATCAATCCGGAGAAAGGAAGAACCTTGTACGATTCCTGAGGAACAACACGGTGCTCATTCCAACATTGGTATAACCAATTTACAGTAACAATTGGTTTCTTGAGAATATTTAAAGCCCACTGCATGAAGGGAAGGTATTAAAAGAAAAATGATTGTATCTTAGCAATGATATAGCACCATTTACTCCTTTCAAATAAATAGTTTCTTTATATTATCTAGTCACACTTAATACTCCAATGAACAAGATCTAAAATTGGCACATAACACCACCATACTCAAAGTACTCGCAAGAAAGTTTTACATCAAAGCGACTCAAATTATCTCAGAACCAACTTTCCAATTTTGACTATATTTACCATGATCTAGATTTAGATTAGCAAACTTCCAATAGCAAAGTAAACATCCCGTGACAATCATTTATCTGTAACACAAAATTCAATGCGCACCGAGTGAACAAAACAAAAGGTTTTACAAATTTAATTCATATCACATCGACCACATTTTCAATCACCAGTTTCAAGTTTACAATGCATGGCAAAAGGACTAAAACAGCTAAAACAAATAAGAGTTTATTAAAACCAAAATCACTATCACCATTCCACATCTTAGTGGCTATACCAAAACCCAGAAAATGACAGAAAAGTTCTTATAAAACCTTGCTGTCATTGATTTTTCTATCACATACAACAAAAATACTTTTTATTCACAAACCCTAACAAACCAGCAACAAGTACCAAGACGAAAATCCCCAATGAATAACCAGCAAACTAACAGACAAATTCAAATAGCAATCCCCACGCTTGATAGCAAGACAGGTATAAACCATGTCGTAAGTAACCCAGCTAAAGGAAAGCAGTGTAAGATCCCGAAAATGGAGAATATCGGTGTCACCATCATCTTAAGCATTTGGTGGATACTGAACAAGGATTTCAAAGAAGCCTGTGAAGGCATTACACAATTTAACTGGAGAAAGGCTAGACAAACAGCTTACATTGAGCGTAAAACTTGTTACTCCAATTTGATCTATATGCAACAAACTACAAATTGGTTGAACCATGATCCTGGAATGACTTCATTTTGTGCTTACTTCTTGTTTGAGCATTTGCTAGTCTTCCATAGGCATGACCAATGAAAAAACATAATACTCAGGGAGAACAGAAATTTATTTATACAGAAAAAAAGAAAATTGAACAACACTTCTTGGACCGTATCCATTAGATAAGCAAGGGATATTATCAGACAAAATGCTATAAATCCAGCTCTGACAAACTCAAGACAGCCAGATTTAGGCTTAAGAGTAGCCAATTTTGGGAAAAACTTATTTCTAATGCCTTCACTGCCTTGCAAAGACCAGTCCCAAATAAAGATACAACAAAAGAATATTTTCTCCTAATAAAACAACTTTTGTTCCAAGTTAAAGTTAAAATAGTATTTATTTCATACCTATGGCACCCAGAAATTTGCAAATGATTGCACAACAAGAGAGAAAGTGCGTCTGTATGTATGTCAAGGCTCACTGATAAGAAAACAACTTTTAATATTTAAAGTGACTAGACCACAGTCTTTAGTTATGAGACAGACCTTGTACTTTGCTGCCAAAACATTCTTTACGATGACGAAGCTGACATCCAAAGTTGCTTTGGTCTGCAGTACTCCTCCCATGGCTGTGACCAACTTTTCTATCTTAACCTGTAACAAAATTAAAAGCAGTTGATAATACAACACAGCTTGATAAGCTAAAACAGCAAAAGAAAAAGCAAAATCCAGATAAAGGATTTTATGATACTCACCCTTAATGAATGAATAGGATAGGAAACTGAGCCACTAGGACACATAGCATAACTCATTCATAAAACATTATGTGATTTCATGTCAATCATTTTATAAAAGATAATTTTCTTTTCGTTTGCAAATCTGAAAATTATTTTTCTCCTCTCAGGCAAGTGAGTGCAAGTATAGGTCAGCGTCAAGGGAACTGGAAGGAAAGTACTATTAGCTATTCTCAAAGGCCCAAGATAACCCAAACAAGCAAGTATACAGCTACAAAAATTATAAAGTTCTTGAAACTGTTTCAAGCCTATTTTTGACAGTAGATAGTGAGCGTCGCAACAGCTCATCAATTGCTTGATGAGTCCTCTCCCACAGATGTCCACATTTTGTTGAAACACAGATTCATTGAACAGAGAATTCAACACTCTGTACAGATCGCTGAAGACGCTATTTTTTAGAAACCCTCTGTGCGGAGGGCTGCTAAAACATGTTTTATGTCCTCCACTGAGAATTCTCAGAGACTGATACCTCTTATATACATCACCTGATAAGTTTTCCCACCACGAAGCTAAAATTCTTGTTACAGACAACATTAGGTGGTAAGAAAGGCCATATATCACCATGAAACTACAAGAATGAACATATGTGCATGTAACACAAGCACAATACCTTCTCATCCACATCAAAACCAGAGGCGAGTACTTTGACACCATCCATTGCAAGGCAACACGTAAACCCTTGTTTTGGCAGAGCTCTATTTTCTTTCGCACAGGAAAGCACACACTGAGGACCTGTCAAAACATGCACAAGCTTATCAAATTCAGCAACCAAAAGAAAATTAAAAAGTCCACTCACATACGAACCATTGAAATAAGAATAATAAGCAAGTGATTTCACAATTCCAAGCATTCTACCTTGTAGATAGTCCATTTAAAACTCACAAGAATGATATTAAGTAACAAACATAGGGCTGATTGTTCACTAAAAACTTATTTGAGTGTCCAAACACTTCTGACCAAGTTTTATGTCCTCATTTCTATGATTCTATCTCCAACAAATTGAGTGAGGTCAGTATAGTAATTTCAAAGTCAAACGAAAATTTTCAAATCACGAAATACAAATTAAAAAATCAAAATATAATACATAAGCCACCGAACTTATATGCATACCTAACAAATTACATCCTTTCGCTCTAAGATCCTCAAATTTCTCCTGCCAAAAACCGAAAATTTTATAAAAAAATTATTCGACGTAGGAAAAAAAGGACATTGAAGCGAAATGAAGTGGAAATGAAGCGGATAGTCACGTGATCGGAAGAGGAGATGACGTGGAAATCGTTGGGTCCAGTGCGAGAAGGATCACAGCAGAGTTCGACTTCAGCCCCGTTCAGCTTGAGTGCGTCGAGAAGTGCGTCGAAAATCTCAGGCGCCACTAGATTCCTCGACATGTACACTTTTGCTCCTTTGAATGGCTTCGGTTTCATCATCTTCCCTTCAAAATTGAATTTTATTTATTTATTTATTTATTTATTATTACCGTTTTATAAAGACAGAGATGAGAATTGGAAGAGATGCGAATTGTTTTAAGTTAAGAGGAAATATGATATGATATGACGATGAACTGATACAGATGAGTTAGGCTTTCAAGTGAAGTGTGGGAAATTTGGTGTAATTATGAAGATAAAAAACGCGGGAAGGGCTTATGTTATCTGAGGTAGGTCAAGTGCGTGGCTTGTGATCGAGGCTGTCATTTTAATTTTTATGCTCCGGTGAAGTGCAGAGTGGTCGTACTGTCGTGAAAGACGAAACTGCCCATCGGCAAAATGTTTAATTAACGTCTCAGGGCATTTTAGATTTTTTACTGCGTTTGGAAAATGTTTTATTCTTTTTAATTTTTAGTTTTCTTTTTTATTTACTTGTTTATTTTAGTTACGTCCAGGAAGAAATTCAGCATTAAAAAACCAAAAAGGGCTGGAAATGCAAAGGGGATTTGCCTTTCAAGCCATGCATAAATATGTACGTGGAAACAGGAAACTACAGCTTTCTATTTTCTCTTACTAAGATAAAAGACGCTAATCGACCCAATACAATGCGACATCATTTACTTACAAAAATTCGTTAACCGATATAGCAACAATCAGTCGGTCAGAATGAATGAAGATTGAAGATCCCCAAAGAAAAGAGGGAAAAAAGAAAATTTGAAAAACTATTGTGTTACACGGGATACGCTGTAAAATTCCTAAAATCATGTCAGCTTGACTGCTCGAAATTTGAGGGAGTGCTCAACTGAAGATTTAATTTCTGGGGAATTTCAGATTGCTTATGCGACTTGTGCCGTTCCTCATTTGATTGGGCAGCCAACTTCTCTGGATGGAAATAAGTTCCATCCAACTCCTGCTCTGGCTTCCTCTTCACCTTTTTCTTTGTTATTGCGTTATCCACCATCTTTGGTTCGTCCATAGAATTGCTCACAATTCCCTTCAACTTCTCGTGTTTCAGCCGGTCCAAGCCAGAAGCAGTATTTGCTGAGGGATTGGGTATCTTCATTGCAGCTGTTGTATTGCAAATTGGCTTGTTAGCCGAGGCTAAGTTATGACCACCTGAATCAGTAACCAATCTCTCCTTCGTAAACTGTGACTGAGTGTTTGAGCTAGCCTCAACTCGAACAGTTTCCTCCTCTATTTTTGTGGCCAGCATCTTTTTCCTCTTGATTTTCTCTTGATCCTTTCAAAACAAGTAAATAAATATGAATAAAGACCAAATAGCGATTAATATACAACAACTCCAAGGAAAAATAAATGATGAATGGCAATTGAAAGGGACCAGAATGACAGGGCTCGCCCTATGTAGGACTGCTGCACTGCCCCAACGCAGCAGTCCTAGACGACTCCTAAATCAGTAATACTAAATTACATGAAGATAAAAGGATGATGAAAATGATGGTAAACTAAGAAAATACTTGATATTCTCTTTTTACCAGGAGTTTCAAGAAAAGGAAACATAAATCTATTGAAGTTTCAACAACTCATCTGCCATCCCACTAATACAGCTAGAGAGAACATTGACTACTCTTTCTTGGAGAATATTGACTAGTCCATTAAAAGAAAAAATTATAAACATCAGATCTCCATAAAATAGAAGAAAAGTGAGAAACAGAATCTTTTCGAACACATAGCTGCAATCTATAGCTTTATTGATCACCGACATAATCTTTTGGAACATTACTAATTCTTATGTTTTTACTTAGATACACAACAACCATATATTATGCATAAGTCTATCATACTCAACAATCTCCCTTATCCTCCCCATTCTCCCAACAGGCAGACAGCGACCTTCCTGTGCATAAGTCTTAGTACATCAAACAGCCCACATTTGAAGGAAAGTTTATATTGCAAACATAGCCAACTCATAGATCCGTTCAGGCTATTCTAATTAGCAATAATCCAAATTGGAGTGCCACTGATAAGGCCAAGGTCCATATGATCTCACTATGAATTTCGAAAAGTCAAGAAAAACTATATTCCACCAGTAAAAGAGATATCTCCATCCAAAAGGAGAATAGCATGTATTGGTAAATCCATAAGAAGGATGAAAATATAAGCACCTTATATCTGCTGTACTGTTCCCTTTTTCTCTCCTTGGCTCTACAAATTGCACGTTTGATCCCATGGTTGTCCATGAAACCCTTTGGCCAAAGTTCTGCAAGCTGCATCCCAGAAAGGACTCTAAAATGTCAAAACACTTAATGACAAAGGTTGAAGAACTAATGAGTAGTGACAACAGTTGAGGACTCGCAAACAGCAAAAAAAGCATATACAAAATAATGACAGCGATAATAGAACCTAATGGGAGATAGACTGAAGACACAGAAAATTTCTATTTTTTTATTATAACATATAATAAAAAATAGATATTATAATAAATAAATCGGAAAGTCCTGGAACACATGAACAATAACATGAATAAGTGAAACAAAGTGGAGATCATAGAACCACTAAACAAAAAAAAAGATTATCAGGCCAATGCTACGGAGATCTAATGCAAGCCCAAATAATGCATGAAGAAAACATTGGAATTAGACGAAATCGCATGATAAATTAAAGAACAATAAGAGAAGTGAACAACCTCCAAATACAACTTTCTGATTTGCGGACCAGCATCTTCATCCAGCCCCTATTACAATTAAACAATATAGACCAGAATAAGATACACTAAGAAAGAAAATTATCCTATGGAGAGGAAAACTTCTCAAGAAACAAATAAAAAACGAATCTCAAGATCAATACATCAACATAAAGGTCATATAGATCACAGATCTTGTCCTCCAGAGCAGAATCCATCCTATATTTTCTTTTAATGACTCCTTTCTCTTCGGAACCAATTTCTTGAAAATCATCAGAAGCTCCAGCCTGTTGCTCAAATGCCTGAAAAGAAACTATGGAACCAACTTAACACAGGAAAATTTAAACTTCTTGATATGCACAATGTACAGTATACACAAGAGAACGGCAAATAAAAAGAGGATTGCTGCAAAAATAAAAAGAATCACATTTGGGGAGGAAAGACACAGTGGCCTTAATTTTTAAAGAAGCCTAAATTGATAAAGGCAACACTAAGCTGGGAGAAAAGTCTAGCAATATGTTTTTACTTGTCGTGAATGTTTAACTTTACTTTCACCAGCAAATAAAGCATAGTACATCCACCAGAAAACCCAAATGAGGGAGTGAAAGAGAGGGAGAGAACTGAGCAAAACACACCTTAGACTCCAACAAAGGTACTCGCTCTTTTATCATCTCAACAACTTCCTTCTTTATCTGTTGAAACCTATTATCTTTCTCCTGCTTTGCTGACAAACCCATACTAATCATGATTTTTAAGTTTCTCTGTAGCAAAAAGTTATAAAAAAAAAAAAAGGAGTCATATAATAAGTAAAATTTGAAATACTAGTTATGAAGAAACAAAAACATGGGTTGACCGACACTGAAATCAAAAAGTAGAAAATAAATAACCCATCAGAAACATGGTAGAAACATGCCACTTAAATTATCAAATCTCAAGAAGCTTTTATCATTTAGTGGAGGAAAGAATACAGGATTAGACAAACTTTATTCACTTGCAAATGGAGTTACCTTAAGTGTTCTTAGCTGTATTAAGTGTCCAAGGATACTCATCAGGCGATTAATTAACTCTTTTGATATCTTCCCCTGGCTTGCCTGCTGCAAATTTAAAAATAACATACTTATATTTCTTCGCAGACCAGGGAAAAGAAACAAAGAAAAATGATGCAAGTAAGTCAAAATGTTTTTCTTGGTCATAGTATCAAGTTACAAGTGACTGTAATCATATCAATGTTTCTCCATTACCGCTAATCTAGCAACTTTGGCAAGCTTCAGCTTTATTTCTCTGGGCAATCTCCTTTTGACTGCCTGGGATGAATTATCAGCTTCTTGGTTTTCCATAGCAGGTGGTCTTGCTGTGATATTTTACAAAAAGAAAAATTAAGAAGATAAATAAATAATTAAAATAGAGGGATCTCCCACTTAATCATCTACAAAACATGACATTTAACAAAATATCAAAACTTACATTCTGCAACCATCTTCTCCAACTCCCTGATAGCTTTTTCAAGCATCGAACCTTTTGGCCTTACACTAGAACCATCCTTTCTGAGCATATGAGAAGCTTTCTGCAAGATATTAGACACAGAATTAAAACCAGTAACACTGGATTATCAAGTTTGGAGTTCAAACAGTTCCAAGACTGGCAATGACCCAGTATAACTGAATAGCAGTTTTTGGTCCAATATGTGGCTAATACATCATTAAATTATATAAAAATATAAAGGGAAGACATTGCAAAGTACTTACTGTTGTTTGCATGGGATGCTTGCCCTCGGAAACATTGATATCCAGCAGTTCATGACTGCCATTTTTTTCTCTTTGTCGAGCAGATGGTTCCAGGTCATCAATATTTTGCAGTGGTTTCCCAGACTGGATTTTGGATTGTATATGTGCATTTTGATCATGATATTTCTGATTTGAAGCATCAGAAGGTCCACTTATGTCTTTCAATTTGTTGCTGACACTCTTTGACTGGAGATTTCCTATTTTCAGCCTATCAGTATCCTTTGCCTCAGCTAGAGATACAGAAACATCCCCATTTGAAACTTTAAGAGATGAAGGATCCAAGGTCGTTTTATGATCACCAGATTTTTTCTTGGAGGAAATTCCCGAAGCATTCAATTGATTCTGGGATCTCACTTCATCAAAACGTGCACCACCTTTCGAACCCAGATTTTGGGTGGGAATGTTTTTCCCAACTAATGGTGCTGACTTTGAGGTGGCTGCTTTAGTCAGCTTTGCATGTTTATGTGGCATACGACCATCATCATTCTCATTATGTGCCTTTGGCAAATCCTTTCTTCGCCTCTTCTTCGGTTGCTGATTAGGCATTATGGTAGGTTCAATGCTTAAAAATGGAAATAAAGGAAATTAGTTAAGCTAATATAAAAGAATTTTTCTAAATCAACTTAAATCTATTTAAGTTCTCTTCCTCATATAAAACATCTTCAACTTTGAGGCTCAGAGTAACTGAGAGTACAGCAGCAACGTAATCAAATTCAACAGATTGACACTATCTAACTGTAAAAACAGCTTATGTTGAAACCCTAAGTTTACAGTCAACCATAAATCCCCCAGAAGAGTCAAGAATCACTGGTCCCAGTTGCAACCTGATAAAATTGGATTTTACTGCATAGTAAGAAACCGGAAGCATTCCTATTTCCTCCTTTTCCCGAACACTAATAAGATATATTTTCCTAGAAAACCACCAATAAAACCGAGTAAACCAGACCACCAAGAATTCCAGCAACTAGTTGCTCAACTCTTTTTTTTTTCTTTGGGGGGGGGGGGGGGAGGGGGAGGGTCTTTTTGCCATCTTTGCTTTTGGCAAGCCCTAGTGAATCTATAAGGTCTAAAACTTGATCAACTTATGTTTACTGGAGAAAATGGCTAAAAACGTAAGAAATGGAATGTTCTGTATCAACAAGTTGTAGTACTGAAGTTTCTTTGTCAAGGAAGCCATAAATGCTGTGCTGCCAAAGGAATTTCTTAACCTTTAGGATACCCTTACATATTCAGCAGCATTGAATCTTAAAACTCAAGCATTCATAAGGCAAGTCCTATTTCATTAGTTGACAGCCGTAGTACTACACTCCTTTTCTGCAGTTGCAAATTCACAAAGAAGTGTGCTATATGCCTATAACTAAAATGAGATTTTGCATCCAAGTTCTTGAGCAACATTTGCTCCAACTGAAAATGAAAACTAATAATAATCAACTAAAGCAAATTGAGCAATCAATAAAGTGTGAATAAGAAAACTTACATGCGTTCCAACTTTCCCCTATTAACAAAGAATCCATCATGTTTTATTGCTGAATTATCAACTTCAAAATATTCATCCTGCAGAACAAATCATGAAGAAAAATCATACATAACTTAAAAAGTAATAATAATAATAGAAGAATATTATCAATTGCAGCTGCAAAAAGATCAACATAAACTTCCAATAAACAAATAATAGATACAAATACTAACCAGCTCAGCATCATCAATAAAAGAGTCTTCTGTATCATACTGATCGTCATCAGGAATATCATTTAGCTCTTCGTCATCACTACTATCCTTACCCTGAGACGGATTGGTGGTCACATTAGCATATTTAACTCCGCATACATATCCGTTGCACTAAAAATGTTTGCATATTGAGAACACTCATCCAGACACTAGCTGGTGGAAAGCCAAAAGTCAATAAAACAACTTTAAAGTTGTCAATGCAATATAACATACCATGTAAAGACGTTCAATCTTCTCAATAACAGCACTGAAACGATTCGGAGCAGGCTCATCTTTCCCTTTATTTTCCTCCGCTTGTCCCTAAATAAATTCAAGTTCAAACAAAGAATTTAACTCCACATCACAAAATCAATACGTAGTCTCTCTCCACAGAACACACCAACATCACGTGAACAACCAAAAAAAATCTCATGTAATTTCAAAGACTAATAAAACCACAAGCAAAAAGATTCATAACAAACTGGCATCAAAACAATCCCAAAAACAATGTAAGCAGCATAATAACTTGCCATAACTATTAATGATGAAAATAAAGCTCACCCCTAAATTGTAACACCAATCATTCAAATTCAACTCTGTGTCCGGATTACCTAAGGTTCTTGTTGGGTAAGTTTCACAATGAACAATTTACATCATGCAATCAATCAATAAACACAAAATGTATTAACCAACAATAAAAAAAATTGAACGGGCTTACAGTGGCTACGCGGGACTCAATGTTGGGGCGGGGAACAGGTTGCGGTTCGGGTGCGGATTTGGAGAGAAATTTATTGGCTTTGTTAGCGTCTTTCGTTAGCTTCTTCCACGACACGTACGTGGTCTCTCCGGGTCGGAGCTCCACCACAAACACTTGCCGGTCACCGGATTTCAGAAAAGAAGAAGTAGGTTTCGACGACGATGACTCGCCGCCGCCTACGGAACTGCCAGGCCTATCTTCCTCCATCGACAAATCCGGGCGGGGTCCAGAGGATCGTGATTCTAGGGTCTTCAAATTGGGGGATTCCACAATAATTTGAGAGACATAAAATGGGTTCAATAAGCGAGAGAGACAGAGAGAGAGAGATTGCGCGGGATAGCGAAACGTTTTTTTTTTTTGGAGGGTTTTTGCCGTTATTATTTATTTATTTATTTTCTTTTTACAGCGATTTGATTTTCTGCTCTTTGAAATTTTTCTTGCATTTTCTTTCCCGAGAAATTTTCCAAGAGAGAAAGGTGATGGGCTGCATCAGTGGGTCCAACTCCAAGCCCGTGGCGAACTACTGCCTGTAGTCCATTTAACTTTTGAAACCAAATGGGAAAAACAAATTACAACCATCACTTACTATTTTTTTTTTTTTTTTGTGCAACAGCCCCATTAGCGGGTAACAGTTTACGCAATGCTGGACCCGACTCGAATCACCAGCCCGGACCAATAGCGGAGGTTTTATCCGCAATCAATTTGCATATTTTTCCCTCTCAGACTTTCCCACACTTCCTCTGCTTCGAGACCCAGTCTCCTGCTGGCGCCATGTCTGCCACGACTCTCCTCTTCTCTCCGCCTGTCTACACTCTTAAAACCCTCTCTTTCACCGCCACCGCCGACAAACGCTTCTCTCCTCCACCAATAAAATTCACTTCCATCTCCCTCCCTTCCCTTACACGTCGTAAACCCTCCTTCATCGTGCGCTCCGACGACGGAGACGGCGACGGCGGCCCCGACGACTACGATATGGACGAAGACGAAATGGAGGAGCTCGACAACAAGAAAGACTACGACGTTGAGTACGACCCGCTGATTGCCGGTGGTGATGAAGATATTACGATGGTGGATAGTAAGAGCTTCGTGCACACGCAAGGCTGGGATTCAGAGATGGTGGTGGATTATAGAATTGATGAAGATGAGTTTCATAAAATTAGTCTGATGGAGTGTGATTTCTTCATAAGGAAGCCTCCCGATCCTGATAACGATGTGTACGATTTTAGAGAGGTTAGTGGCCCGTTTGAAGCACTTCTTTTTTCTAATAGTCAAAAAGTTTTCTTTTATTGAATGCAACACTGGAATTATTTTAGTGAGACTGAGAACAAAAGCACTTTGAAAAACGCACTAAAGTTATGTTCGTTTCTTGACATGGGTATTGCTTGTTTATTTATTTATTGCCATTACATTGCAGATGTATGTTACTCCCCCAGATACGGATATTTATGCAATACCAAAGGTTCTTGCTCCAATGCCGCAGAAGGTACCCACTGTTGTAGTTCTTGTTGCTTTTACAGTAGTTATCCCTTTTGTGATGTTTTTTGGTTTATTCCTCTATATGTTGCTTTAAAATAATTGTGAACAATCTTTTACCATTTAGTCTTCTGCAAAGTGTTTAATCACATGCACACAAGCATGGTTGGATTGGCTGTTCATATTTATATCCATACAGCTATTTTTGCAAAAGTTGAGGAAAATCTTGATAAATTAATTAGATGCTTAAGGTGAAACATTTAGGGTTGCTAAGGCAGTGCTACTGCCACCTTCTTCTTAGAGGATCTTGCACATATTCTGTCGTGTTATTCATTAAAGTGTTGCATCACTGTCGCATAGATACATTGGTGGTTTTTGAGACTTCGATATTTCTCCTTTTGTTCATTTGGATTATGTGACGTAATTTATTAATCATATGAGTAATTTCTTAAATTTTTTGATAGTAATGGGTACTTTTTCATTGTTGTCAAAATGTAGTATATTCGATGTGTGGTGAGTGATTATGGATGCTATAATGTTACCGAACCACCCATTGATGCACCTCGAGATCCAATGTACAAATCTGAGAGGGAGATCCATAAGGTATAAAGGATTTTTTTTTTTATATTATATGACTTCTATGTATTAAGAAGTCCCGTTAGATTTTGTAGCTTTATTTTTGTAACACCCCTGTCAATGGGTTCACCAGGCCAATTTACGTTGTAGGTATTATTGATAAAGCACTACAGGAACAGGAGGTTGCGCGATCCAGAATTTGTGCTTGATTTTGAGGAGATATATGTTATTGATTCTAAAACAAAGTCAATTACTAGAGCAAAAGTCTTGGTATGAATTTTTATTGTCTAGATTGGTTTTGAAGTCCCTTTAAATGTTGTTTATAGAGTGACTGTATGCTTCTTATCTCTTAAGTTCTTATTGGTAACTTGACTTTGTGATCTCTATAGTTTAGATGAACAATACTGTTCTGCAATTTCACGAGGATCGTGCTTTATATTTGACAATGGTGATGTTTAAGCACCTGCATCATTTCTTTTGGGCCTCAGTTTGGAATCTTTTTTTTTTTTCAAACAAGGGATGGCTAAAACGTAAGAGACTGATTGATATTTGTTTTAAATCCAGTGGTTATGCCCTGTAAACTTTTGAGTTGTATCAATTTCTTTTCCCAGCCTAACTTGGCTAAATTTATGCTATATAATTCAATTCTACAAATTTTTGGCTATATATGATGTAAAGGTCATAAGCATTCATCTTGTATCTTCATTTTTTCTCCGCAGGCTTGATACTTCACAATTATCATAAATTATGCCATGTCATGTCTTTTTTAGCAATGTTCTGTGGCTTTTGAGTAGTATTAATGTTTCTGTTTGCTGAGTCATGACCTTATGGAACCATTTTTCTTAAAATCGAGAACCTTCGTGTGAGTGTTGCGGAGAAATCTTGTGATTAATGCTTGGGTCTGTTTGCTGAATGCAATCACTTTTATTGTGTCTTGTAGTTCTTGTGTCTATAAGAAGAACGTTTGCTTCTATGTCTATTTATCTCCGAGTTTAGTCGTAAATAGATTACTCTTCCTGCTTTCTCATTTTTAATTCTATGTTCTTCAATTCATGTTATATTAGTTACCTTTGGAGGATTATTGTTTTAATGGTAACTATGTTGCCTATAGGTCACACTCCCAAGAAATAGGGACAGAAAGAGTGACTTACTCATAGTACGTGATAATGGAAACTCCTTCAAAATTATTCATGCAGTAAGTATCTCTTTCCCAAATTTCAATCACATTTCTGTTCTGTAATGCCTGATTCACCATTATATGTTTATGCTTGATAGAGTCAAAAAGAGGATGCCACCACTGTAATACAGAAGGAAGAGTGGGTCAAGACTAGAGCAGACATGGAGAGACATCTAAGAAAGCTTCGAGACTTCAATGTTTCGAATTGGTTCTAACCAAAAGCAGATTTTAGGCATCTTTTGATGAAGATGATTTGCAACAAAATGAAGATTGTTTAGATTTGGACCTGCAAATACACTAAACTGTGCTCATATTCAACTCCTGGTGCACAGAGGTTTTTGGCTTTCGGCTGATCTAGAAAATTTTGTAAGGTGTTTCCATTTGAGAAATGTATTTTTGTAAGTATGAAGAATATGCTTCACCTCTTAAACTATTTTGTTGTTGTATGCACCAAAATGTTCTCATTGCCGAGCGGAGAGTTACAATTTGTAGTATCTGATACAAAACTTCTTCAGATCATCGCAATTTTACGCGTGAATTTTTTATTATATAAACTTTATTTTCTGCCTACTTATTACTGTAGTGCTGTTGGGCTGAGAGGCCCATCGCCCATGACCTTTTATTTACTGGCAGCGTTTTAATTTTAACCCCTTACGCAAAGGACATTTCCGAATTTACCCTATGTCTATAACGCTTAAAAAGCATCTGGCATCGTCATTTTTTTTAATAAAAATTGCAGGATAATGAATTTAAGCAATAAATCATTTTATAATTTAGAATAAGTTTTTAAATTGCAAGATAATAACATAAAGATGAGGTTATTTACACTTTAAGTGATACTCTAAATACTTTATTTCTCTATACATTCATTTAATAATTTTAAAATCTTAATTTTCACTCTTCACACTCTCACGAATACTAAAATGGTCCTTCATTAAACTATATGCAATAAAGATTTTACTTTTCTATCTATAGCCATAAAATTATTTACTGCAGTCGAGTAACTTTCCTCTCCTTTGTCCTTCTTATTAAAAAAAAAAAGCCTATGATAATTTCTAAATCCTTCAAAAGAAAAAGTTGATGATTTTTTATTTTAAGTTAATTACTAAAGAAGGTGATTTTCTTTAGTCATGATTAGAAGTTCAAAAAATTGTTGTAGCTTGTTAATCCTCCATCGAAACTAATTGAGATGAGTGGTGGAAGAATTTCAACATTTTACATGAGTGTATATATGTGAAGTGAGACATTTAATTTATCATGTCATGTGAAAACAAGAATTAGAAAATTGTGATAAGAATCAATGTTTAAGTTAAAGGGTAAATTTTTTTTTTAAAAAAATCCTTAAAATTCATTCACTTCACTAAATAAAATTTAATGAATGCTCAGCATGGGTGCCAAGAGTATAAATTGTCTTCTATAGTAAAGTAGGCTTTGGACATTTAAGTAATATAAAATTTTATTAAATCAAGATTGGTCATGGTGGAATTTATAGTGCAAAAAATCCTTCCCTAACATAAAATGAATTTGAGATTTGTATCCGTGAAAAGCGAAGTAAGGGACAATTGGCTAAATAAAATTAATTAATTAATTAATTAAATGACGCTACATATTATTATTACTATTAGCCTTCTTTTTTATTGTAAGAATACATATTTTATGAGCATCTCCATGATGCTATATTAGTTGTAATCCAACTTATAATATACACTAACTATAAAATAATAAGCAGTGATCTAGTCATATACGTAAAAGCAAATATAAACATGAAAGAAATTCAATAGATGAAAATCGGGGGAACTTAAGTTTTTTCAAATTAAAATGCTCGTTGTATAAAAATCTCTCATTGAATATCTAAATTTCTTTTCTTCTTTTTTTTTTCCCGTGAGAGATTGTTGATTTCAATGCATTCGAATTTTAACTCTACACTAAAAAAAAAATCAAATTAATAATTTGTTTTATATGTAAAAAAAAATAATAATTTACTTCATTTTTATGGCGTACAAAGAATAAACATCAAAAGCTGGGAGCTAGCTAGGATTGCATATTGTACAAACGAACGCATCAACATGATCAGGCCAGTTCCCATGGGTTTGTTTAGGGTTTGAGATCATATTAGATGATAGAGATAGGATAGTTCAGTTACCTATCCTCCTAGCTAAGGTCCCTTTTTTTTATTTTTTATTGGGAGAACTTGACAGTCTTTGACTCTGAAAATCATATTCTTTCCTTAATTAGACGACAATGGGGCACGAAAAATACGAGTCCCCTTTTCCCTCTTTTGGACCTTTCTTTCATCAGCTCAACTGTATTGTTGTTGCCAACTGAGAAAACTAAACCCTACTTTGTTTCTCGATTTGATGGTTTAGATCTTATTATTTATACCATATTTAGTCCCATCACTCAAACCCTAGACAAGACCATTTCACGCCCACTCCAATCAAGTCCTTAGAGATCTTGACACGTATCCGCTGCCATTGTCACAGCTTCACTGTTACGTATCAGACACAACTTATATTATTAGAGCTAATGTGCCATAGCGATAGATTACAGATCGATCTTGTTTTCCAAATGGTTTCTCTGCGGGATAATTACATTTGGCTTTCTACTGTTTACAGTGTACCAAATGAAGATGTAGTTTATTGATTTGCATTATATTAACTTCTTTTGGAATAAATAAATTCACTACTAATGAAGTAATTCTTAAATATACAAATGAACCTATCTTTATTCGGGAAAGCATAAAAAACATGGGGCCTAAATGTTATCACCCCGTTTAACAATGTAAATTATAATAAATCTTGTGTCTTGTCCGTGTTTCCTTATTGTAATAAGCCTCATAAACCCTAAAGCTCATGGGTTATTATGATAAAATCAGTCATAGAGAGTTAGACAGAGAGAATCAGTGAGACCAATGGTTAACAAGTTGAAACAAAACTAACAAAGCCAAAATGAAAAAGCAAATTAATTAAGTGTCAGATAATTGAAATGGCTTGGCATTTTCACCAACCCATAAACAAACCCTTGCTTTCTGAGTCACTTGGAAAGCTTCATTATTCTCAAACTCATAATAGAAACCTCCTCTGCTGCTTTCCTCCCTCGTTTTTACCACCTTTTAATTTACTTATCTCTCCGTATCGTCCCCACTTCTGCAAGCAATAAGAACACAATAGAAGAAGGCAGGTGAAGAAAGAAAGCAACTGGGCTCTTTGTGAAAAATTAAAAGAAAATAAAAGACAAAAAACAAAGATGGGGAGAGGAAAGATTGAGATCAAGAGGATTGAGAACTTGAGCAATAGGCAGGTGACTTATTCAAAGAGAAGAAACGGGTTGATTAAGAAAGCTAAGGAGATTGCTGTTCTTTGTGATGCTAAAGTTTCTCTCATTATTGTTGCTAGTTCTGGCAAGATGCACGAATACTCTAGTGCTCCGTACGGATCTATTTTCTTGTTGCATTTCTTTTCCTTGTTCTTGGTTATTTCATCAGCTTCTTCGAGTTTAAATTCGTGTAACTGAATTTTTATTTTTTTATTATTATTTTATATATTTTTTATTTGGTTTGATGGTGAAGGATGTTTGAGATTTTAGAGGCGTATCACAAGCAGTCTGGAAAGAAGCTCTGGGATGCGAAGCATGAGGTATGGTGTTTGTTTTGTTTTGTCTGAACTGAAATGATGTATCTGAACAAGTTACAAGCACGGTCCAATGATCAAATGATAAGGGTCTGTTTGCTAAAAACATGTAAAGAAACATGAAACTGTTGATTCTATGAACAGATCTATAAATGGGATGTGTTGTAGCTTCTTGCCTCTCTCTCTTTGTTCTCTTTTTCGTGAATATTTTATCGAAAAAGAAACATAAAACAACAAGAGATGTAACGTCTATGAACAGATCTGGTAATACCATGTATTCTCCTCCTTCCTTTTCCTTGCTAAAATATAACAATAATTATTATAGGGAATTTAAACCCTCCAAACGCATTCATAATATGTAGAGTCAACTCTAGGGTATTCTTTTCATTAGAGCACAGTATAACCAGCAGATATTACATGTTTATGAAGACAGATCTGTCAACAAACTGCTCTTTTTTTTTTTTTTAATTTTTGTGTCATGAAGTAATAATTAATATACATTACCTAGTATACTTGATTGTAAATAAGTAACTGTAATTATTTAATTTTCTTTGTCAACGTCAACACACAGAACCTCAGCAATGAAATTGATAGAATCAAGAAAGAGAATGACAGCATGCAGATCAGGCTCCGGTAAAATCTTTCAGTTTGCTTCCTTGTTTGATTTCTCTCTTTCTCAATTTGTCAGTTAATCAATGTTGCAAGCGTTGTTTTTGTTCAGGCACCTCAAGGGAGAGGATGTTACGTCTTTGAACCACAAAGAGCTCATGGCCTTAGAGGATGCCCTTGAAAATGGCCTCACCGGTATTCGCAACAAACAGGCCAGTCCATAGTCTATATATATATATTCTTATAAATTTATATACAACCCCTTCCCCTTGCTAGGCTTTTAATTAATAAGAGGGTCTAATCTTTCTGATCTTTACTTGTTTCCCTTGTGACAGGATGAGATGCTGGAGAGGATGAGGAAAAATGTATGTATATTAAAAGCAGTAATCTTCGCTTAGTCTTTCTATAAGATTGTTATCTGTTTTCTTGTTTCAATTTACTACCATAAATATTGGAAGGTCGAATAGAAATTTGCCAGCCACTATCTGCCTAATTTATTTTGCAATTTTTTTTATGGTTAAACATAGGGAAAAATGCTGGAGGAGGAGCATAATTACCTCAAATATGTTCTGGTATATTGACTCTATCTTCTTTTAATTTTTGTTCTCACTTATTGTACACAAATTAAAATGATAGCTATCTGGGAAAAAATATAAAAAAGAGCCAATAAGGAAATGTGTGGAAACTGTCTTAATAAGCTGGAAGTTTAAAAATAATATTATTGATCGAACTTCGAATCCTTCTGAACTTCAAAAAAATTGACTCTATAACTAGAATTGGTGGTAGGAAATTAATTTGTTGCATACATATTGGAGAAGCATCTTGAATGCAATGTAATTGATTATTGATTGCAGACAGAAGAAAATTGAAAATTTATGCTTGACATGATGGGTGAAGCATCTTTGAATTATACATATGCAAGTAGCTTATATCGATGGTTGTAGACTTGGAAAGAAGCAGCGATGATCAATTAATTTTGTTATTTTCAGCGGCAACAGGAGGTAGCTAAGCAACAACAACATATGGCTTTGGAAAATAACGTGAGAGAGATTGATCCCAATGGATTTCATCACCGAGAGAATCACCAGTACAGTTCACATATGCCTCTCGCCTTCCGTGTGCAGCCTATTCAGCCAAATCTCCAGGAGAGGATCTGAATCTTCCTCCTAGTTTGAAAATTAAGCACTTTGAGGTAGCATTTAGGAGGATTTGTAGTACAAGTGGCCCAATAATTAAGCTTAAGGATTTGTGCACTTAAGAAAACTTGTATAACAATTTTATGAACTTGTTGGCGTCCTAACTTAACTGTCTGATTAACTAGCTATGAGGCATGTTTTGATAAACTTTTTTTTCTCACTTTGCTATATGTAGCAGCAGTAAGTACGGGGCTTTCGTGTCTATGCCTATGGACACATATATATTTAGCTATCTCTTTTGTGTGCATTTCTGGCCAAAAGTTACAACAATTTTCAAACTGATTTACAAAATTTCAGTAACCTTTGAGATTATGAGTAGGATTTTGTGTTGGTATCTAGAGGATGATCTTCTATATACATTAAAAGAGTGGCTATGACGACCATAAACAAACCCATAAAACAATGGTATATATTTAAAGAGTGGCTTGGCATATTCAAGTGTCGATAGCCACTAACAAACCCGCAAAAAGAAACCTTATCACACAAGTAGCAGATTTTTTTTTCCAAAACAGGTTTGTTAATTTTTTCAAATCATCTGTAATAGTTTACCAAAATTGGAACGCAACAAATTAATTGAGCAAATCTAGTTTATCCCCCTATAATCAATCATCAATTCTGTATCTTAAAATATTCCGTGGGCTGCCATGATATGTAGATTACTTTATTACTGATGTTGCTACACATATCACACACGTGCACGCGCGCGCACACACACATATATATATGGACAGCCTATCTTATAACTTTCATTCATGATATAGCTTCTTTCAATCAATAGAAAAAGAGGGGAAAAAAATGAAAACTACTTTTTCAGTCTCTGTCGTGCTCTTACTTGTGCTCTTCATCACTACAGGTAATTAAACTTTGAAATCTGAGTTTCTTTAATTTCAGTAAGACTATTTAAGTGTTTTATTGGAATGGTTGAAATTAATACCCACAACGTTATATTACTTCCTTAGTCAAGTATTATCGAAATTAAACTTCTGTATAGGGAAACAATTATGTTTATTCGATTACTATTCACATTATTTCATGAAGTTCATATTGAGTGCAGTGAGAAAAAACGAGTACAAACGTGCGAAAAGAAAAAGGACAAAAAAGTTTACATTTGGAGCTTAAGAAAAATTGTCACAAATGTCTATCTAAGTTTTTTTTTTTTTTTTTTAGACATGGACATTTGCATGTTTTAAAAATTAGATTTAATTTCTAATTAGAGTTATGAAACCTAAACTCCATATACAACAGTGTACATGTATTAATTATTGATCAAATCCGAATTTTAAATGTGGATGCCTCATATATAAATTAATAAAGCCTTGAAGAATTCATCCGAATCTGTTCATGTACTTATTTTATCTGTGTGCATTAATTTTTTTAAACAATTATTCTGGTTGTAAGTTGTGGATATTTTTTTTAATTATTATTACTATTATTATTATTGGCTGTAGGCAATGAGCTAATCATGGTGAATGCTGATTGCGATAAATTTTTGGACCCTGGACCGAAAGGTTGTGTGGATGAGAATTGCTATTATGCTTGTAAGGCGATGTTTGGATCAAATGCTAAAGGGAAATGCACTGCATTTTCTCTTTACTGTCATTGTACTTACCCTTGTTAATTAGAGTGCAGCATCAACTAATTAAAGTATTAAATAAGATCATGGATCTTAATTAATTAATATCGATACTGTGCTCCGATATTTTTTTTTTCTTTTTGAGTTCTCGCGAATTTGTGGTCTAAACGCACCTTGACGTTCGGTTCGAGTTTTAAAAATAAATTTGACGCATGGTCAGTTGACCCAAAAACAAAAAAAAAAAATTATATTTGGACCTAAGACAGGTGGATTTTTATTTTCAAATATTTGTGATAGAAACTTTCCTCTACATGCCGGTGACCTTTTAGCGTTTTCTCATTCATTTGATGAGAATGATAGTTCATTTCTAATCCAAAAATAAATTTTACATTAGAAGTACCGAGGGTTGTGAAGTACGCATAATGCGCCCTTTGATCGCGTGCTTTAATTGCGAAGAAGGCCGCATGGGCCCTACGGTTTCTTGTTTGATCGTAACCTATTGGACAGTTTATTACGCACCCTCAAAATTACATTATTTCCTTAAGACGACTGGGGAGCACGCCAGAAATACTTATGCTCCCTTTTCCTCTTTTGACCAATTTCTTTATTAGCTCCACATAATTAATTAGCTTTTAAACCCCACTTTTGATTGTGATTTGATGGTTAAGGTTTGCTACTATTATACCATATTCAGTTCCAGCACTCATTACCCTGGACAAGACAATACCCGTAACATCTTCAATCGAGTCCTGTCCAAATTTCTATATTTAAACTTCCCTATGAACCTAAGCTCTTTGGATTAGTATCAATCAAAAAGAGACAGAGAATCATAGAGACCGGCGGTTAAAAATGTGAACGTACGGATAAAAAGCCAACCCAATGGTCATAAAAATTACTAATAATGCAGACGTTGGCTTGGCTTTTTCATTGAACTCATAAACAAAACCCTAGCTTACTCACCCCACTTTGAAAGTTCATTAACTTCAAACCAATTATAGAAAGCTCCTTCGATGCCATTACTTTACTCTCCTTTCTTTTTTTTCCTTTTTTTTTTAATCTCTTCATATCTTCTGCACCGTGCAAACAATAAGAAGAACAAGGAGAAGAGAGAGGAAAAAGAGGGGGGGGCCAAAAAAGATGGGGAGAGGCAAGATCGAGATCAAGAGAATAGAGAACGCAAGCAACAGGCAGGTGACTTATTCAAAGAGAAGAAACGGAATCATCAAGAAGGCAAAGGAGATCTCTGTGCTCTGTGATGCTAAAGTTTCTCTCATCATTTACGCTAGCTCTGGCAAGATGCATGATTACTGTAGCCCTTCTACTTCGTATGGCTTCCTAATAATTTACAACCTTTATCTATGTTTCTATGTTCTTTGAAATCTTTTGATTGGTGATGGGTAATATTATTATTTTTTTTTTGGCGTTATTTTGAAGGTTGGTTGAAATTCTGGAGCAATATCACAGACAGTCAGGGAAGAGATTGTGGGATCCTAAGCATGAGGTAAATAGAATATTATATAATTGCTGTACGTAGTTAGGAATTAAGTACCATGCCGTTTATTATTTTTTTACCTTAAAGAATCTGAACTTCCATGTATGCTCCAATGGAAAATGACATGATTTTCGTTTGCTAAAAGTATGTAAAGTAACATGAAGTATGAAATATATGAACTGATTTACAAATAGGTATCTGCATATATATTTTAATGTTTTTATATGCAAGAATCCTAAAACTCTGTATCTATTACCAGATCTGGTAATAAATACATGCTATTACTCCCTTTCCTTTTCCTTGCAAAAATGTTATGTAGATCTGTGTGTTAACCAGGCTCTAGCTGCCTCTAAATTTTGAATATTTTATAACATCTTTGCGATAATAAAGTGACTATTAGGGATTTTTTCCCTTTTTCGTATTAACCAACATGTACAAGATAATCACTTGCAGAACCTCAGCAATGAAATTGAAAGAATCAAGAAAGAGAATGATAGCTTGCAGATCAAGCTCAGGTAATATATATATATATATATATATATATATATCTCCTTAGTTGTGTTTGTTTCTGTCTCTTAACTCTTCTCTCTATCAAAAAATTTAGTTGTTATAAACATATTTTAGACACCTAAATGGGGAGGATATCTCATCTCTGAACCCTAAAGAGCTCATTGCCTTAGAGGATGCCCTCGAAAATGGCCTTGTCAGCATCCGTGACAAACAGGTCAGATTATATTCACTAGATTGGAGCTATTGGTGAACAAAATGTTTGTGTTTAACTAATTACTTTGAAAATGGTCTAATCTTTCTACTATGTTTGCATTGCTGACAGAGTGAAAAGATGGAAAGGATGAGGAAAAATGTATGTTTAAAGCAAGCAATCAACCAATACCTTAAATTGATTTTTATGAGCAATTTATTGGACCTGTCTTCGCTCTTTAGCATATTGAGTTATATTTTCCTCTCTTTTGCTCAGGGAAAAAGTATGGAGGAGGAGCATAATTACCTCAAATTTGTTCTGGTATATGTTTCATTCCTTCTCTCATACTCAAAGCATCTGTTCTTAAATTGTTTAGTTAATCATGGGAATATATTGTACGCAAATTTTATATAAAAATGGATGTGGCAATTATCAGTGTTCAGTGCTTTCAGTTTTCACAATGGAGCAGACTTGATGTTTTGTGTGTATCAAATCAATATATTTTCTTTCCTATAATTTTTTAACTTTGAAGCTCAAAATACATGGAAATGTGATTTAACTTGGTGGTTTTATTACCTTCTGTTGGTGTGCGATTCTAAAAATATGTTTTACGTTTTACAAATTCGAGAATGATTATAAATTTTGTCTAAAATGCAACTCATTGTTCACGGGTTAGTCTTAAACTCAAAAACCTCCAAAATAATGTCCTAATTACAATAACTGGCACATGGACCTTTTAGGGGTTTAATTATTTTGCCTTCAGAATCTTTAGTGCCTGTACGTCTAGCTACCTGTAGTTCACTATCTGTAATTTAGGTAATAATAACCCATATTAATTGCAAATCACCAGAGGCCAAAGTTAATTAGCATTTTTGTTACACAGAGGCAACAGGAGATTGCAAGACAGCAACAGGAGCTTGCCATGGAGAACAGTGTGATGGCTGAGATTGATTATCAAAGAGAGAATCATTATGACTACGCCTACCATGTGCAGCCCACTCAGCCTAATCTTCAAGAAAGGATCTAATAAAACTCTCGGGTTCTTTTCTTAAAAGGCACTTTCATCGTTTTAGGTTCTGTGATGGAATTAGTGACCTTGATATTAATGAATTAACCTCGTTATAGTAGTTAAAAATTATTGTACAATAAGTTGAACTTGTATGGTGGGAGTGGATGATTACACCACTGAGTGTAATTGAGTCGCTACAATTATGGTTTTAGTTTTGTAATATGTTATGACATCCATTTTATATATAACCATTCTCCAATGAAGATATTTACATATTTTAGAATACAAATTTAAAAAGCTAAACTATGCGTCCTCTACATCAATGAAACCTTATTTATGCCATACATGCATGTTACTTGAACAATTTTAATTTTACACACTATCACTTATGATTTTCTTCTGTGAGTTTTATCACAGTTTTATCCACTTGCCGCAAAAAGATTATTCATGTAAAGTTCAATGCATTACCTTTCAAAGAAAAGTCAATATTTCATGAAGCGCGATAAAGGAAAGTAAAATTTTGATGGATAATTAACCTGGCCAAAACTCTGCAAAATAAGTCACAACATGCAAAAGTAATGTGCAAGTGGGGGAACTAGCAAAGGATGTAAACTCTAGTAGTAAAATATTCCGTAATTAATTCTGGCGTGCATGTAGAATTATACAAACTCAGTAGTAATGTTTAGTCCATTTTGTGTGAAAGAAATACAAGGCATATGCTGTTTTTCATGAAAATCAATAGGCAAGGCCCAGGGTTGAAACTTTCCTGGTCAGTGGTGAATAATCTCCTTCGACATTAAATCAGACGCTGATATTTGAGTACAGAAAATTTTCATGGCCAACTTTTGATTCATTCACAGGCATCACAGCACTCTTGTCTCATACTAACAAAAAAAAAAAAAACTCAGTTGCTTCCTTCTACGCATTCCAAGCACCCCCCAACTTCTAGTATCGTGTCTTCTGTTCATACAAAGCCGCATTTTCAGGTATCAAATTGAGAGACGCCTCCCAATTTTTCCAAGTGCTTCCCGAATTTCTCATCCTTGATATTGAAAACATGTCAACGAAGAAGTGAAAAGAAAGCATGGCAAATAACAACAGCAACCTACCACAGACATGACATGATATAACCTGCTCTAAAATTTTCCAACACGTTTCAAATAAGGAAATAGTCCTTTAAATACATAACATCCAACTTTAATTGTCAGTAACTCTAGATTAAACAACTTTGCAAGTAAGTATCATACGGAACAATTTCACACTTGCAATTTTGCAATTGGGTTAGCCTAATTATTTCTTTCAAAAGCAATCCATACACTAACAAAAATTATGTATTATGTATTTCAATCGAAAAAGCACTAGTAAAGCTATGGTAAAGAAAGGGTGTGTACATCCGCGAGCTTTCCCTTGGACTGGGAATGATTCGGCAAGTCGTTTAGTTTCCAAGGGCACTGAAGTTTATTATCTCTATTGTCCCTTTGAGCTTTATATCACTTGATTCATGTTCTTGGTCTTGTTGACATAAAACTTTTTCATTGATACATCCTGATTTTCCCAAATATTTTGAACAGAGAATAGAAACATGTAAACGTTCCCATAATGTTAAGGAGTGCACTGAAGATTATCATGTTAACTGGGGTCAATTGAAATCTATTCTCCACTTAATCGTTAACAAAGTGTAGTTATATTTTCAACCCGCAAATTTTGTAAACACACCCAATTTCTGAAAAATAATTGCAGCAAATTCGCATTTTCTTTTTTAAATTCCAAATCAACAATTAGTTTTGACAATTAATCAACAAAATCATTCTTATAATCTTTTTATTATAATTAGGTCCTTTGACCATTAAATTGACTACTTTACCCTTATAACATAAAACGATCAAATTACCCCCAAAATATTTGCTATTGTATCTAATAGTTTAAGACTTAATTTTATAACTTATATAATCTAATTTTTTAAAATGTAATTTATAATTTTCAGTGTCAACATATAAATAACATAAATTTTACATCCTAATAAATTTCACAACTATCATGTTGAAGACATTTTGTTAGTTTATTGGAATTAAACTGATTTTATTTTTACCTTATAAGGATAAAATATTTAAATTAAACTTATTTTAAGTGACTTTAGTGATCAAATTTTGTAAAAAAAATAAATAAATAATAAATTTAAATGATTAATTCTCTAGACTTCTTCTTATTTGAATTTTTTAAAAATAATGTGGATTTATTGTAATTATTTTTTGAAAGTTGAATGCATTTAGAAAAATAAGTTATACATTTGTCCATTGATAAGACCATTTATTATTTTTTAAAGTTCGATTTTGCCCCCAGATGAACGATATAGCCAAGAGAAATGGTGTGGAAATATCCCCACCCTTTAATAAAAGAGTAAATTTCTTTTTACCCATTATTAGAATGATAATTCTTAATTGACCCCTGAAAACATTAATTTACTCTCATTTTCATTCAAAAGAAAAGGATAAAGCCCATTTACATTGATGAACGACAATCCTTAATTGACACCCCCAAAAAATTGTAAAAATATTAATTTACCTCTATTTTCATTTAAAACATGAGGATAACATGGTTAATAAATGATTTACCTATAAATTTTTTTACAAATTATTCTTGTTACTTCACTACATGTGACTTTTACCATTCTAGTCAAAATGAATTTGCCTTTTAATGCACTTCCTAAACCATTTTGCATTTTCTTTCTTATATCTTTTGTTTATTAATAAAATGACACTATATTTTAATTTTAATCTTTATCTCTCATAGATAAATAATGAAAGTTTGACTGTTCTTGTTCCAACACACATTGATGATTGATTGATTCAAGATAATGATATTGGGTCAAAAGGCTTGTTTGAAGAGTCTGGAGAAGGAGCTCAGTTGAAACACAAAGCCAAAATATTGATCTAATAGGGCCAAGCCAAAAATTGAGCACAAATGACAATGAACAGCCTAAGATGCTGATTCAATAAGGCTTGGCCTGTTGAACTACCACTTACTTACTATGCACTTAGGGTCATTCACTGCACACGGAGGAAGGCCTAAAACATTACCAAATACTGAGTAAAGTCATGCGGCAAGGGATATTAAGGAGAATCGCACACCATTATTGAGTGCTAAAGAGGGCCACATCCTAGTGGACATTAAAGAGAGTCGTATAACACTATTGGGTACTAGAAAGATAATGGATATGATTAAGTAATGATGCACCTACAATTTTTTTAACAAATTATTCTTATGATTCTATTTCTTTTATTATTCATAATTTTTATGATTCTGGTAAAAATGAATTTACCTTTTAACATGGCGTCATAAATCATTTTTGTAATTTCTTTCTTATATTTTTTTGTTAATAAAATGACAACATTTTAAAATCTTTTTATCTTATAGGGGTAATAATGAAATCTAATTGCTCTCACTTCAACGTATATTGAAGAGAGATTGCATCAAAATGATGATAACATTAGGTCGAAAGGCTTTTGTAAAGAGTTAGAGAAAGGCTAAGACATAAAGATTCAAGATGCTAATCCAATCGCACTAGGTTAATAATCGAGTCCAACCTACATTAAATAGATTTAAGACACTAATTTAGTTGGGCTTACCCAATTGAACTACTACTTATACAATATCCATTAATGGCCATGCATTGCGTGCTTATGAGAGCTATACACCACTATTAGATACTGAGTATGGCCATGAGTTAGTAAATATTAAGTAGAGCCAGATAACACTATTAGATATTAAGAGTGTCATGCATCGGTGGGCATAAAAGATAGCCATGCACCAATATTAGGTACTAAAAGGCAATATATATGATTTAGCAACAATGTACCTATAATTTTTTTTTTTTACAATACTTCTTACTCTATTTCCTTCACCACTTGGAACTTTATGACTTTGGTTAAAATGAGTTTGACTTTTAATATGGCTTTTTAAATTATTTTTCTAATTTATTTTGTATATTTTTTGTTTATTAATAAAATGGCAATGTTTTAAGTCTTTTTGTCTTACAAGATGATAATGAAAGTCTGGATGCTCTCGTCCAAATACATATCAGGCATCAAGAGTTAAAGAAAGACCTGTGCCAAAACACAAAGGCTCAAGATGTCAATCTAATTAAGTTAGGCTAACTATTAAGCCTAAATCACACTGAACAGATTGATTACTTGAAGCACCATTTATACACTGTGCATTAAAGGTGCACTACACACACAAAAAAGCCATAAACCATTATTGGATATAGAATAGGGTTGCACACCATTGGGCATTAAAAAGAGCCCACATCACTATTGGGTGCTAAAGAGTACCGCGTACTAGTGAATATTAAAGGTGCACACTGTGATCGAGTATTAAAAAGATAACACATATGATTAAATAATGGTGCACCTATAATTTTTTTTTATATAAATTTTTCTTATTACATTATTTCTTTCACTATCCATACATTTTACAATAATGATGACTTTGGGCTGGAAAGCTTGCATAAAGAATATAAAAATAACCAGGTTAAGATACAGAAACTTAAAACACTAATCAAATTAAGTTACGCTAAGATTCGAGCCTAAACCAAACTAAATAAACTTAAGATATTGATTTAGTTAGTCTAGCTAATCAAACCATCATTCAACACTGTGTATTGAGAGTCACGTACCAATATTGGTACTAAAAAAGGCCACATGCTAATAGGTATTGTGGAGAAACCGTGTACCACTATTAAATGTTGACGAAGGCTATGTGCTAGTGGACATTAGGGAGAACCACACATCACCGTTAGGTACTGAGAAGGGTATTATGTCATTAGACACTAAAAATAGTCTCACACTACTATTGGGTACTAAAAAAGGTAATGTATTATTAAGCATTAAGGAGATTCACGTGCCACCATTAGTCACCAAGGAGAAGTCGGGCATTCTTTCCACCTATTGAGCTTTACTTTAAATAACTAAAACTTATGCAAAGAATGACGATTGAATTATGTAATTTTTATTATTTTATTCTCTTATTTACATGATGGATAGTAATTAGATTTAATTGTTTATATTTTTTACGGATTCATTTTGTTGTTACATTATATGCCTTCCTTTGTTTATCATGGTTATATCTATTTATACTTTTTTAAAAAATTAAAACATGAATTAAGATTTGTTGTTCACTAACTAGGTGTTTAGGTTTTTCTTGTGGATGTTATTGGTGATAAAGAAAGTTAATTAATATGTATGATAATATGTATAGTTGTGTTTAGAAATTGGTGTAGCATGAGATTTATTTGAATAAGAGTCAAATTAAAGCAGATGTTTGGGAAGTGAAAGTTAAAAGATTGTGCTTTAGAAAAAAAAAAGTTTCAATATAGTATTTAGAGTCATTTGAACATAAAAATTTATACTTGGGAAAAGTACCTCAATAGTAATTGTTCATTGAGCAATTATAATAAATAACATAAATAGAAAGCTAGTCAAAGTTGTCTTTCATTTATGGCGACTATAGTTGTTGTGGAATAGGAAACTAGTATTTTACTGAGGTAAAAATAGGTAATAATAACCAAACATTATCATTTGACTTGATGCCTACAAAATACCATTGCTTGTCAGTTATCTTTTTATGAGGAATGGGCTATGATAGAGAAAAAAAAAGTGATACTTTAGTTAAGTTGAAGAGAAAACACTTGTGGATAAATAGTGATTTCATAAACCTTTTAAATTTCCTCATACCTAAAACCTATGACTAGATTATCTAAACATTGTGTTTATCATGACCAGCTGAAGGATGAAATCAATGTCAGTAGTGGCTCTCAAGCACGAGATGTAAAAGGTATAGAAGAGAAACTGATGTCTTAAGCAATACAAAGAAAGTTACCCATGACTAAAATTTTAAAGCGTGAAATGCCTTTAAAATATTACCCCGTATTAGTTCACCTATAAATTTTATTCAATAAGGTGTTCCAAAAAATGTTAATAAATTTGATTATTTTTCTTTTAAATAGGATATAAAAAGATAAATGAAAGAATTGATGTGGATAATAAAGGTTGCATGTGACCGAAATGTTACCTTTACAATATTGTGAAATATCTTTAGATGTTGTATCTTTATTACCTAAGAATGATGTTCAACTAGTTGATCAAAAAATGATAAAAATGATGCTTTTTCTTCTTTCGAAAGGAGGTTGTAGAAAAGAAAATGAGTATTTGTGGCTAAATTTTGCTTCCTCAAGACTACTCTAGAACTAACACCTAGGATTTGTTTATTAAAAAAATTTAGTTAATAACATAAGTTGATAGGCGATGAAGACATTTTTGTTAGATCTTTAGAATATGTTGTGCAGGAGAAAATTTTATACTTTTAATGGGAATAAAGATTGATATTTGTGGGTGTATTATCAATAGATAAATATTAAGTATAGCACACCTATATAACACTTAGACAACTCTTACACAAAAGTTATTGAGTAAGTCCTAAGCCTTTCGATTAACTAAATTAAGATGTATACAAAACAATTAAAGAGAAGATTGAGCAATTGAACCAAAGAGGGTGTGTGTACGAGAGAATTTAAGAGCTCACTTTAAATTACTCGTAAGTTTGCTTGCTTATTGCATTTGAATAAAATGATAAGTGTCAAACCCTATTTAACGGGGGCTTGCCTAGCTTCACTAGTTATAGAATGTTTTTAAATTTAAAGAGTTCTCATGATTTAGAGAACTCTTAATTTCTAGTAATATCTTAGAGATTTCTATATATATACACGCAGAGCATTCACATTCTAGCAATATCTAAACAATACAAATTGTGTACAAATAAAAAAAGAGTTCTAGAATTAAAACCTTCTATACACAGGGCCGAATTTACACATCTCGACTTGTGTAGTTAACCTCTTTGGTTGAAAATTTGGGCTAGTCATAATAATATGTTGTCTTTCCAATAATGTATGTAAGGTTTTACTATAATCAACACCCATGGCTAAGGAATGATTTGTTATAAAAGAGAAAATGATTTTTTTGGTAGGATACAGAATGATCTTTTCCATTTATTTGGGTAGTTATTTTTTATTAAATATTATAGCAACAATGCCATTTTTTTGGTTTGTGACCATGAAAAATTAAAGTAATGTTTATATCATGTAGATGCTTGGTGATATTGTGGGCATATATATCATAGTGATGCCTACCTATATGCATATACAAATTGATCATCACTGCATTTGTGTGTGTGCCAAATAGAAAATAAGTGCTAATTAGTAATTATACAACTGGTCAAAATCTGAAATTTTATGCAAGCCCAAGCCCATCCTCACCTCAAGCTCTATAAACTAGTTTGTCACAGTTATTTTTATGAGTTTGGTCTGTGTCATAATAATCTAGTAGAGTAAGCTTTCCAACATTTTTTTAAAATTCTTATAATATTTGTTTTGAATTTATTTTTTAAAGTACTCTCAGTTGCATTAATAAAATATAAATTATTTTATTAAAAATAACCATTTTTTGATAAATTTTTTTCCAAAAAAATATTTCTTTTAAAATTATATGCAAATCCTAGAATATTGAATTTGTTTTAATTTTTTTATTATATAATTTTTTTCCTAACTCTAAACTCTAGTAATTTTCTTCAAATAAAATATTTTAATTAACATTCAAAATATAAATATAAATTATAAAAATAGGGTGGGTGTAAAAATTATCTCAAAAATAATTTATGTAAGTGTTTAATTAAATTTTTATTCAAAAAATAATTAATTTGTGTTTAAGTAATTTCAAGTAAAAAGGAATTTCATAAGAAACCTTGAGAGGTGTCAACCCTTGTTGTTAATATCTTTGTGGGCACGCCCCCATAAGTCTTAAATATATCACTCAACCATTTTTATTTATAGAATCATATCATTCCACTCTTGATTATGCATATAAGTTGTATTTGACATATTATTTTGTATTAGCTTTATTCTATTAAGTTGTATTGCATCATATCATATTAAACCGTAATGCAATAGTATGTTTAGTATGGTACGTACTATATTTTATAAAATAATATTTTTATTTAATTAATAATTTAAGTTTAATTTAAATTTTTTGTTGTTGTTATATTTGATTAATTATTTAAATTTTTATAATTAAAATAAATATTTTTCACCATCAGCCACCAAAGTGTTGCTACCTTCATTGTGCTTTAATGTCATTTGAACTATATTTTAGTATCATTAGAATTATCATTTCTTAGGGTACACAATAATGCAACGATTATTGACAAAGGAATTGTCGTTTGGCATAAATCTGCGATCAAAGTTTTATTATAAAAACTGCTAATAAAATAATAAATTATAAAATAAATTATTTTTACAAAGTTTACAAAAAACTATTTTTATAAAAAAATTATAAAATAAGTAGATTATTGAATTTCAATGGCAATCCTAAATTGACCCTTAATCAAATAACATGAGGATTTCTCTCATTTTTCCAATATTTCAACCTTGTATTGTATGTGATTAAATAATTAGTTTATTAGTGCATGTAAAAATGTATTTTGGCATCTATTCTTATTTTTATTTTATAAAATCAGATCAAGTATTAATTAGATGGTTTGTCTAATCACTTTTCACAATTTATTTTTAAAAGGTCGTTTAATTTTATGTCTAATGCTCTAAATGTTAATTTGTTTTTTCAACTTATTGCTTATTAAAAAAATTTTCATTTGAATCAAAAATAATGTAAGATTTTTTCTTTTTTCTAAATATGAATTCTTTTATTGGAAATCTATAGTTGTACTCCTCATAAGTCAGAACTAGCATCCATAATTCACGTATTTTCAACCTAGCATAAAAAACCTAATATTATATCGTCATTTACCGCAAACATTATGGATCAAACTAAGTCAACACCAAGCACCTTTTGAAATGCAGTCAAAGCCTATCGCAACGCGGCACGAATTTTTAAAGAGGAAATGGAATTTTCAAAGGTTGTTTGGCGGTGTCATTGGGATCAAAATCTTCTCTTTTTGGCTGAAATTTTCACTTGATTGAGGTTAAATGTTTTGATTATGAGTGAAGAGTAATTAATTATGCATCGATGATTTCTTGTGACCCTTATTTACAGGCTCTTCGATGCTTTTGTTTGACCCAAATTCAGTAAATAACCTTTCATTGCTGTCACTTTTTTTTTTTTTTTGGTTTTCCCCCTGAGAAGAAATAGAGCTACAAACTGGCTCGCTAATATTCGGCTTCACTGTTTACCACTAAAATATAATTAATAATTATTTTAAAAATCATTGGCCAATGGCCACATTCACAAATCAATGTAAAAAAATTTTACCACATTTACATTCTACGCACATTTATTGTCATAATTACCATTTACTCCAGATATATATTACATGAAATAACATCACCAAGCCTTAATCATGTACCCGCCCGATAACGCAGGATAGGGGAATTCACTCACTTTGACGCCGTGGTTACTTTTATCAAATTACCAAAACTACCCTTTTATGACACGTGTCCAACAAGGGTGAACCAAGTACCGTCAACTTAATGATCAGCACCAGACTTATAAAAACCCACCCTCCTCATTCCCTCGGTTGAAGCCTTCCTTTTTATTGACAACACTACCAAGCAATTCCTTTTCTCTCTCTCTCTTTTTGTATTAAAAATTAAAAAAAAAAGGCGAATTTTTTTGGAGTGATTAAAAAATTAAAAAAAATTACCATCACTATTCGGAGAAAATAAAAAATATATATAAAACAACCGACTTCGTTCTTCAGCGTGCCCGTTGCCTCTTCCCTGAAAAGGTATTTCATTTCGGTTTAATAATTTCCTTCCGATTTTTATAACTCTTGTTTGTTTGTGTATGTGTTTTTTGTAATTTGTTTGCGTTTTATTAATAATATTATTTTTTTGCGAAGCTGCATTGGTTTGCAAATTTTTTTTTAATCTGGGCAGTTTCTTCTCTTTTGCAGATAAGGGGATATTAGGGTTTTTATCTCTGCGATATTGCTGCTTCTAAGAATCTAAAGCAGGTAAATTTTTATGGTATGCTTCTTCTTTTTTTCCTACCGAAGACGCTTAACGGAGCAGACGACTTAGGGTTTGACTGGTGGTAACCAGAGCTTGCATTGTATTAGGTTGTTCAATTTTGATCAAATGAATGATTGGTATTTCTTAGTTTGTTGGGGAAGTGCAAAAAGCTGGGATGGGTTCATGTGAGAATTTGACATCAGTTGATGAACCCCCGTGTAACTCTGTTTTTGAACAACATTCGAGCTTGGAAATTATGGAAGAACCAGTTTCTGAGCAGCGGATGTGTTTGAAAGCAAGTTTTGATGTGCTTGATGCTAATGTGAGTGGCAGTACGAAGTTGGATGGGTGTTTGGGTTTGTCTGTTGATGATACCACTCATCATGTGAGCTCTGGAGATGCTGGAAATACTGGCATTGGTAATAAATATGGGCTGATTGATGAGTTTCAAAATGTGGTGGGTGTGGGTTTGGAGAAAGCGTTAGATGACGAATGTGGATTTAGTAGTGTTTGCTTCATTGAGAGTCAGGAGGAAATTGGTGTTTGTAGTTCCCAGGGTAGGTGCTTGGGTTTGTCTCGAGATGGAAACAATATTTGTGTAAGTTCTGCTTATGCTACGGATGCTAATGTTGGTGATAGAGATGGGTCAGTAAGTAAGTGTGATAATGTGCCTGGATCGGGTTTGGAGAAATTGGTTGATGATGGGCGGTTGGATGAGAGTCAGAGTAAAGTAGATTCTGAGGCTGTTGTTGGTGATAGAGATGGGCCAGTTAGTGAGCGTGATAATGTGTCTGGTTTGGTTTTGGAGAAATTGGTTGATGAGGAGCAGGGGGTGTGTTTGGATGAGAGTCAGCGTGAAGTAGATGTTTGTGACAATGGATTGTGTGTGGAGAAAACAGGGTTTCAAGGGGAGGATTTGGAATCATTTAAGCATCAGATATTGCCCTTGGGAGAAGTGCCTAGTAACTGTCCACTGAGAAATTCTGATCGACAGGATAAGCAGAAGGATGGTCAAGGGTTCAATCTTTCCTCTGTTGAAGGGACTGTAGAGGTTATGGGAGAGGAAACTAATGCTTTAACCGACGCCTACGGAATGCCCTTGAAATCAATTCCTGTGAATGGTCTGACAAGAAATTGTGTTCAACAGCATGGACAGAAGGGTGATAATATTTTTAGTTGTCTCCCTGGGGAGGAAGTAGTTACTATAGAGAAAAGTGATGCATTAGCTGAGTTGGACAAAATGCCTTGTGACTTGATTTTGCCTTCTGGAAGCTTTGGGATTCCCTCAGACCTAAAACCTTTGACTGGATCACCTAGAAATTGTGTTCAACACGGTGATCAGAAAGATGGTAGGACTGTCAGTTGTTCCCCTCCAGAAGGGGTTATGGAAGGCAAGGAAGAGAAAACTGATGCCTTAGACAGGATAGAGAAAGTTAACTGTTTCCAGAATTTGCCTTCACAATTTTGTGAAATGCCTTCAGAATTACTACCCTTCACTGGTTCACCTAATAATTCTGTTCAACAGGAGGATCAGGAGAATGATAAGACTGTTGGATGTACCTCTTCTGAAGGGGATATGGAATGCATAGAAGAAAAAACTGATGCTTTATCTGGGCGAATGAGAGTTACGTGTGACCAAATGTTGCTTTCTCAATGTTGTGAAATGGCTTCAGAAGCTGTATCACTGATTGATTCACCCACAGATTGTGTTCAACTGGGTGATCAAGAGAATGATAAGAATGATGGTTCTCTTTCTTCCAAAAGTGTTAAGGAGGTTGTAGAAGATAAAATGGGTACTTGTGGCCAAATTTTGCCCTCACAAGGCTGTTCAGTGACCCCAGAATTGATACCTAAGACTGATTCACCGAGAAATTGTCCTCAACAGAATGAGCATAAGAGCAACGGGTGCATCTGTGTTCCATCCTTGGAAGAAGAAGGGAAAAATTATGCTTCAGTTGGAATAGAGATAGATACTTGTGGGCATGTGCTGTCTTTCCAGGAATGTGAGATTTGCTCAGAGTTGACACTTGTGACTGATAAGCAATTAATTGTTGAAGCGAAGAGAGATATTGTACATGGGTTAGAGAATGATATTGGCCAGCCAAGATCACCTTTAGAGCATACTGAATCGTGCATGGAATTTGCAGCAATAGGCTTGTCATTTAGTTGTGTTAAAAAAAAAGAGCAGCAGGGCATTGAGAGTATTGCAGAAGGGAAAGCCAATCCGGCAGCGGCTGTAGAAGCTAATGTGTGCACCTGCATATCAGCTTCACAGGATGGTGAAACGCCTTTCAAAGTTTCTTATGAAGATGATTTAATGAGAACTTGTGAAGAACATAAAGACCAGATGGAACATGAAAGCATTGGTCATCTCGCTGTGGGAACTGTGGAACGGAAAGATAACACTGGCACATGCATCCTAGCATTGCCTATGCAGAGTTGCCAGAGCTCCTTGGAAAGTTTGCATATAGCTGATTCACTGAGTAATTGTTCCCAGCAGAATGACCGAGGGAATAATAAGAGTGTTGATGGTCTTTCTGCAGAGAGTGTTACAGAGGCCGTGGAAGAGAAAAGTGATGTTACAACTGATATCAAGGTTGAGATTTGCAGTCAGCTATCACCAATAGAAGAAAATGAAAAGGAGCACTCCTCCAGAGTTATTGAGAAACCAATTTCTTTGCAGTCATACCAACCCTCTGTTGTAGACGAGAGTGGCTCTTGTAAGAGTTTTAATGTTGCGGGCCTCTCTCAAAAAGATGGTTTTGGTGCTATTAGTTCTAGTGGTGCAGTTGATGGTTTTCGACGGATCGATCATGAAGTAAAAGATGATGTGGGCATGAATTGCTTTTCTGAAACTAAATATCCTAACATTGTATCATTATCTTCTAGAAGGAGCAGCCGCATAAGTAGATCAAGCCAGAGGACTCAGACCAAAAGGGCTGCAAGGAATTGCAGGACTAAGGCCAAAATTCAACATTCTCATGGGAGTATCGATATAATCTTCAACATTGCAAGAAGGAAGAGAAGCTGTTTGTCCAAACCTGCTCGTTCTTCTATCTGGGGGTTATCGGGCAGCATTACTCAAATTTTTGGTAAGAGTGGTATGACTAATTTCGATTTGTCTAAGAACCAAGGATCACGCAAGGCAAGAGGTAACCATAGAAGTCAAAAGCGGAATAAGATTGGGGCTGGTGGAAGCTCATCGACCCCTAGTAAAAAATGTAATGTTTCAACTCGATGCCTTCGTTTGAAGGTTAAAGTGGGGAAGGAGATTTGTCAAAGTACTCTGAATGTTGTGGTCCCCAAGGTGGTTGACACAATGGGGTCCAATGATATTGTTGTTGGTGATGACAGTACTGAGTCATCCCCGACAAAAAATTCTGAGTTTCCAATATTAGCCCATGAAGATGAAGATATATTTGGGGAAAAGGGAACTCAAAGGCAGGTTCAGTGTTTTGAGAGTAACCCAAAGGAGATAGTGAAACACTCACGTGACTCTATCCTGGATGTGCATTTTGCAAGTCAGGACTTGAAGGCCACTGTGATTACAGACAATTCAGCTGGGGATGTTGCAGATGGTGATTCTGCCCATAAAGGGGTTGAAGTATTGGGTGGAGCAAGTGAGAGCAATTATGTGGATCCTGGGACTTCACCAGATTCTGAAGTTATCAATACTCTTGATTCTGAAGTTAGGAGTAGAAGTCAAGAAGGCTCACATAAAGTTGTTTTGACTTCTTCCAAAATCTTTGCTGCTCCTGGATATGTTACCAGCAGCAGGAAAGGGAAGAAGAAAACTAACCTCCTTTTTGCGGGTAACCGTAGTCTGTGTGAAGTTGCAGCTAGCAAAGTTAAACCACCAAAAAAACGTGGTGGCAGACAGAAACTGGAAGATGGTAGTCACTCTAGTGATCCTCTTGATCCATTTCCTGTGACTAATGCTTCAAGTAATTCATCAAATGGCAAGGAATTTTGTGGCGAACTGTTGCCTTCATCGAGAGAGAGTGAACCTGGAATCATTGAAGAGGCTATGGTTCCTTCAGTTGAATCCAAGGGATCTGAGCTTAGCAAAAATTTAAAATCGGGTGGAAGGAAAAAGGGAAAGTCCAAAGTCTCTAACTCAGCTAAGAGCAGGAGAAGAAAGGCTTCTACACAGAGGGGAAACCAACAGAAGTCAGTCAACAAGAACGAAGTCAAGGAGAAGGGTGTTTTAGTTGCCGAAAGAAGGGATGAAGGTATTTTGGAGCTGGTTGAGCAAAAAACAGAAGGTCGACCACAAATAGGTATTGGAATGTTTTAAGTTTTATGATTCTGTGAAGAAAAAATGTTTAGCTAACGGGCAATGAACTTTGTTCTTTAGCAGGACTTCACCATGCTATCTGTTTGATTGTTTAATCTTATTGTTTTCTTCTTATAGTTCGCTTATCATGGATAAGAAAGATCTTTTTGGTTTACCGATTCATTCAAACTAATGCTGTAGGGATCCACATTGCAGATGATACTGGGAAAACAGATTCTGGCAATAATAGTATGTCTGTTGATGTATCTAATGTGGAGATTACATCAGGTGGTGAACCTGAGCATTATTGTCCTCCCGAAAGTGCGTGGGTTCGGTGTGATGACTGTTACAAATGGCGGCGTATCCCAGTTTCACTTGCAGATTCAATTGATGAAAACTGCAGATGGTACATATTTTTTTCGTTCGTCATCTCATATTTTTCCAGTTATGTCATAATTGCAAATTTCTTTTCTTTTTTTTTTTTTTGGGTGTGTTTGTTTTATTCAACAATTTGGCAAGTGGGGTAGGATAAGTTATTTTAGACATCAATTATGTGAACTTTACTACAATTGCTTTTTCAAAAAAAAAGAAAAAATTAATTGAGCCTATGTTCATTTATCTGTAGGATTCAATCTTACAAATTTTTATAATGTTTTGTTAATAGTACCGCTGCACCAGCCTTTGTGTAAGTTGTCATTGATTGTATTTGCTATCATTTAATTTGGGTTTTTTCAGTATTGCTCATTTTTTTCCCTTCTCTAGTGCTCAACCTAATTGAGATATTTTTGAGTTCTCAAATGTTGTATTCTCAATTGCATGCCAAAATCCGGTTAAGTGAAGATCTAGTATCGGTTTAGATGTCTGTACGATTGGTTTTTAGTGTAGTTATAGCTATTTTTGGCAGAAGTTTCAGGACATGGAAAACTACGTTTCCCCTTTTTTTTCTTTTTTCTTTTTTTGTTTTTGGGTCTTATGAAGGACTCACTGATAGCTATCCTGGGTAATTATCGTTTTCTTTTATTATAATCTAATATCTCCCATTGGATTTGATATTAAAATTTTCATTATTGAAGGGTCTGTAAGGACAACATGGATACAACCTTTGCTGATTGTTTAATTCCTCAAGAAAAGACGAATGCTGATATTAACTCTGAGTTAGGCTTATCAGACTACGAAGAAGAAGACGGCCTTCTGAATTACAATAGATCAGGAAAGGGTTTGGATTCTCAGAGTATACCAGGTATGCATAAGATATCTGGGCTTTAGGTTCTTAGGTTCCTTTTTCCCTTTCCAGACATTTTACTTTTCATATTTTGACTATTTTTATTGGTGGTTTGATGTATTATAGCTCTTCCAGGATCATCATTTAGGCGCATTGATTCAAATGTCTTTCTTCATCGTAGTCGTAAAACCCAAACAATCGATGAGGTCTGGAACCTACTTAATCCATTGCCTATCATTTATATGGTTATTTTCATTTGGCTGTATTACATTTATTTACTTTAGAAATATGAAGAGTTCAGCCTTCTTGCAACTGTTATGTTTATGACTGTCTTGTGCATATTTTACTTGGCAAAAATGCACCTAAAGTTCCATGCCTTGATCTGTTTGTGTCCCATGTACCAGTAGTCCTTAACATCAAACCGTCATATGCACCAAGGCTGTGTTCAAAATTTAAAAAGAAAAGTTCTTCCTTCCATTGACAAATTGTTAGTCTCATTTTATTTTTAAAAAATTGAAATTTAAGGGTACATCATTTGCTATATTTACTTCTGTATTACTTTTCATGATCAATCGCTGTTCCATTGCTAAATTATTAATTTTAGGGTGCATCATTTGCTACATTCACATACGTATTACTCTCCACAATCATTCTCTGTTGATTTGCTATTAATGATCAACCTTTCTTCAATGCTTCTAACTTTACCCTAGTATAGTGATTTATTTTCTATGGATGTGTAACAAAAATGTTTCAATTGATAGGAACTGCATAATTATGATGCCTGTTTCTTATCAAAAAACAAAAGAAAGTGCAATACGCCTTGATTTTCTTTTTCAATTTTTCTTTTTCTTAACTTTTTTTCCTTTGGTTTTCCAATTTGTCATAGCTTATATAAAGCTGATTAAATTTCTTCCTATTCAGGTTATTATTATTATTTTCCCCCTAATCAACATGTTTGCTAAATTTAATCAGGTAATGGTTTGCCATTGCAAACCACCTTTAGATGGTCGGCTTGGATGTGGAGATGAATGCCTAAATCGAATGCTGAACATTGAATGTGTTCAAGGCACTTGTCCTTGTGGTGACCTATGTTCAAATCAACAGGTACTTCAGCTATTCTCTGCATATAACTTTCATATTCTTGATCAACAGATGCTGTTTTGCATATAAAGAGCAATGTTTGAGTCCAAATGTCTGTTTCCAGTTCCAGAAACGCAAGTATGCCAAAATGCAGTGGCGTCCGTGTGGGAAGAAGGGTTATGGACTGGAGTCACTGGAGGATATACCGAAAGGGAAATTTATTATTGAATATGTTGGAGAGGTAAATTCCTGAAGTTATCTCAAGTCAAACACGAACTTCTTTATTGCGGCTAAACAAGGACAGATACTTGGTTCTTATTGCCACTGTTAACCTGTATGATCCAAGTAAAACTGGTCCTGCAAATTAAGAGTGTACGGGTGCAATTGTTTGTTTTGAAAATTTGTTGATTTTCTTTTTCTTGTTATTTGTTTTCATTAGTAGAACAATAAAAATTGTGATCATGTTTCTATCTCTTAGAACATGATTTCTGTGGCAAATGAATCATCTTTCGAATCCATTGGCAAAATGGGAATCTTTGTTATTCAGCTTTTGCCCATTATTATCATTTGGCAATCAAAGTTGGTCTTTTTAGTTTCAGTAAAGTGATTGAATTTCTATCTTTTGTTCATGTATAACAATAATTTTTTAATCAGTTTCGGGAGTCTATTTTATTGCCTGGATTTTATCTGAAAGAGGTTACTAATGTCCAGTATTTTGAAGTGGCTTGAACTTTACGTTCACATATGAGTTCAACCACCCCCACCCCCCACCGGCATATTTCAAGGAGGATCCTGTTAGACCTGGTCTAGGACCAGTTACCATTGCCCACTTTTGGGCTGGATGTCATCATTACTCTGACTGGATTCCAGTTACTGATCCATAGTTTCACATCCCTGACATGCATATATAGTTTGAAACTTTTATGTTTATGGATAAAATAGATTCAAAATTACTTTTCTCTTTTTGGTGGCCAGAATAATATGCATCCAGTAATTAGTACTGTTAGATCTTATTGAAAAAAGAAAAAGTAATTAGTAATTATAGACAATTCTATTGGAAGTCTTGCTCTCTGTGTTTTACAACTTGACTCTCTCTGGATCTATTAATCTTTATTTTATTGTCAAAATTTCTAATATATGGCTAAACAGGTCCTTGACATGCAAGCTTATGAGGCACGGCAAAAGGATTATGCGGCCAATGGTCATAAGCATTTTTACTTCATGACATTAAATGGCAGTGAGGTTTGTAATAACCTTCATAACACACTTTACTTTTAATTCTAATGATCTGAGGTGATAGTGTATTTCTGTTAAACAATATTTTCATTATGCAGTGATTGTAAACGTTATGAACCATTTTTAACTTGTAGTAGCTCCTTTTTTCCCCTCCCTGCTTAACTTCCATGGATCTTTGAGTTTCTTTGATCTTTTTGAAAGTTTCTGGGTTTTTTAGGTGCTTTCGATATTTAACTTGTTATTGAACATGAAAAATATCTTTTGGGCTTCTCTCTTCTGAATATGAAGGTTTTCTTGGGTATTTATCTTTCATATAACTTCTTGTAGCAAGTTACCATGAGCATGGGATAAATGTGCCTACTGCTGAAATCTTTTATGCGCATGTTATGAACCATTTTAGACTTGTAGTGGTTTGCTAGCTCCCAATTCTTTTCCCTTTGTTTCTTTTATGAGCATCTTTTGAGTATTTTTGATATTTTTGAAAGGTTCAGGAGTTTCTCTAGGTGCTTTCAGTATTTAACTTGTTATTGATCATATACAAGATTATGAAGGACCATTACTGGGATATCTTTCCTCTTGCTAGTCATCACAAGCTCAAATATTTGAGTAATGTCACTAGAACATTGTTTCCTTTGAGAGATTGACCTTGGTCATGTAAGTTGAAGAATTTTTATTGCAACTTGTTTAATATGGAGTGAAGCGGGACCATGTATTGAAAACAACTGGACTTGTTTACTTCTGATATTAGTAAACTAATGCTGAGATCTAGCTTGCTCTTGGGCCTTAGGATCTTCCTTTTGAGCATGATCTGAAGAGAGTTTGATATGCTTGGTTCGAATATAGAAATTGTGGCATTAAAAGGAAATAAATATGCAAGAAGCTTTAGGAATCCTCTTTGCATTTCAGATTTATGCGTTATGCTGTTTGTACCCTAGTTTCCTTTGTAGCATCTTATTTTCTTGACATAATTGGTTGCATTTTAGTTTCTTATTCTTTTTTTCTGTTCTCTCAGGTAATAGATGCATGTGCCAAGGGAAATCTGGGCCGTTTCATTAACCATAGTTGTGATCCTAACTGCCGTACTGAAAAGGTGAACATTCATTTGAGCATCTTTTTTTCATGCAGCATGTATGTTGAAATGATATATTTAGTTTACTATTTGTTATTATCTGGTTGAAAAAGTCCACATCCACTGTAGCATTATGGGGAAATTTTTCGTATACTTATTGGGATGTTTTGGTTCTTGTCAAATACCCATTTTGGTTCTGTGATTCCAATGGATTTGATTTGCTTTGTTCTATAAGAATAGTTCATTTTGTGGAATAAAGCCAACTTTGTTCTTCTTTAGGCATTGGTTTTAAAAGAATCTAAAGACATTTCTCTCTCAGTCGCCTCAAAGAAATTGTCATGCGTTCTGTATATAAATTTTTTAGGATTCTTTTAATTTTTGGTGCATCCATTTTGACTGTTCATTTTTGGCGTTCTCACTATGCCTCTTTTTGCTGTCTTTGTCTTCTGTGAACTTTTGGTTCATATTTTTTTCTTCAGTTGTATTTCAGTTTGTTTATTAATATCATGCTGTCTTTTTCATGGAAAGAAAAGTCAACTCATAAGTACAAAACATTGGATAAAATATTCTGACATCATGAAATATCAATTGTAACCAACATGAATACATCAATTATAACCAATTATTGAGAGTGAGCCAAATGTCATTAAACAGATGATTGTTTTTTTTTTTAAATTTTTGGGTTTCTTATGCTTATCGTGTTAATATGGCTTCCCATTTTATTGAAATCTTCATTCTGACATCAATGCATTTGATGTATTCATGTTTGTTAAGCTTTAATTCTAACAGTGTTCACTGTTTTTTTTGCTATCTTGGCCCAGTGGATGGTGAATGGAGAAATTTGTATTGGACTATTTGCGATGAGGGATATTAAGGAGGTATGACTGCACCTCTCAAGGTTCTCTATTGGCTGCTTCTTTTAAAAGAAAAAATGTGTTTTGAAAGAGAGACTCATGAATTGTCAAGAATTGGCAACGAGAGATGAGTGAAGAAAATTGAGAGGCAGTAACTAGATGAAAGAATCACGTGTTAGTATAAGCTTCAGCAAGAAATTGTAAAATGTCTTTCTTGTATATCATTTGTCCTGAGGACAAATTTAAGTCAAAGCAACATAAAATGTGCTCATACACAGACCCTGGAGTGTGAGATGGCTCGTTGCTTGCCATGTCATTTCTGGTTTGCTGCCCAATAAAGATATGTCCACCTAGCTGATTGGAGTGGATACCTGAGGGGCCAGACAGAAATTGCTATACTAGTCCTTATCCCATGCTCTTCAGTCAAAACATCACCTTACTGAAACCTATCAGATATATGTTATTTTATTCATGCTTCATTATTTATTGTGTGCATCCTCTAAGTCTATTATCTTTCAGGGTGAAGAGCTGACATTTGACTACAACTACGTCAGAGTGTTTGGGGCTGCTGCCAAAAAATGTCATTGTGGTTCTCCTCAATGCCGGGGTTATATAGGTGGGGATCCACTAAATACTGAAATAATTTATCAGGGTGATTCAGATGAGGAGTATCCTGAACCTCTGATGCTTGAAGATGGTGAAACTGGAGATGGTTTCAAGACAATGTCCAGAACCAGTTCCTTTTATGGTGACACAACACAAATTTCTGAAGCTATAGCAGAAGGCACAAATAAAATGGATGATTCTGCCAGAGCTGTTGGACAATTGGAGATTTCTGGAAACATTGATGACTCTAAGAATCAATCCATTTCTGTTATTCCCCAATTACACCATTCATCAGAAAGGGAGGATTCAAAAGGGAAATGTCCACCACTTCAGTCACTGGAAACTTCTCTTGTGGTGGAAAATGAATCAAGCATACCCATATCTTCCGTTCAGCAGAAGGAAACAATGAATAAAACCTCATCTTTAATCCCGCAGGTGGAGACTTCTTTGCCGGCTCTGATATCTGGGAAATTGTTCACCGATGGAAGTGATACTAATAGGAAGTCCAAGTCTGATATTGTTGAAGACAATCAAAGTTTGCCGAAATCTCATCCTCGTATAAAGACTTCTCGTAAATCTGGATCTATTAAGAAAGGCAAGGTTAATGGTAGTCCTTTAGGTGGAAATAAAGATAAGTCGATTGCCAGCAAATCCCAGGTTCTCTTTATCAAACCGAAAAAGATAATGGAAGGTTCCTCTAATGGTCGTTTTGAAGCAGGTTAGTGATCCTCTTCTAACTTGTATTTGGGAAATGTGTTCTCGAGCAGGCTGATCATTCTAATGATAAATTGTACTCAATGTTGCAGTTCAGGAGAAATTAAATGAGTTGCTGGATGCTGAGGGGGGCATTAGTAAACGCAAAGTGAGCAAATTTAGCATTATCCAGTTTTACTATTTGAATCTAATTTTTTTTTGTTACTCGAATGGGGATGTCATTCTCTGTGTTGTCGGCCTTTTGGTCATTAAATGTGCTTCACTCTGATTCCTTTTGCTTCACCAAAGCACTGGTGCCATTAATTTTAAAAAATTATGTTGAAGTCTTACCTCAGCTTTCTCTTGTTAGTAAGCCTGCACTGTCACAACCCTTTTAAAAATCTCTGATTTTAATTTTTTATTTTCCTTAAAAAATGTTTTATCATTTGTATATGCATGGTATTCTATCTTTTAAGGCACTATGTCTTCCAAACAGGATGCTCCTAAGGGCTATTTGAAGCTTCTGCTTTTGACTGCTGCCTCTGGTGGTAGTGGCAATGGCGAATCAATCCAGAGGTAATTTGAAGTTTTTCTTCCTTCATATAGTCTTATATATAATTTTAGATGTCCAATTTTGCTATCCTAGTCTCTTTCTTATGTGAGGTCTCTGTTTGGCATTTTTAATTTTTAGCTAATCTTTTGCAGCAATCGAGATTTATCAATGATCCTTGATGCTCTTCTGAAAACAAAATCACGGGTGGTGTTGATGGATATAATCAGCAAAAATGGTAGTTTTTCTTTCTTTTCATTGCATGACATACAATTTTTTTAATATTTGTTTTTATGGAATAAATTAAATTATTTTAACTGTACTTCTGACTGCTAGAAAGACCGATAATTGCTCTGCTTTCCAGGCTTACAGATGCTACACAACATGATCAAGCAGTACAGAAGGGACTTCAAAAAGATTCCAATTCTTCGGAAGCTTCTGAAGGTGCTCTATCTGCAAACCCTCTTTTAACTAAATTGAACACAATTTCCTTCTTTTAAAATAATATAATTAACCACTACCGCAAAGTTCTGGTTTAATGAGCATTGTTCTTTGAATTGTTTTGTGTAGTGTATCTCAATGTGTTATATATGGTATATAATTTTTGACGAAGATACAAGACCGTCTGTGCATTTTGATTCTTGGCAGGAAAATGGGTTTCGCTGAGTGATTTTAAATTCAGTTGGTAGCTGCACTTCTTAAGTGGCCTAATTTATGTATCTTGTCTTTTGGAACTTGACAATTAGCAAGTAAACTAAGTCCCGTTTAGGAATATGATGGGATAACAGCATGTGTCTATCTGGCTATTTCTTGCAGGTCTTGGAATATTTGGCAATGAGAGAGATACTTACACGGAATCATATTACTGCTGGTCCTCCTTGTCCTGGGATGGAGAGGTAAAAAATTTTCTCTGTTTTCCTGATTCAGTGAATTTTTCCCTTTATATTGTGTTGTTGATCTCAATTTAACTAAAGCTACTCTTTTACTAAAACTAAGGTGGGTCAGAACCTATCGGAATTTCAATCTTTAAAGGGTTTCTGGTCATTGGATTGTATTTTCTATGATTTAATAAGAAATGCAGAATAATAATAGATAATCAGTAATTCGAAACCATTTAAGCACCAGTTCAGGATCGGCAAGACAGGAGTTGACTCAAATCTGCTGCTAGGTTGTGTGGACTCTAATTTTAGTGTCATACCTTTAGTGGCTTTCTTCGCAAAAGTTAACCATACTTGAATAGAAGTACTATTCAAGTATATATGGAAGCATCTTACCCTTCTGCTAAGGTTTATTTAGCCTTTTCATTTACATGCATCTTTATGAGGCAGGACTCAATATGTAACCTCACGATTAAGTCATAGGACTAATAGAAAGAGAAAAAGAACTTCTTGATTCTTCTTTGAAAATGACTGATTATACTACAAGGGAATTAACGTGGAAGAATAATGCCAAAATCACATTGATGGATAAGCAGGAAAGGACACCAAGCGGCAAGTTCTAATGCAGATTTTTTCTATAACGTTTTGTTATATATTCCTGATTACTGTGTTTCTTGGTGCAGCTTTCGGGGATCAATATTGTCATTGACTGAGCATGATGACAAACAGGTTTGTTTCAAGTTACTTTAAGAAGATCATTAATCAAGAACTTTTGTTTTAGGAGATGGAGATCTTTAGATTACAAGTCATTTGCGGCACTGCTTATCATTATAGACTAGATGCATTAAGTGACCAAATTAAGTTTCCTGAGTGACAATGTAGTGCTAATCACTGTTCATATAGGTTTTTTTCAAGTTACTTTAAGTAGATCATTAATCAAGAACTTTGGTTTTAGGAGATGGAGATCTTTAGATTACAAGTCATTTGGGGCAGTGCTTATCATTTTATAGACTAGATGCATTAAGTGACCAAATTAAGTTTCCTGAGGGACACTGTAGTGCTAATCACTGTCCATTGTTACGTATAGGTTCATCAAATTGCACGTAGCTTCCGAGATAGATGGATTCCTAAACCTCTCAGAAAATATAGCTACAAGGACAGGGATGATAGTGGAATGGATATTCACAGGGTTGCAAACTGCAATAGGCTCCCAATGTTGCACAATCATCGGCGTGATGAAAGTTTAAGACCTTCGGAAGCAATTGATTGTGTCATGCAGTCATTGGTTGCAAAAACTTCTGTGGATACTGCTGCCAATGAGGTTGGTTCTTCACCTGGTGCAGGAGGGTGCCAGACCAATGGCTCCAAAGTTCGTAAACGTAAAAGTCGATGGGATCAGCCTGCTGAGACAAACCTAGATTCAATCAAGCACAAGAAATTGATGCTTGAGTCAAGGGTTTTACAGAGTGGAGAGGACATAAATTGTCCTGATCATATTCACAATCACTGTAACAAAGATGAAGCTGTTAGCTCCGAAGATGGAGGACAGATCACACAAGAGGATGTACCACCCGGTTTTTCATCTCCGTTTAACCCTCCTCTGGTTTCATCCGATTCTTCAACAACTACTGACCGGCCTCAACAAAATGTTTCACAGTTGAGATGTGCATTTGATGTGCCTATTGCACATCCACAGGGAAAATTCAATTCCCGCCTGCCTGTGTCTTATGGAATTCCATTGCATATTTTGCAGCAGTTTGGATCACCCCAGGCTGACACTGTAGACAGTTGGGTTATCGCTCCTGGCGTGCCTTTTCATCCTTTTCCACCTTTACCCCCCCTTCCCCGTGATAAGAAAAACAGTCCACCTGCCTCTCCTGTTAGTTGTAAAATCATTGACGGAGCTGCTGAAGAATGGCAACAAGATAGTAACCATGCACCCTATTGCTGTCCAGGTGAAGACAATCCAAGCACGACTGGAGCTAACCAGTCAGATGCAGACATTCCAGGCACAGAGACCCAACACACGTTTAAAAGAATGAGGGGATCCTCTAATGATCTGGGAAAGAGGTATTTCAGGCAGCAAAAGAGGAAGGGACCACCTTGGCTTTGGAGGAGAAATGAGCTTAGAAGTTCTTATTGTTCACAGGATGTTAGTTGTAGAGTGGATAAACCTGTCGGTAGTTTTATTCAGCGTCCACCACAACAAAATCATCATTGAATTGATTTATAGAAAATACTCTGAACAGATAATTGAATTTTCTTCCATACATTAATGTATTCTTGATTCTTTTCTTGTGGACTTTATTTATAAACCTTTATTCAATTTCAGAATTACAGTCCCCGCCAACTTATACTGTCACAGCTGAGGAGAAAATGATGCTCCAAATTGGCAATTTGCTACTTTAGATATGATCCATTTGTTCATACCTCAAAGAGGTAGGCGTTATTTTTTATGTATCAATTTTATCATATACAAATCAGAAGGCATATGAATCTTTTACAATGAGTAGAGTGAAATAGTATTTACCTATTGTTTGGTCTCTTCCTTACAAGCATGAAATAGAATCATTTGTTGTATGCAAGATGAAATGGAATATTGATTTTATGAGATACTGATTGATCTGGGAAAACATATCTCATTTATTAAGGTTACTGCAAAATTTTATATGGCAAGTAACCTGTCGGGGAGTTGGTATCTAGTTTGTCTGGAGATATGGGATGGGTGGTTTCTTGATGGTTGGTGGATAGGGCTTCTCATAGATTATTTCCCTTTTAAATCTTTCTTCTTTAATATACTAGTTTCAGTTCAAGTGTCTAACTGCTTGCAGAAACTAAAAAGCAATTGCTCCCTAGTTATCAGTTTATCCATCGTAATATGAGGAACACATTTTGCAACTTCAGGTTTTTTCTTTCATGATTGCAAGCACTTCAGACATCCCAATCAAATGCTTTGTAGATTCTCCAAGTCTGGGGTACAGACAGCAGCTCGTATTCTAGAAACTGAGTGACTTATTGTTGATAGATGCACTATTGACATAAGTTATTAATTTTATGCTTCCACTTCTCCATGGAAAAGGGGGTTGATTGTTTACCACCTTGTGTTGTGTTTGCTAGAGCTTCAATTATGTCCTCAACATCATAATGTTAACTGTGTATGTCAAGTGGACTGGTTTTCTTTTCCTGAGACGTGCCTCGTGATTATTTTGAATGTTTTTGCAAGTTTCTTGCAGTTCTGGTTCCTGCAAGAATATAACACAGAAGTGGATATTTTGAATGTTTATAACATTTAATGATTTGGTTATAATTGGTATTCAACTCAAATTTTGGATATATGTTTTGTGCGGCTCATGTTCACTTCCATACTGATACCTGAAGTTTGCAAAAATACCTGTTGGTAGGTTTCAAACTTTGAGTTGACCCTTGCAATTTGGGAGCCTCATCAAATATGTTAGAATCTTAAGATATAATATTTGTTGGATTATTGCAGGATCTGGCTAAAAATATATCGGTTTTAGGTCAAAGTGTGAAAGTTGAATTTTTTCTGCTGGCTGGCTGTCTTGTTTGCTGACGTGTAAAGCAGGCAACATAATGATGATTGGCGAAGTTATTGAACTGAAGTGTTTAGACTATAATTTCATGAGCCAACTATAATGAGTTTCTTTGATTTGTTGTTTCAGGTGCTGTGCTGGTTAATTTTATTAGGCACTCCATTGTCCTATAATTCTGCATTTAACTAGCTGCCTACTTGCTTGCTTGTATCTATGCATGCTTTAGCACAAGTATGACCAACCGCTTACACGAAGTTTCGCTGCCACTTAAATTTTTGTTGCATAACACAGATTTGTCAAAGCATTATTTGTTTTTTCATTGCATTGAGATCTTCCGTTCTTATCACCACTTCACCAAAAATGAACATTCAGACTTAAGTGGAAAAAGATCTAAGAGCATGAAATAAAGTGATATTATTTTCCACTAATTCATTTATAAGCCTGTAGTTAATGTAACACAAAAAATATTTTACAGATGATTTCTGTAGCAGTGCCCCTAACTCACAACTCGTGTTGCTTCAAATTCATGTGTTACATAAACAGGAGAAAATTATACAGCTGACAATAAAGAAACTGCATATTGATGCTCAAAAACTGTTTCCAAGGACCAGTTTAAATAAAACTTCCCAATCCACAGAACCCCAAGAAGAAAAAACAGAAGAGGAAAGAGGAGAAAAGAGCAAAGAGAGAGACGTACAAATTGATAAGTTTCCCTCCTTTATGAACATCTCTAATTTACAGCTTAAATCCGAAATGTCATCTTATTAATCATCAATATCTTCTTAGCATACTTCTGATTCGAACAAAGTACCACGTTCTTAGTAGAGTTTTGTACTTTCTCCAGCCATCGAAGTACTTTCCTATCACCCTTTTATAACTAGGCCTCTGCTGCATCAAAACCCAGTACTCGGTAATGTTTGGCCGACAGCTTATATACTCGTCTTCCAAATCCAAAAGCTTTATGCGTGACAAAACCGGAATAAGCATAACATCTGCCATGGTAAATTCTTCTCCGGCTAAATATGCTGTGTCATTCAGCTTTGTTTCGACTTCATCTAGAAGTCGTACTAGATGCTCTTTGCTCCATTTTAAAACTTCAGGATTTCTCAACTTGTCTTCTATCTCATATGCTTCTCTTAGTTTACAATGGTAAGCACTTGCGAGATCGGGAGATTCAGCCATCCGAGCAATCACCACCCGCCTAATGAATTTGGATGCGTAGAGACGGTACTTTTCAGGGATATGATCAAGTGTGAAAAATTTGGGGTTCCATTGTTGTATCTTGTGCATCCACTGAACAACTTCTCTGCTACTCAAGTTCACGTCATCAGCTCCCGAAGAGACCACTGAGATCCTTTCTATGTACCTGAAAATTTTCTGTATCGCTTGATTTTCTTTCCATGTATCTAATAAAGATGTGTTTCAAGACATTAAAAAATTTAAACACATAATCATCTCACAGAAAGCTGCAAAATCTAATTATACAAACAATATATGGATAAACATCACACTAAATCAGAAAAGGCAAATTCTACTTCACAGAAGGGCTAAAAATAACCATAGTACTCTGCAAACTCATTTCCTATTGTAGACTTCCATAGGCAACTTTCTAATGGCTATCATGTATCATTCAAGTCAGAAATTGCTTCCAAATGCATCTGCCAGAGTAATAATAAAAAGAGAAGGTAGAGGGTGGACATACTGGATAATCTCAATAGTGTTGAAAATGGCATGAGCCCCATTCTTTAAAACAGGGAGTTTTGCTCTCGGATTCATTCTAAAGAACGAGGTGTCCATGTTCTTGCCTGTTATAGGATTGACATGGTATGATGTGTAATCAATGTTTTTCTCTTCTAAAGCGAGTCTCACCTTTTGGCTGTCTAAAGAGTATGGATGATGGTATAGCTGCATGATTCAACTAACATCAGCTCCAGGCTATCGCTTTAGAGAAAAAAAAAACTTGAGAGAGTTGTATCAACTTCGGATATCAGACTCAATGCTTTCAAGAGGAGAGAGTAATCAAAATCTGCAACTAAAAAGCTAAAATAATTACAACTGAAAGAGCAAATTCATCAGAAGCTAAGAGAGTTTCTCTGCTATATGAATAAATTCTACGTTGATCATTACTAATCCATTAAGTCATTGCTCTCAGTGCCAGAAATGCTAAGTTGAATTTGACAATTCAAAGAGAACAATTAAATGATTAAAGGCATCATCATACTTGAACTTTACACACCAGACTCTTAGCCCTAAAACTCAATAATAAAAATAAATAAACAAACAAACTTAACAAACACATCCCTCAAAACATGTTTTCTTACTATAACAGAAAACAGAAGCTCTTCCAGTCCCCCAATTCGTAATAAACCTTAACATGCAGAAGTTAAACAAATTGGATTGGTACAACCCAATTCCTAACAAACTTTAACATGCAGAAGTTCAACAAATATCATAACAGCTCAAAGTCCTAAACTTTTGTGCAGACCAAACTAAAATATACGAACCACGATACAGAAATTTTTAAAGCAAGATAAAATGAAACTCAATAGACCCACCAGGGTAAAAAGCCTAAAAGAAGCATGTAGGAAATATGAATATATGATAAAGAAAGTTAACTAAACATACCCGGATGCTAAAAACTGGAAAGTTCCAGTGGAGAAAGTGTTTTAGCGTTTAGTGGGGAGGCAAAGAAGAAGAAGAATATGAGCCTTTTAGTGGACTAAAAAGAGCTAAAAGCTCAAAAAGTCGGTAATAAAAAAGTTTCAGGCTTGGGATTTGTGCTTGTCCTGCTTCCCAGTTGGAAGGTGCCTGAAAAAAAAAAAAATTGGTATCCTCTGAGAACCAAAGCGGCTCCCACCACTACTCGCTGCAGAAACGCAAGTGCAAGCCACTCGCTGGACTGAATTGACACCTTCACCAGCTCCAGTCGGACTCGACACTTTGTATTATTAATTTATCAACACCAAAGTAAATTCAGTCTACTCGCTTTTTTTATTGTTTTATTATTTTTATTATTGAAATTTAAATGTGACTTATTGAGGAATCACTTTGGAATTTTATTTTAAGTTAGTGACAATGTCTGAAATGTCAAAGTTATAGAACATTCTCATTAAGAGAATTTAAATTTTATTTAATTTTACTATGTTGTAACTCGTACCATTAATTTTTTGAGATTAACCGATACAAAATTTTATAATATGCTTATCATTTTAATAAAGTTATTAATTTTAAAAATTAATTTATCATATATTATAATTTTTTTTAATTTTTAAAAATTTCACAATAATAATATAATACGACGTTATAATATAATTAAATTAATCTCAAAAATTATAAATTTATGTCTTATGAGAATAAAAAATCTTACAACATCAAAGAGCAGCGAAGTACAATTTAAAATAATAAAAAAATAAAATAAAATAAAATAATAATAAGTGGTAAGTCGAAAATGGTAATGAAAAAAAGCTCTCATCCTCGCACTTGAAATATAGACAGTGAAATTGGCAGGGGAGCGCGTGGGGTTGCGTTTTGCTAAGTATGAGCGCGTAGGGCTTATGGAAATATTGATGCCATTGCCAGTTGCCAAACTAGAACCTCAGGAATCAAGATTCCAACAATGGCGGTTGGATGCGTCTGCTTTGGACCTTTTTTTTTTTTTTTTTAGTTGTATTTTGTATTTGTTTAATTTATTCGTTTAATATTATTAATATAATAAAATAAAATCTAGTGGTTTCTGGAATTATTCGACGTTATTTCCATTCCACGTGGTCGTTGCTTCGAGCTCCACTCTAAGCAGTGATCCTTCCAATTAAATTAGCCATTTTCTTATCTTCACCGGCCAAGTTAGTTCCCTATATATATATATATATTTTAACTCATATAATTAATCAATTTATGTATGTGGTTGGTGTACCCTACCCCGTATCCTAGATAATTTTGGGGCTGATCTTCAGGTTTTTTTGGAAATACAAAATTATAAACATTAATTTTTTTATTAATTATTTAATACTATTAGGCCGTTAAGTTATTTCATAATAATTATTACAAAAAGCATTGTCTGTTAACGTATCTCTAATCCCTCGTCATGGTTGTTAAAATGTCATTTAATGACAGATTACAAATTGGTGTACTTCTTAAAATAATAATAATAACATCAATCAATTTTGTAATTGAGTAGAGCTTTTAATATCCTTCTCAAATCCTTGTAAACACCCGTTTTTGAATGTTATTTTTTAAAATACTCACAATTTAGTTTATAAAATATAAATTCATATGTTATAATTAACCATTTTTTCATAAAACATTTTAACTAAAAATTTTTTTTAATTAAATATAGATTCTACGATACTAAATTTATCTCAATCTTTTTATTATATAATTTTTATCTCTGTATCTCTAAATTCTTATTAGTTTTCTGAGAATTATATTTTTTTATTAAAATTTAAAACATAAACATAAATTATGAATAGTATAGGGTAGGCCTAAAAATTTTGTTAAAAGTGGTTTAACTAAGCATTTAAACTAATTTCGTTCAAAACAAGAAATAAATTAGGTTTAACTAAGTATTTAAACTAATTTCGTTCAAAATAAGAAATAAATTAAATTTATTTATTTTTTAAAATAATTTCAATTAAAAAGAGAATTTATGAGAAATTTTGAAGGAGTGTCAAAGGCTTATTCTATATGATTTTGTCACCGCACTCGGCGGCAATGCTTGCGAATAATAAGGCTCTTGGGCTGTTAAATCCAGCTTTCACTATGGGCTCAATATAGCTTAGCCCAATAAGCACATTTCAATGTCAAAACTACGGCCAGGCTTGACGAACCTAAAAGAGATGATTTTCCACTTTCCTATTAGCGTGCAATTTAGCACCACGCTTACTACGATATATTGAAAAGAATAATAATATAATTGGAAATTTTTATATGATTTTTTTATATAAACTGATATGATATGATTTAATCGATTAGATTAAATATTTCACAGTCCACATGATTTAATTTTATTATTTTATGTTGTTATTCAACTAATGAATTGATGTCAAATCAGTTTGTATAATAATTTTTTATTATATCATCACTCTATTGAAAAATAATTTTGGCCTTAATAGGATACCCCTACAATAAAGAATAGTCGGTAGTTATTAAATAAAAATTTATTTAGTCTCTATGTTTTAATTTAAATATTTTTTTATATCATAAAAATATTTTAATATACCCTTTTTACTTTTATTTTTCTTTACTTTTACAAGTTTACAAGAATACCCCAACAACAATTTTTTTACACTAATTCATTTATGAATTTATCTGTAAAAAATTTAACTAGTAAATTAACCATTAAGCATTCATTAATACTTAAAAATTAGTAATGTGTTCGTAATGTATGGTTATTAAATAAGCATATAAAAATGATTAAAAAATAGTCGCACATGATTATAAATGTACATATATCACAAAATATTTATGAAAAAAAGAGAGAGAGCACATATCAAAAGAGTGTCACAAACTCTTTTGTGCCGTAACACTTTGAGACGGTATGTAAAAGAAATTTGTTTCTATAATTCAAAATAGATTCAAATATACACTCTCGCAAAGCCTCGTCTGCCAAAAATACCTTCAGTTTTTTTTTTTTTTTGGGTTTTTGAAAAAAAAGAAAGGGGACAAAATTTGAAATTGGTTAAACAATCAATTACATCAACTAAAGCAATTTTATTTAGCTCGTAAATATATTCGAATTTAAATGACGGTGTCAGCAGGATTAATTGAGCAAGCTTAGATGACATACAAAATCACATGCATGTTGTGGCTCCAACAATAAAATTTAGGTAGAAATTAAAATATGTGACGCTCGCATAACTGCTCCTATACAGGTCACTGTCACCGTCAACTGGACATTTTATAGCAAATTTATTTAATTGTTGTGACAGCGATTGCTCTTTCTTGGCAACCCATGTATCCATATGTCTCATTTCGATTAATCTAAAATCTTTGTCTCATAACCACAAGTACAAATTGCGGTTGTGCTTAAATTGGCGGGGGGAAAAAAAAAAACTAGCGGTGCACGATACAATGCGATCAAATTGCTTGGATAGATACACGCACAAGATCGGCGGCGGATTTAAAAAAAAAATTATTAAGGGCTAGATTACATAATACTAAAATTATAAAATTAAAACTTTAAATGTATAATTTATAATTGTTTTTAACGTATTTTTAATAATAATAAAATATTTATAATAATGACCTATTATTATTTTTAAGTATAGTATAAGTTTTTATAATTCTAAAAATTAGTTTAAATTTTGTGGGTTTATAAATTTATAGGATCAATTTTAATAAATTTAATGGAGACTAATTAGAAACTTTAAATATTTTTTCTTTTATTCTTAGAATTTTTTTTTTCAGCGAGCGGAAGCAGCCCCACTGGTCATAACTGCATCCGCCCCTGCACGAGATGCACCGGTGCATTGCTATCTATGATCTCACAATCAATTGTATTTATCTTTTATAACGTCATTTTATATTTTGATGATAACGTCGTATGAATTTGAATTGTAATAAGAAAAAGTGCAAGTGTTTTGATCACGATGGGCTCCAACGATAATAAATTGTCCTTATTGATGAATTGACGTCGAAAATGAGAGCAATTGCTTGGCTAGGGTTTCCACTGATAATATATACATACACACGTACTATTATATTAACTAAAATTAAATTAATAATCACCAAAAACACATCTAAGATGCAATGCCTTGTCATGGAAAGTTGAGCAAGCCCACCAACTGACAAGTTACGTTTCCTTTTCAGTCAGTTAAGAAATTAATTAATTAATTAATTGTTTGTTAAAATTATGTAATGCGGGGCTTGATTTGCCATTGCCGCTAATGCATTGTTTTCCATTTGGTTAGTGTGTCGTTTTGGGTCTTCCAAACCCCATTTTAACGGCCCCTTGTTGGCAACACACGAAACTCTAAGCAAGAATCATTTCACGTAACCGCCGAATTTCGCAACACCCTTTAATTATAATAATAATAAATTTTTTTTTTTGTTTTGTGTTTAATTTCCCGATTTCTTTTCCCTGGTTTTATGCATGGATCTGGGTGAGGCCAAACCAAAGTGAGATTAAGTTTGGTTAATTAATCATTTAAAATGCGGTCAACGTTCATTGGGAACTGCGAGATGATATCTCAATCCATGACATTGATTAGGGACTTTAGACGTTGTTAATTAATTCAATGGCATTATCATTGAACATTCCCATGTGCTTTGCTTTACCCCGCAATGACATTATTTTATGAATTTTTTGTTCGTACTTCATTACTTTTAACAACATCATCAGCATTCAGCAATCAAATGGTTGGGCGTGATCATGTCCGCAAGTGCTGCACTTAAAATATAAAATATTAGCATTTGATGTGGAGTACCTCATCCCACGCACAAACACAAACTCATTTGTTCATTTAATTTGGGATAACTCAGCTGAATAAACATGTTTACTTAAAAGCATATCTCAGACATTCCAATTCCAGCAACATATAGCTGTTTTGATAGGGTATTTGTTTAATTCGTTGATTTGACGAATACTCAAAATATTATAATAACAACTATTCGATTCATTGCATGTTAAATAAACCAAAAAAAAAAAAAAATGGAAAGCCCTTGATGGATTTGGCAAAGGTGGCCATTATACCTGAGTGGACATATAAATTCCACCCCCCCAAATTGTATTTATAACTTAATGGCACAAAAAGTCACCTTCCTAGACATCCACAGTTTTAGGCCACTGCCCCCAATTATTGGGGAGAGAACATCTAATTTATGTACAAGAAAATATGATACGGCGAGGAGTGTAATGTGGGATTTCGTAGCCATGCACGCCGAACCGGGGCCGACACAAAAACAATGCATCCCTCCAATTATTTCGTCTAAGGTACTTTGTGATAAGAATATTATGCCGAATACATAATATTCTTTCTCATATATTATCATGTCATTATTATAAAACTTTAATAATTGACCGTGCAGTAGTTCCGATCAGATCAAAAGATTATCAGCCGTTTGGGTACAAAGTTGCGGTGCGGTCGCGCCGTCCGTACAACACCGGCTCGCTCCTCTCTGAAATGTGTACTATTCGATTATCATAATTCGGATACAGAATTTTTATTGCAGACGTTCGTCTGTCTTGGTATTATAGATTACAAGTTGGGTCCCATGTCTATTAATCGATTTTTGTTTTTGAAGATCACGTTTGCACGTTACAAGTAGATGTGCAAGTCCAACATCGTCCACTGGAAAAAAATATGTATGTATATGTGTATATATATATATATCATAATTAAGATTTCACAAGAAAAATCTACGAAAACATATTGTCGTATTTATTATTGATTGATTAAAAAATAATATTTTTTAATTATATATAAAAGTAATATTAGGTGAAGAACAAAACCAAAGTTCTGATCCATAAATTATTCAATTCTTAAAAAATAAAATAAAATTTTAGGGTTATGGATCAATGAGAAAAGTTCTACAAGTCTTCAAATTTTACAAGGCCACAGCTGATTGAACGCAAATGGCATGTAACGGTAACCAAGTTATTTATTTATTTATTTATTTGGTACGTTGAATATTATAAAAAAAATGAAAAGAAAAAAGGTGGTTTGCGTACGTTATTATGGCACATGAAAAAAAGATGGATGTGTGGATCCACCGACGGCACATGGTGACCGGTAGAGGCAACCAGAGCTTTATTTTTGTCACACACGTCATAAACTTCCACAAATAAAAATGTCAATTAGGTTGAGGATATTAGATGCTAGGCGGTGGACCATACGCACGAAGTGATATATGCATGGGACCCCATATCCAGCTTTGGAGTTTATCACATGCAGTACAATCCACAAGGGGGCCACGATCGCGACGCCCGTAGACTGCAACCTTTGCTCTTCAGTTCCTCCTCTATACTTGGGCTATTCAGTGAGCAATTTTGTTTACCCTAAACTAAAATTGAGCAGTTGCGGACATTGCTTTTGTTGTATTTCGTAGAAGACAGAGTAAATATTTATTTAGTTTTTATATTTTAATTTAAATGTTTGTTTAGTTTTTATGTTTTAAATAATATCTTAAAATTTTTATATAATTAAATATATTACATTATTATCTTTACCTTTTTTATTTTATACTAGTACACTTTCAACAATATTCTTGACATTAATTAATTTATCAATAAAAAAATTAGTTAGTAAATTAACTCATAATTATTTATTAGTAAATTAATTTAAAAAATCAGTGAAAAAGAAATAGTATTTTGTTGTACTCATACAATAATTTTACTAATAATTATTTATAAATAAATTAATATCATCCAACTTAAAAACAATGTCTCAACAATCTTATTAAAATTTTTTTAAAAAAATTGAATTACCAAAATAATCTTTAAAATAAAAAATAATATAAGGTTTGTGTAAAATTTTTATGTTACTTTTAAAGCTAATTGATAAATTATCATTTTTTCCTTTTCATTAATATTCCAAAAATATCATTGCAAGAGTATTATTATAAAAGAAAATAAAAATAAAGGCAGGAGTGTAATATATTTAAAAATAAGTGTGTATTAAAGTATTTTTCTAAATATATATACTAAACAAGTACTTACCTTAAATTATGAAACTAAATAAATATTTGCCCTAAAATATATGAAGTTATGCTAGATTGTGCTACTAAAATATTAGTTTTTTTATGATTCTACATAAATTTATAGGTATTAAATATTCAACTAATTCTATAATAATTAAATCTTAGTTATATTTTACTTTGAATATATATTTGATAAGTGGGTATCCTTACTCGTCATAGGAGACTAATTAAGATGATAATATCTTTTGTCTTAAAATAAGAGGAACATAAATGATGAGTAGAAAAAAAAGATTTGATTACTCTTAGGTTAAAAAATTATATTTAATTTAACTATAAAAATTATCTATGATTTATGTGGATGAAGTAAAAATGGCTCTAAGGTTAATGAGAGGTGAAAAGCTCACATGACTGAATCGTTTTATTTAGGATCTAGTCTTGATTTAGGACAGCCAGTTGATTTCTCATTATAAAAAATATGAATAAATTGACAAAGTTTATATTATAATAATTATACCATATAACTATTTATTTCAACCGTTGAATATATGAAATAAAAAATAAAATTAAAAATTTAATAATTAAAATAAATTATTATATGATATAATTATTGTGACATAAACGGATTCGAATAAATTTTCTATTTACCTTACCTCAATATACTTGTCGGTCATCAAATTAATTAAAAAAAATGTGCAGCTGTCTCAAACAATAAAAAACAAAAAATACGGAATTTCTGAAGTACGGAGATAGCACGTGGCCGTCAACTTGTGGATCACTTTTTAGGTGCGCAGTTGTCGTGGGCCTCACATCAAAATATAGGCATGCCACGTGTACGGTGTTTGATTAGTAATCACGTGATAATAGTTTCACTCTACCTACGTGCTGGGAGCTCAACGGTGGCCCGCGAGAGTGTACCTAGTCCTAGTACGGTCCCTCGCAGTCACGGGTATCGTGCACTGTCGGTTACATTATGAACCGACCACATCGATGGTGGAGTAGTGTCCAAAATTTGAAATATTTTCTTAGCTAATGAAATTGTATTCGTACATCAAACAATCAATATATATTTTGAATATAATGTAAATCAAGATTTTTTTTTCCTGCCTGCCCTTCCAACCCTCCAATTAGATGTACCCTCTTATGTTCGGATCACGACCTCTTACTTCCACGATAAAAATTAAACAATTTTTAAATTCTTTTAACAGTATTTAAATGAGTCAATAAATAATAGTGAATAATTAAATATTTTTCATAAAATAAAAAAGTAACAATAAATGGTTATAATTTAGTCAACTGCAAGTTGCATAACCATTACATCATGATGCGTACAAATTTTTAAGTAACTATAACCGGAATTTGAGTATTCTATCATGATGGATAAGGGTAAGAATAATAGATGAATTTAATATTTCAACGTCAATTACGCAAAAATGAACAATAGATTTTAAATAATTTTTCAAGATACTGAAAGTAACCCCAAATATTCGTTCATTGCTAAAATTGATAATCACACGTCACTTCGAATAAAATCTCTTTTAAGTATCATGAGGTTTTATTTATATATTAATGCAATTATGAATAAAATATCTTTTTTCCCCTCAGAAAGGTAGAACATTAATGCGTGGGGAGAGAAAGTAGTGGGAAGTGGAAAGACTTTGACTAGAGAGCAAAGAAAAACTGAAGCTCACGCGCGTGGTAGACAAACTTTTGTGGGTCCCTTTCCTTTCCCGTGATTTTCAGCTCCAAATCCTTTACCTACTCCTCCGTAGCTCGTATTTATCACGAGAGTGAAGCACACGCGCCGGAGTATTTTCACTCTTTTGATTTGAACGTTTTTTGTTTTTCACTTTTCTTTCTAAGCAATCAACGAGTTGATATGAATTTATCGATCAGGCTGCTGTGACGATGTTACGTAAGCATAATTAATGAGTTTATTTAAAATTAATTATTTTTAAATCTGGACCGGTCAAATTTTGTTTTCGTTGCAGTTAATTAGTTTAATTTATAACAATCCCCTTCGGAATCGAATTCATTTATTCTCTAATGAAAATAAAAAATAAACAGCGCATGCCTCACAAATTAAGGATTGTCGTTGTCATACAACGCCATCAAAATTAAAAATATTTGTTTTAATTTAAATTACGGATAAAATATTTAAATTAGTCATCGTTTGGTATTTTTTTCATCATTAATAACCGAAGTCTAAATTCAAACTTAAATGTTAAATCCTTATAAATGTATGTTAGGCCTCCGTTTCATTGAATGCCTAGCATGGTTGTTTTCGGATACTCGTTAAATTTGCGGTCCAACAATCAAAGTATCCCATACATTTTATATGAGCAAATTATTATGTCCAAACAATATCTCCGATTGGAAAAATTGAGGTCCCATGTCTCCTAGCAGGTGGGCCACACCGCATTATCATCACCATCTCACAAACATTTAACCAGTCACTCGGACTCCTCCGCTCTTGCGTGTACCATAATAAAATCTCAATCTTCCCCCAGTTAACTTCTTTTTCTGGTCTGGTTGGCGAGCTTGAAAAGCAAACAAACTGACGGTTAAGCCAAAACAGAAAGCAAAACTCGCCCTCTCCAAACCTTAACTCTCGTGTTGAACTTGTATATAAATTAACCTGCAAATATGGTCTCTTGCTAACTTCATGCAACAAAACGACAAGGAATTCATTACCTCTGAGTGAGTTAAATTAGCAAATGAAAATGGTGCAGCAAGAAGGTGACGTCATTAGCTCCGGTGGTGGCCGGACGGTGGTTGTGGGTGTGAAGTTGGATTCGCATAGTAGAGAGCTGTTGACTTGGGCTCTGGTCAAAGTTGCTCAGCCTGGTGATACTGTTGTAGCTCTGCATGTTCTGGGTAATAATGGTAGGTTTCGAGTGTTTTTGTTTTGTGTTTTTGGTGATTTTTGGGTTTTTTTTTTAATGATTATGTCTGATGGGCTGGGTGTAGAAATTGTGGATCGTGATGGCAAGTCTTCGCTTTTATCGCTCGTTAAAGCTTTTGACTCTGTTCTTGCTGTGTATGAAGGTTTCTGCAACTTGAAACAGGTTTGTTTTTTCTTCAATATTTTTTTTCTTCTCACTTTCTCTGTTTTGATTGGTGGGCAAATGGAGGAATTTGACAGAGAAAAAAAGAAATCCTCTTTTTTTTTTTTTTACTGTTTTCTTCTAAATCTACAATGTGAAGTTCACTGAGACTCTGTGGTTGCAACGTTTCTTTTTTCAATTCATAACTGGATTGAATAAGCTTCATTCATCTCATGATACGCTTCTACTTCTTTTTTATTGTTTCTGTTTTTCTGCAGTACTTTCTTGGTCACAAAAGTGAAATTTTTAAATGTTGAGTTTGTAAATAAATTCTTGCAGGTGGATCTTAAGCTTAAGATATGCAGAGGTACATCAATTCGGAAAATTCTAGTTAGAGAAGCACAATCTTATTGTGCTACTAAGTTTATAGTGGGAACTGCTAGAAATCACCATACAATTCGGTCAACAACTTCCGTGGCTAAGTATTGCGCTAAGAAACTATCCAAGGATTGTTCGGTTCTTGCTGTTAATAATGGGAAAATTGTGTTCCAAAAAGAAGGCTCTCCATCAACTGCGGGTGAATCAAAAGGTTTTGACGTGTTTTTTTATTTTCTCATTTTTTTTCAGAAATTTAATGGTGTGTATTAAAATCCTTGGTCCTTGGTTTTTTTTGCAGGAACTGAAGATAATCGCTGGAATAGTTTGCTTGATGTTATCCACCGGTCAATATCAATGAGCAAGACTGCTGGACCGAAGAATTCAAAAGTAGTTACAGATGATGGTTCCAGTACAACTACTACACCAGTTGATGATCTGAGCAGTTCTGTCATGAATTTGGAGCAGGCTTTAGTAAAAGCTCGTGCAGATTGCTTGGATAGTGCAGCAAAACAGAATTGCTCTATTTGTGGACCGGTTAGAAATCTGCCAGATGGTTCTTGTACCCAGAGCGAAGAAGAGTCCCCTAGTGATGGAAGTGCTGGAGATGAGTCTTTGGCTATAGTACCTGTGCAGAATGTAGCGGCAGCTTCAACTTCAATTACTATGCTGGTCAGACAATTGCCTGAAGCAAGACCTGGATGGCCACTGCTTCGCCGTGCAATATTTCCAGACCGCCAAGCTCCTGACAGGTCTTCATTGAGGAAGATCTCTGTGGTACAATGGGCTCTGCGGCTGCCCACTAGGCAACCTTCATACCTTGCTAATTCAGATGTTAAACAAATTACTTATGATCCAGGTGACAATGAATCATTCAATTTGAATGGAGATAGTGGTGCAATTGTTCCTGTGGGTAATGAGATAGTTAGTTCTCCACCTTCTACTGATCACAATGCAATGGAACTGCCAAAAGAATTGGAGGGTCTTCATGAGAAATATTCGGCAACTTGCAGATTGTTCAATTACCAGGATCTCCTCTCAGCAACATCTAATTTCTTGGCTGGTTTGTGCTGATCCTCAACTTAATAGAAACAGTGTATATTTTGTTCTTGTTGTGGAATTTGGTTTTATCTAATGATATATTTTCCTATGCCAGAGAATCTGATAGGGAAAGGAGGCAGCAGTCAGGTTTACAAAGGTTGCCTTCCTGATGGAAAGGAACTTGCAGTGAAAATCTTGAAGCCATCTGAAGATGTAATAAAAGAGTTTATTTTGGAAATTGAGATTATTACTACATTACATCACAAAAACATTATTTCCCTTTTGGGATTCTGTTTTGAGGACAATAACCTGCTCTTGGTTTATGATTTCCTCTCAAGAGGAAGCCTAGAAGAGAACCTTCATGGTATGCAAACACTTGATTTTTGCTTTAGAAATGAAAGATAGCCTTAAAAATTGTTACATTGATTTTTTTTTTCCCCCTCTAACTTGGAGTTTGCCTACATATTTCTTTTGTTTTCTGATTTAGGTAATAAGAAAGATCCGGCTGCATTTGGTTGGAGTGAGAGATATAAGGTGGCTATGGGGGTGGCTGAAGCTCTCGAATATCTCCACAGTGGCAGTGCTCAACGCGTGATCCACAGGGATGTTAAATCATCAAATATATTACTGTCAGATGATTTTGAGCCACAGGTAACTTTTATTTTTGGATGAGTAAATTCTAGTGCTCAAAAACAGAACACAAATTACAAATACATAGATGTTTATGCTTTTCTTCTTGCTTTTCTCAGCTATCTGATTTTGGACTTGCCAAGTGGGCATCAACCTCCTCATCTCATATAACCTGCACCGATGTTGCGGGAACCTTTGGGTATGTAGTTTTGATTCTCAATCCCATTGCTTTCCTTTTCATGTTCTATTATTGGCTCTTTTGACTCATTTCAAAGGGAAGTGTGATCCGCAGTGTTTAGTTATTTTTTAAATTAATGGTAAGATTGCAAACTTATCTAGAACAAAGGTTAATAATGCGTGAGTGAATGATAATAATTTTTGTTGCAGTTACCTCGCCCCTGAGTACTTCATGTATGGAAAAGTAAATGACAAGGTTGATGTCTATGCATTTGGTGTTGTACTCCTTGAGCTTCTCACCGGGAGAAAGCCTATAAGCAACGATTATCCGAAAGGCCAAGAGAGCCTAGTCATGTGGGTATGTACTTTTTACTGTTGCAACTTACTGGTTACTGAACTGACCATTTGGATTTGTGCATTAATGAACGAATGAAACTACATTGTCCAGGCAAAGCCAATTTTGAACAGTGGGAAGGTTACCCAACTGTTAGACCCAGCCTTGGGCAACAACTATGACTATGACCAGATGGAGAGAATGGTTTTAGCATCTATTCTATGTATCAGGCGTGACCCTCGAGCTAGGCCTCAAATGAGCTTTGTAAGTTATGGCTTATCTGAAGAATTTTTAGTCTAGTAAGAATGTCCTGTAAGAGTGGTGTGCTTATGACACATCATGCAGTAGCTTAATTGTAATAGCCTAGGTGCCAAACATCATAATGTCGTTCTCTTTTAATATATGTAGTTGAGAGCGTAGTTTATTCCCTTATATTAGAAACAGATGTTAAGTTTGTTTCTTTTTATGCTAAGGTTTTGATGCTCCTCTTTATTCCCCTCTATTAGTAACAGATGTTAAGCTTGTTTCTTTTTATGTTAAGGTTCTGAAGCTCCTCCAAGGTGATGCTGATGTGACTAAACGGGCAAGGCTACAAGTTCATGCTTCAGAAGAATCTGAAATGCTGGATGATAAATCTTGCCCTCGTTCTAATCTCCAATCCCATCTTAATCTTGCTTTACTTGATGTAGAGGATGATTCATTCTCCATGAGCAGCATTGAGCAAAGTGTCTCATTAGAGGACTACTTGCAAGGAAGGTGGAGCCGCTCATCAAGCTTTGACTAACCACATTACTGGCTCAAATCACAAGTACAAGTCATTCACTCGACGCGGTTCTTTTATATATCATTTTATTTTACTTATAGGTGTTGGATGAGAGGATGTTTGACGGTTTGCCCTCCTCCTCCCTTAGTAGCAGTCGTATTATATCTATAGTTCAGATATGTTGGATTGTTTTTGTTCTTTTTCTTTTTTTTTTTTCCTTAAAAAAGGAAGTGTTTGCTTTCTTCATTGATCTCAGGAAGTGTTAATTGTACCATTTCCAAAAAGGAATGTGTTGTAACAATAACCGAGCAAAATTAACCTTTGCTCTGGATTAATCTAAAGAAGTAACTGCTTGTCTGCTTCCGATGCTTGCAAATTGGCTTCATGATCTGGAAAACTTACGCTTCTTATTTGACCATTTCAAAATTTCCACAATACCAGCAGACAAACCATTTTGTGTGTCACAAAAATGCCAATGGAGTCCTGGGTCAATGCCTAACTTGCTGCTATTATAATTGAAGTGGTCCTGCATTGCTCATGGTTAAAGATTACATTTCCCCTCTTTAATCAACGTGTCCTTTCGTTGGGGTCGTCTGCTTACTTCTAGTCAATTAACTTTTCCTTTAGTGCAGGCTATCAGCTGATTCCAACGCCACAAGACAAGCAAGAATTGGTTAAGTCCGAATGGTAACAATTGCACAAGTCTTCACCACCGACACCGCCTCGTCTTTGTCGTCCTCTGTCACCCTAGATGATTTCTTTTTCTTTGCAAAATCCTTTTTCTTGTGCCTGAATCACCACAAAAGCCCAGGTTTCTACCATTTCCAAGTTTCATAAGAGGTTCTCTGGGTGCATGAGTGTAACATGTCGTCTCATCTCCACGGCCAACAAAATTTAACAGTTGGTGGATGTATATCCCTTTAGCTGACAATGCTTGCCTAGATAGAGTTATGCCACCGTTTTAAGTTAAAAAATCTTGACCGGGAATTGTTCGCTAAAAATTCAAGAAGGGTATGAACAATTTCTAATTCTGCAACATGCGACAATTAAAATGCAGTTTTACCTGAAAATAACAATTGAAGAACATTTTATTGTATGATTAATTAATGTTGGATCAATAATTCGAGGACACTACTTTGCAAGTTGCAATATTATATGGTATACCTGTTATACTTTTTTATTGATCTTTTTTAAAAAAAAAATCCGACGACATTAGTAATAATATCTTTACAACTACAATCTTGTACCCAAACTTCACATATATAACGCCAAACTTTAAGGCCTACTTACTTATAGCATTGAGAAATCAGGATCTACAATAAAAATAATTGATGATATTTACTTGCCAAATATGAATAGAATGAAAACAGAACGTATGCAATTCACATGTTTTTTAAATTAAAAAATGAGAACTTGATTTGCACGAGGATTGTGAACCAGTTTCTTAGTTCTTGCATCTCATATTTTATCTCTATTGAATTGTCATAATTTTTAAATTACCCTCAATTAAGTTTTGTAATATTTTCAAATAAGTCCTTTATTATATATTATTGTTACTACTATTATTATTATTATGCATGATCATCATCATCTTTATTATTAATGACATTATTATTATGAAAATAATTATTATTAATAAAAATATTTATTTTGAATAATAATAATAATAGTAATAGTAGTAGTAGTAGTTACAATTACTATAATAAATAATGATAACAATCAACTAAAGTTATTTTAATAACTTATAATAATTTATTCTAATTTCATAAACACATTAATGGTATTATAGCTCATTTTGATTCTAATTGTTACAAGTAAAATAAATAAATAATTTGTTACAATTTTCATTTTTTATTTTAATTTCAACGCATTCAAATAATCGATTAATAAACTCATTATAAAACTATAATAGAATAAGTTAAAAAATATAGCAAATTTCTTTTGACTGCACGCAAAATTTTTGACAAGTATAACATATAATATCTAATTATTTTCCTATTAAAATCCATCTTATTAGCAACTAAAAAAAAATAAAGAAACTGAAAAGAACTACTTTTTACAATTTTCATAAGATTTTTAAAAATAATATAGAGGTGAAGTTATTTTTCTATTAAAAATCCATCTTGATTAGAAACTTAAAAAAAGAGAAATTGAAAAGAACCACTTTCTACAATTTTCATAAGATTTTTAAAAATAATATTGGGGTGAAGAATAAAATATCAACTAAAGTGAAAAATCCGAAGTGGGGAAGGTAGCAAGTTAGTGACAATCCAAAAGCCGTAGAAGCCAAGTCAAAGGTCATCCACTCAGAAAAGAGCAACGAATTAAAGCAGAATTTTGATCAGCGAAAACGAGAAACAACAACAAGAAGAAGAAGAGCAGCCGCGGCCAGTGATGAGTCATGGATTCTCCGTATATTAATCAATCAAGGTATGTTACCATTCCTTCTTCTCCTCCCCCTTCTTCAAACCAAAACCTTTATCGTCCTCAAATATACCTTGCACCCCCACCGCCTCATCGACCTCCGCCACCACACCCGCCGCCACAACAGCAACTACTCCCACATCCTCCGCCACCTGAGCAATTATACCATCACTGCCCGCCTCCTCCCACCGTGCAACCTCCTGTCCAAAAAATTTCTTTCAATTCCCACCATTCGCAGTTTCAAGTTAGTCCCAATTTTAGCCTTAACCCTAAACCCCAAAATCAGTACCACCACCACCAACGAAGTAACGATTTTGCCTACCGAATTTCAATTAACGACAATCGTCTACAGCAACATCAACAAAGTGATCGTCATCATCATCATAATCATCGGCAGCATCCTGTGGCTGAATTTGATGCCCGACAGGATGTGTGGGACCGGCATCCCAGGATTCAGCCTGATCATCGTCCGGCTGTTAGTAGTTTGGACCACCATCGTCAATTTGATCATCGACCCATGTCTCCTTATCGGTCAATGGATAAGATTAGGCATGAATTAGACACAACAAGTTATAGGTTTAGAGAAAGGTATAGCAATGATGTCGTTCAACTTGAGTATACAGGTAGCAATAATAGTAGTCAAAGGGTAGACTTAGTGTCACATCGTAGTCAGTTTGTGTCAACTGCTGATAGATTGAATTCAAGTAATTATGATAATCTACATGGCTTGCTGTTTGATAGTAGTAATGAGTTCATGAACAATAATGTCAGAGATGTGGGTTTAAATAGGCCAGTGTTCAAAGAGAGAGAGAGTCGTGATTCTTTGCTTGGAAGGGGGTCAAAAAGTGAGAATATTGGTGAGGGGGCTAGGGCTTTTAGCGCAAAGCGCGAGTTTTATGGGTCTGATTCAGGAAGATATGGTAACAACAGAGGAAGCAGAGAGCACAGTTATGAGTATAATAGAACCCCCAGGAAGCAAGTACAAAAGAAGAGTGCACTTTTGAGAATTCAGAAACCTTATTACAGGAATAGAGATGAAGGAGAATTACATTATTCGAGCCATGAAATGAAATCTGGTTCATTTAGAGGGAAAGACCAGGTTGTGTTTTCTGATCGTGATGTCAGTGAACATGAACCGAGAGAGGGGAGTCCTGTGGAGCTTGATGTTTCTTTCAAATCTAATTCACTGGTGGCCAAGGCAATCGTGCCACCTTCAAGTTCTGCTATTGTTTCTGATGCAAATTTAACCCCCAAGAGAGGGAACACCAGGAAAATTGCAATGTCTAATAAGGATTGTTCAAGTTCACTAATGAATAAACCCCTTGACAGTAGTAGAAAGCTCGATGGTTCCAGAGATGCAGTGAATAATGCCTTGGTCTCCGAGAAGAAGGACTCAAAACAGGCTGAAAAGAAAGCTGCACCTTCTTGTGCTAACAATCGTGATATTCATTCAAAGCCTTCTTCCATTGGGAGTAACACTTCACCTGCAAAGATTACTGTGGGAAAGTTAAAGAGCATTGTTCCAGAAAAATGTGGCACTACTGAAACATCTGCACTGAAGGTTGTGAAGAAGAAAAAAGTTGCAAAGAGAGTAGCGAAGAAAGGCACAGACCCTACAGTGCATGTTTCCAGTTCTCAACCAACAGAGAAGCTGGATGAACCTTTGAAAGCAGATGCCTCTACCCTTCGTGCACCCGTAGCCTCTGTGCTTAAAATTGGAGCAAAACCTTCAAAAGATAAAATTACTTATGCTGATATGGCTTCAGGCCACCTTGATGATTTGGAAGCTTATACAAATGAAGCAAACATGTCACCTGAAACTGAACAAGTGGTTGGATCTCCAGAGACTGCCATGGTATCAAAGGAAGTTAGCACTGACAGTGATTCCTGTGTGTCATGTGTCACTAAGATTAGGAGAAAGAGGAGTGGGTTGATTTCTCCTTTGGTTTCTTCAATTCATAAGGAAACTAAAATTGATGAGGGTTCTGTAAATGCTGACAGTTGTATGCATGTATTAAATACTGCCTCAAACTTTGACAAGGATCTAACTAAATTACTAAATGAGACTGATTTTTCTGACATTGGTGGTCTTGAAGGTGCTGACAAGCATTTTTGCCGCAATGGGCACTCTTTATTGCTTGAGAATTCTGAAACCAAAGAATCTTCAGAACCTTTGCTTAGAGAAGGAAGAAATATTAATTCCGATTTGTTAAGCTTGGAGGAAATGAGAAGGCATGAGGATCGTGTAAATACTTGTAGCTCTGCAGATGGGATGAACAACACCACAAGTTTCAACATTGGTTTACTTACCTCACTGGAAAAGATGACAAATTCTGAGGTTGGCATTCTGAATGCTTCTGGTAAGCAGCCTTGCAAAAGTCAGATGAGTTCCTCAGTAAATAGCAGTACCGTGAAAGGATTTCCATTGGTTATTCTTCCTGGAGGATGTGAAATATCTGCTTTTTCTAGTTCTGAGGAAACTGGTATCCACAATGCTTCCACTCATGTAGACTGCTCTAACGGTGACAAAGGCAGCTGCTCAGGTTCTGAGCATGTTATTATTAATTCAGAAGAAATTAGCCCTGGTCATGGTGATTATAATGGTATTGCACTTGAGGGTGATGCTACAGGAGGACTCGCAAATACTATGTTTTCTGTAGGAAGCCATGAGGATGGTATGTCTAATAATACTGATAAGTGCAAAGTTATGACTTCTGTATCAGATTTGCCAGATGCAGTGATAAGTGATATGGACAAGGAGCCTGTAAAAGCATTTAGTTCTGTGCAGTCCTTGAATACAGCTTTATCTGTAAAAGATTGTTTTCCTGTAGAAATTAGGGTTACTGAAGGTTTGGATGCTGGCTTACAATCAAGTTCAGATGGATTAAGTGTTTTCCATGGGCACAATTCAGCAGGTGGATGTTGTGAGGCTAATGTTTCAGAAAGCAGTGGTCTTAATCGGTCTTCACCTGAGAACAGAAAAAGGAGAAAAGTGTCTGCTATCCTTCCTGGCTTTACTAGTACGATTGTACCTGAGATCAGTGAGGGGCCTGTAACTCCAGAACTCTCTACATCTGGTGTAGAGATACCATCCAATTCTACTGAGGGTCAAATGCATCCAGAAGAGGGAGTTGCAATTTCTAACATGGATACTCTGTGTGATACCAGTTTGCCAGCTTGTCCAGATGGAATCACAGTATTGGTTGACAGTAATTTTGCTCAAGTGTCCTCTGAAGTTGCAGTTTCAGTTAGTACAAATGCCTCTGGATTTGGAAATGATAGTTTGAAAGCTGAGCCTCGTATGGTTGAACCTTCTTTAGCTTTTGGGAAATCAGACAATGCAAATGCACCGATCACTTGTCCACCAGGATCTGAAGGTAATCAGATAGTAAATGAAGGTCCCGTTGTGGATGGGAGTGGCTATAACAATGAAGTTATATGTACGGAAAACAGTAAAACAGGAAACATAGCGGCATTTTTTGTAGAAGAGCAAGTGAAAGCTTGCAATGTGGCCACTGAATTTGAAACTCCTGAACATCTGTCTTCAGACTTGAATAAAATATTGCCTACTACAGATGTGGAATCTGATGGTTGTCTCCTTGAAAAGGGTGATTTGCCTTCTGCATCAGCTAATCAAGCTTTGGTTGCTGATGGTGATGGAGTTTCTACTACAAATTCCTATGATGAAATGATGGAGTTTGATTCTCTATCCGAATTGGGTTCCCCGGAAATCTTGTCTACAGTCCCTGTTATGAACATGCTGAATCATGAAGCATCTACTAGCCAGATTTCCAATGAAAAGGTTTACAGGATTGAGAAAATACCAAGTGAGAAACCTGTGGATGCAGGTTTCTCTAATTTATCTGCCCAAACCTCATTGTCTGAGAATGCAAAGATTAATTTAAAGTCGGATGATATGTTGGAAAGTGCTCACTTAGTTGTGCAGAGAACTGTATCCCTGCCAGCACAGGATGGCAAAGGTACTGGTCTTGCTCTAAACCCCATGAGTGGAGAAACTAGTGGGAAGAAGCACCAAGCAAGTCTTTGTGTTTCCAGGATTCATCCAAGAAGTTCATCAAGTTCTTCTTCTGTGTTTACTGCTTCAAGGAATTTGACCTCTTCAACCCGCACCACAAAGCCCCGAACATGGTATCGGACAGAAAGTTCATCTGCCTATCCTCCTCCAGGAAACAAGTCTTTGTTACCTCCACAAAATCAGTTGCTGAAAAAGGTTGCTAAGTTTCAGTGTATGTCTTACGTTCGCAAAGGTAACAGTCTTGTTAGGAAACCTGCTCCAGTTGCTGCACTTCCCCAAGTTTCTCATGGCTTGATTTCTTCAGTTTCTTGGTTGAATTCTTTGGGAATGGGTGAATCAAAGAAGACCAGAGGATCTGAGGGTGGTGCTGATGTAGTTGACCCACCAAATTTCTTAAGAGGATTGAATGCTCCTTTAGAGAGGCCAAGAACACCCCCTTTGCCTGTTGTTGCCAAAATACCAAATCATGCTACCTCTTCAACAGCGGATTGCACATCTTCCCCTGTGGCAGAGCGTCTTCCTAATGGTTGTCCTGAGACAAAATCAGATTCTCAGAAACTTATGGAAATCAATGATGAGCTGAATTTTTCTAATGCTGCTTTAAATATTTCTAAAACTCCTATGAATCAAACTGGTTCAGTTAATCGTTTGGAAAGCCAGGGTGAATTGAATGATGGGACTTTGTCTACTTCAAATGTAAAGAGGATAATGTACATGAAGCGAAAATCAAATCAGTTGATTGCAGCTTCAAATGGTTGTGGCCTATCCGTTCAAAATCCTGATAAGACCCAAAGCACCACCTCAGATGGATACTATAAGAGACGAAAAAATCAGCTAATAAGGACTCCATTGGAAAGTCATATTGACCAGACAGTCTCCTTGGCTGATAGCTCTTTCACTTCAGAGGGGGGAAAATGTGCAAAGGACATCTTCAGAAGATCTGATATGAACCAGTCTTATAAAGGTCTGCTATGATAAATTAATTTACTAATGCAAGACTTTCAACTGAGCATAAAAAATTCAATAAAATGTTCTTTTCTATTATCAGAGATCGCGTGAATTTTTCATTGCCATATGACCCCTCCTATTTATTTTCTTTTACTTTTGAAAATATGGGATGTGTGGCATTGATATAACACTTCAACATCAGTTTGTTTTGGAATTTTTATTTCTAGTATTACTAAAATAGGGTGTAGCATAGTCTACACTTTCCTAATTAAATTCTATGGTAATGTTTATTTTAATCATTTAATAATGTATCTCATTTTCCGTATTTTGGTGATTACAACTTCAATGGCCTTAGGTTTTTGTGCTGATTTGTCATGTTGTTTAAAATTCTAACTTCCCCTTTGCCAGAATGTTCTTTTGATGTTTTCCTTTATCTTCTTCGTTGGTAACTGGTGTTATTTGTTTCAGTTCTACTATTTTTCTTAAATAACTTCCTGATAGAAAAGGTTGATGACTTAATTATTTTAAATCCACAGTCATTGTAGATGGAGGCTGTTATTCTGACTGTTCTTAGTATTTAAGTAGCCTATGCTGATTTGTGCCACTTGTTATTAGTTATGGGAATTTAAACTTTGTTAATTTGCATGGCACTATAATATATTGGGGCAGAAAAATCAGCTAGTGCATTTCTTCATTATATTTGTTTAGAGAAATTTTAATTGAGTTGTTAATTTGCAGCTGTAAAAAAGATTCATAAACCTATCAGACTCTCCCTGGTTTGGACGCTGAATAGTATGCAATCATCGAAAAATGATGATCATTCTTTGTATCGTCAGAAGGTCTTTCCTTCCCTGTTTCCCTGGAAAAGAACATTATACCGGAGATGCTTTGTGCAGGATCCAGTTTCCATTTCCAATAAGAGCTCCTTATCTGCAATTAGGTACGTTAGCATGTGATGTGCTTGTATTTCTGCAGCTACTTTGAGTTTTATGATAGTGGTATTAATTGTTTAAGTAAATGATATCATTATTCTTCCAGTCGAAAATTGCTGCTGCTGAGAAAGAGAGATACAGTTTATACGAGGTCAAACCATGGATTTTCACTCCGAAAATATCAAGTATTAAGTGTTGGTGGCTCCAGTCTAAAATGGTCGAAATCCATTGAAAATCGCTCAAAGAAAGTTAACGAGGTTAGACTAAACCACAATAGCAGATCATTGTATATATTTTTTGAAATGTGTAACATTTTTGAGCCAGGTAATGGTTGATTGCAAATGAAATTTTCTTTCTACCTGTTAATCAATATCATTTTCATTGTATATCATAGGAAGCTACATTGGCGGTTGCTGCAGTTGAGAGGAAGAGACAAGAAAATGGTGCTGAATCATTTGCTTCAGAGACAAAGATCAGGGTTCGCTCTTCCAGTAAGTCATTTAGTAGCAATAATTCTCAGGATGTATCCTTCAGTGTGCTTCTGTTAATGATACTTTAGTGATTAAGCTGTGTAATTGCAATTCAATGATCTTGAAGTGCTGAATAACCTATTATTTTTATTATTTTTGCAGGGGAACGCATATTTCGCATTGGTTCGGTTCGCTACAAAATGGATTCTTCAAGACGGACCCTTCAGAGGATATCAGGTTACAAGGGTCTTTTTTTCCTTCTTCTATTCCATGTTTACATACTAATTTTTCCATTGACATTCCTAAAGTTGTGCTGGTGAAAGGTGAACCGTATGTTTCTTTGAGTCATATGCTACCAACTAACTAACTGTATGATGAACTCTACGTTTGTTGGTCTTGTCACTTCTTATAATCTGCGTAGATGATGACTCACCATGTGCTGCTGCGCCTACTTTGGACAAGAATGACAAGAAATCTTACATTCCAAGGAGATTAGTGATCGGCAATGATGAGTATGTTTATGTATTTTTTCAATCTATCACATCTCTATTTTACCCTCCTTCCCTGCTTCTTCCTTCCTTTCCTCCTATAAGGAGTTTTTCTGCAGTTCATACTGGATACTGTTAGCAAATATGCCTTTTCATAAAGTTCTGCTTATCTACAGAATTAATGTGATTTGGTATAAACGGATTCAATGTTGGCAGATATGTTCGAATTGGCAATGGCAACCAGCTTATTAGAGATCCAAAGAGACGAGCTCGTGTTTTGGCAAGTGAAAAAGTAAGGTGGAGTTTGCACACGGCTAGATTGCGATTAGCTAGAAAGCGGAAGTATTGTCAGTTTTTCACAAGATTTGGCAAATGCAACAAGGATAATGGGAAATGTCCATATATACACGACCCCTCCAAAATTGCTGTCTGCACAAAGTTTTTGAAGGGTTTATGTTCCAATTCTGACTGCAAATTGACTCATAAGGTTTATCACGGATCTGATTGATAAGTCTACCCAAGGGGATGGCATATTTTTACTTGTTTCAATGATATTTTTTAAAAAATAAATTACATTTATCTGCGATTTCTTTGTCATGCAGGTCATTCCAGAACGAATGCCTGATTGCTCTTATTTCTTGCAAGGTATTTTAGTTTGCTATCCTGTGCTTTTATCAAACTACTTAACACCTGCAGAATTCTAACAAGTTTGCCGTAGGTTTATGCACCAACAAGAATTGTCCATACAGGCATGTACATGTGAATCCAAATGCCTCTACTTGTGAAGGATTTCTTAAGGGCTATTGTGCTGATGGTGATGAGGTAATGTATTCATATAAATTGCCCATTGCTAGGCTCATCAGAAATTTTTGATCTTGGGTTGTGTATCTATTTTGTTCAATTATATGGTTTGTTATGTTTCCGATTTGATTTCAGTAATTTTTTTGGTCCTTTTTGAGAGGATAAGTCTATGCCAACCATCAATTTGAAAACTAGACTCACTTTGATGCATCTTTTGGCCCGAAGTGGGACTTAAAACTCCTGTACCATCTCTTGGACAAAGAAGCCTGAATTATGAGATTTAAAAGGAATGAGGAGTCTTATGTACCGTTTATTCCCTTTCTTAAAGGTGTGGGTTGACAAAACCTAAAGCAGCTCTCTACATTTTTTTTCATAGCAAATGCTTGAATTACAGCACAACACCCCCCCCACCCCCCCCCCCCCCAAAAAAAAAAGGGTAGAAAGGATTGCACTGTTGCTTGCTTGATATTTTCTGACCCTTTGTGTGATATGTTCTTGAGACCATTTTTTCCCCTCCCTCTTTATCTACACAGTGTACACAACCCCACACTAATTTGAATAATTAAATGGAATACATCTCTGCTCTCAGTGTCGGAAAAAGCACAGCTATGTCTGCCCTACTTTCAAAGCAACAGGCTCCTGTGCTCTAGGAGCCAAATGCAGGCTTCATCACCCAAAAAGCCGAAGCAAGGGAAAGAAAAGCAGACGACCAAGGAAACAGAAGAGCACTCATGGGCGCTATTTTGGTTCTATGCTTGTTGAGGACTCTGAGTCTCAGACAGCAATGTCAGAAAGGCCCTCTATACAAGATACTGGTAATCTGTTCGTTGAAGGAAAACTTGTAGATTATATTGGCCTTGATGTAAGTGACAAAGATGCTGGGGAAAATGATGATGCAGTACATGAGCTGTTGGATTTCAATGACAGTGATGCCTCAGAGTTACAATTAGATGATCTTGATGAACTTGTCAAACCCATTCGTATAATGAACAGTCACATTAGCTGGGGAAACTAACGTGCTGTACATGAGCAGTTGGATTTCAATGACAGTGATCCGCAGAGTGACAATCAGATGATCTTGATGAGCTTGTCAAACCCATTCGTATAATGACCAGTCACATTAGGTGGGGAAACTAGTGATGCGGTACATGAGCTGTTGGATTTCAATGACGGTGATGGCTCAGAGTTACAATTAGATGATCTTGATGAGCTAGTCAAACCCATTCGTATAATGAACAGTCACATTACCTGGGGAAACTAGGGATGCAGTACCTGAGCTGTTGGATTTCAATGACGGTGATGCCTCGGAGTTACAATTAGATGATCTTGATGAGCTCGTCAAACACAGTCTCATAATGAACAGTCACATTAGTTCTTATTCTAGGAGGTGGACTCCTTTTGTGGATTGGTTTGTTCCCATAATAGATGGGTGTGCTTCCTCATTCTCTTACACTCCCCTGGAAGTTACTTCACGTGCCACAAACCTTCTTTGGGATGAAGATCAGAACGGATGGTGAGTTGAGATAATCATGATGAGGCTGCTTGTGGTATATCTTTAGAAACTTTTTGGGATCTTACAAGGTGGTTTTTGTTGTTTTTCCTGAGCTGCATGTATTTTTTTTTTTCTCTTTTTAAACTTCAAATTTCTCATGATGTACATAATGTACAATACAAATTAAGGAGAATTAGAAATGAAATGAAACGAAATAATGTTACACAAGCATTTTGGAGTGTTTGCCTCATTTATATGCTGTGTTTACATTCCTCCTCATCAGCAAAACTGTGGTTTTGGATTCAGTTTCGCGTTGTTATGGTTTTTCTTGTTGATTTGAATTTAAAAATAAAATCGGGAGAATAATTTTCGTGTTAAGTTCTGGCTGCCGGGGGTGTCCGCATGGAGGGGGAAATGTGATATATCGAAGAGGATAACAATTACAATCTAAGATGAGCTTATCTCTTAGAAAGATTGAAGATTCAACTAAAACCAGATTTACTAGACTATTAAAATGATTTACAAGAGTTGAAGCTTTTTGTTTTTTTTTTTTTTTATGGTACGAGCTAACTAAGAATGCATAACAAAACAAAATATGTTTATGGTATACATTTCCTCATATGTTCACCACCACAAAACAGAGGCATCTTATCCAAAAAAAAAAAAAAAAAAAAAATTCCGTTAGCCTTCTGCCAAAAACTCCTAAGACTCGGTTCTGACAAAGAGCTGTCCCAAGCTAAGCTGCAAACGAGTTATAACATGGCCGCAACTTCCATTAACATGGCTTCTGCAAAATTCTCAATGTTGGGATGGATTGGAGGGAAAAGAGAGCTGAAAAAGAAAAGGGCAATAGCGATTTCAGCTCAGCAACAAGCTGAAGTTGAAGAGTCGCAATCACAGCAGGTGAAGGAGAATGAAGGCCAGGCTCAGGTGAAGCAACGGCAGACACCGTTGAGGCCGGTGGAGCTACAGACAAATGTAAGGAGCAAAAACATGAGCAGAGAATATGGAGGGCAGTGGCTGAGCTGTGCCACAAGACATGTGAGGATTTACGCCGCATATATTGATCCTGAAACCTGGGAGTTTGATCAAACACAGATGGATAAGCTCACTCTTATTTTGGATCCTACTAAAGAATTTGTGTGGACTGATGAGAGTTGCAATAAGGTTTTTGCTTATTTCCAGGAGCTTGTTGATCACTATGAGGTATTATTCATATAAACTAATCAAATCCAATGATTCTACCATTATTTGCGAAATTGGAAATCAACTGAGGCTGATTAGTTGTATATATTATTAGAGCTGAAACTTTTTAAGACACCAAATTATCTAAAGCCAAAATCACATTAAATTTGTGATTCTGTTTCTTGAAACAACTATATGTATTGTACCTATATCAAAGAGGATAACTTCCACAATATAAGATAAATAACAAATCCCGCTCATCTATCATCCTAAATGAACATTTACACTAGCTCTCAACTAAGTTTCTTTGGTTGATTCCACGTTCTGCCTTCATTGAAAGCTGATGAATGTTGCAGGGTGCAATATTGACGGAATACACTCTCCGGCTGATCGGTTCTGACTTAGAGCATTACATACGGAAGCTATTATATGATGGGGAGATCAAATACAACATGGATGCAAGGGTACTAAACTTCAGCATGGGGAAGCCCCGTATCATGTTCAATAACAATGAACTCCCAACTCAAGAAACTGCTCAGTGATATATTAAGGAGCTTATAGCAATGGGTGGTGAAATCAAAGCCAATATATCCAGGTGTACCATGATGTTCCACAAGCATTCAAAGAGTTTCTCCAAGTGGCCCATGTCCCTCAAAATAATGCAAAAATGCATCTGTAGAAAACCTTCATGATACAGGCTTGGTTGTCATGCACTTAGTTGTTTTTGCTTGCTCGCTAGGTCTTATGCCCTATCTTCTTGTGATTTATATAGAAATCTCAATTTGAGGCAAAACTTTTAAGTCGGTGGCAGTATGCTTAAACATTCTGAGTCCAACCAAGGCTTAAATTGTCCTTCATGAGACAAATTCTGGGAAAAAAAAAAATCCAAATTTATCCATCATTGAACCCCATAATTTAGGTTTCAGAGCATATGCATGTCAACTGCAGGCACTCAAGTAAAGATATCTACGTACATGTGGGTATAAGAATACATGTTTGCAAAACTGAAAGAACCACTATCTTGATGGATCATGATTAAATGCAAAAAGGCAAAATGAAAGCAATGGAAATCCATACAATTCCATTTCAAAATTTTTGACATAGACTTTAATTAAATTTATTGCAGTCACAGGGTCATCAGTCATCAACATGTATTAATACAGCATGGTATTGCCTGGGCATTTGATTCATAGAAGTTCAAAGAAAAAAAAAAATCAATTATTCTATGATAACATAAGAAAACTAACTAATATAAGATCAGGATGGTCATAAATTGTGTATTTGCATTTAAAAACCAGCTAAACTTAATCACTTTTTCATGTCATTCCTTTATATTATTATTACAAGTTGTAAGACTGAAATAAAGCACTCGCCTGCAAATAATAGAAAAGTCCACGTAGGAGATTCAAAATTCTAGGTTTATCACGATGAGCCTGATCAACTAATGCTGCAAGATCTGAAATATGTATCAGAAATCAATTAGCAGGCTTAATATTCTACAAGAAACTACAATTTAATAAGAAGCAAACTTGATGCGCGTGGAAAAAGAAAAGGAATTTGCAAAGCCTCAGGAAACAAATGCATAAGAATAAGCCTACCAGGATAGTAATCAAGATAAGATTTGCCATCAGAATCAAGCCATCCACCATCATGCTCCAGTGGCTTTCGGCAAGATGCTTCTAGCATACGCCTATTGCACTCCCTTCTGTCATAAGGCTTTCGAAGAATTTCTTTAAGCTTCTCTCTGAATTCGTATTGGCTGCTTCTTGTAATAATTTCTCTGCAGCCTTCATCGCCTATAGCAACCTTTTTATTGGTGAAACGCAGAAACAATACCCACAACAAAAATGATCCAGATTTAGAAATCAAAAACATAGAATATCAATTTTTAAGAAAATTATTGAGAAATTCAGAATAAGAAAACTAGAATAGCTGCAACAGGGAAAAAAAAAAAAAAACTTACAAATAAAGTATCATTTTCATGTGAAAAAGGATTACGGTCCAACACAACTACTTCTGAATCAGAATCACTCTCTGCATACACAACTTCTTTACCACCATTAGGAGCATATACCATATGTTGACCATCCTTCACAAATTTCATAAATTCTAGAAAGCTCTCATCTGACAACTGAGACATATCCTTATTACTTTTTCTTTTTAATTTACTCAATGTTTGTCTGAAGCACTCAGTTTTTCTTCCCCTTGAATTGCTCCATAAAACCTTTCTTGGGCTCTCTGTCTGTCTTCTCCCTAAATTACTCCAACAAGGCAGTCTTGGGCTCTTGGTCTTTTGTCTTCTTGAGTTACTCCCCAAAACCTTTCCCGAGTTCACCAGTGTTTTTCTCCCTGTAGTACTCATTTGAACTCTCCTTGAGCTTTCACACATTTTTCTCCCTAAATTGTTCCTCAAAACTGTTTCTGGATTCTCGTACTTTACAACTATAGATGTCTCGCTATCAGAATTATCAGAAGCAAGCTCAAGTACATACGATTTCCTATCTTTTTTCAAATGATTAAGGAACATCAAATAATGAGGATCAAAAACATCGTGGAAGTTATCCTCATCATTACTACCACAAGCATAGTCCACACACCATTTCCCCTCTTTTTTTAAATTATCAAGGACCATAATATAATCAGCATCAGGTACATCTTTAATGTCACCACCACCACAACTACCACCACCGTTATCAGAATCGTACATGCACCTAGCATCAGTATCACCAACAACATCAAAATCAAGATTCCGTTCCCAATAATTCAAATACTTATCATAATCTGAATCAACATTCACTGCTTCTACAGGAGCATCATTATTTCCGTTACTTTGGTTTACTGTTTTCTTCAGAGCCTTACGGCTACTAGTTTCTAGGCCAAGGTTTAAGCCTCTCTGCTTCCATCGCCGGCCCAACGTCAAGTCAAGTGCAAATTCAGAATCTGCCTCCTTGAGTTTCCCAACTGAATCACCGGCATTCTTACCCCTTGAAACCAGTCCCATCCTATCGATTTTCCAATTTCTCAGCAAATTACTCTCCTCACTAAATGCAATCTCCCCTAACGAAAAAATCGAGCTTCTTAGTTCTGTTTGAAAGTGGCTCCCCAAAAAATAAATAAATAAATAAATAAACAGAAAAATCAAAAACAAAAAGACCAACACCTAACACACATATAAATATCAACAACCCAAGAATATACGATTGAAAAAATGTGCTAACAAAAAGAAAAAAGGCTGCAAAACAGAGAAATCCAAGAATACTACATTAACGACATTAATGACTCACTCAAAATCAAGCTGCTACATCCAACATAATTAACAAAATTAAAGTTGTAGAAATGGGAAAAACTTAAAAACAGACATGAAACGATGTACTTGTTGCTGATAATAACAGTAACATTAAAGGCCCACCATTAAAGACTTGCTATCGGGTCTTCGGGCTTGTCACTTTCAATATCGTTACTTGCTCAAATGTTAAACGTCAAAACTTCGAATTCTTCAGGCCTGAGCTACGGTCTAGTTCCTATGTACTTCTTATACTAGCCTCTCTGTTTTCATTTGTCCTTTCGTTTCTTGCCCAAATGACGATCTTGCCCTTCCAGTTTTTTAGTCTCTCTCTGTCGTGACATTGCTCGACTTTCTGTCGTGACATTGCTCGACTCGACAGGAACCAATTTTTTGCACGACATTTCATACAACTTACGTTCCAAAGCATAAACTTCGCGACTTGGCATATAAAATTTTAAATTCTGTATGACATGTCGGTTTATTTATTTATTTTTTAAGCACCGACCCTCCATATTCCTACAGTTGCACAGTTGACTCCAGGCAGAATTCCATCAACGTCTCAACGAACAGATTTTCTGGTACAATTTTTTTCTTTGTTTTCTTATGCAGTTTTGTCTTTGGAATATTTGCCGAAGCTTTATCAATTCAACTCTATGTCAGGGAAAAGAATATCAGTAACAATCTTGAATTGGTATTTTTAATTTAAAAAAAAAAGAAAAACACTTCAAAAGCGAAGATTATGAACTTCAGATTGGAGAAGCTACGCATTTTGTTCAATGACAACGAGTTCTAGCCTAAAGATGCTGTGCAGTCATACACAGAGATCATACAAAAAGGATATAAAAATATTGTCGGAAAGGACTTGTGTCCCTCGAGTTACCACAAAAAAAAAAAAAAAAACCGCCACCCTCTACAAAACCTTCAAGACCAGAGCTGCGTTGTTGTTACTTGTTACGTACATGGTTGTAGTTGCGCAAAACTTTTACAACTGGATTGCTCCCATTGCACATATTGATTTGCGACATTAAACCGCAGTAGAGGACTTAAGTGGAACTGGCGGTAAAGTGCTTAAACATAATGAGTCCAACCACGGCTTGAATGATCCTTCACGAGCCACATTCTGAAAAAACATATTCCTAATAATCAGTAAATTCTGTCATTAAGGTTTCACAACATACAATAGTGAAATATTGAATCTATGCAAGTGCATTAGAGATTCAATCAATTTTTCAAATCATTAAAATGAATAAGAAACAAACCAAGATCAGAATGTTGCTATATTGCTATATTCAATATAAGAAGTTAATTTTCACTTAACTTTACAGTATCAGTCCTTATACTAATTAAAAAAAAAAAAAAAAAACAACAACAACAACATTGCCAGTTGTAACCTGAAACAGAAGCACTCACCTGCAACCAATAGAAAAATCCTCGCAAGAGATTCAAAATTCTACAGTTATCGCATTGAGCCCGATTAATTGCTGATGCAAGATCTGCAAAATAGGAAAACAATTAGTATGCATTGGCATTCTATAACAAACTCCAATTTAACTGCAAATGACTAATATAATTACAAGGTCGGGAACCAAAGTCTTCAAAAACCATGCTAACCTATTCCAAAAGGGGCAATCTAATGGAAATAACTGAAAGACTAGCAAAAATGAAATCTTCACCAAGGGCCTAATGAAGAGATAGGGTTACCTCCAAAGGCAATGACAAAAAACAAAAAGAGAATTGGAGATCCAGGGCACTGATATTCATCTTCAACCTATCTTGCAAGGATGCTGAGTATACTAATCATAAAATTGCAGCACATGTTTGCAAGTACAAACCCTGAGCCTACTATCTGATACTATACATTTAACATATTGGATGTACTTTTACAATAACAATTGTTGCTCGACAACTACAATCAAGAATTTAATTTATTGAACTTAATGTAGGGATGTTTAATTCTTCTTAAATTTGCAGTGTCATTAGTGCTATTACTTAATAGAAAAGAGAAACATCATTTGGGCTAATATGTGAATGTGTGAAGAAAATAGCATGCGCAACACTGAGAAAACCAATGGACATTACTAAGCTTACCACTGTGCAACTGAAGATACGATTTGCCATTAGAATTAAGTGGATATGATTTATTCTGAAACCGCAATATTCTAACACCTTGCAATGGGCTTTGGTGAGATGCATCTTGCCAAAGTTTTTCATATTCCTGTCTGTCATAAGGCTTTTGAAGAATTTCCATAAGCTCAGTTCTGAATATGGATCCCTTACTTCCATTAAGATCCTCAATGCATTCCTCGCCATCTAGATCAATAACCTATTTGTTTGCAAAACAACAAAAATAGTACAAACAGCGAAAAGGAAAAAAATTTAAAATCAGAAACATGAAAATTTGAGTTTTTAATAAATGAAAGCAAATAAAAATAAAAAGAATAAACCAACAGTAGGAAATGACACATACCAAAGGAGTAGGCTCTCCATCAGAAAATGGATTAGTGTCCAATATCATAACTTCTGATTCAGAATCACTCTCTTCATATATAACTTTTTTACCACCTTCAGGTGTGTATTCCAAATGTTGACCATTCTCCAGAAATTTCAGAAATTCTTGATAGCTTTCATCCACCAAATCAAATTGTACCCCACGGTTGGACTGGCACTTAGCAGAATTAGTATTGTCCAGGCTCTGGCTTTTGATTGAACCAACAGGATCTTTAGCTTCCTCTCCGGCCTCTGAATGAGAATCAATTTCCTCATATATGACTTTTTTCTCTCCTTCTGGCGTACATTCCAAATGTCGACTATCTTTCACAGATTTCAAAAATTTTAAATAAATTTCATCCCGCAAATCAGATGTTGCGGGATGTTTTTTCTGGTGCTTGACAGAATTAGATGCCTTTGGTCTGCGTCTTTGGCTTGAACTACCATTTTCTACAGGAGAAACAGGATCTTCAGCCTCCTCTTCTTCAGGTTTTGCCCTATATTTGAACCGGGCCTTGGCGTTAGCTGCCTCTGGGATGTGTCTCTTCCTTGGACAATCTCGTTCTGCAGAAGAAAGAGGATCATTGACCTTGTCTTCCTCAGAATGATATTCAGAATCTTTAAAAGATATAAGAAATTCTTGAAAGGTTTCATCAATCAAATCAGATTTTAACCCATGGTTGAACTGGTGCTTGGCATTGGCTGCCTCGGGAATGTGTCTTTTTCTTGGACAACCATTTTCTTCAGAAGAAACCAGATCTTCGGCTTCCTTCTCTACTTCTGAATCTGAATCACTCTTCTCATATACAACTTTTTTGCCACCTTCAGGTCTCCATACCATATGAAGACCATCATCCTTCATAAACCTCAGAAATTCTTTATAGTTTTCGTCCTCTAAGTCATCATTTTTCCCCCCACGTTTGCACCGATGTCTGGCAGCATTAGTAGCCATTGGGCTATGCCTACTGCTTGAACAACCATTTCCATTACTTGAGCTCTGGTAATTTTGGCTTCTAATATCCCTCAAAATTCTTGGGATCCCAGTCTTATTCTTCTTCACATCATGCATAAGAGCAGGATTCTCAGAGTCTTTTCTCAATGATTTACTCCTCAAAACCCTTTTAGTGCTTTCTGCCCTTTTTGAATTCCCAGTGTTTACTCTCCCAGATTTGTTCCGCAGAGTCCTTTTCAGAGGCTCAGTCTTTTCCTTCTTTAACTGACTCTTCGAAGCATCCTCAGTTCCAATTTTCCCTTGTTTCTGATCCATGTCAACCTCATTACTTAAACTATCATCCTTCTCATACTCTACAACTATGGGTGTCCTATTATCTGAAGCAAGTTCAAGTAAATATGATTTCCCATCTTCTTTTAGATTAGCCAAGAACGTCATATAATGGGGATCAAAAGCACACTCGAAGTCATTGCCATCAACATGACCGACACGCCTAGCATCAGTATCAACACTCAGTTCCACATCATCCAAACGATGCTCAGAATCTGAATCAACCACAACTACTTCTGCAGTTGCATAATTATTATTTCCATTACTCCGGGGCATAGTTTTCTTTGGAGTTGCATTGATCCCAAAATTTCCACAGCCAATGCGTCTCCGATTCCATCTCCTAGCCAACCTCAAATCAGAGTAAAAATCAATCTCTTCACCTCCCACTGTCCCACCCAAATCACCTGCATTCTTATTCCTAGAACGAAATGCCATTCTATCTTATTTTTTATTAAAAAAAAAAAAACCTTGCGTCAAATTCAAATCACATAACATCCCGCTTCTATCAATGCAAACTCCGCAATTTTTTTTTTTTTTTGAGGGGGGGAAATTACTTCTCTTCTTTATTATGCTACAAACCCGAGAACAACGGAAACAAAATTATGCTTTCATGAACAACTAATAATGCTACTTATACGCTGCGATTAAACTGAGAAATTGATTAAACAAAAAAAAAAAGATAATCACAAATAAATTCAGGATTAAGCGCAGCAAAACAACGAGTGGGAGATGATAATGTAAACCCTAGGAACCACAAAATTCTTAGAAAAGGAAAGTGTTTCATAACTCATGAAAGAGAAAATCTTCGGAAGCTGACTAATCAAACGACATGAGAGTTAATGCGGTGTAGTAGTAGTAATTCTAACTACTAGAGCAATTAGGAATATGTAACGTACGTGGGAACATTTGATATGTCTCGGTCGGATCTTAAATGATCCGAAAATGTCAACATATTTTTATTTGTGGGCTCTGATTTACGTTTCCTCTCACTGGGCTTGGAAGGCGAAGGCCCACTGGCCCATTGATACCCCGCCACTGGCAAATGATTAGTTTCTTGTTAAATAAAAATAAAAATAAAATAGCCAAAAAAGAAAAAAGGAATAAAATGGAAAGACGAATTTTGATCGATAATATGCTTACATGCACCTAGCATATTATTGCGGTCCGCTAAAATTTCAAATTTCACACGTCTGGATTCGGCCGCATAGTTCAACGCCTGCCAAGAGTCTTCAATGCAGCCTTGGTTCCTAAAAAATTCCAAAGATATCCTGTGAAGACATTTGAGCGTATACATATTCTAATTCTCTTGAGCGCTTGTAAATAATAAAATATAGGTAAGTGGCAAGAACTTTCTAAACTCTGAGCATGGCAGTCCTATAAATAGGGGATGGCATTTGCCATTTAGATCATCAAGCCCTCGAAAGAATTCTCTCAAGCACTTTTGTAAGCTCTCTTGTAAAGTCTCTTGTTGGCAATATAAGTTTCCGATTGGCTCCATTGCTCTCTTTCTCGCTAGCCTCTCAACAACCTTTGGCTTCGCTAGTCGGGAAACTCTAAGGCTTACTTAGCAACTCTCGACAAAAGTTGTCTAAGTGCCGCACGGGTTGCTGCGCAAAACACTCATCCCGTGACAAGTGGTATCAGAGTGAAGGTTTGCATCCACGCAACCAAGCACTCAAGCAATGGCCAATATTCCTGCCGCATCTCAAGAGGGCATCGTTGGCACCGAAGTTCCACCGGAGCCAACCCGCGGCCGCGAAGAGGGAAGGGGTAAGTCCCGTGGCAAGTCCAAGGCACCATCCGTCGATGCCTTGGAGCCTCGTGTAGGCACGCTCGAGCATGCTATGTCCGCCGCTCAAGAGACCCTTGATGGGCTGGAGGAACGAGTTGATGGTCTCGAGGGAGAGTATGCCGATTTCACCATGGCAACCAAGGCCCTCATCCAAGACCAAGCCAACACCCTCCGTGGGAAATTTCGAGCATTCCACGAGGAATTACTGAAAATCCGCAGCTTCGTCCAAGAGGAGTTGCGAGCTGTCCGTGCTGAAGTGGAGGAAGTCCGCTCGGATTGGGCGTGGCACAAGCGCACACTATCCACTAGCCCGGCTTCAACAAGCACGAGTGATGCGCGCTGCATTGATGTGCTAAAGCCCGACACCTACGATGGCACACGCAATGCCACGGTGGTGGATAACTTCCTATTCGGGCTAGACCAATATTTTGATGTCGTAGGCGTTCGAGACGAGGCATCACGGGTGGGCACTGCACCCACCTATCTTCGAGGCGTCGCGCAATTATGGTGGCGTCGGAAGCATGGGGAGATGGGCAAAGGCATATGCACCATCGATACATGGGCGGATTTCAAGCAAGAACTCCGAAAGCAATTCGCCCCAAGCAATGCGGAAAAGGAAGCGCGAGCGCGCTTACGTCGCCTCAAGCAATCGGGTAGTATCCGAGAATACATAAATGAGTTCACAACACTCATGCTTGAGATAAGCGACATGTCCAACAAGGACTCCCTCTTCTACTTTCAAGATGGCCTTAAGGATTGGGCCAAGACGGAACTCGATAGGCGGGGTGTGCAGACACTTGACGATGCCATTGCCATTGCGGAATCCCTCACCGAGTACTCCACCCAATCCAAGGACAAGAAGTCGGGCCAAGGCAAAGGTGGGGGAGAGAGTCGCAAGGGCAAGGGCGACAACCGCAAGGATTGGGGGCAAAAGAAGCCTCCCACCAACAAAGGTGGGCAAGGCAAGTCGGAGGGCAAGAAAGACCCGCCTAAGCCACGAAGCCCATGCTTCATTTGCAACGGACCTCATTGGGTGCGCGACTGTCCGGAGAAGAAGTCGCTCAACGCACTCGCTGCCCAACTCAAGGGCAATGCCGCATCACCATCGGAGGAAGCTCGGCCTAGCATGGGTTCCCTCCAATTCCTCAACGCACTCAACAAGCAGCCCGCATTCACCAAGAAAGGGCTCATGTACGTGAGTGCAAGCATTAATGGTCACTCCGTGCGTGCAATGCTAGATACGGGAGCCACGCACAACTTTGTGTCCGAAGATGAGGCCAAGCGGCTAGGCCTCAAGGCTACCAAGAATGGAGGCACTATGAAGGCGGTGAACTCACCCGCTAAGCCCATTGCGGGTATTGCCCAAGGCGTGCCTATGACGCTCGGGACATGGAGCGGAAAGCTCGACTTCTCCATCGTGCCCATGGATGACTTTAAGATGGTCCTCGGCATGGAATTTTTTGACCAAGTCCATGCCTTTCCTTTGCCGGCCACAAACTCCCTAGGCATCATTGATGGGAGTAACTCATGCATGGTACCCGCGGAACGGGACAAAACCGAAGAGAAGACACTCTCGGCCATGCAATTCAAGAAGGCGTTCAAAAAGGACCCAAGCTTCTTGGTCTCCATTCGAGAGCTCAACGAGGGAGAAGATAGCGGAAAACTGTCAAGCCAAGCCCCCTTACATATACAAACCGTCCTCGAGGAATTCAAGGACGTGATGCCTCCCGAGCTTCCAAAGAAGCTCCCACCTCGGCGAGAGGTAGACCACGAGATTGAGCTGGAAAACGGCGCTAAACCTCCGGCCTTGGCACCCTATCGCATGGCTCCGCCCGAACTTGAAGAGTTGCGGAGACAGCTCAAAGACTTGCTAGATGCGGGATACATCCGCCCATCCAAGGCCCCTTTTGGCGCTCCCGTACTCTTTCAAAAGAAGAAGGATGGCTCCTTGCGGATGTGCATCGACTATCGGGCGCTCAACAAAATCACCATCAAGAACAAGTATCCGATTCCCTTGATTGCGGACTTGTTCGACCAACTTGGCAAAGCGCAATACTTCACCAAACTCGACTTGCGCTCCGGATACTACCAAGTCCGGATTGCCAATGGAGATGAGCCTAAGACGGCGTGTACAACAAGGTACGGCTCCTTTGAGTTTCTTGTCATGCCATTCGGCCTCACCAATGCTCCCGCCACATTCTGCACACTCATGAACAAGGTACTCCAACCTTTCCTCGATCGTTTTGTGGTTGTGTACTTGGACGACATTGTGGTCTATAGTGCCACACTTGAGGAGCATGCCCAACATTTGCGACAAGTCCTCCAAGTGCTTCGAGACAACGAACTCTTTCTTAAAATGGAGAAGTGTTCGTTTGCCCAACGGGAGGTGGAGTTCCTTGGCCATAAAATTACGGACGGGAAGCTTATGATGGAGAATTCCAAGGTGAGAGCTATACTCGAGTGGGAGCCCCCTTCGAAAGTGCCCGAGCTTCGCTCATTCCTTGGCTTGGTGAACTATTATCGGCGCTTCATCAAGAGCTACTCAGCCAAGGCGGCACCCTTGACGGATTTGCTCAAGAAAAATCGGAAGTGGCATTGGACCGAAGAATGCCAAGGTGCATTCGAAGAGCTCAAAAGAGCAATCTCGGAGGAACCAGTCCTTGCCCTGCCCGATCACACCAAGCCCTTCGAAGTACAAACGGATGCCTCTGACTTCGCCATTGGCGGAGTCCTTATGCAAGATGGCCACCCCATAGCGTTCGAGAGCCGAAAGCTCAATGACACGGAACGCCGCTACACGGTGCAAGAGAAAGAAATGACAGCCATCATACATTACTTGCGAGTGTGGCGACACTACTTGCTCGATTCGCACTTCATCATAATGACAGACAACGTAGCCACAAGCTACTTTCAAACACAAAAGAAGTTGAGCCCGAAGCAAGCACGGTGGCAGGACTTCCTTGCGAAGTTCGATTATAGGCTCGAGTACAAACCGGGCAAGGCCAATGTTGTTGCGGATGCTCTAAGCCACAAGGCGGAATTGGCCACACTAAGCACGAGCCAACCAAAATCTGACCTTGTCGCACGCATCAAGGAAGGACTCAAACAAGACCCTCTTGCACAAGACTTACTAGAAAGGGTGCTCGAGGGCAAGACGAGGCGGTTTTGGCAAGAGGAAGGCATCCTCCTCACCAAAGGAGATCGGTTATTTGTACCAAGGTGGGAAAATTTACGGAAGGAAGTCATCAAGGAGTGCCACGACTCCAAGTGGGCTGGTCACCCCGGAATTGAGCGCACGGCCGCGCTAGTGCAAGCTTCATACTATTGGCCGCACATGAGGGGGGACATTGAGGCATATGTGCGGACTTGTCTTGTGTGCCAACAAGACAAGGTGGATCATCAACTCCCGGCCGGATTGTTGGAGCTATTACCACGGGCAACAAGACCATGGGAAAGTGTTTCCATGGATTTCATTACTACTTTGCCCAAGTCCGAAGGTTGCGGTAGCATCATGGTTATTGTTGATCGGTATAGCAAGTATGCTACCTTCATTGCCGCACCCGCCGACTGCAAGGTTGATGAAGCAGCTCGTCTCTTCATCAAACATGTGGTGAAGCATTGGGGAGTTCCGAGGAGCATTGTGAGTGATCGAGACCCACGGTTCACGGGGAAATTCTGGACGGAACTCTTCAACATGTTGGGAACCGACCTCAAGTTCTCAACAAGCTTCCACCCACAAACGGATGGGCAGACCGAGCGCATTAATGCCTTGCTCGAGATGTACTTGAGGCATTATGTGAGCGCTCATCAGCGAGATTGGGCAAAACTACTTGACATTGCCCAATTTTCCTATAATCTACAACGAAGCGAGGCCACTGGCAAAAGTCCCTTTGAAATCGTCATGGGTTTTCAGCCCTTGACGCCTAATGCCATAGCCTCGACTTACGGAAGGAAAAGCCCCGCGGCTCACAAGCTCGCCCGCGAATGGCACGAGTAAGCGGACATTACGCGAGCATACCTCGACAAGGCCGCGAGGAAGATCAAAAAGTGGGCGGATACAAGGAGACGGCATGTCAAGTACAAGGAAGGTGATCAAGTTATGATCAAGTTACTGCCCCAACAATTTAAGACGTTGCGGAAAGTACACAAGGGGTTGGTAAGACGCTACGAAGGACCCTTCCGAATTATTCGACGTGTGGGCAACGTCTCATACCATGTCCAACTTCCACCAAGGCTTAAAATTCATCCGGTCTTCCACGTTAGCCTCTTAAAGCCCTATCATGAAGACGCGGAAGACCCAAGGCGCGGAGAATCAAGGCGCGCGCCAACGGCCGTTGTCACCGCTTTCGACAAGGATGTGGATTACATCATTGCCGACCGCGTGATTCGGAGACGAGGCGTGCAACCATACAATGAGTACTTGGTGAAGTGGAAGAACCTCCCCGAGAGCGAAGCCACATGGGAACGTGAAGATGAATTGTGGCAATTCGCGGAGCACATTCAAAGCTATAAGCACGAGAGCGCGACGAGGACGCCGCGAGCTTAGGTGGGGGAGGATGTTGCGGTCCGCTAAAATTTCAGCCCACATGTGCCTAGATTCGGGCCGCAAGCCCAACGCCTTGGCCAAGAGTGCTAGCTTGGCCCGATTCCGAAAAATTCCAAAGACATCCTAAAGACATTTGAAAGATACATATTATAAATTCTCTCTGGCTTGCCTTGTAAATAATAAAATATATGCAAAGAAGTATGGCAAATTCTCTAAAACCCTGAGATTGGCAGCTCCTATAAATAGGGGATGGCATTTGCCATTTTTAGATCATCAGTCTCGAAAGAATTCTCCAAGACTTTTGTAGTTCTCTCAGAAAGTCTCTTATTGGCATATAAGTTTCCGATTGGCTCCATTCTTTCTTTTCTCGCCATTGCCTCTCAATAACCTTTGGCATTTAATGGAAACTCTAAGACTTACTTAGCAACTCTCAACAAAAGTTATCTAAATACCGCACGGATTACTGCGCAAAACACTCATCCCGTGACAATATGCTTTAAATAAAACCACTTAAGTTCTGTTGGAGCATCACGAAAAAATGAAGTGGACAGAGACGGACAACGATTATATAAGCACGTGGCTTATGCCTAAAGGGAATCTGCTGAAAGGAACAATCTTTTTACTCAAAAGTTGCACCGCACAGAAAGCTCACCGATTCTTTCTGTAGTACATCTCGCTGTAGTTTGTTTTAGTTACTGTCATACGGCCAACGGCTAATATTATTGTAACTGGGATCTTGTGTTAGCGTTAGATGTAATTCGCAATGTTTACGAACATAAAGCTCATCAAAGATTTAAGAACTTCTACAAAGTTGTCACATGACTGTACAGTTACTGAGTCGCATTTCCAGGAGATCTTGGTAGTTATACTCCGTCATGGAGCTCAGTTTTTGTCCAAGTGGGGTATATGTGACTCTTACGTAACTAACTGTACACGTGACTGTGAGTTCGCAACCGTCGGTTTGTTTCGTCTTTTAGATTTTCAGAATTGAGCAATAATTCAAGTGTAAAGATCAGATAATAATATTCTTCTTACTTTTTATGTGGTAGAATAGAATATCAATAATAGTCCTCCTCTTAGTTCATTATCTCGAATCATCAACCATATGGTATTTTGATTTAGTGAATAAAAAAATAAATTAATGTTTAATTAAGTCATAAACTTCTGGTAAAACGCAAGCCGTTCCGTGACAGATTGGAACAAACAGAGGCCAGTTTATTCCGCTTCAAGATCCACATCGCCAGCTCGAATATATCGGCTCTATTTACGTAAACGTGGTCAGTTGCCAGTAACCACCAGTTGTGCTTATAATAAAATATTGCATCGTAATTCAATTCAATTCAATTCAATTACAGGAAAGAGGCCTTTTGGAGCATTAGTTGCTGCGAGGCGTCGCTTTGTTTCTTCCTTAATAATAATCATAGCATAACAGAACATGGCTTCAACGGTCGATTCAGCCGCTGAGCGGCTCTCCAAGCTCGGCATCGACGGCGCTTTTGCGGATTCCACCCCAAATCTTAAGAAAAATCTTCGTCTCTTATCTCTGGAACAGGTACACGTAATGTTAAAGTTTTATCCTTCCTTCTTTTTATTTTTATTTTTTTGGTATTTTGGATTTGGAGTTTGTTTATTGTGATTGGAATTTGGCTGTGTTATCAGGTTGAATTAGCGAAGATGCTGATGGAGATGGGACAGAGTCATTTGTTTCAGCAGTGGGCGGCGCCTGGAGTTGATGACAATGAGAAAAAAGCCTTCTTTGATCAGGTATTTATTTGTGCTGTTTTCTAGTTTGAATTTGGTAGGCAGTTGAATCAAATCTGCAGATAAAAATTCTGAATTTTTGATGAGGCTGAAAGTCTTCGTTTTGAATGCGTTAAATATATGTACTGTTATCATTCAGATGATGAGGTCAGAACTTTGATCAATTTTCTACTCTAGAATAAATAATGAGATTCATGGAAGCAAATGAAAGCAGAGGAGGGAAAACAAAAAAGAAAAAGAAAAAAAAAAAAACTCTGCTCTGAATCCAATCTCTAATTAATAGAAAACTTTTTCTTATATTTTTTTGTTTTTGGTTTATTTTAGGTGGCTAAGCTTAACTCAAGCTATCCTGGTGGTTTGAAATCATACATTAAAGCTGCTAGAGAACTTTTAGCAGACTCAAAGGCTGGGAAGAATCCTTTTGATGGCTTCAAACCTTCTGTAAGTAAATAATTTGTGTTTACAAACTTTTGAGCCTTTCTTTCTTTTGATATATTTGATGGTTTAATCTGCTGAGACTTATGTATAAGTTTAGAATTGGCGTCCATTCAATAGCTAAATTGTATGCAACTTTCCAGGATAATTACGAGTTGTAATAGCTGTGTTGTACTATTTGCCTCCAGTGCCTGCAAATGTAAATTTAATTGTTGGTTAGTTGGGGAGAATATTGTATTTCATCATTAATGATCCAAGCATTCGTGGATATGCTCAGCAGTTATTTCTTAAGTTTAAAAACACTTAACTCTGGCTTGTTGTTTCATAGTAGTACAACTCGATGTGGGCGTTATCTAGCTGAAGTGGTGAAATCTCTCGGGTCATAAACTGGAGGTTTAGGGTTCAAACCCCTTTCACATGGATGTGATGGAGATTTGGTTGCCATTAATATTAATAATGTTAAAATGTTAGAACAACTCGATGCCATGGTCACTTGATCTTCCATTCCCTAATGTGTTTTTAGCCTTTCATTTTCAAGAACTCAAAAGAAGTTTTACAAGCTGGACTTCCCTGTTCCTGTATATGCACCTTTCTGGTTACGCAGACTGTGCAATTTGCATTTCTGGAGGCAATATCTCTTTGTTTATCATATTCTCTGAAACATCACTTCTATGTGAAAATACACAGAGCATAATCTTCCTATATGTACTCAATCAGTCAATCTTGAGTATATGAGGCCCGTTCCTAGCTCATAATTCAAATTATTTTGTAAGATGTTTGATTCCATCAATGTGAGCTGTATGCTAAAGCAAAAAATAGGGCTGATTCAGGGTGATTATTTTGTAGGTTCCAACTGGAGAAGTTTTGAAATTTGGCGATGATACCTTTATCAATTATGAGCAGGCAGGTGTCAAAGAAGCGAAGAATGCTGCCTTTGTTCTTGTTGCAGGTGGGCTTGGGGAACGTCTTGGATACAATGGAATTAAGGTATATCATTCTATATGGGCAATTAATATTTGATTAACTGGTATTTGTATTTGTAATGCTGGATAATCTTAGACCTACTTTGCAAAGTTTATTTTACATTATTTTATTTTCTGATTTTATCTCATCTTGTTTCCAGTTGGAGCTTTCCTCAGATGCATGGAAAACACCAATCTCTTATCCTTTATTGTCATATCACTCCTCTATCATGAAATTTCCAAATTGATTTACTATAGTTTTGTGGATGTGCTTGTTGATCCAACATTCCCGAACGTCAAACATGGCTAACCTCTAGTATATTTGATAGATATCTATGTCAAGCTGCTCCTGCTTAATAATTTATTCATCTTTAGATTGAATTGAATTTGTTCTGGCACTTATAACTGTTATCTTTCTATAATCTCGCAGGTGGCTCTACCAGTGGAAACCACTACCGGAACATGTTTCTTACAGAACTACATTGAGTGCATTTTGGCTCTTCAGGAGTCGAGCTGTAGACTCGCAGAAGGTTTGTCGCTATTGCAATTTGCAAGCTGCTTATGATATAGATAGTGACTGTCCAGTTTCATGTGCTATTGTCATTGGATATGGGATGACAAGAATGCGATTATGAATCATGGTTGATTGTTAAAACTGATGGGCCCAATTTACCAACATATCTGCACAATGATCTTTCCAAGACTGCAACAATTATTAACCATCTAAGGTATCTGCTTAGTTTGGGGGAACTTTGCCACAATCTTTGACTTTTATGAATTAGCTCCCTCTTCTTTGCATTTTGCTATCATCTCCAAGAATGGCCAAATTAGGTAAAATGTTTATGGTTCAAACGTCCTCATTCGTATTACCTGGGGAAAGAAAAATTGTGATCCAGTGAGCAATTTACCCATTTCTAATATTAATGCTGCTGTAAGTGGAGAATGATCAACCTTCATGCTTCTTTCAAGTAACAACATCTACCTTAAATTTGTAGGAAAGTGCCAAGAGATTCCTTTTGCTATCATGACATCAGATGATACACATTCACGCACTCAAGAGCTTTTGGAATCAAATTCTTACTTTGGAATGAAACCTACACAAGTAAAACTTCTGAAGCAGGTAAATCATTGGTTCCTGATGCATGCATATGAATAAATTGAATGTATTGTTAATATCTAAAGGAAATGTCTACTACAGTCATAAAAGAAGGCTGTTGAAATGTATTCCAGGAAAAAGTTGCATGTTTAGATGATAATGACGCAAGGCTTGCTATGGACCCAAAAAACAAGTACAGGATTCAGGTAACCTTGTGGATGTTCTTTAAAACAGGATGAAGTTATGATTTTAGATATCAAGTCATAGGATTTATGTAGTCTCTCATCCTTAAATATTCAATTCATATTTGTTACCTGATATTTTTCCTGTTTTTACAGACAAAACCACATGGCCATGGTGATGTACATGCACTTCTTTATTCTAGTGGCCTTTTAAAGGAATGGTACGTCTTCAATACCTATCCAAATAACTTTATTCATATGCTTATACTTAAATAGTTATGATGCAATTGTCTGTATTGCATGTTCTTGTATCACTGTAAGGATCTTTGTCATATTCTATTGTTATGTTTTCATTTTTACGTACCTGTCAGTTCATGTGGAACTTAATGGCTGTTAACCTGTTTTAAGCGGCCACTTGAAAGCAAAATGATGTTCAGCTTGGTATTAGACAAAAGGGAGACCTTAAACCATGTGTTTTGTAATTTCACTTGACCCCAATGGATTATTAATTGATTTTATTACAATCTAGATAAACGGTACACAGTGCGGCTTCCTTAATTCCAGAAACATACACAAACTCTTTTTCAAAAGATATCCTGTACAATTTGCATTTAGTGGAATAGTCTTGCTACATATTACACACAATGAACTTTGATTCACCAATTTGCAATGATATGATTTTTCAATTGTGTTCCATCATATTTTCAGGCAAGATGCGGGTTTGAAATGGGTGCTGTTTTTCCAAGATACCAATGGACTACTATTCAAGGTTAGTTGCTTTCTCGATTCTTGTTAATCTATCCTTTATTATCAAAAGAGTTATGCTCGGCTGGAAAATAAAAAAGGACCTACCTATCAGGCAATTCCAGCATCACTGGGTGTTAGTGCTACCAAACAATATCATGTTAACTCTCTTGCTGTTCCACGCAAAGCGAAAGAGGCTATTGGAGGCATAACCAGACTTACACATGCTGATGGTATGTTATAGAAGAAATGCTATGGCTTGAAGTGGATAAAAAACAGGAGCATTTACTCAATAACTATTGCCCATTTTTATTTACATTCTTCTGACCAAAGTTCACACTTTCTGTTCCTGTTGCCATGAAGTTGGGAAAATTCACTAAAATCTTCAACTCTTTTTTGACATCATTTTTGCCGTTATTTCTCATGCTCTAAGAGTTCTGTATTCTTAAATATAACAGCAATGCCAACTGTGGTCTGCTGTGCCAGCAGTATTATCCAGATTTCAGCCTTAATAAGTAACATCTAAATTAAATGAAACTTCAGGTAGATCGATGGTGATCAATGTGGAGTACAATCAGCTAGATCCTTTGCTTCGAGCTACCGGCTTTCCTGATGGAGATGTCAATTGTGAAACTGGCTATTCTCCGTTCCCAGGAAATATAAACCAGGTAATTTTTGGTGTAAAATATTTATCTTTTTAATTTTGCCTAGGAGCATGACTATTGCCAATCTTACTAAATTGAATCACTGCCAGTAATTTAGAGAAGTGTGGTACTAATATTTAATGTTGCATGATAAACCAGAATGTTCAAAATATTTTATCACCTGCTATTGTGGGTTTTTCTCCATGACTTTTAATTTTTCCTGTCACGTTAGCAGATGATGGAATTCTGCTGATTGTATCTGATATACGTATAAAATGATGCCTCAACATCATTAACAATAGTGTATTGGTAATTTTATCAAAGTTGCCAACATGTATTATTTTGGTTGGCAAAGTATTTTTTCCATGTGTATAGACTGTTTCATGCACAGACTTGACGGCATATGTATTTTCAAACTTTTCTTTCTTCGTTTATTTATTCTGCAGTTGATTTTGGAACTTGGTCCTTACATGGAGGAGCTCAAAAAAACGGGAGGTGCAATAAAGGAGTTTGTTAACCCAAAGTAATTATCTCTTTATATCTACATCTTATTGTAACTTTCTTTTGCTGTGGGGATGCTGGCATAGTGTTTTACTGCTTGTTGTAAATGAAGAACTTTATTTATATAATTACTACACTCAAGAAAAATTTTACTTTATGAATCAGTTAAAATTTTGCATGACATCAATAAGAAGGTCCCAATTTGTAAGTTTCCCAGCCAAGCTAAAGAAAGCAGATTCAGCGTTGTTGCTTAAACATGTTCAAAAAGTTGTTCTGCAGCATGACCTGAAGCTATTGAAGTGCAATTAGATATTTAAATCCTGAAATTATTTATCTTTGTTTTATCATTTTCATTGTTGCAGGTATAAAGATGCAAGCAAAACTTCATTCAAGTCCTCAACCAGACTTGAATGTATGATGCAAGACTATCCGAAAACATTACCTCCATCTGCAAAGGTTGGATTTACGGTAAGTTATTTTGCTGAGATTTGAGCAACCCAAAATCTGATTTTTTGTCCTCACTTGGGTCTTTAGTTCTCTTCATGGACCAAGCTTTTTACGTGTTGTTGTCTATTAAGAATTGCTTGTTTCTTCAGTTCTGTGATGATATCTGCTGCTTAGGTATCATTATTAATGTTCTAGTTATTGTTAAATAACCAACTATGATGCAATGTATTAGGTGATGGATACATGGCTGGCTTATGCACCAGTAAAGAACAATCCCGAGGATGCTGCTAAGGTAAATTCATTAAGATAAGTCTTAAATTGTTCCTGAAAAGTAGCTTGGGAAAATACTTATGCTCACTTGGACCACTTGCTAGGGTTTCTTTGTGTTAATAAGTTGGGGATTGAACTATTGGATAAAGAAATTGATAATGTAGAATATTTGAGAACTTTTTCTCACCCAGATATAGTTTACTGGTCATATAATTTGTTTTAAAACTCTTAAATTGTTTTTTTTTTTTATGTCTTATCGTAATTTAATATATGCAGCAGAGTTTCAAGCCCTTAATTTAATTTAATTTTTTTTCTTTATTTTATTCAATGAAGGTGCCAAAGGGTAATCCATATCATAGTGCAACTTCTGGAGAGATGGCCATCTATCGTGCAAACAGTCTGATCCTCAGAAAGGTTACAAGTCTGTCGTTAGTGCAAAAATTATTCTTTTGAACTTTTGTGGTTCCTAATTCTATCTACATGTCAGGCTGGTGCCCAAGTGGATGATCCTGTGCAAGAGGTCTTCAATGGGCAAGAGGTAGAAGTCTGGCCTCGCCTCACGTGGAAGCCGAAATGGGGGCTGACTTTTTCAGAGATAAAAAGTAAAGTTAGTGGAAGTTGCTCTGTTTCTCAAAAATCAACCATGGTAATCAAGGGCCGTAATGTCGTTCTAGAAGATCTCTCTTTGGATGGAGCTCTCGTCATTAATTCTGTTGACAATGCAGAGGTATGCTACGTTAAGCCCATACTTCTAAAATAAGGTGGACAAATTTGCAAAATAACCGAAACTGTATAATGTGGTGAAATTTGCCGTCATCCCATCTTATTACTTTTCCTAGACCATTTATGCAACCTTCGCATTGACAGAACACCAATGGATTGGATGCATCCAATTCTTTTAAACAAATCTTCTGACTCACAGGAGTCAAGTGACCATCACCATTTCGCTTGTCACTTAGTTTGAATCTTCCCAAGTAAACTCAAATTGACTTGTCCCGTAATTAACGTTGGTTTTCCATCCAAATTGTAGTATGGTAGTGGCCTGTTTGCTTAAGTAGGAGGGTGTCAATCTTGTGTGGATATGTGAAGCCTGTGAGTCCGTTATTTTCTATTAATCTTACACTATAACAGGTGAGAGTAGGAGGTAAGGTGCAGAACAAGGGCTGGACGCTTGAACCTGTTGACCATAAAGATACTTCGGTGGCCGAGGAAATACGGATCCGGGGTTTCAAGATCAACAAACTTGAGCAGCTTGAAAAGAGTTACAGCGAGCCCGGCAAGTTTAGCTTGAAGCTTTGAAGGTTAACAGATACATTACAACTATTCATCTGACCTTTTCGGTCCAATTACTCTTTTAACTTGTAATGAGTTTTTTATCCCGTTATTCCTGGTGCGGGATTTATGCCTTATTTCCCCTTGTGTAGTTATTCTGTAAAAGTTCGTCTTCAAACCATTTTTCCTTCCAGAGATTATGGTATGCGTGTATTTAGGTTAACAGTGTTGGATACTCTTCTCATTTTTTCTATTCTTTCTCATTCTAGACACAGAATAAAATCTGTTCATAGTGTCCGATTTCTATTCGAACTTTTTTTTAACCGCACAGTTTAAGCAGGAGACGTGTAGTGTGTTAACTATGTCGATGCAGTCGCAAGTTATTCGTTACACTCTGTGAGCTTACTGCATGAATTTGTGACCTGTAACGATGACTTACAAAATGCAAGCAAAGTTTGTGACACCAATGTAGACATATCGTAAGGAAGACTCGTGTATGTTCCAATTCTTTGTCAACACGGAATACAAAAAGTCAACAATTAGCAATGTATGATTAGAATCCTGCGAGTTATGTGTCTCCTTTCTTCCCCAAGTGAAACTCGTGGCTCTTTGTTGAGTCGGAAGGGGGACTTTCAATAATTTGGCTTTTAATGCAGGCAAAGGCTTTTTTAGTTATTTGTTTATATTTTCTGAAGGAAAAATAAAAAAGACCAGACGAAATAAAAGAATGCCCATTCTCATTTACTAGGGCATAGCCCGGCGGCCCCCTCCCCACCCACAAACAAAAATTATGGCACGAAGCAGGGAACATTGGCCACATCATTAGAGTTAATCAGGTCCTAAAACTGTATGGCATGTGAAGTTTCTTCCTTAATCCGCGGCTAATGAAAATAACATATTACACATTCGAGATTCATTTTGATTTTGTTACAAATTAAAACCGAAGCCTCGAATTAACAAACACATTACAAAAGCCCATCTTGTGGACTGTGGATAACGATTATAGACTTTTGACATTATTCTATTAACCTTCGTGTTGCAGGGACGAATAAAATTAGCGGCACTTGTTCTTTTTATATTACGATAAGACTTGTATCGTATACACACTTGTTGCTCCCCACATCGCCATTTGACGCACCTATTGATAATTGATTGACTTTAAAACGAATGTGCCTATTCATAGTCGCCCGCATCCAATAAGAAATTACCCCCATCGTGTTTTCTGAATTATTAACAGGTTTACCATTCAAAATTTTATTAATTAGAGCGATTATCGAGCTAGAGAATATTATTCTTTTAGTCACCTTCTTTGAAACTTCCTTCGTGACCGACTAAAACAACAAATGAAAAAAAAAATTCCAATTTGATGTGTTTATATACCAGAAGTAAGGCTAGATTTACAGACTTTGCGCGGGCGCACCACCAAATTGAGCAAAGCTTCAATTTCTTAATTCTCTATTTATGGTCTTGGTGATAGCCCTAGCCAAGATGTGTCCTCTTCGCACGGCTGACTTGCAAAGAATTTTCAAGCAGCTTGACAAAAATGGCGATGACCAAGTGAGCCTAGCGGAGCTAAATTGGCTTCTTGAGAGAATTGGAGTTCGTTCAGGCCTTGAAGAGCTTGAATCATTTGTCGGAAAGTCAAGCCTGGATTTAAATGAATTCCTCTTCCTTTGGAAGTCCATATCAAAGCAGAACAATAATAAGGTTGATGATCACGAGGTTAAGAATGAAATTAACGGCGACGACAACGACAACAACGATGATGGCGAGATCAGTGATCTTGTTGAGGCGTTTAATGTGTTCGATTTGAATGGTGATGGGTTCATTTCTTGTGAAGAGCTTCGAAACGTTTTGTCAAGACTTGGATTATGGGATGAGAAGAGTGGCAAAGACTGTAGGAGAATGATTTGTATGTATGATACAAATTTGGATGGGGTTCTTGATTTTGAAGAATTCAAGAACATGATGCTGCATTCAAATTCTTGACTTATTTTTCTGTAAATATAAGATTGTGATAAAGTTTGAGGATTCTTGCGATCAGCTTTCAGCTTATCATCAGGTCAAAATTTTGTTGCTTTTAATTTCCTAATTAATTTCTTTTTCAATATCAGCTTCAGCAAAGCTAAAATATATGTGTGGAATACTAGTACAACTACCTAGCTTTTGCATTATCTTGCTCTCCTTTGCTTGGTTTTGTTGTGTTCAGGGTTATGTGATGCGTGTATCCTACATATTGAAACTATGATTTTGTGGTATGGCATGATGTTGAGAAGGTCATATACTCATATTTAGCATTCAAAAAGAAAGTTTTCATTTGTGTATTACTGCTTTAACGCTAAGGACAAGATTAGGTTAGGTATTAAAAGTTTATAAATGATTTAATTGAGAGATTCAACTGTTTTCAATTTATTTATTTATTTTTTAGACTTATTAATTATTTAGTCCTTAAGTCCGTTTAGGATTATTTTTTGGAGGATCAAAAGGAATTTTAAAAAAATTAAAAAGTCATTTAATATTTAATAATTTTTTTAAAAAAATATATTCTAGCAAAATCAAAAATTTTTTAAAATTACTTTTGAAGCCCAAACTTTTGTTGCTACTGGAGATGGTGACGAAGTATAATGGGGGTGACAAGACTTATCCATTTTCTTATCCTATTAAAATTTCACCCTATTCCTTACTTCATTCTCTAATAAATTTATGGTGTATTTACTAATTGAAAATAAAAATGAGAGAGTAAATAATATGTTTATTTGCTTAAATGAGAGATAGAATATGAATCAAAATAGTGGATTCTATCTAAAATTGAGAATGATTATTAGAGTTTTCATTCCTATGAAAGAAGATGGAAATGAGATTCTCATTCCGAGAATTGACTATTTAGTCCTCCCCAAAATTAAAAAAATATATGTATTGTCCTCATTTATAATTAATTATACGTTATTAACAATAATTATTAATAGTTATAAAATTTGAATAAATAATCACAATAATTGATATATTATTATAATAATTAATTAGTTAATATACTAAAATAATAATTATTAATATAATTATTATAATTAATTCATATGTTATTATTAATTAATATAATTAATACTATTAATTAATATATTAATATATTACTAACAATAATATATTAATAATTATAATTTTTGAATAAATTATCATGATGATTGATATATTTTATAATAATTGTTATTACAATTATTATATCAATTAATTAAAAATTTTATAATTAATTAATATATTAATACATTATTAAGAATAAATAATAATAATATTTTTTGAATAAATAATCACTATAATTAAAATATAAAATAATAATTGTGACAATAGTTCAGTAAGTACTTTTTAGTAATATGTTACAATGTAACTTATTTTTATTTTAATTTTAAGATAAAATAAATACATCAACGAGATACCATCTCATTCTAATTTTAATTTCTATAGGTCAAGTAAACAACTTATTTTAATTCTCATTTCTCATTCCTATTGTGACTCATTCTCATTCTAGGCCATTCTGATTTCAAATTATTCTAATTCCAATGCATTTCGATTATTGACAAGTAAATGCAGTATTAATGGGTGGAGGTTAAGAATTCTCATATGAGAAACAATTTCCCTATCCCCATTCGTACCCCATTCCGCATCTATTATTTTATAACAGGCATGAATAAATAATTTTAATAAATTAAAAATTAAATACGTAAATAAAATCATCATTATAATATAAAGTATTTAAATTTTTTTAAAAAAATCTCAAAAAATTTGAAACAATATTTATATTTAGATATGTTAACATATACATATTTTGGTAATTGATTTTGATGATAACAAACAATGAATTTAAGTTAATAAATGTGTTTAAGACTCACATAAATTTAAGTATTCTTTTAAGAGTCAAAACTAGGTATGTGTTTAACATTCCTTAGAGAAATTAAAACAATTTGTATGTAAAATGAAGTTCTGAGTATAAACGGCTAACCGACTATATTAAACGGCTAACCATTAGTTAAAAGACTCTGCTCGGTAAAAGGTTAACAGCTTAAACCTTAACCGATAAGTACTTTGTGAGCTACTGGAAGAAATCGGTGAACCATTAATATATAACGGCTAGCCGATATTATCATACTTTTGTTAATCCATTACCGATTAAAGAAAACGGTTCAAGGTTTGTGTTCTGTGAGATACTGGACTTTAACGGTGAACCGTTAACATATAACGACTAACCGATATCTTCAACTCTTCAAATCCTTTGCTGTTAAAAGAGAACCGATTACAGAGCTTTGTATTATTAGGATACTGGACTTTAATGGCAAACCGTTAATATATATAACGACTAACCGATAAGTTCCAGAATTGACATTCTTTGTCAACCTTTAACTGTTTAGAGAGAACGGATCAAGTGTTTTTGCTGTGCAGGTTTCTGGATGTTAATGGCGAAAGGGTAATTATTAACGGTCAACTAATTATTTGAAGTTATGCCCAATGGTAACATTGACCAAAGGAAACGGCTAACCGTTAACGACTAACGGCAAACCGTTTTTTACCAGATGGAAGAATAACGGCTAGTTTTCAGCTCCAAGTATAAATATGTTCATCCAATTCAAATCAAGCACTGATGACAACACAACTACTGAACTTATATACGAGTTTACCATCTACAGAAAGTTTTAAACAGATTTCTACTTCATTCATTCACACTTTGTGTATTAATTTGTAACCTTGAAAAATTGTGTGAGAGATAAATCAATTTGTATTCCTTTGTCTTGAGTGACTGCAAGTGTGATGATACATTTGAGTTAATAGATTGGAAATAATCTTTTGTTGTAAAGTTCCATTGACACATGAGAAGTTAATTGTAAGTTGTTGAAGCCTTGGAGGCTTGCATAGTAGAATCCTCAAGCCCGGTATGCTTGAAGGCGTTGATGTAGGCGGGGATTGCCGAACCACATAAAAATCATTGTGTTTGCTTTTTCTTCCCTATCTCTTAATTTATTTATCATTATTTATTTATTTATTCAGTTATTTCAAATTTGTTTACATTGATTAATTGATTTATTTTCGTAATTATTAAAAACTCAATTCACCCCCTTCTTGGGTTGTCTAGTTAGAATTTTAATATATAAATAATAATTAAAAAAGGTATAGCAATATTTCAAATTCTTATTTGTTAACAACTTCATCTTCTCTTTATCATATTTATATACCTATGATCGTAAGGTTTATCATTATTTTATAAATAAATCAATGTTTTAAGGTGAATAAGAATTATATTATAGTTTTATTTTAGTTACAGCTTATTTATATTAAATAAAAAGAAAAAGAAAATTTGTTAATTAATATTGCAATCGATAAATAAAAATTAAAAGATATTTACATGTATTGGAGATTGTGGTTGGGTTAGCGTGGGGCAAAGAGTAGAAAAGTAAACCCTAACCTATTAAGAATTTAAAAATTATTATTCCCTAATTTCTCATATTATTTCTTAAAAATTATTCAAATTTTATTCTATTTATAGTAGGGTTCCATAGAATCCCAAATTTCAAGTCGTAGGAATTTTGTTATCCTTAATTGGGATTGGTAACACCCATTTAGTTGTGACAGCATTAACAAAGCCTCACAACTTTTATTGCTATTATTATTAGTACTACTATTATTATTATTAAATATATAAATTAACAAAAAATTAATATTTATCATGCACCGATACGTCTTTTCTCAAAAACTATAGGTTTAGCTCACAACAATAATAGTAGCTTAAAAACCACATCCCCACAGGTCACGGCTAAACAGGCCCCATATTGGAAACGGCGCTTGCCGTCTAAACCATGTGTTTCTGGAATTTTCGGTTATTCATTATGCATTTATTTCCAGGGGATTGTGTCAGCTGAAGCCTGAATGCATTCACATAACAAAAATTTTAGCCGGTCAGTTCAAATAATTTTCCTATTTTTTTTTTATTTCTCTTTTGAAAAAAAACCTTCCACACGTAAAGTATAACAATTTCATTGCAATCCCGAAATGGAATAATATATTTTTCAACTCTCTTGTATTCACGTTTTATAGGCATTTTCTCAGTTATTGCCTTTGATAACTTATTCAAAACTGAAAGTTCATTATGTAACACGTAAAATTAAACGTACTAAATTATGTCGTTTTGAAAACAGTCAAAACTCACAACAAATAAATAAATGGAAGGTATCATTCCGAGAAATTCTCTTGGACAAGTTATAATATCATATGACTTATGAGACTTTTACCCCCTCTATACCGACCCATACGAATTTACTTGTCTGCCCACCGGCCCGCCCCAATCCCCATCACTGAATAAAATCTTTTTGTTCTTTTTTTTCGCGGGTTGGGGTGGAATTATTGGGTTGATTTTTCCGAGTCACTTACTCCAAGACGTCAATTATGGAAATTAATAATTAACAAAAAAATTAGACAAAAATTAGGTCAGCTGAAAAGTAAGTTGATACAGAAAGTTTGAGAGGAATCTAGATTTTTATGCAAATTGCAAAAGCAAACAAATCAGTCCGGTTAAACCCAGAGGGGGCCACTTTCATTTGTTTGTGAAAATTTGCTGGCAGGGTACCGAAAGAATCGTACTTTGGTCAATGGACTCGTACGGTTTGTCATCTAAGTATTTGCAACTTGCAAGAGGGAAAAAAAAAAAAAAAGATGCTTTTCAAACTACGTGCGTGATGCATTTAAGTTTGTCTCAAATTATTATATTTCTATCCACGCACTTAATTTTGGAAGTCCAAGAGCTACAGACTTATAGTACTTGTAAATGTATACCCTAATCATGTGTCTACGAGTACTAACCCCATGCGAGAATGTATTATTTTTGAAATTTATATTACACACGGAGGTTAATCATTAAAGATATATTTTATTTAGAAGAAGATTAATTAAAGGCTATATCTATCATCAGAGGAGTTAGGTGCCACACGCTGCCTCCACGCTTATTGTCAAATTTTGTACATTACGGCGCTGTGTACGAATGAACTTAAGCGGGTCGCCGACGTAACCCCGTGACGCGTTTCTCATTTGTTTGCCGCGTGTTTCCAAGGATATCAATATTGCCAAACAAAAATTGGCGGCACGCATAAAAACAAGTAATCATTAACCATCTCAATACCAATTTGTACAGGTGAACAACTAATCAACTTCAAAATGATCATTTTAAAATCAGTGGGACTTCTTGATTCCCATTTTTGAAACGACAAATGGCAAATTACTTCTGCTCCTGACCAGAAATTATTGTTAGAACATTAAATCAAGAGGGCCACCAGAAGAAAAAAAAAAAAGGAACAGTCTGTAGTAATCATAGAGGGAGATATGAGGCTGCATTATTTGAAGGAGAGGATAGGTATGGAAGTCTCTCGCCCATAGAAAATTAAAAATTAAAAAAAAAGGAAAATCTTAGCCAGAAAAGGAAATGAAACCAAAAGCCCTAGAGATTGCATTAATTTTGCAATCAAAAGACAAAGACCCTTGCCTGCCCACGAAGCTTCTTGCTAGCTTCCTGACTCCTCAGATTCATTGTTTCATTTTCTGATACTGAATTCTAGGCTACTTCCGTACAGCTTAGGACAATCTCATATAAATCTCTATATAAACCCAATCAAGTGTTAATTCGGGGTAGTCTCCTGAAATGTAGAACTAGAGTTGCTTATCCTGATTGTTAGTTAGTTAGTTAATTAGCATTATATACCACTGTCCCTCACTCACAATATGGCTCCTCTTACTGCCGATGACTTGCAGAGAATTTTCGAGAAGCTTGATCGAAATGGCGATGGCCTGGTGAGCTTGGAGGAACTCAACTGGCTTCTTGAAAGAATTGGCGTACGTTTTACCCTTGAAGAGCTTGAAATCCTAGTTGAAAAACCAAGCCTCTGCTTCGATGAATTCTTGTTCTTCTATGACTCCATCATATCGAATAATAATAATAATAATCCCAATGCTGCTGCTGCTTCCACTTCCAAGAATTCTGATGATGACAGCGGCGACGAAGAGATCAGTGATCTTTACAAAGCGTTCCGTGTGTTCGATGTGAATGGTGATGGATTCATCACGAGTGAAGAGCTTCAGAGTGTGTTGGCGAGACTCGGATTGTGGGAGGCGAAAAGTGGCCGAGATTGCAGAAGCATGATTCACGTATATGATACCAATTCTGATGGGGTTCTTGACTTTGATGAATTCAAGAACATGATGCTTCGTAATACTGTTTCTTAATTCCTTTTTTTTTTCTTTTTTCTTTTTTCTTTTCTTTTCTTTTTTTCCTTCCCCAGTTCGCGCCTGTTAATCTTGACCTTGCTGTGTTTTTATAATTTGTGAAACTACGTTGATCATTGATGGTCCTAATACGTTAGGCCGGAGATCAACATAATTAGCCGAGCTTATTAGATTATATGTTGTTTTGTTTAATCTTATGTGTACGTGTGTACGTATGATCCTTTATTGCTTTGTTCGTTTTATACAAATAATGTGTAATTGTGTGTTAAATGTATTCAGAAGAGTATTATCTTGTTGGAGTTGTTTTGTATCTCTGTCTCATGTATACATATGTGGAAAAATCCATGTCCATTTTGATTCTATTAAGCTTTCAATTATTATGTTTAAATAGTTTATAGTATTGTCACATCAATTTTTGTATCACAACTGATACGGTGTTAATTCAATCAGAGCATCATTTATAGAGTTATTTTTATTATTTAGAATAACATTGCTTCGGGAAGGATGCTGCTCTTTCTAAAATATATTGTTTTTTTTTTTTGTTTTTGAAGGAAAGAAAAACAAAGAAATGGGGAGTAATTAGTTCATACATTATTTTTTAATGTATTTCAAAATAAAAAAAATATTGCTGGATGATATTGATAAACAATATTTTTTTAACAAAGAAAAAAAAAAAAAGCTATAGACATATGCGTAGAGCTGAAGTACAATTTTTAACCATACATTCGTATGGATGGAAATCTAAACAAACAATGGCCAGAAACTTGTGGAGAAAATCTATACAATTCTTTTGTTGGTATTTCGGAAACATAACCAACATTCAAAGGCAATTATTGCATCTTAAAGCTTCCACGTTTCAAGTTTAATTGCCAAATATAGACAATATCAAAATTCTTCTATGTACGGAGGGGGAAGGTTACTTTACAAATTCTGAAAGACACGCTCCCAAAATAAGTGAAAATGGAGGCGGATTTAAATAGGCCACATCTTTATAATCTATTTTATTGATTTTATAAGATATACCGTCTATATAAGTAAAATGGAGGCGGATTTAAATGGGCTGCATTTTTTATAATATTTTACAAATTTTATAAAGTACATCATCTAAATAAGTAAAATCGAGGCAGATTTAAGAGTTTGTTCTCTCACTTTAATTTATTTTTGTTTGGAAGAAATTATCGGGAACTTCAATTAATTACAATAGCGATATCTCCATAAAGGATTAGACTCCTGGAGGCCACAAATAAGTCTCAAAGATTTTTCAGCCACATATTATACGCGAGTCGCAAGAAGAACAAGTCAACGGACATGGGCAATCCAACCATAGAATCTGAATGCATTAAATAATTAACTAGCAGGTGCTATCCACGTACGGGTATCAAATAATCCATCCAGAATATATATATATATATGCATATGTATCTCTCACCATGATACCTGCACGGTGATCGTTTAGCAATGATATTTATTCGCTAATAACAAGATCAAATATATGTACGTATTTGCCTTCCCCACGTCTTTTAAAAATGCAACTTCTTATCAATATGTAAAGAGTATTTCTTAATGGCTATGCCCATTTTTAGAACACCAGTTAACAGAAAGATGTGAAGATCAAAGGTAAGTATGGTTATGATAAATTAAATAGAATGTTGCTGACGTCAAAAACTTGACAGGTCTAAAAACAGTCCGTACTACTATTTTATTTTTGTTTTTATTTTTCTGAAATGAATTTAAAAAAAATCATATAATTAAGTAGACCTTAACAAGTAGTTGGTGGAATTTATATAATTTTGAAGGTTTACAACTTGCTTCATCTAACACAAAGTCTTCTCCGGAAATGAGATACACATGTGGAAGGACAGGCGGCATATCACTTACTGGGAGATTTACGATTAGAAAATTTGAAGCAGAAAGTTCAAGATCAGCTTATATTGCCGAATATTAATGTCCATGATAGGAACATCATTGGCTTATTTTCATTACCGTGGTCAATCTGTCTTTTTGCTTAGAAAAAAATGGGCCGTCCTTTTTCTTTGATATTTGGGCGGTGGCTTTGATATTTTAATTTTAATCTATTCTTCGTTAATTATGATGCTGGAATGTTAAGTGAAATATATTTGAAAATCAATATACACCCAACAATATTTTGTTCTATAAATGTATTATCCAAATTAAAATTAAGATGTCTGGTGACTCTCCTTTCTTTCTTTTTTTTTTTAAATAATTAATTACCAGTTAAATATCTTTTGTTATACGTCCTAATTTTTTACTGAGTAATGCATAAATTAAGATTTTTAATAAAAAAATTTTAAAATTTATAACAATTATTTAAAAAAAAAATAATCGTAGGATAATACTCATTGTGGTGTTTGTCGGTTATTTTCAATTTTTTTTCTAATAGAAAATGTTGGGAAGTTGTTGTTTGGAGTAAACAATTAGGAGTCAATGCAATGAGATGCTGTGGGCAGCGGTGGTTGATGGGGCTGGTAGTGTTTTCTTACCAAACCTATGGACATATTAAGTTAGGGCAAATGGATAGGCTAACACGGAAAAGTTTTATTAATCATATGGTGAATTATGATGGAATCTTACATGGAACGCTGTTAATTGTTATCATGTCATTTCATGAGATATCCAACAACAACAGCAACCTAATGAGAGAAAAGGAGGGGGAAAAAAAAATTTTGATGTGTTCATGGTTGGTAAAACTAAGCCCAACTGACACAGGCGGGCTTCTGGGTTTATAAAAGGCTTTAGATTCAATCCAGCTAAAATTTTGGATATGGGCTCAGCCCAACTAGGACTATTTCTCTTTTCCTTTTTTTTTTGGGTCTAATTTTACAAAATTGAGAGACTATTGGGACCCCGAAACTCAAGCGTAAGTCCAGCTGAAGTCTCTGCTGTCGCATTCCTAGATTCCCGCCATAACATCGTACCGTACAGTCCAGTGCCCACTTCACAAATGCTGATAAATCCGCAAACCACCCTTACGAACACTTTCCATGTCACATGTTTCCCTTTTTGCTTTTTATGGTTTCTACTCAAATTTTCCCGAGAAGCAAACAACGTCCATCGCCGCAACAATAGCAGCAGATGTTATTACAACCCCCATCAGATTCTCCGTTTTAGTCCTCCTCTCCCTCCCCTTCCTCTGGCATTGTCTGGACAGGAATATTGGATGAAACAGGGGCCAAAAATGATAAAGGTTGGAGGTGGGGGATAGGGGTATTCGGCTATGCAAGCTTCAACGTCATTGTCCTAAAAAACGGTTTCAATTGTAGTGTGCCACGGCCAACCGCTATAAAATTTCGTTCAAGTGGCCCAATAGTCTAGACTTTGTAAGTTTTTGGAATCATTTTCCTTTCACTTGATGGAACTTCCTCTTTTTCTTTTCTTTTTCTTTGGGCTGATTATGAGATTTAATACTACCAGGTGTGGTTCAGTAGCTTGCCGGAGAGTGGGAAGAATCGGATAAAAGAAAAGGGTGATCGGTTTATTTTTCCAGGAAGTGAAACTAAGTATTCCGATGGAGCGGATGGGTACTTGAACTGGATTTCAGAGGTTGGCACTTTGGCAAAAATTCAAATTCTTAGTAGATATTAGTATTCTGAATATGCTTTATGTTGATGCGGTCTCTGCACTTAATATTATAGATGATTCCTGATATTGCATTTGGCCATAGCACCCGAGTCGTCTTAGATGTTGATTGTGGAGTAGCAAATTTTGGTGTCTATTTAAACGCAACATGAAGTGATCACTCTGTCTGTATATTCAAACGATAATTATGAGAATAGTCTCTAGTTCGTATTAGAGCATGGTGTGGCAGCCATGTTGGCAAGCCGGTTATTGTATCCAAGCCGAGCTTCTTACTTGATCCATTGTACAGGGTATCAAATTAATTGGGCTCATGAGGGTACACTTTTTGATTAGTGTATCCTCAAGTATTGATATTTGCGGCTGAGGTTCTTGGCAATGAAATCATTTCTCTCTTTGGTCTGTGGTGAAGATGGAATTCTACTTCTTGAGGCCAATGGGATTTTAAGGGGCTGGAGGATACTTTGTTTGGTTGGAAAGATACGAGTTGAGCAATGAAAAGGTAAGTAGCCCATTTCTGTGAATGATATTTTGATTACTGTGTATTGGAGTATAAGTATATTGTTCTCTGAATCTCCTCCTTTTATATTCTTTATCTTTAGCACCATCATCCTCTTTTTTTATATTTGTTGTTAAATGTGAAAATCATGCCTTTCATTTGCTGGAATCCATATTTGGTTATCTTTGCGCAGAATGGAAAAACTCACCACTTGCATTTGCTGGGAACCTGTGAAGAAGGAGGGACGTATTGCCATATTGAGAAGACATGTAAACAATACTTGCTATGCTGGCCTTGTTGCTGGAGTCAAAACTCCAATATGTGATTCTGATGATGATGCAGAAAATGTGTGGTAACCTCTGTGTCACATTTGAAGTTCACTTTGCTCAGTGATTCAAACGTATTAATATTCAATTCTGGACCTATTTTTGCTCCTTAGATTGAACTACAGGAATGAGTGATCATTAGTGACTAAAAGGAAGCTAGAAAATTTTTTAATTGTTAAAAGACTTGTTCTTTTGTGAAAGTAGATCTTCAGTAGACTTCCATTTGAAAATTTCTTGCAGTTGTGAATTTTTTTTTGGTTTCCTTTTTTCATCTTCAAATTTGCTTCGGTCACGCAGTGAGATTGGCATATCATGCAGACTTTGATTAAAAGCTCACCTTCAGTTTTCATACCATGGTTACCCAATTTTACGTGTGAGGCAACAAAAGCCTTGTTTGGACAATGTTGTAAAGTATAAAAGCTTTTCTTGGAGTCCGTATATTGTTGATCATTAAGTGCCAAGAAAAGATTAGGGAGGATCTTTGAGAGAAGACTTCCGATTTCGGAAATTCAGATTAGTGATAAAAGTTCGATAAGGGAAACATAGATTAATTGAATACATTCATGGTTCCCTGCAAACTATAGGATTGGCATATACTGCAACTTTTGTTGTTGAATTGTTCAGACTTCCATGATTACTAGCTATTTTGTAGGGGCTTCTGGATCCTATTTCGTTCTGTTGTTGCTAACATCTTCAGCTTTACTGGTGACAATTTCCCAGCAGTGAGCCACTTGAAAATTATCCTATAAAATATTATCTATTGCATGCAATGTTGAGCGGAATAGGTACAACAAACGATTTTTTTTTTTTCCCCTGTTTATCCTATGTGTAACATATTCGTTGCAGTGGAAGCTGAATACGCATTTTTCGCCAAATTTTGTAACAGGAATTACGAATGAACTTCCACTAATACCAAGAGCTATGAGATGGGTGCCCACTCTATGTGACGCAGGTGAAGGTCCCCATTCACGTTGGAAGGATTTGATCTGTTGAAAACGTCAGTGACAACTGACAAGGTTGATTGGGATGAAAGTCAGTAGAGAGCTAGTAGCGTTGTCTTTGAATCATTTAGGAAGGCTGGGAGTCATGCGGATAAGTAAACTGAAGAGATGATAACTCCGGCTAATTGTAATGAAAAGCACATTAACAAGATATTCTATACTGAGTTTCATCTTTGAATCGCACGGTAAACGCAAATAGAAGTATTGTTTTACCGTCTTCACCTAGCACATGCACTTGTAGATTGAGAAATTTTGTTCCGCTTCCGATAGTTTATTCGGGCAGGAAGACCTAATAAAGTAATATGTATACAAGCCATGAAAATAACTTAATGCCCTTGAAATTTTGCAATCTCAGCTTTCATATTCTGCTTCCTCTGTGAAAAAATTCCTCTTTGTTTGTCCCAGGGTTTCGCCTGCTTGGAATTTCCTGGTTGCCATAATGCCACCCTCATAACCAGGAGCGCAAGAAACATCATTTAGGATGCCAACAGCAACAGCTTATAGCTGTATTCCAGAAACTATTGATAATTACAAATGTCTCAATACTTTGAAGCACACTTAAATGGCTAGGTTGGAAAATGAAAGGGGTCAAAAAGATTCTATGACAATAACTGCCTAATTGGCACAAGATGATTTTTTTAATATACCATAAAATGTCAGTAATTTCAAGTTTTACTACCAATAGCATAGCAGATATCACAGATATCGTTCTCATCTTCAAACTTCAACATATCCATTATAATGAAGATAAAGCAGTACACTAGATGATGAACACCGATCAATGACTCATCTCCCATCCTAAAATAATACAGGCCTTGCTTCAGATCTGATCAGCACACCAGGAAACCTTACACACCTATTGCTTCATTGGAGAATCCTTAATGGCTGCAGTATTCACTTGCTTGGAAAGGTAAGCTTCATAGATTTCCACTACAAGTCGGGGATCTTTGTCCACGAGCTCCCTATACTCCTCGCATTTGGTAAGCTTGTCCATGTTGTCTGTGATCAATGACAGTGCTGCTTCAAGTAACTGCTTTGCATTGTGCTGGTGAGCAAAAGCATAGTTCACAACAGAATTGTCCCAATTCAGTTTGGATACCAGGAACTTCTCACAGTATGCCTTAAGGTGCTTCACCTGGTATTTTTCAGCCAACTCCAAAAGGTCACAGGCCAATTGCTCATCAAGGCAAGCTTCTGCAGTATACAAATAATTGACAAATGCACGAAGGGCATCATATGATACATCACTGATCTTTATAGTGCCACTCAGGCTTTCTTCCATTTCATTATCTAGCATGGCTTTAAACACTGGAGAACGACTCACCTGATAAATGATCAAAATTAGTTCCAACTTCCAAAGAAACTATTATAAAATAAACAATTTATCCATTTATCATCTCACAAATCCAAAGAAACACGTGCACAGAGTTCGATACTCTGTTTTGATAATTTAGAAACTCAAAATATCTAAAAGTATATTAAGAAAACAACAAAAAAAAAAAAATCGATAATTTCCCTTCCATGCGTCTCCGTATCGTTATCATGAGTAGCATCAAATACATATTTTGAACAAAGAAAAATATATGATTAATTAAATTCTAACTGTACCCCAGGTGTCGCACAATCTTTGATTAAAATTCTGCGCAACTTAGATCAACCCCAATCCAAATTCATCAGTACAAGGTTTCATCAAAAGGAACTAGGTTATGCTCGTAATTACAGTGCTACTGCAGCTAAAATATTTGATGAACAACGTTAACTTGATGGCTACTAATTATGAAATCATCAGCTAATTATACTTGATTTTAAAGCGAGGCTTAGGAAATAAAATTAAGAGTTCTCACCAAAACGGCCTTATGAGCGGGGACGGGAACGGCGTGGCCAGCAGGGCCGGATTCCGAGGCGGCGACCAAAACGATATCGGTATAACAAGGCCCACAGTGGGACCTACTGCCGTGATGATGATGATGATGATGATCGAGTGGAGACCAAAACCTTAAAAAGGCGACTTTAGCTTTAAGATCTTCGATTTCTCGCTTCAGCTCCTCCTCGGTCTCGCTGGCCTCCTCGTAACACTCCTTGCATGTGCCAGCGTCACGTGTCCCGTACTCCTCCCTGCAGGAGATGCAACGCATCGTTTCGGAATCGGCTTCGGATTCCGATTCCGAACCCGATATGTCTGGGTGGCGAGTCGAGTGGCACCGACGTCCTCGCATCTTCTTTGTCTCCTTGGAGTTTCCGTTTCGGTAGTTGATGGCAAAATGAAGATTATAGTCTCTCCTGTCTTCCTTCGTACATAATAAACCCGCTCATTTCTCAAGACGCTAGCATTAGCCACTACTAGTTTAGTTGGATTTGGTGTGTTTTGTCCTTTTGGTTTCTTTTTCCTTTTCTAATTTGTTTCATAGGTTTATCTCAATACAAAATTTATTAGAATATTTAAATTAAATTTCAGTTTTTAAAAAAAATTTAAGCATTATATTTTTTAATATTTAAGAATTAAAAATATATTTAAATAAATTTATTTTTAAATTTACAAGCTCAACTTATCATAATATAATAGAGTTATTATAATTTATAACTTAACCATCGTTTAATGATCTTATTTTATTAATTCAGTTAATTTTATAATCATTTTTTGATCTCGTAATTGGAGTACCAACCTTACGTCAAATTTACTACCTATGAGCTTGTTAATAAATTTTGCAATATAAAAGTATTATCCAATTCTCCATTGAAAATTAAGTTCTAATTATTATTTACTTAAATTTTTTAATTTTATACAAGTTATAAGATCAGCCAGAACACCTCTAACAAAAATGAGTATATAAATAATTTTTTTTCTCCTGTATGACTCAACTTATTAATAGATATAATGTTGAAAAAAGAAATAAAATCAACAACCATTCATTTTGACCCAAATTATCGTAGTCAATTGAATAACATACAATACAAAAACATTCTTCCAGTCACCTCCCAAGGGTAGGGTTTTCCAAAATTTAATCAAAGTAGCCATTTTTGGACTGTTATTAAAATTATCATGATAAATCTAACATCAAAGCTGGTCTCTCCATAATTAAGCGTCTTTTTTAACTTGTAAAGTAATATTAAAAATAAAATAATAAAAGCCTATAATATAATCTAAAGGCCAAGGAGTTCTGTAAAATTGACCTTTTTACAGGAACAAGTTCAGAGTGGGGATTATAAAGTGATCAATGAGCGTTGACTCAGAATGACTTTCTAGTGATGGTAAACCGACACGTGTCAAGACTCAACACCTGACCCCCGGCTTCCGCTCGCTGCTGTCCGAAAGCTCCATCACAATCGGGTCGCCACCCTCGAACCCGACCCGTTACAAAACACAACTAGAAGACAAATAAAGAAATAAAATAGACGAGGGAGTGAAAGACTGGAACTGGTTTCTTGAAAGATTTAAAGAAAGACGCGGATACGTCTTTAAACTTGAAGAGACAACGAAAGAGGCCTGACACAAAATTAACCTCTTCATTTGATTGTTAGGGTTCCCAAATTATTCACTCAGGTAAGTTTTTCTCCTCTAAATTCCCTTTTAGCTTTGTTTAGCAACTGTTTGTTAACTGTGTATAATGCGATTGAAAAAGAACCGCACACTAAATGAATTAAATTTTATTTTTCAGTTTCTGAAAATAGGAGTTAGAATTTTCATCTTTAGAGTTTCTTTTTAGTAGTTGGATTAGTTTAGTTTATTTATTTCCTTTCTCTTTTCCCTATAAATTGAACTTAAGGAAGTGCTGAAAGTCAATGTTTCGTTTTCTCATCCAATTTTCATGTAGCTAAATAGTATTTTAGGTTTTTGAACACTCAATTGGCTCAAATTTTGGTATTATTTGCTGATTTGCTGTATATTGTAAAGTGATTGTTTAATTAATCGTATCAAGTTTTATAATGCTTGAATGTGGCTGTTATAAGGAAACCCTAGATTTTCCATTTCTGATGGTTTTTTCCAGAAATCAAAATAGCTGGTTTTAACTTCATTGCCATATATTGTGGTCTTATTAGTGTAATGGGTACGTAACAGTTCATTGTATATTTTAAAACCGTTGAATGTTTGTCCCCCATTGAAAATCCTAATTTGGTGGTGAAAAGCTTAGGTATTTTTGCTTGTCTTAAGGTTTTTGACGAAATGGGTGGTGAAGAAGGAACTAGCAACGGTGATACTGAATGGTTGAAAAGAGAAGAGTTGAGTAATGGATATGGAGTCAGAATTGAGCATGACATTTTTTATGGGAGCTCGAGCCGAGGTGAGGGTTTGCGGACCTACAAGAGGCGGAAGCATGCAAATTCGAGTTCTGAGGGAAAAAGTTTAGAGGATTGGACATCTTCTGTGGAGACTGCTGATAAAAACACTGACCAGGTATGTTGCCATCAACGTATTTATGGTATAAATGCTTGCAAGAGTAAATTGTTTTCTTCTCTATAATAGTGAATTGGTGAGATAAGTTTTTGCTAGTTTTGAAGTTCAAGGAAGAAATATGAGTTGTAAAGATATCAAATGATGTTAAAATATGCCACGCTACTTTTAAGAAGTTGTAACACTAGGCTTTGAATGACAATAGTAGACAAAAGTTGTCACTGACAGGATAACCAGTTTAGAGATTGAGTGAATTTGTTACTTGTTAGCATTCCTTCATTATAATTGTTACCCACCTGAATGGTAATCATGATGCAAGTCTTGTATATATCTGTGGAATTCTGGAACATTAATCAAAATATATGATAATTGGGCAGGAATTGTGAGATCTTGGCCTGTGATGCCATTTGCAGTTAATGTTTCTCCATTTGTTCACCTTTTCATATATCTATTCTTGGTAGATGATGCAGGAAGCTCTACAGTTTGATTGCCAAATGAAATTTCTTACTGATGTGACTTATATAAGTTGACGTATCCTACTTCATAAGCCGTCGTTTCCTACTTCATAAGCATTGGAAAATAATTATATATTTTTATGAAGCTCATGATCTTTGTTAATGTATTCATAAAAGTTAAGTACTTATCACTTATGTATGATTTACAGCACAAAGTCAACCTGCTTTTATCCTATTTATTATTGCTTTAAAAAATACTGGTAGAAGAACTGGCATATGTAAGCTGTTTGGATGGGAGTTCCAGCACAAAAAATTTGCAATTGTCGCCTGGTATTCAAAACTAAACATTTATGTTATTAAGCCATTTTCTCTTTTGCTGCTGCATAGTTGGATAATCAGAAATTTGTTTACGTCAAACATTTATTTGTGCAACTTAAGGTTGCCAGCATGTTGGCTATAATATAATGGTTTTGGGTAAGACTGGGTTATTAACCTCACTTTTGGGCTCTTTTGAGAAATTTAACTGTATGGGAAAATGTACTTAGGACTGTGTTATCTTTGAAAAAGGAGATAGCCTGATAAATGGACTTAGACTTTAATTGTTGATCTAACTGATGGAATCTTGCCTAGCTTGCACTTTTTCTATTGTGACGATTTTTCATGGTCTTTGGCTTTGTTGAAGCAACTTGGTGCATGCTGAGTTTGTAAGGAACTGTAGGGCACACTTATACTCAATTTTTGAAAATGCCTTGTCTTCTGGAATGACTATGATGCCTTTTTTTTTTTTTTTATTTACTTTTTTTTTCCACTTATTGCAGAACTTCAGAGATGTTGTACTGGAGCACCTGTATCAGTCATTTAGTGATGATGAGGGTGGCATACAGGGATGTATCCGAGAAGCACTTCTGTCTCATCCAGAAATGGATCGTGTAACAACAATTAAGGTTGGGGCTGCACCAAGTTTGCTTGTATTGGACATCATGTGTTTTCCATTTCTGTTTTTCCTCCTCCTCCAGGAAAAATTTTAAGTTAAGTTTGTTTATGTTGCAGGGATCAGATACTCTTCTTGGAGATAGAAACAAATGCTTGCAACCAGGGATTCATAATGGAATCCAGTATCTGACTAAAACTCATGTCGGTGTTATATCAGATGGACCTTTACATAGATCAGTTCGTCATTCCAATACTGATATGTGTCAACGTGCTTTCTTGGAGATTATAACTTCCGAAAGGTTCACTTTACTATGCAAAGTACTTCTTGGAAATTTCCAAGGAATCAAGCCTGACAGAGTTTTCAACTTATCTACAATTAACACAAGGATGAAGCAGGGAGCATATGAAAATTCACCTATGCAATTCATGGCTGATGTGCAACAGGTATTATCAGTTCCATGTCAAAACTACTCATCATTGCTTGAGTTCCCTTTTTCAAGTTGGAGGGAAAAGAAAGAGTGCTTCAATGTTTGGTTGGCTTGGTATTCCGCTGATAATTGGAGCAATCTGGTGTCAAATTTTGAAAGTTTTCAGTATTGTGGTGATTTTTTTGGGTGTATATTATCCTTTCAAAAATAAACTTGTATGTTACTGATAATGCATATCAGGTCTTAGCTGCAGGAGGAAGTTGTAACTGGACCGTTTTTGTTTTTAACAAATATATAAAAAGAAAATATCTGATACTATTAGTTACATGTTTCATTTAATACATGAGATTTAAATGTTATTGTTTGGGCTCATTTCACTTTTTTTCAATCTCCTAAGCCTTGCCTCTGGTATGGAAAAACTTGTTTCTCCATGGCCAGATCAAAGATTTTCCTTTAAAAAGGTGTTATTATTCGTACATGGCATTTCAAGATCTCAGACATGGTTAGTGTTCTTTTTCCTCTTTTTGATACATATATGTCCCAATTCTTTACTTAACTTCCATGATAGAATGTATACAAGCCTTGTACATACCGATTCATAGAGATATTCTTGGTACATGCTTATGGTCATTCATATTTCTTGGATGAATATAAGTACTGTACGGTCAATTCTCACCCGAAATGCAATTTTTCTGATGCATGAGATTATGAAAGGGGCAATGCTTGTGCTTCTCATCTTTACTAATGGAATTCAAATATTATTATTGGTATATTCCATGTGTTCTTTCTGATGCTTGACTGTGTTTAATTGTGCATTGATGAACTTGTATTTTACCTTTGCCCTTCTGTTTCTTTATAGATGTTTGTTCTTTCATTTTGCCCCCATTTTATGCGAGAGTAAATGCAATATAATATGCGTGCTTTTTAATTGTTGGGAGACTGATAAGCAACTAACTATAGCTATAAATTATCTTTTTCAAATGTCAATCTTCTGAGTGTCATCACAAATGAAATGCATGCGAACATTTCAAAATTGATTTTCTGCAGAAGCTCTCTCTCATTATTTGTTATTTTCATTTTCTAGCCAATCTTCTTCAGACAATTTAAGTACCTTTTTCCTCCTACATATCTTCTCTTTGTAAAACGTTTGGCAGGTATGGAAGAAGTTTCAAGAGATTGGTGCTGAAATAATTACTCTTGCAAAGAAACTTTCCGAGTTTTCTCAAACTTCATACATTGAGCATGTAAGATACCAACTTGTGGATGTTCGTTTGCTTTGAGTACTTTTGAGTTTTATGCTGAACAAATTTCTTCCTTGCTTCTAAAATTTGATAAGTTCAGTTCATGTTTGCTTGCAGCCTGCCTCAGCTAAAATATTTGTTTCTCTTCCAGGTGAGAGGCTCAGCAAACTGCAGTTTTGATGAAAGGAAAAACGAGGTAAAGCTTATGATGTGCTCTTACTGGCACTGGTAATGCAAAGAACTGAAGCTTTTGAATTCATCTGTGCATATAATAGTCCATATATTATTTGATAGTTAGGCTGAGTTATGTGCCTGCACCATAATTACATTGTAAATAGAGTATTGTTTAGCATTGTCAGGGAGCATTCTTTCTTCTTGGGTAGTTCAACAGTATTTTAGCAACAAAGTTCCACCTACTGTGGACTTGCATTGGGATTTTAATGGTTCATTTTGTCTCATATATCTCTAGCTGTTTGTTCACCGGCATTTTGAATTACCTTAATGAGGCAGATGGGAACTTCTCCCCTTTTCCCCTCCTGTTTCTGGTGATAATTAATTCCATTTAGTATTTTTGTTTTTAAACCTGGTCCTTGCCTTGGCCTCAACCAACGTACCTCAGCCACAGTTCTAGGATTTTGGCTTGCTTGAAGTTTCTTTCCATTCTATATGCAAAATTTACCAGCACTTTGTTATATAGGTTAGGTTGCTTTTTGCTAGGAAAGATATCAAATCCAATTAAAAAAATCCTATTTGTAGTCTTGTGATGAACCTATGAGTTTAAAAACTTAAACTATGCAATCTTAGTACTCAGGGATATTTGAAACTTTTTGCCTGCATCACAGTTGTCTACTCTGGAACCTGATTCTGTTGTTAAAGTGGAGCAAACCGCAGCATGTGATGTGTACAAGGTTCACACTTGCCGGCAATGCGAAGAGAAGGCTGGTGAGAAGGATGGCTTAGTGTGCGATTCTTGTGAGGAAATGTATCATGTCTCCTGTATTGAGCCTGCTTTCAAAGGTACCCCTCCAAAAAGTTGGTATTGTGCTAGATGCACTGTAAAAGGATTTGGATCACCCCATGAGAATTGCATAGTTTGCGAGAGGCTGAATGCCAATGCTCCTAGGATCCAAATTAATCAAGCTGGTGATGAGATTTGTCCAACAAACGGGGAAACGTCTACTGAGTTTGAAGAGATTTCAAATTGTACTACAGCTAATGTTGATAAACCAGCTGATAATGGGGTTGACAGCAGGGAATCTGTGAACTTATGCAAAATTTGTGGTAGCAAGGTAGAAGAAAGTAGTGACAAGTTCAGATCATGTGAACACGCCTTCTGCTACAGTAAGTGTTATCATGAGAGATGCTTGACGCCAAAGCAGTTGAAACATTATGGTCCCCGTTGGTTCTGCCCTTCTTGTCTATGTAGGGCTTGTCTTACTGATAAGGACGACGACAAGATTGTGATGTGTGACGGGTGCGATCAGGGATACCACTTATACTGTATGGAACCGCCGCGCACTTCTGTTCCCAAGGGTAAATGGTTTTGCAGGAAATGTGATGCTGGGATCCAAGAAATACGCCGAGTGAAGAGGGCATATATGCATAAACTGAAAAAGCAGTGTGAAGACGAATCAGACAAGGGTAGGGGAGGAATGGATATGCTTTTAACTGCAGCTAGGACCTTAAATTTTCAAGAGATGGCAGCAGTCGATGGTGGTAGATAGGGACTGCAGGGGCCATGTGCCCCTATTGAGTTCAGCAACGTAATCAGATACGAATTTTAAAAAACTAATTCAACCCCCAAAAAAAAAAAAAAGCGATAATAGGAAGTTAACTTGTGTCCATTTCTTTTTCCTCTTTTTTGTTTTTGGTTATTGATTTAATGGAAAAATAAAATTTCGATTAACTTGTATCCTTTTCGTTTTTGGTTATTGATTCAATCAAAAATAAATTTCTGTTAACTTGTATCTTTTTCGTTTTTTGTTATTGATTTAACCAAAAATAAAATTGCTTAACATTGTTTTTACAATTTTTATGTGTGGTCATTTCAAATTTTTAAGGGTATAAATATTAAATAACAATTAGTAGATAATTAGACCTTTTAGGAAAGAATATTCATAAATTCGTAACTAAATAGCATTTTCTTCAGGTTAAAAATGTAAGCAAGTACTCTTTCCCCACAGTACCTTGTAAAAAGCAAACAAAACAATGGAATTTTGCTCTCCGTTGCTTTGTGATCTTTTCATTTCTTTCCATTCCAAGCCGGCCCAATTATATATTACTGAAATTAAAGAAAGCAGAGAATGGAAAATAACCGCCAAGAGTAAAAAGTAGTGATTTTTTTATATGTTGTGCAATGCAATCACGTGATAGGCAAGCAAAGAACTTTTCAAACTTCTGGTGCTGTGCAACTTGCGTTCACATTTACTGCTTCTGACACTAAATAAACATAATACTAATTCATCAATAAATTAAGAAATATAGAGTTAATAAAATGTATATATTTCTGATCTATACCAATAACTTATTACCATGAACATGATCATAGGATATAACTGATTTTATTATTAATTGAGATGCAAAAATAAGTATTCCAACAGACATATCATTACTCTTGTTGCGTAGTTAAGCGAATATTTCATATTACGATCCATTTATAATATGCTCCTCCAACTTATGTTGCCGCTTGTGCTTAATGACGGCTGGTATAACATGATTGATTGATAAAATAAGGCAACCGGTACGATTAACTTCGCTCTTGTTCGGAGTGGGCTATAAATTGCCAGAAGATCCCTTCTCTTGTCTATTTAATATTTGTATAACCCTTACACGAGACTAAACGCAACTCAAGTGGCTTCAATGGCCAGAGCCTGCCACGATACTAGACACTGGCACTGCAAATCCACCCAATCTGACTAGTCGCTAATCGAAGCCTATCAACATCATGACACACTCTGTCCCCGCAATGCAGTTACCCAAAAATGATTAACTTGAAAGAAATGGGCACGCAACTTGTATAATAGATGATACCGAGATCGGAGAAGGTTCAATTAATTAACCGATGCAGCATGGGCAAATAATGTTAATGAACAAGTTGTGGATGGGAATCTTTATATAGCCTGTCCCACTAGATTTATGTTTCCATTGCCGTTTTAGGCAATAGATTTATGTTTCATTGCCGTTTTAGGCAATCAGCCAAATTTTCTCAATCCTGGTGTCTAGATATGAACATAACTCAATGAGACATTCTCTCTTTTTGCTGTTAATTTGTAATGCGACGTCGATTACTGCTTGGATTTAAGGAGATAAGAAGATGCAATGTAAAATGTTTTAGTCTGTTTAACTTTACTTTGTTGTTTCGAGATTATTTTAGAAGAACACGCTGATGGAAATTTCATTATAATATTAGCTAATGCTACCAGTATGAGGAGCAGCCCATGAATACAATTCTATCAAGGAATTGTCGGGAACGGAGAAAGACTTTTTGATTTAATTGTAACCAAGTTTCCGTCTCATTTCAGGATACATATTAGCTTAATGGTAAGCTTTCTCAATTCTAGAATTTCTCCTGACAAGGAATGCGGTCAAGCAGGCCTGGATTTTGGCAAACACTCAATTAAACTTCGATAGAGTCTATGAAGCTGGACGCTTCATTTTTATTTTGAATGGATCATAATTACAAAAAGCAGATTCAATGGGCGGAATCAATGGGGACGCTGAGCAAAACGACCGTCTCCACCGTGAGTCCCGGGCCAATTGCGAATAAAACACCCCACTCCAAGCCATCACCGGTAGTGGGTTTGGCTTCGTGCATGCTCTTCTTCCTCATCTCATCGAGTATGAAGTAGACAGAGGACCCCCCCATGTTACCATACTCACTCAGCACATGTCGGCTTGCCCTTAGTTTGTCCTTGCCCAGTCCAAGATTTTGTTCGACCTGGTCTAGAATAGCTCTACCCCCAGGGTGAACACTGTAAAATAAGGAGTTCCAATCACTAATCCCAAACGGACTCACCGCATCAACTAGCAGCTTCTCAATGTTCTTCCCAACCATCGTAGGCACATCCTTTGACAAATAAAGTTCCATTCCCATTTCTTTCACGTGTGCCCTGATAAATCTGTCGGTACCGGGCACGCTCATCTGTGTGCTGGACACTACGTGAAACAATGGGCGTTCAATCGAGACCTCAGGATCTGCGCCAACGATAACAGCCGCAGCTCCATCGCCAAACACGGCTTGCCCAACCAAGACGTCCAAGTGGGCTTCCTGCGGCTCATGAAAGTACATGTTCATGATATCAGAAAATACTACAAGAACTCTAGCACCAGCATTGTTCTCCGCAAAATCTTTGGCGCAACGAATGGCGGCCCCACCAATGAAGCAGCCTTGACTGTATATCATGAGCCTTTTTACGGACGATTCGAGGCCTAGAAGATTCATAAGACGGAGATCCGCACCGGGAATGTCGACGCCGGCCATGGCACTGAATATGAGGTGAGTGATCTTTGATAAAGGCTGGCCCCACTCTTTGATGGCCTTCGTTGCTGCTTCCTTACCAAGATTTGGTACGTGCTCAATCAGCAAAGCTTGACGAGCATCCAAAGACGGGGCGTTGTAGCTACGCATACTTGGGTTTTCTCTGATCACCTCCTCTGTTACATGCAAATAACGTTTCTTGACCGCTGATCTATCGCCTGCATGTTCGAGCAAATTAAGTAACATGCATCAATCAGCAAACAATATGCAAATTAAGCGGAAACAACAACTACACACATACATATTAAATATTTGCTTGCTTACATATGCGCTTGAACTTTTCTTTCAACTCTCTTTTGTGCTCGCATTCTGTAACACGAAAGTAGAAATCGGGATAGTCAGATTGGTTGAAACAGGTGGGAGGATTTGCAGTGCCAATTGCCAGTATCGAGGCAGGGCCCTTTGATCTCTTGGCATCAAGAAAGTTTTTCACTTTCGCCATTGATTCCATCTTGCTGAATTGCTTTAATTTAGTTAATTTTCTCGAGGGTGGGTCAGACATAAGGAGTGTATAAAGTATTTGTATTTATAGACCAAACTCTGGTGTAGTTTTGAATTTTTTATACATATAGATAATGGTGGGATTATTTAAATTCACTAATTTTTTTTTAATTTTGTATTTAAATTAAGTTTTTATTTTTAAAATAATTTTTAATAAAATTACTTAATTAACAGTATCTCTCTTTATTTTCTAATTCCTCAATTTAATTTAATTTTTATCATTCAATTTCAAATGAATATTGATACATTTTCTAAACTTTTAAAATCAGTTACAACATGGCTATCATAAATTCAGAGATAAAAAAATCAATTATAAAAGAAAGACTATCAATCAAATTTTACTGGATATGAAAACTATGAAAGTTAAATTAAGTTTCATATTTATCATCGAAACAATAAAATTAAGATGAACCAAAAATAATAAAAATAATAGAAAAAAAGAAACAAATGAACCAAAAATAATAAAAATAATAGAAAAAAAAAACAATGTTTGCCAAAATAATGAAACTTAGGTTTCAAGACGCAAAATGTGACAATAATAATATTTAGACGTAAATAAAATATTTAGATGAGAAATATTTTTTCACAAATAGCAAATGCTTTTTTCACAAATAGCAACATGACAAATATTTTAAAATATTTTTTCACAAATAACTTATCTCATGAAAAAATTTTTTCGCTCCGCCTAACCCTATCACCCTCTAAGGGTATTTTAGTGATATGTCTATAAGAATCGAACGCTTTTATTTGTTCAAATATGGCAAACTCCTATGTTCCTTTCATTACAGTACTTCTAAAAGATTCACGTTATAAACACCTAAACAATAATGTTTACACAAAAATAATTTACATAAATAAATTATAACGAACGGTGGTTTTTATTACTTAATTAAAAAAAAAAACAAACCCGCACCACTTTTATTTTATTTCTGTCAACACTGTAGTTTCTTTTAATATATTTTTGCAAAGACCCAAATTATTCAACAATTCTGATCGCTCTAATGCTCCGTTCAGGCGGCTGAGGTAAAAAATTTCTACGGACTTCATCTGCAAATGGTCCCGTCGTTCAATCTTGAAGGGCGGAAAAAATACAGATAAAACAAATAAAATACTTATCAAGCTGATCATTTAAGTTAACATAAATAATCACCCCTCTCAATACGAAATATTTTTATCTTGAAATATAATTAGGCATAAGTTTACAAAGTAAAATATATGTATGTGGTGAATTTTATTATTAAAGTGTTATTTTATTGTATAATAATTAAAATAAATATAAATTTAAAATTTTTTTATTTTTTAAAGTATTATAATTAATAAATTATTTAAAAATGTCTTTTTTTTTCAAACACGTAAAATGAGATAAAGTGAAAATTTAATTAAATAAAATATATTAAATTTCATAATTCATTACATAAAATATAATAAAAATTTATATGAATATACGATTTAAATAAAATAAAAAATAATATATGTATTACATTTTCATTAAAATTATTATAATAATATTTTTTAAAATTTTTATTTCTTATGATTTAAGGCCATTAGTATTAGTATTGTGATGCTCTTCTTTGAGTGACATTACCTTTTTTTATTCCTTCATAAAAAATTAAACTACAATCACGCCGTACCAACCTCTTTTTATAATTGTGCAATACCATCATTGTAATATATAATTATTATTTAAGTAAATGGATTGTGGTGACAGAATAATAGTTAAGGACCTCTCTATACTACAGCTAGAGTCTGCCAATAATTAATGGTTTATATTATAATAATCTTTTCATTAAATTATATTATAATAATCTTTTCACATTATAATAATCTTTTCAAAAAAAAAGTCTTATTATAATAATGATAACAACATGAGACGGCGGCGTAGATTTGTCCGGCTCTTGATCGCAGAGTTGATCGCTTTTCCTTTTTTTATATTAGCCACGCCCTTTAAACGTTGAAAGTCGAACAAACTCTGACGAACGAATTACGACGGCAGCCAACAAATCCGCCACGCACCTTCGTTATTTGTAATTTTGTATATTGTTGTCTTGTTCGGTGTCTTGGGTGCCATCGCTTCGTAAGCTTCTTTGACCAGATTTTATTTTTTAATTTGCTGAGTCGACGATAGTCAGAGCGCGGGGGTGGGGGGGACAGAGGAAGGCAAGTTCTTGTGGCCTTCTAATTTTACGCACATTTCTGGTGTCACTTTTCTCATAAGCAAAACAAATAAATAAATAAATAACTGTAGGAGTTTGACAATTAAGAATGAAAAAGTGAGCTGAATAGCTCCCCCAGTCACCCACTCTTCGATCTTCATCAGATACATTGGATTTGAATAACCCAATAATGACGTTTTAGTCAGCATATAATTTTAAAAAAAAAAAAAAATCCCCCAGATATCCTTCTGATACATGCATAGCAACTGTGGCATAATTGTTTTGGGATTCCTCTTGACTTCGGAAGTGTATGTATCAGTTAACATATATAATAAAAATGACTCTTAAATTTTTTTTTTTAACCCTTTCGCATGCATCGATCTTCATATTCACCGTGGACTACTTGTAATGTGGAATGATTACAACAATTTTATGGATACAAACTTTTATACCAGTTTTTTTTTTCTACACTAACTGATGTATTTATACATTATTGGTCGCAAACTTACAAAACTTGTGCCCTATGCCCCCAACCCCCCCCCCCCCTCCCAAAAGGCCAAGGCTTAATTAAAGTGGCCATGATAGCATATAGCATTTTAAAAATTATCATATAATTTGTTTTTATATTTAATTCATAGTTGTAGTGCAACAAAAATACTCTAAAATCTCTCTAGTTGATCCAACTTTCCTATTAGTGGAGAACCTTATAAAGTAAAAATATAAACCATGATTTATATAGGCATAAAATAAATTGCATTCAAGACTTTTATTTGCTTCGAAATTGCTCTTTGTGGTCAGGGCCAATCACAATTCCGAGCCCTACTGCTCAACTCTGGCACACGGGCTTAATTTGGCCCCCCATATCGTTTGCTGCAACAGTTCAGCTTCGAAGACAGCTCTAAAACTTTTATTAAAACCCCTTTTTAGATATAGTTTTTTTTTTTAAGTTACCAAAAAAAAAAAAAAGGTAAGAAATACACTAGAGTTTTGATTATATTTTACTACCACCTAGAATAAATAATCTAAATTGTAAATATATTCTTCAGAATTAAATTCTTATTATTTTATAATTTATCAAATTAAAAATTATTTTGATTTTGCAAAATTATCAGTTATTTCATGTATTAGAATTTAAAAGCTGTTGGGGTTCACGATTCCTAAAGATGCTTTAATTCAGTTAAATTCATAATAATCATTTTTATGTAATTTCTTCTAACAATACAACTATAACTACAAAAAAAAGGGGGAGATTTTATAGGGACTTTAAATGGGTGTGACGCGCATTACTCTTGCTACAAAGGCTAAAAGACCAAGTTGGTGTAAATATTAAATCCAGAAATTACAGAGGCTTAATATCGACCGTCTATTTATATACATTTTTACCCCAGACAATATGATATCCTTCTTATGAATTATATGAATAAATCGAAATATTTGTCGTGATTGATTTAATGTATTGACAAAATATTTTGGAAGTAAATTTGCCGTTCAGCTGCGGATGGCGGTCTCCGTTGTTTCCTCAAAAGTGGAGTACTTTTCTGCACAAATTAAATAGATAATAATAAAAACACCCGAATCGTCGATCCAGAGAGAATTGGGCACACATCATTCATTACATATCAATTGCCTTCAGAAAATTAAACAGTTTCCTTTTGTGACAGATTAATTAATTTCGTTGAATGCAATCAGACCCATGTGCCTCTGCTTTCATGAACAATAAAATAATGAAGAAAATACTTCCCTTAGCCGGCAACCTACGCGCACATGAATGGATGTATAAGTAGAAAATGATATTAAGCGATACTGGAACCATCATATACCACACAATAAATGGATCGAATTAATATCTTCCACATGATTAATATACTTTAATAGCCTTATCACCTTATAAAAATTCCAATCACATGCAAACCTCGTCTGGATTACTGGAATTAACAGATCACGTTATTCGGATTTTATTGAGGGCATCTTCTGGGAAACTCTCCGAAATTCAGTAGGAAATTGCTTAATATGCTTTCTGTTATAACATGACATTTCATGCCATATTAACGAAGATTAGAGAATGAAACAAGCATACACCGGAAAGCCAAAAGCTCATAAAAACTGAATTTTTTCACCTCACAGCACACCGTATATATCCATCTATCAGTCGTTTTATGTGCCATGGAAACAAATAGCACAATAAACATGTGGTGCCACGTTAATGAGAGACTTAATTTTTTACGTACACTTAGCGATGTATACTCCAAATGGATGGTAAAATTTTGGTCTCTTTTACAGTTCGCTTTTTTCATTTGGTTCTTTATAAATTTTTAACACCCTCTCATTTTCGATAATAAAACAGATTTAAAACATACATAATTGCAAGTAAATTTGTTAATTTCCCAGCTTTTTTAGGCTTTATGTCAAAACTTAGCATGTTATATTCTTGTTGCATAAATTAAAAATAATTAAAATGTAACAAGAGCTTAGTTATTCTGTTATACAAATAGAGTTGTACTGTAGATCAACCCCCCCCCCCCCCTTCTTTTCGTTTTTTCCCCCCTCGTCCAGTCATTGTAGTCTTATGGGCCGTGGCCATCATCATTTAATTCTATGAGTTGGTATCGAGTATTACGCCTTCCCAATATCAGCCAAATAATGCTTCCATAAATAAAATATGGGTCTTCTAACTCGGAGCTGCAAATTATTTGTGAGCTTTTTTGTATCTCGAATTTTTTTGACTTGATAATGGAGCAGCTATTACTCCCAAACTCTGCAAATTCAATACCTCTCACCACATTAGGGTTCTTGGAAAGAGCTGCCACTGCCTACACTGACTGCCCTTCCCTTGTGTACAACAACACTACCTACACTTGGTCTGAGACCCACCGCAGATGCCTCCAGGTGGCTTCATCTCTGTCGTCCGTTGGCATCCAGCGGGGCCAAGTCGTCTCCGTCGTGGCCCCCAACGTTCCGTCCATGTACGAGCTTCAGTTTGGAGTTCCCATGTCAGGTGCAATCCTTAATAACATCAACACACGCTTGGACGCTCACACTCTTTCCGTGCTCCTGCAGCACAGCGAATCAAAGCTCGTTTTTGTTGATCATCTCCATGGCTCTCTTGTTCTTGAAGCTCTCTCTTTGTTTCCGCGTAACACCAAAAGACCACACCTCGTCCTCATTGATGACGATGCAGCTGCGTCAAGTACTACTACGACATCGCCCACGGTTACGGTTGACTTTATCGATACTTACGAGGGTTTTGTCGAAGAAGGAGATCCAGAGTACAAGTGGGTTCGGCCTAGAAGTGAGTGGGAGCCTATGGTGTTGAACTACACATCCGGCACAACATCATCTCCGAAAGGGGTTGTTCTCAGCCATAGAGGGATCTTCATCCACACCGCTAACGCTTTGATCGATTGGGCTGTTCCGAAGCAGCCGGTTTATTTGTGGACTCTGCCTATGTTCCATGCAAACGGGTGGGGCTACACTTGGGGAATGGCTGCTGTTGGTGCCACCAACATTTGTCTACGTAGATTTGATGCATCAACGATTAATGATCTGATCCAAAAACACAACGTGACTCACATGTGCGGAGCCCCTGTTGTGCTCAACATGATATCAAACTCTCCGGATTTCGAACCGCTGAAAACCCCGGTTCAAATCCTGACGGCCGGAGCCCCACCGCCAGCACCGGTTCTCTCCCGAACCGAGTCAATGGGTTTTGTAGTAAGTCACGGGTACGGGTTAACCGAAACGGCCGGACTGGTGGTGTCATGTGCATGGAAACCTGAATGGGATAAGCTACCTCTCGAAGAGAGAGCGAGATTGAAGGCAAGGCAAGGAGTGAAGACCGTCGGGTTAAAGGAAGTTGATGTGGTGAATCCTGAGACGGGTGAGAGCGTAAAACGCGACGGCGTGAGTCTTGGCGAAGTTGTCTTGAGGGGAGGGACGGTAATGCTAGGTTATCTAAAAGACAAAAAAGCCACGGGAAGCTGCATCAGCGAGGACGGTTGGTTTTACACGGGAGATGTTGGGGTGATGCATGCGGATGGTTATGTGGAGATAAAAGATCGATCAAAGGATGTGATAATAAGCGGAGGAGAGAATATATGCAGTGCTGAGGTGGAGTCAGTGTTGTATTCGAACACGGCGGTAAATGAGGCGGCTGTGGTGGCTCGGCCGGACAAGTTCTGGGGGGAGACGCCATGTGCATTTGTGAGTTTGAAGAGGGATCTAGAGTTGACTGAGAAGCCTACGGAGAAGGAGATAATAGAGTATTGCAGGGCTCGGCTGCCGAGGTACATGGTGCCTAGAAAGGTTGTTTTTTCGGAAGAGCTTCCCAAGACTTCAACGGGAAAAATTCAGAAGTATTTGCTTCGAGAATTCGCCAAGACTGTGAATTGATGGCTTGTGTTATTTCATAATTTGGGGGAAAAAAAACTTGCTCTTTAATTAATAAATTAATTAAAATTCGCATATGTAACTCTATTCTCCATTTTCTTTAGTAAAACTCATTTACAAATGATTAGTTAACTAAGTGAAGGTTTAAGTCTTAATTGCCCGGAATTTCTTCTCATTTCAGTGGTTTTCTATTTATTGTATAAATTGGATCTAGCTCAGCTACGTTTTTTTATTTTTGAATATTTTGTAACGTGTGTATTTAAAACGGTCTACATTTCATACTTAATAACATATATAATAAATATGGAATTGATAAATATAATATACTTTATTTTTTTACTTTTTTCTGAAAAAAAATGCAGATTTCATTTCTTTTCCATTTCATTTCAAATAGATAACAATACAATAAATAAATATGATAACGTTATAAGTCCAAATATCTAAAATAGTGTACCAATATATATTTTAAAATTTTCACAAATATTTAAGCAGTCTTTATTCCACACATTTTATTAAAAAATTATTTTTACTCAATTATAAAATAATTTAAAAAATTAAAACTAACTTGTAATACTTTTATAAGAACTCAAACACTTTCAAATATTCTCTTATTCGACCAAGTGCGAATTGATAGACAGCTTGTAACTTGTAATACTTTCTAATAATGTCCTTCCATAACTAATCTACAACAATTATAAATTACCTGAACTTCCTCACCTAGTTTAACTTTTTTTAAGTGATTCCAAGTATCAAACACTACTCTGTTACTACCATCACGTTTTTGTGAAGTGACAGGAGCAATATTACCGCCACGGCTATGACCACAGCCATAGCTATTCCTTAAAATTGCTGCTGTTGAATTTGGTTCTAATTCAACAGCTATATCATTATTATTTTCTAATTCTGTCCTAACTCTCTCACACACACTTTCATCACTTTTTTCAAAGACATGTAGATTAATTCTCTGTTCATTTTCCATTATGAATTTGTCACTCTACAAAAATCATGTCAAGGCATAATTAGTTTTATAACTAACAATTACATATATTATTTTTAGCTATAAAAGCTATGAATATTTTAGGAATACCAGTTTTATTCTATTAACAGCAGTAATTAAAAATAATTCAAGAATAAATAAACTATAAATATAAAATTGAAGCATAACAGATCGTGGATATTAAAAATCACATAGTATAACTATTAAAATCATAGAGAAAAGCATATAAATTGCGAACAGACAACAAAGCAGCATCTATATATAATATAAATTGTATTATAAATTAAAAAATTTACTCTAATTAAAGATTTTTTTAATTGATTTTTCATGATTAAACATAAAATTAGAAGTTACAGACAACTATTAACCAAAAGTCAAGATGAAAGTATCATACACACAAATTCGTGGAATCCACCATGCCTAAAAGTTCTCACTATGTGTAAGCTACTTATATCGAAAGCAAAAAGGCACGAAATAATTCAAACTGAAAATATATCAAGTGAAATGGAGTACGTATAGTGAATTAATGATGAAATTTTAGGCCTATTGATCTTGACTTCAATAATAGGAATACGTATAGTACTAAGTTTTTTTTTTAATTTTTTTATTTTTATTAAAAAATTCAGATCTAGGTTTCATATTTGTGGGTTTACCTGAACTCGAATCCGAACCTAGAGTCACGTGGGTTCTCAAAATTCAATCTGGATCCAGATAAAAATTAATCTAGTGCGGGTTAAATCTAGACTAGATTTTTCGAGTTGAGTCCAAGTCTGGGTTTGGCTGCAATCCCTATGTGAGTGTTATGTATACGGTATGGTCATTATCCCACTACTAATAGATCTTGACTTATTTCTTCCACTTGTCAACTTTTGTAGGAGGTGAGTTGCACAAAATTTAATAAGGAGCATTTTCAGTGTAATTTTACTAGTTCAATGATTATTTTAGGAGAAATTATCCCTCAACCACTTTTTTTAATCATATATACATCTAATTATTATAAAATTTTGATATATATTTTGTACTACCTTTATTTTAAATATGCATCAATCAATCATTTTAACACAAAAAAGACCATATTATCCTTAAATGAATTAAAAGACTATTTTATTTTATAAAATTTTAAAAATTATAATTATAAGAATACCTTTGAATTTAATAAAATAAATAAATCTTAAATCCAATATATTTATTTTTTATAAATATAATTTCATTTAAAAATTATTATGTTAATTTTTTATAATCATAAATTCATTTTATTTGTATAGGAAAGTTTCTTAATATTAATTACAAGATAGTTTACGATAGTTATAGAGAGTTGTACTCTTCATATTAATTTTTGTAAACTTTCTTATACTTAATTTAATTACAAAAATTAAATAAAATTATAATTACAATATGTAATTTTTATAATTATAATTTCATTTAAAACTATCATTTTAGATTTTGAGATTTATTTATTTTATTAAATTTATATTTTTTATATTTTTAAAATTTTATAAAATAAAATAATATTTTAATTTATTTAAAAAATAAAATAATTATTTTTAGTGTTAAAATAGTTAATTAATATAAGTTTAAAAATAAAGATATTACAAAATACATATATAAATTTTGTAATTATTATATATATATATGACAAAAAACGTGATGCAGAGATAATTTTTCTTATTTTAATCGCTTTGTCACATTATATTTCAATTTTTTCTCTCTGTCTTTCTCTCTCTCATTTATTGTAAACTGCACACTTGTTCTATTACATAGCCACTTTCTATTGCATTAAATGATTATTTTATTAATAAGTTGGTAGGGGTTCTTTGTTCATTTGTTTCTTAGAAGTTTGAACGTAACTTATTATATAAAAAACATTTGAAGATTTTAGAAGATGTTCAGACAAATTTATTTAGATCTTACTCTTATCAAAACAATGAACTTTTATTACGAGTAGTTAGGTGCTCTATGTGTCCTTGATTTAGGCATTACATTATTTTTAATATAAAATATGAATTTAACTTTTTTTTTTTGAAAGAGAGTTACTTATTTTGAGTAATTTATTTCTTAACTTACTACGTTTTGTCAAACAATTTTATTTGAAGAGAAAAAGTAAAAAAAAAATACTTTTATATGAAATCTGAAATTTAAATGAAAAATTTTAATTTCAAATATCAACAATATCCTTAACAATTCATGTATTTTCTATATTATGTATGAATCTAATATTTTTGCATTATATTTGAAGTTAATTTTTTAATTACTTTAAATTTTTATTCATATAGTAACATTAACTAAGCCAAAATATTAAATAAATCTGATTATGTCCATTGTCATAAATCAAAACTAAAATAACAGTGTTGAATTATAATATAATAAAAAGTGATATTATAATTACATATTCTATTACAAAATAAATTGAAAAAATAATGATAGCATTACTTTTTTAGCTATCAAACTAATCAACTTGTTAGAATTTTAAATTGTGAAGATATGCATCACTTAAAAGGATATTTATGTTAAAATACTGGCTTTTAAAATTTTCTATTCAAATGTTGGAAAAGAAAAATAAACGTATCGTTTAAATATTTTTATTCAGATCTATTCAAATTTCAGTCGAATTGAGACTTATTTAGATACCATACTAAAAAAAAAAAAAAAACAATCCAAGTATAATCATTTTAACTTCAATAAATATCTCTTCATCGGTTGAGGTTAAAAAAAAGATTATCAATTTTTTTTTGGCTAAAATCAATATATACCACTTATTTTTATACAATATTTAAAACTCCTTTGCTAACAAAAAAAAAATTAAAAGAAAAAAGGAAACATATCTTATTACTAATTTTTATTCACAACAAAATATATATTTCTTATTTTTAGTACTTAAATTTTTTAATTTAGTTTTCATTTATATAATTTATTTAATTTATGATAAATCTAAATAATCTTGTACTTGAAAATAAATGTAATGCAATAAAATTATGCTGCTAGAGAGTTAGTAGCTATTATGAAAACGGTAAAAAAAAAAGTGTGATATATATTGATTTTAATAAAGAAGACAGACAACCTCTTAAATTATTATTTAAAAATTATATTTATTTTTATTTTATAATTATATTTTTTTTGTTGCTCCTCAATATATAACAAACAAGGTCCGTATCACACAAGTATTTGTGGGTCCTGTGAACAATCAGTATAAAGTGAAGAACAAAGATTTTACATTTTTCGACTTTCTTTGTTAACATTGTAAAACGAGTATGGATGATGAAGAAGAAGAACAATAGTAAACGGCCCAGTAAATCATCATTGCAAAAGTTTGTGTTAGTCTTGTTGGTAGTGCCGTTGTTGCTGCACATATTATGACATTAGTCTCTTTTATGTTTGAAAGATGATTTTCATCTATAATAGCTAGCTAAGATGGATATCGACTAGCTTAGTCCCTTGTAATTCTTCTTCTAGTGCCTAACCAGATACGAATATGTAGAATCATAATTATATTTTATAATTTTATAGTGTTTATAACCGTTTTTCTATGGTGAGGCGTTATCATAACTTAGACTCGAGTTTTAATCATTATCATCTAAACTTGATGTGGCCTTGCATTTGCATTATTATGAGGGGTGTATTATTAATCTTTTTATGACATGCTGTTAATTTAAGATGAAAAATAATTAATGCAGGTAGTGTACAAAAATATTGCTTGGATACATTTAGAAAAATTAATGATCTTTAGTGATGCAGAAATATGCTGGAGACTGTTGGAACGTGGCAAAATTAAATATTTTCGTTACGGAAGTGTTAGGTACCACATTTATACGACACTGCCGTCCAATTATGACAACGCTCAGAGTACAGGCCAGATTTAAAAGTTCAGTGGAATTGTGCTCAGAATCTCCCGTACGGAAAGTGGGCCTACTACCTAGTTCGGGTCAGATTTTAAATTTCCGGGAGCTGTGCATTTAACCATGATTCTCAATAAAATAGCAGAGATGATTAGAGAAGTACAAAACTCGGCTGCGACTGCCATGTAATCAAATATTTTTTAAAAACATAGACAGCTGGATTTGATGTCTTCTACAATCAGCGGCTGGGAGTTGTGTTGAAATGGAATTGAAGTTTGCGGGCAACCGGCATGCCCGGTTGAAACAATCGAATAAACGGTGAAGTCAATGATGTACTGCTAGAAATTGATTATTGTTGTTTATCTTCTTTTATTGAAAAATGGGGGAACACTTATTTGAGTAATTGCTCGTGGAACAATTCTAATTATGATTTATAATTTCAGTTGCAATTCCAATTTCAATTGCGGTTGCAATTAAATTATAATTGCAATTACAATTATGTAACCTAAAACAATAATTCCAATTCCAGTCTTTTATTATTAATTCCAAATTCAATTAGGACAACAATTATAACTATAATTTCAATTGTAATTTCAATTACGATACGATTATGATTACAATCGTAATTACTACAACATTGATAATAATAACAATTTTAATCGTAATTCCATCAACAATTACTATTGTTATAACAATAATAATATTTAATAACAACTAAAATAACAATAGCATTAATAAAATTGTAATTGTATCAATAATCAAAATAGTAATTATAATTAATTTTCTATTTTTTAGAAAATAGACTATTTGAACTCATGATTTTACTCCTTAAATCCATTATTGAATAAATATTTTAATTATTAATTTATCGTTGAACAAGATTACGTATAAGGACAATAGAATTTAATTAAAAACATATAAGGCATTTTTCCAAATCCATTTTGGCGATGAACCATTTCTTCTCCCTCTTTATCAATTGATCATTTATTCTTTTTTTTTTTTAATTTAAGAAAGATGAACCAATTTATTAGCAGTTCATTTACATTCTAAATAGCTATACAGAGAGATCGAAATACATGAGCGAGAAAAAAAAAAGGAAAAGAAAAGACAAAATCTCAATTTGTTACACTCTCATTTGTATATATTTTTTTAAAGAGGAATTAGGATTATTAGTGTAAGTTGTGACCTAGTATGTATTACTTGGAAAAGAGGAACATATTTTCGGAAGTAGTTGTTAAATAATTAAATTTAAGCTTTAATGGATTTTACGATATTATCATTATTATTTACAGTTAATAATATATTTGATATATTAATCAGATTTTGATGTTATATTAATTATCAATTAAATATACTAATGCAAAGATTGGATGGGTTCCTTGATAAAGTTGTGATTTTTTGGTTATTAGTCAATTTTCTTAACATTACCTTCATTACTTCTAACAATAACAAACATAATTAGAAAAAATGATATATATATATATATATATATATATATATATATATATATATATATTGCATGTGAACTAAAACTAATAACTTGGGGGAAAATGATATACACGCTACGAAAGTTTGTGATTGGAACAAAAGTAAACGTACCTGAAAAAATTGAATCTTTTACAAATTTGTGAATAAGAATCATTAACTTGGAGCATCCGAAGCGACATAATTGAGGCTTCAACGGGCTAAGTGGTTAGATCAAAGCACATGTCAATTTTTTACGGCTGCCTATCAAATCTATTTGAAGATTTAGATGCATCGATTCCGTTGTAGGCAGACCCACTCAATCAATTATGTGGTGAAGAGTGAAGACTGATACTTTTTTTTTGGAGAGAAATGAATGCTTAACTTATTCGTGCACCGAACTTGAACGTAAGAATTAGTAAGTTGCACTGGTGAGTGTTGACTAGTCAATGGTCATGGCTAAATGCATATTTTTTTAATGGATCGGAATATTTTAATTTATATTTTTTATTTTTGAAATTTTAAAATAAATTTTGACTGATTCAATTCAATCTATTGTTAGACAATCATGGTTAAAATAGTCTGATTGTCTCCTCCCCCCCCCCCTCCCCAAAAAAAAAACAATATATACTGCAATACAATTAGTGAATTGATATTATTAAAAGAAGCCTGATGGAAACTAACGGAATCGTTTTTAATGTAATCAATCAGAAATTCGATCCATCATCTTCTCAACTCTTCTCCGAGGGTAGAGGGGTATACTAGCTAATTACTGTGAAAGTGGGAGGAAAACAAAACAAAAAATCTAAAAAATAAGGGGAGAGTATGTCGCCATTAAACCAAATGTTTGACAGTCATGATTAAATGTTCCTGCGAGACTACTGGGGATATGGGTACTACTATTTATGAAAGGGAACTTGTAAGATTTTTTTTTTTAATGATTGGAGATGGTTGGAGACTAGGGAAGTTGTAAGTTGATTGCATTTACGAGAACAATTCGCAGTCATTGGAGCATAAAGAATTGAAAGCTGGTGAAGAAAGTGATGGTGCATAACTGATGCAAACTAAATTACGTAGACCTATTGATGCCGAAAGGGCTTTCCCTAGCTGTATAGATTTTTTCAATTTGGATCACTTGTCTATGTATGTTTGATTAATTATTTATGTTTAGCTTCTTTGCATTTTTGTTTTGTCGTTTTCTAGTGTTAGTTTTACTGGCACTCTTTACGCCTTTTTCTTTCTTTTTTTTTTTTTGTGAATATAACTCAGATAATGCATGGAGAAATTAAAAAAAAAAAAAAAAACTCTATGGGAGGAGACGATCAAAAGAGAAAGTAGTGATAAATTTGGACACCGCCTTGCTCTCGGTTTTTATTCAATTCCCATGCATACATGTAATATAAGCATATCACAATGCCATCTATACAGGCCAATTTTACTGACCATTTTGAGATAAACATGGTGGTTTATATTAACGCAGGCTATTGATTGCTTAAATCCGGATTGCGAGACCGTGTGAAGCTTCTCACTTCGTGTTTTTATAACACTGAATGGACAAGTGGCGTGGTGTAAGTAGTTTTATATTTGGGCACTTGGAAATCCGGAACGTAAAAGCTCCGGATTTAGGAGAGAAGTTTATTATACAAAAAAAAAAAAAGAGGAGTAAAAAATAGAAATCCACCCCCACTAGGTCGGGGTGGCTAGAATTGCCTGCACAATCATAATTTGATAAATACAATTTGGGGAAAACCTAAATTATAATTATTTATAACTTATGCTCTTCACATATAATATAATATTAATAATTAATTATTATATTGTGTATAAAATATATAAAATACATATAATTATAATTTAATTTTTTTATATAATTAATGTTTTAAGTTTTTTTAATATACATTCAATAATTAACTGTCATATATTCTGAAAAGAAAAAAAATATATTAAAAAATATTAAAAAAATTATATTAAATATAACTTTAAAAAATTCTTTTTTTAATAAAAAAAATCAATAGTACTTATTTTTCAATTCTTTTCGTTGATTTTAAATAATGTGTCAGCTCGGGAAAAAAAAAATCACATATCCCGAAGTGATTGCACTAGAAACTCCGAAACTTTATTATGTAGACAGCAGGACTCAGGTGGTAGTTCCGCAAAATGAATTAGTATTAAATATGCGACAGATGGGTGCCTATTTGATACGGGACTCCAACTATTTTGATGTGATGTGATATGCAGCCACATTCATACTAGTGCTAGCCACGTGGTAACCGGTTGTCTAGGTCATTTTATCGTAGCTGATCACTGGGGGAAACCGGATATCAATATTATCATACTTTCTGTCGCTCAAGTGTATGGTTTAGCTTTGCTTACATAGATGGTATTTAATTTTCGATTTTCAGGTGGTAAAGTGTAGGCGATCCTAGAAAAATCCAGAGGTCTAAGAGTCGAATAAAAATAAATAAATAAACGGTGTTCGTTATATAGGTTTTAAAATATAAGCAATAAAAGCACATTAACAACAGAAAGTTTGATAAATAAATTATATATTAAAAAAATCTTTATGCAATTTCCAATACCAAGCAAACTTCAAACCGCTATCAATTGTACCCCAAAAAAAAAAAAAGAGAAAAAAAGAACAGAAAAACATGAAAAAAAAAATACATGTAAAACTTTTGAAATGAAATTCGTATTGGAAACAGATTACTTTTCTTCAAATGCTGGTTTAATTAGGAAAAATAATAAAGTAATAGCATGGTAGGAAATATCTTTTTTTTTCTTTTTCTTTTTTCTGTCTCTTCTCTCTCTCTTTTTCCTTTTTCTTTTTCTTTTTTTTATAAAGAATCTTCATTCTTCTAAAACGAATACATTATTAAATTTTATAATTTTATAAAATTAATATGAACATATTGTTAAATCATATAATTTTATAGTAAATTGTACACTGATTTTATTAAATTATATAATTTAATATCATATATACATATTTTATATATATATATATATATATATATATATAAATTGAGAATACTTGCTCATGAGAAATTATATATGTACACGAGAGAGAGAGAGAGAGAGAGAGAGAGAGAGAGAGAGAGAGAGAGAGAGAGAGAGAGAGAGAGAGAGAGAGAGAGAGAGAGAGAGAGAGAGAGAGAGAGAGAGAGAGAGAGAGAGAGAGAGAGAGAGAGAGAGAGAGAGAACATCATCACTTTATCATCAAAATACCCGGAAAAAAATTCCAAGATGACCTTTCTAAAGCATTATAAGTTAATTTTTTTACCTTTATTTTATCTAAATATACAAGTAACTTATTTTTAGTATTGGAGAAAGTAAATATGTAAAAATATATGAATAACTTCAATAAGTTATTATTTTATGTAATTATTAAAAATAAACAATTTCTTATTTAAACTAAAATTACGTGAAATTTAACCCAATAAATAACAAGTCTATTTATCTGTTAAAGAAATAAATGACGTTTTATCGATTAACTTAACATGTCATTTTATGATTATGTGATAAAATATAAATAATGAATCATCTATTTTAATATAATATCTCAAATAAAATGATGTTGTTGTTGCTGTTTTTATTTTTTTTTAATGAATGACGTGTCTAGCATAAAGAAAACTATAAAGAACGAGTTATGTACATGATATACCACATATCTCTTTCGCTTGTCCGTGATTTTTACAGAAATGACATATCATGTATGATCAAAACGATAAATGACAAATCATCTCATCGACGACTTGAGTGCCGATTAAAATTTAAAGCACGCGATGTAATGTCGTTGTTAACCAAATGATTTACTAGAATTTTAGAAAAATAAATGATTTGCTAGAGTTTTAGAATGTTAGTTTTGGTCCAAAATAAATAATTATTATAAGGCATCTTTACACCAATAACAGGTCTAAATATTAAATCGAGGCATCCTTTACCCGACAAATCTGAACAACTAAACAAGAAGGTGTGTGTAACTTGTTCGATGTGGTCGTGAAACGTGGCGTGATAAAAGAAGGATACCAAAACGTTTGGTATGCAGCTAAACCTTTGGATTTCTAAATTCCAACACATATTATCCAGAATTTCTTGAGTTTGTAATTAGCAACTTCAAAGAAGGGAAGTTAGTTTACCTAGAAGATATAGCTGAAAATGCTTCATCTGCTCTAGCTTGATTTTCCACGATTGCAGTAATGGTAAGCAAGTTATGCCTGTTGTTATAATTCAATATATTAAGGATACCAAAACGTTTGATGTGAAGGATAAATAAGATGGGATGAGATAAGATGATATATAATTAAATTATAATTTATATTACTTTGTGTTTGATGTAGTTCATGATTATATTAGATTCTGAATCATATTAGACTTTAACAACAATTTTATTATAATTTTAATAATACATAAATATTTATTTAATTACAATTTATTTGAATTATTTATGACTTGCAAATGAAAGTTCACTTAATATTATTATAAATATTTTTATTTATAATAATTTATCTTATAATATTATAATATTTTATTTTTTATTATTAAAAATAAAAATGGTATTATATATTATTCCAATTAATGTTGATGATATTATTTAAATACAAACAATAATTAAGTTATTTCTAATATTACATTATAATTCTTTAATAATTATATAAGTTAAAATAGTGTTACAATTTAATGTGAAGAATGAATTATAATATTAAAAATATTATTTAAATAAATAAGTTAGTTATTTATTTTTAACCCTTGCAAAATATAAATTTGGTATTATTATTAATTAAAAATAGATTCATTGTTATTTAAATTGAGGTGAATGAAATTATTTAATATAACTTAAATTTCATCAAACACGATTTATTTATGAAATGTGTTTGCTGAGATAATCATATTAAATAATTTATTAATTTTATAATTTGCTAAGGAATTATATAATTTATTGTTGTATAACAAAATAAGTAATTAATTTACTGATATTATAAAAGCTTTTCACTATTTTGGAGATTAATGGGTTGGTTTTACATAGAACCCATGGCTTTTATACTCACTTTGGATAAGCTTGAGATTAGACAAAAATTATCTAATCCCAAAAGTTATTTCATATACCAAACAAACATAAGTTGTTAAATTTGAGGTGTCTTTACTTATAGGATTAGAGAATTAAAATTTAAAATATAAATAATTAATGGTGTTTACTCATTAAAGTAGGAGGAATGAGAACGAAATATGAGGCCCCCACATATTTTGAGGATTAATGAATAAGAACTTGATTCCATGGCAGGTTGGGAATTCAAATCCTATTCCCTGAACTCCTCATTATACCCCTACTAAATCTTTATAATTTTCAAATTGTCCTCAATTGAGTTTTGTCACCTTTACATCTTAGTCCCTGTTGAAATTTTATAATATTACAAATTGATTCTTCGTTATTTAATTTTAATAATAATGACAATGATGATAGTCATCATCACCATCGTCATTATCAATATTATTAAAATTTATTAATTCATTAATTATTATTAACAATAATTATTTTTAATAATAATCATAATCATAATTATTACAATAAATAAGGACAGTAATCAAGTAAATTTAGTTTTATAACTTGTAGTAACCCATTCCGATTTCAAAACAAAATAAACACATTAAGATTTACTGCTACTATTACTAATATTATCATCATCATCATCATCATCATTATTATTATTATTATTATTATTATTATTATTATTAATCAATACTAATAATAATTTTTGAATAATAATAATCACAATAATTAAAATATAAAATAATAATTATGACAATGGATCATTTTTGTACAGGACACATAATTTTAATACTCACTTCACAACCTTATAAAAAATGAGATAAGCTTAAGATTGGACAAAAATTATCTAATACGAAGAGTTATCCCAAATACCAAACAAGACATAATGTTGCTAAATTTAGGGTATATTTAGTTGTGAGATTAGGTAATCAAAATTTATAATAGAAATGATTAATGATGTTTACTTATTAAAGAAAAAAGGAGACTAAAAATGAAAAATGAGGGGCCTATTTGTTTTTGGGATTAAGGAATGAGAATTTGGTTCTTATAAAAGGGTAGTAAATCAAGTTTATATTTCTTGAACTTTTCATTTTACCCCCACTAAATTCTCAAATTACTCTTAATTAAGTTTCTTCACTTTTGCATTTTAGTCCCTATAAAAGTTTCATAATATTACAAATAGGCCCTTCGTTAATTAATTAATTAATTAATTAATAATAAATAATATTACTACTATTACTATTACTACTAATAATAATGACATTAATAAATAACAACAACAACAATGCTGATGATGATAATTGTTGTTGTTATTATTACTTTCATCATTAATGTCATTATGACTATTATTAAAATTTATTAATTTTATTATAATGGTTAACAATAATTATCTTGAGTGGTAATAATCATAATCGCATTTATTATAATAAATAAGGATAATAATCAGTTAAGGTCATTTTAATAAATTTATTAATCAATTCTGATTGCAAGATAAAGTAAACACATTAAAATAGCTTATTATTATCATCATCACCACCATTAAGAGGGATTAAAAATACTATAAATAATTAATGTACTATTATTATTATTATTATTATTAACAACGACAACAACAACAACAACAACAATAACAATAATAACAATAACAACTCATTGCAATTTGATTTGTATAGCTCAAACAAATATCTTATTTTGATTCTAATTTCTTATTTTAATAATCCATTCCGATTTCTATTTAGTGAATGCACAACTAATGACTTTGAATTGTCGTCTCAGGATGTCGGGCTCCTTTAGAATCTTAGCAATTAGTCCTCTTGCTATCACTTAATGGAAATATTCTATGTCTGGGATTAGAAAAAAAAAAAAAAAAAAAATATATATATATATATATATATATATTTACCTTACCGCTTCAATGTATGTTACTCTTGCTACTATTCCTCTCCCCCCCCCCCCCTTCTCTTTTTTGTATAAAAGAAGCCTAGCCACCATGCAGACTAAATAAAATCAGGGAGTGCAGTCCATAGAGAGTGATTAAACAACCAATAACTGACCCTTGAGGGAGATAGATGAAAGAGGTGGAATTTAAGCGGGATAATAAGAGCCATTCCGGCAAGGAAGTTAGTAGAAAAATTTTGCTCTTTGTACACATGATGCACTAAAATATGCCACTAGCATGTTTTTCGGTGCCCCAAATCAAAGAGAAAATAGCATTATGGTGAGCACTGGAAGCGACTACGATTTGAGTAATCCGCCGGTAATGCTTTAATATCTATCTATCTATATATATAGATATAAGTTGATTGCTTTCGTCCAATTAATTGGAGAACTTGTCGACAGAAATGTCGAAATATAATTTTATTATGGGAGAAGCACCAAAGGCATTCTCATCGTCATGAGCTACAAAATCGTGGCACGGCGAATTTTTTTTTTTAAATTTTTTATGGATATCATGACATAGCGATTGTTAATTTTATTATATAAATTGACATGAATGTATTTTAATTCCCCTCCTTTGTGTCCCCCCCCCCCCCCCCAAAAAAAAAGCGCTAAAATGATGAATGTTTTAACTGAAATTTAATCTAATTATATTGTGGCCCTCCAAGTTCGTCATTCTAACTAGTGTTCATAAATAAACCAAAATCTTCATCCCGCAATCCTGCGCGAACATGTTCAAATCCTATCTTCAAGAAACTTTTAATTTAAAAACAGGAAAAAGTAAACCAATCGACTTACACTTATTAGGTATTTTCAACAGTTAAGAAATGAGCTTAATTGTTGGTGTACATTCCCAAACACCTATATACGGGAATGAGACATGGACATGGAGTTGGCAATATCCCTAAGCACATACTTTTGAACTTTACCGGTAGCCGTCTTGGGAAGCTCATCTATGAACACCACAGTCTTGGGCACCATGTAACGCGGCATTCGAGCTCTACAATACTCTATTATGTCCTTCTCTGATGTCATCATCCCCCCACTCTCAGTCCCAGTCTTAAAAGACACAAAAGCACACGGGGTTTCCTGCCATAACGGGTCCGGTCGACCCACCACCGCTGCTTCGCTAACCATTGGATGTGAATACAGTACCGACTCTATTTCAGCACTGCTTATGTTCTCTCCCCCGCTTATAATCACATCCTTTGATCGATCTTTGATCTCTAAGTAACCGTCAGGATGCATCACACCAACATCTCCTGTATAATACCACCCATCTTTCATGCATTTAGACGTCGCTTCTGGGTCTTTTAGATAGCCTAACATTAAAGAACCTCCCCGCATTACGATCTCGCCACGTGTCAGGCCATCTCGTTTCACGCTCAGTCCTGTCTCGGGATCAACGATGTCCACTTCAGTCAATCCGATGGTCCTCACTCCTTGCCTTGCCTTCAGCCTTGCTCTTTCACTTGCCGGTAATTTGTTCCATTTGGGTTTCCATGCACAGGATACATTGACACCAGCTGTTTCAGTTATCCCGTAACCGTGACTCACTATGAAACCTAGTGACTCAGTTCTCAACAACACCGGTGCTGGCGGAGGAGAACCGGCCGTTAGGATGTGGACCGGGCGGTCAAGGGGTTTAGCTTCTGGAGAACTTGATAGCAAATTGAGCACGATAGGGGCGGCGCACATGTGGGTGACGCCATGTTTTTTAATCAATTCAAAGACGGTGGGCGCGTCAAACTTACGGAGACAAACATTTGTTGCGCCAACAGCGGCTGCACCCCAAGTAAAGCTCCATCCGTTGTTGTGAAACATGGGTAGGGTCCACAAAAGAACCGGCTGTTTAGGAACTGCCCAATCGATCAGTGAGTCAACGGCTATGATGAAAAGCGCCTTGTGACATTGAACGACTCCTTTTGGAGCGGAAGTTGTACCCGATGTGTAGTTCAAAACCATGGGGTCCAAGTCACTTTTGGGCCGGACCCACCTGAACTGGGGATCACCATTTGCCAGCATGTTTTCGTATGTGTCAATAAAATCAGCGGGTGGGATACGGGGTGGTGGTGAGGATGATGATGAGATCTCCTTGTCATCAGTGATGAGGACGAGTTTCGGGGTTTTGGAATGGGGAGGAAACAAAGAGAGAGCTTCGAAAAGAAGAGAGCTTGATAGATGGTCAACAAAAACGAGCTTTGACTCGCTATGTTGAAGGATTATTGAAATGGTGCGGGCGTCAAGGCGTGTGTTGATTGTGTTGAGAATTGCACCGGTCATGGGCACAGCAAAATGGAGTTCATACGTGGCCGGGATGTTGGGGGCGATCACGGAGACCACGTGGCCAGGATTAATACCAACCAAGGATAGTGATGACGCCAACTGGAGGCACCGACGGTAGGTTTGTGACCATGTATAAGTGGTGCTGTTGTAAATAATAGAAGGACAATCATCATAGGCAGTGGCTGCTCTCTCAATAAACCCTAATGGAGTAAGGGGGCAAGAGTTGGCAGGGTTTGGTTTCAGTTGATCCATCGAGACAAGAAAGCAAAATGCAGGTGAATTGATTTACTGATTATATTTAGTATTGGTGGCACTAGTGCATTATGTGTTTATGACGTGTTCGTTTGAGATTGAGGCTTGCTTCTTCTATATATAGAATTGTGAGCCTTATTTACAACGACCAGTGTTGCCATTACAAATTTTTTTGGTGATTGATTAGGATATCTCGGCGACCAAAGGAATCCATGTTTGAAATGGTTATGTTTTTGCTTTGATTATTATTATTAATTAGATGCCAAATCAGGACTGAATGCATGAACTTTGTCCATTGATGCATTTTAAAATGATTATTATAAAACTACATTCCGACTGGCGCATGTAGCTTGTTCCCAATTAATTTCAAACGTAAGGTGTTGAGTTTTGACTAGCAATATTCTTCTCAGATAATGACCTGAGCATGCATACCATGTGATCCAGCTGTGAGACTCTTCGATATTATCAAGCAATAAGATATAAGCTTGCGGGGAAATGCATTATTAAACAAAAATGTATGTTATCTCGATTTGATAATCCCAGATGGAGCTTTAATTTATCTCTTCGAAGCCAGGCTGGCTAGCTCCACACAGTTAAATTGTACAGAAGGTGCAACTGAGATGACAATTGGGTAACTGTTATTGTTGTTTGCATAATTTGCATACAAATATCATTATGTGATTCTCAGAATCTGAATCGCTTTCAACTGAAAATTTTGAAAATATATTTAAAGGAACCATATCAATAATATAATAGTTAAATAATATTCCTACTATCAGACATCAATATCCATTCATAATATAAATATAAACTCATATTCTTCGCTGTGCATGCTGTAAATATTTGTAACATGGAATAAATAATAGTCAAATACACCAGCGTATTAGAAGTCAATAAAAGTTTGCCACAGATGATGCATAGAAAATATATATTAAATTGTTCACGTGATGCAGGATATATAGATATATGAATTCCACTCTGATAAACAATCTCTTGTTTCAATAAAGTAAAAAATAACTTAAAAGATAAAAAATGTAAATTTTTATATATTACTGTTCAAAATATATTATATTAAAATATAAAATATATATCTTTTTGGCTTGTTACCAACTTTATACTCAGTGAACTCCTTTCCATCATCTCTGCTGCCTTGTTTCTCAATAAAATGCTGCCGCCATCTCATGCTGACTTCATTAACAATATTTAAGTTTTTTTTTTTTTTTTTAGGGTTGAAATCACCGGCCCCAAGTTCTTAGAGCAAGTCTTTTTCAAACCACACAAATGAAAGTAGTGAACTATTTTGAAGAAAATTTGGCAGTGTTTCTCTTTTTTCTTTAATTTTTTTTTTCACATGTAAACCTTTAAATATAGCACTTCGATCATATTTTTAACTCTAATATACATACTCATGACATCTTTTAAAGGTTGTTTAGTATTGATTTCCTATCCTCATTTTCTATTTTGCAAGAACAAAAAATAGACATAAAGAAAAAAAAATATTTGGCAAGTCTTAGCAACAACATAATCTTTATTTGGCTTTGGTTAAGTTGGATCATCTCCAACTTAGAACCATAGCCATTGGACCCTTACAGTTGTTCTTTCACTTCCTCATCTTTATCCTCCTCCTCCCCACCTTTAATATTTTCATTTTGTCCCCTTCTTTCTATTGATTCCCTAACATACCCTTCACCACTTCCCTTTATTGACAAGCTCATTGATAGAAACCACATCTTCAGTGCCGCTGATGAACAAAACGTAGAGTTTGATTACTAAAGGAATGAAAGTTAATCAATGAAAAAAAAAACAAGGGTGGTAGTGCTATTGTTTGGTCAAGAAAAAAGTCACCGAATACAAATGAGCAATAATCATGATTAAAAGGTAACTTTTATTTGATCAAGTAGATGGCGGGGCTGAAGCTCAAAGAATGATCTTGGATGTCATTACAACAGTTGGTAGTAGTCTTTAGTGACGTGTTGTTCTAACACCAAAAAAGTAGCATCATGAGATGTTAGGTGGGATTATATAATATAGGAGAGACAGATGTAAGAAAAAGAAAAGCAAGAGAGAATTTTGGAATATCGAATATCTTTTATTTTATTTATTTATTTTTAAATCAGTTAAGTGTGAGAATGAGAGTGTTATTGGTGTCAATGCAATTTCATGAAAAAGATGCTTCGTTGTTAGTTTGACCACCCTATTCACCATGCTAACAAGCTCACGGGTAAACATCAATAGTTTTCTTTTCTTCATCCTTATCTATTTACCAGAATGGAATCAATAACTTTTGTAGATGTGTCACGTTACTATTGGATGTCCATCCTTGCTTTAAAAGCGATTATCCAACAACTATTGTTAGTTGGCTCCGAGTTAGAGATGATCTAAGTTAACTAGAGTCTGATTATTTTATGTGAAAATTTATTATACTCTTTTTTCTATATTAATAAAGAAATAGAAAAACACAAAATTTTTATTTTTTTAATTTATCTCTGATTATTCATGGGATCCATCACTACTTCTTCTAGCTTTTCTTCTTTCACTATTAACAGGTCATGTAGTAAAATTTAATATTATTTTCTCTCCTTTTCATTTTATCCATTTTATAGATAAAAATCAATATGATAGAAAAATGTTAGGTGTAGAGAAAGACAAGATAAAGATGGAAGAAATAGAAGAAAAAAGAAGAGAGAAAGTGGGTGGGGAGAGAGAGAGTATAAATTTCTCTCATTCTTTTCTCAATTTTTTCTATAATACTAGGAAGATATCATAATATAGGTGGCACAGCCAGTCATGTAGGAATTAAATAATAACCAATCGAATCTTAATAATCATTATAAGATAAGAGATTATTTAAAACTAAACCTAGCATAAGAGAATTATTAATCAAAGTTAATTTTAACATATTGTTCTTATATTGCAGTTGAAGTAAAGTGTTATTTACATGTTTTCTTTGATTTCCCTAAACCTTTCTTCCTAAACTTAAGAATTTCTTCACTAATGATGCTTTGACTTAGAATAGAAAAAGATGAGATTTCTAAGGTTTATGGAAAATATAAAGGGTAAAGGGTATTTATAAGATTTTCTAAGGTCCATGAATAACTAGAATTTTGCCACTATATCCTTTGATTAATGGTGGAGATTTATTTCTCCATAAATATCTTAGTAATTTCTATAATGTTAAGATTTTACCGCATATCACTTAATTAATGATGGAGATTTATCTCTTCATAAATATCTTAGTAATTTTTAAAATTTCTAAATTTCTACAACATTTCTTATTACATCATCAATTATGTCATTACTTATGTCCTCATTACTTTTAATTATTAATTGATCTCTCCATAAATATCTTAATAATTTCTAGAATTCCTAATATCTCTACAACATTTCTTGTTCCACCATTATTTATGTCATTGCTTATGTCATCATTAGTTTTTAATTATTAATTTATCCCTCCATAAATATCTTAATAATTTCTAGAATTTTTAATATCTCTACAACATTACTTATGTCATTATATTATTATTATTATTATTATTATTATTATTATTATTATTATTATTATTAATAAATACTTAAGAGAGCTTATTTGGTTAATTATATTATATCCAAGTAAGAAGATAGTACCTCACACTAGACCAAAAAAAGAAAAACAAAAAAAAAGAAAAAGAAGAATAATAATGGGTAATGATAGGATTAGTAGTTGCTATCTCCTTAATTTTATCCTTTTTTTAAAGATTTTATGGAAATATCAATAATTTAAAGAGAATAAATAATTATTTTAATTACTTATGACATTGTAGGTATTTAGAATTAATAAGGATAAAATATTGAAAAAATATATTTGTGATTTTCATAACAAGATTCTCAACTTCTTTTTTTTTTTAATCTATATCATTGTACAAACTCTTATCAGGGGTAATATTGATTTTTCAAAGTCAATTACCAATCAATAGAAAATTTATCTAATAATAGGAGAATTTTTACAAATAAAACGATATTAGCCATCAACTTGAAGCAGCCCAAACCTTAGGGGAGGTTTTTAAAAATTACCCTAATTGTTCCTTTACATAAACAATGAAACACATTCTCTTTTTTTTTTAAATATTTTTTAGGGAAATTATCATTCGTACACCCGAAATTGACACAGTTATAAAAAATATTACAAAACTTTAAGGGTGTATAAATTGTCTACCCTTAGATTGTAAAATATATCTTTCAACCACTATTCCATCAACTGCCGTTTACAAGTGCTGACGTCATTAGGGTAAAATAGTCTTTTAAGATATAAGAAACAAATGAGATGTCATTCATTTACCAGACGACTGAATGATTTATCGTATGACATGCTGTTTCACTAGATGATGTGTCGTTTCATTTATACAAAACAACTTCATTTTGAGGGGAAAAAACATAAATGAGTGATGATGTTTTCCTTAGGTGTATCAACAAGCTTCATCACAACTACTTACCCAATCTATTCCTTCATCAAGAGAAAGCTCACGAGCATACCAATCATCTTACCTATTTTTGTTGTCTTTTCACCAAATACATTTAACATTTAATCATCAAATAAGTGTAGCTGACATCTGTCCAGCTTGAAGTGGAGTTAAATCACAAGCGTAGGCTGAAAATGCTTAGAGACAGCCAGTAAAGGATCAGGTTGTTGGGTATGTTTATATATCATACTTGTTTTTTGTAATATTCTATTATTTAATCAACAAATGTAAGAACTTGTAAGAAATTATTTGAATTTATGTTAAAAACCCTAGATTGTGGAAACCAACGAAATGGTTAGGAAAGTTTTGTTTGTTAATTGGAGTTCTTTTTACTACAAAATCTCTTTAATTTCTTATTTCATTTTTGGAAAGCTTGAGTTTGGATTTAATTAGATTATGCTTTTTTGTATTTGGTGTGACAAAACAATAGAGTTAGTGATTTATTTCAAGGGAAAAAAAAACATAATGAAGGTTTGAATTGCCCTCTATTGATATAATAAAGGCAGAAGCATTGAAGATAACTGGATTACATAGGTTAGACAAAGCTGGAAATATATTATTAACTATTATAAATCTACATAACAAAGTCAAGGTTGCGCTGGATACTGAATTTGGGTTAAAATGCTTATTTAGGATACATAACTCAATGAATTTAACTACATTTAAAGTTGATGTAGTGCCAGTGTTATACTCTAAATTTGCAAATGCTTCATTACTGTAATCATTGATGTTTGACTTAGGAATACATCTGCCCCTAGAAGCTATAATCACATTGAATGATCAGTTTAATGAAGCACGTCGTCAGAATACCCCAAAAGTTAAGCATCCAATTAAAGATGAAGAAAACTTATTATCAAATTGGTCAAGCAAGAGATTAGATAGTGATGATAATGATGACGATGATGTTGATGATAACAATGATGAGGATAATGATGAGGGTAATAGTGAAGAACCTGCTATGCCTGATGAAGATGATTTGTTATCAGAATGGTCAGATAAACAGACAAGTAGTATTGATGATGATGGCGAAGACACTGCTGCACAACCACCACCTGCTATGTTTATTGATAATACCGTGCCTGTAAAGGATAATGATGACAGTGATGACAATGAGGAAAGAAACCAAAGTGACAATGATAATGATGCTGATTTTTTACTAAATATTAGAGATGTTTAAAAGATTGTTAATTCTTCATATGAGGATATAAATTTAGGTAGTGTGCAGTTTAGAAATTACTTAGAGAAGTATAAGTGTAAATTAGATGCTGATAGGGGATGTGTTCAGAGATGTAAGTCATTTTAGAGAAGTGTTGCATGAGGTGATAGTTAGGAAATGGTTTAATATTAACGTCAAATATAGTGAACCGATGAGATATTATGCAACCTGTAAAGAGCCTGGTTGTTCATAGTTTGTTAATGGTGCAAGATTGAATGATAGAAATGGTTTTTGGTTACGAGGATACCATAAAAAACATTAGTGTAGGCTTACTAAGAAATCTGTAAAAGTGACTTCCACATGGATTATTGAAATGATAAAAGAACATATTGTTATTGATGCTAATGTGAAGATGTCTCTTCTCAGGACTTATATGCAAAAAAAAAAAAGATTAAAAATTGAAAAGCTGACAATGTATAGGGCTAGAGAAAAAGTAAGAATATTGGTGTATGGCGATCATTTTAAAGGGTATGAGAAAATATTTTAATATGCTGCAGCCATTCATCAGGCTGATCCAGGAGCTATTTGCAAGGTTTTATGCGATGCGATGAGCTGTCCCTAGAAATGTTTGTTTTACAGATTTTTTATTACATTTCCCACACAAAAAATGCTTTCCTCAATGGTTAAGGGATTATCTTATTGGCTGTGTGTATATGTGAAATTAAAAATACTAAAACATGGACTTGATTTCTTAAACAATTACACAACTATTTAAATGATGGAAGACAGAAAGGACTATTGAATGCAATGCCAAACACATGGCCTTCTACCTATTATAATGCTTATTGTAGGTATATGTATGCTAACTTTGCCAAAGACCATACTGGAGCCAACTTGTGGAATCTTTTTTGGAGAGTAGCTAAGAGTAGTAACAAACTCGATTTTGATGAGGCTATGGTATTGATAAAAAAGAAAAAACTAAAACTTATAATTGGTTAGAAAGCGAATTGTGTTGAGTGTTAGAAAGTGTATATTTATAAAGGAGAAAATCATCATTTTACACTTTAAGTCTCACTAACATTGCTACTTTTATTTATTTAAGTATTTTATTATTTAATTATATGTGTTTTATTATAATTATATATTTTATGTATTTTAGGGGCATCACAATCGTTTCACAATGAATGAGTGATCAAACAGCAAAACGAATGTCATATTTGGATTCAGGACGATCGAAAACCTTAAGAGGAACATTAAAGGAAAAAGTCATTGTTCATATACGGTACTGTTCATACGTACAGTACTGTTCACAACACTATTCATGGTATTGTTCACGACACTGTTTATATATACGGACCGATGATGTGGTAACTACCTATGACGTGGCAGTATCTAATTGGACGAATTATGTGGTATTGACTGCTTATTTGGTGTTGACCGATGACGTGGCGCAATCCTGAGTATCCGAACTGTTTTTAATCCGATGGTCACGATTCACTCAATGTATCTATAAAAAGGAGGCTCTCCCCCCTAATTGGACACCTCTGAATTCATTTTTAAGTTTAGATTTTTGTAATTCTTTCTCTATCTTATAGTTTCTTTATATTTTAATAAAATTTCCTTTTATCCCTAGTTAAAAAATGAGTAACTAATTTTCTTTTAAGGTTAGGTTGAAGGTGAAGTCTCCACATGTCCCATGGGCTTAATTTGGTAAATTTACTTTCTCTTCCCCTCTAATATTTGTAGTTGTTTTGACTTTTCGTCGATAAGTAATAATAGTCTTATCTGGATACCGCCCTAGTTAAACCGACACCCTATTACAAAGTTATTATTATTTGGCATGATAAGTCTTTGGCACCATATTTATTTGAGTGTGATTCATGAGGTGTGGAATCCCCCCTTATGATTTAATTTGCATTAATATGGAATATTTAGCCCATGGAGCATGTTGATGTAGATCTGGATACCCAAGCACGACATTTTAATAGATTTTCAGTTCAATTTAATTCCTGCCATTGTAATTTAAATTTAAGCATAATTTACATTAATTTCACCATAAATTTATTCACCCATTAAAGAAAATTAATTCCACACATAATTAAAATCAACCTCCTCGTGGGATCGACACTCGTCACCATTAATCTATTCTACAATAGATTCGTGTGCTTGCGAGTCTAATAAAATTTGTACAACAAATTGTAAGGATTCACTTGGTTTACACATGCATATAACAGAAATTGCAAAGTAGAGAGAATTGACAATAATGCATCTGAGTGCTTCAATAGTTGGATTTTGCCTTATAGAGATAGACCAGTGTTGTTAATGCTTGATAAGATTAGATGTAGACTTATGAAGAGATTTACAAAGAGAAGAAATAAAGCAAACACTTGGCCAAAAATTGTTGCTCTGAGGATTTTTAAAGAGCTAGATAAAACTTACAAGAAATGAGCAAAAATGACCGTGCACCCTTCGGGAGACTTAAAGTTTCAGGTCATGAATAAATCTTATTATCTAGCTAGAAAGTTTGTTGTGCAATTAAAGAACAAGACATGTGACTGTCAATATTGGGAAATTATTGGTTTTCCTTGCTCTCACGCCATGGCTTATAAAGGTTATACAAGACACGAAATTAGGGAGTACATACCATTTTGCTTTACCAAGCAAGCTTATATTAATACGTACTTGGCTATGTTTAGCTCAATTCTTAATGAGAGTACGCGGGAGCATGGTGAAAGGTTACTAATTGATCCTCCGATTATGCATAAAAAGATTGAAAGGCCAAACAAAATATAGGAAAAGAGCAACAACTGAACCTTAAAAATATAGTAAGAGGTTCTTTGTCAATTGCTCAACTTGTGGTGGCTCGAACCATAATGTGAGATCTTGACAATTAAGGCCTTCAGTTGCACATGCAGCTCGAGCAAAAAGTACTAATTCTCAAGTATGTGTTTAGTCCATTACTTTTGTTAGGTGTTTGTGTTGTTTATAATATTTCATTGTCATTTAACATTACTGATTTTTCTAGATGTTAAGTTAATTAAGCATACTGATGTTAAGTTAATTAAGCATACTGATGTTAAGTTAGCAATGTGCAAGTGCTTAACATTACTATATTTTTTTTTCATTTCTCAACTGCAATTGCTGCAGGCCAATCGACAAATCTTGAAGCCAGTCAACTCAGCAGAGAAGCTAGTCATCTTAATAAATAAGCCAGAAGAGTCAATCATTTCAGCAGATAAGCCAGCCATTTTAGTAGAGTGGTCCAGGCGAGAGCTCCTATGTTAGATCAAAGAAAATAAAAAATAATATTACTATTGTAGTTGCTGGAACAACTAAAAAAAGAGGTTGAGTTTCCTTAATTTTTTTTCTAGTTCACAGTTAATAATGCATAAAGTCAAAGCTTGATTTATTTTATCTTTTGTAATCTATGATGGAAAACGAATGTCAACCTATCCCAAGTTAACCAATCTCAGAATCCATAACAATTTTTGAATGTGCAAGTGCTTTGAAATGAGTTTGATACTTAATTTGTTGGGAACATGTCATCAATTTCAATTTCCTAAACTTTTATGTTGGTTGTGTTATTTCATTTTGTCAATTTCATTTTCTTAAACTTAATTATACTCTTGCATGAGCTAAACTATGTTTTGGATTTTTGATAAATAGTAATTTAAAAGAGATATGCTATTTGCACGTGTTATTTGCACGATTTGGATGTTAATTGATTACACTAGCCTGTTTCAATTACTTGATTACATGCTATATTATTTTCTTAAAAAATAGTTACAAATACACATACTAGTATAATTAATATATATTTAAGCCTTCTTTCAATGACTTTTAGCACCTTTTTTTTTTTTTAACCACATCGTCAGTTAGCTTTGGATTTTACTCATATGGTGGCATCTCATCATTAGTAATATGATATATGAGAGACTTCGTAGTGACCCATTCCCAAAAATCACAATACTTCACCTCACATTACTTTCACCTGCATGACTAAAACAATGCATTATGATTGTGCAATGTAGTTGACACCATAGCCACTGCTTATACGTCACACTTGCAATATTTTAGCTAGCATTTTACTTTTTTATATCCTTTAAATCCACTCACACCAAAACTTGATGTTCGCTAGAGACCATTTTTAATGAATTTTTTGTTTGTTTCAATGAGTTGTGTTGTTGATTTGTTGTGGAGTAGCTAATTTTTGGATTGTTTCAATGAAGTATGTTGCGAATTTGTTGTTGTTAACATATACATATTTTGGTAATTGATTTTGATAATAACAAATAATGAGTTTAAGTTAATAAATGTGTTTTAAGACTCACAAAATTTTAAGTATTCTCTTAAGAGTCAAAACTAGGTACGTATTTAACATTTCTTAGAGAAACTAGAACAATTTGTAAGTTAAAAGAAGTTTTGAGTATAAACGGCTAACCGATTATATTAAACGGTTAACCGTTAGTGAAAAGACTTAGCTCTGTAAAAGGTTAACAGCTTAAACGTTAACCAATAGGCATTTTGTGAAGATACTGGAAATAATCGGCGAACCGTTAATATATAACGGCTAATCAATATCGACAATTCTTTAAAATACTTTAATTTTAAAAAGAACCGGTTACAGAGCTTTGAATTATGAGGATTTTGGATTTTAACGGCAAACCATTAACATATAACGGTTAACCGATAAGTTTCAGAAATGACATTCTTTGTTAACCCTTAACCTTTTAGAGAAAACGGATCAAGTGTTTTTGTTGTGCAGGTTTCTGGATGTTAACGGCAAAAGGGTAATGCTTAACGGTCAACCGTTTATTTGAAATATGCCCAACGATAACATTGACCAAAGAAAATGGCTAACTGTTAACGGTTAACGGTAAACTGTTTTATGTCAAATGGAAGAATAACGGCTAGTTTTCAGCTCCAACTATAAATATGTTAATCCAATTCAAATCAATGACTGACGACAACACAACCACTGAACTTATGTACGAGTTTACCATGTACAGAAAGCTTCAAACAGATTTGTACTTCATTTATTCACACATTGAGCACTAACTTGTAACCTTGAAAGATTGTGTGAGAGATAAATCAATTTGTATTCCTTTATCTTGAGTGACTGTAAGTGTGGGGATACATTTGGGTTAAGAGATTGGGAATAATCTCTTGTTGTAAAGGTTTATTGACACCTAGGAAGTCAACTGTTGTTAGCCTATTAGGTTATAAATAATATGATTTTGATGATAACAAACATATGCATTGAAGTGTTTTATTTTGTATTTCACAAGTTCACTAGTTTTGAAGGATAATGAATCAAGTGGAACAAGTGAAATCAAGTTCAAGACACTCAACGGACAACGGCGAAGTCAAGAATACAATTTCGAGCTTAACGGATAATTTATTGCGACAATTTCTTGTAAAAGCCGGTATGATTTAAATTATGCTTGGATTAGCATTTGTGAACCTCAATTTTATGTTAATAAAATAATTATTTTTCAAACTAAATTAATTTTATATTTATGAGATAAAATATTTTATGATTTTAAGTTATTTGGATAAAAATGAAATAACTTTAATTTTCAGAGTTGGACTTATTTGCTAAGCTCTAAAAACATTTGAGCTATATTGTAACTTATGATAGATTGGGGGCTTAAGTGAAAAATTTTGAAAACTTTGAAAACTATGGTGATTTAGCTAAAACTCAAAAAGGACTTATTTAAAAAAATATTCTTCATTTGGTATCTTGTAATTTGAAAAAGTTTTTAGAATTAAATAATAATTAAAATTTAAGTTTGGAGTCTGTTTTGAAAAGTTTTATAACGTTTTGGTAATAAAGATAATTTGAGTAAATTTTGAGATAAAAACTGTAATTTCGTGAACAATATCAGAAGAAAATTCAAAATTAACTGTAATTTCATTTATTACGAGCGGGGAGAAATTAAGCGGCAAATTTGAAAGACCTGGGAATTTGACATAACAATTTAGTTTTGAGCTTTAAACATAAAAACTCATTTCCAACTTCATTTTAACAACTCGATAATAAAAACAAGTTTGTAAAACATATATTGAGCTTATATATCGCAAATCACAATAGATTAAATCATTCTTGAATCATTATTTGTGAATCTACTTTCTTGTAGAGAGTGTTTTTCTTTGTATTTTCTATTTTGTTATATTGAGAGTGTTAGTGAGGAAACACTTGGGATAAAGAGATTAGGATGATAATCTCTTGATTGTAAAGGTCCATTAACACCTTGGAAGTCAATTGTAAACGTTTGAAGCCTTGGGAGGCTTGGATAGTGAAATCCTCAAGCTTGGTTGGCTTGGAGGCGTGGACGTAGGCGGGGATTGCCGAACCACGTAAAAATTCTTTGTGTTTGCATTCTCTTCCTTACTCATTTATTTTACAAGCATTATCTAATTTATTATATTCTTTGTGAAACTTAATTTTTGTTTACATTAAGGCATTAGATTGAATCATTTGTAAAATAATTTTTAATCATCCACTTCACCCCCTCTTGGGTTGGTTATTTGTATTTCAATTGGTATCGAGCTTGGTTCTCTTATTAGACTTAACCGCCTGCAGAGTAAAAGATCCATGGCAACCCAAAGTGATTCAACCTTTAGGGAAGGACAGTTCACAACTAGACCACCATTCTTTGACGGAAATGACTATCCATATTGGAAAACTAGGATGAGAATTTATTTACAAGCCCTAGATTACGAAATTTGGGAAGTTGTTTGTGATGGTCCATTTATGCCATTGATTAAAAATGAAGTCGGGGAAGATATTCCAAAACCTTCACGGGAATGGAATGAATTGGAAAAGAAAAAAGCTTCTCTAAATTCCAAAGCCATGAATGCGTTATTTTGTGCACTAGATAAGAAAGAATTTCATAGAGTGTCAAGTTGTGAAAGTGCTTATGAAATTTGGCACAAACTTGAAGTTGTTTATGAAGGCACGAATCAAGTGAAAGAGTCTAAAATTAGTAGATACACTCGACAATATGAATTATTTCAAATGGAACAAAATGAAAGTGTGTATTCTATATATACTAGATTTACGGACATAGTGAACACTCTAGGAGCCCTAGGAAAGACCTTTTCAAATAGCGAGAAAGTTAAGAAAATCATTAGATCACGTCCTTTGGATTGGAGACCAACAAGCACTGCCATTGAGGTCGCTAAAGATTTAAATGTCTTACCTATTGATGATCTAATCGGTTCTCTTATTTCTTATGAGGAAGATTTAGCAGCTGAAAGAGGCAATGAAGAGAAGAAGAAGAACATTGCTCTCAAAGTCACAAAATTTGAAAGTGATGGAGAAAGTGAGCCGGATGATGAGGAATTGGCTATACTTGCTAGGAGATTCAGAAAATTTTTCAAGAAAATTGGTGAGCGAAGAAAATTTAAAGATTTCAAGAACCAAAAGGAGAAAAATGAAGCAATTAAATGTTACGAGTGCAAGAAGCTTGGCCACATAAGATCGGAATGCTCTTTTCTCAACAAGTTCAAGAAGAAAGCAATGGTGGCCACATGGGATGATACTGATGAAGAAACAAGTGATGATGATGAGCATCAAGAAATGACAAATCTAGCTCTTATGGCGATTGGAGATGAATCGAATGATGAACTAGATGAGGTAAATGATCTTCCTACCTATGATGAATTACATGATGCTTTTAAAGAATTGCATGGTGAGTTGATGAAGATAAGTAAAAAGAATGTATGCCTTAAAAAGAAATTGATAGATCTCAATAATGAAAATGAATCATTAAATGCAAAGATTACATGTTTAGAACTAGAAAATAAAATGTTGCATGGTAAAGTCACATCTTCAAATGAGAAACTTAATACCTCTTATGAGCATGAAAAATTACATGTTGAAAAATTGATAAAGGAGAATGAAGTTCTCAATAAGAAGAATAACGAGTTAAATGAAATTGTGATAAAATTCACAAATGGCCAAAAGATGTTGGATAATTTACTTAACTCTCAAAAATGTGTTTTTGATAAAGGTGGACTTGGGTATAAGCCTAACTTGAAGCAAAAGTATTACAAGAATTATTTTGTTAAAGCTACATCCACAAGTAATCATAAAATTACTTGTCATTATTGCAATAGAAATGGTCACATGAAAAATAGATGTCCTGTGAAAAGAAATGCTTATTATGGTATAAAATATGTTTGGGTTCCAAAAGGAACCATTACTGACAGGAAATTATGCTTGGTTTTCAAGTTTTACCAAGATCGAAAATGGTGGAGATGTATCTTTTGGAGATAATTCAAAAGGAAAGATCATTGGTATTGGCAATGTCGGTAATGTATCTTCTACTCTTATTGAAAATGTGTGTTTGGTTTAAAACTTAAAACATAATTTACTTAGTATTAGTCAATTATGTGATAAAGGTTATAAAGTAGTCTTTGATAAATCTAGATGCGTTATTGAAAATGCATGTGATGGAAAGGTTTTGTTTGTAGGAAATAGATGTATTAATGTTTATACCATTAATATAGATTGTGCATCTACCATTGATAAATGTTTCTCGGCATTACATGATGATTGTTGGTTGTGGCATAGACGATTAGGTCATGCAAACATGGATTTAATCTCAAAAATTTCAAAAAATGATTTGGTTAAAGGACTTCCAAAAATTAGTTTTCAAAAGGATAAAATTTGTGATGCCTGTCAATTTGGAAAACAAATCAAAACTTCTTTTAAAAACAAGAATCATGTCTCTACTTCAAAACCACTTCAATTGCTTCACATGGATTTATTTGGACCCTCTAGACATGCTAGCTTAAGTGAAAAATATTATGCATTTGTAATTGTAGATGATTATTCTAGATATACTTGGGTACTATTCCTGGCTAATAAAGATGATGCATTTGAAGTTTTTAAATTTTTATGTAAAAAGGTTCAAAATGAAAAAGGATACTCTATTACTTGCATTAGAAGTGATCATGGTAGAGAATTTGAGAATCATGCATTTGAAAATTTCTGCAATGATTTAGGCATTGAGCATCAATTTTCATCGCCTAGAAATCCACAACAAAATGGAGTCATTGAGAGAAAGAATAGATCTATTCAAGAAATGGCTAGGACCATGTTAAATGAAAATGCTTTACCTAAATATTTTTGGGCCGAAGCCGTCAACACCGCTTGTTATGTTTTAAATCGGGTGTTGATCAGATCTTATCTTAATAAAACTCCCTATGAGCTTTGGAAAGATAGAAAACCCAACATTGGTTATTTCAAAGTTTTTGGATGTAAATGTTTTATTTTGAACACAAAAGATAATCTTGAAAAATTTGATCCAAAATCTGATGTTGGTATCTTTCTTGGGTATTCAAACTCAAGCAAAGCTTATAGAGTGTATAATAAAAGAACTTTGGTTGTGGAAGAGTCTATGCATGTTACTTTTGATGAGTCTAATACCTCCTCTATGGAGAAAGTTGCTGTTAGTGATGATGCAGATGAAAATATATAAGAAGATTCATCAAAGAACAACCAAAAGAATGCAGAAAATCAAGTGGAGCAACTTGAAGAAACAAGCGCAGAACAAAGTCAAGGTACTTCTCAAGCACTCCCCAATGAGTGGAGGTATGTTTCTTCTCACCCAAAAGATGCCATTTTAGGAGATCCATCTAGAGGTGTTACAACTAGATCATCACTTAGGAATACATGTGAGCATATTGCATTTATTTCTCAAATTGAACCAAAATCCTTTGTGGATGCGGAAAATGATGAATCTTGGATTATGGCAATGCAAGATGAGTTAAACCAATTTGAGAGAAATAAAGTATGGGAATTAGTTCCCAAACCAGAACACCAATCCATTATAGGAACTAAATGGGTATTTAGAAATAAGATGGATGAATCCGGTGTGGTTGTAAGGAATAAAGCTAGATTAGTGGCTCAAGGATACAACCAAGAAGAAGGAATTGATTTTGATGAGAAATTTGCACCAGTAGCTAGATTAGAATCCATTAGAATGTTGCTAGCATATGCATGTTATAAAGATTTCATTTTATTTCAAATGGATGTCAAAAGTGCCTTTCTAAATGGATATATCATGGAGGAAGTTTATGTGAAACAACCCCCTGGTTTTGAAAATGAAAAATTTCCAGATCATGTGTATAAGTTATCAAAAGCATTGTATGGCTTAAAACAAGCACCTAGAGCATGGTATGATAGGCTTAAAAATTTCTTACTTGATAATGATTTTTCAATGGGAAAAGCCGATACTACACTTTTTGTTAAGCATAAGAACCAAGACATACTTGTTGTTCAAATTTATGTTGATGATATTATTTTTGGTTCTACTAATGAGCTCTTGTGCAAAGAGTTTTCATCTTGTATGAGTAAGGAGTTTGAAATGAGCATGATGGGAGAATTGAAGTATTTCCTTGGACTTCAAATCAAACAAAACAATGAGGGAATTTTCATCAACCAAGCTAAATACATCAAAGATTTGCTCAAGAGGTTTGGAATTGAAGAATCAAACACTAAAAGCACTCCAATGAGTACAACAATCAAGCTTGACAAGGATGAGAAAGGTAAAGAAGTTGATATTAAAAAGTATCGAGGTATGATCGACTCTTTTTACTTTACTTAACCACAAGTAGACTGATATCATGTTTAGTGTATGTTTGTGTGCAAGATTTCAATCATGTCCCAAGGAATCTCATTTGCTTGCTTGTTAAAAGAATTTTTCGTTATTTGAGTGGAACCATAGATCTTGGCCTTTGGTATCCTGAGGAACTCATATAGATTTAACTTGTTACTCGGATGCCGATTTTGCTTTGGTTATAAGGTGGATAGGAAAAATACTAGTGGAACTTGCCATTTTCTAGGAAAATCTCTTGAGTCATGGTTTAGTAAGAAACAAAACTCGGTTGCACTCTCAACCACTGAGGCGGAATATATTGCCGCAGGTAGTTATTGTGCACAAGCCCTTTGGATGAAACAAACACTTAGAGACTATGGCATTAAACTTGAACAAATTCCTATCAAGTGTGATAATACTAGTGCTATTAATCTGTCAAAGAATCCCATTCAAAGACTCTAGAACCAAGCATATAGAGATTAGACATCATTTTTTAAGAGATCATGTACAAAAGGGTGATATTGTTTTAGAATTTATCTCTACGGAAAATCAACTTGCTGATATTTTTACAAAACCCCTTTGTGAAGAACAATTTTCAAAAATTCGGCATGAGCTTGGGATGATGAGATTTTCACATTAACATCTCTAATTATGTTATTGGATCTATTAAAATTATTTGCTTAATGTTTGTTAATGTTTTTGAAGAAGTTTGAGCATGATAGATAAGTAAGGTGTTATGAAATATTCATTTCAAATGCTTGTGTGCTCTATGATATATGCTTGATAGATGAATCATTTGCTTGATTTAATCATGTTTTAAATGTTTAAGATCATGATTCATGCATTAAAATGGTTCTTGAGAGGTTTCGAATCAAGAAATGATGACGGGATCGATCAAAATGGCGAAAAGTGACTTTGGTATAGTTGGGCAAGACCGGCGGCTAGCCGCTCAACCAAGCGGCTAGCCGCTTGGAATGGCACCCAAACCCGAGAGCAAGCGGCTAGCCGCTTGGTCACGGGTTTACAGCCCTCCTCTCCCTCATTTTGGTCTTCTTCCTCACTTGTCTCTCTTTCTCTCAAAACCGTGACTTCTCCTCCATTTTTCCTTCAAAAATTCTTCATTTCTCAACCATTTTCATGTGAAAATCATTGATTCCATCCATCACCCATCCATTTAACTTCTATTAAACACCTTCCAATCTTCATTTCATCTTTCTCTTCTCTTGTTTATCTCTTTCTCTCTCTCCCGCGTGAATAGTGCCTCACCATCTCTCACTCAAATTTCTTCAATTCTCACTCATTTTCTTGCTAAAATTAATCATCCAAACCATTACCCATCCACTACTCCTTCATTTTTCATCATTCAAACATCATTTTATCACACTTCCATCAAAATCTGAAATCCAAAAACCTAGTTTTGGCCGTTTCTCTCTCTAGATTTTCAAGCTCTCTCTAGCCCATCTTTAATCAATTCCACATTATATCTAAACCTCATTCATCTCTAGGATTACATTTCTTGGCTCAAACTTATCCATTTTCCTCAAATCCGAAATTGTTCAACAATGGTGGGTGGAGAAAAAGTTAAGAGCAAACAAATGGCTAAGAGACGCAAGGAAGATTATGAGGACAATACGGAGTTTTTATCAACTCATTTTCGACATCTCCCGCTTCGGAAACGGTTTATCGATAATTTCATGCCGAGGTCGGTTATTCCTCCTTACCTTGTTAGTCTTAAGAATTTGGTGAATTTAGAAATTTGTGGTAAATCTCTTGACAAACTTCTTATTGCTATGGGTTGAAAAAATGTCTTAGTTGTTCAAGAAGCATATTATGAGAATTTAGTTAAAGTCTTTTATTCGAATATGGACATAGAAGTTTCGGATAGAATTGTTACTAGTGTTGGGGGAGTTCGTATTGAATTTGATGTTGCAGAGTTAAATCATATTCTTGGGACTCCAAATGAGGGATTAGCAATTTATAGTGCTAGAGCTAGAATAGATCATCCATGGTTTTCTCTTGAAAATGTTGTTCGAAAAATTTATCGCCGACGTGATTTGTCCGATGAATTTTGTCGATCATCATTAAAATCTCAAGTTTTGCCTCTTCAAATTAGAATCCTACATTATGTTCTTCATCATGTAATTACTCCTAGATATGGTCATGGGGATAAAGTTAACCGATTGGATGTGGCTTTATTGGATTGTATTTTGGAGGGTAGAAAACTTAATGTTGGATACATTATACTCAATCATATGCTTAGCACACCTTGTATGGCTAAAAGGTCCCTCCCTTATGGTAGTATCATTACCCGCATCCTTAAACATTTTCGAGTACCCATAACCGAACCAACCTTTTTAAACTCAAGAGAACTAGGAGATGATGCCATTGCCAACTTAGGATTTATTTGGGCCGAAGGTAAATGGACTAGGGACCGGAGATACTCCACCAAAGTTTCTGAACTTGCTCCTACAGATCATCGTTTCTTTAACGATGTTCTTCCACCAGAGCAACTTCCTGATCTTAGTGTCCCACAAACTCATTATCCATCTTCCGCGGGTTCTTCCAAAACTCCTTCAGCTACCCATGAGGATCAAATGCAGCAGATGTTGGCTAAAATGGATTCTCTTTCGACACAGCAAAGCCGACTTCAATCTCAGTTTGAAGCTTTTTCAGCTCAATCTACTTTGGAGCACCAGTGCCTCTTTGAGCAGCAGCAGCTTTTTGCAGCTCTTGGGTTTCCGCCACCATCATCTTCATCACATCCACCATCTCCATAGCTTTTTCTGTCACTCTGTACCACATATTTTTATGCATTTACATTTTGTGTATGAATTGTGGTTGATTATTATGAGCTATTTGGATGCTTTGTCTTTGGCTGTCTTGTATTTGGATGCTTGGATGTTCTGTATTTGAATGCTTTGTCTTTGGTTGTATTGTATTTAGATATTTTGTATTTGGATGCTATATTATGACTCCTTGATATAATTTTTAGCTCTTCATATCTCTTACTTGTATTTGGTTGATTATTATTGCCTTAGTTTACTTTTGATGATGAAGGGGGAGAAGTCATGTATTTCGGAGACAGGTATTATATTTTCTCTTTTGTGCATATTTTTTGAAATATTGAGGGGGAGCTTAAAAATTGTTATAGATCATATTTTCAGAAATAGTTTATTTTAAATGTGATTATGTATGTCATGTATTAAGGGGGAGCATATATGTCGAAATACATGGGATGTTTGTCATCATCAAAAAGGGAGATTGTTAGCGCATTAGGTTATAAATAATATGATTTTGATGATAACAAAACATATCGTTGAAGTGTTTTATTTTGTATTTCACAAGTTCACTAGTTTTGAAGAATAATGAATCAAGTGGAACAAGTGAAATCAAGTTGAAGACACTTTCAACGGACAACGGCGAAGTCAAGAATACAATTTCGAGCTTAACGGATAATTTATTGCGACAATTTCTTGTAAAAGCGGTATGATTTAAATTATTCTTGGATTAAGATTTGTGAACCTCATTTTTATGTTAATAAAATAATTATTTTTCAAACTAAATTAATTTTATATTTATGAGATAAAATATTTTATGATTTTAAGTTATTTGGATAAAAATGAAATAACTTTAATTTTCTGAGTTGAACTTATTTGCTAAGCTTTCTAAAAACATTTGGTATATATATCAGAATCTTATGATAGATTGGGGGCTTAAGTGAAAAGTTTTGAAAACTTTGAAAACTATGGTGATTTAAATAAAACTCAAAAAGGATTTATTTAAAAAATATTCTTCATTTGGGCCAATCTTGTAATTTCAAAAGTTTTTAATTAAATAATAATTAAAATTTACGAGTTTGGAGTCTGTTTGAAAAGTTTTATAACGTTTTGGTAAAGATAATTTGAGTAAATTTTGAGACAAAATCAGAATTTCGTGAACAATATTCTCAGAAGAAAATTCAAAATTAACGATAAATCTTTTTATTACGAGCGGGAGCCGAGTTTAAATTAAGCGGTACCGCCTGAAAGACCTTGGAATTTGACAATAACGGCTTAGTTTTCGAGCTTTAAACATAAAAACTCATTTACAACTTCATTTTAACAACTCCTAATCAAAAACAAGTTTGTAAAACATATATTGAGCTTCCATATTGCAAATCACAATAGATTAAATCATTCTTGAACCATTATTTGTGAATCTACTTTCTTGTAGAGAGTGTTTTCTTTGTATTTTCTATTTTGCATTATATTGAGAGTGTTCAAGTGAGGGAAACACGTGGGGTAAAGAGATTAGGGTGATAATCTCTTGATTGTAAAGGTCCATTAACACCTTGGAAGTCAATTGTAAACGTTTGAAGCCTTGGGAGGCTTGGATAGTGAAATCCTCAAGCTTGGTTGGCTTGGAGGCGTGGACGTAGGCGGGGATTGCCGAACCACGTAAAAATTACTGTGTTTGTATTCTCTTCCCTTACTCATTTATTTTACAAGCATTATCTAATTTATTATATTGCTGTGAAACTTAATTTTTGTTTACATTAAGGCATTAGATTGAATCATTTGTAAAATAATTTTTAATAACCCAATTCACCCCCCCTCTTAGATTGGTTATTTGTATTTCAACTGTAAATTGTTAAAGTCTTGGAGGCTTGCATAGTGGAATCCTCAAGCCTGAAGTGCTTGGAGGCGTGGACGTAGGTAGAGATAGCCGAACCACGTAAAAATCATTGTGTTTGCTTTCTTTTCCCTATCTCTTAATTTATTTATCACTGTTTATTTATTTATTCAATTATTTCAAATTTGTTTGCAGTAATTGAGTAATTTATTTTCATAATTATTAAAAACTCAATTCACCCCCCTCTTGGATAGTCTAGTTAGAATTTCAATTAGTATCAGAGCAAGGTTTTCTTAGCAAGACTTAATCGTCTACAGTAAAAGATCCATGGCTACCCAGTATGAATCCACATTTAGGGAAGGACAATCCACAACTCGTCCACCATTTTTTTATGGTAATGATTATCCTTATTGGAAAACTAGGATGAGAATTTATTTGCAAGCCTTAGATTATGAAATCTGAGAAATTGTGTGTGATAGACTAATTACGCCAATGATAAAAAATGAATTAGGAGATGACATTCCTAAACCCTCAAGGGAGTGGAATGAATTGGAAAAGAGAAAAGCTTCTATGAATTCCAAAGTTATAAATGCTTTATTCTGTGCATTAGATAAGAAAGAATTCCATACAGTCTCAAGCTGTGAAAGTGCTTATGAAATCTTGCATAAACTAGAAGTCGTTTATAAAAGAAGTAGTCAGGTAAAAGAGTCTAAAATTAGCAGATTTACTAGAAAATATGAATTATTTCAAATGGAACAAAATGAAAGTGTTTATTCTATGTATACAAGATTTACGGATATAATAAACACTTTAGCAGCTCTAGAAAAAGCTTTCTCTAACAGCGAGAAAGTTAAGAAAATTATTAGATCTTTACCTAAGGAATGGAGACAAAAAAGAACTGTCATTGAGGAGGCTAAAGACCTAAATACATTGCCTATTGATAATTTAATTGGTTCTCTTATTTCTTATGAGGAAGATTTAGCAGCTGCAAGAGGAACTGAAGAAAAGAAGAAAAACATTGCTCTTAAAGCTTCAAAACTTGAGAGTGATGAGCAAAGTGAGCCAGATGACGAAGAATTAGTTATGCTGGCAAGAAGATTCAGAAAATTCTTCAAGAAAACCAATGATAGAAGAAAATTCAGAGATTTCAACAATCAAAAGGAGAAGAAAGAAGCAATCAAATGCTATGAGTATAAGAAGCCAGGACATATAAGATCAGAATGCCCACTTCTCAGTAAGCTTAAGAAGAAAGCCATAGTGGCTACTTGGAATGACAGTGAAGAAGAATCAAGTGATGAAGAGGAATCCCAGGAAATGTCAAATTTGGCACTTATGGCTATTGGAGATGAATCTGACAATGAAATTGATGAGGTAAGTGATCTCACTTATGATGAGTTGTATGATGCATTTAAAGAATTACATGATGAATTGATGAAAATTGGCAAAAAAAATGTTTGCCTTAAAAAGAAGATGGTAGAAACTTCAAAGGAAAAAGATGCATTACAAAAATATAATGAATCATTAAAGGCAGAGATAACATGTCTAGAATCAGAAAATAAAATATTACATGATAGGATTGCATCATCAAATGAGAAACTTAGTAATTCATATGAACATGAAAAATTTTATGTTGATGAATTGTTGAGAGAAAACGATGTGCTAAAGAAAAAGAGTATTGAACTCAATGAAATTGTGTTGAAATTCACAAATGGTCAAAATAATTTAAAAAAATTACTGAGCACTCAAAAATGTGTATTTGACAAAAGTGGAATAGGTTATAAACCTAGTATTAAGTAAAAATATTATAAGAACTTTTTTATTAAATCTACCTATACAAACAATCCCAAGATTGTATGTCATTATTATAATTAAGATGGTCATATGAAAATTAGATGCCATGTTAGAAGAAATGCATATCATGGAGCTAAATGTGTTTGGGTTCCAAAAGGGACCATTGCTAGCACTCAAGGACCCAAAAAGATTTGAGTACCTAAAACTTGAGATTTTCTTTGCAGAGCTCAAAGAAGAAAAAGAATAAATGGTACTTGGATAGTGGTTGTTCAAGACACATGATTGGAAATTATTTCTGGTTTTCAAGTTTCACTAAAATTGAAAATGGCGGAGATGTTTCTTTTGGAGACAATTCAAAAGGGAAGATTCTAGAAATTGGTAATGTTGGTAAGAGCTCATCAACCTTAATTGAAAAAGTTTGCTTGGTTGAAAATTTAAAACACAATCTGATTAGTATTAGTCAATTGTGTGATAAAGGTTATAAAGTAATTTTTGACAAATTTAGATGTATTGTTGAAGATGCTTGTGATGAAAAAACTTTATTCATTGAAAATAAATGTGGCAATGTCTATACAATTGACATAGAAGTTGCATCTACTCACATTAAATGTTTTTCTGCATTACATGATGATTCTTGGTTGTGGCATAGACGATTAGGACATGCAAGTATGGATTTAATATCAAAGCCATTACAGCTACTTCATATGGACTTATTTGGACCTTCTAGACATGCTAGCTTAAGTGGAAAATATTATGCATTTGTAATTGTAGATGATTATTCTAGATACACTTGGATACTGTTCCTAGCTAATAAAAATGATGCATTTGAGGTCTTTAAAGTATTCTGTAAAAAGGTTCAAAATGAAAAAGGATACTCTATTACTTGCATTAGAAGTGATCATGGTAGAGAATTTGAGAATCATGCATTTGAAAATTTCTGCAATGATTTAGGCATTGAGTATCAATTTTCATCACCGAGAACTCCACAACAAAATGGAATTATTGAGAGAAAGAATAGATCCATTCAAGAAATGGCTAGGACCATATTAAATGAAAATGCACTACCTAAATATTTTTGGGCTGAAGCCGTCAACACCGCTTGTTATGTTCTAAATCGAGTGTTGATTAGATCTTATCTCAATAAAACTCTCTATGAGCTTTGGAAAGATAGAAAACCCAACATTGGTTATTTCAAAATTTTTGGATGTAAATGTTTTATTTGGAACATAAAAGATAATCTTGGAAAATTTGATCCAAAATTAAGGTACTTCTCAAGTACTCCCCAGGGAATAGAGGTATGTTTCTTCTCATCCAAAGGATGTTATTTTAGGAGATTCATCTAAAGGTGTCACAACTAGATCATCACTTAGGAATACATGTGAGCATGCTGCATTTATTTCTCAAATTGAACCAAAATCCTTTGGGGATGCGAAAAATGATGAATCTTGGATTATGACAATGCAAGAGGAGTTAAATTAATTTGAGAGAAATAAAGTGTGGGAATTAGTTCCTAAACCAGAACATCAATCTATCATAGGAACTAAATGGGTATTTAGAAATAAGATAGATGAATCCGGTGTAGTTGTAAGGAATAAAGCTAGATTAGTAGCTCAAGGATACAACCAAGAAGAAGGAATTGATTTTGATGAGACATTTGCTCCTGTAGTTAGATTAGAATCTATTACAATGCTGCTAGCATATGCCTGTTATAGAGATTTTATTTTATTTCAAATGGATGTTAAAAGTGCCTTTTTAAATGGATATATTATGGAGGAAGTTTATGTGAAACAACTCCCTGGTTTTGAAAATGAAAAATTTCCAGATCATGTTTATAAGTTATCAAAAGCATTATATGGATTAAAACAAGCACCTAGTGCATAGTATGATAGGCTTAAAAATTTCTCACTTGACAATGAATTTTTAATGGAAAAAGCAGATACTACACTCTTTGTTAAGCATAAGAACCAAGACATACTTGTTGTTCAAATTTATATTGATGACATTATTTTTTGTTCTACTAATGAATCCTTGTGCAAAGAATTTTCTACATGTATGAGTAAAGAGTTTGAAATGAGTATGATGGGAGAGCTGAAATATTTCCTTGGACTGCAAATAAAACAAAATGATGAGGGAATATTTATAAATCAAGCCAAGTATATAAGAGATCTGCTCAAACGTTTTAGAATTGACAACTCAAAGGCCAAATGCACACTAATGAGCTCAACAATCAAGGTAGACAAAGATGAAAAAGGTAAAGAGGTTGATATCAAGATGTATCGAGGTATGATTGGTTCTCTATTATATTTAACTGCGAGCAGACTTGATATCATGTTTAGTGTATGTTTATGTGCAAGATTTCAATCAAATCCCAAGGAATCTCATTTACTTGCTGTGAAAAGAATTTTTCGTTATTTGAATGGAACAATAGATCTTGGTCTTTGGTATCCTAGGGAAACTCATATAGACTTAACATGTTTCTCGGATGCTGATTTCGCTGGTCATAAGGTTGATAGGAAAAGTACCAACGGTACTTGTCATTTTTTAGGTCATGCACTTATTTCATAGTTTAGTAAGAAGCAAAACTCAGTAACACTTTCAACCACTGAAGCTGAATATATTGCAGCAGGTAGTTGTTGTGCTCAAGCCCTTTGGATGAAACAAACATTTAGAGACTATGGCATTAAACTTGAACAAATTCCTATCAAATGTGATAATACTAGTGCTATTAATCTTTCAAAGAATCCCATTCAGCACTCTAGAACCAAGCATATAAAGATTAAGCATCACTTCTTAAGAGATCATATTCAAAAGGGTGATATTGTGTTAGAGTTTGTTTCTACAGAAAAGCAACTTGCTGATATTTTTACAAAACCCCTTTGTGAAGAACAATTTTTGAAAATTAGACATGAACTTAGGATGATGATGTCTTCGCATTAACATCATTAATTATGTTATTGAGATTATTATTGTTTAATATTTTGATGATGTATTATGATTATGTGTCTATACCTTATTTAAGTTTTAATGATAAAGATTGTGCCTTCTTAACTAAATTGCACTGGATGAAGCTTAATTTTTTTTTTTTGCCATAGTTGATTGGTGCAATTGTTAAATGTATTATGAAAAGTCGTGTAATAAACGGATAACCGTTTTCATATAAACGGTTCACCGTTTATTTTCAGAAATTAAATGTTGTTCAGTTTGCACTATATTCTTTCACCGTTTGAATTAAACGGTTAGCCGTTGTCGTGTAATAAATTGATAACCGTTTTCATATAAACGATTCACCATTTATTTACAGAAATTAAATATTTTATTAGCACTCTACTTCCTCACCGTTTAAATTAAACGATCAGCCGTTCCAAAACAGAAAGCCTCTCAAACGTTATCCTCTCACCGTTTATTATTAATGGTATACCGATTAATACCAGAGAGTTATCTTGATGCTGCCCCTTCACCGATAAGTCTTAATCCTTAACTGTTTACTAATCATAATCACTCAGGAATTTAACCTTTCACCGTTTACAAAAAACGGTTAACCGATCTCGCAAAGTATATAACTGGTCACGGTTTTATCTTCTTCTTCTCACTTGCCATCTCACCGTTTCAGCCATTGTTACGAAACCTAAGCTTTTTCATCTCAATTTTCTCTCAGATTCTCTTTTTTTCACCAAATTACATCAGTAGAAATCTTCCTCATCACCTTCTGAGCAATTCCACCGATTAAAAACATCAAATCGTGATCAAAATCAAAAATTCTCAAATTTAAACCCTAAGAGCAGCCGGCTGAAATTTGAGAAATTTTGTTCAAAATTTTCACAAATTCTTGACACTTTGAAGCATAATTTCTTCTCCTCTACTTCCCTTCAACATTGTACTTGGTCCATTTCTCTCAATATTCATCTCTAAAAATCCTCTTGCTCTTATTCAATGGCTGAGTCCTCTCGGAGACCTAGGAGAAAACATACTCCTGCTGTCAACCCAACACGATCACGGGAGAGTTCTGAATTTGAAAAACTAAACTTCCTAACAGCTATATTGCGCAAACGATTCGAGGATCGTTTTATGGGTAGACAGGTACTAGACTCATACTTTGTAGACATATGAGATTTTGAGGATTTAATTGTCTGTGGTAGAAGTGTTAGTGAAATGCTTAGACCCTGGGAATCAGCTGTCAATCTTGATGATAAGACATACCTCAATCTAGTTCGGGTATTTTACTCCAATATGAAAATTTTTGTTACCCGTTTAGATAGAATAATTATCGTAGTTTGTGGTATAGCAATTGATTTTGATGTACATTTTCTAAATACAGTCATACTTGGGATTTCGGATGAAGGTGAATCGTTCTATACCTCTAGAAAAATCTTGTCATTTGGTGATTTTATTCATAATGAAGGTGTGAAAAACATATGTTGTCGTAGGGACCTTAGCAATGATATTTGTAGCTTACCTTTTCGGGCACAGCTACTACCCCTTCAAGTTCACATTATTCATAGTATTCTGCAGCATATAATAACACCTAGGAAGGGTCATTCAGATGAGGTAACACGGATGAATGTTGGATTGTTGGATAGCTTACTTAGTGGGAGACCTGTCAACCTACGATATATTATTGTGCGCCATATGTTAACCACCCCTGCTGTCACCCATAGGTTGCTTCCATATGGTAGTCTTACATTCACATTCTGAGATATTTTCATGTACCACTAAGAGAGGTAGTGTATAAAGAACCTAAGAAAATTGGTCGGGATGCTATGAGTAGCATAGGATTTACTAGGAAGGATGGCCAATGTCACAAAACTGCAAACGCCAAGAACCTGGACACCTTAATTGCTCCTGAGGATGATCATATGCTCAACGATATTTATCCTCCTGATCAGCTTCCTGACTTCAGACTTGGAGCTCGTCCTTCACCTCCTCCTCGCCGTGTTCCTCAGCCATCAGTTCCCTTTAGTTTTGACATGCCTGAGATGGATTCTGCTCCTCTCTCAGTCTCCGCAGTTCATCCAGCTAGTGAGCAGCCTCCAACTCCAGCACACCCTTAAGCTCCAGTTCAGCCACCTATCACTGACATTTTGCATCAGTTGATTGTTGATGTTCGCCAGATTTCTAAGACCCAACAGATGATCCTTGATCACTTAGATGCTATCTGTTAGGATCAACAGCAGCTCCGGACTCAGCTTCAGACTCTTCAAGAGGTGAGCTTCGATCATCAGTATGAAATCATTGCTGGACATAGACAACTTCTGGGGTATTTTAGTTATGAACTTGGAAGCACCTCTACAGCCGCTTCTCCTCCGCGATCTACTTCTTTTCATCCTACACAACCATCCACTGCGAGACCTTCTTCTCGGTGACCCTCTTCTGCTCGACCTCCTAATTCACGACGCGGTTCTTAATTTCTACTATTTTGACATTATACATATTTTCTGATTTAGTGATTTGTTTACTATATTGTGTTGATGGATGTATTGACATTTGACATTAGCTGTGTTTTTGTTGATGGATGTTGATGGCTATGATCTGTTTAAACTGTGTTATGTATGATTATATTGTTATTTTTTTGATCATATTGGAGTTGCTGAAGTATGGTTTTTTTGAAAGTGTCTTTTCTTCTTATTGTATCTATGGATTTCCTGCATTTTACGGGGAAACTTTGCCTTTTTTTTTTTGGCTAACCCTTCTTTGATGATGAAGGGGGAGAGATAGATGAATGAACTAAAATTGCATTTTGAAAAATAAAAGTGTTTTAAGTCATATACTTAGGGGAAGCAAAATTCTGAATGTGTTTGTCATCATCAAAAAGGGGGAGAATATTAACATATACATATTTTCGTAATTGATTTTGATGATAACAAACAATGAGTTTAAGTTAATAAATGTGTTTTAAGACTCATAAAATTTCAAGTATTCTCTTAAGAGTCAAAACTAGGTACGTATTTAATATTTCTTAGAAAAACTAGAACAATTTGTAAGTTAAAAGAAGTTCTGAGTATAAACAACTAACCAATTATATTAAACGATTAACCGTTAGTGAAAAAACTTAGCTCTGTAAAAGGTTAACAGCTTAAGCCTTAACCGATAGGCATTTTGTGAAGATACTGGAAATAATCGGCGAACCGTTAATATATAACGGCTAATCGATATCGACAATTCTTTAAAATACTTTAATTTTAAAAAGGAACCGGTTACAGAGCTTTGAATTATGAGGATTCTGGATTTTAACGGCAAACCGTTAACACATAACGGTTAACCGATAAGTTTCAGAATTGACATTCTTTGTTAACCCTTAACCGTTTAGAGAAAACGGATCAAGTGTTTTTGTTGTGCAGGTTTCTAGATGTTAACGGCAAAAGGGTAATGCTTAATGGTCAACCATTTATTTGAAATATGCCCAACAATAACATTGACCAAAGAAAACGGCTAACTGTTAATGGTTAACGGTAAACCGTTTTATGTCAGATGGAAGAATAACGGCTAGTTTTCAGCTCCAACTATAAATATGTTCATCCAATTCAAATCAAGGACTGACGACAACACAACCACTGAGCTTATATACGAGTTTACCATCTACAGAAAGCTTCAAACAGATTTGTACTTCATTCATTCACACATTGAGCACTAACTTGTAACCTTGAAAGATTGTGTGAGAGATAAATCAATTTATATTCCTTTATCTTGAGTGACTGTAAGTGTGGGGATACATTTGGGTTAAGAAATTGGGAATAATCTCTTATTGTAAAGGTCTATTGACACCTGAGAAGTCAACTGTAAATTGTTGAGCCTTGGAGGCTTGCATAGTAGAATCTTCAAGCATGGAGTGCTTGGAGGCGTGGACGTAAGCGGCGATAGCCGAACCACGTAAAAATCATTGTTTTGCTTTCTTTTCCTTATCTCTTAATTTATTTATCACTGTTTATTTATTTATTCAATTATTTCGAATTTGTTTGCAGTGATTGAACAATTTATTTCTATAATTATTAAAAACTCAATTCATCCCCCCTCTTGAGTAGTCTAGTTAGAATTTCAGTTGTTATTGAGGGGTAGCTAATGTTTGGATTGTTTCAATAGAGTGTGTTATTGATTTGTTGTTGTTGAAGAGTAGCTAATTTTTGGTTTGTTTCAATAAGTTGTGTTGTTGATTTGTTGTTGAGTAGTAAATAATTTTTGGTTTGTTTCAATGGATGTGTGCTGCTATTTTATTGTTGTTTATATAGTCAAATATGTTACCGTTGATGCTTCATACTGCCGCATTTGCCTTTATTTCATTTTAAGGGCAATCTTATCTTTTTAATATTATTTTCACGTCCAAGGACAAAATCATCATTTTATTTTATTTCTGTTAAGTTGTAAATAACAATTGATAGAATAGTAGTTAAGAGATATATTTTGTAATCTAAGGGTAGACGACTGATACACCTTCAAAATTTTGTAGCATTTTTTATAACGGTGTCAATTTCAAGTGTACGAATAATAATTTCTCTATTTTTTAAAGTCAAGTTACCAAACACATTTCTAAATTTACCAAAAATTAATCATTCTTATATTATAAAATAGATACAAAAGCACCATCTCTCATCCACAAACGAAATTAAGACCTCAGCATTAACATGTACCGTGCATATTCAGAATCAAAATTCTCGTATCAAGATTAGATGAATGAAACAAATTGTGATAAATTAAATAAATAGTTTGATAAATTAAATAAATAGTCCATAGAATTATTTTGTGCTACAACTTTTTTTTATCAAATTACTACTAACTTCTCTAGTTTCTGTAATTTTCTGAAGGGAGAAAAAATTAATAAAACGAAATGGACATAAACTCACCAAGTACAAGATATTAATAGATCGCTTTGGAAGGCACTTCGGTGTTAACAGAGATGACAAAAGGAGGACGGGCTCGACAAAGCTTTGACCAGGCAAAGCCTGGTATTTGAGTGTTTGAGCCTCGCATGACCGGCACAGGCTTTTATAAAGAGCCCAGCCCAGAATAAATTGCAAAAAGAAAATTAAATTTTTTTAGCACCCGTAAAAAATTCTAGACAGACCCTTAGATTAAAAAGCTAGAAAAGTACATGAATTAAAATGAAGACACTATCTGAATCCATTAATTTCCTTTCAATATCTTTTTTTTTTAAATTAAAATAACCATGAAATTGTAACATATTATTTTAATTCATTAATTCTCAAAAATTAAAAAATTATCTTTATCAATTACTTTCTCTTTTTATTATACTAATAGTAAAAAAAAACTAAATTAGCTTCTCTCTCTTTTAATTTTTGTTTTCTTATTCTCTCCTGCTATATTAACTATCATCATTCTCTAAGCTTATAATATAACGTAATTATATTTCCTTATTATTATTATTATCTAGAATTTGTGCTTTTGAGATTTGACAATAAAATTTCTAATAGACTCAAAGTAATACAAAAAATTTTATATGTTATTTGTACATAATGGGTATTGATCTTTTCATTTTGTTTAAATTATAGTAGGACTGAACTTTTTTTTTTTTAATAATTTCATCTGTAAAATGTAGTATTTACTTCATGTACCATGATAAATTTTGATAAGAGAAGGAAATAGAGGGAGAGTGTGTAAGGCCAAATAATTAATTGATCAAATGATATTTTCATAATAAAATTTTTAATTAAAAAAATTAGTGCAATGATAAATTTAGCGAATTCAGATAGCCCTTCACTCATTAAAATTTGAGTGGGTAAAAATATTATCAAACTAAAATTAATCTTTTGTATGATCTTTTGTATGATTCTTATTATTTATCAAAAAAAAATGAATCATACAAAATTAGTGTTTAGTCAATGGAAATTAGAGACGGCAATGAAAAGGAGAGGTCTATCCCATTTCTCTTCTAATTAAAAATTTTATCCCTAATTCTTATCTCATTCCCACTATAAATTTAGTGGAGTCATGATAGAGAATTTCATGTGAGCAGTAGAGGTGGAGAATTTATTTATTTATTTATTTTATAATAAATATGAATACATAATGGTAAAAGAAAATTAGAGACTCAAATAAAATCATTATCACTTTAAATTATTAAAAAATTCTTCAAAAGTTTGAAACACTATCTTAAAATTATATGAAAATTATCAAATGATTAAGAAAAGGGATATCTTAAGATAGAAAAGAAAATATAACAATGTTTAAGGATTAAATAAGAATTATATTATATAATTTTTTATTTATAAGTTATATTTAGTAAAAATTAAAAAAATTATTAACTATTAATTAAATTATTAACTATTAATTAACGTTGTAATTGATTTAAAAAATATTTACAGATAATGGAGTTTATCATGAGAGTGAGTAGAGAGCACAAAATAAACACACTCCATAAAAAAAATAAGATTTATTCTTCTCTAATTATTAAAAATTATTTAAAATTCATCTCATTTGAAGCTGAGACTTAAATTCACGGAGGATTTAGCTATCCCCAACCGGAATTTAGCAACTGCCACGCTAAAAAAACTAAATCACATTCGATTATCATCCCAAGTTTTTGAACTTTAAAGCCAAGAAACATGAAACCAGCCACTTTTATGTTCCGACGATCATACAATTAGTTCGATGGTTGAAAAAAATTAGTCAAACCGATCAAGATTTATCAAGACGATGATGATTAGAAAAGAAAACACAAACGCCTCGCAGATAATGAAATTTTATGCATACTAGACGATGATCATACAATTAAATTTGATTTGGGGAAAAAAAAAAAGGTAAATTGGGCATTATAATTGAGTATCTCGAAGTGCGCTATGACGTTCATTCATTAGAAAATGTCATACAGTGCTCGGATCTTAAAAGGTGGCATAGCAGTTGGGAACTCTAGTATTATTTATTACAATTTTCATTTGACTGACGCATATTAATTAAGATCAAGAAATCATAAATAGCTAACGTTATTTTTTAATGAAAAGATGAGTACTAATTACTTCGACATTATAACAGCTATACTATTATTTAATGACAATTTCAGTTAAAAAAACAATTCACAAAGATGAATTTAATACGCTTCACCTACAGCGGTTATAAAAACCATTGAATTAACAAAATTTGGTTAAAACATTGAACGGAAATAGCAAATGGAGCAATTAAACCCAAAACCTGCAAACTCATGCCCTCTCACCCCATTAGGGTTCTGCAGAGACTGCAATTGCTTATGCTTTTAGCCCTTCAATAATCTACAACAACATTTCATACACATAGTCAGAGACCCACCGTCGATGCCTGCAGGTGGCATCATCACAATCATCCACTGGCATCTGGATAGGCCACGTCGTGTCCGTGCTGGCACCCAACATTCCAGCCATGTATGAGCTCCATTTTGCCGTCCCCATGGCTGGTGCCATCCTCAATAATATTAACAAGTAACTTGATGCACGCATGGTTTCCGTGCTCCTGCATCACAGCGAATCAAAGCTCTTGTTTGTTGATTATCAATCTACCTCTATTGCTTTTGCGGCTCTCTCTCTCTTTCCATCAAACACCATACTCCTAAAACTCGTCCTTATTGATGATGATGCATCCGCAGGACCATCACCAACCGTGGGTTTTATAGACACTTATGAGAGTATGGTAAAAAAAGGTGATATGTGTGTTTAAGATTGAGATTGTATCTTATAATTTAAATATTATAATAATAAATATTTAATAAATATTAATTATTATAATATTTAAATTATATTAATTTAATTTTTTATTTATATAATAAAAAATTTATTATATATTTAATAATTTTATTAAAATTATTATTTAAAATTTATATTTATTATATATTATTAATTTATATTTTATAATTATAATTTTTTTATAATAATTATAACTTAAAAATTAGAACAGCAGTTTCAATAACAAAGCCCAACCCGAGAGTGAGTGGAACCAATGGCATTGAACTACATGTCAGGCACGACGTCATCTCCTAAAGGAGTGGTGCATTGCCACAAAGGACTCTTCGTCATCACCGTCAGCTAATTGATTGATTGGAGAATTCCAAATCAACCAGTTTTCACGTGGACAGTACTGCCATATTTCGTGCAAACGGATGGAGCTACAGCTGGGGCATGGCGGCCGTCGGTCCGAGCAATATTCGGCTCCGAAGTCGACGTGCCAATCATCTACAGCTTGATCAAACAGCACTGAGTAACCCACATTTGTGGTGCACCTGTAGTGCTCCACAATCTATCTAGTTCTTTCAGCACTAAACCTCTTGATAGACCAGTCAAAATCCTCACTGCCGGAGCTTCACCACCTGCGGCAGTGCCCTTAAGAACTTAGTCACTAGGTTTCATAGTAAGTCATAGCTATGGGCTTAACTGAAACAGCTGGTTTTCTAGTGTCATGTGCGTGGAAGTCGCAACGGAACACGTTGGCTGATACAGAGAGAGCAAGATCGGAAGCAAGGCAAGAAGTAAGAACCATTGGCTTGGCCGACATGGTCGTCGTGCATCCTGAGATAGGAATGAGCGTAAAGCAAGACGGACAATCACAAGGGGAAATTGTATTTCCCTGTGGCTGCATCATGTTAGGTTATCTTAATGACCAAGAAGGCTCATCATTGTGCATGAGAGAAAACAAGTGGTTTTATAGTGGTGATACTGGTGTGATTCATTCGGATGGTTATTTAGAGATCAAAGATCGATCCAAGGACGTGATCATAAGTGGGGAAGATAATATAAGCAGTGCAGAAGTTGAATCGGTGTTATACATGAACCCAACTATTAATGAAGTGGCTCTGGTAGCTCAACGAGACAAATTCTGAGGGGAGAGGCCCTGTGCTTTTGTGAGTTTGAAGAGGGAGTCGAGTAAGAAGCCAACCGAAGAGGAGATAATAGAGTTCTGTAGAACTAGGTTGCCTCGTTACATGGCGCCTAAGAGTAATAATCAAAGATGACCCTCCAAGAACTGCGACAGGAAAAAATCCAGAAACTTGTACTAAGAGAAATTGTCAATGCCGTGAATTGAGTTGCCTAGACTTCAAAGATTTTAGCTTTATAAGAGAAGTGGACCTTGGAAGTAGCATCAGAACACAACCACGGGCCTCAGCTCATACAATTGCTTCCTCAGGTTTTGAAAAATTGAAACAGGACCGGGGTGTTTTCTTATAGGATCATTCAATCACTATACCATCACACGCAAAGATTTTTGTTTTTTCTTATGTACAATGTATATAATGCAAGCAAAACACTCCATAATACTGACATGCTAAATTATGCAATTTACAGGCTCAAGGTATAGCTCTAACACCCCCCCCCCCCCCAAAAAAAAAAAAAAAACCAATATATTTGTCAAACAAAAACATGGGAAATCATACTTTACATGAAATTGAGCAGAAGTAAAGGATTGAAACTTTCCTGTCGGTAGTGAAGATTCTTCCCTCTTAGATTAAAGCAGATCTTGATAAGCAAATTCTTGGTGTGGAGAAAATTTTCAGGATAAATTATCACAAACTTTCATAGCTAAGTTCTCCAGAGGCCAAGGATTCTGATGCCAGATAACTTTTCCAAATCACCTTTCTCGCTGCTTCAAGAGACTTCGGTCTTGTCCCCAACCACAAAACGGTTTGCATCAGTACTCAAGCCAGACAAATGAAGCTGCTTCCTCCTCTTGACAAGATGTAATGCAGTCTGTCTGTCATCTCGAGCCTCCTCAGAATCAGGCTGCATAGAGAGGCACACTTGATCAGATGGGTACAAAATTTGTAGCAAACAGTTGGCACACCTATGAATTGTCCAATGTCTCAAAGGCAAGTACCTTATTCAAGGTACAATGACAGTAAGAAATTGGCGGACACTTTTACTATCTCTTTCTTACAACAAAACTACAGGAAAATCAATTTTGATTTAGCTCCCACAGAATAGTACTTTAACAAGTATAGCTTGCTGAATCTTTAGCAGCATTCCCACCCGTCCCCATTTGATAGGCATCCACCAAATATCAAGTTAAAAGCCAGAATTTCATATCTTCAATAAAAATATCCAGAAACATAAGGACAATGTATACAGAAATACAAATGGCACGTCTGATTGTGTACCTTGATAGCCAATGCCCCGTCAAAGCTTTCAATTGCTTTATCGGGCTCCCCAAAGTTTAACTGTGCCCTACCTAGAGTTATCCATGCCTGAACGAAAGAACTATTATAAGAGGCAGACTAGATCGTTGGACCTGAACAAAGTAAACAACTTCTTGGACTTCAATACAGATCCCAGGAAAAGTTTGCTGAAATTCACATTAAAAAGGAAAGGATAAAGGATATAGCTGAATGATCTTCCAACACAACAGCACCTAGGACTTTGAATGTAGTTCATATTCACAGTCCAATAGCTAAAGTATGGTAATCATAAAGTTCATTGACAGCTTTAGCAGTCTTTATAATTCAATCAATGCCTCCCAGTTAAACAAAATTATAACCTTTAAGTAAGTAGACAACATATGCCTCCAAATGCTTCATTTCAATGGGGTGTTACAACTTACCATCAAAAAACAGGAGGAACTAGTAGCAAATTAAGGCCTAACTTACCATCCAAAAAGGTTAAAAATAACTAAGTTTGAAAGTTGGAATTTATAAAGATCTACATTGTAATGCAACTCTAATTTTGCAAACTAACACAAGGTTTCTAACATCTTTTCTTAGGTGCCACAGATATGTGGGAAAATAGACCATAAAAAGCAATTCCAATTGACAAGGACATTAAGGAGTAATCTAAACCAAAACATAGCCCCTTAAAATAAAATAAAATAATTTCAAGCATAACAATTAGTTCTTAAAATAGCATGACAGTTAGCATTTTTCATTAACTTCATAAGTCTTTGTAGGAAATATTTAAAAATGAAAATTATTTACACTACACTATCAGTTCAATTTTGCAAAATGATGATAGAAGATAAAGTCCTTAGAGAAATAAAAACCAACAAGGAAATTGCCAATGAAAAAACTTCAATAAGAAGGTTCAGGTTTGTTTTTAAGGAAACCTTTTTCTTTCTTTCTTCTTTATTTATTTATTATTTTAAGACGACATAGATATTAAATTTGATATGAGAGCTGCACAGATAACAATCAAATTCAATGAGTTTAAGGTTGGCATACCTCTGGCCATGATTGTTCCAATTCAGTAGCTCCTGTAAAGTTGAAAGTATAAACTGTAAGTTATGTACTAAGGAACTTATTACAATAGACAACATTAGTTGTAAGAAAGTCCAAAGGTATGCAACTCAGAACCTGAAAGATGCTAAATGTGAACATTCTGTTCACTGGATGTATCATAAAACCCAATTTATTCTGATAGAAGACATGATCTTAAATATTGAAAGATTTTAAAATTTAGGGCCACATGAGAAGTTTTAAGGAAGATAATACATATTTGTCAGTCATTTACAATAAAACCATTTAAGCATATCAAGCTACCATTCAAATAGGATGCATAAAAGAAAAAAGGAAATGAATTTGATCATACGAGTAGCTGCCTTCAATGCATTCCATGCATCCCCAAGTTCTAGTAAAACTTGTGCTTTCTGCTCATGCAAGACCGCATTTTCAGGCCTCAAATTAAGAGCAGCCTCCCACTTTCCAAGTGCTTCCCGGAATTTTCCATCCTTGAAAATGAAAGTACCATCATAATAGTGAAACCCATGTAAACCCAAATGTAAATAACAAATGAAAACAACACTTGCACACATGCAAATTTTCAGCCTAATTACTCCCCCCCCCCCCCTTCAAAAAGGAATTCTTTAACTATTGTCTCACAAAATTGATCGAAACCAAAAAACAAATCCTGTATGCCACATTTAACAACCCCAGATAAAAGTGAAAACGAAAACTTATGTCCTTTCAATAGAAAGAGCAGAATGGAGTATTGAAGTGAAAGTAAAGAAAAGGGTACCTCCGCAAGGTTATTGCCTTGGGCTTCGAATGATAGGGCAAGTTGTTTTGTGTCGAAGGGCTCTTGATGTTCGTCATTATCATCGTTCTTTTTGAGCTCTGTACCTGTCAATTCGTGTTCTTGGTCTTGCTGGTCAAAAGGAAGATTTGGGAATTGCTGCAGCGACCGCTTCTTGTTGCCCTTGTTTTTGTTCCACGTCAGTTTCATCTCTCTGCCCCTCGCTCTGTCTCACCCCCAACTTTCTCAATTTCTCGGGACAAAACGGGGTGGAGACAAAAAGCCTCCTCGGTTCGAAACTTGTACCTCAACCATCGCAACCTCTTACGCTTCTTGCTCTAGTCAGTTGGAAATGGGCAGCCCAGTATGGTAACTAGCTGGACCCCTTAATCATACTAATATGGCCTACTATTTGTAAGGACGGGCCTGCCCCAAAACCCTATCATAATGTTGATGTACATTTGCTGTGTCCACTATAGAATATTTAAGTTATTAGATTATAATATTCGAAAATTCTTGAACAGCGCCCATGGCCTAATGGATAAGGCGTCTGACTTCTAATCAGGCGATTGTGGGTTCGAGTCCCACTGGGCGTGCGCCGCTCAGCGCTTTTACAGCGCTCAGTTTTTTTTTTTTTTTTTTAAATTTAATATTAGTCTGTTTGTGTTCCGTCTTCCTTCTCTTTTTCTAGATTGAAGAGAGCTACCAATGATTTTCGATTCGTCCAATCAGTTTCCTAGAAAACCTCTTGTGGCGGGGAATGTACTGTTGAAGACTGGTGAAATTCAAGATTCATGAGAAAAGGAAATGAACGATAATAACGGTAAAAAATAACTAATTGAAGTAAAAGCGTCATCGTGGAAAGTGATTTGGTGAGCGTGGGGCACATGTTTCTTTAAAATTTCCACGCATCGTGATCAGCTACATGATACTCTGTGTCAACATCTGTGTATCTGATACGTCCTTTCGTCTTTTGCTTTCAACGGTGTCGAGAATATGAACATCTTCATACATAATTTAATTTGATTCGGTGAAAATAAGATATTCTTCGAATCTTTACCTGTATTACTTACTGAATCTAAGAAATTATTATTATTATTATTATTTCGGCACCCCCTAAATAAATATTGCCTATTGCTAACTAGAATGTTTTAGGGTTGGTGAACACATGAATGATCCGTTGGCTGCTGACATAGGAAAAATGGACCAAAATTAATTAGGTCTATAAATGGATGGCAAAAATTTGGTTCCCAAATTCCAAGAACCTAATTAATTATGTGCATCTACTTGTACCATGTACCCGTGTAGGGCTCACGCGGTTTTTGGCTTCAAATATCTAGCTACTAGCTAGAGTTTTATGTGAAAGAATTTGGGCCGACTATTGTTTTCTTTGTCTTCACATTCCCATAAAATTCCACAGAAGGCAATTAAAGTCCCACATTTACTTCCCCGAAAGCTCTCTGTTGTACGCACAGTCTCTCAGACATAATCATCGCAGCTATTAGGCCACTGATCTCATTCGGATTTTGGCTTTGTTTCTAAAATTAGACACCGAAGAATTTAATTATGGGGCAGAAACTAGGAGAGGAAATGGCCAGAGCCGAGGTGGCTGCGCCGAGATTCACTGCCAAGAAAGGAGGAATCATTCCGCCCAAAAGGAAGTCAGTGAAGAAGATGATAGGTACTGAAATAGCCCAGTGTGTTTCTTCTCTTCTCCATTTATGCTGCCTTTCTTCCAAATTTTCCGAAGGCCCATCTATTAACCCTAACAATAATAGTTGCCCGAAAATAGAAAATTAAAACTAGGGCATCAAGCTCATATGTTAATGTACCAAACCATCAAAATTTCACACTATATATAGCTTGTTTTATAGTGAAAACCACCTACCTATGTCCATAACCCCTCAGTTAACTTTTTATTTTTATTTTTTTAACTTCTACTTCGTCTTGTATTGTTTCAATTATTATATCAAATTTCTTGTGATTGGAATTACATGTAGGCATGTCATGTACTATTTGTACTAGGCTAGCAGCAATATCAATACAATACTTATCATACACTGATGGAGTAAAAATTAAGTACATTTTTATTGCATCAGTTACCATTATAATTAGTAATTGCGCTTGTACGGAAGTTGTTCGTTTCAGCTTTCTTTTATTCACACTATTTGTCAATTCGTGTCCCTTGATCTACCATTTTCAAGCAAAAAGTTGGTGTTAGTTAATTTGTGAGAATGATCGATACAGAGAGAGGCAAACACATTAATAATTTCACTTTACTCTTTAAAATTAGGCCCCATCATAGCATATCTTTGAGACATCTGGGTCATTCTTTGAGGACGTACAAAAATTTAGTCGGGGTCACATTGATGACTGATCCATGATCTCTAAAAGTACAAAAAGAAATAATTTTTTTTTCTCGGTCCATATGCAAATGATTTGCATTACTTAACAAACTTTTTTTCTTTTTGTTGGATTTTGTTCTTTTCCATTCTATGACACAATTTATTTCTTTTTCAATTTTTATATTTCTGTCTAATTTATTAAATAAAGTTCAACATAAATTAATATGGACGGACTATTCTAACTATTAAACTATATGTGCGGTTGGTGACTACTTTAACAGAGTACGTGGATAATCAAGCTGTTGGCTTCTTAATTTCATGGGTTGGAAGTTTTGTTAACAATTTAATGATTTATTGATTTATAATCGAAGACGATAATTTTCATCGAAGATAGATTCCTAAAAGCTAAAGCAACTAGTAAGTAAGCTAACTGGTAAAATTCGAATCGGTCTTTGTATGAATGGAAAGCAGTGGTGATTTAGAACTTTGACCATAATCAAGGCCAAGTAACTTTCAGCTTTTTGTAATGCCTAAAACCCATCATTCATCGACAAAAATTAATTTCTTACAGTAAAATAGTAAAGACACAAAAAGTTGAAAGCTTAATAAAGTATTTTTTTTCAACTACATATAGTTGTGGAGAAATGATTTATTTCGATAAGCAATGGTGGGGTTTTTGATGATTAATTTTTCCTACTTCTGTTTCTATAAAAACATTTTTGGCTGGCTATATATGGATTTTTTTCTTCTTTGGTTTTTATGACAAATATAACGTATCGAATGATGGTCATTTTTTTCTTCTTTTCGTTCTATTACTTGACTAGTCTTTATCCAGATTTTATGTTAATTGACAAAAAAGTTAACCTAGAAGACGATCAGTCCAACACCACCTAACTCAAACTCCAGTGGAATGTGATGGCCACTAAAGAGAAAAGGAAACATCACGGAAGCGCACTATCAAACTTCACCAATTCGTGGGTCTCTTTCCAATTTAACCGTGATCTTCTTGTGTATATTTATGAATCCTGATCTCTATAATCATCAACAACCACATATTTGCTACCAACTTCTTTGAAGTCGTTCAAATGAGGATGAAAGTGTGGACAATTTTGACTTTTTCAATATATGCAACAACGTAGCTAGCCAAGATTGGTGATGGATTTGTTCATCCTTAATCATCTGGCTATGAGTATGTAATATCTCGTTAATTAATACAATTTTCAATTCAATAGTAATGTGAATGATCGATCAGAAGTCTAGTTGACCAGACAATATCTCTCAGTAATTATATGCCTCTTTAATTAGAGAAAATTCCTGTAAGCTTCTTATATATGTCTAAATGATCATTAGCCCGTATTTTTTAATAATTTACAAGTTGTAGAAAACATTTTCAAGTGAGTAGAAAACATTTTCAAGTGAGAAGAAAACAAAAGGGAATCAAGATAGAAATTGTAGGAGTCTATGGCCATTTTTCAATGTTTAAAGAGAGTAATTATATTTGGGAACTTAATTCATTCGTACAGTTCCTAGGGACCACCTTCTTCGCGAAACAAAAGTGTACGCAGTTCAAGGTTGATTTGTCTGATAATCTGCAAATGTTTTTACGCAATGCAAGCCGGCCCTGCTTCACTCTCTTTAGGACCCTTTAACTAGAAACCACTAGTTTATTGAAAGTACTTACCGGAAGCTTCTCTCCAATTCTTGATCTTTAATTATTTTTTACTGTTAAATTAGATTCTGAAATCCTGTATTCAGTAAACTTTCACTTGTGTGTGTACTTTTGAAATTGATCAGGAAAACAACTCTCGTAGCAGTTTCTTAGAACTTGACTAAACATGACTGTAGATTGTAAACCCCAAGTGACAATCCATGCTCAAGCTAAAGCTAGAAAACTTATACAAGAAAAAGAACATTGAATCCAGGCATATTAGTATCTTTTGGGACATCCCACTGTTCAAACTCAAACAAGAAATTTGAAAAGTTGTTTGTTTGTGGGGCAGCTTATTGCATTATCCTTATTTGTCTTCATAATTTTTATTGGTCTTGTAGCTAGCTAGGTATGATCATTGCCATCCCATTTAATTATGATATTCTTTTGGGTCGCCTCTGAACCTAGATCTAAGATTAAGATATGTGCTTGAAATGACCTCTGGAAATTGTCTCCTTTCCATCTTTAATCTTTACTCCTTTTTTTTTTTTTTTTTGGTTTTTGGGGGCCGGGGTGTTGTTCCGCACGTTCAAAGATCTTTAATACTATTTTAATTTATTAAGTTAATGCATGGCCCTGGTGCTCATATGCTTGATTTAGATAAATAATTGACGATAAGGTTGTCTAAAGCAGATGACATGGGGAGAGTTTCATTTTATTTTTTTTATGGGTTCGAATATTAGAGAAAAGTTGAGCAATTAGGTTGGCTTGTGAACTGTGTCAAAAGCACCAATGGTCGATTAGACAAAGAGATATTAGAATATGTTAGCTTGGGTATAATTAGGAAAAGACTAAGTTACAGTCATATATAATTTACGTTTTTTACATACAACACAGTAATTAATTATTGACACTATATTATATATGAGAGGCATAAATTACAGATAACTGTAACTTAGGTTATTCCGTACAATTAATATCTAATAATTTTTAAATAATATTTTATTAAATGATTAATTGGTGATTATGTTAGTTTCAAAGAGATAATATAATTACATTCATGTAAACTTTTTTTTTTAATACATAAGGCTATTACTTAAGAATATAACTCATATTATATGAGATTATTATTTAAAAATATAACTCATTATATGAGACTACTAATGATATTCACAAATCAGACTATTATTAAAACTAATTTATTTTATTTTTTATAAAACACCGTTTATATTTTACCATTTCTAATATTTAAAAGACATCTACTTCACTTATATCTTAAAAAAAATAACTTTATTTAAATTGAAAAAAAAAATAAATCGCTATAACCTGACAACTGAAAAGTCATGACTTAACTGACCTTAAGCCAAGGAAATCCAATTTGACACATAATACGAGATATCAAAAGTTTTAACATAAGTTTGAGGGGAGACCATAATTATAACTATATACTAATTTAAGATGATTGGCACTTATATTATAAATAAAAAAGCAGGAGATATTTTTGTTTAATAGAAAAATTTTGGTCATTTTCAAATTTCTGACGAAGCAGCTATATCGGTTCTTTTCACAATCAATCAATTATTACGATCCCTCACTTTATGTTAATTGTTCAAACGCTCTTTCAACTTTTTCTTTTCTGTTCAAGGATGAAATAATAAAATGATCAAAATAATGTGATAGGCTGATAATTAATTAAGTCCAATACAGACAAGAAAGTTTTGAAAAACTTCTTGGAAATGTCGATCTATAGCTTTATATCATTGACCAGAACAGATAAAAGCATTTGCTGTCTTGAATTTCCTATCAGCTTTGCTGTCTTGAATTTCCTATCAGCTCCAGCTTGATCTCAATGTGTCCTTATTAACGTATCAAGTACAATCATTTACTGTACTCCCGTTCAAAATCTTTGAATCCCTTAATTTTGAGTTGTAAAATTTGATTTTTCCCTTTGAAGCGTACAGCCTAGCTAGGTAGGATTACAAAACCATTTGATTAAGCTATAAATCTAGAGATTGAAATTTAATCAATTATATATTAAAATGCAAACCTAATATACAGTAACAATTGACTAAACAACATTGTTAACTTGGTTTTAACTCAGCCAAGAAATGTCCAAGAAACTTCCTAGCTCGAAATTATTTATAACTAAAAGGCTTTAATAATATAATTTTATGACCATTAGTAATTTAGTTAGAATGTGACAATAAGTTGCTCAAAGTAATTAATTTCCAAATGAAAATAAAGACAGGGAGTCATGACCACCTTGCCACAATATTACTAAAGACATATATATACGTATATATGTATGTGTGTGTGTTTTCTCTAGTGTTAATAGCCTCATATTATATATATATATATACATGTAATGTAAACACATTCTTCAAACCATGGGATTTAATAGATTTATTTCTAAATAAACTATAAAGTAGTGCGGTTTAATAAAAATAAAGAAAGTTAAAATTTTATTTCTATTAAACTCCATATTTAAAAGTGTATATACATGAAAATAATAATAATAATAATGACATTCGCATTAGAGAAATCCTATATATTTACATATACACATACATGATACATGGTTGGAGATTTTAATAATGTAAACGATATTGCGTTGATTAGATCATAAATACTTTTGATTGAGGTTTTTTACCAAGAAGTTCATTTGAACTACTTATTGGTTTAATATACATCTAGGATCTATATAAATTATTGTTCAAATTTACAAGTAATTCCGATTTCAGTTATTTTTCACGACGATTCCGGTGTTTAATTTGTTTTGAGAGACGATTTTAGATGGGTATCGTAGAAAAACTTTCCTTTGTAGTGGTAAATTTTGGATGCTGGTCAAGTTTACCGCAGCAAGGAATTTACCATTGAAAAAAAAAAAGTCAAGTCTCAAACGCAGGTTGTGCCAAAATTTGAAAATCAACGCACTGACTTTTTACATTGAATATTTTGTCACGTCCTCACATAGTTACATTTAATAATCAACAAAAGCCAAAATCTCGACGGCTAGCAGAATCTTCGTACAGTTAGATTTTTCTGCAAAAATTACGTAATTTCAAACTTTCCTAGCTCCGTTAGAGCACGCACCCCTTTGGCAACTGAGTATCGACTCTCCACGAAAGAAATTTTTTGTTTTCAGTTTGATAAATTTCTCAGAAATTTCTCTCATTGGTCGTTAAATTTTCTGTTCCGTGTGTGGAATTCAAGTTTCAGAAGAGAATAAGATGACCAACGTTGATAGAAATGTTTGAGGCATCATCATCGAAAGTGATTTCTGGTGGGACAGATAGCTAGCGAACTTAATTTCTACTGCAATTCCCAGTGTACATACCGTGTTTGTGGGTGGCTGCGGGTGTGTGTGTGTGCGCGAGCGCGCGCGTGTGTGGATTGTGTGTATTTATCATCGTTTTTAACTTTGCATAAATATTATCGTTAATTGTCAACTACTGAACCTAGTTATTAAAGCCTTTGTTGATGGATGAATCATGAATCGAGACCAGACCCAAAACGACCGTATTTTCGTTTCCGTGTCCAGCTTTCGAAATTATTCATTTAGGTCCAACTCAGGTTAGTGACTTAATCAGTTTAGTCCACGCACGTGATTCTCACGTGAATCGCTTGTGTTGAATAAAATCAAAAGGCCGTTATTGGCCGTTAAAGAAGCAGAGTGATAGCTGGTGATTATTAATCTCCAACAAAATCTCCTATTTATAGCTGATTTACCGCCTTTCTTTAGATAAAGATTTATTCTACATTTACTTCTTGGATCAGTGAATTAGAATTTGGAATCCAATAATTAATGATATTTACTTTATAAAAATAGAATAAAAATTAAAATCAGAATAATGGAATTCACCATTATTTAAAAATGAGGAATGAGAGATTGATTCCCATAAGAAGGTAGGAATGAATCTTCCATTATCTAGAGTTTTTATTTTATCTCATTAATATTTTAATATTTCTAATATGCCCCTCCTTTATATTATTATTATTATTATTATTATTATTATTAATCAAAATAAAAATAATTATTATAATTAATTCATAAATTATTATTATTAATTAATTAATATAAGTATTACTATCAATTAATATATTAATACATTATTAACAACATTATATTAATAATTATAGTTTTTGAATAAATAATCACAATAATTAAATATTATTACTAATTAATTAATATATAATAATAATAATAATTCATATATTATTAATTAATTATTATAATTATTATAACTTTTGAATAAATAATCACTATAATTAAAATATAAATAATAATTATGAAAATAATTCATTAAATATATTTTAGTAATTTGTTATAATCTAACTCATTCCAATTCTGATTTCAAGATAAAGTAATCACATTAATGCAATTCAACTTATTCTGATTTTTATTCTTGTAGTTCAAGTAAACAATTTATTCTGATCCTCATGTTTTATTCTTATTCTAATTCATTCTTATTCTTGCCCATTATGATTAAAGCTCATTTTGATTTCAGTTTAATAGATGTAGTATTAGAGATATAGAAAATGAAATTCGAGAAAGTTTCCTCTTGAGATAAGCTCTATATGGTACTATAATAAAAATCTGTTATAATAGTTCAGAAGTTAAATTCATTTCATATCACATTTATATAATGAAAGATTTACATTCTCTTAAGTATTTTTGTCAATATTATTATTTAAAAACTTTATTTAGTTATTTACGATGTATTATTAAATTTTATTTCATAATTATATTTTTTTCTTAATTAACCATGGCTTTAAGACACCACATCTTAATAATACAAAATGGAACGTTGTTTTTTTTAGTAAGAAAATATTTTATAATCTTAAAATTTTTTAAGTCAGTGAAGCAATTGATTTGACTCATTGATGGAACTAGGCCACATGGTAGGTTAACCACCAAAATTTTGTGTTGCATGTGTTGCTGTAGTTGATTTCTTTCGTGTTTTATGATCTATTTGTGGTTTTGTCATCTTGATATCATTCTTGAGTGTTCGATTCTGGTCTTAGAGGGTTTCACTTCCGAGTATCAGCAAACGGAATTCTACAGCATTTGTGTCACTTTGCTTGTTTTTCCCCCTCTTACTTCATTTGAGTTTGAGACCCAAAGCATTTTGGTGAACATGATATTTGCTTAATTTTTAATGCATGCACTGTTAATTCTTCAATGATAAGATAGATTGGTCCGTTCTTTAACCTTATATAAAAATATTTTTTTTGGCTCACATTGATTCAAATCTCCCAAGTACAAAGCAATTGAATTTTAATTTTTCATCCTATATGCACTGTATTTTGCTTAGTTAACAACCAATTTTTTTGGTGTGTTTTTCCATTCTATCAACACTAAAACTTTCATCATTTTTTCATCTTGATATGTTTCATTAATTTATTAAACAGTTAAACTAAAATATAAATTAGTATTGACGGAATGGTCAACTCTATGTGACGACAACTTAATAGAACATAGAAACTAATTTGTTGCTTTTTAATTTCATGGAAAGACTTTGAAGAATGTCCAAATATAAAATTGAATGAATCATTAACATATGTGGTCTATTTGGTTATATAGTATGATACGATGATTTCCATCATACCAAGTTCCCAAAAGTAATTACTCAATGAACTTAAGACGGATATCCATCTTTGTACGAATGAAAGCGATGGTGATTTAGAACTAGATCTTTGACCACTATCAGTTGCTGATCACCATTAAATACGCGGATCAATGTTTCATTTTTATTAGCACCGCTATTTGAACAGCATGAAGATAGAAATATAGATATATGAGAACTATTCATTCTACAAGAATGCTATAACATATAAAATGATAGTGTTATTTCGTTTCTGTCATGCAGTGTTCAAATAACGTTTTTTTATTTTTATTTCTATAAAATGGTAGTAAGATCATCAAATAACATTAATGATCATTATCTTCAAATTTTGGCTGTGATTTATTCACAAAGCAATACAAAAAATGTGATTCAATTGTCAAAGTTTGGATGTTCATTTATGCTCTTCCTTGATTCATCGGATTCTCCATTTTGTTTTTTCTTGTTAGATGGTGAGAGATATAGGATTTCAACCTAAGGCTGATTATATTTCAAGTGTAGAATAATTTTCACATGAAGCTGATTTTTTTTTTTTTTAACCTCTATTGATGAGTTCTGAAAGTTGTTTTCTAAGAATCATCTCTTCGGGCTTCCATATCCTTGCTTTTTCTCTGCTATCTGGTAAGTAAATATATGCTCTTTTGTTATTCATCTGTTTATGAAGAAACCATTTTTAAGTTGTATTTTGATACAAATTTCTCTATTTAGATCTGAAGCATGTGCTGATATGTTAACGCAGTATACTGAAATTACTGTTGTGTGTAGTTTGCTTGTGATTGCACCGAAGTGGATATATATGTTGCCGTTGGTGATATGTATGAGCACTGATACTTGCTCCTTCCTAGCTCCAAGCTCTTCTATAGCTGATTTGGTTTTGTGTTCCAATAGGTTGTGATTAAAACCTTGTTACCAGACACAGCCATCCCCTTGTTAATTGTTTGTTGACGATCCGAGTTATAAAAATTTCAACATCTTATGAAAGAAACCATCATTGTAGTGGAACACTCTCAGCAACTTGCCACCTATACTAGGGATAGCAATGGGGTAGGTGTAGAGGTAGAGAGGTCCACCACATTCCCCACTTTATTAAAAAATTTAGTAAGATGAGGATAAGAAATCTCCATTACCTATTTATGTATTTTATAATAAGTATAGATCCATAATCTCAATAAATTAAAAATTTAAAATTTAAATAAAATCATCACCATATTATAAAATTGATAATTTAAAAAAATATAAAAATTTAAAATAATATCTTGAAATAATATCAAAATTAAAAAATATTTAAGGAGGGTATTACCTTGAGAGAGAAAATAAAGTAAAATAATTAATATTTTAAGATTGAATAAGAATTATATTGTAAGATTTTCTTTCAAGATAGTAGGTAAAAGGTAAAAGAAAATATCAACCAATATTGTAACTAATTAAAAAATTATTAAAATAAAAATTAAAAGTATTTGTATATAATGAGGATTGAAGTGAAGGTAGAGTGAGAAGTATAAAACCAAATCTATTCTTTCAAAAATATAGGGATTATTTTTTTCTCCATTTCCTGCCCTATTTCCCAAATTCTAACAATAATTAGCATGTCTTATGAAAATGTTTCAAAAAACTACTTCTCAAATTCTAACAATATGGTTATTAACAATGATTCTCAATTTATCTCGATAATAGCTTTTTAAAATGATAAGTACATGCCATATTTCAACCTGTGCAGTCCTAATAATCCAACTGCACTGAAGTATTGGGGGCCGTTAACACATATCAACTATTATTATGGCATATTTCTGTTTTATTACTAATTGAATGCAATTTTAACTTATTCAGTCCTTATGATCCAACTACACTAAATAAATGAAGAACATGAACTGCAAGACTGGTTAAATAGTTAAATAGTATGTTAATTTTTGGAGTTACCAAATCATAATTAAATAGTTAAGATATGTTATTGGTTTTAGCAATTGTTGAGTTCATTGCCATTTCTCTCACTTGCTGTCCTGAGGATAAAAAATGTTTGCCTTTTCGCCTTAGTTCAATTTGAGTTTAATGCAAATATCCAATAGAGTTCACAATCATGTATTGATTTCTCTGTTTCTGTTTTGTACCGTGTGCTAATTTTCTCATAGATTCTAACATACGAATTCTATGAATTTGTTGCTGCAACTTGCTTGTTTGAAATTCTACTGAAAATAAACAAACTTAATTAATAACTAATTTTCCGTTTTGCTCTTTCAAAAACAAAACAAAAAAGAACATTCCTCTCTGCATTGATTGTAGTTGATTTTGACACAGAATTTTGGTTAACTTGGAGTATTAAGTAATATGGGGGCAATACAATATGAGACACAAAAAATTAACGTGGTTTACGTCTATGGGTAAAAAAAAGATAAATATTTTATTAAAATCATGCGTACAACTAACTTTTTCTTTAGTCCCATATATTATGATGGGAAACCTCTACTTTTATAACTTTCTACTGATAAAATCCTTTTTATAACTTAAACTCTATTTAATTCTCCTCTATCTCTTAGAATTTTAATTATAATATATTTTTACCTTTTAGGTCGCGTCTTTATTAGACTCTATTTAATCTACTTTTGAATCAAGCAATGTTTTTTTATTATCGACTTTATTTTATTGAGCTTGACTTCTCAATAGTATTTTTATTTGGATTAAACTTTTCTCATGCGGTCCATAATCTAAGAATATATCAAGACCTCATGACTTTTGCTATCTTCTACACATGGACTCGTGGACCACAGCACTGCTCTCTGGAAGCACAACTCTTCTGCTCCCGCTTTGGGGGTTTATAGTTTCTGTTCTTGGGGAGCATAGAGCACACTTCCTACTGCTCCTCCCGCAAAACTATTGCAACTCCTCCACCAAGACTCCTGCAGCCCCTTCTTTAAGATTCCTACTCTTGGGGAGCATAATTCCTGCAGCTCCTCTCTTAAGATTGCTCTTGAGAATAATTCATATAGCTCCTCCCTCAAGATTAAACATAGTTCTTGTAGTTCCTCCATTAAGATTCCTACAGCTTCTCCCTTATGATTCTTACTTTTCAGGGAGCATAATTCTTGTTACCCTTGGGAGGACAATTTCTGCTCCGTAAGAAGCATGATTATGCCATATTTTATTGACTCCGTATTATTTATGCTTGCTCCATTTTTTTCTCACACACTTTAACTATCTCATTTTTCCTACAATAGTTAAGATTAGTTGACATTGCTTTTGCTACTTTTGTGCAATGCTATCAAAATTAGTAAAGGAGAAAGTGGTGGACAACATGCTTCTAAACCTGTCATTTCATTCTTTCACTTGTATTCAAATTAGACCTAGAAAGTTTTGATAATTGGGTTATACTTCATATGCATTTTGAGTCATTAAAGGAAATGCTTTTATGATTAGTTGGGTTTCATTTTCGCCGCATTTTTCATTTTTAGAATAAACTTTTGTAAAGAGTTGCAAAGGCTTTAGGATTGCATGGGTTAGGAAATTTAGAACATATATATCAAATTTGTATTCTCGAATGGGGACTCAAGTGAGAATTCCAGCCCACCAATTAGTCGAATTTAATGAGCTTGGGTTCGACAAAGTAAAGAGGAGTAAAGCTATTGGTACCCTTTTATTACTCTCATAAAACCCCACTTTAAATAAAATTATAATTACATACATATAAGAATTAAATATATATAAAATTTTTTTCTCAACAAATTACTTACATTCACAATCAATCCTTCTTCTTTTTTTTCTACTTGTTACTTCCTATAGAACTAATATAAATTGCATAAATTTGGAAAAATCTGTACTTCTTTTTCTATTTCTTATTGATTAAATATGTTTATACTTGAGATTGCTATCAAATTATAATCTAAAATATATATAATTTAAGTTAATGATTAACATTCAAAAATTTACCACAAGAAAAACCTTTATTTTGTTTGTAAGGTAACAATAAGATTGCAAAAGAGGAACCAAAAAAAAAAATCAAATGAAGAATAGACGAGTGTATTTGGAAAAAGAGAGAGAGAGAGATATTTTCAGAAATAAAATAAATATAATTAAAAAAAGGATACCTATAGAGTCTACAAAGTGAAAGTTAATTTTTTAAATTTCGTACGTAAGTGTAAATAGTAATAAAGTGTTTAAAAAAATTACAGTGTAAGTAGCTTCAATTGTAAATTTAATAAAATCGCTTTAACTTCCAAACCATAGTTACAAATATAGTCTTTACAAATATTTTAATGTAAGCCACATCTCCACCAATAACAATACCACGTATTGCTAAACACTTTATTGCAAATCACAACTCCCAAACAATGATACCAAACAAAGTGTAAAGGCTAATTTGGTAATGTTGTATTTTTTAAAATTATTATGATTAGTTATGTTATAGAATTAATCAATTTTGAAAAGAATTAATTAAACAGTTGGTAGATTTTATTTTTTAAAAATACTATGAGTTTTAAAAATAATCATATGTATTTTGTATATCTTACTTTTAAACTATTGTCGGAATGCAAATGATTGAAATAGATATAATATTAAATAATATTTTTGTACACATTTATAAATATGTACATATAATTTTTTTAAATTGTGTATATGTAATAATTGATTTTTGAAATAAATATTCTTTTATTTTTTATTTTATTATCATGATATAATTAATAGTAATAATAAGTCTTTAAACTTAATAATTGTATTTTCTATTTAAATAGGAAAAATTTTATACTTGTATACACTCAAAATCAAATTTTAAAAAGCTACTCCTTCCATCCTCATTACTCTGCCTGCCATGAGCTGTTCCATCACTGGGCTTTGGGACATCTTGGTTCTCCACTGGGGCTCTCCCGCCAAGCCTCCTCTGTTCCTCTCTCAACTTATGCAGAACAGTTGTGAGGGTTTCCATTTGCCTTTCCATCCGCGCCATTTGCTCATGCATTGCCTATCCCTTGTCTCATTGGTTATCTCCTACAAGGTGGCCAAGTCATTTACTCCATATCCCGACCTTTAAATACTGCTATCTCCAACGTTCATGTTTACTTACACTTTTCCTAAGAGTAGGTCTACTTTCATTAACTTGCTTTTGGTGGGAGTAGCTTTTTGTCCCTTCCTGATAGACAGCGCCAAAATCTCGATGTTGAAATCTAGTCGAGCTGTGTAGCGACTAAATGATCACCTCAACACTTAAATTTGTTTAATATGAGACAAATCCTATTTACATCTTCTTGTTTCAACACTTAAATTCTTTCGATGACTAACAAATCTACCTACGTTCACAACAAATAGTTAGATGGGGCATTGGATTTTTTTGGGCATGGCCCGTCCTGTACTCAAGTTAATTTTTGGGCCTGCGGGAAAAAAGTTTTGCCACAACTTAAGTGGCTTAATTTTGTTTGCCTTTTTAATAAGAAAGCTTTTTACTTATTTTATTTTAGAAAAATTAAACGAGAGAGGTTGAATAAAGAAAGATACTACGAGTTCAACCAAAAAAGAAAAGAAAAACCTTACTTGATTGGGGCTTTTGCTTTTATAGGTACGCAAAACCATCGCCCCGATATTGATGGATGATCGTAAGTAGATGCACTTCATGATCGTGCATGGAAGCACTACATGGTCGTTGGTGAACTAGCTTCATGCCCCGATGTCTCAAAAAATACCACAGTTAGCCTTTAACCAAGCCCTACAATTGACTTGGTGCAGATTCTTTCCTCGCATTAACCAACTGACCATACATGCTTGACCTTCTGTACACAAGAAGAGGAGATCCCTGTGTGAGCAAATCTCCTTGCGCCTTAACTAAAGAGAGCATAATTCGCACGAGGCAACCTCTAGTCGTGCTCACTTTTTACCCCCCTGATAATGGATATATAAACTATACTTTTCAATGCACACTTTGTTGATTTAAAGAATATTTGAAATAACAAAATATTAAAATAAAAATCACATCAAATTGAGAATATATGTAAATCTAGATAGTTCAGTTATGTCCTATTGATTTACAAAAATACCGAGAAATAATCGAAGTTTAAAACTTATACAACGGCGTTGAAATTGAAAATATTATACAACTCAAGTCTTCCTGAAAAAGTTACGAGAGACTCATGCACATGTAAATAATGAGAGATTCACTATTACTAATGGGTTTGTTTTTGTGACTCAGAGCGGTAAGTTCTAATAAATAGGATTTGATTGAAGAAAATGGCTCTTTTTTAAAAATCTCTTCTTTGTGGAGTATATTTGATTCCTTTTGCTTGCACACAATCCCCACCCTCGTTCCAATTTCCAAACGGATTTGGCCATGTATTAATGTTTCGTCTTTTATTTTATTAAATTGGGAAATTCGAGTGGTGTGAGAGAGAAGAAGGGAAGCAAATATTTTTAAAAATAGAGGAAAGAAAATAACTTTTAAGATTAAAATTAATAGTCACATGTTTCATTATTATTACTTAATAATTACACGCGAGATTATGACATGAAACATTTAATCTACTTCAGAATTTCTCCCAGAACGACTTTACTGGGAGTAAAGAATTTACCTCTCAAAAAAGTTGAAAATAAAAAGTAAAGTTTGACCGTCAAACGCGCCGCAAAACGCGAAAATCAACGTAGGTAATTTTTACCTTAAATTATTGTCACTTTCTTGCATTTAATCATTAACTAGTTACCCTGAATCACGATATCAACGACCTGAAGTGTATCCAATCGTGCGGTTGAAATTTAAAAAGTGGAAATTTGCACAATTAGTATGGAAATTTGGAAATGCTATATTCAAGCTTTTCAACTGGATTCTAAGTTGTCGGCCGTAATTATGGAAATTTAAATCAAGGATTTGCTTAGCGATAACGTAGCGGGCTCCATAAATCATTACCACGTGGATCTCAATTAGATATTTTCAGTTTCCGATAAACCTTCTTCTTGCCTCTCGGTGCGAATGGGACCTTGCTTCACTTTCTCCATGACTCGATGGTCTCCCATTAATTTCTTTCTAATCTCCGATGTTTACTTAAAGAGTGTTCTGTTATATATAAATTCTGAATTCTTCCATTCATTAAAGTCTTCGCCTGTGTGTGAACGTTTAAGATTGCAGCAGTTACTTAGAAATTCGCTAATGAAAACCGCGTGTAGGATGTAAATGCCAAATTGACCCATGATTAAGACTCAAGATTGAAAAAGTTTACAATAATAACATGAACATTGAACCCATGCATATGGCCATATGGGCATATTTTTTGGGACCATATTTTTCAAACTGAAAGCAATCGTAAAGTCGTTTGTGGCCAGGGGCTGCTTCATTACACGTAATTTTTCTCCAGCACTTGCATCATCTTTCTTGCCTTCATTCCCAACCCCCCTATCACTAATTTTTTTTTTTTTTTGTGAGGAGGGGATCTTATTGTTTGTGTGACTAATTTGATACATATATGATATGTGTAATTAAATTTAATGCAACCATCATTTATACAATGATATTTTTAAATAAATAATAAAAATATTCTTGTTATAGTATTATTTATTTATTGTATGGATGACACAATATTTCTAATGTATTATAGATTTTCTAGTATGTGTGATCAATTATCCATCATTCTCTCATTTAATTGATTGTGAAACTCTGCTAGAAATTGGATCAAACCATGGCCAATTGTTCAAGTCAACGAATAGCAAAAGTTTTCTAGAATGCATTTCAATTTTCAAGCATTAATTTTATAGTTGAATCTGAGTTCATCTTTGGTTTTTGTTATTTACTATTCTCTCTTTCTTTTATTTATTTATTTTTTAACATTGATTTTTGGGGTACAATTGACTCGACTGATTTTATTAGACTAACCATTTTAAACATGGAAGAAAAAGGAGCTATAATAGCTATAACCAGACTCGTTCTTTTCCAATTTAAGTTTGGAAATTTGATGTTGCAAGCATTGCAAGTTTAGGCTTAGAAGAATCCAAATTTATTATTTATAGTTATGTGAGGTTTGGTGTTACCATGTTGTCCAATTCACCAACTCCATTTTGCTACAGAACAAGAGTAATGAATATGCGCCATTATTAATTTATTGATAACAATCTATTAATTAATCATCGATGAGAACGTGGACATGCGTGCTATCAAAGTCTTTCGCGAGCCCACGACCAGTCCACAATCAATAATTGTGTCGTCATTCGCAATTGCACATCTCCTTGTGTACCAGGTCCCACGATATATCAAATCTCGATGCCGCATGCCTTCTATATACACATTTATACCTCTGAAAAAATTTCATTCTTAATACATTAGACATATTCTCAACATTCATCTTTCTAAAAGATGGTACAGAGGCTAGGTGAGCAGTTGGCCGGAGCCGGTGCCGGAATAGCACCGAGATTTACTACTAAGAAAGGAGTAGTAATTGTGGCGAAGAAGAAGTTGGTGAAGGAGATGATCTTTGTTGAATTACTCCAATCTCTTTCCCCTCTTCTCCATTTTTGTTGCCATTTTCTACCTTCGCAGAAGAGCCATCCAAAGAAGACTAGTTGCTTTAGGATGGCAAAAGTGTTAATTTCCAAGTTAAAATGTGAAGAGGATGAATTTAAGTCGTCTAGTTATTATTATACACGGTTAAGTTCTATATATGTGTATCAATAAAGGGATAAGCTAATTTAAAACATTATATTGTAATGATGCAACCCTCCAATTTTGTGCGACAAAATTCTCAAATTCTTTTGAAAAGTGAAAAATTAAAAAAAAAAAGAATCTCAAGTTTTTGCTTAAAGATCCCGACTTAGCACTTACGTGATATAATGGAAACTTAGGATCTTTGAACAAAAATTTGGGACGTGAGTGGATTTTGCAACGGAAAATTCGGAGGCCTCTATATAATACAATCGGCTGTATTGTAGCATGATACGTGTATAAAACATACATACATGTTATTACTATTTTTTGTTGATTAATTTCCCCCGGAAATTGTTCCCTTTCCTTTATATTTTTTTTCTTAATATTATTAAGCACCGGTAATAATTAATCATGAGTTGTTATAGAGAAAAATTTTTATGAAAACCAAATTTGTTTAAAATTTAAATCAAATCTATAAAAAGTTTTTAAATAATTTTTTAGACCAAAATTTTCACTATCTACCTAATTTCTTTAAAAAAAAAAAAGATTGGCACTTTCTTAAACAATTTTAACGAATCATGAATGTGCATATTTTCCGTTACCAAAAGACATTTTGATCTTGTCAAATTCCATTTAATTAATTCAAACGGTTCTTGTCACAATCAATCAATTACGATGGCCTATCACTTCCATTTATGTTGATTGTTCAAACGCTCTTTCCATTTCAACTGTTCTATTCTATTCAAAGACGAATTAAAAATATATAATTAATCAAGGCCAATATAGGAAAGTTCTACAACAAGTTCTTGGAAATTATATCCCTGGCCTTGTCAGTAATTGGCCAAAAGAAAACAGGCAAGTACACCACTTTCGGAGTCCCACAAGGCTTTTCCTGCCTTAAATTTCCCATCAGCTGCAGCTTGCATGATCTTATTCCATATATGTTTGTCTCTATCAACATATCAATTACAGTGATTAATGGTTTCCCATTCAATTTCTTTGAATCCCTTTTAACTGGAACTGAAAACTTTTGAGTCCTTTTGAAGAGCAAAATATTTTGCAGCTTAGTAGACTCGGTATTGAAGGATTTCACCAAATCATCTGAGCCACGAAAATTAGAAACATAAAAAATTAATCAAGTATCCGGATGCAGACCGACTATTCAATCACGATTGACCAAACAACATTTGTTAGATTTCACCTTAGCCGTGAATTGAAAATGTCCGAGAAACTTCCTACTCGAAATTATTTATAATTAAAAGGAGTTAAAAATGTAATTATATGACTCTCATTGTAGTAGTTTAAAATTGTCATTGTAAGTTGCACAGAGTAATTTTTTTTCCAAATAAATTTAAAGCCAAATGAGTCATGCATATATACCATATTAGTATGGAGTAGTTCTACACATTTTAATTTTTTTTTCATCTCAAATAATGTAGTATTTATTTATTGACTGGTGAAATAATATAATTTATTCGCTTAAATCTTATACAAAATTACCAACTACTAAATAAATAACTCAGTATATGAGAAAGAATTTACGACAAAAATTTTGATATATCTATCTTTAATTGATTACTCTATGGGTATGACTGATATTTGGAATGAGTCAATGTGAGGCAAATGTTGATTGAGTAGCCTCCCTTTCACAGGCATATATGCACGGTTGGAGACTTGACCAAATAAAAAATGTAATTGTGTGGATTATGCTGACTATTGGCAGCTTTATTTTCTAATTTGATGATGCCAGATTCCCTTTAAATAAGTTCATTAGATCTCCGAAAATTGCATTATTTTTTTCTCATAAACCAATCAATAATTGGATCTAAATAGATTCTTGTTCAGTTCTTGAAAACTAAAATGGGGTTCATAGAAGATTATGTAATAAATTATAGGGACAAGACAATTAATTTATTAATAATCAATGTATTAGCTTAGGTAGCCATCTAACTAGTTCTAACTAAATCATGTGCAATTAATTAGAGTAAATATAATGTCAGCTAAAAAGGGTTTGCGTGGTAGTTTGTCATTGGTTGCTTCTTACGCGTTTAGGGAAAAGTGAATCCCAAAACGTCTCTATTTCATCTTTTTATAAACAGGGGGAAGAGTGGGCAGCTAGCTTTGAATTTGAAAATAAGAAATGGCTCAGCCGTAGCCTAAAGCCATACGAAACAAGATGAGCTTGTCCAAGAAAGAGCCCTGCTGGTTCAACTCAACGAAAGCAAGTATTTTTCCGGCCAAGAGAAGGTTAGTGAAGCGCTTGATATTTGATCAATTTCTTCAAGCTATTGCTTCTCTTTTTCGTTCAGCGCATTTTTTTCTTCCGCCGGAAACTCCAAATGTCAAGAGAAATAAGGCTCTCTATTAATTAATTTAGAAATAAAAATATTATTTTATAACTATTATGAAGATTAAAATATTATTTTATAATTAAATTTAAGATTAAAAATATTATTTTATAATTAATTTATTATTCATATTAAAATTAATAAAATTAATAAAAAAGTTAACTCTTTATAAATCTTTGAATATTTTAAAAAATATATCACTTTTTTAACATTTATCAAATATATATCATTTAAGAATAATTAACTAATTTTTTATTGTATTTTTGACAAATCGTGCATATTTAGTTAACCATTTAACAATAACAAGTTAAACAAATGACGATTTCAAGTGCCCCACAGACAGAATATTTTAATGGCCTTTTTTCTGCAAGAGTTTAATGGCATCCACACGTGGGGGTCGGAAAGCCATTTATTATCATGCTATTTCAAAAGAGACAGAAGCCCACGTTGTTGAGTTCTATTCGCAGTCAGCCGTAGAATTATTTTACTCATTTATTTTATACGCGCATGTGATTTTTTTTTTTCATAACATATTTCCTTTTTTAACTCACGAGAAGGAGACTAGCCCATTAAAATCAATAATACCAATTACTTTAAATAAATTAACGATTATTGCAATTTAATTACTTGGACGTCTCCATTAAAATTGTAGTAAAACATTTTTTTCTCTCTCATATGCTGACAGAATTCTCTCTCTAGCTCACTACATATTAAAAAAGTTTTAATTAATTAGGTTGTCGGTCCATTTCTTATTGTTTGTTTGAGAATTGATTTATTGTTGGACTTTGGTGAAACATATGACTAACAGAAATGAATGATATTCATCATTTATGGCACTACCCATACAAATCTTGTGCCGATTTTGCTGGATGGAGTTTTGTTAATTAATTAATGAACTAATTGGAGGCTACAATTGAAGTGCCGACTTATGTGTACAATGACGTGTGCACGTAGCGAGATAAAATTGATGATGTCATCCCGGAACTTTTGTAGCAAATTGCGTGCAGACACGTGTCTCGCAAAGGAATCTTCTGTACATTTGCTTGCCATTCAAGCTTTCATTCCCACTATATTTCCCAAAATCAAATTACTGAAAATTCCCACAATTTTTCATTGTCACTCGAGCTTTTCTCTCTGCATAAAAGCGGTAAGCTAATCCAGCAAACATAAATTCACATAGACTGATCTTCTAATTCGTCCAGCTAACTAGGGGCATTTGAGACAGAGATGGCGGTGAAGGTGAACCCACGTGGTGAAGAAATGGTCACGGCAAGAGGTGAGTCTAAGGCCGAGGCATATTGGTTCAAGGCAAAGAAGGCAAGTGTGATCCCAGCAAAAAGGAGACTTGTGAAGCGAATGATGTTTGATTGCTTGGTCCAATTTCTGGCTTCGCTTTGCTCCAACTCCCACGAACATAAAGTGTAAGCTGGGATGAGGTCATCTATATCGGTTCTAACCTGTAAACTGAATCTTTAGTCACAGTGTGTGTTTTTGTTGTTGCCACAGGTTACTTGTAAATGTTTTGTTTGTGAGTTTAATTAATTATTTGTGGTATTGATGAGTCGTCGTTGATTCTGTCTCTGAGCGGGGCTTCTCTTTCTCTTTCTCTTTCATGATATTTATACTTCTTTAGTTGGATCTGTGCTCTTTGGCAACTGGGTGACATGATCAAATCTATCCTCAGCTGAATAGATAAACATACCGCAAAAGAATAACATAATTAAGGACTTAATTTTAAACTCCATAAATGGTGACGATTACATATTTTCCAGAAAACAGGCCCTTTCTGTTTGTCAAATGCATGTTCTAACTTGTAATTTCCACCATTCAAAAGAAAAAAAAAACTTGTAATTTCTCTTTAAATGATAATTATGACAATGATCAATCCAACAAACGAACAATTACCCGCCATGGTTGAGACTTCGGGTCAAGACCTGGGTCGGTTCCGGTGGAAGAGAGAATTTGGACTCTGATCAAGCCGGTTCCAAATTCCGATTAAACCGCTTGGCTTTGCTCCAATTAAAAGTGGTCGACTGAAACAACCTCGTGAAGGTCTTCGGAAACTCGGATTGGTGCTGTGGGGTGTGATGATTGCAAGAGTCGGCGTCGCACGGACCATCTGCAGAGCAAAAACGGGAAAAAGGTTTACTCCGTCGGAAATTTTGATCGGAAAAGAAGCTGTTTTCGCCGGAGAGGAGAACTTTCTTTTTGTTCCCCCCGGTGACAAGACCTTCTTTATGACTAGAAAGTGGCTCAGTCCAGTTGAAGAAAGAAAGGGAGAAAGAAAAGTTAGTTTGAATTTTAAAATAATAATAATAATAACAAGACAAAATAGGGTAATTTTAAAAACCTATCCTGAGATTTGAGGCTGTTTCAAGTAGATGGCCAATATCGTTTTATTTATAAAAGACCCCTCACGTTTCTGTTCCGTCTAGTTGTCGCTTGGGTTGTTGGGGGTGTTATTGACATTTTACAATGTCATTAACCCTTTTAATTTGCCTTTATTACACCGACTTGTCAGTTTTCGTGGGTCAACATCCTTTCTTTTCGCGTTTTGTTTTTTCTCTCTCTTCGATTTTTCTCTATCCTAAGTTCAGGTTCTTTCCCTTTGTCTGGACACCAAAACTCACTCAACGGCTAATGCTCTGAGTTGCACCGGTAAAGATGGTTGCCGCTGCTACCTCGGCCAACTTCACGGGGATGAAGTTGTAGTCGCTTGTGGAAGCATTAAAGGCCACCGACGCTATTCAATTCCTACAAGACAGCGTTTGGTGCTATGGGGATCAGCAGCAGCGTGGAAACCAAACGACAGGCTGAATAGGGGCTCTACTCGAGATTGTCGGGCCCACTTTTCTTGTCTCTGACTTCTCCAATGATAGAATGCGTCCTCTGATTAGAGATTGATGACGTTGAGGCTGCCCTCGCCAAGGCTGTGACTGCTGGAGCTGTTGCCGGGGGTGAGCTTGTCGAAGGCAACGAAGCGTGTTGTAGCGGGCGCTGGGCACGTGGGAAAGGTCAAAGATCCTTATGGGTTCACATGGCTCATTTGCTTTGGTTTCACATAGGCTTGATGATGTTGCTGAATGTTGATCACGATAAAGAATATTTTTGATTAATTTTAAAGAAAATGACTGGACAAAACACAAAAAAAAAAAAAAAATGAATGGATAATGATGGGATCGGTGGTGTTGCTATTTCTTCAATTTTTTTTATTTTTTAGGATTTTAAGGAAATATTAATAATTTAAAGAGGATAGAATAATTATTTAGTTCTGATATTGCAAATATTTATATTATTTAGTCATTAATAATTTAGTTACCTATGATATTGTAAATATTCAGAATTGGCAGGGGTAATAATGTCAAAAGGGCACAATTTCACGCTAACGATTCACTCTAACCAGGGGTAATATTGTCTCTTTGAAGTCAACTACCAGTCAAGAGAAAATTTAACTGATGGCGGGGTTGTCTTTTGCAAATAAAACGATCTTGACCATCTACTTACAACAGCCTCAAGCCTCGGGGGAGGTTTTTAAAAATTACCCATAATTGAATTAAATACAGGCAACGGAGCTGGAGAGAGAAAATTTAACTGATGGCTGGGTGTCTTTTGCAAATAAAACGATCTTGACCATCTACTTACAACAGCCTCAAGCCTCGGGGGAGGTTTTTAAAAATTACCCATAATTGAATTAAATACAGGCAACGGAGCTGGAGCACATCACCAAGAAACGTGATTAATTTTTTATTGACAATTTTTTTTTTTTTTGTGCCAATCGGAAACGATGCGCGGATGTAGAGGTAACGATCGGGAGGATGATGGCACATGGTCTCCACCAAGTGACAACGAACATATATTATTATATCAAATAATAATAGAAGAACAGTGCAGTCCTATATTGGTAAGAAAAATATTGTAATTTTGTTTCAAATTTCGTAGCTTAATGGGGAAGCTCAGCCATGAGCAGTTGTGGTAACTGACAATTAAGTGGATAAGGAGTAGAAACAGCATATATTTTGCTGAAATGCAATGAGATAAAGCCTCATCAAATCTTTAACTTTTTAATTGTCCATTTAGATTATTATAAATAGTTGTAACATCATTTTTTTTCCTAGAAGAATTTTGATTGTCCTCTCAGATATTAATTAATTTCGTTAATTTTGGAAGTGAATGTCCACTTAATGAGCAACCAATTAAGACTGTTATTAAAGCCAGACATATACATTGAACCAACAAAAGCAACGCATCCTTGGCGCATCCGGCTATGCTTACAAGACAAAAAGAAAAGACAGAAGGGAAATATCTTTGGGACGACAGGTCGCCTAAGCTAGGTTTAATGTAACTTATTCTTGCCTTATAAAATATTATTTAACTCCTTATATTTTGTATTATTTATAATTTATTTATAAATATTATAAAAAATTTTAATTATAAAATTTTATTTAATCTCTTTTATTTTATTAAAATTTTTAAAATATTAATTTACTCCCTATAATTTTTTATTTAAAATACCCTCTATTTAATTAAAAAATATAATTGTTATTGAATGGGCTATAATAATATTTATAATAAAATAATAAAATTATTATTATTATTAACGAAAATAAAAATAATATAATTAATTAATATATTAACAATAATTAATCTATTAATAAAATTAATAAATACCTATGTCATTCTTGTAAATAATAGACTTAAGTTATTTGCGTATAATCACACTCTTAAGAATTTTGTTAATTCTTATCCTTAGGCAATTTACATATAATACTTTTTAGGTTATATTTATAGAAGATGAATCTAGGCCTCATAAAATTTTGTGAGAAAATTTGTGTAGCCTATTTTTTCTTTCTTTCTTTTTTCATTTTTCGGGAGCTTTTTTGCTTTTCATAATTTGGCTTAACAAATTGGTTGAACGATGAGCTCCCTTAACGAGATTCGACATAATAAATTCAACAATTAATAAGTACGTAACACCGGCTCGATACAAAACCTCCATATGATGTGACCTTTGGATTTCCTTTAGTAATATTAAAAAATATTTATTTCACAGTAGAAATGACCGATCAGATAACGTAAGGATATGCTCACCATTATTCAATTAACCCTTTTCTTTTTGGTGGGGGGGGGGGGGGGTTGAGGTGTGGTGGGGGCATTCCCTAAAAGTAATGAGAGTGTGCGGTTAATGATTTGCTCCTATGGCTAATGCAATTTTATTCGAGTTAATTAAAATTACAAGATATAACTTACAAAGCATCACGCCAAAATAAATTCAACGGGGACGGGCTAGTCAGCTGGGAAGTCTTGAATTCTGTTGACAAAAATGCACGTTAATGTATTGATACGCCACTTGCTTTGTTAGCGTCTACCATGCCCTTTCTATACGTGTCAACAAATTATAGACTGCCTCCTCCCGAAGTTTCCCCCAGAGCAGCGCACCTCCGATCTCTCTATTGCATATAAAAAGCAAGCATTTTGCAAATTCTTATTACCATATTGAAACACAAAAAACAAGTTAGAGAGAGAGAGAGAGAGAGAGAGAGATTCATTGACTTGGTAAAGAAACTTAAAATGAGCAACGAGGCAGGCAGGGTTAATAAAGTAAAACCAGCACAAGAAGGGAAGGGAAAGGCCAAGACACAGAGTGTTGCCACTGTAATTCCAGCACCGAACAAGTTAGTGAAGAGAATGGTGTTTGAATCAATAGTCCAATTTTGTTCTTCACTTTGCTCTCCTTTCTCCGGCTCCGACACTAAAAAAAATGCGAAGAAGAGTAAGCGCGTGTCCCCATATACTCCATAGCCAGCTAAAATTGCCAAAGTTTTCCCATGGAGGTCGGAGGGTGTTTTATAATATATTGTTAATGTTCTTGTGTGTGCGCGCGCGTGTGTATATATATATATATATATATATATTAATTTGTTGTGTCACGCGCTTATTCCTTTCAAATCTTGTCATCGTCGTCGGTATTCACCGCGGCCACGTCGGCGTATATATTATTTTTAATTTATTATGCTACTACTTGTAGCAGTGAGAAGTGACGTGTGATGGTACTGAATTTCATGTTTACAAAATCAAACCACTGCATATTTTATCGCGCCATGAGGCGGCTGGGGATTTAACAATAATTTGATTCTTTCGTATTCTTGTCCCTACGCAAAGCTGTTTGCCAGTGGTTTCCAACACGTGCACGTGTACGCGTGCATCTTCATTACGGTTTCCTTTATTGTTGAAAATGTGTCAGTTTCTGATTTCCTGTTTAATCTATGGAGATGACATGAAACTATTATCCCTAGATTCGGCTCTATTCATGTTGTATTTACTGTCCAAAGGGGGTGAGAAGTATGATTCCTTTCGTTTTAATATTTATTTATAAATTTTATGAGGTCGTGGGAATTCACTTTTTTTTTATATTTATTTAAATAATATAATATAATTATATTTATTTAAATAATATAATTATATTTATTAAAACTAATAGTATTAAACTTGTTTAAATATAATATAATTATATTTAATTAAAAATAATAATATTATATTTATTTAATAATAATAAATATTTTATTTTAAAAAATATTAATTTTGTATTATACTATTAATAATAATGTGTCAGCTTGTGTTGATCTTATTAATATTTTTTTATTTATATAATTAAAATTAATAAAAAATTATGATTTATATAATTAAAAATATTATTAATTATTATTAATTTATAAGTATAATAAAATAAATATTTTAATTTTTAAATAAATTTATAATTAAAAACTCTAATTATTTAAATAAAAATAAAATTATAATTTAAAACTATTTACTCCCAATATAAAATAATATAAATACATAAATTATATTATAACTTTAATTCGATATTTCTATTTTTATATAAATAAATGATTTATTTTCACTATCACTCTTATTTTATATTTTTAATTATAGAATTTTTTATTTTCAAAATTATCACTCTAATCTAAAAATATAAACAGTATTTTAATAAAGAACACGTGTGTAATCCTGCACAATGATCAATGTGTGGATTCTAATATAGTCTTTGTTAACTCCTAGCTGTATGTAATCGTCGTGGGACCAGTGAATAACGGATGGACACAGCTTTTTGAGACACGTGGGCACCAAATTCATTAATCTAACGACAATTCTATACGCAGCACAAAATCTTTTAAGTGAAACGAATCTTGGCCATCCCAGAAGAAGACACAAGACCTAGACATTAATTAACAAGAGGTTCGTCTAAAATATCCCCTACCAAACTAACTCCAAGTGGAAACTTGCAAGTATGCGATTATCTTCAAATGGAGCGTAATTACTAATTAAAGCTGCAACACATGCAAGCAAAATATATAAATTGGCAGTTTATATGTAAGGCAATCAATATAAAACTATAATTGGCTACCCGCTAGTTAATTCAATTAAAAGAACAATATTCTGCTGCTCATTAATTTGCCATCAATGAGAACTTCGTAAACTTTTGGGGTCTGGCACTTATAATGAACATTAAGTTGCATGTTTATATGCTGCAATTTAGAAATATTTTTGCTCCGAGAGGGAGATTATCTTTTATTCGCCATCCCACCGGAAAATAAGGAAGTAAACAAGCTGAAAAGGGGATCTCGTCGGGGCAAATAATAATTTGCCTACTGCCCAAGTGTTCCCCTTTTACTGGTAAATTTAGTACCCGCAAATTTGTACTCACGCATGACTGATTGGACCGACCGAGGAAAAGTTACATGAGAGAAAAAGCAGAGGGCGGCCAAAAAAAAAAAAAAAATCAAAAATCAAAACAAAGCGGCGAGATCCAAATTTGTCACTCGTAATATGTAAAATACCCACATCATAAATTAATAAATTAGCTTAATAATTATTACCCTTATCCCCGTGGGTCTAAAACATTTAATTTGTATCTGCAGCTGAAGTTTGTAGGCTACTGCCATTTAGTTTCAGCCATGGTTTAGCAGGCTTGGTGCAACACAAAATTCCAATGGCATACTGTCGTAGAATGAAGAAGAAATTAAAATCAAATGGTTGAAAGCTCATCGATTAATAAATGTTACAAGGGACCGATTAATTAGTGCTTTCCATTTCATCATTTGACCATCCTTTTACCCACTTCTCTCAAAAGGCAATCAAATTTTGATCTCCAAAATGCATGAGGGATCGCCTTCAGTTGGCTTTAATTTCATTGTGACACGCCGTTTCATCGTTTTCCAATCAACTTTTTAAGTTCAAAGAATCTTCAGGTCATTTTGATCTCCAATATAGAAATTGACTTTCTCCTGTAATAGAAATTGACGTTTATAATATTTTATCTCGATTGACGTTTATAATATTTTATCTCCCTTATTAAAAATACTGTAATATTTTTCTTTTTACAAGAATAAAAATTGACGTTTATAATATATTATCTCTCTTATTAAAATTAATTTTAAGCAAAAATACTGTAATATTTTTCTTTTTACAAGAATAAAAATTGACGTTTATAATATTTTATCTCCCTTATTAAAATTAATTTTAAGCAAAAATACTGCAGTGTTTTTTTTTTTCTACAGATCAGATCGAATTGTGCCAAGTTAAAAAATAAAATTATCTTGAAATATGCATAGTCTTTTGGCTGGTGACTGGTAAAGGCAGAGATAAAATCACAACAAAGGAAATAAAGCACCCTTTAGTTGGTGAAAAAAATGGTGACCAGGAAAATAAATTATTCCTTGAAATGGGCCGGCCGCAATATCAATAGTAAGAGATGATGCATGCAAGCTCTTTCTTGCTGGTGTCTAGCGTCGTGAATTGTAAACGACAAAATTAATCCACTCATCCTGGTGACGTTGTCGCATGTGACGTAACTCAGAGTGCAAAATTGTAACACAAAATCCCTGCCGTTCCATTAAAATATAAATTTTGATCCCTGACCAGAAAAGTGGCTCATACATAAAGACGAATATCCTGTGACATATTCTAAAAATGACTTTCTTCCGTAATATATAGAGACATCATGTACACTGCTTGTCGCGTATTATCGTATTTGCAACAAATTACAGATAAAGACAGAAAATCGTTTGAATGAACGAATTAAAGCGCGATCCTAAAGAAAAGGAAATCATTTATTTTTTCCTACAAAGCGCCGACCGGCTGCCTTTTTGTTAAACAGATCAGGCGAAGCCTTTTTTTTTTTAAATTATTTTTTAACTAAATTAAAATGTATATAAAAAATATTAAAATATTAATAATAGCATTATAAATAAATTTACTGAATTAGAAGGCTCTATTTAAAAATTTTTACAGCCCATCCAAGCTCACGAGTGGCTGCGCCACTAGCTGTAAAATTCTGAGAGGATTTGATGAGATTCACAGCTTTCTATTGTACTTTAATTTTGAGATTTACTTTTTATTCTTCTATAATTTTTATATTCCCCCATTCTTGAGTATCGTAAAATTTATAGCAGATAAATGACAGAAATAGTCACAATTTGTAGGGAGAAAAAAAAATAAATAAAAACTACATATGAAGAAAATTGCCATATATGTTCTCAAATTTTTGTTAGCAAAATTTGATTAAAATGCTAACTTTAACCTTGTTCAGAAGTTTACGAATTACATGCATGGTTTGGGTTTAATTAATTCCGATCCTATACCATTCAATTATGCGTGTTTAAAATTTTGTTAAGAGTCAATTTTAATTCCCCGAAAATTAACCAGCCGGTCGTGGGTGACTTGACTTCCAAAGAACGTTCGAGACGAGAGATGAGGATTAGCTTAGGGGGCTGCAAACATAACGACAAAAATCTTCATCCAAATCGATGTGGGTCTCAAACGTTGAATTTTGTAGCTTGCAGATGCCGAGGATGTTCACTAACTTGGCCACTGCTCCACTTGTTTTTGTAAGCGGCCCTAGAGGCGGCTCGTGTCTTACCCAATTTAAGTGGTTGTCTATGGTTCCATCAAAACCAAGGTTCTAAATTTAAAATATTAATTTTTAATTTTAAAATATTAATTTTTTAAAATTTAATTAGTATAATAAATTTACTTTTAATAAAATAAATTATATTAAATATTACATTAAAAATTTCGGTTAATAATAAATTTACATCTTAAAAAATTATAAAAATTAATTTTAAATTTTTTTTATATAATTCATACATATTTTTTTATTAAATTTTATAAAAAATTTAATTTTAACCACTCACCTAAAACTCGAATTTTAGTTGAGCCAATCCTATGTGGCACCCAAATGATCTGTTAAGACTCATGCCTTTTGAAGTTTTTCTTTTCTTTCATCAACTGATAATATTTTTAATAATCTCACATCTCAATCCCTCTTTTTTTTTTATATTTAATTATAAGTTACTCTGTATACACAAACAATAATCAATGTAAAATTTATGTTATGTTTACGTGTGAAATGACTTGGGTCCCATCAATGAATTTGTCTAATTTGCTGTCAAGAAGTATGAGTCCGATAATCAAACCCACAGTTGAATTATGTACGTACGTATTCACTATGCATTAATTATGGCGACTCTTCGGGAGCTGGTGCATAGTGGTTTGTCCAAGGCGAAATGATCAATCTCATCACATCTCCTCTAGCCACGTTCGCATTTATCCCTACTCATACGCAATTCTGTGAGTTCGTGACTTGATGTGATGTTCCGCATGCCTTACAGCTGGCCTGCGTACCAACTTTTTGCAGCCACAAGAACAAACATTCAGTAGACAAATAGACAGCTCGGTTTCAACGTTTAGGAAGATTTCGTGTCACTTATTTATTATTACAATGACAAGCAAATTATATATATATATATAACCTTTTACCTTATAATTTATTATAAAGTACTTAGTTTATAATTATAATATTATAATAAAATTTATAATATTATAATTATAAAAAAATAACTTACAATAAATTATAAATTAGACATTTTCTTTCTATATATATATATAACATTATTCTTATTACTTTCTTTCTTAATAATAATAATAATAATAAAATTATAATCACATTATAATTAATTTATAATAAAATATAAATATTAATTATACACGTAAAATAATAAATAATAAAATATTTATTATAATTTAATTTATATGATTATAAATAAATATTTTACTTTAAAATTATTTTAATATAATTAAACTCTAATAATAATATTATTAATAATTAATAATAAGAGGAAGAAGAATTTGTTCGTGATTTTAACAGCTTCATCATGTGCTCCACTTGCTGGATGCCATTACTTGGCTCTGTGGTCTTTGTTGTCTACCGACAAAAGCCCAAGAGGCGGACAAAAGACAGCTATCCCGGCGATGCCCAAGCTAGGTTGCCGACCCGTTTCGCTCAGGGCTTGCAATTGGAGGATTTCTAGTCACCAATTAAATGAAACATAGTCAGACATTTTATTTTAATTGGTTGGTTCAAAATACAAAGAGCGTCAAATCACAAAATTATAAATCCAATCAAATTCCAAACCAACATTATTCATTATTTGTTTGTTTAATCACAAAATTATCCATGATTCGAATAACAATAGAGCGTCAAATCTAATTCCACCTCAACCCCACATAAAAACAAATAAAAGTTCAAATATTTTAATGGATACCCTTAAAAGTTTGAATTAACAATAAAGCTGTCCCTAAATTTTGTCTGAATAGGGTTGAGAGAAGGCACATTAGTGGGGTTGCCTATCATTTTTCTTATGATATAGATGGCTGTTTGAAGATTTTAAATTATAAGAGGCGGTGTAAAATCTAAAAATGAATTGCAATGGGCAGTTTTTAGAACTTTCAAATTTGCAAGGGTTGTCTTGATATTGTACAGGGAGAGCAAAAAACAAAACAAAAACAAAAAGCAAATCCATGCCAAGGAGAGGCCACTACTTGTATTTTCTTTTTCCGCAAACTACTAATCACAATTGACAATCCTCTGCTACTTAAGGTGAAAATATATTTATTGCCAGTATCATTGTGTTTGATTTTATTTTCTTCGACGTCAACTTTTCCTAATGAACATTCATTATATTTTTATTAGGTGCACTTCATAATTGGTTGGTTCAAAATACAAAGAGCAAGAATCAAATGTCCGTGTATAATAAAAATACCACTACATATTTGATTGTATAAATCAAGAATTATCAAGACCACATCTAAAGTGATTGCACTTCAAGAAAAGCGAAGCCATACTATGGGAAGGAAGGTGGAGGTTGGTGAATAAACAAACTGACAAAATTCATCAGCAATAAATTTGAAACTTTTTTTTTTCTTTTTTGAGTTAAAGTGGGAGATCGATGCAAGAAACTCACTTTAAGAATCCAGAATGGGGCCGGCCGACTCAACTTGCCAACTATAATAAAAATATATGGTAATCGATAGAAGTTTCAATGAGGACTTTGTATGTAGACACACCAACTAATAAATAGTGCCTCTCAAAAAATTATAAAAAAAAAAAAAAACCTCTAGAAAAACTAATAAATAGTGCTGTATAGAGTGTGGTCGGTACTCGTCCACGTCCCACAAATTCATGTAAGACTTTGATGTATGCGGGGTGACATTACGCAAGAGGTGACGCTTAGAAAGCCCTACTCCGATAATGTAACAAATAAGAGTTCAAGATATGATGACCGAATTAATAAACAAGTGTGACTCAGATATTCTTATCCGATATACTACGTTGTCGTTTCAGAAAAAAATAAGGCCGACTCTCACACCCCCTCTCACTCTCATAAGTAGCTAGCTCAGCGGCCGCTTTGTTTTGAGAACGCCATAAGAGAAAAATGAGTGAAGCCTGCAGGCAAGGAGAAGGCAGCGAAGAACCTAGAAGACAAGGGGGGGCAGCTTCCGGCTCTGGCGGGTCCAGGCAGCCGCCCAATGCCGTCGGCGGCAGGGAGCCGCCGATTAGGCCGCCCAGAAGAGGAAAGATTATAGAGAAGATTTGGGATGATCTGTTCCATCGAAACCCACAGCCATCGCGATGATCGCATCGATCACCTGATCAAGTGTTCAGCATGTACATGATTTGGCAATCACGTTTTATTATGGAATAATGATGGTTGAGGATCAAGTACTCTGTTTGGCGAACACTTTGTATTGCTGCTGGCTGCTTCGTGGATTATGATTAGTTATGAATCCAGTGCTGATTTAGTTAATTGATCACTTTTGTGCTAGCGATCGAGCGTATTGCATGTTTCGTACTCTTAGCTTCTTGCTTCTTGTTGCGTCTACTTTCCGATTTAACTGCTGTGTTTGATTAATTGATTATGTTATCTAAATTTAGGATTAATTTCAGAGCTCACAGCAGCTTCTATTACATTTTAACTTTTGTTACTAGCTAAAACACCCACCCATTTGAGATTATGATTTTTTATTTTTTAATTTTTTTAAAAAATTTTCACGACACTGTTTACGACCTTAGGTTCTGATTTCTCTTACGAAGGGCGTAAGGCGGAATCTCTTTTCTGGTTTAGTTCAGTCGATTAGCTGACTTAAGAGGGAATCTGTTAGTGTCAAATCATTCTTAGTTTAATTCATCTGGCAAACAGATGTATGAGATTGCTTTAATAGTTATATTTGATCATTCATACTTTATCGCGGAGAGAGGGTAAGGTTACTCATCCTAATAAGGACACAACTTAACAAAAGAGAGAAAAAAAAAAAAGGTAAATTATTGAAAATGAAGTTGACATTTTGACCCTTTTTTTAAAACCAAAACCTATAGTTTTTTTCCCTTTTTTATTTGACTTTTGATTGGCTTTAACTTATGATTTGAATAAGTTAGAAATTTAACACTTGGAACAATTGAGTTTCTTTCAAAAAAAAAAAAGAAAAAAGAAAAAAGGTAAATGGAGGGTCTAGATTTATTGATAAGATCGTAAGATCTAAATTAAAAATGTAGATGAAGTTGATCCAAAATTTTTGTTTCTGCATTAATTAATATAATTTTCAAAGATGTGTACGGCGTAATTATCATTATTATTATTAATTTATTTTAAACTAATGTTGTGGCTTGAAATATTTCGCATCTGAATATCAAATCGACTTTTTGATAGATTTATTTTATTTAATTTTACTGATAAATACGCACTTTTATTTGGTAGACGATAGCCAATTCATACAATCGTACTTCTAACACTTGATAAATTCATCCCATAAACAATTGTTGATTAAAAGTCAAAACACATAAATTTTAAGCTTACCGAAATTCCACGTCTGTGATATAGATAATATGTGTTATATTTTCCATTCCACGTGCAAAAAGCGATTGTGATCGTTAATATTGACATCAAGTGGCTTGCAAAACATATTTGCATAGAGTAAGGCTTTTCACATCCCTTTAATATTCTTATATCACGTCACTTTTGTAATTATAGTTCTATTATTACTGGAAAAAACACATAACACATATGAATTTAGTTAAACTAAAATATCTTTTCAAAGTATGGAACCTAACTATATTTTAATCCTAATATTTGATGTAAATAAGTTTATTGATAGAATCAAAATAATTTTAAATCAATGAAGAAAGTGAATAATCTAATAACAATAATTTTATAATGAAAAAAGTATGCTAACAAAATTTGTCATAAAGGGTATGAAATTTAATTAGAAATTTGTTGTATTTTTATGTCATCCTTTATAAAAAAAAGGAAATCATTAAAAAAAAAAGAAGAAGAGAGAGTGAGGTTTATTAAGTATTAAGAGTGTTTAAAACTAGTGCTAGAAGCTTTGCTCATTTACATAACATCGGTCAAGGCTTCGTATTAAAACTAGCAATGGGTCCTCCCAGTTAAGTCCAAACAGGCTTGCAATTAGCAGTAGCCCATAAGCAGTTTGCTGAACTACTGATAGTTGTGGGTTGGAGATTAATGGCTAGAGTGTCGAAGCCCAACTCACAAATGGTAGTGGACCTCCACCCAATGCATCAACTCCACGACACAGACACACACACAAGCCCGCCCGCACACACCATAAAGTTATTTACTTCAGCAAGCAGTAATCATTCTTTAATTTATTTTCTACCTAACCGTTAGACAACGGATTTATTATCATTAGACCCGGCAACCAAATTCAAATAATCTGAAAAAGGTAAAGAGCAAAAGCAAAAGCCACTCTTTTTTCCTTCACAATTTTTCTTTTTTTATTTTTTTTAAAAAATCAAACACATCTACCAAGCCTATATACTAAATGTTGCCTACATTCTCTTTGCCTGGTTGGCTATAGATCAATTACTACCTCTCTCATTTCATTCACCTCTGAATCCCAATCAAAATTCAGCAAATGGGTTGTTGCATTAGCAAATGCAAACCCACAAAAAAACATTCCATTGATCAAGAATTTAACCATCATCGTCATCATGATGTTCAAGACAAGCTTGTCATCTCGCAGCAAGCTCCCAAAACTCCAAATATCCTTCTCTCAAATAAAATCTCTCCCTGTCCTCTTTCCCCTCCCAGCTCAACTTCTTCCATTTCTTCCTTCACTTGTACAAAGAGCAACACTTCCGAATCATGCTCATCGCTCTCTTCCACTGCTTCTTCGGTCTTGAGCTCGAAAGACAGATCTTTCTCCAACGAGTTCCTGTGGTCTTGTGTTAAGGAAAATCCACATATTATTCGCATTAATTCAATCAAAGAAGCTTCTCTATCATTAGCAACCGCAAAAGTTCAAGCTCAAAAATTACACTCACCCGTTAAGTCGATAGCGGCAACAGTGAAGCAATCAATCCCACAGAGGATAAATGGCTCTACACCACAAAAGAGAGTTCGCTCAAGTTCGCCAACACCTCTGTCGCGACAAAAGAGCTTTCGCAGAGATCAGCCGGAGAGACAAAATTCTCCTTATACTTTGTCGAGCAGAGGCTTGAGATCACCATCTCCCAGTAGCAGATTCGGTGGAGATGGTAACAGGGGATTTGTCACAAATGCAACTAAAGAAAGTTGTTCAAATCGCAAGACTATTAAGGTACATAACGCTCATCCTGTTTCTTCTCCTCCAAGAAAAGAAAATTTCAGGCCGCCAAGTCCTAGCAATAATTATAACTCAGCAGGATTGCGGCTTTGTTTAAGGAATAAAGAAACATTTACTCATCGAATTGGTTCTAAAATTGATGAAGTTGCAGTGGCAAAAGCACTAGCTTCTCACAGTGATAGTGACCCAGTTCCTATGGAGGATTTTGATAATCCTCTAATTTCCTTGGATTGTTTTATTTTTCTGTAGAGAGATGCTGTGTGTGCGTTAATATTTACGATGTTGTGATGTTCATAACATTTCTTTGATTTTATTTTTTCTTTTATACTTTTTATTATTTGTCTACAATATTATAGTTTTCAAGGTCATCGACTGGATGAAAGAAATTATGTATTGATGAAATGTTTTCTCTAATATTGGCTGTAATTTCTTGTTGTCAAAAGAGCTCACATTGGAATACATGCCATCTGTTACACAATATGATTAATGTTAGCATGTGACCTTCTTCTTGTTATGGGCTCCTAAGCATTGGCACGATCATGTATTTCATTCCTTAAAATTATTGAGCTTCATTTTCTCTCCTAATTTAATTCAATAGGGTAGATTTTTTTTTTTATTAATGTGGGTGGAACATATTTCCCTTTGGCAACAAATGAAGGAAGAAATCCAAACTCTACTTTAATAGACTGCATTAAGTGAGAGTAGAAATCCAAACTATACTATAATAGATTTTAGTAAAGATAGTCTTAATAAGTTAATAATTATAAACATTTTGGTTATAATATATTTATGTATACACCGGAAAAAAAAAAAAGGCACAATGATCTCACAATAGGGCTATTATGAGTTGGATAATTGTTACCCCTTCATTTTCTTATAATTATATTTAAAGGCAAATAATATAAACTCTTATACAAATTTATTTTATACAAATTGAGTTGACATTCACTTATTGATTGGATAAAAATATAAAATAATTAAAACAAGTCATATAGGCTAAGAGATATCTGGTCTAACCAATTAAATCATGTTATATTAGTTTATCCAAAAATAGTTTGTATGAGAGTTTGAAGCTACATTATTACTTAAGAAAAACCTTACTCACATTTTTTTCCCTCTCTTTCCGTCTATTTTTCTTGTAGATGTATGATTTTTTTTTTGGTTTTTAAATTATAAATCCAATTTAGTGTAACAAGTAGTTAATTAATTTCTCTAATAAAAAATATACAAGAGGGAAACAAATAAAATGTTATCCCAATACAAAAAAATTTCAAAGAGTTCTCAAACTAATTATTACATGCTGCACTAGAATTTTGGTTGTATAAATATTCTAAGAGTAAAATATTTTTTAAACAATAGAGAAAGCTTGAAGAGTAATAAATAAATCAAGATTGCAAAAAATAAATAAATAAAAGTTAGAAGGTTATAGGAAATTCAAAGAATTTAGGAATGAAAAAAAAAAATTTCTTTATGAAAACAATGATGCTTTTAGTATTACATGGAGTATAGTTTAAAACAATGACGCTTCAAAAAGAATTTTGAAGGGGTACGATTGGTCGAACCCGTGTATTAAATTGTATGTCAGCCAGGTGCATATAGTAGTTGTATAGGGCTTTATTGGATTTAATTGGCAAAATGCTACCAATGGGACAGGAATTTGTCTTTGGGCTGGACTACTCATGCGTTCGGAGCTGAGTTAAGTACTAACGCCACCCCGGAAATATCCTCTTGAAACCCAATCATTAAATTTACCCGTAAATATTTATATTTTATTATATAATTTTTTAAAATTACTTAATTAACCCTTCCTTTCCTTTTCTTCTCAATTTCACAATTCTCATAAATTCATTCCAGTATATTCTTTCAATTACAAATAATTGATACCAATAACTAAGAGAAATAAAATCCATCATTTTGAAATGTACATCAACAAATTTTTATAATCCATGAAATTAATTTTTACCAAACACAAAAGTTAACGAAAATCAAGAAAAAGATTCTTATATATAAAAAGCATGAAATATAGATCATAATATATTGAGAAAAACCAAAAAATGAATTTAAAAGAAAGTAGAATTAAGTGTTTAGTTTGTAGAATATAAAAATACATAATTGTAAGGTAGAGAGAGAAAGAGATATAATAAATGGTGATTTTGAGATTTTTAAATTTAAATTTTTAATACTGAATTCGGTTGTGCAAATTTTAATGTATTGATAAGTGCACGAGTGTATCAAAGTCTAATCTATAGGGACTGTCAATTTTTAAGAAGGCTAAATTTAATCTAAGCTAATTAAAACTCTACTATAGTTGAAAAGACCAAATTTGTTTGAGAAAATTAAAACTAAAGGAGCGAATAAAATTAAAAAAATTTATTAACACAAGAACTCCGAAGATTGTAGCTATTAGAGTTTCAAAATCCAACTTAATTCAATATAATAATTATTTAATTATCAATTGGTTCCTAATTTTAAGGTAACGACGTGAAATTAATTTATATCTATAACAATTAGTTGCAATTAAATTTAATCTCATGTAGATTTTTTTCGACCTAATAGTATGATATATAAGCATATTATGTAACCATATTGAATAATAAAACATTAAAATTTTTCTAAGTATCTTGTATAAATAATTTAATGAAAGATACACAATTAAAGATAAACTATATATAAATTTTATAAATCTAAGTATGAGTTTAGTTAAATATTAATTTTATAAATCTAAGTATGAGTTTAGTTAAATATTAATTCTAAGAATCAATAATATATGACTGAACTAAAGAAAAGATCTAACAATTTATGGACACTTGACTATTGGCTGTTGAAGCTTAACTACTGGTTGTTGAGGTGTTTCTCTAAAAGAACTTTTCAGCATTTGGACCATCATTCCATTGAGCTTAACTTTGCTAGTTGTTAGATATTATGATAGCTAATTATAACTACTATCACTTCATCTTTGATGAAAAGATGACATAATATAAAGAGATGTTGGAATTGATTTTAGTGCTTGGAGCTTGTAATAAAAATACATATTCTATACCATCACTACTGATTACAAAATTACGGACGTATCAAAATCAAAAGAAATAGCCGCATAGGACATATCAATGGCTGGAGATTTAGTTGTAATTTTTGTACTTACTTTTATGGGTATGTTATGTATGTATTCGAAAATCATACTCAAATTTGCTTATAATTGATATCAGAGCATGTTATACCTTTATTTTAATGTGTTTTGGTTTTTGTGATATATGCAAAAATATCTAAATTTATTTTGTAAACTTAAAGTTATTCTTTTTTAATATTATTTTGATTATAACTAATGTAAATGATGAGCAAATGGATTCCTAACAATTACATGGTTTGAAACATTTAATTTGATTTTGGTAAACTATAAATAAAGTTGAGTCCATAAAAGGGATCATTCGAGTTGGAATATGAATAGTAAAGACTAAATTGGAGGTTGAAAATAAAGTTGGATGACATGTTGTTTAATATAGATGAGATAAACGACATGTCATATTATCAGTTTCTTAAAGAACGACAATAGGTTACGCGCAAATGATATGTCGTTTGATTTATAAATATACAGACGACTTGTCATCCGAATACTATATGCAATGACATGTCATCCATTTGTTACATGATTGTGTTTTATTCATATACAACATGTCATCTACTTGTGCATATATTAAACAGTATGTCATTTGATACTGACTCAATCTTGTGAATTTAAGTCTTTAGAACATAAATTTAGGGTGTTTTTGTTGCCCTTAACTTCTAGTAATGCTGTGATAATATCATATTAAAATTTGTATGTATTATTTTGATTTACCTGTTGATGCATGCTAAAAATACAATAAATAAAAATACAATAAAATTATGTCAAGTGATTTAATATGATTTTAATTAATTTAAAGAGTAGCTACAATATTCGTAATTATGCAAAATTATATATTAAGTATTTTAGAATTACACTTAATAGAATGGCATTAATTGTGATTAAACGTATTTAATATAATGTATTTTTCCCATGGGAATTTATGTTGTATTTGTATGTTTAATTATGATAAAATATCAAACTGTTTCTTTTTAATGTACCCACAAGAATTAAGAATTAAAATATGGTTTAATAGTTTTATCATAAAAATATTTATGTATCTACTTGAATTAAAACTTTAACCTAAAGGCAAGTTTTATGGCATTTGATTTATATTTTTGTAACATGATTTACAATCTCTATATTGGCCTAAATTTATAATATAAGCATGCGTTTTGATTTAATACAATTATACAACCTGTAAGTTTTTCTAAAATCAAGTGTGATATTCCTGAGTTAAATGGTGATAATTATAAAGTTTGAAAGGAGAAAATTATTTTTCATTTAGGGTAGATAGATATTAATTATGCTATTTGTAAAGATAAACCGCTTATAGAAGATAATAGAACTAATGTCAATATTGATCTTTATAACAAATGAGAGCAATCTAATCGCCTCAGTGTGATGTTTATAAAGACCAAAATCTTTGCTGTTATTCGTGGTTCAGTCAATCAGTATAATGATGTCTGGGCATTACTGAAGGCAATTAATGAGCAATTTGTAACTTCAGATAAGGCACTTGCAAGCACCCTAATAATGAAGTTTTCATCTATGAATCTCGCTAGTGTTAGAGGTATATGTGAGGACATTATGCAGATGAGAGGTATTGTGGCTCAATTGAAAAAAACTTCTTGAGGTTGATATGTCTGAAACCTTTCTTGTGCATTATGTACTGAATACACTTTTATAGCAATATGAACCCTTCAATATTTCCTATAATACGCATAAGGATAAATAGTTAATTAATGAACTAATGACCATGTGTGTTCAAGAGGAAGGGAGGCTGATAATAGAAGTTGGTGACAGTGCATATAATGTAACATGAAGAAAGAATAAGCTTCAAGCCAAAAAGAAAAGGAAAGGTAAAATGCCTTTTCAGAAAGAAATTAAAAAACAATTCAAGTACTTTAGCTTGTCGGAGGATGAAGAAAGATTACCTTAAAAATTAATCTCTTTTATTTGTTATGAATCTAATATAGTTGATGTTAATCATAACACATAGTAGATTGATTCTGGTTCTACAATCCATGTAACAAATACCTTATAGGGTTTGTAATGTATACTATAAGCTGAATTTGTTGGGAATGATACATTATCTGATGATCTTTTTCATTTTAATTTGCAAAACAATACTTCTTATACTTCAATGCATATTCACGTTGGTATTAAAAGATGTGTTATATATGAAAATTTCTTTATTTTTTGGCATCGGAGACTTGATCATATCTGCATAAAAAAAATTAAAAGATTAGTAAATGATTAAGTACTTAATACTTTAGATTTTACTAAATTAATACTTATGTGGACTGCATAAAGGGAAAGCAGACCAATAAGAGAAATAAAGGTGCTCAGAGGAGTTAAAAAAAATTAAAAATCATACATTCAAATATTTATTGTCCAAACATAGACTCATATGATCATAAATATTTCATCGCTTTTATAGATGATTACCCACATTATATATATTTGTATTTACTTAATAATAAAAATAAAGTATTAGATTCATTTAAGATATTTAAAGCATAAATACAAAAATAATGCGAAAAGCAAATTAAGGGATAAAGAATATTATGGTAGATGCATTAAGAATGAGCAAACACCTAGTTCATTTATAAAGTTTCTTCAATAGCATAGGATTCTTGCCGAATACACCATGCCTGATTCTCCATATGAGAATGGTGAAGTAGAAAAAAGAAATTAAACTTTATGGAACAAGGTGCATAGTATGCTTAGTTGCTCTAAGCTTCTTAAATCCTTGTGGATTGAAGCTTTAAAGACGGCTGTGTATATATTAAACAAAGTTTCAACTAAGGCAGTTCCTAAAACACCATTTGAATTATAGAAAGGTTGGAAATTGAGTTTGCGACATATATGTGTTTGGGAATAAAAAAGTATTCACCTAATATAGCTCTCATTGTGAAGGGTGATATGTTCAATTTGAACCAATGCCCTAAAATGATTTTGAAAGGGAACGAATGAAAAATATTTCATATGCATCTACTGTCAGAAGCTTGATGTATGCTCAAGTATGTACAAGATCTAACATTGTATTTGCTATTGGAATCTTAAGAAGATATCAGAGTAATCTAGGTTTAGACCACTGGAAAGCTACAAAGAAAGTAATGAGGCATATTCAAGGGACCAAAGATTACATGTTTATGTATAGAAGAATTGATAACCTGGAGGTAATTGGCTACTCCGATTTAGACTTCTCTGGCTGTGTTGGTTCACAAAAATTAACATCCAAATATATTTTCATATTTGCCAGTGGAGTTATATCTTAGAGAAATACAAAGTAGGCTTTGACTACTACTTTCATTATGGATGCTAAGTTCGTTTCTTGTTTTGAGGCTACCTCGCATGGTGTATGGTTGAAGAGTTTCATATTTGGGTTTAAAATTGTGAATTCAATCTCAAGGCCATTGAGGATATATTTTATGGCTAAAAATAACGAAAGCAAAAGTCTAAGTAAACACATTGACATTAAATATTTAGCCATAAAGAAACATGGTAAAGAAAAGAAAGTGCTTCTTGAACACGTTAACACCAAATTGATGATTGCTAATCTTTTAACAAAGGGCATGCCATCATAAAAGTTTAAGGATCATGTAGACCAAATGAGATTTAGTTTCATTATGTAATTTTAATTGTATCTACAATATAATATAAATGAGACTCTTGTTTTTGTTTATTGTGATATTTTCTTGTCTTTATGTGCACATTCATTTATATTGAGAACATGTCAATTTTATTGGACCAAGAAAAACATAGGTATTCATTAAGTTGAGTTATCATCTGTGGATAAATTTAAGAAAAATAATGTATTGTAATATATGGAAGATAATAATCGTTTTTAAAGGACATATCACTATGATTCATGTATTATATTTCTTAAATTTAAATAATTGATATATGTAAATATCAAATCGAGTGAAATATTTGGTCTAAGTAGGAGAATGATAGATATTTGACTGTTGATTGTTGAGACTTGACTGTTGACTATTGAAATATTTCTCTAAAAGAACTTTTTAGCATTTAGACCAATATTTTTACTGAACTTAACTTTACCGATTGTTAGATATTATGATAAGCTAATTATAACTACAATCACTTCAAACCGTGGCCTTCAATTCATCTCTTTTATCTCACTGTCCGTCTCTTCTTCAGGGCAAAAGTCAGAGCCGCAAAATAAAGAAGAAAGATATTATTTGGCCTATATAATGTTAAGCCACTGCCTCTATAGTTAAATCCTTAAATATTTTTTATTCCTATTGTTACAAGGCAAAACGCAAAGCCGAATTAAATTCAATGTCCTCTCTTTAATCTCCTCGTAATGGCCCTGTTTAAAGCTAAAATCATTTAATTTTCTTTCTTTGCGTTTGCATGGATGAATTAATTTATTGGCTTTTGGCTTCTTCGGCTTGAAATTCAGATGCATGTACGCCTAATTGCTCACAAAATCAATAATCTCTAGTGCTTCTCAAATTTAGCTTCTCCATATACTTTTTATGCATAATATCCAATTAATTTTCTGTTTGATAAAATAATTTATTTAACTAAAAATAACTAATAATTAACAACAATCCTATCCTAACTGAAAGGTCCGCTAAACTATTAACAATAATTTCAATTCCAATATATCCTTCTTCTAAACAACAATTTCTCTCATTTAAAAAAAAATAGTCCAGAAAATATTTATAATTTTCTTCTAAACATCTGGGACAATTTTTTTTTTAACTAAAATAAATTTCTCAAATAAAGACTTTGGTTTATTCATTTGTATCATGTCTACCCATCTGTCGACGTTGTTATTGAAATGGACTGCAATATCGGTTAATTTTAAGTTACATTCTGTGCTCACATGTCAAAAATTTAACTCTACCCCATCAATTATAATAGTCAATAGATTCACGAAGCTGCCGCGTACGAATCAGTGTCAGGCCGTATGATCATATGGATTAGATAAAAGCGTCTGACTACAAGACAATTAAGGCGTGTGACGTGCCAACTGCGACTTGACCATACGATTAAGACTCAGATAACACAGATAAGATGATTATCAACTTGAAAAGTGGGCAAAGCATGCCACGGCCATAATAATCCAACCTTCTAAAAAGACAATGAAGTTCACGTGAAGTTGTCTCCTCCTACAAATGAAGTGCAAACACAGCAAATATGGATTTAGATTTGCATGCCCGTTGGCCTATCGTCCTCCCTTCCCGAGGGATGATATGTTCAGGTAGGGGCCGTTTTTTCGATATCGACTTTGCAGAGAAACCATCGATTGTTCATTTGAATTTAAGAAACTGTTGACACCAGTTATGTCCCACTATTCAGAATGAGGTGTTTTAATTTTTAGTTTTGAGCAAATCGTGAAAATCAAATACAAATGAATTGTTTTGAGGTCGTCAAACTTTGAGCGGAATGAAAAACTGGGTGCTAGCTAGTTTAAGTTTTATAATTCTCAAGCCATTTCTCAACTACATCGTGATCTTTTGAAAATAATTAAAATTAAAAGAGAGAAAAAATCCTAATTATATAATTACAATAGTGATCTATTGAGCTTCAATTCAATGGTTAGAGCCGCAATTTTGTGAACAGGATTGAATTTGTTAGTTCTCGAATATGAAGGTATCAAATGAGACACATAAAACTGAGATGCCCAATAAATCTCGTGTGGTAAAAAAGAAGAAAGAAATTTTCTAACATTGCTTTTTGATACCAATTGAAATTGCGTTGAACTGTACGTAAACGAATCAAAGTGATTTTATAACCATTGATTCTTGTACGCGCATTTAGTCATCCTGAGCTATGAATGACATGGACATAGGACACACTCATCTATTAGACTCACATGTCTCTTACACCCGCATATCGCCACGATTACTACAGATACAGATGTATGACAGTGTTCAAACCCTTGCTAATACGCCTAACCCATTAAGAGCTGAAATTTGCCTAAAGTCTTTTATATATTTAGTTTCATATTATTTATGATTTATTGTCATCAATAAGTTTTCCCTTGCTCATCCTAAAAAAGAAAAAAAAAGAAGTATTTTGGGATTTTAGAATGAAAGTCCTGTATGAAAGAATTCAAGTCATTATACAGCAATCCACTGAATTGCTGCCATTTACCAATATTGATTTTATAAATTACTAGACGAGCTAAGAGTTCCAACAAATTAAATGAATATACAGCGCATGCATATTGTACGAAATAATCATTTAATTAATTTTATGTCACGTCTTTTTTTTTAAAAAATCAAATATGTATGATTTGGACTGGTCAATTTCGTATAATTTATTTAGTACTGGTTTCCCAAAATGGACTATTATCAATCCCTTCACACTACTTTCCAAAAAGAAACGGCAATCATCCATCACTTCACTCTCCTATATTATATTATTTTAGGTGAATGATTGTTTAGCCACTATTTTCAATTTGGTATTTAGTTATTTTTTAAAAAATACTCTTACGACAGTATTTTTTAAAATATTAATTAATTTATTTGTAAAAAAAATAATTAATAATTTAAAATTAAAAATAAAATAAAAATATATGTAATTTTTTGTTGTTATTTTACTTTTAGAATTATTTTGATAAGTTAATTTTTTTTATAAATAATTATTAACAAAATTATTGAAAAGGTATTAAACATTATTTTAAAATTATAGTAAAGGTTGTATTGTTAAAATTAAGAAAAATGATAATAAATAAGGACATGAGTGTCACATATTCAAATAAAAAAGATATTTTGAGGTATTTTTTATAATATAAAAACTAAACAGATATGTAATCTAAAATATAATAACTAAACAAACATTTACCCTATTATTTTTTTAATGTAAATTTTTTACTTAGAATTATGGCGTAATTTTTCTTCCTATAAATCTGTTCAATCTAATGGCTTAGACAAATTTGAAACTAATTAAAATACAATATTGTACTCATTGTTCATCTACCATTAGTTTGAATAGATCATTTTATCTATATGCTTCTCCTAAGCTTTCAACCTGTGCTCTCTGATCGACTTAATCTATATAAATTCACATATGCAATATCACAGTCTATAGACTTGCGTCTCTAAATGGATTCAAGTTCCTCTGCAGTACTTTTCTTGCCATCTCCAGTAGAGCTTCAAGGCCAAAGAGATCACTGTGGAGTTTCTTTTGTCGATTCATCTCTCTGGCAAAAACAAACGAACATACCCGTAGAGTTCACTTGGTCGAAAGGAGATTTGGTTAGCTCTCATGGAGAGCTAATGGAGCCAGTAGTTGATCTTGAGGGTTTCTTTAGAGGTGAAGCGGTGGCAACTCGGCAAGCTGCGAGGATCATAAAGGATGCCTGCATGAGCCATGGCTTCTTTCAAGTAATCAATCATGGAATTGATGATAGCCTCATACGTGCCGCCCACGATCAAATTGACAATTTCTTTAAGCTGCCGACCAGCAGGAAACTAAAAGCTCAGAGGATGCCTGGTAACATGTGGGGCTATTCAGGTGCTCATGCTGACCGATTTTGCTCTAAATTGCCATGGAAGGAAACATTATCTTTCGGCTTCGATAACTGTTCTTTGAACCCCATGGTCGTGAATTTCTTTAAGTCCCACATTGGAAAAGATTTTGAACAGACAGGGTAGGCGAAAATTCTGTATTTGTAGTTACCCTAACCCTAATTTGCATGTGTTTATGTTTGTTTTTTTTTTTTTTCTTTACAAACTATAATACTTCGTGCCTATATGCACTTTGCGGTATTGTAGGATAATCTATCAAAAATATTGCGAAGCAATGAAGGGCTTATCTCTAGGAATAATGGAACTCCTAGCAATCAGCCTGGGAATCAATGATCGATTACATTATAGGGAATTTTTTGAAGATGGTTGCTCAATAATGAGATGTAACAACTATCCTACTTGCCAAGCGTCAGGTCTTGCTCTTGGCACTGGCCCTCATTGTGATCCAACTTCTCTAACCATACTTCACCAAGATCAAGTTGGAGGACTAGAAGTATTCGCCAACAACAGATGGCAGAGTGTTCGACCTCGTGATGATGCTCTAGTTATCAATATTGGGGATACTTTCACGGTATGTGTCCATAAGAATTTAAAAATTAAATGAACTAAGTTATCAATGAAGGTATCGTCTTATCCGTACAATAAATCATAAACTAATAAAATCGTCCGATGATTGAAGAATGACATAGAATATGTGTTTTTCAATTAATTGTTTTGTGTTGGATTATATTTGCAGGCTTTATCAAATGGGAAATACACGAGTTGCCTGCATAGGGCAGTGGTTAATAGGTTCAAGGAAAGAAGATCATTGGCATTCTTTCTTTGCCCGAGAGAATACAAAGTGGTGCGGCCCCCACAAGATCTTATTTGCGGACAAGGGACCAGAATTTACCCTGATTTTACATGGTCTGATCTGCTCGAATTCACTCAAAAGCACTATAGACCCGATTCTGCAACACTCGAAAACTTTATCGAATGGCTCCTAGCTTCCAAACCAACTGCTAAAATCTAGCCAGTTGTTTCAATGATCTCCAAAGAAGTTCTTGGATGCTTCTCTCGAAACTATTTATGCGCGTGTATTTATTCTTTAATGATTGAGAGGTACACCTGATAAGAATTTAACAATGATGAAATATATACCATAAGTATCAAAGACTTTCTCGTGATCTTATTTTCTCTTTCATATAGTTATCTATGAGTGACAAAATAGTGTGATTTGTCTAGTCCTCATAGAAGCTTTTTGCTTTGTTTTTTTGTGTATGTTTTATGCTTATTATGTATCACCATTTTTATTAATGTTCTAATATATAATGAAAAAAATTATGCATTCAATGTTGAGTAAAATTATGGCTTCAATATGCGTGCGCTAGTTGAGATTTAGCCGCCGTATCTAAACGATTGAGTTATATTTAGATCAGGTAAGTTGCTTGTCTCGTACACTATTTTACCCTAATTATTGGGAAGAACAACATCCAACTTTGTCATCTTCTTCATTTCCAATGTTTCTTATGTTTTAGTTTTCATGTTTATTGTATTTTGTATTACACATATAAATTTGGTACATATCTCATTTTAATTCATGATTTCTTGTTAATTAGGATTTACTCGTATGTCTGGTTGATTATGGTTTTCAACTTGATCAATTATTATTATCACTTTTATTTTTATGTAAAAGAAGGGATTATTAATATTATTATTAGGTGGGGGTTAATTACGCCACACAATATACTTTTAACACACTTTTTTTTAAAATTTATTCTTATTAATAAAATACCAATATTAATTTATTATGAAGGATAATCCACCAAAAAATATAAATAATTTTTTTACACCTTTTAATTTTTACATGCACGTAGATATGCTGTCTTTTTGCTTTATATGTTGACTATCAAGCGTCGCCAATTCCATTCATGGCTGCTAAGAATTATTTAATGGTTTTTTCTGATGAAAAGAATAGAAAAAGAACAAGTCAAATTACGATTTTGTTCTCCTACACATAATCAACAAACACCTTTTGGAAAAAGGAGAACCTGAATCGAATTAATTAGTATTAAAAAAAATCTATTTCATGCGGCTCCTTTTCAGCAATAATTGGCAGAGAAAGCAAATCAAAGGTCGAAAATAATCGAAGTTATTGATTTTTTTTTTCTGAAAAGTTACTTTTTTAAAAAAGCTTTAAATTGAAAAAAAAAATTACATTATAGATGGATTTTTTCTTGCCTGCAAGCAGGTTGGTTCAGTTAGAGAATATACATTAGAGGTGGATTATTTGGGTTTTGCTTCTTATAGATGCTCACATGGTGAAAATTTGCAATTAACGTAAAGGGAATATTTCAAGCATCACGGTGTAGAGAGAGAAAAAGACAAGATATTAATGAATTAAAATCTTAAATTCTTAAATTTAGGAAGTAGATAATTTGAATACTAAATATATCTCAGGGTACAAATAACCTTCCCTTTCCCTGTTAAAAGGAAACAAATTTACTATAATTTGGCAAAATTTGCGACAGAGTTTCAGCAATAATGAACCCTCATAACACGAGGGCTGTCCTTGTGTGTATTGCAACAGGACACGAATAATTGTCGTGAAATCAAAAAACAAGCAAGATGATGGGGCCAGAACCAAAGGATTATAATAAAGTCAGAATATAATAAACCAATTATTAGAGAGCAATAACCACAATTGTTGGCTTTTGAATGAATGTCAGAGTGAGAGGTAATACTTGTATGAAGAAGACACATACACTGCATGCATGAATACCTATCGTTAACAGGAGATAAGATTGTCTCTAAATTTTGTGAGAGAGTGATAATTATTTATGCACCGAATCTTAAGACATGCAATATTACTGATCATTCAAATTCATATTCCATTTTCTTATGTTAGCTCGAAATTGGAATGACTTTCCGTAGAGGTTTTGATTCTTACATAGTTAGAAACCAAATTTTAAGATTTCTGTAAATCCACTCTCCAATTAAATTGTTGCCTGCCGAATCCGAAAAAGGCAAATAGGCAATCGTGCCGATTTCACTGCTCAGACCACCTATTTTTGGAGAAGGCATACAAAATTTGATGAATGTTAACTTATGCTGGAATAATCATCACTATTAACGTATAGTCAACAACTTTTATAGCACACCTATGAAACGAAAAAAATTGAAAAATCATCTCGCCATGAGTAAAATTAGTTCATTTGAAACAAATTAATATCAAGATTCCAAAATCTTATCCTAGTTCATCGTACAAAAGCATCACCACTAACTTAAGATTTTTTCAAGTGGTTTTTAAATAATTTTATTTGATTAGCCACTCAAACTAGAGTTTAAGAAAAATAGAAATTTAAAAAAAATTGATTTGCTATTGACCATCACTCTAACTTCACAAAGAAAAAAAGGAAAAAAAAACAGCGCAAAATATATAATTAACAGCAAAAACAAAAATAATTAACAACAAAGAAAGAAACAAAGACGGCTTGTCTAAAATTGTTTCATAAACTGTTAAGGGTTATAGTCGTACATTACTTACAGGGTTTTATGGCAGGATTGGGTGCTAATAGAACCGTAAAAAGAGAGGCCGAAAAGATAAACACACAAAAGCCCGGATAAAAGCCCAATGCAAAATTTGGCCCATGAAGCTTCAATAAGAAGAAACTAGAGGCGGCAAAAATGCCCCCCCGAACCCTACCCGGCCTGGAGTTTAGGAAAAAACGGTCCCGGGCATTGATTTTTCAATGCCTAGCTATTTTCGGGTACAGTCCGATCATAGCATCAAGAACTTGGAACTCGCCCATGCTCGGTTGTAATTAAGTAAAAAAAAACACAATTTTCCCAAATTTCAGGCAACCTAAATCCCTAATTCACGACACAAAGACCAAACTAAACATAGCACACACATGGATCTCTGCAAACATTCTTGGCACCTCCCTCTGTCTCGCCGACAGCACTCAGCAGCCAGCCAGCCACCCCCTATCGATGCAGTGTTGACCATGCGTCCGCGCCTTTAGCGCTCAATGAACTCGCGCAGTATCTGCTAGATGAAAAAGCAACTTTTCAACTACGCCAAGCAATTCCTTAACACCATCCGCAGAATTCGGGTCGGGTCTGAGTCCAAACTTGGCGACATAAATTGACCCGCAGAGGAAACGTTTTTTACCAACATGAGTTCGAGTAAGCAGAGGGGTTTGAACGTCGGTTCGGTGCGGAAACGAGAGTATAAGATTTTGATGAATTGAGAAGGTATCAGCCATGATTGAATTCAATTTTTTCTTTTTTAATTTTTGATGTACGTACAACCCTATAATTTGGTTTGATTAAGGTTTTTATTTGTTGAAGAACTTGCACAGACTCCTGCTTGAGCGTAAGTGATGACGCCAATTTTTCTGGGATATGTAAAGGCGAAGAGTCAAAATTAATAAACTACTAATTGCCATGTTCATCATGTATCTTGCTGTAATATGCTAGATGTATTGATAATATGTTACATTTATTTAGATTTATTTAATAATTATTGTTATGTATTTATATTTTTAACAGGAATTATTATGTGAATTTAGTTTAAGAATGGAATGAATTAGGGAAGTAGACAGTAGATTTAAATAATTTTTATTTATTATTCACTTAAAATTTACAACTTAAATTAAAATAATTAATATGTTTTGATGTTGAAATAATTTATTACGAAATTTTTCTCCTTTTAGTTTAATTTTTTTGGATAGAGAAAATCCGTATAAAAAATTCATGCCACGATAGGGCTGGGCCCGCACATGAAAAAACTCGGGTATGAATCGGGTTTGGACAGCCATGTGACTCATGCAGGCCGGTCTCAAGCAGGCCTAAACCCGACCTAGACCCAGACTTTTGCCATTCCTAGAAGAAACCAAGGCGGCTAGCAGTACATCAAGAAATCGACCTTCACATAAAAACAGTAAACAACCTTCTAACCCAGACCCAAAAACTAATCTCGGAGAACTCGTTGGTTAGAGGCAAAACCCCTCGACTTCTCGTCTTGATGGCTTGTCCAAATTTAGACCTAAAATGTGCCACCCGCTCTCTACTGATGAGAAATAAAAAGCTTTTTTACGACAAGAGAATTTGGCGCAGGGCTAAATGTGATTACAAGAGAATTTGTACTGACATCACTGCAGTATAACGTTAACCGAAGTTGGGCATCAAAAGGATTTCTTATAGCGAACCCTAAACTACTCAGCTCTTTCTTAGAATCCTGAACTACTCAGCAAGTAACAATTTTCTATGCATTTATGATTCAATTTTATTCATTTTAACAGTTGCCTCTTAAATGTTTTTTTTTTCTAATTTCATTTTTCATTTTAACACAAAGTTTTTTTTTTTAATTGCAACATTAATGTTAAACTCCTTTTAGATAAATGACTTGGTAAATTGTACGTGCACGGCTTTTTCCAGTTTGGAATCCAACAACATCTTGATATTGGTAAATTCGGAAAGTTAAAGAATCCATAATTCTTCTGGAATCTGGACTCTGGTTGCCCTCTATATACGTTGTCGTGAAGACAGCTGGTGAATCAAATTGGTTCTCCAGAAACGACACCGTTTGAGACATAAGAAGCATTATAAAGTCAGGTGCTGGTCGCTTGCATTTAACAGAAAACAGACTCTCCAAAACGACATCTCTATAGTGCGTTTTGGTCAGCAGCTTAAGTAACCACCTGAGGAAGCATGTGCTGATCCTGAATGTAGTTAGTCGAAGTTTGTTAACCATGCGTCAACCAACTGTACAATCTGGTAAATAGGCTACCTTTCTGAAACAGGGTATAAAAAGGCTGTTTTTCAGGGGCTGCCAAGGTCTGTTTCTTGAGTCTTGTAGAAAGTAATTTGTGAGAGAGAAAGTGTCATCCTTTTCTCTGTAAAATCCATTATAGGGCTTTGTAAGTTCTCTGTTGTTGAATCAATAAAACTCATCTAAAGGCTTCTCCCATTAATGTAAGCTAAGCATTTTTTATGCACAGCGGAACCACGTAATATCTTGGTTTCTCTGGGTTTCTAGTTTCGATTCCTGTTCTTTATTGATTCTTGTTATTGCATTGAGGTGTGATTCGATCTGCTTAACCCTGTATCTCTGCAACTTGAATTGATTTGATCAGAAGAATCTTGGTGAGTGATCAGTTTTGTTTAGCCAATAGAACAAGCTGATTACTAATAACTGCGGTCTTTTCGCTCTTTAGATGCCAAGTCAAATCAGATTTTTTACCCTTTTTCTTCTTTTTGTTCGGATGAAATGTCCAGTCAGATGAAAAGGCAGGGAAATTCATTCTGTTAGAAATTCACAGGAAAATGAACCTAAAAATTAAAAAAAAAAAAAGTGATTTTTCACTTGCGATGTCCAATTCTATCAAATTTGAAACATTACGTATATATAAAAATATTTGATGCACTTTTACAACATTGTAAAGATAATTTTAAAGATAGTTTATGAGACTGTAAAAGAATTTATAGTATTGTAACAGTAAAGATGCACAACTTTTTGCACCTAAACATGAATTAATATATGTGTAAAGTTACATAATTGACCGATTAACTAAATATAAAATTCATTCATTTTTTTTTTTTAACAAAGGGAGTTCGTGATTCAGATTTTAACAATAGGCGAAGTTTTGAAGACCATAAGATGTTCGCTCAAGAGTTTAAATATATCAAAATGATCAATACTCATAGTTGTCTTAAGATCGACTCTCATAACAAAATGTCCTGTTAAATTAAAAGCTAACCTCCACGTAACTTGGACCGTCCTTCTTTCTTTTATTTTCTTTCTCTTTTCCTCCTTTGAGTATTTTCGTGGCATATCAACATTTCTTATACTAACAACAATATATGAAAAACGATATATGTACAAAAATAGGGAAGGAACCAATAGAATAAAAACACATACATAGATTATTAGTTAATCAAAATAAATTATTTTTTTAATGTTTTAACATATTTTTCTATGTTTTTATTTTTATATGCATCGTCACTATATTTTTTTGCAAGATAAAGCTTGAATGGGATCGACTATTTACAGTCGACGGAATATCTTCCCAAGCTACAGCTGTTTGTGGCAGTATTATTACGCTTTTCCAAGTCAATTAGTAAGGATGACAGTAGATAATACTATATATTGCTGGGACGAACTGAAATAACAATCACATATTCACATGGTGAGTGCATGCATGTATAAGTAAAGCAGTGTCGTCTCTTTGAACAACTTAAAACAAGCAATATCTTCAGCATTACTCTGCTGAAAAATTGTCCCGTTCAATGATAATTTTTAAAGAGGTAAATATTCACTAAATATGTCAAGATTTTTTTTCCCCTCGTATATACAATACAATGAGAGAAAGAAAGTATATTCTCTTGATGAAAATGTTGATTTGAAATATCAAGACGAATTTTGAAGGGGCATAACCGAAGTATGAATTAATTCATTGGCCGTGGAGGCTATGACGCTGTGTATAACAGATTTTTACCAGATAACAGTACGGCTCACTAATTAAATAAAAAGAAGTCTACAATGGTTGATCGAAGCCGAATTGAGCAATTCATCAATGAAGTAGTTCTACTCGCACAAATCTAGTATAGAAATTAATGTGGTGTAGCTATTGAATTGTTGTTAACAAGCAGAACAGCATTTATTAGTTTATGACTTTGTCAGCAACGGCAACCTGTTTCAGCACATTCATAACATAGACAAGGCACCCAAAATTTCCTGAGAAATGCTTCTGCGGATAGCAACAGAAACTGCACAAGTGCTTTCGCTTTTGGATTCCGCAGCTTCTAATTAACCCAATTATTCACAGAGATGTCAAATCTACAAAACGATAAGTGCACTGCACAAAAAAGTTGGTTTAGATGCAACAGATGAAACTCGATGACCGCAACGGAGCAAGTCACTCTCGGTTAGTTACCCGTAATGAATGCACACGAGCTAGCCAATTTCTAGCTTAGTAGTAGTATATACAATTCTAGCATAAGAACATCTTAACAAGAAAAGATAACGAGTGAATGTTCAGTTTCGTTTAGTTATTTAAAGGGAAATTACAAATTAGAAGAGATATTACATGAATAATTTACTAAAAGCTTCTCCTCTGACACTGAGAATGTTATTAACCAATTAATTACCATCAGCTATTTATGCTCTTTGAGGAATATTTAATACATAAAAAAATTCAGCACTTATCCCTTGATGTGGCGTCCAATTGATTCCAGCTCGATCAGTGATGATCATATCTACTCATAATCTTCTTAATTTACAACCGTATATCCGCCCGCAGCCCAGTATATTAAGCTGAACAAAATCTACAAGTGTGCATCATTCTGTCACAATGTCAAAATGCCGAGGAGTACTAATTTACAAAAACTCTGCATTGCAGAAGTCTCAAGCTTGCTTATTGTTGATAAATCTACAGTTAGAAGAATGATGTTCGGAACTTCGGAGATTTCTTGCAGCAGCAACTACACCTTTCCATCTGATGAAGGGAGAAATGTATCAGCTTTCACCGCCGTAGAAGATGATGTAGACACAGCATTTGTGCCTTTGGAAGGCGTCGAGGAAGGGGAAGGAAGCTTTTTGGGAAGCATTTGCTCAAAAGAAGAAGCCTTAGGCCACAATCGTGATGCTTCTGCTGATGATGATGAAGAGAGAACAATGAGCGCTGTCACAAGAATAAGCGTAAAGAGAAAGCTCTTGTGGCTCAGAGAAACTGACATTCTGATGTTGGAATATCCTCTGCACATGAGATGAATTCAGATGCCAGAGTTTCCTTTAACTTCGAAAGATATGATATTAGCATCAGCTTTAGAGAGTTTTATTTATTTTATTTTTGCAGCAGACATGTTGAGTAATGTATGGGGAGTGCCAACTTGTTTGTTTGAGGAAAGCTGTGTCAATGGCAGACAATGGAGTAATTTATAATTCTAAATTTTGCTTCAGCAGCTCATGCTGTTGCTCTCATTTGCCTGACGGAATTAGTTAGTGTAAATCTCACTGTGTGAGGAATTTGAGGGTTATATATTTTAGTAATCTCGCTGGTCCACTCAATAGTTTTAGTTGGGGATTTATAATTTAATTGTTATTTAATTCCTATTCTTCTTATAAGAAATCTTTCCTGTCAGAAATTTGATTTATGTTTGTGTTATATTTTTTAAAAAATTGTTAAATTTAGCATTAAATTAATGCCAAAGCACACGAATTCAGCTTCTTATTAAAGTCAATGAACTAATAAAGACTGAAGCATGTGTTAAACGAATAAAGAATTAGTGAGTAAGGTCTTCTAAGTTTGCGGTTGAAAGCCCCACCTAAACCCTACAAAACTTATTAATTTTAATTCCTTAATTTCAATCATGCAAACATGAGGAGAGTGCTCTTTTCATTAGCTTCAGGTATCTTAGAAGCCAGACAAAGAAATTTTAAAAGAAATCGAAAAGAAGCATCTTGACACCTTTGTATGCCACTTTGCCAACAAATTAAAAAAAAAAAAATTGCAATAGAATAGAAGATGTTTGTTATCACTACTGTCAGTGAAATACAAAATGCTTTATGAAATGCTAGTGAGTATAGCACCTAGTTTCTTTACATCCACAAGATTTCATTCAGTAATCACTTCTGAGTTGTGTGATAAATCACTTTTTTCAGAAGATATTCAAGTTTTCTTATATATATTAATAGTTTTTTTTTAATATTTAAAAGTAAATTTAGTTTGTTTGTGTAAAAAGGTGATCTATCAAGACTTGGGATTTTTATTCCACCCATTCCAAATCAAAATATGTTATGCATTAACACAATTAATCCCGGATGTCTTAGCAAATTTTTAATTGTAGCCATCAGCATATTTGTATTGTGATATTTAAAAGAATTAATAAATAAAAAGCAAAGTAAAAAAGCGTGAAACACTGACCCCCTAAAATATTCCAGAAAAATTCTTTGATCTCAAGAATTTTAAGCAATGTTTCTGATAACCTTTGAAATTCATCCAAAATCTCTTGGCATTGCTAAAAATCGATGGAGTTCATAAATGGGCATATTGAGTTTATGAATGACCTTTCCAATTGGGCAGTGCTAACTAACTACACAAAAGTTAGGACGCCTTTTGTTTTACCGAAAATGAATAAAGAATTGTGTAAATCGAAAGAATGTCGGGTGAAAGATAATCTTAAGTTTGCGAAGCTGGTTTAATTCAAACGAGAGCAGGTGGAAGAAGGTAGACATTGCGCCTCCTGCCTTTTAAGTGGTAGGGTCACTTTCTCAATACATTCACTTGCTTTCTTCATATAACTATTACGAGGGCCTGAATGGAAGGTATAAGCTACGCGATCAAACAAGGGCTTCGATGGAAAGTACAAGTTATGTGACCAAAATTCAGTATTTAACTCTTATCATGGTCGAATTAATAGACAAGGATGCGTTTACTGTTATGCTTTTAAGGTTAATCTCAGACCAAAACATTTCAAGTGTTTGATAGACATCCATTCTGGCTTACTCCGGTTAAACTGTTAAAGCCGCGTTTCGCTGGGTCCAAAAAAAGTTTTACTGACATCCTCTGTGTGTGTGTGTGTGTGTATATATATATATATAAGATTGAGCATATCTTCCTCTCTAACGATGCGACTGTTAAACTTCACCCGCACCATAATTATTATACTTGGTGTGTTCTATTAAATAATTACCATATGGGTGGTTGCTACTAGTATAAACTACTACCTATGAAAAAGTGTCATTTGCTAACAATATTTAACCTTAGATTAAACTAACAACATTTGGTGATATTGTTAATGTATGCAGTTTCCAGGAGAATGAAGGTTTATAACAAGATAAATGGATACGATTTTCATTGATATTCTTTATAAAGAACCAATACAATCGGATCTCCCTTCCATTTTAGAAGGGGGAACAATATGGCAAAGAAACCTAAAGGGTGCTAAAGAATTATCAACAGTATATTCTCACAATTTCTAATGAACAACTACACCTACTATTGCATATTAAAATATTAGGGCGAAGATTAATACCTAATCAGCAAATATCAACTTGTGAAATGGCCTCAGAGAGTCAAAAAACACAAACTGAAGCTTCATGCTTACATCATGGCTGATAAAATGGTCTCTGTTTCCTTGGGACGCCAGTAAGTCTTGTGAACACAAAGCAATCCTTGGTTGTCATTGGTATAAATCATTCTGACATCCCAGTGTAGAGATTTAACAAAGTCCTCAACCTCAACAATTGTTTCAGCATCGTCCCTTAAAATGAGATTTCCATCTGGTCTCAGTATCCTATCAACTTCTGCAATAACTGCCTTTAAGTTACACCTGTGGCAGCAAACCATATCAAGTTAAGAGGAAAGGTTTACCATTTGAGTTGAGATCATAAATATGAAAACTGCAGTATTTTAAAATGAAAAATAGAAGAACCTCTTTTTGATAGCGGAGAAGAGATGATCAGCATGAAGAAGATCATAAGTTCTGGGGTAAGTATTGAATGATTCACACCAATCATGATATAACCCAAACAAACCACGTTCATAGATGATTGGTAGTGTGTCAGGAGAATCAATTGGGACTACATTCATAACCCAGACCTTCAAGTCTTTCAAAGCTGCGGCAAACCTAGGAGCACAGAAGGCAAAAAATATATAATTCAGACCATGGAAAAAATAGGGGACTAGATGCTTCTCACTACAGCCGAAGGATAATGTTAGAACACGAGTGGTGAGTATGGCCATGAATGCTGAGCAGGAATATCAGCATATCACTAAAACACAAATAAAATTCCATTCCTGTTGCAAAATGATCAAGCCATAGCATCCAGTAGCAGCGAGGATGTTTCTCATCTTCCCCACTAAATAGCTAGGTCTAAGGCTTGGTTGAGTTGTGATAGCTCTTCATGACTACCAAGGGCCATTTTCTCCATTGGATTACATACATATATTAAAAAAGGAAAACAAACTGTACAATAACTCACCCTCCATATACAGCCCTCATGTCCATGACATTCCTCACAAAAGACCAGTTGATTCCCATTCCATTCAGATATGAATTGGAGACAACATTTTTCCAATGCTGGTAGTCAGCAGTGAAATCCTCTGGAGCAGCTTTGCCATAAACACCAGCCTCTGAATTCAGCCAATAAGGAGGTTTCTCTAACCTTAAAGGCCACTGCAAAGGCCAACGAGACCCTCGCTTTGATTTGTCTACCATTACTTTATGCATGCATGCCTGAAGTGGTACATTCCTGAAAACAAACATCCACAGAAATAATAGTAGCAATCAGAAATATCACTTTTGAAAGAACATTAGAAGGTCATCTTATTCTAAGAGCTGACAAAACGAAGCTAGAAGAAAATTCAATTTCAGAAATCAATGTACACATGGCCAATATCTTTTACACACTAAAAAACATGTTTTGAACACGTATTTGATATATAATATCAAGAAAAATGCATAAAACATAGTGAAGTGATATTGAAATAGTGAAATCATATTATTTCACAAATATGTACTGAAATGAAACTAACAAAATAATTGAAAAAAGAATAGTGTTAGATGAATATTAGGTTTCAGATCTCTGTTCAAAATTGATTGTCATTATTGCTTTAAATTTTGAAGACATCTCTAACAGATTTCACTATCATGTTCAAGTTTTGTGCCAAGGGCAAAGACAGAAACTAATATTTAAAAGGGCAAGTACCAGGCAGCATTGGCATCATCTGAGTCTGAGCATAGTGGAGGCTCATTTTGAGGTCTTTTGTTGTAACACTCATTAGAAGTTGGCTTTCTAAATATTGCCGCACCAACAGCATTCAACTTATCCTTCTTAATGGCCTTCAGATCCCAGCACATTAACTTTGTTAGCTCAGTCATTGCTGGCATCAATCATCACATGGAGTAAAAGAACAAGGATGTTAAAATCAATATCATCACATCTCTTGGGAGAAAATTACATTAGCTTTCCAATACCTTTCCAAATGCCAACATCTTCTGGAAGCTTTTGGTAAACTGGAGTTGCAGACCAGACAAAGTAACCACCAGGTCGCAAGATGCGATTGAGCTCCAAGAGAAGCTTGCCTCCTATAATGTGCATTAGAATGTTAATAAAATAACCTTAGATGGAAAAAAAATAAACAATTAAAGAGAGAGAGAGAGGGGTAGAAATCAGAGACATCACCTTCAACATGCCAAGGAACCCTACACCGGGCACAATGAACAAGATCAAAAACTGAACTGGGAAATGGTAGTCTCTTGGTGCCCATAACAGATAATATGGCAGGAATTCCCCGCTCGAGTGCAAATTGCACTTGGGCTTCATGCTCATCCTTGGGAGCAAAGGACATTGCAATGACATCCTTCTCAAAAAGATAACCTCCAAAGCTAGCAACCCCACAACCAACATCCAGGATTACACGGCTTCTATTCCCCCACGCAATATCAGGACGAGACTGCATTACAATTACAAAGATATATTTCAGATTGTAACAGCTGAAAAAGAATCAAATATTCCTAGATTAACCATCGACTGATTTAAACCCTGGAAACCCAAACAAATTATGTGGGCTCCAGATGATTGGAAAATTGACAGAACAAAAGGCGAATATCAACAATTTTTTTGGAAAGGGGGAACAAAAGGCAAGCATGGATGAAAATTTTTTCAAGATAATGAAACCACATTAATTGTTGATATTCTAAGAAATTCTATCAACATTTCAGTTTCACAGACAGAGAGATAGGGAGCAAAGACAGTGGTCTACATTAAAAGCACTGCAAAATTTCAGTGCGAATATGTCTCTACAAATACCACAAACTATATATGAGTAAATATTTATACAAAGAAGCATTCAAACAAGTCAGAATGTGATGCCCTGTGTGTCTTTCATAGTATATAGCATTACAGTAATACTCCCCTAGTATGATATGCACACACAGAATTATATAGACATAATCCATAGTTCACACAAAGAAAAGAATAAGCCACGTGTCAATAGAAGCTAACAACAGACAGAAAATGATAAATGAAAAAGGCTCACCTTCTGAAGGAAGTCAATGTAGTGAAGAGCACCATTCTTAAATTGAGTTCCGCCACCTGGAAAAGTAAGGTATTCACCAGTAACTTTAACCCAATTCTGGTGACCCTTAACCTCTGCAAGCTTTGTGTGGGGAACATTATGATACCAAATCTGCACCACACACCATGAGAACAAATTTTAGCCCAAGGGAATCACAAGCAGCCAAGTATATATTATTTAATCCAGAATATAAGAGCATACCCTATCCCTGCTTTTGGGCCACTTAATTGAGCGTTTGTAACCTTCTGGTAAAGGAACAATACAGGTAGGAGCTTCTTGAGGGCAATGCCTCTCTCGATGTTCATAATGCTTTGTACTGGAAAGCTTTCTAATTGCTTGCCAATTGTCCAGGCAAGGGATGTAGTCTGGCCCAGCAGTGGCATTACAGACTTTCCAGATATGACCATGCTGGTCCGTAGTTATAGAAGATTGTTGTGATTCTTTCTCATTCTGTGACTCAATGGCCTGAGTTGACCAAGCCCCATTCTGAGCATTAGTATCATTCAAAATTTCTGACCGGTCACCAGAAGGGAAAATCACAGTCGAAGCCTGATCCTTTCCATGACTCTCAGTGTCATTATCTTGATCTTGAGAATCCTTCTCCTTTTCAGTCAGACTAGCCTCACCTGACTCAGATTTATTCTCATCCAAGCTCTCCTCTGATTCGGTCTGCTCAGCACTTCTATTTGTTTCGCCACCTTCTGTTTCTCCAGCTTCTGAATTCGAATCCCTGCCTTCACTCTTAGATTCCCCATCTTCCCTTTTTCTGCCTTTGTCATTTTCAGACTCTGACTTAGATTCCTCTTCAGACTCAGTCTTCTCATCGGAACTCTCCTTCACTGAATTCTCTTCCAGGTTTTGATTAACCTTATTCTTAGATTCATTCATCTCACCATTACCTTCAGACACATTCTTCTCTTCCTGATTATCTTCCCCTCTATTATCCGACTTTTCAAAAGGCACATCATCCCCATCCCCATTTGTTGAATCCTCTTGTTCGTCACCTTTATTTTCTTCGAAAGGCCCAGAAACAATCTCAGATACTCTCTGTTTCACTTCGCTTGTAGCCTCCCGAGAGGACAACCCAGGATCCCGAACAGGTACAACAGATGATGACATTAACATCCAAACGCCAACCAGACAAAAACCAACAAACACGACTACAGTAACCGTTGAACAATAACCTGACGACTTCCGTCCATCAACTCGAGAGTACTTGCCCATAGCCATGGAGTTTACAGACAAAAAAACCCCAATTACACACACAACGGAGTAAAGCAACAACAATATGTCAACCACTCATCAACACAGGTACCCTGCAATCACCCCACACACACACACATACAATGAAAAGAAAAAAGGTTATTTTTCATTGACTCCCCGGGAGTTAATAAAAAAACAGAAAAAAAAAAATCACTTTTCGTTGGTTATTTTATGTGGGCAATGATTGTATTCAATCATGATGATATCTTTCTATCTAATTGCTGCAAGCACGCAATGGAAAGTAACAAAACCAAAAGCCAACGTCTAATCTTATAGATCTAAACGAAAGAAAATAAAATGGGTCAAACGAAAAGCCAAAGAGAAGGGGATCCATTTGTTGCAGCAGGGCAATGAAAACATAAGTGTTTGATGAATGCCTCAAAGAAAACAATGACTTTCCCACGCTTCAAAATGAAGAAACGAGAGCAGAAATATCAACATGTTACCTCTGATATTTTTAGCTTCGATTTGCCTCTGAATCTCACAGTATGTCAACAATATAGCTACTGAAGAAGTGGGAGGCCTTTTAAATAAAATATAGGAGGGAGGGCGCCGCTTTTTTTTTTTTTTTTTGGAAGCACTTATCGCACATCCCTCATTTGACAGCTAAGGTTTGCGAGCTATAAAGACTTCAAAAGAGTTACTGCTGAATCGCGATGCCGTATTTCTCTGCATAGATTTAACTTAATTGGCCGTGTTACCCACAACTGAAAATGCGTGATTTGACTGGGCAACTGCTCACCATGACTGAACTAATTTGTAACTATCTTATTACAAACCACTTGCATATTCATTACATAATAATTATATATATATATATATATATATATATATATATCCACTTGCATATTCATTACATAATAATTACAAATATATATATATATATATATAATTTGTTATAATATAATTTTTCCTAGTTTCACTTATGATATAGATTCTATTTATGAACAAATTCTCATTTTTATCTTTTTTCTAGTTTGACTTATAATTTCACACTTTAATATTCTATTTACACCATGTGATGATACCGATGATGATTGACAGTGATAATATACACTCATATGCCTGCGTACATTGGCACAAATCGAGCACCGACACAATTCAGATTTAACTCCGGAACATGGGCCGTGGACCCACCACCAAAGCCGCTCCTCATCTCACACTCTTCTGTCGACGGGTCCCGCGGTTCAAAAAGCCTAGCATAATTCACCCCCAAAAGGCCGAAATGCCGACGCCCATGGTCATGGTAATGACCTGCGGGATCGTTGTTCCATTCCACTCCATTGAGCAGCAAAGCAATTTGCCAATTTGCAAGGAACAGAGCTATTGGTTCCACATATTTGGATCACGTTTCATATAATTTTTTCTTTTTTTTTTTACAAATAAAACTAATGAGAGTGATGGAGCTCTTTCTATCTCGAATCTCAATTCTCAATCACATGCGTTACAATTTTGTCAATGAGAGGCGCATAGATCAATTTACAAAAGACAAATAATTGAATTTAATGAATGAATCGGGAGAAAACAAAAATGATATGCTCATGACTCATCATTGTAAAATATATTCACACAACAAATTGGAGATATATCGAAACTATTCCCAAGCTCTGTCACAAGCAACTTTGGAATTGATTTAAAAAAAAAACGGAAGGAGGTGTGAATATAATTGTGGTAATCTATTTATATATATTGATTTAAAAAAAAAAAAAGGAAGGAGGTGTGAATATAATTGTGGTAATCTCTTTATATATATATATATAGTCTCGCAAGAATCCAAATTAATAGAAATCCTAAATGATGATATTTTTATTAATTCAATTTTGAAGTTCTAAATGGAATTAAATAACTGAATTTAATTATTTTATTAATTATTTTATAACTAAGAAAACTAAAAGGACTAGATTTATGAAAAGGGTTAATTGTGGAATGAGAAGGGAGTTCCTAGAAGTGATCAAATATTACATTTATTTTTATTTAGTGTATTTAATAAAAGGGTTTGATCCACTCAAACCGGAGTCAAATTCCTGGACTCTTTAGGGAGACTTCTTCGACCGCCCTAAGGCCCAAGAAGCCCATTTGACATTCCATTTCGGGTTGAAGATTCAGATTGTATGTACGGACAACATGCCCTGGAGAAGCCACATCATCATTCTATCCACGAATGATCAAAAACACAAGAATGTAGTAATGACGTGTCAAAACATCCAACGCAACCAGCCAATGAGAACTGGGAACCCATCAAACTAAACTTACGAAAAGTACAAAAACCATAAAATTAAATAACGTGTGGAGAGAAATGCATGGAATAGATTTTGTGAATGAACGAACTGTAAAATGAGAACCACAGTCCACAAAAACTTTCAAAGTTTGAACCTAATTCTCCACCAATTCGTTTCTTTCTCTAACCAAACTGAAAGAAAATGGTGGTGGGTTATTAATAATGAAGAAGAAAAGAAAGACTGAAGAAGGGTTATGCTTTTTCCATGGCCTGTCATTTTGCTTATTACTCTCATGCATTTTCGCTAACACCATTGCTGGACTTATCTGTCAACAATACCAACTTCAGGGCTTCAAGAAAATATAAACCTGTTCTGTTATCTTCCATTAATAGCAGTAGTAGAACTTCTTACAGTACTTTTGTCTCTGAGGTATGTTCTATATATAATGGCATTGTGATTTAGTTGAGATCTAGATTCGTATAGTTGATTTTTTTATGCCTAAATGTTGCTTTAGACACTTGCATTGTGATTTTATTGAGCAATTCTTGGCTTGAACCAATGAAAGCTATTGAATTTGGTTTAGACGGTGAATTTGTGGACCTAATTGGTCCAATGTGTTCGTATTTTTCTATGGAATTGAATTAAGGATTGTCGTTGGTATAACAAAATTACAGTGTCATGCTTAAGGCAGTAATTGATGTAACGGGTATATTTTAAGACATGCTAAGAATGTGATTGTAGACTTGCAGCATAGAAGTGTGGGAAAGATTGGGTTGCAAATATGTCTCTCAGTAATTGCAAAGCAGTCTCTATCACTAGAGAACTTGTGTGTCTTTTAGGGATGCTTTTGATTTTCTATTTGCCCTCAACTGGGATGGGAAGATTTAGTTAAAATGCTAGAAATACATTTTTTTTACCATTTGATTGCTGAAAATTTATCTCGCTGGGGAGCAGATTTGGTGAATAATGAGATTTGTCTTTTGAGTTCAACAAGAAGCAAGATTACCAATTTTCATCTTTTTTCCCTGCTTTCCTCTGGAAATTAATAGACGAAATGTTGCTTAGGCCATATGCTCATTTTATTAAGTTGCTTGATATGAATGCATGAATAGATGATGTTTTTGCTTAACTCTGAAAAGTTTAGTTACATGAAAAGAACAAACTTTGGAATAGTTCTGTTAGTGATTATCCATGAAGGCTTATCTAAAAGCGGTTGTAATGTCACGTTGTTTAATTTAATTGTCAATGATTATCAATGTTCACTTACTGTCAGATAGGATGCCATGTTAATCTGTTCTAATTGCTAGGCTGTGAGGCTTTTGGGACCTCCAGCGAGATTTGAAGCATCAAAGCTGAAAGTTATTTTTTTGGGAGAGGGGATGAATGATTATTCCAGAATTCTCCCTCGGACCTACATCCTTTCCCATTGTGACTTCACAGCTAACTTAACCTTGACTATCTCTAATGTCATCAACCTTGAGCAGGTATGCATTCGTACTATTCAGTAATTTGGCATTTATATTTTCAGCACAAAGTCTGAATTGCACATATACGTCATGTTCACTTTTAATTAGCACAAATATTGGTTTAATTTCCAAAATTGTTATAAAGTTGGGATTACAAATCGTGTAGAGATTACGTATCTTTATGGTTGGATGTGTAGTGTGCAATATCTGAATCTTTGCTTGACGTCTATGTTTTTCATGTGTCCATGACAGTTAAGAGGGTGGTACATCAAGGATGACGTGGTAGCTGAGTGGAAGAAAGTAAGGGATGATATGAGTCTGCATGTCCACTGCTATGTCAGTGGCCCGAATCTCTTGCGAGACCTTGCTGCTGAGTTTAGATACCACATATTCACAAAGGAAATGCCACTGGTAAGTTTTTCCTTACTACAACAGTTCCCATATTATATGAAAAGAATTCCAAGATAACTATAACACACTTACGAAATTTCATGATTGCAATTCTTCACATGTTTTTAGCAGTTAATATCTATTTCCTACTGCAGGGATCACATGTGCCTTCATGCTTCTTTCCTTCATAAAGTCATTTCTGAAAACTCTGCTATCAAATTATAGTCTCTATATGCTTAGTTGCCTTTTTTTTTTGGATGGACTGTATGCGTAGTTGCTAATGAGCATTGTAATGACTGAATGTATGCTGCTTGACTGGAATTTCTGTTTTAACGTGTCAGGTACTCAAAGCTGTGCTACATGGAGATTCAATGCTTTTCAGAGAAAATCCTGAGCTGATGAATGCATTAGTCAGGGTTTACTTCCATTCTAGCTCAAAAATTTACAATCGCATGGAATGTTGGGGACCTCTGAAGGATGCTGCAGAGGTACAATTAGGCATGTAAATACATTGGATTTTAGTTTTGAAAACAATTATGACTACAGTTTCTCAAGGATGACAAAACTGTCTTTGGCGTTGATGACCTTCTCTAACATAGACTCTAGACAGTCAGTATTTACATTCAACTTAGTTTTTAATTTCATCAAATCTAGTATGTATTGTTGTGAATTATGTGAAAATTGGTTGCACAAACAAAAGTAGGTTGTTAATCACTTAATCTGTTTATCTGCATATTTATCAGGGAAGACAAGAAGATTGTATTCAAGGTTTGTTGACTACAAATAAGGAAGGCTCCCATTCTCCAAAGAAGTTAGCAAGACCAAAATCCATCTTCCAGGCTCTGTTTGCCTTTCTTCTTTAAATTATATCACACAAAATCAGAATTTTAGAGGCTGATTGCATGCTCCCAGCACCAAGCACTGTAGCTCAGCTAAGAGCCAATGCAGTCCCAGCTTCAACAACCACAAATTCCAAAATGCTCATTTTCATGACTGAGAACTCTAAAAGTCAGGGCTCAGATTGCCCCATAGCAAAGATTGTTTTGATTCTTTGACAACTAATACAATTGTTCACCATTGTTATGCAATTGAGACCATTTGTTCCTTTTTCAATCAATGGCTCGCGTCTTTCTTGCTTTATAAATCAATTGTAAGGCCGAATTCTTGTTTCAAATTAAATTGTCGTATTTCTTCATGGTGTCCTGTCCATGACATGTAACCTTATACTGTAAGCTCTTCGTCGAAGCCACGTCAGCCAATTGAAAGCAGGCAAACATATCCGGTTAGTAAACAAAACGTGTGGGGACTCGAATCTAGCTGGATTTAACTACAAAAAGACGTGATAATGATATTAAGTTGTCTAACATGAATTGTTTTGACCCAAACTGAAGTATAAAACTTAGAAATTATCTCCAGTGCGACAAGTAACGCGTAAGACTCCCGAAATATTGCCTATTCTTTTAGAAGATAGAACGTATGTTACTACAGATTACAGCTGCAACTACAAGATACGTAACAAATAATTTTCCTTGACTAATGACTTGCTGAATTGAAGTCTTTGTCCTAGCTTCCTCTTCCACCCGCAAGATACAAAATGTATCTGTACGGCACCCTTTACTCGAGCAATCTGCTTAGCTTTGCTTGCGTGCGTGTGATATTTTTTTCTTTCCCTCTGCCGGCCTCATTATTATTATTAATAAGGCCATCTTCTGGCATCTATGTAAACTTTCAATATAACGGTTGAGATTTTCTAAGGATGATTATATTTTGAGTTGGGATATTTTATATTAGAAAATTGACATGAATTTGCAAGGAACATCGAGGTGTACCGTATTAAATATAACTCAACTGCATAGCTTTCAATCCTTTTATCCTCTTCAATTTTTTGTGAGTCCAGTCACGACAAACTGAAACGCCAATAACAATAATAATAAAAAAAGTAACAACTAAAATATCGATGTCAATTTGTTAAAAATTCGTCACCTTGTTAGTCCGACGAACCAACTTTAATTGTGGAGTGTAATACGGGAGAGCCATGGAATGATCTCCAACGGGGCTCTAATCTGTGCACGTTATCTGTTATTGTAGGTGTCATTTTTGACGGTATTTCTAATGCCTTTGTTTTCTTCAGCAAGATTATAATAGTGTATTTAATTTGCCGATAGATAATTTGATAACTAATACAGATCCTGGTATCTATTATGGAACTATGATTTCCATTATGATATGTAATTCTGTTGTAATCTGTACATACGGTGGAATGACACTTCAGCTGCTTCAAGATAAATAAACACATTTATATTGCTTAATTAAGGTGAGACAAGTGAAATCAACACCAGTATAGCTGTAGGGGCACTTATTGACAAGGATGCGGTCTTTATCGTTTCAAGTACAGTTATAGAAATGGCGCAACCGAACTCTAGCTGCTGCCGGCTGGGGCAATTTTATAGTTTACAAGCTAAAGTGAAAACAAAGCAACTGAAAATTCAATCTAGTTTAAACATGCGTGTACACGTGTCTGAAGATTGTGGCAAAGATGACTTAAACTCCATGCAGAGATATCAAAGCATACATCATTTCCACTGTTGACTACTGTGATGGAATTTTCAATTAGCTAGCTGCTGAATAAACAAAATGATTATAATTTCATTTGATTCACGCGGCGTTTGACTTCGATAAACGCAAAGTTAATTGGAATCAAAATATTGATTTACGTATATTTTAAGAGTCATAATCACATAATATTGTTCATTAAAATGAATGAGGGGGACATTTATTTTATTGTTCGTTTAATTAACTTAAAATTTCCAAACGTCATCAAAATGTGCTTGCCGCATCAAGCTCTCCATCGTGTATATATATAAAGAATTTAAACGCTTAATCCAGTTCAAACTCCTTTCTTCCAATTTAAGCTAGCAAGCTTGTGTGTGTGTGTGTATATATATATATAGAGAGAGAGAGAGAGAGAGAGAGAGAGAGATAAGGAGATGAAAGTGATGTTGAAGTGTTGCACTAATTGTAGGGTACTTGATTCACAGTTGTGTGAAGTGAAGCTTCGAATTAAGATTGATCATCACAGGTACTGCTTGGCTCGAGCACCAGTACCCACTAGAGGAAGCATCAAGCGGCAGATCTTCAACGATCTGATTCATTGCCTTAAAACCCTAACTTGGAAGATAAGTCAACTTTTCTGCATATATCAACTCTAGTCTCCTTAATTTGTCAAGAGTTCATGTGTTGCACATATTATATGTACTTATTGTCGCTATAATCAATACATTTTGTTATCCAGTGTAATATACCGGTCATGAAGAAGCTGTATTTATCATGCATTGTACAAACAGTTTCGTCTGTTTTAGATGCTAGCATATGAATACGCCCCTTAGCATCCGTTCATTAAAGTAGCAATCTGTAAAACCTTAAATTATCTTTTCATTTATTATTAAAATAAAGTAGCATCTCTTTGACGACTAATGCATCAAATAAAATATGCTTCAGTGGAATTACAATTTTTTAGTCGAATCAATAAATACTAACCATTTAAGTATATTCACTTGAATCTGCACTTTTGAATCAGCATGCAAATTCGTATTCATATAGATCTGAAAAATTATTCAGGTCTACATTTTTAATCATGTGGATTCAGATCATGCAGATTCCGATTTTTTTTTTTTTTTTTGCAATTCCTAATGATCCATAATTTTAGATGGGGGTGGTAAAAACAATTGGTTCCACCAGCTTATTACAAAGACATCACTTTATGATAAGATTTACATTTTTTTTTATAAGATTTGCTTTTTCTTTTTCTTTTTTTTTGCCCTGTATAACCTGGTGGATAGTGTTTCTCCCAAAATAAATCATACAAGATAAAAATTTTCTAAAAACCAAAATTGCTGCAAACGTTTTTTGTTCCACAATTAATCTTTGATAATCAAATTAATTTGAATGGAATCAAATACTAGACAATTAAATCTCTTCCATTCAATTTACAAATCATCATGCATCTTTTGTGCATCTTTTATGCATATTGATTATATAAATATAAAGTGGGCATATCATCTTAAAGTTTATAAACATAAATGCCATGTCATATATTAACAAAAAGAAAAAGGGATAAAGATGAGTCATTTATTAACTAAAAAATATTATAGATGACTCGTGTATGTGTTGGTTCATACTTTAGATTATTTATTATTTATTTTACCTTTAAAATAATATGTTATTTTATTTTTAAAAGTATAGATGACTTGGTGTTCGGTATTTTAATATAAAAATAATGCATCATCTATTACGTTTAATTTTACATGATTTTATTAAAAGTAAGAGTTTTTTTTTTACAATTACACGAGGTAATAATCTATTTCAATTATTAATATGTTTTTACATATTATATTTTTCTCTAACACTAAAAACATGTTGTTTGTATATTTGGATAAAATAAGATAAAACTTTAACTTAAAAATTACATTTAAGTATGAATTGACTCCATATACACACACACACACAGTAGATTTGTTATGAGGACTCCTAGATATTTGGTATTGTGCACAATTTTAAAGTCTAGACTTTGGCTGAATCCAGCGGCCAGCATTCAACAACTTTAAAAATTAAATTAGTATTATTTCAGCCCTCTAGTTTCTCCCAATTTCTCTCGTCGCCCGCAAATCTCATTATACCTTTCGGTAGAGATTTATTATTTGCTTCATTAAAATAGTCCAGAAGACGAAGAGATTCATCTTACATCTCTTCCGTCTTACATGGATCAAACTAGATACAGCATTTTTTTTTTTTTTGGGTCAATCTTATTATCACCAAAATTCTTCAACATAGAGAATTCATTTCTTTTTAGCCTTTCTTAATGTTTCTCTTAATTTTGAATGTGTTGACTTATCGTCTTCAAGTTTCATATATATATATATATATATTAATGCATCAGTTTCAAATAAAAAATTATTTTTTTAATGCATCAATTTCGAAGTGAAAATTTTATCATTTCAACATTAGAATAAAAATCATTGCACAGCTACAAGTTAGATTGGGAAAAGAGAAAGTAATAGATCTCTACCGATCATAATGCCATGAAAAACCAACCAAAAGAACAATAAAATTAGAGAGCAGACAAATTAAATTTAGAACAAGACAAAAACACACTTATCCTATAAAAATCTCATACCGGAGCCCCCAAGATTCATATAATTCTTCTTTTCCCATTTCATCTTTGATTTCTATTAATTAAAGCTCAAAGCATATGGTATAATCAGGGAGATGACGAAGCATGAGAGAGAGAGAGAGAGAGAGAGAGGGAGAGAGTGTACTGGGGATGGGAGTAGACAAATTCGGGGGCTGAAAAAATAATAATTTAATTTTTAAGGTGGTTAAATGTTGGCCTTCCGGATTCAGTCAAAGGCTAGGATTATAAGTGCGCACAATGTATTATTAATTTACGGATCAAAGTCGTTGCTTATCCAATTGTTTTCCTGCTGGGAAATCATTTCTAATGGAAAATCCAGAAGAAAAATTATGATTTAAGATAGTATGCATTTCTAACTTTTCTTCGTTGTATGATTTAGGATAGGATACGATACATTAACTCCTTATAATCATTTCTAATGGAAAATCCAGAAGAAAAATTATCGTCCAGTAGCAAAAGGAGTAAAGGACTTCATTCTGCTAGTTACAGGCTGCATCAATACGGGTAAATTAATGTGTAGTCCCACCACCTTAGCTGCTGACATAATAGGACCGATCCACACAAATTTTTCTCGGACAAAGAAAAATTAAAGAAAAAATTAAGAAGTTAATTAATTTTAGTTGATCTAAAAAATAAATTTAAGTAAATTATTTTAACTAACTTAACAAGGACAGAAAGTAAATTAAAAAAGAGTCACTTTATGATGCTGTAATTTTTTAACAGCATCAATAATGTAAGAAATGTGTACTATTAGATTTAATCAATAACATATAATATTTTTATTAATTAAAAATTTAAATATTAAGAATATTGTAACCAGTTACCAAACCAATTATAAAAGTTATTTTACATTAAAAAAAAAGAATTGTGAATTCGTCGTTGATCTTTATCTCTTATATTCTTGTAAAGTTAAATTTTCACTTTCAAGTTATTAAAAACTTTAACTTGTCCTCAAATTACTTTATGTAAGCATCAATCAATTCTTGGATAGAAAATTCATGTTCCCTCTTCAAGCAAGCTCTTTCTCACCTTCCCTCAATTGTTTTTCTTTTAAATCAATTTTCTCACCCGATTTTTCGTCAAATTGCCCAATGCTTCGACCATGTGCGCTTCATGTGACATTTCTCCAAAGTCTCTTGAACTAAATAATCTTCAAATTACGTTAAATTTTCAACGAACTCATTTCATTCTCTTTCATTGGAAACTCGCAATTACATTCTATTGCTACTGTAGTTCTTCATCATAATGCAATAGACACTCAAGTATAAATGCCAACAAGGCATATCCAGCAATTATTTTTGATCGACTACTAATGTCATAACATGTTCACTACCTCAAATAGAATGTATTACTGACCAAAGAGTTCAAAATGTCATTTTCACTTCATTTTGATAAATTAAAAATTAGAAAAATACTAATTTACCTACAACCTTAATGCTATCTTGTTACTATTTAATTAATTATTTATTTATCTACTATATTAAATCAATAATAAAAACTAAAATAATTAAATCTAAGGGTCTATGACAACTATAGTATGAATGCAGTAAAAGTCATACAACATCATATAGAAATCCTTAAAAAAACATAAAAAGAAAATTTAAAATAATAGATAATAAATTTTAAAAAAAGGACATTAAGATGTTAAACAAATATACCTTAATGCTACATTTACTAAACTGGAATCAGAATGAGCTGAAATTAGAATGGACAGGAATGAGACTAAGAATGAGCTGGAATGAAAATAGGTAATGAGAATCAGAATAAGTTGTTTACTTGAACTGTATGTATCGAAATCAAAATTTGAATTGCATTAATATGTTTATTTTGCTTTGGAATCAGAATCGGAATAAGTTAAGTTATAATAAATTACTAAAAAATGCTTAATGAATTATTATACTAATTATTATTTTATATTTCACTTATAGTGATTATATATTAAAATATTATTATTAATGATGTATTAGTATATTCATTAATAATAAAAATATATTACTTATCATGATTATTTATTCAAAACTATAATTATTAACATATATTTGTAGAAATGTATTAATAGATTAATTAATAATTATTGTATTAATTAATAATAATAATAATAATATATGAGTTAATTATAATGAGTATTGTTAATAATGTATTAATATATTAATTAATAATAATATATGAATTAATTATAGTAATCATGAATAATAATAAAAATATACAAATTAACTATAATAATTATATTAATGATTATTATGATAATATATTAACTAAATAATTATAATAAAAAATATATTAATTATTGCCATTATTTATTCAAAACTATAATTATTAATATATTTTTATTAATAATGCATTAATCTATTAATTAATAATTATTATGAATTAATTATAATTATTATCATGATAATTATTATAACAATATATTAATTATTAATTATAATAATATTAATTATTGTGATTATTTATTCAAAAACTATAATTATTAATATATTCTTGTTAATAATGTATTAATATTTTAATGGTAATAATTATATTAATTAATAATAACATATGAATTAATTAAAATAATTATATTAGTAATTATCATGATAGTATATTAATTAATTAATTAATTATTGTGCTTATCTATTCAAAAACTATAATTATCAATATATTCTTGTTAATAAAATATTAATATATTAATAATAGTAATAATTATTTTAATTAATTAATAATAACACTATATTAAATAACTATACTAATTATATTAATTATTTTTATTTTTATAATATTATATCAATTAATTAATTATAATAAAATATATTAATTTAAAGGATGGCATTCTCGAAATATTAAAATATTATTGGGACAAAATAGAATGTTTAAGGAATAAAAAATTGATTGCCACCTTTTCCCTAAGAGTCAATCTCCATTTTTTATTCTCAAACAATGGTGGGATCTCATCATTCCAATTTAGATTTATGTTCTATTTTTATGAAATAAACATCATCAATCATTTTAATTTTAAATTCTGATTTTTTATTCCAAAAAGTAAACATACCGTAACAGTGATTTTTGCTCGGAACATTTAGACCCAAGAATTTCAAATGAGTGAGTGCTAGTGCTAAGAATTTTTTAAAGGCAACAATTTTGTTACGACATTCTTTGAAATTAATAACCGATAAAGCCAATTCGGTAGGTACAAGATAGCCAAAAGTACTAGCAGTTGGTTATGATTAATTCCAATCAACACCTACATTACCAACAAGTTTAAATCTATTAAAATAATTGAACCAATGGACGTCAAAGAGACCATTTCAACCAAATCTATGCCCCCGTCATTCATAATACATTATTTTTCATCAGACAAATAATCTCACATGCCTGTATTATATTAGATTAAATAGTAATGTCATGTTCCAAAAATATAAATAATACTCCTTATTGTCACTATTTCTAATTTCTCATTGTCTACAGTACTATCGTATGCATAACAACCCCCACCCCCACCCCCCCCCCCCCCCAACCCGTCTTCTCCTTCTCTTTGGGTCGTGGCTACTCTCTGTAAGCTCGCGGTTTGCTCCACACTTCTAGGCTAATTGCAGTTCTGAGGTGGGCTTTATGCCCATTGGCTTTACTCAAACATATTCGAACAATAACGTTAGCACCATTGATATTTTGACATTATCTCTCTTAACGTAGTCTTTTATAAGGTTGGTTAGGATTCAGGCACGTGTCATATATTAATATGTTGTGACTTTCCTTATTGAATACAATAACGCAGTGTTTTATTTGCTTGTCAAATTTCTAAAATTAAGGGAAGTTAACTATCTATTTCTTTTTTTTTTATTTTTAAATATTGTTGTTTTTAAGAGCCTCTGTATATATAGTGGCAAAGCTAGCATCATTTTTTGGGGTGGACTAGATTTTTTTAAACAAATAAATTCACTTCTCAAAAAATTTATTTTATACAAACGAAATTACTAAGTAAACTACATACAAAAAACTAACCATGAAATTTTATAAATATAATGTAAATAAGAAAAACACTATCAATGATATTGCGTACTGCGATCTTTCAAAAAAAAAAATTATTAACGCGTCTAAGTCGATATTGTCTGAAATTTCTCTTTTAAGGTAAATAATCATACAATTTGAAAGAAACTTATTCTCCATTTTATTTCGATGTGTTGTCTTCATCAATTTCATGGCAGAAAATGCTCTTTGTGTTGTTGCTGTTAAAACAAGAAGGGTTAATATTAAACAAATTGATCTATCTACCAAGAAGTAAATATGTGACTCTCTGGTTTAAACTAATCTTCAACATAATTCAGAAAGGGAAGTAATATTTTTGAAACTCTTGAAAAGAGTATACATCAATCTTAAAGCATTATAATTGTCTTCTCAATGCCTATCGGTCAATCTTAGTGAAATCTTAAGGATAAAATATTTCAACAAGACTACAAATATCTCAAAATTTAAATGACTTAAATGCATCAATAGGATTTAAAGCTAAACTAAGAGTAAGAAGTTCCAAAATTTGTACAGTGAATCTATCATTCAACTCCATCAACTAAAAATCTATTATAGCATTAAATATATCATAATGATAATAATCCTCAACTATAATATAATTATTTTGTTTGACAATACCGTCTTGTGCCTTTCATATGGCTAGCTCTCATATTTGACGTATCTATCTCGTCCTTTTCATAAAATAAAACTGCAATCTTAATAAAATTTTTCCAACCATTATCTCGTAGCTTTTGAAGAAGTTTTTCACAGTTGAGACTAAGTGCACAAAATTTAAAATATCTTGAGATTTCACTTGTAATGCTTGACAAAGTAACTCACTTACCCTAAAAACTTTATTAATGTATGCAAAAAGAACACAAATTTAAAAAAATGTCATTGATTTACATGCACTTTTAGCCTCTCCGCACATGCTATTGTTAGGCCCACATTCTACCAACTTCATAAGAACTTTACGAACAACACTAAACAAATCAAGCAATCTGGTCATAGAACAAAAATGAGAGCTCCATCAAGCAACTCTAGGTTATTGCAAAGTGTATACTTGATTGGCCTTTTTACCACTTTAAACTTATCTTAAAGCTATCAAATCTATTATTTCCACTTCCTAAATGCATTTTAACCCAGAAAATCATTTATCAGATAAAGTCAAAATATTTATAAGTAAACCCAATGTTGAGAAGAAGAACCATACATCTGGTACATCATTACATGCTATAACTAAAGCAAGTTATAGTTGATATGCAAAACAAGCCATGTAATATGCATATGGGCAATCTTTTAAAAATAATTATTGTAATTCATTCCATACATCCCGCATGTTACTAGTACCATCATTATAAAGAATGTTATTCTAAAATCATTCAGAGGCTCAATGATTGAAAAAGTAATTACGACTAAGGAGTTTTTTTGTACAAATTAAATAAAGATTTGTCAAGAATGAAAATGCTGAAATTGGTACGCTCTTAACAAGTCATGTAATATGCATATGGGCAATCTTTTAAAAATAATTATTGTAATTCATTCCATACATCCCGCATGTTACTAGTACCATCATTATAAAGAATGTTATTCTAAAATCATTGTTATTTCTTTATGATTGAAAAATGTTTGGTTTGTTAAGGAGTTTTTTATCTACAAATTAAATAAAGATTTGTCAAGAATGAAAATGCTGAAATTAGTGTGTCTCTTAACAAGTTTGAATTTCAATAAGCTAAATGAAGAAAGAATAATCTATAAAGAGTGATTCCAAAAGATTGAAAAGAAACAACAAAAAAATTTTAATGATTTAAAGATCAATTTTTATTTCTTTAGTGGAGCTAAACATTTGGTTTGGTTTGTTTAGATTAATTTATCTATTTCCATTTTAAACAAACGTGATGGATATCTTTGTTCATTTGGAAATAAAAATTAGTTTGTTTTGGGATTCAAAATTGTTTGAATTTTTGAAAGCTCAATGATGGTGAAAGATTCATCTATAGGAGTGATTCCAAAAAGATTGAAGTTGAAGCAATTGAAAATTTTATATTATCATTAAAGATCAATTTTTATTTAGATCTTGATGAAACATTTGTTGTTCCTTCTTTTAGACGAAACTTAATTTCTATTTCCATTTTGGACAAATATGGTTATCTTTGTTCATTTGGAAATAAAAAATTAGTTTGTTTTGGGATTCAAAATTGGTAGACTCTAGATCTTTATCAAGCAATGATAATCTTTATTTGATGGATACAATTACTTCATTTAATGAATGCTTACAATCAAGTACACAAGGTTTAAAGAAAAAATTAATCTATGAAAAAGTATAATCTTTTAACATGTTCGAAAAATTTTAAGGCAGAAATTAAAGATCAACTTGACAAAAGAATTAAAAGCATCATATTTGATGATATTATCTACAATCAAGCTCTAGATAAGTATTTATAGTTTCTTCAACTCTAATCCTTTGAGATTGAAAGTATATTACTTACAGGAATCTTAAGCACTTACTTGAGATGGAGATAAAGACTTGGTGGATGACTGATTTTCCGTTACTCTCTTAAAAGATGAAAGTAAAGTTTTTCTTAGCTTGTTGAACATTGAATCTGTAATAATAATAAATTAGCGAATTATTAATTATTTTATTCAAAATTTTGACAAAATTATAAGTTAAAAACTAATTCAAAAAAGTCATCATTCAACAATTAATTGTTTTACTAGTCTATTCACTCATTCGTTGAATGCCATCATTATTTTATAATTTCGAGAAGATGAATCACCAGCTTCCACTTTGTATGCCATCGTCACCATTTATCATATTATAAATATTTTATTAATCTATTATCATATTCTATTATTTTATAATTTTAGGATGATGAATCAAAGAATCAACAACTTCCACAGTTCCACTTTGTATGCCATCGTTACCATAAATCATATTCTATTCTATAAATTAGAATTTAAAATACAAAGTGATTTGTATTCTTTTATGAGTATTAATAAAGGAAAATTTATAAATTGTAATTAACTATATATGTATAAGAAATGTGATATCAATCAAAGAAGAGAGTCGATGAAGTACGTATTTTTAATAATAATTTAATTAATTACATCATTTGCAGGATGATTAATTATGATGATTGATGCGTGATTAGTGCTACAAGAACCACCCCCCCCCCAAAAAAAATTGCAGCAGTAATTACTATCTTTATTGATTGCTTCTCAAAGGTTTATATATGACTATCAACAAATTCACAAAAGTAGGAGAAGCTAAAATGAACTACCTAAGCTAAATGATCAAAATACAAAGCAGAAAAAGACTTTGTCTTTATAAAGAAGGGCAAATAAATGGACTTACATCTCACTTAAAAGGCTAGATTTACGGAAGTCCTAAATCCTGTTTGGCATATCATCATCCTGTGCACCACCATTGTCAGCATTTTTCTTCTTTGCACTCTTAGTTACTAACTATTCTTCTAATAGGGTTGAAGATTTTGCTCAACCCGTCTAGATCTTATAGTGGTAGATTTGAATTTTTATTATATGCTTCAAATTTTTCTCAGCCCCCATAATGGAAAAGACAAAAAAAAAAAAAAAACCAGTTATTCAAAATTAAACAATACGCATAATATTCAACTTGTCTTGTTTGCTCAGTAAAATAAAAAAAAAAAAATCAAAAGTAGTGTAAACATTATCTAGATACTTCATTTATCATATACATTTAAGGTTAGTGGAAAAAACGTACAACCAACCATAGGTTGAGTTAAGCTAATAAACTAGTATTCTTTCAAACGAAACCGACGCATGAGTTTGATGTTTGGTCTAAAAGCCGACAGAAAACAGTGGCAAACATAAAAATAATATTTGCTTTAGCAAATTTTAGCTGAAGAAGCGAAAGAGTAGAATCGTTGGAATTATATGCCGTAATTGAAGTTGGTAGTAAAGTGCATGAAAGTGGCACGAAGGTTCCTAATTAATTTTCAATGCATTGCATTGCATGCCCGCGCTCTGCTCTCTTATAAATTCTTGTCATCCCAGCTACAAGTTTATTAAGCAATACCCCTTCCTGCTTCGATTAGAATTCATGCAAACAAATTAACTTCTCTCGCTCAAACTAGTATTATTTGGATACATAATTATTAGAAGATATGTGGCTAATGGCTGTCGCTGATACTAAGAAGGCGGAATACCGTGATGATGATCGAGATTTGATGATGCGTAAGAGAGGAATAATTAATGCAAGCATGCGAAAGCATAAGGGGAGTCTGCTGCTGTTTCCTCCAGCAAGAGGAGGCATCAAGCGCAGGATTTTCGCTCTGTTTTATAAGGAATTGAAGCTAGCTGCCCACCATTTCTTCCTCCCATAGTCGTTTTCTTCTTACCACCGACTGCTGCTTCTTCTTCTTCTTCCTCCTCCTTTTTTTGGCTTATTTTCTGTGTTGTAAAACGCTCAAAGTAATTAATGTCGTTCCACTCATCTGATTAAATAATTATCGTAACTTGAATCGTGTCTGCATGCATCACCCAAGTGAGTGAGATTTGGTTCAGATGTTGTAAGCTTTACTGACTAATAATTTGATCATTTAATTACTTGTTTGATATAATAAAAGCATAAATACGACAAGTATGAAAGTTGATCAATAACATCAACTTCACATGGTTTTAGGGTTGCTCCTGATAATTTTAGTTTTTAATCCATTTTCTTTTCGATACAATCAATCGTCAGCGCCTAGATGTTTTTCTGGTCTTATACACGTGGGATTGTAAATTCTCTAATGCTCGAATGGGTTCACCATTTCCTGAGTGAAGGTTCTCATTATTATTATTGTTATCGGCATGTTCTTCTCCGGTCGGTACCAAGCAGAAAAGTAACACAGCATTAATCGTTGGTAGGCACAGAAAATTAAAGAGAATATGTGTATGTGACTCTTCTTTCTATCAGATAAACGCAGTTATTTTCCTAAATCACTTAATTTTTCAAGACTGGTTAGTAAATAAATTGACGTGTTATAATCTAAAAATGCATAGGCGTGTTCGTTCATGTATGCAGTTGTTTCTTAATTTTATAATTTGCTTTTCCTTTTTTTTTTTTTTTGGTTTTGGGGGGGTGGGGCCATATTCTACCGACCTAGTAACAGGTATCAATCACTGTATGTCAGATGATAAGGCAACGAAAAAATAGGTGTAATAGAAATAATTCCGTTCAATTTATGAAATTACCTAACATACATTCGATATATGTTACGTTTCCTCACATAAACAGTATATGAAGATAATTTATGTCTAATAACTTTCTTTTTAAAATCACCACGCGAGTACGCACAAACAAATCCCAAGCAGAAGTGACATTTCATAAAAATTTTATCAAAAGATATTTACTCCATCATGCTTCTGCACTAATTATTAGTAGCAAAGTTTATACAAATACATCTAATAATTATTGTTAATATTGTTACGGTTAATTTTGTATTATTCCTTATTAATTGAGTATTTTTAAATTAACCTTCTTATTTTAAAAAATCTTAATTTATTCTTATTTTTATTAAAAAAAATTATCAACACACCGCATCTCTCCTCTTATCTTTTGATTAAATATAAAGATAACTTATGTTTTAAAAATAAGATAAGTTATTTAAAGATAATCAATTTATGATAAAAATAATTCAAAATTTACCTTTATTATTATTAACTAACGATAAATAAACAACAACAACAATAATAATAATAATACTTTTGATTTTATATAGCGTTGTTTATTTATTTCTTTCGATTTCATAACAATGAGGATGCTAGTTAATAAAATAAATAAATAATTCAATACACTAATAAACAAAGAGTACAATTTTCAACGCGCCTATGTATCTATATGTATATATTATATGACTAATCCTTGCTTATTGTTCATTTGCTCACTTTACTTTTGTTTATAACCAACCATAAACTTGAGCATTATAACGAAATAAAATTACCTTCCCATACTTTGTGGCGTTAAATTTAACTCGAACCAGTTATGTGATGAAACGGTTGAAGAAAAGTCTGATCATAGAAAATAAAATTCGATCGTTAATTTCTTTTTCCGGGACAAAAACCGGTACAAACAAGTAGAACAGTATTGTACAGAAATTTAATGAAACATATATACGAAAGTACATTTTAAAGATTCTACTAACTTAAGCATAAGCAACCCAGCATCCAGAAGTCCAAAATCCATAACTATTTCTAACCTCACGAACATAATGTGATGCAAGAAACCTGAACAAACAATTCACAAAAGCTGTACCACAATAAGTACTCTGCTCAAGTCACTCAAAATGACCTATTGTTGGATTTGGATGTCGATGAGGACGACGTTTTGGCTCTTGCAAAATCAACAAGATCCTTGAAGAGAACATCTTCAGGCTTTTCTTCTTTCTTAGGGGTCGATGAATTAAGAGCAAGATTCTGAGTCTGTCCCACTAAGCTGTCATAAGTGGGGCCGCTTCCTCTAGCAGAGCTGCCTGGAAACGCATGATTTTGCTCAAAGAATTGCTGCCGTTGATTGTACCTAGAAGGAGGAGGTGGAAGGCTTCCAGCAGGCTGAGCATCCCAAGGAGGAGGAGGCAGCTGCTCTGCAGATTTGCTCAAGGGAGTTGGTTCATCGTATAAAGGCCGTGAAGAGAACGGAGGTGATGAAGCAGAGTTATCAGCAGGAATTGAGGAAGTTCTTGTTGGCGTCAATGGTGGGGAAGAATTTTTAAAAGAATGAGTTGGAGCAACAAAAGGCGTGGGTCCAGATGTTGCAGGATATGCTTCAGATTTGTAAGTGTCGCCGCTGAGATAATCAATTGGGCCAGAACTGGTAAGAACTGGCTTTTTCGATGAGGGTGGTGGGGGAAGAAGGGGACTGACTGGTAGTGGATCAGTCCTAGTGCTGACAGGTTTCCGGCCCAGCCCTTGTGAATTATCTCTTGATGATCTGTAGTAATTTGAATATACAAACTAATCAGATGAGTTTCTGAAACTACCTGAGCTTAATGAAAGCAGATAATAGCAATGGTGAAACAGTGTGTTTATTTAAAGAAACAAATTGAAAACACACACACACACCAACAACAACAACAACAAAAACAAAGCAACAAATGTAATCAGGAAAGCTACCTGTGGGCCAACTGGGCAAAATCATCTTCCGATTCATCTTCCTCATGATCAACATTAACAAATGGCACAACAGGAGTCTCTGTTGATTCTGCTGCAGGAGTTCCTTTGGCAATGTCATCGTGCCGACGAAGTACACGCTGCAAGTTATCATTCAATGCCAATCCCTGGCACAGAAGTTCCTCATCTCTGAAAGCGAGGCAACTACTGGTCAGCACTATCGATAATAAAATAAGATAAAACAAAAACTCACGTGGATCAAACTCTTACGCAGTACTATTCACAAGAAGCATGACACGTTTTTGGTACGAACGGCATTGATCAACAAGGTCAACAATTATTTCTTGCTTCACAGCCTGCCAAAAGAAAAAACAACATTTATAAGAACTTCAGAATAACTGATCAATCACCATGCTTGTTTTTCCTTCTAGCCAAGAGAATAACTAAGAAGCCTTATTTCACCACTAATTAGTACAAAAAACTGGGAATGTAAGTGACGCCATTACTAATTGGGCTCAGCTGAAAGAAGCATTATTACCTACTACTATCAAAGCAGAACTTTATTAAGACTTAAAAGGAACAAAACCGATACAATCAGAGTAAATAATACATATTCTAGGCATGTCACCATTTATGACGAGCAGATTCATCCTTAGGACTCCTGATCCAATATCTTTTCCATGAAAAAAAAATGCATCCATTAAATTAAGATAAGAACAAAAAATGCACTGAGCCAGTAAGAAAATTTTACCTCAGGATTCTTGGAATCCAAGGCACCAAGCATTTCCATTAACACATCAGCTAGTCCCTTAGCATTTTGAATCTCTGCCAGGCTGAAAATAACAAAATTTTCAATATTAAGGAAACTAGCATAGACACATTCCCATTTTAATGGCAAGATACACACCATTTAATCTGTAGAAGTATGCGTGCATATGTGCATTAAGGAAAATAACAAATTTTTCATACATGAGGGAAACTAGCATAGATGGCCCCATTGTAATGGCACAGTCACACACCATCTAATCTGTAGGCAGATGTGTGCAAATGTGCCTTTTCAAAAAAACTGGAAACAGAGGAGGCTGCAAGACCGGCATAAGATAACAAGGTATAGGTGCGAAGATCTATTGAGCAAATTACTGGCCCTTCCTACATCCTGATTCAAAAAAAGAGCTACTTAGTAGTTAATTTGCCACGGGTTGTGTGTGTCCAACACGTCCATATGATGGGGAAATGGAAGGTAAAATGTCACAGCAAGCACAGGCATCTAAACATTTAAATACAATTTTGAAACGAGTCGGAGCACAACATACAAATGAAGAAATAGATAGATCATATTTCAAATGATACCTGAGACCAGAAGCATCGGACTGCAGGGAGGCCTGTATAGCAGCATCATCAAATGCAGAAGTAGGTTCTACAATTGGCTGGGTTTGTGGTGGGGTAAAGAATGGTACACTATTCTCAGCTCGGGGTGGAAATTCAACTCCAACGGACTGTCAATTATTGAATAAAGATTTAGCTTAACAAAAATCTAAATCTTTAATGTTACCAGAAAATAGCAAGCAAAATATAAAGAAACAACAATAACACTGGGATGGAAAGAAATTAAAGAAACACTTTTCATATGACACAAAGCAAGTGGTAAAATGCTGATCCATGTTCCAAGATAGAACTACCCAATTGTCTAAAATCAACTAGGCCGACAGGGTTTTTGTACAGACAATACTATTACTCATTATATCCATTATGAGACCATGCCTCTATGTCATAGGTTGAAGCAGGAAGAATGTAGTGCCACAATTAAGAAACTAACAGATATCTGTTGAGAACTCCCATATAAGTCCCAATAGCACTGGTGGGAAAAGCATAGATATACATCAACTGCAACATGAGAAATAAAGATAAAATATAACAATTACCCTCAGTTCATTATATGCAGCATGGTATTGGGGATACCTTCCCCTCGGCCCTCCAAAAGCTTCTTGCCATGTGTCAATTAAAATAAGAATCTTTTCCCTCACATTCAAGTCTGGCTGCAAAATTGAATGAAGAAAATATGGTATAGACCAAGTTAGTATGGGATCTAACAGAAGATGAGAAGTCCAACAGGATAGCAAAGAAATTAATCACCTTCTTCTTTACTATTTTAACCATTTCATGTAAGATATCACGCTCAATGATCTGCTGAAATACACTGTCACTGCAATTTTTGCTGATGGTCTCCAATGCCTATATCAAAAAAACCAGTACAAATAAATTCACAGTAATCAGAAGTCGCTTCTATGCCATTGTGCACATAGCAATGAAACAATTACATCATTCTGTGGACATGACGAACACCTTTCAACACCAATACTTATGGCACTGTTAGAAACTGTGTTTTAATAAATTGAGATGTATATGCTGTAAAATACGAAAACAACTAAGTTGTAATCAGGAGGAATTCACTCACAAATAAAGCCAGCAGTTGTACTTTAGGATTTTTACTGCCCAGACGCTTCTTCAGTACCTTCAATGCATCTTTGGTTTGCCTGCATCCCCATCCCAAAAGGAAGAGGAATTCAATGAGTATTTATGCAACTAAAATTCAAAAATTTGTAAATCCACCTTGCATCGAAGAATGCAAAATAAATGGTTGTTTTAAGTTATGGAAAGGCCAAAATGCGCAATGGACTGGTGGTGAAAGGAGCTGGCGAATAGACCAGTGGATACTTGACTATACAATTACAACTCCTCAAAGTGGTGAAGTCATGAACAAGTTCAAATTATGAACACCACTCAACTATAATTCAAATAAAGACACTAGGCATACCGACTCTCATTTCACAACCCTTGGCATGTGGAAGATTATCGCAAGCAAACATCAGTAAACACAAGGAATTTACAAATTCTGGTTTAGCCTACAAGATAAACAAATAAAAATCAAACAACAACAATCCTAACAAGCATAAAAGTTCTTATATAAGGACCAAGCTCAGCATTTTATTAACTGCTCAAACAGCCATGTCTGACAGAATGGCAAAGAATAACAAAACAGGGGACTTCAAATAAACTGAATAATCAGTAAATGCACCGCCAAACATAAGAGTTCTTGCTCAGCACTGGCCTATATATGCTTCATTCGAGTGGTTTACACTATGAAGAACCATAAATCAAAGCTCGTCTTTGACAACCAAGATCTCAATTTTCATTGACTGCTCTACCAGCCATAATTGACAACATCAAAGAAAAATAGTACCGGATGACCTCAAATAGCCTCTAGATATTAGTAAATGTACCATAAAACAACACTTTTCTTTACCAACTGCACCCACAATTAGCTTCATTTGAGAGGTTTACGCAGCAAGGGCCATGCACAGGAATTTTCTTAAGTGAACACACCTTTTAACCCAAAACTCACATAGGACAAGACAACTCATCTCGCCAAGCTTAGATGAGCTTCCTTTAAACTTAGAAGCATACACTGATGCTGAGAATACACTGAGGCACAAGCATCTCAGCTGATTCTTTGTTCTCCCTAGCATAAAATACGCATGAAATGAATAAGCGTAAGTTAAATGGGAACATCACACATCCATTGTATCCATCCATGTAGAAAATTACTCCTAGCGCTAAATGCAAAATCAATTAAAATATATATACCTAGTAAATTCAATTCATTAAATTCTCAAGTCACCAAATCAAGCCACCAGCACCCACTAAAAACTTAGTTAAGACGATCAAACAGAAACGCAGAAATGGCAAAAGTCAAAAGATTGATACCCAGGATCCATGTTGATGACATCGCATAACTCAATGTTTATTGCCCAGTCTGGACCAATCAGCATGTCATTAGTCGCCCTCTCAGCACACGCCGCCGCACTATTAGCCATAATTGTACTGAACCTTTTGCTCTTAAGTCCCTAATCACTATGTCCTAATAACACAATCGATACACAAAAAACAATCAATCATAAACTTCAATCTTTGACATTAAATTAAAGCCAAAAAAAAAATTATAATTGGTTATCTTACAAACACGAAATCAGATCAATAAATCATCAAAAGAGACAAAAAAAATCCAAGCTTGCAATCAAACAAAGCTTCATAAACAAAAAGATTAATTGGGTTGGGATCTACAGGAAGCTTACCCGAGAAGAACACCCAGAAGGAGAATCAGAAAAAGGATAAAATGAGGTAATGGGTATATGCAAGAAAAGGGGGATTATAAGAGAGAGAATTTAGGGATTGATTGAAATGTGTTTTCTGTTTGGTAGTATTTTGCTTTGCGTCAGCCTTTGAGAGTCAGAACTTTAAAGTTTCTGTTCTATTTTCACAGGTTTGATTACAAAAAAAGAAAAAAAAAAGAATTATTATTCAACTAATTAATCCCGGCCTTGTTTGGTCTAATGTCAAACGTAACAGCCTGTGATGCACGGACGCTAGTATTGGGCGACACGCAAATTGTTTCAGCGATTATTCTCTTACGAAGTTTACATTTATAATACAAGGTTCGTATAAAAAAAAATCAAATGGATGAAATTAATTTTTTTAATTTACAATAATTTTACATCATTCATATGTTTAACTTGTAAGTATTAACTGGTTTCATTTGTTAAATATCTTTTTTAGCACAAAAAATTAAAAATTCAAGATCTCATCCTTTATCAAGATGGAGAATTATGGTATGCACATTTACATAAATTCATCTATTTATATATATTTCGAGGTCATTTCAAAATCTAATCATTAATATCATATTATGTTTATGTGTGTCTAGAAATTCATGATTATTTTCTAAAATAAATGTATATTTTAAAATTTTTAATATTAATGTAAATAAATTATTAATATTGATAAATAATAAAATATGTGATATTTTTTATACTTATATTAAACAATACTGTCACGTGATATTTTCTAATTAATTCATAACTTTTACAATATTAATAAAAAGATAATATAATTATATCATCCATCTCATTATTCATTTCATTGCTTTTAAGTTAAATAATATCATAACGAAAGAGCTTTAAAATATTGATTTTCAGATTGACTAAAAGAATATATATACATGGACATACGCTCATATATCCATATATACATATATGTGTGTATATAAAATTATCAAATATTTAACAATAGCATTTCTTGTCCGAAACTAAAACAAAATTGACGAAACAAATGAAGTCTTCCTCGGCTTCACTTTCATTTGTCTGTGACAAAAAGCAAATGACAAACAGGTCACCCTGAGGCACGACCCTTGTTGCGCTTAAGCAAACCTCCCGTATTAGTTTATTTTTTTTAATTAATTTTGTAGTCGTCATTAAATAAGATCATTTTTTTATTTTTCTAATTTTGAATTTCTCTAGATGAACGGAGAATTTGATCTCAACCGTAGACTCGTCTCTTTAGAGCCGACCGGGCCCACTTCAGGGTTGTCTGAACGGGTAGAGTTGGGCATCTAAAGCTCATACTAAAAGTCAATGAACCAATCTGGGACCCGCTTGTTGACCCCGTCCGGGCTGGAAATACAACAGCGGCCCGATGGGTCAAGGTCCAAGTAGCCGGGTTTGGTCAAAATATTTTGCATCGTCCAGAAGCACTTTTTTCCTTTGTTGACCCCAAGAGCCGAAAACGTTATTGGCTTTTTTTTTTTTGGGGGGGTGTTGGTGGGGGGTTCCGTTAATGCAAGAATGTTTTTGGCTTTGGTATAGCTTAAAGTTGTAAAAGTGCGAAAAACTCAATTAAAAAATGTAACCATAAATCTTAAAGATGATGTACTTTAGACGTCTGCACTCAGAACAGGCCAAATTTTATTTTTTAAATTTTGAAAAATAATTTAAACTTGCGAAAATACAAAAGAGATGTTATCAATAGAATCATAATTATAAATTTTTAACAATTTACTGATAGCCACTTGTCTACCTCTGTTATCTTATGATTGAAATTGATAGGTTAAAGGAGCTGAATCAAAGCAGATTTTTATAGAGTTCTTATGCAGCTAATTATAAATTAGCAACGTAGTATTATGTAAGAAGTAAAAAATGAGACATTTTGCATTGAATTTGAATTATTTTTATTAAATATTATTATCTGGCCCATCATTAAGGAAAAGCTTTGGAGTGGGAATATTGGGGGGCGGTTGGAGGGGCATTTTTAGGGGCGCCAATAGTCCCATTAGATGAGAACATGAGCCACTCTCCCTCGGAAGTAGATGGGCCACCGCGTCCAAATTCTGATTTTCATATTTGCACGAGCATAGCACTTTTAGTGTATTTATTAATTGATAATTAAAATTAATTAAAATTAAAATAAATTGTTATAAATTATTGAACTAATCTTAATTGATTATTGTTATCACCAATAATAATAATTAAATGAAAATTTTAAGATTTAAATGGAAGTATTATGATCATTTTATGAAACAAGATTCTCATTTTTATTTTTCTTGTGAGAATCAAAATTTTAATAGTCATTTTTAATTTTAGATGGGATAAACTATTTTGATTCTTATGTAACTTTTCATTTAAATAAATAGATACATCATTTATTCTCATCCTCAATAAATAAACGCATCATTAGAATATGATTAAAATGATTAATTGTATGAACTATGGAAGATGATTAATTATGCGCAACAGTGTTAATAATGAAAGTGATCGTGATGAATTAGCCTGTGTCTGCAAAATTGTATTCCTGGACAAAGAGCTGTGATATTTCTGTTAGTTATACTATCTGACAGGCATTGGACTAATTAATTAATGGTTTTAGGCCTTAAATTTCCATCCCAATTCTCTTGATATTTGCTAAATATCAGGCTGTTTTCCAATGGTAACTTCGTCCCCGAAAGAATTACCTGTCTCTCTCTCTCTCTCTTTATATACGACAACCGAAAGCGGCCACTTGATCTGGATGGTGATGAAATTCTATTCTCTTTGTTCTTCCTCCTCCTTTTTGTTCTATTATCTAATCTAACTGCAAGCGAGATGTTTACTTTTAGAACCGCAAGGACAGATTTGGGGCAAGGTGTGAGATGCAGCAGGACTCAAAGCTTTAACATCCGCTGACCAAGGTGGTCGCTCCAAAATTGATTAACAGAGTAATTATTTTGACAGCACAGCTAATAACGATTATTTTAAAAGTTACAGAATTTCTAAACTGACCCTAATTCGAGTTAATTATGATATGCATCTTAGTCTTTTATTTATGTTATAAATATAAAATAAAAGATTAAGTGTCCGTTTGATATTATTTATTTAATAATTATAAATATTTATTTAATTACATAAATTCTTGTTATAATTTTTCTTATTATTTGGTTATTTTCTAGTACAACTTTTGAAGATTAAATAAAATATTTTATTTCTATTAATAAAATATCAAATTTTAAATTTTTAAAAATAAAGATTTTGGTTCCTATCTTTCACAATTCTTGCGATCCTTCTGTTCACATGCGATCCTTCTGTTCACATTTTTCTCTCCATGTGATTTATTTAGTTTACCTATCTTAAATGGATGACACGAGTACCGTAATACTATTCCAGTGTGCTATTATAACAAGATGACGGCAAGCAATGCACGAAGCAAATATTGTAGATTACTGATATTTGAAAAACCCTAAACGACGGTGATAAAACGACTATAAGATCACATGGTTTTAACTTGACTGGCTGATGTGAGCACTCTCGAGCATTGTGTTTGTCCGAAATTAAATCATCTTGTCGGTGGTGGCAGGGCATTAACTTGACTCTGCATCTGACTTTGATTATCCAAAGGAATTAAGAGGTACACAACACACTTCCTTTCAAGTCGAAGCTGACTGCTATATGCATAACAGCCACACGGTGAACTGGAAAACCATTCTCCCATCAATTCTAGAAGAAATATTTTGTGTTCATGTTGCTATGTTTTGGGAGCTGAGATATCTAAAATTAACCAAAAAAACTAGGCTCTGCGTGAAAAGAAAATCAATATTAGCTATGTGGTCGACTTGTCTTTGCTTACCGTTACCAGGTGCCGGTGAGGTATTATCGTTCGGTCCATGCACTTTGATTTTAGATAATCCTGGGGTATCGTTGCAAGTGCTGGGGGTGCTGAAAGATTAAACAATAAAAAATGCATGCTCAAATATTATACAGTATTATATGCATGTGTGAATTAGAGATTCTTTAAAGATAAGCTAGTTAAGTTCACATCATTGGGCATACAAATTGGAAGGATATCAAATCCAAATCTCCCACTGTTGATTTGTTGTAAGTATTAATTTATTTTTCCAATAATAGGCTCTCTTTTCTTTTCTTTTCTTTTTTTTAATTAAGAGATCAATAATAGACTTGAATGCTAGAAGATAAATAAAATTCGGTTGTTGGCCGGCAAGGAAAGCCGAAACTGAAAACGCACAAGGAAATTTTGATAAACAAGAAAACAAAAAGTAGATTAACTAGAATCACCAATATATATATATTTTTTTCCCTTGAAATTTATTGGCCAGAATTTTACTAAAGTATGAATAGATTTGAATGCTTATTTTTAGATAAAAATTTTTATTAATGTTTAAGTATAAGTATTAAATTATTTATTTTTTTAAAAAAAGAGAGCATATGAAATTATGATATTTCAACAAATATAACCTCTTAAATATTAATAATATTTATATTTATTTGTTAAATACAAGACAAGGTATAAATAATTAATAAATTATTTGATTAGTTAAGAAATTTGATAATGCATACCTTAACAAAGATATCTAACACACGTATTTTTTTACGTTAACGTGTGATACTTATTTATATTTTTTAGTATATTATATGATATTTTTTATTGTTAATTACATAAACCAACCAAAAATTGTTTAATCGTTTGAATTAAAATTAATATATTAAATAATATTCAAAATCTATTGAAAAACTTGTAATTATAAATACAATAAAAAAGATAGTTAAATATAAAAGGAAAAAGAAAATAAACAAATAAAAAATAAAAAATAATTATATGGTAGGAATAAATATGTTTAATGGGATATTAATGAGAGAGAAGACTCAAATGTCATTCATATGTTTGGCCATTTAGATAAAGTCAGAATATTTAACTTTTTTCATTAAGATATAAACATAAGTTATAAAAAAACAAATAAACTTAGGGCCAGTTTGAGAATACTATAATTTTTAAAATAATTATTGATGATTGTGCTGTAGAAATAATTAATTGTGACAAGAATTAGTCAAATATTTAGTAAATTTTATTTTTAAAGGTAATGTGAGTTTTTAAAGTATTTGTTGGTATTTGAAAAATTTTACTATTAAACTGTCATAAAAAAATAAATGACTAAAATATACATAATATATGATGAAATTTACTTATATATACATATTTTAATTGTATATTATAATAGTTTTAACTAAAAATAAAATTTATACGCTATTGATTTAGTTATGTATTTTAATAATTTTGATTAAAAATAAAATTTTTATTATTTTGATATATTGTAAAATATAAAGAAGAAATAGGGTGAACAAAAGGAATGCTTGAATTATAATAAAAAGTATTAAAATATTATTTTTTAATTTTAAATAAGAATAGTTTTGGATTTAAATATAATTATAAGGATATTTATGAAATTATAACAAATGATAAGATTGATTCTCAAAATTAGAATCTAAAAAATACTATTTCCTCACTTTTCAAAATCAGTTATAAGAGGGTTCGATTTTGATAAAAGTGATTTTGATTTTTTTTTAACGAACACTAAAATTAACTTTTAAATTTTAAAAATTACTTTTAAGTCTCCCAAAAATAATCCGAAACAGACCCTTAAAACTCTAGACATGCGAAAGTAATTAAAATTATAATTCATAAAAAAAATCCCTTAATCTTCACCTGAACCTTTTTTTAATTTAAAAGAAAAAAAAGAAAAATAATGAAGCTTTATGAAACTATATAATGGTTGACCTCCGGCCATATAATTAAAGTGAGATGATGAGATAAATAATAATTTTAAAAAAAATTTCAATCAAAATTAAGTTTAGGCTGGATTTACGATGACTTAAATAGATATTTATAATTGTAAATTAATTTAACATACCGTAATTCCTTCCCAAATTTTAATTCTAAATCTGAAGCTTTAATCTATAACAACAACAACAACAACAACAACGTTAGCTCGAACAGAATGAACGACAAGGAATGATTTGATAATCCACTATGTCCGTTTCCCTCCTCTAACAAACTGTAATTAATTATTAATTATGATTATATTTATATCAGCTATAACTTATAAAACAATAATTCTCCTCCAAATGCGTCACAGCCGACATGCTCACACACACACACACACACACACACATATTTTTTCTGATGGACGACTTCTCGAAGGTCATCATTCAAATGCTGTCGTATTTGCTGAACGTATATATCATTTACTTTAATTTCAATTTGAAAACAAGAATATCAATCTTTTCATTTGCTTCACGCTCCAAAAGAGTAGCTAGCAGCAATTTGCATTGTACTTTTCCCAAAGTTGATTATAAGGGCTGGCGAGTCACAGTCAATTATGCTAAACGTGTCTCAGTTATATCGCAAGACGTGATATGATTATAAATCACCAACATCTCTAGACCACGAATTGATTCTCTCCTGTAAAAAATGGATGTAATTTCACGGTCGTGCACGTAGATCACAAAATTACTATCAACATGGCTTAAATTTTTATTCTAATTTAGTGGTCCGTTGGATCCCCCATAGACATCAACGCAGTCTCAAATTTACTCTAGATGTTCCATCTTAAACGATTTTGATATATAATCTGCTGTTTACCAAAGTTGATTCTATATAAATTCATATAAAATTCAGTGTAATTAAACCTTAAAGGAAACGAAATTAGTTAAGTTTGGTGGAAATTTCAGACAATGAAATCAACCAATAAGTCCATATATATGGAGTCGCAATCACAATTCCGGTCATCCTCTCTTATTTCTTAATTCCGGCTTTATCTTATCTCACACGTAATGAACTATTAACACGATATTTATTTTCTTTTCAAACTAGTTTCCCAACAAAGTGTGAAAATTGGAAAGACAACCACCGAGTTCACGTTTGCTCAACTTTAACCCGTCCCCATAATTGAGATTAAAAGTAACTGATGATTTTACATTTTTCTTCTTTTTTTAATTGGAGAGTGGCTGATAATTGTACTAAGCGTGCCGAGTTTGACGGATCAAATTGTAAAATTATGGCGTTAGATTATAAATCTAGCCATTCTAGACCTCATGTGAGCAAACAATAATAATAAATATGGTCATAAAGGGACAGATCAAATTTCTTTTTCTATCCTTTGGCTTCTGTGTATAAGAAACCACTCATAAAAAAAAAAAAAAAAGACTGTTCAGAACTCAACTTTAATCATAAACCAATTGACAATTTATTCTTATTTTAATCATGAGTTTCGCTTGGCTGACAATTAACATTGCTTCACATTCACTAAAAAACTTCAGTTGATCCATCTTCCCCACCGAAAAACGACCCCCATGTCTCGCTACGTTAATGGTTAAGAAATTTACAATTAAAAACTCTCCATAAAATTAAAACCAAAATTAAGGACTCTCCGGAACACCGTTTTATGGATATAAAATATAAATGCTGAGCAGGAATATCTCCAAGATATCTCCAGTATATTCTATTATAATTATAATGGTTTTTTTTCTTTACTTTTTATTTCAAAAGTAATTACAAAACGTTTTTACCACACTCAGAACAAGCCCTTGGCCCTCTGCGGCAAATTTTATTTCACTTTTTTGCTTTTCTTCCTGCGCATGAAAGAGAAAGACAAGCAACCACCACGCTCGTGCCTGCATTGAAAAATAAAATAAAATAAAATAACATGTTATTACTTGCCCCCCCCCCGCAAACAAAAACAAAAAAAAAGAAATAGCAATTTTTACATATGAAATTTCCCAAAAATATGTGCAAATTTATAAACATGTAGGAGGAATTTGTTATCGATGTTAAACAAGACTCCTCTATTTCATATGAGAACAAATTAATTAACAATTCATCGGTATGTTGTTGTTCAATCCTCCAAATCTAAATATATCAGATATAATTGGTAACCGGTAAGCAAAATCAAGAAAAAGTTAATACATATGTATACGTATATCATACCTGCTGCTGTTTCTGCTGAGGCTGCTGCTGCTATTGCTGCTAAGGCTGCTCTTACCACTTCCATGATTGCTACTAGATCCGCTGCTTTGATCACTCTCACTCTGCTCAAATCTCTTCTTCCACCACTCTTTATCATCTACCGCAGCTTTATGATCCGATCCCTCAACCACTGGAGGCCTTGGAGCCACCTTAAAGCTATGAGCCCCCATTTCACTCTTCTTCTTCTTCTTACTCTTCTTCTTACTCTTCTTATTATTCTTGATTCCAAAAGCCAAAGGAAACACCATCTTCAGTAAAAACCCTTCTTTATTTTTGTTGGCCCTTACACTCCCATTCTTCTTCTTCACAATTTCCATCTTCTTGATCCTATCGTTCTTCGTTTTCTTATTCGAATTCACTTCTTCTTGTTCTTCTACCAGTCGTTGTTCTTGTTTTACCTCAACCACCGGCTGCTGCTCAACAAGATCTTTCAAAGAAAGCTCGTAACAGGACTCGGGCATTTTACTGACCATTTCCATGAGCTCCCTTTGCCCTCTAGCAATGGCCTGAGCTTTTGACGCCGGGGACATGCTCCGATAATTCTTCCGATGGTGGGACAGCGGGGGGCTTGCACTAGGGCCCCACACAGGGGGCGGAGGAGTGCTGAACCCAAACTCAGCCGGCTCTTCGTCATCACCATCATCACCGTCGTCGTCGTCATCGTGCGGCTGATGATTTATGCCAGCAATAAGCGGGCCACTCCAGCTTTGTCTGAATCTGGCATAATACTCAGCTGACTTTCTGACGCGGTTACCGTAATCCCTGATATCATCGTAACTGACACGACTGTCGCAGCTCATACGCCCCGGTTGGTAGATTTGAATTTGATCCTCCGACGCCGGGATATTCATTAGGTGTTGCTGCTTGTAATTGTGGACTGATGATGCTGTTGCTCTTTCCGAATCAAACATGAATTTTTATTTTATTTTATTTTATTTTATCCTTTTGGGTTTTAAGACAAAGAGGGGGTTGTTGTTGTTGTTGTTGTTTCAGATTGTGTGGATTGTGAATTGTGATTGCGGTTTGCTTGGAGTTTGGTGCACGGATGCTAATGTTATCCCCCACCGACTCTTACTTATGAAGGATCCGTTATTTTTTTTCGTATTTATTTAAAAATTGGGGGACAAATTAACATTTTGGTCCCTACATTTTTGAAAAGCTATAAATAATCGCATAATTTATATTATATCTCAATTGGGTCCGCAGATTAGAGTATCCTTTTTGTGTTGGGATTTTTTCTGAAATATCCCCAGCAGGCTCCATCAAATCTTAGAATATAAGTCAATAGTATCAGAGTTTTTATCAAATAATCATCAATATAAATTTAAATTCAAGACAAAAATAAAGAACGTCAAAAGATAGTCTTATATCTTAACAGTCTGTGTCTTTTAATTAATATTTGAATGAAAGAAAAAAAAGACAGATAATTACAATTGAAGAATAAAATGAAGACTTATGAAAATTGAAAAAATAAAATAATTAAGAACTAAATATTATACTTACTATGAAGGATTACATTCAAAACATCATTTATTTTATACTGTTACAAATGTTTAATTCAATATTACGATATTATATGAATTTATTAAAATTTTTTATTTTTATTTTTTTTACAACACAAAAGAAAAAAAATATTTATTTAGTTTATAAAGAAAGGCTTGTATGTGTTATAAAAATTGTAAAGAAGATATAACTGTAAAGTTGTACACTTAAATCGTGGTTTTATCTTAACGCAGGGACTCAAGTGTTATTGAGAATTTGAAAGAAATGATTTACAGGAACGGTACGCATGTGGGGAGGATGTGATAGTGCGTGGTGGGGAGGTTAATGCCATAAAGTCAAGGGGTTCTAGATGGAGAGCCAGGATGATGACGATGATAATCTTGAAATTTGAAAATATACTCTGGGCCCCATCTCTTTTCCATTTTTCTTTTTTTTTTCCTCTCGATTTTGTCTTTTGAGGAGAGCGTTCGCTTTTGCTTTTATTAGATTATAGCTTTAGTTGTTAATTTGTCTTTTTCTGCGGCAGAGGAACGGCCAGCTATTAGCTGAGCTAAACAGTCCCCATTCGTGTGCCTTGACTTTTTTTTTAATTGAATCTTGCAACGGATCTATGTGAAATTGGCTAGTGGTTAACAAATTACAGTCCATGTTTTTTTTTTTTTTTGTCTTTTAGTTAGTAGAAAGTGTTATCTTAATCAGCAAGGCAAAAAATATAACAAAAATCGTGAATTGTGTGTGAGCCGTTGAGTAATGATTTTGTCTGAATATGCCTCGACCATTTTGCTGCTTTTTAGGACTTAGTGATATTTTTCTCACACTTTGCATTTTTTTTTCCAATTTTAGGCTTTTAGTGCTTTTTTTTTTTATTTTTGTAATTGTAAAGTTAACATTTGACATTTAATATAAAATCGCTAGTGATTTGATGGATCTCACCATCTAAGTAAAATTTTTCGACTATAAAAAAATTGCAATCTAGAAGATGATGAGTTCATGTATGGTATCAAAATGACCAATAAATTAAGAGCTAATATCTATTAAACATTCATCTCCTGGTTTGGAATTTGATGTCAACTTGGATGATTTGATAATAATTATTTTAGCGAACTTAACCTATAAGTTGATTCCTAGTAGAATTTTTTTACTTTTTTGTTAATCTATAACTTAATGAAAATGACCTATAAAATTAAAATTTAACACGTAGCAGAGAACCATCCATTAATTTGATAGTTTTCACTTTTTACGGCTGCGCCTAAATGTATTAGATGTGAATAAAGAAATTTAAGTTACAAAGCTAAATTTAATTTGGAATTTGAGTCCTAATTGATGATGTTTAAGAAAAAAATAAATATTTATTAAAAAAACACTTATTAATTTGATAGTTTTCGCTCTCTGCTGTTACTAGCATTAGATGTCAACGGCCATTTGAGTTGTAATATACTTGAACTTAACTATAAGTTGAGTAGTAATTTGCATTTAAAACATGAGAGATAAAAGATTATATTTAACATCTTTTGGATAACCATGTATTGTTTCCATGGTTCTAGATCATTGTGGCTACAAGTATTTGGTTTTGAAGAAAAATTTAGAGGTCTTGTATGATTAAAATTATTCTAGAACTTAAAGCACTCTTATATAATACTTAAAAAAAGGATACATATAATTAAAATTAATCTATAAGTTAAGCACTCTTATGAATCTGGTAATTTTTACTAATAAAACCGAACTCATAGATATAGAGCTATAATAAACGGTATTAAAAAAAGTTTTTTTTTATATGAAAATCCACCACAAATTTACACATTTGAAATAGGATCGATGGTCAAAGTTTTATCCTTTTTTTTTTTGCAATATTTGATATCGAACATCAAATCTTAAAAATACAAATTTTATAGTTTTTATTTAATTGACCATTAAAATTTCATAGAGTTGTGAACACGGCTTGACAAAACATTGATTATAATAACATTACTAAATATTGCCGTTCAAGCCGACGCAAGATCCTCGTGTTATCATTTATATAATGAGGAAGGATTAGTTATTATTTTAACTCCCACCAACTGTGATATAATTAATTGTAAGTTCATTGTTTTTTTTTTTTTTTGGGGGGGGGGGGTGGGTCAAAAAGAAAAATTAAAAAAAAAGAAGAAAGCTGAAATAAAATTAAGCAATGACGCTGCATTGTTTTGCAGCCGGGAAAAAAAAAACAAACAAACAAAAGAAGCTATGTGTAATTGCTCCAAATCATGCCTTATATATAAAGTGAAAAATACCTGCACTCGAAAATTTTTAATTATTTTGTCATCCATTATCGAGTAAAATTTTAACATAGAGAATTGATTAGCCAATGTTAAGGTAACAGGACGACATAAATTATGTTTCCTTTTAAACCAAAATTTTAAGTTATAATACTCTATTACCCAAAAAAAAAAGAAAGAAAAGAAAAGGACCAATAGCTTTGTTCGACTGATGAAAACGTTATTTTGTTTCAACGGTAAAAACTAAATCTTCTGACCATTCGATTCACATCCCATGATACTGGATTGGATTAAAGTTTCTTAAAATGACTGAAACTAGACATAATTGGAGTTTAATAATGACCTATTGGTTCCAACAATTATCTAAATGAGTTAAGAGAATTAAACAAAAACGCATGCTTGGATGTTCAATTATTTCATTATCCTCGAGAAAAATGATAACGGGAAATCTTAACCTTCTAAAATTGACTTTAAAAAAAAAAACAAGAAATTAAGCTTAAATATAATTTCTTGCCGGCTATTGAATTTGTATGACTGAATTTAATCAAGTCTATCCACTCCAGACGTTCTTTTTTTTCTTTTTAATTTTTATTTCTGATTGACAGATGGAGCCTAACAATTAGCCCGACCAAAAGCTTCCACAAAACTTTCTTGGAAAAGTTAATTGAGAGTGGAGAATGGGGTATGCTTGTTAAATAAAAGAGTTATTGAATAAATATAATATCTTTGTCTATGAAGAGACGCGAGTAATGTAGAAAAAAGAATAGAAAAAAAAGATATTAAATCTCATTCTTGGAAATTAACTGATTGCTTTTTTTTTTTTTTAACTTTTCGTTGTTGGTTGCCTATTCAATTATTGATCTTCACGCCCGTGAAATCGTCACTTTTTTTTTATGCAAAGTCCAAAAAAATTGAATTAAAATCTTTTCCTTCCGCTTTACCCAAAAGAGAGAAAAAGAAGGCGACACTTGCAAAATAATCTTCCCCTTTTTTTGACCTACTTAGTTTAAGAACTGAATTATCACATCCGCAAGTGTCAATTACTCCAATACGTGGAGCCTCAGCTAGGATCCCATTGTTCCTTACGTGTCGTGATATTATATTAGGACCCAAAACCTAAGGGATATGCATGCTACGGTCCGACCGCCAATGAACTCAAAATTTGTGACGTGATACATATGAAAATTTAAATCACATGTATACTCGAGCCCCAACAACTTTGAAATTGTGATGTTCTACCCCCTATTTTTCTTTTCAACTCTAATCCCTAAAACTTTGCAACTAAATATCATTTTGACCCACTACCGGTTTCTAGTTCTCCCCTGATTGCGATTGTGTTCGTCTCCGTGGTGCGTGGCAGTCAAAACTCGGAATTCGTTTGATGAATAACTTGTGTTGTGATCAACTTCATCACCATACACATGTTGGACGTGCGAGAAATTTTTAATACTGAATGACTCAAATTTGTGGACAAAAATAAATCGCGGGCTTTGAATTGCATCACCTGCCGTTGTTCTAATTGGTTTGCGAATTGCGACCCCTTTGAACATCTCAGATTGAAGAAAAAGTTTTAGTAGCGCGGCTGCACAAGTAAAAGAACGGAAAGAAAGATTAAAAAAAAAAAAAATCTCATTGCGATTGTGCCTTGCAACTACATTATAAATAAATTATAAGTCAAAGAGAACCAAACTAAATTTTCTCCCTTTTCGATTTGCTTCTAGAAATGTCGCATGACAATGCTCTTATCAGACGACAAGAAACTGAGTCGTGGGAATGAAGAGAAAGCAACTTACAGCTACGTGCTCATAAGATGGCTGGCACTCGCGTCTGTGCAATTATTTATGTGGGATTTAGAGTAATAAAATGTCAAACTCTAAATATTTTTTTTATTCCCCAATCTAGATGGTAAGTCGTCCTGGTTTATCATCGTCTTCTTTGTTGCTGCTTGATATATCTTAACAAGTTTTAGTTAAGTCTAAATACAGAGTGCTACGGTGTTCATTTTCAATTTTCCCACATCTAAATCACTTTTATAATGCCAACTCGACAACTTGATTATGACTAAGCAAATTAAGTAATATAAATTCTTGTAAAAGTAAATATTTTTATACATTAGGATATGCAGGGTTAACTCCTTAGTCAGAAAAAGTCGCTTAATATTTTTTTAAAATACAAATCTCATATTTTATAATGTTAAGTTAAACGGTAAATGCATTTAAAAGATATGAAAAATGGAAAGTAAATTATATTAGAATATTATACACTAAAACAAACATCCAAATACCTTTTTTTTTTTGTTTTAACGAAGGATTGAAAAAAAAAGAAGAAAAAGAGGAAGAAAATGCATGATTGTGATAGAAAGTGTTGTTTACATCTTTGCTGACACCATCTCAATGTAAATGTTGTTTGTTTGTGTGTATATGCATGTATGTATATTTATATATATATATATATATACACACACACACAAAATAGTTTTTTTCTTTTTTTTTTCACATAGATAGCAGTGGATATAATGGAATTATTTAGCTGTAGAATATTTTTATTAATCACGTGATTAAAGTGATAAATAATAAAAAATTAATAATATAGTTGTTAACAGTATTTTATGATGGAACAATTCTACTGTAGCCGACCCTCATAAAAGAACTAGCAGCCTATTATGATATTTGTTAATTTGTTTCTCCAAAATGCGCCCCTAACGCTATGGCATGAATAGATAATTTAAAATTTGCTTTTTTTTTTTTAAATGTAGAATTACTATAATAATTGTTGTCGAATTATCAAATTCTATGGGTTAGATTTTGCCATTATTATTAAGATTTAGGAATTATGACAAAAACCAGTTCATGTTCTTTATAATTGTTGTCGAATTTGATGCATGTCAAAATATTTAGAGTAGCTCAGTCAAAAAATTGTAGGAAAAACATAATCCAATAATCCATAAGCCCAGAACTTTATTGAGGAAAATAAATAAAAATGAAAAATACTTGAAAACTCCCAGGCGTCTATTTAATTTGCATGGCGGGAAATGCAGCCTCAATACTGAAAAACCTTCTGAGCAATTCGTCACCAAAACCCACTCCCAGCAAAACCCTAACCAAAACTATCTTAGCTTACCTCAAATCGGACGGTCTTCCGAAAGCCGTATCCGTTCTCTTTGCTTCCGGAGAGCCCGTCTCTTACTCGCTTTATGCCCATCTCTTTCAGCTCTGCGCTTCAAGTAAAGCAATCGTTGAGGCTCGAAAACTCGAATCCAGCTTAGTTACTTTCTACCCCACACCGCCGGTATTCCTCCTGAATCGTGCCATTGAGTGTTACGGCAAATGCGGGAACTTGAATGATGCGAGGGGGCTGTTTGATGAAATGCCTGGGAGAGATGGTGGGTCTTGGAATGCGATGCTTAGTGGTTACACGCAAAATGGGTTTCCGGAGAGGACGTTGGAGTTGTTTTTGGATATGAATCATTCTGGGGTTTCTGCAAATGAGATTACGTATGCTAATGTTTTGCGGTCGTCTGCTGAGGAATTGGAGCTTGGTGTTTCCAAGCAGCTTCATGGATTGATTGTGAAACGTGGGTTTTGCGGGAATGTGATTTTGGAGAGCTCCCTTGTGGATGCGTATGGGAAGTGTATGGTTATGACTGATGCGAGGAGAATGTTTGATGAGATTGAGAATAAGAATGCAGTTTCTTGGAATGTTATTGTGAGAAGGTATCTTGTGGCGGGGAATGGAAAGGAGGCTGTAGTTATGTTTTTTAAGATGTTGGGAGAAGATATTAGGCCGTTGAATTTTACTTTTGCCAACGCGCTATTTGCTTGTTCATTTTTGTCTTCACCATATGAGGGGATGCAGATTCATGGAGTTATTGCTAAGATTGATTTTGAAGGTGATGATGTGGTTTTGGGGTCCCTCACTGAGATGTATGTCAAATGTGGAAGGCTAGAGGATGCTCGGGGGCTCTTGGACCAACCTGATAATAGGAATATAATTTCTTGGACTTCTATGGTGTCAGGGTATGCCGTGAATGGGAGAATTAGGGAGGCAAGAGAACTCTTCAATGAGATGCCTGAACGCAATGTGATATCATGGAATGCAATGTTAGCAGGCTATTCTCGTTCCCTTCAGTGGAAAGAGGCTTTGGATTTTGTTTTTCTTATGCGAAAGACAACTAAAGACATTGATCACGTCACTCTTAGGTTGATTCTAAATGTTTGTGCCGGTCTTTCAGAGGTTGAAATGGGGAAAGAAGTTCATGGTTTTATCTATCGAAATGATTATTCATCCGATATCTTTGTCAGCAATGCTCTCCTTGACATGTATTGCAAATGTGGTAACCTGAGAAGTGCCAGAATTTGGTTTTACCAAATGAGTCAACGGCAGGACAAGGTTTCTTGGAATGCTGTGTTGAATAGCTATGCTCGTCATGGTCAGAGTGAAAAAGCTATGACATCTTTCTCAGAGATGCAATGGGAGACAAGGCCTAGTAAATTTACATTTGAAACTCTGTTGGTGGCATGCGCAAACATTTCTTCTCTTGAGCAAGGCAAACAAATTCATTGTTTCATGATTAGAAATTGTTACGAGATAAATGTTGTAGGCAGAGGAGCTTTAGTTGAGATGTACACTAAATGCAGTTGTCTTGTGTATGCAATACGGGTTTTCAAGGAGTCATCTTCATGGGATGTGATTATTTGCAACTCAATGATTTTGGGATTTTGTCATAACGAAAGGGGCAGAGAAGCACTTGAAGTGTTTGGTTTGATGAAGAAGGAAGGAATTAAGCCAGACCATATTACCTTTCATGGCATTCTGCTTGCTTGTGTACATGAAGGTAATGTTAAGTTGGCTCTACAGGTTTTTGATTCAATGAGGTGTGAGTACAGTATTGTACCTCAGTTGGAGCACTATGAATGCATGATCAAGCTCTACTGCCGTTATGGATACATGAAGGAGCTTGAAGAATTTGTGAAGAGGATGCCATTCAATCCCACTGCTCCAATGCTAAGAAAAATATTTGACAAATGCAGAAAAAATGGGTATGCGACGTTAGGAGAATGGGCTGCTAGACGACTTAATGAATTGAACCCCTGGGCTCCATTCCAGTTTTAAGTTAACAACAAACAGAATTGACCGGTACTGATAATCAGGATTGCACATAGAAGAAGCTATCTTCTACACATACCTATGCCGTGAAGCTAGCAGCTCAATTGATTTCTGCAGCCCCCGAGTAGCTGTCTACAGAATGCAAGAATCTTGGTTCCGGTCACATAACTTACAATTATGCATGGCATAAAATAGTGGACTAATTTATACAAGCTCCTAAAAATCCGCAAAAGGGCCCTTTCTCAGTCCTTAATCGCGGGAGTTTATTTTTGTATATTATATGGATGATCCGATCCGCAAGGACCATGATTCGGAATTGTTGGAACGTCTTTCTCCGAGTAAGAGGCGAAACATAATCAACTTGAATTCTAGCAGGCGATAGTAATTTTAAGGTATAGGTGAGCTTGTTGTGAGGATCACGCGGCGCCATAATGTTAATTGACTATGAACTTACATACAAAGTGAAGTTGAATATCGGTAATAAGTACTTCATTCCATTCAAAGGAGAAGTTTTTGCTTCCTAATAAATGATTCCGTATTTCTTTTAGATCAGCCTCGTACTGGCAACCAATAAATTACAAAGACTTTAGTTTCTTCAGCTGCAATATTAAGGCATATCTGTGCCTCTTAAGTGGCTGTTACAATTACAAAAGACCTTGGTACAAAACAAATGAACGAACATTTTTTCCCTCGACCATGAATACTAGCATAGACTATTTAGCCCGTCTACTCCAATCATGCAACACCCCCCACTCGATTCACGTAGGAAAACAGCTCCACCTGCACTTCCTCAAAAAGGGTATCCTTAATTCCACCCTACCAATAGCAAACCGCCTTCTGCAGATGTACATGGGATGCGGTAGCCACACCGATGCACTCCTTCTGTTCAACGAAATGCCCCTTAGAAATTGTTTCTCTTGGAACGCAATGATTGAGGGCTTTATGAAGTTTGGGCACAAAGAAAAGTCTCTAGAGTTGTTTAATATGATGCCGCAAAAGAATGATTTTTCTTGGAACATGCTTATTTCAGGATTTGCAAAAGCGGGTGAATTGAGGACCGCACGGACTTTATTTAATGATATGCCTAGGAAAAATGCGATTGCTTGGAATTCAATGATTCATTGTCATGTACGTAATGGGTTTGCTAGAGAGGCTGTTCGGTTGTTTAAGGAATTAAATTCGGACCTGGTTGAAAGACTGCAATGCGATGCTTTTGTTTTGGCCACGGTTATTGGAGCTTGTGCCGATTTGGCAGCTCTGGAGTATGGGAAGCAAATCCATTCACGCATTCTGGTTAATGGCCTAGACTTTGACTCGGTGTTGGGTAGTTCGCTTGTTAATTTGTATGGAAGGTGTGGTGATTTCAGTAATGCAATTCGTGTTTTAAATACGATGAAGGAACCAGATGATTTCTGTTTGTCGGCATTGATTTCGGGTTATGCTAATGGTGGTAGAATGAATGATGCGAGAAGGGTTTTTGATAGGACAACTGATGCAAGTTCTGTGTTGTGGAATTCGATGATTTCTGGTTATATTTCAAATAATGAGGATATGGAAGCTTTACTTCTCTTCCATAAGATGCGGAGAAATGGAGTTCTTGAAGATGCGTCAACATTAGCCAGTGTTTTGGGTGCCTGTAGTTCTCTTGGTTTCCTGGAACATGGTAAGCAATTACATGGCCATGCTTGTAAAGTTGGAGTAATTGATGATGTCATTGTTGCAAGTGCACTGCTTGGAACATATTCCAAATGTGGAATGCCAAGTGATGCTTGCAAATTATTTAGCAAGCTCAAAGTCTATGATACAATCTTGCTTAACACCATGATCACTGTATATTCAAGCTGCGGCAGGATTGAAGATGCAAAACATATCTTTAGGACCATGCCAAATAAAAGCTTGATATCATGGAATTCGATGATTGTGGGTCTTAGCCAAAATGGTCGTCCAATTGAAGCATTAGATCTATTCTGCAATATGAATAAACTGGACCTAAGGATGGACAAATTTAGCCTAGCCAGCGTGATCAGTGCATGTGCTAATATTTCTTCACTTGAACTTGGTGAACAGACTTTTGCTAGAGTTACCATCATTGGTCTTGATTCTGATCAGATAATTTCCACCTCCCTCGTTGATTTCTATTGCAAGTGTGGTATTGTTAAAAGTGGACGAATATTATTTGATGCAATGATTAAATCTGATGAAATCTCGTGGAATTCAATGTTGATGGGTTATGCTACAAACGGTCAAGGATATGAAGTGCTGGCCTTGTTCAATGAAATGAGGAACACTGGTGTGAAACCCACTATTATTACATTTACAGCAATTTTGTCTGCCTGTGATCATTGTGGACTAGTCAAAGAGGGACAGAAATGGTTCGATGCAATGAAATGGCAATGTCATATTGATCCTGAGATTGAGCACTATTGTTGCATGGTTGATCTTTTTGCCCGGGCTGGTTGCCTTAATGAGGCAGTCAATCTAATAGAGCAGATGCCTTTTGAGGCAGATGTAGGCATGTGGTCGTCAGTCTTAAGGGGTTGTGTGGCTCATGGCGAGAAGGGTCTAGGGAGGAAGGTAGCAGAGAGGATGATTGAGCTTGATCCTGAGAACGCGTGTGCTTATATGCAACTATCAAGCATATTTGCCACCTCTGGGGAGTGGGAAAAGTCATCCATAGTTAGAGACATAATGAGAGAGAAACATGTTGACAAGCTGCCAGGTTGTAGCTGGGCGGATGGTTGAACGACAAAACTTTTTGGTAGAAATTGATATTAAGAGACTTTCATCTTCTTGAGGCGAAACCCGTTATGCCTGGAGAGTCTTGCCTATATTTTTGTTGGTTTGACCAAAGATAATTTGCAAGTAAGTTCGAAGAGAGTATTTTCTTCTAGAATATTTAACTTATAATTCTTTCTACTTTGTTGCATAAGATCTTTGTCTGCAGAATGGAGAAAGTCACTCCTGTGATCCGGTATCTTTTAAATATTATTTTATCTGAGAATAGTGGCTCCATGGTCTAGTTAACCTCTTTCTGCAGTATTACTTTTAACTGTTGGTTTCTTGATACCATGTTTTTGCAGCTGGCTACATTTTGATGAAACAAAACAGCATAAGTCAGCAGACTTTCGTGATTACATTCATGGTTTTGACCAAGCTCAATTGCTTCTTAGTTAAAAGAGATCTTCTGTTGTTGGTTACCTCCTGAGTAGCCTGAGTTTGAAGGTCGTATATAAGCACATGAGGTATCCATTTAGCCATTTTCCTCTGCTTGCCATCGCCGCAACCTGGTGGACAAATTGATATGGCCTTTTCTTATATGTGTTTGTAACCTCATTCTATGGTTGTGCTTATTGTTATTATTATTTTGATATTGTTTCTGAAGTTTGCTCATTTGTTCATCAGGACAGTTTATGGGAACACATTGAGCATCGTGCTTGTACTGCATATAATGCAGCTCTGTGATCTTGTTCATAGCCTTTCGCATACGTTTAACTGAAGATATGCAATGGCTTAGGATCGGAGCGTGCCTGATGAGTGATGCGGCGACCACTGTGTCTAAGATTCAATCAGGACGGATTAAAATAGCAATAGTATAACTTGTCACGGAAAATGGTGTTGTAATTTGGAATCATAAGGGTACATTTCCCAACCCCGTCTAGGTTTAATTATTTGTCGAGTTGTCGATTTAAAGCTTTTTTAAAAGAACTATTTTTTTAGAATAAAAACAATAGATTGGATCAAATCTGTCTCTAAGTGCAGTACTTTCGAAAAACTTTATTGATGTGCTAATTAAAAAAAAAAAATGAAATATGCTATAATCTTTGAATGAAGATTGAAGAAGAATAAAGGTGGTTCGGCTTGTTTGGTGTAGTTTACGAAGATTGAAGAATGAGAAGTTTGGTTTCCGAATCCAAGTCCATTGGTTTAGCCTGACAGCGGAGGTCCAACCCCCATGAGAAATTTTGAAATCCCACTTGTTAGATTTACAGCTCTTCCTTTCATTAAAATTGTAGAAAACGATAAAAGATGCCATGGAGTTTTGATTAAATTCAAATATCACCCAGAATAAATTAATTAAATTTTAAATATGCTTCTTCATAATGAGAATCAATCATTAGATAGTTTATTTCTTCTTTGTGTTAAAATAATTTCGAGTTTTTAAAAATTAGTTATATTATATATTAAAATTTAAAGATAAGAGGCCTTATAATTGGATGTACAAATACTTTAACTTAATTAAATTCAATTTGTTCTTTTATATAATTTCTTCAATTAGCAACAGAACTATGTCTACAGAATCGAAAATTTATAAGGATTTTAAGGGTGTGTTACCCTCATTTCTTGCATTTGTAGACTGAATCGTGGGAACCATTTGGGCTTGGCCCAATCACACATCGTTCCCATAAAACAAAAGCCGTCATTTGCTTGCAGGGACCATTCAAAATGGCGCGGCATAAAATTACTTGACGACCGCTCCAAATCAAATGTGAGGCGCTTGCAGTGCTTAGGCAAGAAGAACAAGTAGAAGAATCAGTTGTAAAAGCCTTGATTCGTAATTCCGAGTGCACAATGCTTATTAGTGGCACTTCACTTTTATGTCCTCATATCTGAAGAAAGCTCATGTTAACAAGGCCTCTCTGTCTTACTACTCACAACTAATAGACCATTGTTTGTCCTTTAAATCCTTTGATTTTGCCAAAACCATCCACGCCCACCTGTTTAAACTCGGTTTCAATGCCCATACTTATCTGGGTAATCGTTGTCTCGGCTTATACTCTCGGTTCGGGACCCTGGATGATGTTTTGCAATTGTTTGATGAAATTCCTCAAAAGAATTGCATATCATGGAATATTTGCCTAAGGGGTTTGCTCAAATCCAGCAACCTGGATAGCGCACGTAAGTTGTTTGATGAAATTCCCGAGCGAGATGTCGTTAGTTGGAATTCAATGATTTCTGGATACGCTTCTTGTGGCTATTCTGCTTATGCTCTGGAGATGTTTTCTAAAATGCAACTTCAGAGAGTAAGGCCAAGTGGGTTCACTTTTTCGATTTTGTTATCGTCTGTGTCTACTGCTTGTCATGGTAAGCAAATACATGGTAGCATGATTCGGAGTGGCTTGAGTTTGTCAAATGTGGTGCTTGGGAATTCCTTAATTGACATGTATGGGAAGCTTGGTGTTCTTTACTATGCTTTTGGCGTATTTTTGAATATGGAGGAGTTGGATATTATCTCTTGGAATTCATTAATTTCAGGGTGTTTTTATTCAGGCTATGGAGAGTTGGCATTGGATCAGTTTCATTTAATGAGGTATTCAGGGTATTCACCTGATGAGTATACAATTTCAATAGTACTAAATGCCTGTACTAAGTTGCGAAATTTGAATAAGGGTAAGCAAGTTTTCGCTCTCTCTGTCAAAGTGGGATTTCTTTCTAATTCCATTGTTTTGAGTGCCACTATTGACCTGTTTTCCAAATGCAACAGATTGGAGGATTCTGTCTGGCTATTTGAACAACTAGATCAATGGGATTCTGCTGTTATCAATGTTATAATTTCAAGCTATGGAAGTTATGGCTTAGGAGAGGTTGCTCTAGGATTGTTTCGGCTTATGTTGAGGGAGGATATAAGGCCTACTGAGTTCACACTTAGCAGTGTTCTAAGCTCTATTCCAATTCCTCCAGTGGAGCATGGAAGTCAATTCCATTCCATGGCAATCAAATCTGGTTTTGATTCCAATGCAGTTGTTGCCAGCTCACTCATGGAAATGTATGCTAAAACTGGTTCAATCGATTCTTCTATGGAAATATTTGTTAAATTGGATAAAAGAGATTTAGTATCGTGGAACACTATAATGATGGGTTTAACCCATAATGGTAGAGCAGCTGAGACACTGGATGTTTTTGAAGACCTACTTGAGGAAGGTCTACCTCCTGATCGAATAACACTGGCTGCGGTTCTTTTAGCTTGTAACTATGGCGGTTTTGTTGATAAGGGAATGCTCATATTTTCAGCAATGAAAGAGCAGTATGGTGTAATGCCTAGTGAAGAGCATTATGCTGGCATTATTGATTTGTTGTGTCAGGCTGGTCAACTTGGAAAAGCAATAGATATTACAAGCACAATGCCCTTTCAACCCAGTTGTTTGATTTGGGAGTCAATTCTCCGTGCTTCTGCAATTTATGGAGATGTAAAGCTCACTGAAAACGTAGCAGAGAGGATGATGGATTTACAATATCCATCGCCTCTAACATACTCACTGTTGACTCAAGCATATGCAATGAGGGGGAGATGGGAGGCCATAGTGAGAGTGAAGAAGGTGATGCAAAAGAATGGAATAAATAAGGTGACTGGATGCAGTTGGATTGGAATAAAGAACCGTATATATACTTTTAATGCAGGCGACTTGCAGCATCATGGAGGCCAAAACATTTATTTGGTATTGAGATTACTGACTTGGGAAATGGAGGATGAGGGTTGTTTATATTTAGAGTGTGATAATTTGGATGTCGAAGGGAAGTAAGAACACAGTTCAACTGCAATATAAGAGATTCTTCCGGTCTTCATCAAGTACTTGCAGTTTGATGCCATAGATAGATTCTAACAGATTGGTAGGTGAAAATATAGCAGTGTGTACTGAGTAGTTCATTGATGCTGCAGTTTGGCACTTGATTTTCTGAAGCAATGCCAAGTTTATTCCATTCCATTCCATTCTGTCATAGAGCTGCATTCATTGTGTTATACATACAAGAGGGCATAATTCTTAAATTAATTGTGCTCATCTTATCTAATATAAAAAGATTCTAACAACATATGTTGTTTACTCTGTGTGATTAGCCCGTAATTATAAAGAATTTGTGAAAGATCAATTAAGACTTTGATTTTTTCTGGGATGTTGTACGGACTAATATTCTTCGGTATTATCTACATGGTTAGTCTCTATTGTGAATGTCTGCTTCGCATAAAATGTAGACGTGCATTTTGTCAAATGAGAACATTTGAGTTTCCAGGATATATTCTTTCTTATAATTAGTTTATTTTTTTTCTTTTTCTAATAACTTCTTATATAAATTTTCAGTACCCTCCTATTTCTTCCCACACGTCGAAACATCAAAGAAAAAGCAAATGCTAAATAGTGAATGTGATATTTTTAATAGATAAACTTGAAAAATTAAAGGAGTGACCAGTGACCTTCCCCTATGTTTGAGAATTCTTTACCGTATCTTACGTACCTAACTTTAATATTTAAGAGCGATATTAATTTATGACCTAACGGCGTAAAAGTGGAGACCAGAATCATTTATTATGAATTCAATTCACCTATATCACTAACCTAACTCTCATATCAAGAACAGAATGGCATTAATGGTTGAGAATGCAGTTATCTGACGGTCTGAGGATGGTGAAATGAATATGGTGTCATAACCCATAAACCATTTTTGTATTATCTGTAGATATAGGAACATGGTTAGTGATTGCCATTCAAAGAAAAACTCAATGGGGAAAAAAAAATTGTTTTTTTGTGTCAAATTTGTGGTATCACGTTAAAAAAGTTTACTAATTAAAAGGTTAATTTTAAAATACTCTTGGTGATTTGACTATCTTTAAATATATATATTTTTTATTTTTTAAAATCTCAATTTATTCCCTATTTTTGTGAAGAAAAAAAATCAGCTATTGAAATATTTGAGCATTAAGAGTATTTATTAAAAAATTTCAGATTTTGTTTGCTCTTTGATGTGGAGTTGAGATGATGTTAGGGTTGGCTTCCTATCATGATAGTCCAATATTTCCATAAATAGTTCTCAACAACATTGCGTGAATCATTAGTTATATATGTTTATATCTTGATAATTCAAGGTCCCGATATTAACCGTTAATTTTTTGACTAAAGAGCAATATATTGAGAAAGGAAAATATTATTTTGACAAAAAGTAGAAAAAAACAAAAATATTTTTACAAAAGGTAAGCTGATTGATAACTTTCTGATATTTAATTTTTTTATGTTTTTATAAAAATTTCACAACTCAATTTTTTTTTTGCTTTTTGGTCCAAATAGCGATGTTATTGGAGAAGGAAAGAAAAAAAAATTTTTTTGCCTGATTTTTTTTAACTTATTAGTTATCACAAAGAACGTAGTTAATTATCTATTTTACTTTGTGATGTACATATTAAATAAATTTTAAATGATTTTATTTCGATCTTTGTCCTTTTGTTTCCATCAGCCACCCCCACCAACTAAAGAAAAAAAAAAAAAGGAAAGAAAAAGGCTTAGGCCTGAGTAACAAGAAGTAAAGGAGTTTTTTTAAAGTATTTTTAATTTTACCAACGACAAAGAGCACGTTCAAATTACACACTATGAAAGCCACTGTGCGTACTTTCATCCTCACTTAAAAATGAAGAAGAAGAAGAAGAAGAAGAAGAAGAAGAAGAAGAAGGGGGGCAGGGGAGACAATACAAAAAAAATTGAGGGGAGGAGTGGGGCCCGATATCCGATCTTTGATTCTAACGGTTAGTTTCATTCCATGTAAGCCGTAGAAATTGTTCGCTTGTAATTAACAATGAACAATGGGGAGCCACGTGGCCGAGGATGCTGATCCTGAGCCTTGGTATGTTCGTATGAGTGAATATTAAGAAATTGTCATTTTGGCAGCATTAGCTGAACTGGGCGACACGTCATGTTTTAAGCAAATGAATAATTATGATTTAAATTTTTATTAATTTATATGCGAATTAATTCAAATTTTCAGAAAGTAAAAATAGAAATTCGCTTTAATATGAAGGCGGATAAATGATTTTAAAATTTATCACGTCATGATTAATAGAGTCTTACATGAGAATTTGGGACGAGCGGTACCGGAGCTGTGGGAGAGTACCCCCGACCTAATTGGGATCCACCGCTGATTCACTCGTTTAATACAAAAGTTATTTGTTTTTTTTTAAGACTTATTTAACTCCAGTATTTACTTATTTAACAGATCGCGATCCTTTTCTGCTTCCCTAGCACTCGCTGTCTTTCAACCTCCACCATTACTAAGACAATCACCTAAAGAGGCAAATACTTGAGTTTCCCAAAAACAACACACACACACCCAACGCCCCAAAAGTCCGCCTCACTACAAATTAGTGAAATTACAAAATAAATGTTCCATCTGGACCCTGCGACGCAGTATTAACTCCACACTGACCCAACTGAGCAACTGGGCGACACGTCATGTTTTCGGAGACAGAGTCATAAAAAAAAAAAAAAAACAGTTTCCATAAATTCATCGGGGGCTGCCGTTAAAATCGACGTCTCGAACCTGTTACTGTGACCCCATGGATTGAGGAAATTTTAGAGTATTATAATAAAATATATGTGTGTGTGTATAATTAACTATTTAATTTTTATATTACTGACATAATACCTCTATTATAGTTTAAAATTTTTCCTAAGCTCTGTATGCGATGTGATTAGCTTTAGTGACGAGTCACATCCAGCGAAGCTTTTAGCACATTATTTCCTTATCTCTTCTAATTCCTGAGCTTATATAGACAAAGCCGTGTAAGGTTCTAATTCCATTATAAGCATCCCTCGCTGCAAATCCCACCATTTTCTTTCTTCTTTCTTACCTTCACATCTTTGCTGGTCTTCAATATCGAAAAATCAAATGGCTATTTGGTTAACAAAACCCAGAGCCATGGCCCAATGTTTACGGCAAAGAGTTGGTTTGCTGAGGATATTAAGTGGCCACTGCCAGAGTTGTTCATCCGCATCAACAATATTCCCACTTAAGCAATATAATTCATCGTCACTTCCAATGTTAATTCCAAGCAAAACCCTTTTCTCGCCGGGGCGTTCCAAGTCCACCGTTGCTGCCGATCAGCTGGATTCTCTGTTTTCCAGTGACAGCGATGACGATCACCAGGTAAATTGTTCTATTTAATTTAGCTTTCTGTCGTTACGGTTCCTCTATATACGCTTGTTATTTTTTATTTTCTGATTCTCTGATTGCCGGAAGATTGATTGTGCAAATCTGTTAAACTACAATTAGTGAAAATAACGGTTGCATTTTCTTTTCTTTTCGTTTTTCTCTTCCAATTTGATTCTGAAAAAATACGTACGCACCAGAAAACACAACTTCCAACTCTTTCTATAAACCTTATATGGACTTAGAAATCAGGTTTTTTTTTTTCTTTCTTTTTAAATGCTTTTTATGATTCATTGTTGCTTTTGAAAACATTAATGAGTGGTAAAATCCTTCTTTTTAAGTGGGTTGATGTAACAGCAGATGTATACCAAATGCACCAAAGTTAATTATCATTGTCAATTGTGGACTAAAAGAAGAGTATTTCAATTCTAAATATATTTTTAATAAACTAATTAAAACCACCTGCCTCATGTGCTCCATCCGTAGAACTCGCTTCATTATCACGTGTTATAAGATCATGAATTTGAAATCTTATAAACAGAAAGAAACGTTTCCGACTTATATTTGATATTTGTACCGTGTGTTACATTTTGAATTTGCATGAGATCCATTCGAAAAGGAACACGGAAAAAAGTGGGGTCAAAGTCCACTTTCTCTCTCATAATCTTTAGTGTTTGATTCACGCATCGACAGTTCCTTTACAATGATATAAATAAATAGAATCTGCCATGTGTGCGTACGTGAATTCCAAATAAAACTCCGAAGATGATAGATCTTCCAGCAACACTTATGGGGTTTGGCCTCCTCCTCAGATCCTTATCCTCCGTTGGCTTTGTCCCTGTCGGTCCCAATAATTATTAAGTGTTCTGGTATCATAGAGAAACGCACAAAAAAACAAAAATCAATAATTATAATTAGAATCCAATTAAGTTACTGTTAATTAGCTATAATTTATTCTTCTATTCTTCTCACATGAAAAAGAGAATTCATATAATTTTTATAAAAAAAATAAATTACAATCGACGGTAACTTAACATTTAATTTATATAATCTCACTTGAAGATTGATAGATAAATTTTAAACCACGTCCACTTTTGTCAGCAAAACTTTCAAGAAAATTACAAACAGCTGCAAGAAGCCAAATTTTTAATTTGCTTGTTTCTTGCCTTGGATTGCCCGTCGGGGTGGAATGATTTTGACTTATGTGATTACTCCAATTTTATCTTGTCGTGCTTGCCCTGTCGTGCAGGGAATGGGACTTGTTTGGTTTTGTTTGATGTAGTTATAATCAACGTTAAGTTCTTACCCTTGAGTTTTAATTTCTTGGGTCAAAATTTTCATTATTGACCCCAAATTTCATGTAAAAACATGGCCTCTAACAAACTGCGCCATGTTAAAATTATTATTTTGCATTAGTTTGCAAGATGTAATCTAAACCTTGGGAAGCAAATATGTACGCTAAAATGGGATTTGAGATGACCACAGAGCTCAATTATTTGGTACAAAATTCTCCCACCTGCTCGCCAAATTGCTCTGCTCCCACGCAACGCACTGTTTTAAATGAAAATGAATTTTTCTGTTAAAATCGTACAAAATTGATAGGGACGGGGATGATCGACAGAAGGTACGGGGTATTTAGCGCAACCAGTCAATAATATAGGAGGCCGCTTTCTTTTGCTGTCATAGGCGTAGGCCCAACGTCATTGGGATTTAACTTCATTTTTTCCTTTTTTTTTTTTCTGGTCTCAAAAAAAGGTGATTTTAACAACTACTTTTAAAAACCTGCCCATAGTCAAACTTTAAGAGCATTAACAAAAATTATAATATTATTAATATTTTAAAAGAAAAAAGCACCACGTTTCAATTGTCATGCATTTCTAATGCGTAGATAATGCTAAAGTATATTAATTTGGATTTTGAATATGGAGCTGAAAAAGCACGGCGATATTTAACATTTTGATTCTCTCGTTGTGGCAGGCCTTGGATTTTCCGGGAGGCAAAGTTGGATATACTTCTGAGATGAGGTTCATTTCTGAGTCTTTAGATAAAAGGGTGCCTTGTTTTCGAGTTCTTGATGACAATGGAGAGCTAATCAAGGGCAGTGATTTTCCGGAGGTACAAATATACAACTTACTTCATCCATGATCATATTTTCAAGATTCATCAAAGTTCAAAAGCTTGCAATTCTGGCTTGCTGGTCTCATTAGGTGAGCAAGGAAGTCGCTGTGAAGATGTATGGCCATATGGTCACACTTCAGATAATGGACTCTGTGTTGTACGAAGCACAAAGGCAAGGGAGATTTTCTTTCTATATTACAACAATTGGTGAAGAAGCAATTAACATAGGATCAGCAGCTGCACTCAGCACTGATGATTTTATCTTGCCTCAGGTAACCATAGGCTATATACATAGATCAGCTCAATGATTTATTGCATTTGAAGCTAACATAAGTTCATGTCTCCAATGTCTTCATGCCAGTACCGAGAGCCTGGAGTTCTTTTATGGCGAGGCTACACGTTGCAACAATTTGCAAACCAGGTGTTTGCAAACAAGGCTGATGATGGGAAAGGCAGACAGATGCCAATTCATTATGGGTCTAAAAAGCTCAACTACATCACCATATCATCACCTATCGCGTAAGCTATCTTGATCATGTCTAGAATATATCTTCAAAATTATCATGTACACTGTCATCTCTGATTATATTCTTTGCAATCTATGATTGTAATTCAGTACACAACTTCCTCAAGCTGTTGGTGTCGCTTATTCTCTCAAAATGGAGAAAAAGGATGTCTGTGCGGTTGCTTTTACTGGAGATGGCGGTACCAGTGAGGTGATTACTCACAGCATAATTCCTCTTCCTATATCATTTCCTTGGGACATAAATTGTGGTTTTGCTCAGTTTTAATTGTGTTGATTCAGGGAGATTTTCATGCCGCATTGAACTTTGCGGCAGTTATGGAAGCCCCTGTCGTCTTCATCTGTCGCAACAATGGCTGGGCGATTAGTACCAATATATCAGAACAATTTCGAAGTATTGCTACCACTTTTCTCTCTCTCTCTCTTTTTTTTTATTAAAAAAAATTTCTCTTTAATAAAAATTCTGGGATCACATTACATACTTTTTGCAGGCGATGGTATTGTTGTTAGGGGTCGAGCATATGGTATCCGAAGCATACGAGTGGATGGAAATGATGCACTTGCTGTTTATAGTGCAATTCGGGCAGCGCGTGAAATGGCTATCAGTGAAAAGAGACCTGTGTTAGTAGAGGTAAGATTGAATTTCCTCTAGTGAAAAGTTTGTAGGCAATTAGCTATAACTTTTTTGACAATTTGAACTTTGTTCCCATTTTCAGGCCCTTACATATCGAGTGGGACATCACTCAACCTCGGATGATTCCACCAAATACCGAACACTTGATGAAATCGAGTACTGGAAGACAGAACGAAGTCCTGTAAATAGATTTAGGAATTGGGTAGAAAGGCAAGGCTGGTGGAGTGAGCAAGAAGAAACCGAGCTTCGAAGTAGCATCAGGAAACAGGTGATCAAAACGAGTGCAGATATCTGTTTACTTGCTTACAATCCCCTTGACATTGCCAATCATTTTCACAATACTTGCGTATTCATACTAAAGCAATTTAATTTCTTGCAGCTGTTGCAAGCAATTCAAGTTGCAGAGAAAACAGAAAAGCCGGCGATTACAGAATTGTTCTCCGATGTATATGATGTTCCTTCATCAAACCTTGCTGAGCAAGAGAAACGACTGAAAGAAATTATCCAAAAATATCCACAAGACTATCCCACTGATGTTCCTGTATAGATTTCACTAGGCGACTTCAATAAAATGTGTAGAATAAAGGGGAGGAGAGAGGGAAAGGGAAAAAAAAAAAAAAAAAACTCCCTCAAAACTCCATATAAATGAAAAGTATAGGGTCGCCAAATTGCTACCTGCCGTGTACATTTTGATAGTAATAAAGCAATCTATACTTAATTGTAGTATCAGTATCATCTTATATTCGTATGCCGGCCTTGCTTAAGTTCAACTAAGCACATTGACATATGGTAAACAATTTTAATATTTCATAAACTTTAAATTGATCACGTGTTAACCGATCGGGCTGGTCTGTGGGCCTGATTGGCGGTCCCTATACACCGGTTGACTTGGGCGACAAATTGCTGCGGGCTTCAAGCACCCACAAGGTTAAAATAACTCAAATTAATGATTCACTAAGACGTGGCCTCCAATATCATGCAAAAGAAAGTGTGACGTTCGGAGATGCACAAGCAGGGGTATGTAACAAGCAGAAGGAAGTAGTTGCTGTCATGCAAGAGCCTCGTAATCTACTAATTGTCTGCATTTGGTTCAGACGGCGCCATTTTCAGGCATAAATGCACACTATGTTGGAATATCCAAAAGCATATGTTTTTCCATATGCTCGAATCTTCTTTTGCTCCCTATGTACAGAAGGAAACCAATTCTTGTAAAGAAAAGAAAATGTCAACAAACGAACAAATAAAGAAAAGACCTCTATCACTCTGTCAAATGAAAAGATGATGGGATAATGAATACTCCTTTTGTAGTTGCACTATTTAAAACCCCTGTCCATCTACCAAAATCTTCAAAGAAAAAAAGACCTTAGAGCAGTTTCTTGAACTAATCATAAGCTAGCCACTTGGCTGCTATTTTAATTTTCAATGGAGACTCCTCCTTCGCCGTCTCATGTTGTGATTGCATATGATGCAACTAAGGAACATACTGAACGTGAACTTAAGCTCACCATTAAGGGGGTGAGACTACGGGGTGACATTCTTCGTAGCGGTGATACGCTTGTTGTGTTTGGCGTTTTGCATAGAGTGACTCACCCCAGTAAGTGCTTGTTTGATGGATTGCCCTGCTCCTCGTATGCAAACTGTTTATGTTTGTCACTGTTGTAAGCTTATCCGGGCCTTTTGTGGTTCAATATCCCTACTGACTACTGGGATTTTGATTAAAGATAGATTTTTCAATTATCTTATTGTGTTGAGATTTATCACATTATTCCTTTGATGTGTGCCTAGAGATTGTATCTGTTCTGTTCTGTTCTGTTATGCAGTTGCTGATATATATTTTTATGCAATTGAATGTTCTATACTACAAAGCATTTAGTGACCATGGTGCTGGGATCAAAATATGTAGAGCACAATGCTACTGTTGATTACCAAATTGAATGTTTGTATGTAATGCATGACATTAAGCAGAAGATAAACAACCATGAGAGAAAATCAGAAAATCAATTAAATTTTCATGGATCTATGGTTAAGGTGTATACAGAATGGTAGAACAAACTTAATATTTTCTTATGTATTAATTATTGTGTTGCTTTGGGTTGGTGTAGTGGGTTACCAAGCAAAAGCATGTCCAGACGCTTTTGGGGCAAGCATTCGTGCCATGGAGGAAGAGGTTTTGAAGAAAGTCGATTCATGTTCAAGTATGCTCCTGCAAACTGCTGAGGAGTGCGAAGATGAAGGGGTACAACATATTAACTACTCATATATAATTCAATGGGATGGCCGATTTAAGAGGACTTACCACACACATTTTCCACTGCTAGAACAAATATTACTAAAAATTAACGACAATTACATCCAAAAGCTCTCAGCTTGGGACACACTAATATCTCTTAGGATAATACAAAGAAAACATCGAAAAATGACATATCATCATCAGTGATGCATCATTATTAGCTATATGTTGCACTAGCATTATGACCATTTATTTTACCTTCTTCGAAATGTATTAATCTATCAAGTCACAGAGGCACTGAAGGGCCTCCATACTATAGAGGGGCCACCATTTTCAGGAAACATTGAGAAAAATAATTCTTGCTTCTTGTCCGCTTCTCCAACTACACTGGATGTTTCCATAACAGCGTTTGATGGCCTGATAAATGATCTGCTAAAAAACCAAAGAACAGAAACATATAATACGACTTAAGATTAAACAACATAAACAAAGTTGTTCCTTTCCTGCTCTATCATTTCTACAAATATTCACCATTCTGCAATGATATTTACATGTAAGTAATTACGTGCAACTTAGTTATTTGAGTGAATTCATTCTAGGGAAACAAAGAGTTTTAATCTCTAACCACTAGCAATTTTGCTCATAATTCTAATTGATTTTTTTATGTTTAGGTCAGCCTCGAAGTCAAGATAACTGCTGGAACTCCTATTAGGAAGGTTATTTTGCAAGAGGCTGTAGCATGTAAAGCGACATGGGTTATACTCGATAGGTACTCTTTATGTTTTACGAAAATGGATTAGCGTCCAGCTCTAATTATTCTGGACGGTGGAATTTATGTGTTCTGACTCAGGATCACCACGACTCTGACTGATATCATTCTTTCATATAGCATATTTTTGCACTTTATTAACGATTTATGAAGGCGGTTGCTTGTTTTACTCATGCAACATGCTATATAACTGCTATTGGGAACTGTTGTAGAATATTGGAAGATTTGTGATCTTGCTTTCTTTTTGGGGCATAATATGTAGCAGCTGAACTAATTTTATTGAATATCACAGGATCATTCTAGCATGCGAATGAAGCCAGAACCATCTGCTTGCCACTTTTTATTTTTATAATTTTCTTCGTAGACATCCTTGTTAGTCTCTAAATGCAGTGTGGTAGTCTCTACGAACAAATGTTTATGACTCCTTTGTGCAATCCTTGTTTCCCTTTTATCGTTATATTCTCTTCGTTCGTAACTGGCAACTCCTAACAGGCACCTCAGACGGGATCTTCAGTTTTATCTGACACGAATACCTTCAAAGGTTGCATTTATTGAAGATAGCCTTGCTGTGCAAATTCTGAGAACTCACGCGATAAGTGAAGCAGTTACTACAGAGAATAAGTTGTTCTACTCCCTGTCCAAGCCAGTTTCCCAATCGACTTCTCAAGACAGTGAACACAGCGAACAGTCTGTTACCACTTGCAGAAGCTACTCTTTCATCAGTTCCCAGGAAATCTCTGATACCTCTAGGAATTCATCTGCTTGCAGATCAGGGGAGCAAAGTTTGTCGTGGGATTTTGGGTCTTCTTCTAAGAATGAAAAGCCAGGTCAGAAAGCCTTCCTAGTCAGCCACACAGATATCTTATATGATCCGATAAAATACTGTCCTCATTTGTTTTCTAATAAACTTTTACAATTATGTCCAAGGCGAATGACATGTTGTTAGGGCAAAGAACAAAAGTGAAGCGGTTTTTTTCATTACAACTTAATACAACCTTTGAGGAAACAAGAAAGACAACTCTGGAACCAAGAAAAAAAAATTGAACTCCCTAGAGAGTGGAGACAGTCTTAAGAAACGAAGATACCCAGTTAAAATAAAATCATGTAGTGATCTCTGATTAAAGGAACTCTAAAGTTATTATTAGATAAGAAAATAAAAAATTTATATCATTATCATTGAAAGTAGAATTTTCATATTACAGGTCCGTACGCTCGAGGAGAAAATAAACATTTTGCTTCTCCTCAGCTTGTCCAAAAGCAACGAAAAAATGTCTTCCGGCAGAAATCCTCAGCAGCGCCTATTCTTTGTGTTGTATGTGGGATGAAGACTAAATTATATATGAAGGACCCTTTGAAACTCAGTTTTTCTGAAATTCAACAAGCAACAGGTGATTTCTCAAAGGACAATTTGCTTGGAGAGGGTGGATATGGTCATGTTTATAAAGGTGAGCTCAGAGATGGGCAGATGATTGCAGCAAAGGTAAGGAAAGAAGCAAGTACACAAGGGTTTGCAGAATTTCACTCCGAGGTATATGTCCTAAATTTTGTACGCCACAAGAACATTGTGATGCTTTTGGGTTTTTGTTGCAAGGAGAACCTTAACATTTTGGTCTACGAGTATATCTGCAACAAGTCTCTTCATTGGCATTTATTTGGTGAGCAATTGTTGGTCTAAATAAAAAACACCACGTTGTTGCTGGTTCTTTAGCTGTAAGTGTAGCTCTTTGTTCCAACTACAAAAGTAATTTCCTCTTATTCTTCCTTTTCTTCCTTGCACGCGTGTGTGCGGCGGCGCATCGTAATTTTACAGATAATACAGAATCTGTTCTTGAGTGGCACCAAAGATATGCTGCTGCCATTGGCACCGCTAAAGGTTTGCGTTTTCTGCATGAAGAATGCCGTGGAGGTCCTATAATTCATAGGGACGTGCGACCAAGCAATATACTTCTCACACATGACTTTATTCCAATGGTAAATTAATGTGCATATAATCATTTACTGTTGCTTTCCCTTGTGATGATTTTGGATCAATCTATAGTGTTTCACATATATTGAATGCATAACATTTTTTATGTAGTTCTGTGAGCTCACATATAATCTCTTGTTATTGAAATAGTCCATATCATCAACATTATTAGACAAGGGTTTACGTTTGACAATGACAGAGTCTTTTGATACCGCAGACAGTGTGATATAGTGCTTATAATCTATGTTATTTAGATGAAACGATTGTGATTGCTACAATAAAGTGAATGATGGTTGAAAAAATCAACAACAGAAGATCTACCAAACTAATCTAACTTTTCTTTCATTATTTTATTAACTTTTTTGCACTGCAATATGTTTGTGCTTTTTCGTTTGAAAACGAGATCAGTGCCGGGGACATTGCAGTTGATGGTATAATGTTTTCTATACACAGTTAGGTGACTTTGGCCTCGCCAGATGGAAGACAACTGATGATCCTGTGCAGACTAAAATACTTGGCACACTCGGGTATGACCTCTATCAGCTGTCTACTACTCAAGATTTGGCATACTAAAATAGGATGTCTATACATTTTGGTAAATAGGACTATACAAAATTCCTTCATGTGCATGTTTTAGATATAATCTATCGAATGGAGGACTAAAGTAGGCTTTTTTATTCAAGTAGTTACCTTGCTCCAGAATACGCGGAGAATGGGATAGTCTCCATAAGAACAGATGTCTATGCATTTGGCATTATTCTGTTACAACTTATATCAGGACGCAAGGTGGTTGATATGAATGGAGAAGAACCTCAACTATCTCTGAGACAATGGGTATATCGTTTTCTTGGTATCTCTGATCTCTGCGTCAATAACTGAAAATATTTCTATGAAGATGAAATAAGGCTTATGTGTCCTTTTTTGGCTAAACAAGACGGGCTTCTCTTTATTGTTACATTCATTTGCTGTTTCAGGCAGAACCACTGATTGAGAAGCTTGCGTTACATAAGCTCATTGATCCTCGTATCGAAAATTCATACGACACATATGAGTTATACATGATGGCTAAAACAGCCTATTTGTGTGTGCAAAGGAGTCCTGAAGGGCGGCCATCAATGGGAGAGGTAACTGGACTCAGAATTTGATGCTTTAACTTTTCACATGGTTTGGGAGCGCTGTAAAATTGGTGAATGGATTCTTTTCATGCTCAAGGTACTGAAATAATTCACTGAAAAAATATTTAATTTTAATGAATGAACCCCTTTGCAAGCATGAAGACGTATGCGCAAGTCAGTACAAGTATGTATAGATGATTTCATGATCATTAAAAGAACTGTTGATGAATGACTCACAAAAATCAAGTGCCTTCTCATTAGTTTCAATATACGTGCATCCCTCTGTTGCCACTTCTTTCTCAGACATAATGAATTCCACCTAATTGGTAACACTACAGGTTGTGCGTCTACTTGAAGGGGAAAACGATCGTTTTCACCACTTAGGGGAGAAATTTTTACAGCATCATCAGACAAAGTGATGAAGAAATGATACACTTTATCCTCTCATTGGTGTCGGAAGTTTCTGCATGCCATCTTTTCCCGATATTTCGGATATTTTTCCTGGTTGTAGAAGAAAATTAGGGACTCTTTCTCTTACATAAAAGACTTTGAAAAGTCTGATGTAAAGCACTCATTGCCTTATAGTCACAGGTAACTTCGCTTCTTGGTTCAATTCTTGCTTTATCAAAAATACGAGGGATAAAGTAAGAGTCTTGATTTCCCCACTTTTATATAGTAAAGTCACACACTCACTCATTCAATCTAATTTATCATCTATCGCCTGGGAAAATTTTCCCCCCAGTTGTAATAACTGCACACGGACACTCGCACTCATTTTAGATATATGTTGAAGCGCAAAGCAATAAAAAATTACACAATTCTGAATAATGATATGCATATTAATGAAAATTTCACATATGAGGATCAGGATATTTTACTAGAAATCAAAAGAAACAGAACATAAAAAGTAGAAGCTAAATCTGAGTTTCCTGGAAAAAAGATAAGAATTATATAAGTTTGTTAATAGTGCTCGGAATTTTGTGAAAATAACATGGACTTCTTAAAGACTGTGCAACTCGATTGTTTCTTCCATAACTTCGAAATGGTGTATCATACGTCTCAATTCGACACCGGTAGTGTAAGTAACGAACGTTACTATGAAGTTGATTACCCCTAGCACACTATATCCTACGTCAATATGATGAACAAAGGTACAAAGGAAATGAAGGAGCCTCTGTTAAAGTTGTCGAAACTCATGCAACTTGAGGAACTGGGGCATGGGTGATCATTGTAATTTTGTAATGCCACGAAAGAGTTGACAAATTAAAACAAGTCCTATGATGCCTTAGATATTGTTGTAAGAGAAAGATATAACTCCAGAAAATGGGATATTGCAAGATATTCGCATCCAACTTCATAGGGATAAGGTCCAAAGTTGTGCTATCAACAGCTGCAGCAACACGAATTCTTGGCTCCACGAAGGTACTGAACAAGAACTTGAGGTGACTGCAAGTGTGATGTGTCAAGCTTTGAGTACTTTGCAGACTATTTTCTTTTCTGAGCAGTCTAAAATACGGTATTACAGTCGTTGAACATTTTTTAATTTTTTTTTAAATTACATTCCATGACTTTTGGGTAACATTTCTCAAATTTCAACATGAACCTTGAGAAAGTGAAATGTCCTTGACAGTAAAGCCACTATATTATAGTTTGGCCTCAGATTCCATTCGAAGTCATTTTAACTGACCCATCAAAAAATTGAGGCACTAAAGGTCTATTAATGGCCCCAAGCACCAGCCTCTGTGAGAAGAGGATAGGAAGACGTATTGTAGTGGACTGAACAACAGTAGACACCACACAAGTTTGGGTGTAAAGGGAATCATTAGGGTTTTGGCTTGCTCCACGTATCAAAATAAAGCATGTTATTCTTTTTTTTTTTTTCTCCTGAGAAGGATAAAGCATGTTATTCTAGATTGAAATGGTTATTCTTGATTGAAATGGACTTCAAGCAGCACAAGAGTACCATTATTGGCCATGGTGAGACTCACTTGCAAATTGCAATAAGCACCCAGAGTACCATTATTACTCGTCACTAACAAAGGCCAGTTCAAGATATTCATTAGCTTGTTTTAGATTATAATGATAATGATAATCAACGATTATTTTGACGATACATGGTAACTATACCCACAGTCAGAGCATCTTCGTAAAACATTAAGTGGAGACGTTCAGAAAACCTTTCTTTTTTTTTTTTTTTCCTTTTTTCCTCCTTTGATATTGCATTACACAATACATAATGCTCTATACAGTGATATTACAATTATAAATCACTCGGGATTATCGTTGACGAGCCTTAAAGTTTTAGTAGCTTCAAAATTGGAGAAATTTGCTTCAAACAAATTGGGGAGAAATCTAACACACCATTTGAGGGACTTAAACCCCGTCATACAAAGTTGAAAATAAGCAGTAAAAGGGGGAGGTTCTTCTGCTTCTCATATATACTTAACGTATGTCCATTGTTTAGTTGAAAGACGTTAATAAACTATGTCAAGGCCATTTTTGCCAACGACAGGCACTATGCTAGAGAATAAAGTACATAAAGTATAAAATCGATACTAGCACAATTGATGATTAAAGCCTCTAGGAAAGCAAGGCAACAACTTTAAATTTAATTAATAATTACTTAAACCAAGGTTCTTGATTTTGGCATTGCTGCTTAAGCAAAAGTTGACCAACATTAATATGACCTTGTCCCATTCTTGATCACATCACAACTTCTTTTGTTCACTTCGATCCAATGTATTTCTTTCGTTAAGCTGTTAATTTTATCTCTCTAGGCTTTAGGAACTAACATCTTTTTGCTTGCTTGCTTGCATTATGCTTACTTTGAAACTAGCAAGCAGCACAAGAGAGTTAGTGGATCAAAAAGACCCCAAACCATTGGGGAACAACAAACAACGATCAACGTGTCACATAATTGCAGATTGCACAAATTTTTTTTTTAAAAAAAGTGTAAAATAGTTCCCCACAATTGCTAAGGCAACCATATGCATGCATCATCTCTAGAGCTGACAAAAGTTCAACGACTTTGAGATGCTAAAAAATAAAATTACTTACATTGTGTCTCAAAAAATATTTGAAATAAATATAAACTAAAAAAAGTTTGGAGTAAAATTGTGATATAAAATAAGAATAGTTTTGTCATATCATACAAAAAACAAATGATTACTTATGTAACTTAAGATGAACTTAACAGTTATAATAGTAAAATTAAACAAATGAATGATACGTGATTACTAATAAAATCACGTGTTATTAGCGATAAAATGACAAAATAATTATAAACCTAAAGTTTAAAATTAAAAAAAAAAGGACAATAAGGATCTAGGTCTGAAATAATATCTTCCACCAATACCACACTCCTCTGTTTATAAATTATAGCCAAAAGAATTGAGAAAAAATATTTTTGGCTAGTTATAATAGTAAAATTAAACAAATGAATAATATGTGATTACTAACAAAATCACATGTTATAAGCAATAAAATAACAAAGTAATTATGAACCTAATGCTCAAAATTAAAAAAAAAAAGATAATAAGGATCTAGGTCTGAAATAATATCGTCCACCAACACTACACTCCTCTATTTATAAATAGTAGCCAAAAGAATTGAGAAAAGAAGATTTTTGGCTACCTTCTTTCATATCTAAAAGAAATCAAAAGTATTATTTCAAATTTTACTTCACACTATCTAGCTTGAGCTTTGAAATGCCCATTTTCGGCGCAGTTTGACCTTGCTTGGTAGTTTGAAGTATTTTAACTTTACTCAAACTATATATATTAATTCAATTATGGCTATTGAAGGCTTTTAATTAGCACCTTCATACTCATTAATATGACAGAGATGAACCCTACACTATAAAAACAATTGTTGGATCAACCTTTATCAAGTTGGATTATTAATACATCAATCTATTAAAATGCATTGCATAAGGACTCAGGTTTGAGTTTAAGATCAAAAACTCATTTTACCCATTAACATTTAATAGTAATAATTTAATAATTTGTATAACTTAAGTTATAAATATTTAACAAATTGACTACTTATATGAAGTTATGATAGATGTAAAAATTCTTAAGTATTTATTATAAAATATAAAATTTTTATCCACTATTGTATATTTATAGTTTCTCATGTAATGTAGTTCTATTTCTATAAATTTTATTCCCCTTAAAATTTTAATCAATGATATCTATGCCTAGAACTAAATAGTTGATTTTTTGTACATTATTTGATGATGTTCAATATAAAGAATATTAATATTTTCTTGTGTTTGATATTATATTCTTAGAGAGCTTTGTTTATTTTACACTAAAAATATAATATTAAAAATAATAGGTTAAATGAGTCGGTTTGGGTAACAAAATAATGGTATCAAATAGATTTGACTTATTTGAGCACGCATAATTTAATACGAAAATTGATTAAACACGAATCATGTCAACTAATAGGAGCCAATAGATTTGACTTACTTGAGTACGCATAATTTAATATGAAAATTGATTGAACACGGATATTGTCAACTAATAGGAACTGTAAAACTAAATATTTTAAAATTCAACTTTATAAGGACTTTCGGTTTATTTTGAGTGCAGTCATTTTTTATGCAAGTTCTCATAAAACATTTTTACCTGTTTCTGTAGGATTAATTTATACCAGGGTCGTCAATAATGGAGAATGTGCGAAATGTCCCACGTGAACTTTATTTGATCACGTGTTTTAATTTCGATTTCCGCAATTTCTGATAATTAATTGATTAGTAATCAATACGTGCTTGTTTGTGTTCGGAGGAGGGCAGATTGGTCAATGACTAGACAGGAAAGTGGGGGAATCCAATTGAAGACGATGTCGCACTCGGGATCCAATGGTTTCAGATCATGGGGCCCATGGAAAGGTGTAGTGGACGGCTAAGATTCATTTTCAAATTAACCTCTGATACGGGATCTTTCGCTACATTGCAACTTTGTTTCTTTAAAAAAGGCTCCATTGCAACTTGGCTTCCGTGCGGCGGCAGACTTACTTGGTCCAACAAATTTCATTAAAATCCTTAATTTTTATAAATTTAGAGTTTTTACTTTTCTCTCATATATGTCCCTAAATCAGTCTCTACAAAAATAACTAAAATGTACTACTTTAAATTTAAGTTACTCTTGCATTGACGCATCTTTGTAGTTGCATAAAAAGAGCAATTTATCACTTTAAGAATTTTATTTTATTAAATACATATTGATGAAGAAATTTAGTTGATAGAGTTGTAACTATGTGCCTATACCAGCACCGAAATTTGTATTAATGGGAACTACATTGGCTTGCACTTTCTTCGCCTGAGATGATACTTGCAACCCCGAGCACTTTTTACAAAACTCACCTGCACCCCACAAAGAATAATTAAGGGGGCGTCGGATGTTTTTTTTGAACGTAATGCTTGAGTCACTAATCAGGCATTTTTAGAAAAAAAAAAAAAATTGCGCCCACAACTCATGTGGCTTAATTATAATAATTACCAATTTTCTCTCTACTGTGATCAATGTATACTACTAACCCTTACTGTTTTTATAATAGTCAATAACCTCTCTTACAGTATAAGTTCAAAATATTACCCTATTTTCAAATACATAAAATATTTATATTTATTATAAATTAAATAAATCATATGACTGGAAACTAAATAAAAAACTAAGTATTAAAAAAAATATATGTTTTGATCTGAAAAAATTAATAATAATTTTTTTATATTTTTATTTTATAAACATTTTCTTATAATAGATATTTTATAATAGTTTAAAATTACGTGTAAATAGTACAAGATAAATATTTTATTATTTATTTTATATTTATTTCTTGTATTTATCATTCATCTTATAATAATTTTATCATTTTATAAATAATTTTTCATATATTTATTATACAAAATGTTTATAACATAAGAAAAGTATAAGAAAATATTTTATTATTATTTTTCATCAAAATATATATTTGTTATTTTTGATACTTAATTTTTTATTTAATTTCAAATTTATGTGATTTGTTTAATCTATAATAAATATGAATAAAAGTATATTCGAAAATAATGGTAATATTGTAAATTTGTATTGTTAAGAGAGTTATTGGCTATTATAAAAATAAAGATGAAAAAATGATATATTGATTACAGTAAGGAGAAATTGACAGTCTCCCAAAAAAATAAATAAATAAATATAACTTCATAAATAATTAATTTTTATGTACTGATCTAAATAAATGATTTTTTTTAAATTTTTAGTGTGCTATATTTTAAAAATTTATATGAATTTTTTGAATTTATTTAAAAAATAAATTTATTTAAATCTTGTTTAATTTTAAATTTGATCAGTAGTAAAATTATTTTTATATTAAATATTTTTTATCTAGTTAGTTCGTAAATAGGATAAAATTAAAAATTTTTAGTTCATAAATTAATTTGCAAAATGGTGGATTGGATATGGATTGAGTTAAATCTGTATCCAATCTGTAGACGTATGGATTAGATATGGATTGGGTTAAATCCGCATCCGATCCGCAGACGTATGGATTGGATTTGGATTGAATTTCATCAATTCGCGGATTGGATTGAATTGGATTAAAAATTTATAATCCGCAAAATCATGAATCGGATATGGATTGATATCTAATCCGTAAAATCCGATCCGCGAACACCTCTAGTTTAAGCCTCTTTCTACATGATTTTTACGCAATCACATTTACCAACCAACCTGTCCACTTCTTGCTACCTCAAGCAGACTGTTTGTATCTACACCCTGAGGAGGTTCTCGGCTGTTTCTAATGTCAAAAGAGAGCATGATTTGCCCGGAATCGTGTTCCAGTCATGCTCCCTCCTTTATCCTTCGAACACCTGTGTTTTGTTTAGAGCGACATTCTTGATATTGCATTAATTACTTGACACACACACACCCCTCACGCATTCAGAGAAATGCATATAATAAATTTATAATTTAACTGGTCTGATCAATGATCTTGGGCTACCCCTTCCACTTGTTATCTCTCTCTGTCTCACTTTGGTAGTTTTGGCTCTCTTTTTTAATTGGTTTTGTTGATTAGTTACACGATGCAACAAGCAGCAGTCGCATCCATTAATAGAAGTTTGTAAGAACATGCATGGTTTCTTTACATATTTGACATAACATGGTTTCTTTACCAAAAGTTCAAGCCACGTAGAGCGGCTATCCTGTTGGCCTTACCATGAGGAAAAGGGCAAAGTTATGATTATCAACAAGCCTTGAAAACTGTATTTTGAACTTTTATTTGTATATTAATGATTAACAAGTAACTTTAATTGGTTCCTACCTAAGGAGAATCTACTACCAAGCCCACTCATGAACATGAACTTTTTTTTTTAATATTAAAACAAAAAGGGAAGGAAAGTAGAGTATCAAGCTGTTAGTTTCTACGTACATAGATGATATTCCAACTAACCTTACTTTGTTGCAGCTGAGCAGTGAGTACATTATCGATTTTTTTTTCCCTTCAATTTGTTATGAAATTTATAGTAGGTACGCATCATTCAATAACTAATATAGGCTCACAAATCATTAAGATAACATTACAGCAATTAATCTAAAGCTACCCGCAAATGGAACTCAACCAAGGTTGAAATTTTCATAAACAAAATAGAAAAAGCATCAACCGTTGCTATATAATTAAATACAACTTAGAAAAGTTCAAGCGTGTGATCCCAATTCTTTGAAAAGACAAAAGCAAACTTTTAGAAACATATGAAATTTTGAAAATCCCTTCGCCTCTCAACTTTTGATTGAATCACTAGATCAGAATTTGATTCCATTTCTCTTGGTTACAATTAACATACAAAATTTTGATTCATTAACAACAACCGATTCACGTATAATATAACAAATATTTATATAATTGTCTGGATGAGAAATTGGTGGTCGAGTGTATATCTATATTTAAAATTTTATGTTATATTAATATAAGTTTATCATAGAAAGAAGGACGTCAAGTGAAAAAAGAAATAGAGATTCGTTTGTTTTGTTTTTGTTTCTTTATATATATATATTTATTATTATTATTATTTTTTTTGGGACTCTACTTACCATTTTTGTAAATTATTCCTTAACGATAAAAAAAAAAAACCCAAAAATTTGAAGCCACATTTGCCTGCTAATTAAGGACAAACAACTGATCATAGACCATCCCATCAATCTCATGTTTCAATTTTATCATGATAATGTATCAACGGTGGAGGTTGGCCCATCATGGAGACATTATCCATGGTACAGATGCTCAAAAGCAAAATAAGGGTATCTTCGTCATTCTATTGATTCACTTGTACTTTATTATAAATTGGACACAAAACAATACAACGAAGAACAACTGTGTTTTGTGCGCCTGTGCCAACAATTAAAAACTATCAGGCACAAGTGTCACGCGCGCTAACACGATTGCGTTTCTAAATTCGTGTCATTCTGCGAGTTGCAACTTGATCTCCAGTTGCTAACACGCCTAGACCGCAGTGCACTGCACGATGATTAACGAGACAAGGGCGTGGTCTCACGCGCACAATCGATTAACGAGACAAATTGTTGTTATTAAGACGAAGTTGTTAGCTCGCCGCGCCATATCTAAGTAATCATTTTAGCTCCCTTAATTTTAACAAAATAACTAGTAAGGATATAATTCACAAAATATTTTAAAATTCCTGTAGTGTCTACGAGGAATAACAAAATTTGATTGTATATCCCTGAACTTAGCTTATTTTAATTTTTTTAACTTTCCAAGGGTATGATTATTTAAATATTACAAGTTACTTTTTGGTTAAACAGTGCATTCTTTTTCTCTTTCTCTCTCTTTATTCTTCACGTTGAGAGTTTGAGTTTTTTAATACGTATTTAAAATTAAAATTTCTCCTCATATTTGAAACCTAAAATTTAAAATTAGATTTTAAAATTTCTAAATTAAAATTTAATACACCTCTTTATTATACATACAATTATTATTATTTTTTTTAAAAAGAATAACCTTCTAATTTTTTAATGATGTCACAGTTTAATTATGCATGTTGTTAACGCATTAATGGAACTCAAAGTGGAAAAACACATTATTTATGGAATCCGATAGTGTCACATAAGAGGCCTATACAAATTATAAAATTAAACCTCTGTTCGTAATTTTTATAAAAGTAGGGATCCCGATGCTATTACACTTGAAAGAAAATTATATTAAAGGGCTTCTCCCATTCACGAATCACTCCACGCCATCATCACACCAACAACCAAAGAGTTCGTCTTGATTTAGTTTATTTATTCAAGCTTTTCATTGTGAGAGACTAGAGGGGGAGAGCATTTTTCCAGTTTAGACTTTCGATAGAGAGAGAGAGCATAAACCCAGTCACCCATAAGCCATGATATGTGAAAGTGCTTTTCCAACGTAGAAAGCAGAAGTTAAAGCTAAGAAAAGCACTCTCTGCTCTGCCTCAGCTTCAGTTTCTTTATTAATTAATTATACCCTCTCTGTACTGCCTGTGCCTGTGGCTATTTTGCTGTATTTGAGGTTCAGGAGGATGTGAAGAAGCTTTTTCGCTTTCTGTTGGAATTTCGGAGGAACTTTCCAGGTAATTATTATGTTACAGGTTTCCCATACTAGTGTTATTTCTCTTCCAAACGTTTGGTTCTTCAGATCTTTTTAGGTCATCAGCTGCAACACACCACTCGTTCAACTTATTCTGACAAATCAATTCTTGATTTCAGATGCATATATCTGTTTTTCAATAATCTTGTGGCCAATATCATCGTTATATAACTGCACGTGCTCTCTCTGTTTCTTCTCCAACGGAGAAATGGCAATTCTTCTTTCTTACTATTTTTTCGTGGCAATTTAAAGGTTTCCTTCGAGATTTCTTGGCCGCCCACAGCCTTCGCTTCACTAATTATCAAATCTGCTTCTGTCTTCGGTAAGTTTTCTAATAATTGTACGCTTCTCTAATTCATGATGATGCTGTAGTTTTTTTTTTTTTTTTTGGTTTGCATTAGATGAATAATTAGCAAGTTGTCTGCCACTCTGTTAATTTGGTAGAGCTGTGAAATTTTCACTCAATTACTTACCGTGCACGGGGGATGTCGTTTTACATTTTGCAATTAATTATTTATTGATTTCATGCGCAGACAAATTCACTAGCTGTATCACTAAACAACAAAAAGAAGATTGATGTTTATATTATCATGACAACTAATTAATCACAAAACCCAGAAAGTATTTGCCATTTAAACAAATTCGATTCATAGGGAAATTCTGTCAAGATCAAAAGCCGTTAAGATTATCCAGCGAGTGTCGAGTTGGCAACTTATTTGAAGGCCCGTCCCTATCGATGAGGCAATCAATTTGCACATAGTTTAGAATTTAATTGGTGATCCAGTTACGCAGTCCGAATATAAAATTGTGATCGAGCTTTTGTGCTGGTCGTGAACTACTGTGTATGGATACAGCGGATATCATTTTAGGATGAGTGAGGGGAGTTAAAAATAAAAAAAAAAAAACACCCAAATATAAAGTTGGGATCATATCATAATCACTACCGCAAAGCCCAAGTTTGCTTTCGTCTCAGCTCAGTTTCTAGAGCTGCCACAGCTCTTTGTTCTGTCACCGCCGCATTCTGATTTATAGACCGGCTCGATATGGGGGGCCCCACTATTTTTCACTTTTAGTTCATTTAATCTTTTGACAAATTAAAGTTTGGGGGTGTGTGCATTGTAGGTGTGGACAGTAATGGTATTTCGTGCACCATTAGTATTGTCACTCCCAATTCAACTTTGCTTCTACCAGCAGACCATACGTAATTTAATTCCAACAGTTCCCGAGCAATTAATGTAGATGTTATTCATATTTTCATATATGAAATCACATTTAAGTACAAAATTAATTCTTGAATCATATATTGAAAAATTACTTTTTCTTTATTTTTTTAAACTCTGCGATAAAATGAATTGATTTTATCAAAAATAATTTTAAAAAAAATATATAAGAAAAATTAAAATTATTTTTTTATTTTTCAAAATCATTTTTTAATATCCTAATAACAATCCCAAATACTCTTTAATTTTAGTAATGCTTTTATTCTGCAGCCATTGTGGCTTCAAACTTACTGCACCATAATTTCGAATGGAGCTAGCCTAAGCTGTATTTTGTAGTCCTTACAAGTTAATAATGTGAGCTTTTAACAACTATAGGAGTTTAACAACAATTCGAGGGATTGATCCTATTAACTACATACAATCGAGATTCCGAATTATGTTAAAAAAGTTTGAAGTACTAAGTTATAAGTGACGTCGTTTTTCATGTGGTTTTATTAGTATTTTGTCAGGCTATTATTTATTCGCCGATCCTTTTTCAAATTTTAATATGATGTGTTTGAAGTTTTCAAACTGTGTTGACGTCTTAAAGTTGCATCGACATATAGCCAATCGATCCCTAAGTATGAAGCATTGACGCCATTGTTCTGTGAATACAGCAGGATCAGGGAGAGGCATCTTAAATGGCTAGTGCTTATTGGCCATACTTCGATCCAGAGTATGAAAGCTTGAGCATCAGGATTAATCCGCCAAGGTGTATATTTCACTTCATACATGCACCCATCCAACTATGGAAATGTTTGTGCTTTAATTTAGCCCAATGGGTTTGGGGACCCAATGAATTAATCAGATTCCTGGGCTTAGATAAGTCATCTTGTTGTTCTTGTCAATTACTGTAATTAGGCAATTTGCAGGGTGTCCGTCGACAATTCCAGCTGCCCTGAGTGTACCGTAGTCAAGGTATAATCTATTCTCTCGTGTATTCTCTATTGGGCGCACGATTATTAGTTAATTTTGAAAAAAAAAATTAACGTTTATGCGACAATTAAAATGAATTAATGCATGCCTGTTTATAGGTAGACAGCGTGAACAAACCAGGAATACTGCTGGAAGTAGTGCAAGTTTTATCAGACGTTGACCTCATTATCACCAAGGCTTACATCTCCTCTGATGGTGGATGGTTCATGGACGGTGATATTTTGTACTTTTGTTTTATCTATCACTAATTACCCATTTTAGAGATCAGTTTCGAGCTAAATAGTCCGTTATTATTGATTAACTTCTGCATTAAACACTTATTAATTTCAAACTATCTTTGAACGACAGTATTTCATGTGACCGATCAGCAAGGGAAGAAGATTGCAGATGGCAAAACCATTGACTACATAGAGAAGGTACACACACACACATGATACATGCATATGCTCTCTCTTTAAATTTTGAATTTAATTGATCATAAAAGTGTGTACAACATATATAGTGACGTCCAATTGCAACATCATTACGGATAACTAATAGGCTCTGGGGCCCAAAGGCCACATCGCAGCTGGGGTGAAGACTTGGCCGAGCAAACAAGTGGGAGTGCACTCGGTTGGTGACCACACGGCCATTGAACTAATAGGCAGAGACCGCCCGGGTCTGCTATCCGAAATCTCCGCAGTCCTCGCCAACCTCCGGTTCAATGTAGCCGCCGCCCAAGTCTGGACCCACAACCGGCGAATAGCATGCGTGCTCTACGTCAACGACGACACGGCGTGCCACGCCGTGCGCGATCAAACAAAATTATCACTCATGGAAGAGCAGCTCAAGAACATCTTACGTGGCTGCGATGACGATGACACTGAGAAGGTGGCTCGCACGAGTTTCTCCATGGGGTTCACTCACGTTGATCGAAGGCTGCACCAAATGTTCTTTGCTGACAGGGACTATGAAGGCGGCGGGGTGACGGCGGATCAGGTTGACCATACGCCGTCGTTCAAGCCTGAGATCACAGTTGAGCGTCTAGAAGACAAGGGGTATTCAGTTGTGAGTGTCAAGTGCAAAGACCGGGCCAAGCTGATGTTTGATATCGTCTGCACACTTACTGACATGCAATATGTTGTTTTTCATGCCGCCATTTCATCCGATGGGCCTCATGCTTCTCAGGTACGTATGATTGAACGGTTTTTTCATTCAGAACTAGGTGTATGTAACATATATCATGATTCGTAAACTTGTTTAGGAGTATTACATTCGTCACATGGACGGTTGCATACTTGATACCGAAGGAGAGAAGGAAAGAGTCATCAAATGCCTTGAAGCTGCAATTCGGAGAAGAGTAAGCGAGGTGAGTAAATTTTCATTCTATTCCATGGACGACAATTCTTAATTTGCATGCAACAGCCCACTCCCACACAATATTAATATATCATATCAGTAATGCTCAAAATAATATTTCTGACATTAATTATGCGTCGTTGGCATTAAGAATGGGATAGAACTCGGCTTGTCGCCCAATAACCGAATTGATTGTCCTCCACAGGGAAAAGCGGGCTTGGGCATTAAGTATGTGGGCTTTTGATAAAGGATGTTAATTTGTAGAGTAAAGCTTTTTCCAACCCCGCGAAAACTCTTATAAAACCCTCTACCAGTTTCATTATAGAGTTATCCCTGCACAATTATTTCTTGGAAAAAAAAAATTTACTATTTGTTTATACTATCGTGAATCTATAACTAATCGAATCTGAATTTGCTTACCATTCGTTTAGAGAAATATAATTAATAAACAAAAAATTAAGTAAAATAATTCAAACCTTATTCTAGGATTAAATATACTCATCCAAACACTAAATTACATATTTTTAACAACACAAATAATGATAATTCAAATTCAAATTGCAAAGTATGATGATTTCTTTAATTTTCTTCATTCTGTCTTTGCCGCCTTGAAAACAAAAATCCTACCCTAAAAAGTAAATAAAATGATATTAACATGTTGCAACACCGATAATAGTCACTATAAAATTTTAAAAATATCAAATATATGGTAAATTTGTAGTATCGTTAAGAAATAATAATAATTAATTCCCTTTTGGAGCAAGAAAACTTGACCGCCGATGTACACCTTTTGGCAGCTGAACAAATCAAACATACGTTAATATTATACATTATGACCACACTTGGAAAATTTTGAGAAGAAAAACTGAGCCTTAGGATAGGATGAGCAATAGAAACAATAATTAATATTATTAAATAAATTATCACACGTTTCACTTTAGCTTTAATCTACTTTATAATGAGATGGAAATTTAAAGACAGCCAATCATAAGCTTGAATAACTTTTAAGCTCAAAAACCGACTCATTAGTAAAAGGCTGCACCTTGATAATGACAGTGCATTTGAAAAACAAGAAACAGAAAAAGAAAAAGAATCATATCAATTCAAAAACGTACAGAGATGAATCATCTCAAGTGATGGAGAAATCTGAAGGTAAAGAATATATAATAATGTGAGATATGCAAGTGTGAGTTAGGTAAGATGGTGTGACTGAGAAATTGTGGAGAGAATAACACGAAATTACTAGGGTGACCCACAAACAATGGAGACAAGAGAGGGTTGCTAAGTGATGAAGGGAAAGAAAGAGCGAAACAGTGCAATGAAAAATTAGGGTTAGCTGCCCTAATTCTTGTTTCACTTTATGGTCTTATTATCATCTAAAATTACAATATTAACTTTCAAAATTTAAAATTTTTAAAATAAATTTAAGAACAAAAAAGTAATTTAGTTTTATGAATAATGAGATAATCTTAAATGAATCAACCCCCATTCAATTTGTTTGTAACTCAATTATTAAATGAATCCTAAACGAATAAACGACTTAATGTCATCAAATTCGGATTTGATTTGTTTGATTAGCGAATGGAATCAAATTTGTCTATTTATTAAACAGATCAATTTTTTCAAACTCAAATCTATTTCATTCGCATCAAATCAAGTCGAATAAATAAATTCTAATATATATTGCCACCCCTAGTTTGGATTATCTCTCATAATATAAAGTTAAGATCATATGGAATAATTTTTCAAATGATTCTGGTTCAATTCTATTTCTCAGAAAATCCCATATGATCTTGACTTTCTCTTTCAAAAAAGAATTTAACATTCACACTGTAAGTGAATTTTTTGTGTGAACTATTAAAATTAATTTCTATTTCAGTTTTGATTACTTCTTATAATCTAAAATCGTTTAAGCACTTTGCATGCAAGTTCAAATGCTTTTTTCTACAATTAACGAAATTATAAACGAAATCCCTCTATTCAATTGCAAATTGGCGATGGAGAATGAAGATAGTGTTCGGGAAGATAACTTTTTATTTTAAAAGATGATTTTTAAGGTTAAAATTGTTAATACTATAAAAATTTTGGATTTTATAAGATACTTAAGAGGGGTGTTTATTGTTAACTAAAAGATCAACCCTAATTTGTAGAAGGCAGCTGAAAATTATTTTAATGAAAAAAGAACTAAAAAATTTCTATTTGTTATGAGGTATAGACCTGAGTAATCCCTCGCGTAAGCTTTTTGACATAATTGATTGCCTCTAGCTGAATTTAGATGGATCCTAATCATCAAGAGCTTAGGTTGTGTACAATGCTTCAAAGGAATTAAGGGTAAAAATGGAAAAATTGACCAATGATTTCAATCCTTGGTTTGTAATGTTATCCATGGTCAGGGTGTTAGCCTAGAGCTGTGCGCAAAAGATAGAGTCGGTTTGCTGTCAGAAGTAACAAGAATCCTGCGAGAAAACGGATTATCAGTCACACGAGCCGGCGTCTCAACAGTTGGAGAGCAAGCAGTGAATGTGTTCTACGTGAGAGATGCTTCTGGGAATCCAGTAGACATGAAGACAATCGAAGCACTTCGTAAAGAAATCGGGCACACGATGTTGCTTAATGTGAAGAAAGTCCCAGCTTCCAGGAGTGCCTACAAAGAACCTGAGGCTAGCATCGCTGGTTGGGCCAAAACAAGCTTCTTCTTCGGAAACTTGTTTGAAAGGTTCTTGGCTTGAATATATATATACACATGCGTATATACAACCCATGGTCTGTTGATATTTTTATATGTCTAACTGTAACATGCTTGCAGAGAGTCAATGAAATCATCAATGTGTATGGTAATAAAGCTGCTCGGTGCTACAGGAGCGGTCATGGAGTAGGGTTTTTATATAACTATGTGTCGAATACTGAAAAGACGTGTATTCTTATTCGTAAAAATTTAGCGTTACATATGATACTGACACATTAGCTAGGCTTGTAGTTTCGAACGTCATATACGATCATATTTTTATATGCATATACATTTTAGAGTATTAGCTCTGAACGGCTAAACTTCATATTTTAAAACATCAAACTTGAAATCTTGTATTATTTCCTGTAGCATCCGAACCTCGATCGTTCTATAAATTACTGATCGTGCTTATCAATATTTGTACTGTCAAAAACGTCCTGATTCACTTGATGTTAACAAATATGTTTCTTAAAACGAACAAGATCATCGTAATAGTATGTTTGTGTGTGCGCGCGCGCGAGCGAAGTATGAACCTAATGTGATGGAATTTTAACTAATCAACTTGCTTAGCCCCGTGGACTTGTGAGTTGGACCAGAACACAATCGACTGACAAGGTATGACGTTGTTTATAAAATAAAGAAATGAAAGGATTTTGCTTGAACATTAATTATTCCTTTCGGTTTCTTGTATTGGTCAAAATAAAAACATGTGAATTGCACAGCTGGCATGATGATTATATGCCCAATGATATGTTGTGTGGAGCAAAAATTGCAAAAGAAAGGGCCATTAATCTAGGTGATCATTCAAAGCTTAGTAAGTCTTGATACGTTTATCTCTCATGATTAAATTTGACTCATTCATGTCAAAGTAATAACCAAGGAATGATCCTTTTCGTGCTGTCATCGTAAATGCATAAATCTCAATGGTTGCGTTACACATGTTGATCTAACGAAATTCAACAAAAGCAAATTAAAGTTTGTTTAAAAGAATAATGATCTAATTGGTATACCGAATTTAGCTTGAATCTTTTTTTTAATTATTATTTTAAGAATCTAAAGCAGCCTAAAAGTCAAATTAATAAGCTTAACTAAAATGCTTGAAAACTTATATTTTAAATAAGGGTAGGGTTCTAAGAGATACTCTAAACACTCTTTTATTTAATGTGCTCATCTAATGAATTTTAAAATTTTAATTTTTACTGAATACACTCTTAAAATATTAAACTGGTCCTTTTTATACATTTGTTATTTTCACTCAACACCCAAAAAGTAACCATTTACTGCTGCTGATTGCTGAATGAACTTATTTCATTTCAATAGCAAAAGGATGATCATCCGTTCTCATCTCATCACAAATGAATATTGAAACTTATTTGAATCTAAAATGCCTACAAATTTAAAAGCATCAAATTGATTTTACTAAGCAATCCATTGATTTCGCAAAACAGGAAGAATAAAATTTTTTTTCCTGCCTCTGACTCAAAAAGAAAGAATCCCAGAAGTTGAATTCTGCTAAAGATGATATTACAATTTGACGCCCAACTTGACGAAATTGAGAAAAACAAAATTAGGGTTTATGATGTGGGTTTAATAAATAATTGTCAAGATAATGTATTTTGCTTGTTTATATTTAATAGTAAATCAGATGGTGGATATTTTAATAATATAAAATTTTTGCTAGAATATGATGTTCAAAAGTAATGTATATAGTATAAATCAATCATTTAAATAAGAATTGAACTATTAGCACTTTTTTATTGTTATAATAAAACGCCTTTGAGATGAAAATTACATTAAAGGATATTTTAAAAAATTAAACCATCATTATTTCTCTTTCACCAATTTCTTTACCTTTTTTTTTTTTTTTTTTACCAACACCCTGCATTCATTAGCCATCCTGTTCTGTTACTGTATTAATATAATCTGTTGCTAATCTCATGATCGGATCAATACAAATAGCTTAAGAATTAGCAACCAACAAAAAGCTTTTTGAAGTCAAATTGTAAGGATATCTACAATTCGTTCTTGCAAAATTGGTTCATAAACATCCAAATATAAGAGTTTGTCTTTAAGAATTTTGAGATAAATTTTTCCTATTATCATAATTTTTTTTTTTTGCAGTCTTGATGAATTTTGTTTTATTTTATTTTTAAAGAAAGGAATCGAGGAAAAAAGAAACACATCGATTGAAGTTGAAAATTATAAACTTGTAGATTATCCTAGCCTACACAACAATAACTGCCATAAAAACAATAATTTTTTATTCGCAACACCTTATGAATCATGATTATCAATTATCAGCGTATATACATGGGACCATCTCTCTCTCTCTTTTTATAGTTTTCTTATAAGTCAATTATTTTCTCAAAGATTAGTTTTCAAGTCTAAATTAAAATGTATATTTGATTCAAATTAAAGATGAGAAGACTGATGGGATGAGAACAAGAAACAAGATACCTGCATTTGAGATTAATGGTTTAAAAAAACTGAAATAATGGTATTTTTTAAATCAAAGAGGTGTTAATAACTATGATTAATTTTTTAGTATTATTTAATGGGGTAGATTTAATTAATAGATGCGAGAGGGTTGCCAATAGCTCCAGTCTTTGAATAAACACGCTTAAAATTTATTTGCTAAAACTTACTGTCCCGAAAACACAGTAGGAACATTAAACTTTATAGTTAACGGTTTATATCGAAAAGCTCTTATTGATTAGCAAACATGACACAAGCAAAAGAGAAAGATCAATAAATAGAGTCCCAAAGGCAATGATTAATTAATTGATTAAATATACGATAATCACGCCCCAATTTCATTGTCAACCGAGCAGAACAACAATTCTAAGCATGATAGACCTACACAAACGACAATTATGCATACAAACAAGCTATCCTAATTAGCTAATTAAGAATGTAAAGAAAGGTAGTAGCCACATCCCCAAAAGCACAAGTTGGTGCGCAGCCAAACAAATTCAGAAGAATTTTATATTATCTTCTTTCATCAAAAAGAATATTTTTAATGACATATCTAATCGGCATCCCATCGAATATCAATCACGTTACCCTCCGTTGATTAGAAGAAAATGTATTTGGACGAATAGTAGTTACTAGTTCATTCACTAGAAGCACTATCTGAGGGTAAAATTAAATAGGTTCTGTTGGTGTTTGTTTGTTTCCTTTATGGACAATAGATAATTAAAGCAAAAGAAGTGGAAGATAGACACGCAAAGAAGAGAAACCATTAAAACATTGATCGATGAACACTAATAATTAAGATTGCATGAGTTTCTTCTTTTTTCGGACCTACCACTCATGCATTTTCGTTTTTGGCCAGCAAAGATGGCTCGTGAATTTGCTTTGTTGACAAGTTACATTTTGTTGTTACCACGATCACACAAAACGGTAAAGTTTTAGCTCACTCAATCAATGCCCCTTGCCTTCTCAAACGCGTCCACTACCTCACCTCTTCATGTCGAAGCTGTGAATTAATATGATAATATCACACGAACAAGTTAACTCACTCAATGACTCAATCGTTAATCTTCAATATGATAAAGCCTAAATTTTACTTATTTACACGTTAGACGTCAACTTAACACATAGATGAACACTTGATGATGTTATTCTGTTGCATCATTTCTATTAAACTCTGGCCATGTGTGTTCAAGGGGCTTGGTTCTATATTTCCCTCTTTGGTTTTATTGTACGGTGCTCATGGTGCAAATTAACTTGCGGCTGATCAATTGAGGTTCAGACTCTGAAGCTAATTAATTTGTGATTTAATATTTTCCCTTCAATCTGCAGATGTTAGTTGCTCATAATATATGTTTTGATTGGTTGTTAGATGATAAGACTGGCGAAAGATGGGATCATAAACAGGGTGAACAAGCCATCAACTTCAACCAGTTGCGTTGATGGGAAATTTTTTATAGGATAAAAAGGTTGTTTAATCTTTTTCAATTATGAATGCCTCAATACGTTACAAGTTGCATTTTGTATATTTGTAGAACTGGAGAAGTTGGTTGAATGAGTTGATGGACCAGGGAGTTGGAAGGAAACAAAGACAAAAGCTGATTGTCACTATTTATACCATTTTTTGTTACAATATTTTTCAACCATTGGATTTCTGACTTAAAACAGCTGAGATTTGTTCGCGGTAAGTTATATACCTAATGTAATTAGGCGGTAACCTTTAATCAAACCTTTAAATGGAATTGAACCAAGTCTTGGTGGATCAAGATACTTAAATTAAAAAAATTTAATGTAATTTGAGGTGCATATTTTTTTACTATTTACTTAAACACATTTCAAGTCTAAAAAATTTAAATTATATTATTTTTAAATTTTTAAAAACAATAGTAATAAATTATTTATTTTAAATACTAAAGTTTGTTTTGGCCACATTTATTAAAGTATCTCTTTTTACAAAATTATATAGTTATTTGGATTTGAACTAAGTCTCTAAAATTATTAAATATCACACTTATAACTAAATCATAAGTATTTTTTTATATAAAAATATGCGTTTAAGATCTTTATATTTATCTCTTTTGGAAGGGATTTATGGCATATTTAAAAGGCCAAAAAAAGTTAATGGCCCAGGAATGGCTCTAGCTTGTCCACCCATGAGTACAAGCGCATTTATGAATAAGGCTCTATTTAAAATTATTTTTAGAAGACTCAAGAATAATTTTAAGTCTTCAAGAATAATTTTAAAAAATTGAAAGTTAATTTTTATGGTTTAATAAATTCTTTTATAAATCACTTTTATAAAATTACTTCATCCTACAATAAATTTAAAAAATAAGGAGTAAATTTTTAAATTTGATTTTAGAATTATTTTATACTTAATATAATTTTATATATTCTCATATATATTATAAAAATCTAAATTTATCCTTATTAATTATGAAATAAAATTATCAATTTTAAAGAGATTATTATTATTATCAATTATATTGAGATAAAAAAGTAAAATAAAAATAATATAAAATAATTAGTTTACTTATCAATTATAATATGTACACAATAAAAATATTATAAATATATTTATAAATATTTAAATAAATTTAATTAACATTATGTCTAATTTTAATAACAAAATTTATCAAACACATATAATTACTTTTAAAATTTTTAATATTTTAAAAATAAATTTAACTAAATATTTTAACTAATTTTTTTAAAATTAATTATTTTTAGGGCACCATTAACAATAATTATTTTTTATTTTTGACAGATATTGCAAGTCTCATATGTTCAAGATGCAAAAACTAGAAGAGGACCTTTGGAATTGCTTTTAGGTACGGCTTCGGTTTTAAACAGACAGAACCTTCTACACACAAACAGGAGGAACTCTCCACTAACTATTTATTCTCTAATTTCTGACCTTTTTCATTTTATTTATTATTTCTTGCAGTATTCATTTCGAGGCCGATAGCTTTCGAATCCTCAAATTTTTACATTTGTCCAAAGAATAACCTGAATTTTTCATTTACATCAAGTTCGTCCCTAATCTCCTTGCCAAATGACCAAATTACCCTTAAGTGTTGCTTTGGATAATCTCTAGTCTCTACGCATAATAAGTGTAATTTGGCCATTATGCGATGAGACCTGTTTATGTAAATGGGAATACTATGTTACAGTTTAACTATTATACCAATTAAGGGGTCTGTTGTTATAAATTGTTTCTCACTTCGTGCTTGTGATTACCGTCTGATTCTCTCGTTGCTTGTGTGCTGACTGACTGCACCTCACCACGAATTCGGATCACAATCAACTGCACGAAAACGCTTCATGGCCCCACTTTACGTGGGACCTACTTCTTTGAACATCACATCAACCGCAGATCATCGACACGTGGCAACATACGCGTCGATAATTCCCTGCCCCGTTTCTCCCTCCTTTTATATTTTTCTTTATTTTTTTTTCCCTCCTTCCTGTGTCTTGTTATTAATAGTCCGTCATCTCTCTACTGTCCAATCTCTGTTAGCTTCATCAATCTTCTCGACAACGCGCGAAGTACTTTTAGAAAGAGGTATGATCAAAATTTTAATTTTAGTACCGTCATTAATTCTTTTTTGCGCCTATTAATGATCACCTATTCCTGAATGTTTTTTTTTTTTCAATTTCCCGTTTTCTGTAAAATAATAATTAGTCTCATCAAATTAAAAACCTTATTTGTTTTTTCAGTCAGAGTCGGTTGATATTTTCTCATACCAAGTGAGAATTTAACTGTTCTTTTTTTCCGTTTAATTAACGTTTCGTTGATGATTTCTATCTAATTGAGCCCAAAAGAGAAGGGGATTAAAAAAAAAAAAAACTTTTGCAGTTTCTCTTTCGAATAGAGCTTAATTCAAGCAAATTGTAATTTATCATACTTTGTTCAAAAGTGTATCTCTGTTGATTCTAAATAAAGGTCCCTCACTTCTCTATTTGTTGTTAATTCCTTGAATTTTTTATATTTCAAATTTAATTATGTTTATTTGTTATTGTTTTGATGATCTATGTGTTACATGCTGTAGATTCTTACATGTTAGTGTTTGGTTCCGTCAATTGAATTCGTTGTCGTTTTATTGGGTTCTTGGTACTGGCAAATAACCTTACACCCCCCCCCCCCCAACTCTCTCCACAGCAGATACGAAGAAATCGGCAATTGCAAGAAGTCAACTATATTGTATACTTAAGTTAAGGCGGTGCTGTGTCAATAATGGTGGGAGAAGCAACAAATTTGAGTAGTGAGGACTTGAACTTGTGCTTTGAGAAGATGATGATGGCTGGTGCTGTTGCTGATAGATCTAGCAGTGTGAAAATGGATGGCGTGGCTATCACTGAGTGGAAAGATATTCCCATGGAGCTACTGTTTAGGATTCTTTCGCTTGCTGATGAACCAACGGTGATTGTAGCTTCTGGGGTTTGTAGTGGATGGAGGGATGCTATTTGCTTGGGTCTAACGCATCTGTCCCTCTCATGGTGTGTTTAATTTTTTATTTCACAAAAATTTTTGTTTGTGACACTTTCTGTTTATATGTTTGCATCTTTTATAAGTGTTAGCGTTTCAGCTCTCAGGAAAGGAAATTGTACTGATACATTTGTTTCATGAAACTATTTTAGCTCTCAGGAAAAGAAATTTTACTGATACATGTGTTTTATGAAACTATGCAAGTTTGCTTTTCCTGGTTCTTGATTAATTCGTGTGTTTGGATTTTCTGTTTAGGCTTAGCCTAGCTTGTGTAATGCATTTTGTGAAGTTGATAACAACAGACTGAATGATATCATTGTGTTTGAGTTTCTTCTGAGATTATTCTACTTAATAATCAATCTCTGTCCTCAGGTGCAAGAACAACATGAACAACTTAGTTCTGTCTCTTGCTCCGAAGTTCACAAAATTGCAAACTTTGGTGCTGCGCCAAGACAAACCACAACTTGAGGATAATGCAATCGAGGCTATAGCAAATTCTTGTCATGATTTGCAGGAGCTGGACCTTAGCAAAAGCTTCAAGCTGAGTGATCGGTCCTTGTATGCCCTGGCTCATGGTTGTCCCAATCTCACTAGACTCAACATCAGTGGTTGTACATCGTTTAGTGATCATGCCCTTGCATACCTCTCCAGTTTTTGCCGGAAATTGAAAATTTTAAATCTTTGTGGATGTGTAAAAGCTGCTACTGATTATGCATTGCAGGTATAAACAAAAATTTTTACTTGTGTTGTTCTGTTTGTCTTTTAAGAAGTGAAACAGTTCTGTCAATCTGCAAAGGTTATGTGCAGGCTATTGGGCATAACTGTAATCAGTTGCAGTCTTTAAATCTGGGATGGTGTGAGAATGTTGGTGATGTAGGAGTTATGAATTTAGCATACGGATGCCCTGATCTCAGATCCCTGGACTTGTGTGGCTGTGTATGTATAACAGGTATTTCATCTGCTGATGTGATTATAAGGCGTTCTAGGAACTATTGTGTAGTTAAACTTAAGCGTTCAACTGGTTGCTTTATTTAATTCTATATATGATTCCTTTCTTTTCCAAGGGAATGGCAGTTCTATTCAACAATAGATTCCTAATTCTCAGGGACAGATGCACCATAACTCTGGAAAACATTAAGGTTTTGCAGTCTTTTAAGTCTTGATATAGCTTGTAGAAAAAAGCTGGGAGAACATTAAGATTTTTGTTTTTTTTTTTTCCTCTTTTTCTTTTTCTTTTTCTTTTTCAGTTTAGTATTGAACATTTTTAGGATAATACTAGCATCCATTTGGAAATATTATACATGAGAAAGATGATCCATGGACCCTTGGCTTTAATGCAAAAAATTTATATCTTTTCAGTGCGAGCTAATCAATGAAAATAGTTGTTAGAGTTGAAGTTCATTCAGCTTGTTTTGGTGGTAAATGCTCACCTCGATACAATTTTATTGCAGATGATAGTGTGATTGCTTTGGCAAATGGGTGTCCCCATTTGAGATCACTTGGTTTGTACTATTGTCGCAACATCACAGACCGAGCAATATATTCACTTGCCCAAAGCGGAGTGAAGAACAAACCTGGACTGTGGGAATCTATGAAAGGTAGGTATGATGAGGAAGGGCTTCGGAGTCTTAATATCAGCCAGTGTACAGCTCTTACCCCTCCAGCTGTTCAGGCACTTTGTGATACATTTCCAGCGCTTCACACCTGCTCTGGCCGGCATTCCCTCGTCATGAGTGGATGCTTGAGCTTGACATCTGTGCATTGTGCCTGTGCGGTCCAATCACATCGCACAGCTAGCTCGATTCCTCATCCAGCTCATTGAACAGTGCATACTTCAAGCTGGGTTGTTTGAGAGCGGAGAGAAATGAGTGTTCTGACTGTACATATGGTTGTGTTAAGAGTCTCGAGACTGTGGAGTTGCTTCTAGTGGTCTTGTTTGTTTCATTTTATAGTTTTATGTGTAAGGCTATGTTTTGGATGATTATGGACTAAACAGTAGAGGGATATAAGCCTTTGTTCAAACAGGCAATATAAATAGCCAAAATGAATCATATGCTGAAGGTGTTTCCGCCCACGAAAATCCAAGCTTATCTCATCTTAAAGTAGCTGAATTACGAATTATAGTTTCTTCGAATGTAGGTCTGTGCACAAAAATAAAAATTTCAGTAATATCAATTGAAAACCAATGGAGTCGAAAAGAGAATTTAGTTGTGATGGAGATTGGAGACGGATGAATGATCAGTTTTCATTATTTAATTTTGCCCTTTTACGAGTTTTAACTGATAAAAAGGGGGCTTAAATGGTGCATTCTTATATTAGTAAAGAGTCGTACAAGACATTCTTGGCTTGTGCCAATTTCTGCCGTAAACAGATCTTCAACTCAATTTGATATTTTTGCCAAAAAAATTCATCATCTCACAGGAGGAATGCGAATTATTGCGAGCAGATCAGTTTGGGAGCAACGAAGTTCAATTTGTCTACCTGTTGCTACCACCACTCCATGCATCATTTGCTTTTATATATGATTTCATCATCATCAACATCAAACGCTGGATTGCAGAGGCATCTGAAGAGTCTTCCAATACCCTGAAAAATGAGAAAGTAGAAGCCAATGAAATAATTAATTCAGCTTCACAGAATGTTTGTACGCTTTAATAGATCATTGTCGATGCTCGTAATGAGTACCGTAACATGCCTGGGTGAGTAGAGGAGTTCGATAGGAAAGTGCCGCTGGTGAATCGTCTTCGCTACTGCTGTCAGAACTATTCCCGTCATCGTCCGTATCGGCGGCGTTCTTCTTCTTTGACGTTCCAGCATTCTCTATTTGCTTGTCCTACGAAAAGGAGTTCACAAATGCATTTTATGCACGGCTCAGTTGCACTGAGATTAGTATCATAAGAACTGTACCTGGAATATCTTCCCTAGAGATTTCAGAGCCACAGCACGAGCTTTAAGTTCTTCCTTCTTAACATTGTTTTCCTTCAGCACCTGCAAACAAATTTAAAACCGTAAGTAATCGAGACCCTTAACCATCACTCAGCAAAAGAATCAGGAACTTACCATTTGGCAAACATGTAAAAGGGTAACTTCAATGTCAACAACATTCAATTTCCACAATGAGTTCATCAATGTTTCTTTGTTTAACCGGATATGTGTTTCAACATCATTTTCAGGTCCACTGCCATCCACTTTAAATTGCCGGCGAATGTCTTCCTGAAGTTGCAGCAATTGAAAAGCACCTGGAAATTTGTAACATAATTTAGTGAAAAGTGATATCCTAAGCAAAACTCTTGATACTCGGATGGAGGCGTTTGGTGTGATACCTTTAGCTGCAGTGATCTGTGACTTCCAAAAGTGACCCTTATTGCGAATCCACTCAGCCACAAATGGCACACCAAAATAAAGGGCTTTTTTCCCAAGCTCCTGTGCTGCCTGTCTAGAGTAGATGTAACCAATTGTGTGCAGAATATCCACTCCAATAGCTGTTTCTCAAGGCAGGTGAAATTAGTTAGAAATTTAGAATCATCATTCACTGAGTAAAAATGATGACTGCCTTTGGTATGTCTTTGGTGTTCACATACAAACTTGAAGGGTACTATTAGCACTAATGAATGATTAACTAAGTCTGTTGTTACTCTGTTATAATGAATAGCTTTGTGATTTGAAGTTCGAAGATGAGAACACAAATGCATAGTAATGGCAAACTGAGCATAATCAGCTATGGCTATCTTGATTTACCGACAGCAGACATCCGTTTGGCTTCTGATTCTGCACGCTGTAGGAATCCATGTTTGTCACCTCGAACATATTGGTTAAGAAAATCTTTCAGCAACCTTGCTAGCCTTTCTTCTCTTTCCCTCTGGACAACCTACAACATATAGTCACTTATTGTAAGTGCTACTTATATCTTGCTAAAGTGTTCGAAGATATACCAGAAAGTTAAAAGGCATAGGAATATAAAAAGAAATTTAAACACACTTGCCTTCAATTTATCATTTAGTTTTTCAGGGTTGTCACTTTCCCCAGCTAATTCAGTAGAAGCCATGGATGCCACTGCTAAATGTCCAATGTAGTCCTCAAATAATTCACTTCCAAATAGAAGAGCAAAGACTGCTGTTGGATCAAGCATTGTTTCTCTGAGATACAGAAGGCATCAATTATTAGAAGAGCAGAATCACTATAGGAAGTAAGAAGAAGAATTTATGCCATGCCTTCGGTGAATAAACAAAAAATTTGTTAGCTGATTTCCAATTTCATATTCTAAGGGAAAAAGCAGGTACCCTTGTACCAATTTATATTATTTTCTAATCTTCTTGATAGAACATGTCCTATTATAGTCTTAACCAGGAAACACCAAATGGCACACCTAATAATACAATGTGTAAACAAATGTGTAAAAGATATACCTAGATATGCTGTACTTTCCATTTTTGTCATATGCCTCCCGTTGAAATGGATCACTCAAAACTTGATAAGCTTCGCCAAGTACCTGAAAAAATAAGGGAGTAATTTCTTCAATAATTCTGGGGAAGAGCATAGAAGGAACTGTAACCATAGCTCTCATTCCACTTAAGACAGCAAAACGAGCTTATAACTTGCCTGAAATCTTTCAGCAGCCTGAGGGTCATTTGGATTTTTATCTGGATGGACTTGCCTCGCCTGCAACAATGATTTTAATCACATCCCGATTATATTCTTGGAAAGTAAAATGTATAGTGAACTAAATTTCAAAAGAAAAGGCATGACAAATAAAAAGGTCCCAAAAAGATTAGAACACAAGATTGCGGAGTGACTCCATAAGTGCTGTGATCTTCAACAAGGAAGTTTTTGATATCCTTTTTAAAGTTCAATTTAACAACTAGATCATTCGTCAACTTGATCACCACAAAGACTCCAAAACTGTTGGAAATCAATAAGAAAATTGTAAAAATAAATAGCAAAACACCTTAAGATAATAAGCCTTGCGAATTTCTCCCTCAGAAGCTGAAGGATTGACACCAAGAACGTCATAGTACTCAGTTTCCTTCACCATTCTTGATGAATTATCTTGATCTTGATCTTGTCTTATGGCAAGCCCAGGTTCCTCTAAGGAGTATATTCAGAAAAATCTTTTGAATGTGAAAAGATCAAAAGAAAGAGAATATTATGATAAAAAAAAGTGAGTGTGTTTGTGAAAGAGGTAGGGAGAGAGAGAGAGAGAGAATGGACATGTTTTGAGCCCCACGAGCTTCACTTGCCTTTCCAGTTCTCCACACCAATAAACTAATGCCCGAAACTGCTTTTTCGCGGGAGCAAAACAGTTTTTTAACTGTCAACGAGTGGCGCTTATGATTCTAGTTTCTGTTTGCATTGCTTTTCAAGTCATCAGACCCGTCAATGAGTGGCACTTATGTGGGCGGCCTATCATTGTGACAATCAAATCCTTCTGGATCCAACTATGTTGATGGGCTTAATAGAGCACGCTTGATTTACTTCATTGTGGGCTTATATAAAAAAGCCTTCAAAACAGGTCCTACCGGGAGTCGAACCCAGGTCGCTGGATTCAAAGTCCAGAGTGCTAACCACTACACCATAGAACCATTTGTACAAGATCTTTCTTCAAATAATCTAAATGGCCGTTCTTTTGTTTATTCTACTTCATCACGCTCCCGCGAGGTCTTCGTACGGTTGCATTCCTTTACGTTCTACAAACAATCCTCGGAGCTGCTGCCACCGCTCGCACTGTCGCACCAATCAATCATGAAATACGATGAAATCAATTGAATACAAAAATTAATCACCCCTTTAATACAAGATCATAATGTAATAAGCATGGTTCAAATTGTTGACGACAAAATTCAACAGCCTAACGACAGAAGGTTAACAAGCACCACCCTCAAACTAGGAAGATCTTGTGTGGTTTGGCCATTAGCGATTTAGCATTAGACAAAGTAAGACAAAATATGCTGGCAAATGTATTGTTGAGATCAAAACACTTCTGGGAGTCCCTTTCTTATGATTCCTTGAGAATTTGTTTTCTGTAAAAGGAAATTGGATGCTGATCAATCAGAATCTGGCAATCTTTTTATTTTCTAGGCTTCCCTCGTTTTCCATTTTTACTAAATTTTTTACCCTTCTGGGCTTTGCCCTTCATAAAAGCTACTCTGTCTGCCTTTTTCTGCCTCTCCTTCCGAACTTGCTCAAGATCTTTAATTTCCGAACGCACGTGAGCATTAGGTACCGAACGCTGCTGATTCTTGCCTCCTCTGAACTTTCTATTATTCTCACCCAGATGACAGCCTCCTGCAGATAGACAATTTTTCCATGAATTAGATATTCCACCTTTGCATCGTCCAATTAGTTTTTTAAGTCGCACAAGCAGGCAGTCAAGATCCATTATACAAAATACTTTTAAGGCAAATAGAGGTGAGAGAAGATAACAGCAAACCAGTATTGCCCCTCCAACAGCAAGTCAATACAAAGAACAAAGAAGCTTCCAATTTCAGTTTCAGATCATTACCTTGCATGCTCATGGTTTCCTCAGCATTTCCCTCATTGCTTGCTCCTTTAAGATATACTTTCTTGTGAGACCGTTCTTTCCACTTCTTGTATATCCCAGTTTTAGTAGCTTTTACTTTCGCACCACTCTCTGTCTTTACCAACTGCACACCAAGAAAGAAAGAGTGATCAAAAAGGGTGAAAACTCCTGAGCATCTCCAATCCTTTTACAGTGGATAATTTCGAATGACCAAGTTATATGTAAGGAAAAATACCCAATGATGCAGAAAAAGGAAAAGAGTTCAAAAAGGCACCTTTCCACTAGCAGAAACGCGTTCACCATTGTTCAACTTGATGTACTTTTTACCCCTCTGCCAGCAAGTGTGCAAGTATATTTATTTGTAAGAAAAATAGCAAAAAATAAAAAATAAAAATAAAAATAAAAATAAAAAGCCAACAATTAACATTGGATTACCTTATCCCAATGGTACACTTGTTTCTGTTTCTGCAGTCCCCCACTATCATCTGCAACTAGATCTAAAACAGCAGCTTCCAACCTAAAAATACAATAAGCATCAATCAATGACAATGCTCAATAGTTCAAAAATGGTACTTCATATCTTGATGTAATTGAAGATCAAAACTGAACAGGAAATTTTCAGTGCTTTTCAGTTCTGGGAAGGGAAGTTAAAAGCTAAATGCACTCCCACTGCAACACTCAAACAATCATCTACATGCACATGATATGCATATTAAAGCAAATGAACTACCAAACATCCATAACATAGAAGCAATAGATTTCTGATCACCAAGACTCCTGCCTTGACCTGGACCATGGGACCACCCCGTCCAGGCCCTAAACTGGGGGTTTCAGTTGGGGCTTCCAACCCTATGACCCATTAGACAACAACAGGTGGAATTTTAAGCTCACAAGAAGGAAGCAATAGTTTTTAAAGTCAAGCACTTTCACTTTTTAATTTCATCTCATGCCGAATGTCCATTTTGCAAGAATATATTAAAATCAACAAGGAGATGAGCGCATCACAGTATTTCAGATTAACTGTTACCTATTTAACCCAAGCCCTTGGTCGGATCTCACTGAGAGGCCAACTTCCATATGCTGAAAACAAAATGCATATGCAAAATAGTTAGTCTAGTTATTAAGTTTAAGATATGCATTAGAACACATTGCTATAACTGAAACCTTGTGATCACGATCTGAAATACAAGATAAAAGAACTTTTTGGCAAAATTGACATCAAAGGACATGAGAAGATACTTACATGATTTGCTGGCACTGAACTTATAAAGTACTCCTCATCTTTGAATGTCTTTGCCTTTCTTTTAGAACCATGAGTTTCTAACATTCACCAAAAGAATTGAAGTGTCAGATAGAAAAGAATTTTATGTTTGCAATAATTTATTTACTTTATGAAGTATAACCAGTTTAGAGAAAAATCTAATTCAGTACAATCATTTACTTGCTCACAATGGTTTGCTTCTCTGTATTGCTTTGTCTGTACTTGAAATTGATGTTTACTCATGTCTTTCTTTATAACCTTCCTTCTTTAAGTAATTAATTTCATTTCTTGATATAATGAAACAGCAATGCTCATCATTTACGCAAGCATTAACAATTAGGATGACAATTAAAGCTTCTCATATTGAATTCAATTTCCTGAAAGAGTTTTTTTTATTGACTAAACAATGAAACAAAATGCATTTTAAGTTAGGCCAGTGAGCATAGGTCTTCCTAACTCAGGAAGACCAAGTGTGTGTAGTGCGTCTTTGTCTAAGGGCATTTAGTAATTGTAGTGAATTAATTTCTTGATATAAGGAAACAGCAATGCTCAACATCTAAGCAAGCATCCACAATTAGGAGGACAGTAGAGCTTCCCATATTGAGTTCAATTTCCTGAAAGAGTATTTTTTTTTTTTTTTGGGTGACTAAAATATGAAGCAAAATGCATTTTATAACAAAATCTCATATGGTAGAAAATTGGACAAGAAAAAAAACACCTTTTATCTCCTTAGCCATCGAAGAATCTGCTTCAGGTTCAACATCCTGAAAAATACCAAAGATTTCATTTAGCAAAACACAAGAAGTCATAAAGGACACTAAATTACCATTGACAAAAATCATGAAATCATATTATTTAGGAATAATCATCAATCAATATGAAGAAAAGCAACAAGATCCAAGCAGCAGCCAGCAGTGTTTATTGTCCAACTCTTATTAACTAATAAGTTTTGGACCCAAGATAAAGGTCCTTAGGGCCATAGGAGCAAACTTTTAGCATGCCTACCTTTCAAGATATGGGTAAAGTACAGATTTGACTGGACAGGTGGCAATAAACTTAAAAGTATTAATATATGTGCCATGCAACAATCTTGTGATGATATCGGATAAAGCGGTTTCCAGTGATATGCATCCGATATTGAAATACATTTCAAGATGCTCAAGAAAGGTTAACCTTTTCAATATTTTTGCTAGAACGCTGCTGATGCACCAAATTAATGATCTTCTCATGAACTGCTCTCTTCTTCTTCATCACATCAACCCATTGACTAGATGGGCCCTGCAATTGAGTTGGGTAAGATAGACACAGCATATCAGCTGGTGGAGAAAACAATTGTGCATACGAAATAGGGAACATACAAAATATACACACAAGCACAAGAAAATATCCACATTATACAGGCAAACAGCATTGCCATGTGCAAATTTTCAATAAATGCAAAGCATTATTCTCCTATGTTGCATTGCAAGAATAAAATGAGAGATTGTAGTGTATAACTACTTATGGATAGATAGATAGAAAAATATAGGAATCAAAAGTAGTATTTTGCTAGGTAGCAGATCTATTTGGGTGTAAGTATATTGGTCGAAAGAGATGGCCACAAGCTTGAAACCTTGACAAATCACAATTTGCCAATATTCACTTCCACCAGACTAACTAGGTCACAACTTCTCAATTCATACTATTCTCTCAAACAAGGAGTCTCTTCAATTTTGTCTGTTCAATAAAAAAAATAAAATAAAATAAATATCATCTTATGCAGCTGTTTCTTCAAGACCCGAGGTTGGTTGATAGTATGGAAGTAAGAATGTTTCATAAAGGAGTTGCGAGCACATCAAGTATATTGAATCTGCTAAGTAAATTAAAGGAAGAAGAATCCCAGAGTTGGTTTCAATTCATGATGTTTGAGATGTGAGACATTATGAATTCAACAAACTTCAAGTTGACAAGAAAGTAGCAGTAAACATAACAGAGTTAAGATGCTTTTTAAACGCTTCAAGCTCCAAATTTTATCATGAAAGCCAGTCTTGGGAATAATTAAAACATGAAAAGGCATATAATCAAAATGCTGATCATCAATGACAAGTAAAGAATAATTAGAAGCTAAGATAGAATATGAACGAGGAACCATTAATATAGTAAATGCAATAGAGATAGTGACTTTCTAAGCATCTACATCTTAAGTCATAAAACAAGAGATGTTACCTGCAGATGCTTTGATCTGGCAGCTTCACCTTCAGCTTCCAGAATTGTCTGCTTGGGCCTAATAGCATATATCAACCAGTGTTGTGTTAAAATTTCTTGCTACATCACATTCAGGGAGGAGACAAAGAAAACCAATCCACGTATAATGTTTTAGCATAAGCCATAGCAGAGACCTGAAAGCCTTCAAACGTTCAGAAAAGGCTAGTGCCATCAATTCACCACCTTCCAGAACATTTTTGAACATAGGATGTAACCCTTCGCAGGGTAAATCTTTCACTCTTCTAATAGACTCCTTTGAGGGTAACGGTTTTGTCTTTGAATACAAACGGAAAGCATTTGTACAAGTTCTCTGCAAAGAATTCAGATCTGCAGATGAATCAATGATTTCTTGAACTCGGTCTGAAACAAGATCAATGACTGTCTGAGGAAATCGCCCATAGATACTTTCTCCATTTGTAATGGCTTGATCAATCTTGGACATAACTCCATCCATATCCAGCAAAACCTCCTCCTCAGAGGGTGCAGCTCTTATTGGTTTTGAAAGAAACAGATGAAGATCTAAAAGGTATGCCATATCCTCAGATGTCACAAAAGAAAATGCAGTACCTGTTCGTCCAGCCCTTGCAGCTCGCCCTACTCGATGGACAAAAATTTTAGGCTTTGGGGGATAGTCCCAGTTTATAACATTATCAAGTAGGGGGATGTCAATGCCCCTGGCAGCAACATCTGTCACAATTAAGAACATAGTCTTTCTGGCCCTAAACCTAGATACATGAATCTTTCGAGCATCTTGATCCATATCACCATAACATACAGAAGGCTCTAAACCCTCTTCTCTGAACAATACATTAAGGAACTCTACATGATGTTTCGTTGAAACAAAGATCAATGTCTGCTGATCAGAACTAATATGCTCCCTTATCAAATACAGTAATGCCACATGTTTTTCCTCCTGCCGAAGAGTGAAAAAGGCAAGTTTCAAGTCAGGGCTAATCTTAGTGTCCACATCAAGTCGCACAAGATGAGGGTCACGGAGCCCAGCCTTGGCAAACTCAGCAAGCGCACTCGGTAATGTGGCACTAAAAAGCAAGGTCTGACGGTTCTCACTGAGCTGGCCAAGGATTTTATGCAACTGCTCAGCAAAACCCATGCCAAAAAGACAATCTGCCTCATCAAAAACAACATACTCCACTGTTTTTAAGGACATGTCCTCAACCTCGGATAAATGATGCATGAGCCTACCAGGAGTTGCAATTATAATATCCGGGTTCTGTGCTAATTCCTCAAACTGACTTTCCATGCTGTCCCCACCAACCAGTAAGCTAATTCGAAGATCTATAGCAGAGAAAAGATTATAAGACTTCATCAATCCAGGCCAGAAGAAACACCATTCAGGTTAATTTAACAAAATCATAGTTCCTCAGGGCTGAATGGAAAAAACCTTTAAAATTAGTGCAGTAGTAACCATCAGTTAACGTGTACTATTCAGTTAGCAGTCATACCACTGAAACAGCTTAAAGGGACTATAGAAAAGAACTCCTTAACTCCAGTACGTAGGGGATAGATTGAATACTGAAATCGTGTTTAACTACTGAAAGACTGAACTTAGAATAACGAATAAAACTATTTATGAGGATGTGCTTTTACAGATCCGCTCTGCAGCAATTGCACAAAATAGAAGTACAAAAAAAGAAAAGGGATAAAAGGTAGTTGGGTTATTATTTGAACAAGCACTTGATGCTGATTTCCTAGGAAGTTCTTTTAGCTCTAAGTGCACTTCAGAAAGCACTACCACCCAAAGGCACTTTCTATTGAAGTGCTTACAAACACACCACAACAATCTCAATACTGCATTTTCTATAAGCAAGACTTTATTAACTTCTAATAGCAACTAGAAACAAACAAATGGACCTAAAGCTTCAAACTTTTAACATTTAGCACAAATACTTTCCAGTAAACCACAAAACTTTACCAGTATATCTTCCCAGCTCTTTAGTAAACTTCAAGGTCTGGAGAGCCAAGTCACGTGTGGGGGACAAAATGAGAGCCCTGACGCCGCCCTGAGGCACGTGCTGGTTCAATCTCTGAAGCATGGGGACTAAAAACGCAGCCGTTTTACCAGAGCCAGTGCGGGCCATGGCTACGACATCCGCGCCGGAGAGAATTAACGGCATGGTCTTGCGCTGAATGGGAGTGGGCACTTTGTAGCCCTTCCGTTTGATGGCTCTGAACACATTGGGGCTTAAGTTTAAGGACTCGAAGCCGCCGGATTTCGACTTCTTTTTCTGCTTCTCTCTGCGTTTCAGCTCCGCTTTCGAGCTGACGAGCGACATCGAAACGAATCGTTTTGGAATTTTCTCGGGAAACAAACGGAGGCCGGAGAAAATAAAGTGGAGAATGACGGAGACGGGCTAGTTTGCGAATCGGTGTGCGCCTCTTCTTTCTCTCCCTCTTAAACCCTCGACTTGAAACGGGTTTTTTTATTTTTTATTTTTCAATAACGTTTTTTTTTTTTGTTTTTGGGTCATAATTACATGCATTTCCCTGATTTTTAATGAAATAATAAATATAAAATACATTATATTATTCTTTTCACAGTGGTCCTTTTTGTACCGGTTACTAAATTTAAGATCCAAATAAAATTATTTATAGGAGACTTAAAAGTGATTTTAAAAAGTTAAAAATTATTTTAAAAAACAATAAAAAATTCAAAATTACCTTTGTCAGATAATCTCTTTTATAGTTAATTTAAAAAAATAGAGAATGAGTAACTTTTAAATCTTAATTTTAAGAATCAATTTTATCATTTAATATAATTTTATAAATATTCTCACAATTATTATTTAAACTCAAAATTATTCTTACTTAAATTAAAAATAAAATTAATATTTTAATAATTTTTTATTATAATTTACGCATTCTTTTTATTTATCTTATTTCTTCTTTATATTTTATTTTACGTCAAAAATACGTGGTAATATAATTTAAATTTTATTTTTAATTAAAATTATTATAATACATAATTAAAATTAATATAATAAAAATTTTTTTCTTACTTAAAATTATTATAATACACAATTTAAAATATTATATATATATATATATATATTTTATATATATGAATAAATTTTATTTTACATTATGTATATTGTAGTTATTTATTTTCTTATAGCAATTTAACAGTAAAATTTATCAAACATCAATAAATACTTTTAAAAATAAAATTTATCAATTATTTAAATAATTTTTGTTATAATTAATTATTTTTATAGCATAACTAACTGACATTATTTCAAAAATTATAACACTTTCAAAGCGCCCCTTAATCAAAATTTTCTGTTATTGAGAGCGACAAAGAAGAAAGGGAAATTAAAAACATTCTTTAGTTAGCCATTGAGGTCTCCAGCCAGGGCTCCCAATCTCTTTATAATCGTTGTGTTCGCAAATTGTGAAATAAGAATAAATTCGTTTCATATTAATGGAAGTAAGTCTCATTAATAATCATTGTCGATTTCCAAGCTAGCGTAATAGATTTATAAACTGTAACAATTGAACCAAAAAGAAAAAATAATAAAATTGTTTAAAATGATACAACTAAAATTGATTAGTAATCATCCACTCAACCCATAGCCTGAGTGTTGAGCTATTGCCTCACAGGCAGCAATTCAAATCTCCAACAAAATTTTTGTATAGACTTTATTTTTTCCTCAATTATATAACATATAATTGAATAAAAATAATTCTCTTCCTTATCAAAATTATGAATGAAAGACATCCCTTAAATATTAGTGTTATATAATTGAGTAAAAAGAATCATTTTTCTTATTAAAATTGTAAATAAAGAACACCCTCGAATATCAAAATTATGAATGAAAAATACACCTCGAATGCTAGCGAAGATTAAAATCTAAACAGACCTTCATAAAAATTTATGTATTAATCCCAATAACAGTCCAATTTATAAATATTTATTATATTTTATGTAATATAAATTATAATATTGAGCAATAGTCTCCTCTAATAAAAAAAATTAACTAGTAATCATCATTAAATGTTATTTTTAATTTTAATTATTTACTACTAAATTACATGAGATTTATAGACCATACCCAAAATAATAATAATAATAATAATCATCATCATCATAAATCTTAATAATTTGCAGAATAAATGGATCTCAAAGAACATTGGGGCAAATAACAACTAAGGGCTAATCATAACAGAGCTAGCAGGACTAACTTCTTGAAACTGAGCTGTAGCCGGCACAATAATCAACTAATAACAGTTTTTCTAAAGGTGTAAGGGGAAAATGCATCGACAAAAATTTCTTCTATCTCTGGCTTGGCCGCCGTTAAAAGCCTATATAAAAACCGCAAGACAAAGTCAAGGAATCTGGTCACGAGTTCTCAAACCTAACAACAACACAAGTAATGTTGTCAGAGCTCCCACGTGCATAAGCTTCTTTGATGAGCTTCCTTGATGCTGCTTCCGCATCGGTTATGTGTTCCACCATTGCAACAGCATCCTGAAAGCAGAAGAGAGAACAGATTTTGATGCTTAGATATATCACTATAAATGATTCTTGCAGCAAATGCTTTCCAAATTCCAACACCTGGATAGAAGAGAGATTTATAACTATAGAATCCAAACTGTAAACCCTTCATTCATGGGTTAAAATGATGCAAATCAAGTCCCCAAGAGAACACAAGTCTAAATACTTCTACCAGAATTCAGACTATTTCAAACAAAACAGACCTTTATCTAACAGTAAGCACTCCCCAAACTTAAACCCTGCCCTAAACCCATAACAGGTAAAGGTGCTAACACAGAGTCATTACTCACATTGATTGGGTGAGCTTTCAGAGCTGGTTAATGTTCATTAGATTAACTATAAAAAGACTTCCCGGCAGACTTACACCCTTGGTGAACGGCAGATAAACCTAAAAAAATTGAAAAAGGAGCTACAAAGGTCTGCAAATGAGGCATCTTAGCTACAGTAGTCCTCCTTCCAGAAACTCACACAAAAACAATCTCACATTCAAAAGGCATAGTTATCACAATGAGTGGGTAACATAATTGAAACACGCTAAGAACTTGGCTGGGAGATCTTTTTGTTACTAAATACCATAAGACAAGCACTTACCAATGCACCCAATTCATATTTCATGCTCCAACTCTTGCTTTCATTTTCTGACTAATACACTTTACGGCTTATCCAAAAAATTTGAAGGAAAAGAAAATGGGAACCTTACAAAATCCCCGCTTCTACACTCTAAGCTCCATTTAAGATGAATTATGTTCTCAAAATAGCTTTCAAGTAGTCGTAATTATAAGTGTAAATTTAAACATCACATAGAGCATCTCTTGGACGGCCGTATCAGAAGTATTTGCGCATAGGGACATTTTTAACAAATTTATTGTCTCACAGATGAAAAGTTAAGTACATCAATAAACACTTACCCTATTTGATATGACATTCCAAAGTCCATCACTAGCAATGATTATAAAGTCGACACCATCAATTTCTTCTTCCTAAGCATTGAAAGGGGCACAGCATCAGTAACAAGGCACTGAGTAAGAAAAAGAACAGGGTAATAAGAGAGGTAGCTATTGGAATATGAAGTTGTGCAAGATTCCATGTTATTAAGCAAACAATAAAAATTCTAAAGACTCTAGATGTGCATGATGTCTCAGAATATGCAATTCCCTGCAAGATGTCAAGAAAAGAAAAGGAGAAAAATTGTTCAATGCATGTCCATGGGAAATTTGGCGATAAAAATTGGAGTTGGACAATAGTTAACCTGATATCTTATTCTCCATCTTTAATGCAGCTTTACATTCTTGAAACTAAGATGGTTTTGAATCGAAAAATCACATGCTTAAATGCAGGCAGGCCAATTATAAAAAACCTTTTGCCACCTGAATTTCTGGCTCGGCAACGACATATTGCTTAAGTAATCTGTCCCCAAATGCACGAGAAACAGCAAGAACACCACCAACTCGCCATGTTCCTGCAAAGTTAATAATTTTCTTTATATTTCATTCAAGCAATAGAATCAAACTTCAAACACTTGATTGAAGTGATACGTACGATTTAATAACATATTTTCATTTTCTCACCCTATAACCTAATTATTTTTTTTCTCTCTCTTAAGTAACTTAGTTGCTAACTTAAACATCATAAATGCAGGCCAAAACTTGGAAGACTCAAAATTACATAATAACAATCTAAATTCACATAGGAAATGAAAAGCATATGTCACACTTGCTGGCATATAATAGATGAATAAAAATAACAACTCAAAATTACATATTTACCTGCCCAAATAACAAAACCTCCAGCCTCTTCAATTCTTTGTCGTTCGTCAGATCGATCAGGTTTATGATCAATGGACAGTGGAATAGCTGCAATAAATCACATAAATTTTCATCATATAACCAAGAACTATGAAAATAATTTCAATTGTTAGTCATATATAGGAATTTCATCAGTAAATATGCACTTAAATCTATATCTGCAGAAATGCCCCCATCTGACACCAACCCTAACTTGATATAGTATTTGTTGATAAGTTAGGATTTTTCAGTTAGTTTTTAAAATCTTATCAGTATAAAGTTTTAGATAATTATTTTTTTAAATTCAAGTTTAAATAAATATCCTACAATTAAGGATATTTCTTAGGAGTTTGTTTTAAGTGTAACTCGTTGAATGAATGAAATAAGAAAAAGGAGTATTTCAGACTCTAAATTTTCACATGATACCAGAGTAATGACTATTTAGAGGTCTGTTTTTTCTCAATGGTGGACTGGAGCTACAAAGAACTCATCGGCATCTAGCGCCAAAGATGATGATAGTAACATCACAACTCCTTGACCGCTGCTGCAACCAACTATTCATAAATTGAATGGAAAAAACTACTTAGAGTGGACACAATGCGTGAAGTTGGTAATTGATGGAAAGGGAAAACTAGGCCATTTGACTGATGAAGTGAAAAAACCAGCTGCTGGAGATCCTTCTCTTCCGACTTGGAGATCGACAAATTCGATGGTTATTGCATGGTTGATAAACTCAATGGAGCCTAGGATTGGTAAGTTTTATCTCTTCTTACCAACCGAAGGCGGTGTGGGATGCAGTTCAAGATATCTATTCTGATTTAGAAAATTCATATTAGATATTTGAGTTAAAGACTGTGGCAGTCCAAGCAAGGTAATCGGGAGGTCACAGCTTACTATAATGAACTGTTGATCCTTTAGCAAGAATGAGATTTTTACTATAATGAGCAGTGAGATTGTTCAAGTGATAGTGTAAGGTAAAAGAAGATGTTGAAAAATGACAGAGTATATGTGTTCTTGGCTGGGCTAAACCATGATTTAGACGAGGTGAGAAGCATAATTCTGAGCAAGAAACCTCTTCCACCTATTCGAGAAGTGTTTTCAAAGGTAAGAAGAGAAGAAGCACGGCGGAATGTCATGCTTAGTGATGTTAAAGCCACCAGTGAAGTAGATAGTTCAGAGAGTTCTGCTCTTAGTTCAAAAGCACCTGAACTTGATGGAGATCGAAGGAATTCAAAGAAACCTTGGTGTGACTTCTGTAAAAAGGCTTGGCATACAAGAGAAACTTGCTGGAAGTTACATGGCAAGCCTCCTCATGTGAAGAAGAAACAAGGAGTTGATGGACGAGCCTTCCAAGCTACTTCAGATCAAGGGCAATCAAAATTTTCAGTCATCACCTTTCACCAAGGATCAATTAGAGACTTGTATAAACTGTTTCAATCCTTATCCTTCAATTCATCTACTCTCTCTTGTTCATTAGCTCAAAAAGATAATTATCTTTCTGCTGTCCTTGTTTATCATTGTTTGAATCCTTGTTCTTGGATTATCGATTCAGAAGCAACCGATCACATGACAGGCTCTCCATCTTTATTTTCTACCTATAAGCCATGTGCAGGAAATAAAAAAATCAAGATCGCTGACAGATCCCTTTCGGCTATTGCTGGAAAAGGGACTATCATTCTTTCTTCCACTCTCACTCTTCATAATGTTCTGCATGTTCCTGACCTATCTTGCAATCTTTTGTCTATTAGTAAGTTAACTCCTGACCTGAACTAATGTGCTAATGTCTTCCAAAATTTCAGGATTTGACCTTGAGGAAGATGATTGGCAGTGCTAGACAAAGTGGGGGGCGGTATTTCTTTGAAGAAGTACCAACTTTAAGACAACAACCTCCAAGTACCTATTTCGATTCTGTTTCTGCTGTTAATAATGACAATAAAATTTTGTTGTGGCACTTTAGGTTAGGCCATCCTAACTGTCAGTATTTGTCTATTTCCTAAGTTGTTTGCTAATAAAAGTTCTTTTCATTTAAATATGAAATTCGTGAATTAGCAAAACATCATCGTGCATCATTTCCTTCCCAACCCTACAAAGCCTCAAAATCTTTTTCTATATTCATAGTGATGTTTGGGGACCTGATAGAATTTTTACATTAACAAGAAAAGATGATTTATTACGTTTATTGATGATCATACTCATATTTCTTGGGTATATTTAATAAAGGAAAAATCAGATGTGAGAAGATTTTTAAAACTTTTAACAACATGGTATAAACTCAATTTCAAACTAAAATTCAAGTTTTTCGAACTGACAAAGGAAAAGAATATTTTAACAAATTTTTGAGAGATTATCTTGTAGAAAATGGAATTGCTAAACGCAAAAATAAGCATCTTCTTGAAGTTGCTAGATCCTTAATTTTTACAACTCAAGTTCCTGCATATTTGTGAGGGAAAGCCTTCAAATTTATTGTCTCACAAAAATAGGCATCTTCTTGAATTTACAGCTGCCTATTTGATAAATCGAATGCCTTCAAAAGTTCTACAATTTCAAACTCCATTTGATTTCTTTAATTAGTGTTTCGCTACCTCAAGAGTTTCAGTCACACTTCCACCCAAAATATTTCGTTGTGTTACTTTCGTCCATATTCATAAACAGAAGCATGGCAAACTTGCTCCAAAGGCTAGAAAATGCATTTTTGTTAGATATTCTCCTACACAAAAAGGTTATAAGTGTTTTGATCCTATTTTACAAAAAATGTTTGTTACCATGGATGTTCTATTTTTTGAAAAACGAAGATATTATGTAGATAATCATCTTCAAGGGGAGAATAGGAGTGAAGTTTCTATTTTTAACACTATTCACCTAGAAGCTCCTTCTATTTCTTCTGTACTAGACTAACTTAGTCCAGGAAAAAGTCTCAAGGCTGCTATACCTGAACCTAGTGCACTGAACCACAAGAAAACTTAACTAAATCTGATAAAAATGCTAATCAACCTGGACAGCCTTCTAATGTGCCATTAGAACCAGATTTGTGTGCCAGACAGGGTAATAAACAATCTGAGTTTATTGTTTATTCAAGAAAGGGTACTAATCAAAGAAGAGAGAACCCTACTTTGCAGCAAGGTCGTGATTCCAATCCAAGGTCAGATCAGACTTCTTCTTCCTCAGGTAATTTTGATTCTATTCCTTCTTGTGAGTTAAATTCAAATTCTCAGGTTCTTAGTGATCTGGACATACCTATTACTCTTAGGAAAGGTATTAGAAGTTGTGCCAAATACCCATTGTCTAACTTTGTTTCATATCACAACATATCATCTTCTTTCTATGCATTTACCTCACAACTTTCTAGTGTAGAAATTCCAAAGAATGTGCAAGATGCTGTAAGTGTACCTGAATGGATAGCAGCTGTCCTTGAAGAGATGAATGCTCTTAAAAAGAATGAAACTTAGAAGGTGGTCAATTTGCTTAAAGGAAAGTCGACAGTTGGCTGCAAGTAGGTATTTACTGTCAAATACAATTCAGATGGTTCACTTGAAAGATATAAGGCTTGTCTAGTGGCAAAGGGATTTACTCAAACCTATGGGATTGACTATTCAGAGACTTTTGCACCAGTAGCAAAGTTAAACATTATACGAGTTCTCTTGTCTATCGCTACAAACCTAAATTAGCCATTACAACAGTTGGATGTGAAGAATGCATTTTTCAAGGGGGATTTAAAAGAGGAAGTATATATGGATCATCCTCCTGGTTTCTCTGGAAAATTTGGGTCAAATGTGTGCAAATTGCAAAAGTCCTTGTAGGGTCTCAAACAATCGTCTAGGGCTTGGTTTGAGAAATTTACCACAGCTGTGAATAGACAAGGTTACAGACAAATTCAGGCTGATCACACAATGTTCACTAGAGTTTCAGCTACAGGTAAAATCAATGTGCTTATAGTGTATGTGGACGACATTATTCTTACTAGAGATCATTTAATAAATGGACAGATTGAAGTGAAACCAAGCCACTGATTTTGAAATCAAGAACGTAGGTGCTTTGAAATACTTTCTTGGAATGAAAGTTGCTCGTTCCAAGAAAGGTTGTCTCACAAAGGAAATACATCCTTGATTTATTAAAAGAAATTGGAATGAGTGACTGCAAACCAATTAATACACCTGTGGAATACAGTCTAAAGCTAGGAGAAGGAGAAAAAGCTTTAATGGATACACGACAATATCAGAATTTCATAGGAAAACTTATTTATTTGTCTCATACTAGACCAGACATCGCTTTTGCAGTCAGTATAGTAAGTTGCTTCATGCATCATCCTTGGGAAGAACATCTTAAAGCTGTTTACAGAATTCTCAAATACCTAAAAGGTACTCTAGGAAAGGGACTTTTGTTTAAAAAAACAGAGAACAGAAGTATTGAGGTATACACTGATGCTGATTGGGCAGGTTCAGTTACAAATACGAAGTCTACTACAGGCTATTGCACTTTTGTATGGGGTAATTTAGTGACTTGGGGGAGTAAAAAAACAAAATGTAGTTGCAAGAAGTACTGCTGAAGCTGAATTTAGAGCTATGGCACATGAGCTTTGTGAAGTATTAGGGCTGAAACAAGTTCTAGAGGATTTACAAAGACCTACAGTTCTACCTATCAGGTTATACTGCAACAACAAAGCAGCAATCAGCATTGCACATAACCTACTGCAACATGATAGGACCAAGCATGTTGAAATTGACTGTCATTTCATCAAGGAGAAACTTGAGAATCAGATTATCTGCCCATTGTTTGTTCCCAAAAAACAACAAACAGCAGATATCCTAACCAAGGGACTCCTAAAACCTAACTTTGGATATCTTGTCAGCAAGTTAGGAATGATTGACATCTACGCACCAACTTGAGGGAGAGTGTCGATAAGTTAGGATTTTTCAGTTAGTTTTTAAAATCTTATCAGAATAAACTTTTAGATAATTAGCTTTTTAAAATTCAAGTTTAAATAAATATCCTACAATTAAGGATATCTTTTTTAGGAGTTTGTTTCTTCTGCATTCTATTTAAGTATAACTTGTAGAATGAATGAAACAAGAAAAAAAAAGTATTTCAGACTCTAAATTTTCACAATATTTGTAGAAGTACACACCAGAAGGAGAAGAGCAACTTATTTTATTGTACTCTACTTTCTTTTTCAATGGAATTTCCAACCCTCCCAAGCTGTATTCAGAAGCAGTGAATGAGGCCATACAACTGGAACTATGATGGAATTGGGGGTTTCCTTCTTTGAAGAATTAGAAATTTATATCTCTAATTCCAGTTCCTAATATCTAATTCCACTCAAGCATGTATCTCCATTCGGCATATGGTAACCCTATTAAGCCCAACCTAGCTATATAGTAAAGAAGACATCAACCTGAGCCAGCTCTGGAGGCCACCACTCTGGAATCACCAACATTTGCAACAAGCAGCCGATCCCCTAACAGCACAGCAGTTGAAGCAGTTGACCCAGCATCTTTTTGCTGGCCTTTTTCTTCACTAAGGTAATTCTCATCAGTTTTTTTAAAAACTTCAACTGCAATAAAAAGGTTGTGCCTATTCAGTGATCCACAAAGACAATATTCCAAATTCCAAAAAAAAGTCATATATATTCATGCCCACAAAACACAACAAAAATTTCGAACAACTTGGTACCAATAGCTGTCTTTGTGTCTTTTATAAAATCTGGATGGCTACTTAAATTTTTGAAGAGATGGTTTTTAAGATACTCTGCAGTTCTGGAGCCTCCATGACCTAAACAGGGAAGAAAGAAAAAAAAAATCCTTTATGAACCCACAAAACAAAAAGTAAGAGAGATACAAATACAAATCCTCCCCCACAGTCATACACAAATGTTTAAAATTATAACAAGTAGGCAGAAGGCATAACAACAGATGAAAGCCACTCAATAAAATTTGTTTGTGCTATGAAAAAATTAAAAAAAGGGCGGCAGCAACATACCGTCGTAAACACCAAAAAAAGCAACCATCTGACCATCAACCTCAGATAAACTTGTCTCATAAAAGTCTTCCATTGAAGACCTTTTACCTTTAAAAGTGGAATATCCGTAGCTAAACTTTGCAGTTCGGCTTCCAGTCAGAAAGCTAAAAAGACAGATAACAATTATTCAGCCACATATGTATGCCACCAGTTCCGTGGTGAGATTAAAGTTTAAAAGAGTTTCTTTTGAAAAAAAATAAAAACAAAATTGCAGGACAAAAGCAGACATAACCTGGCATTTGGCCAAAACTTCATGGTGATCTTTAGTAAATGCAAATATATCATAAACATTCAGCCGATCCATGTTAAATACCAGAGTAACTACAATATTAATAGAAGAACAGATATGGTCCATTTCAAAATGATATGAAATTCCGTGCAAGACATTCATAACCATATACGAAAACTTAATATTTTCACAGGACGGTTTAGTTTCTGCGCTTTCAAAATTATGTAAAAGAAAATAAAAAGTCGTTAGCACATAAATTTCATCAACTAAGAATTTTAAACATAGAATCCCATCACTCGTTCAGTGAAGAAAGTACCCAATTGGATTAATTAAAGAGATTGAAGGAAATGCGAAACCTCATGCCTCCGCCACTGAAGAGGGCATCCGGTTCCCGAGCCGCTATCATAACATCTAAAGGCTTGGCATTAACATGCCGGGCAGAAGATGCAGACGGCTCCGCTTTCGAATCTGCAAGTGTTGCCGCTGTCGGTGTAATTGTTATTTTTGTAAGTTTTGAGTCATTCATGTTCAGTATTGATGTTGATGTTGACGTTGATGCTGCCGCATTTTTGGTTTAAAGGGGATTTGCTTTTTATATTAATTTAAAATGGCTTTCAATTTCATTTTTTTTTTCCCAATCCAGCGTAGTGCCAATAGAATCAGGAGCGAACCAGTTCTTCCATTCTACCGTGTTAATGATCGATTTTATTTTTATTTGGTACCCTTTTTTCTATATGTCAATAGAATATGCTCGGTTATATTATTAATGTGCAAGATAAGTGTTTGACCTTTTTTTTCGTTTTTTTTCGTTACATTTAATTAATTTAATTCATATTTAAAATGATTCAAACAAAAATTCCTATTAAAAAATAATTCAATCTTTTATTACTGCAATTTTGTTAAAAAAAAAAATTCATTTTCTGATTGGTGCAAATAATCCAACGAACTCAATTCAATGTGCCCGGTAATTGCACATTGAAAAATACAGGATGGCAATTGGCTGAGGAAAATCAAGGGTGGCATTCGCGACTACTATTGTTACCGGAGCTTCATTTTGTTCTTAATAAAAAAGAAAATGCATGTAGCAAAGAATAAAAGAAACATTCAGCTGTTTTGAGTAAGAAAAACTTGAGAAACCAAGCGTCATACATGAGCACAGAGGACCTGAAAAGGTGGACAAACGAAACGAACACACTAGTTGAACAAAGAAAGTCGCAAGAACAATAGCTATTCCATCACCATGAGCAACACCCACTAGTTGAAGCATCAGTTTGCGGAGGATTTTCTTTGAAGATGTTCTTTTTCACACCACTTGAGCCCTCGCTCAACAGACTTGGGGTGTCCAAAATCTGCCATCAACATTCATAAAATCACAAATCATGCTTAATTATTATGTAATACTGGTTTTTGAAGATATGTAATAGATTATTTGAATGTGTGGCCCTGAATCACAATTATGGTCACTGCCTAAATGAATGTGCACGAGGGAAGGGGGTAGAGAGAGAGAGAAAGAGAGAGAGAGAGAGAGAGGGAGGGAGGAGCTTCATCAAATCATGAGTTGTGTTTGCAATGCACTGGCAAGCATAATAAATTAAACTTATATGTGGGCATCCAAACAGTTGTCATCAAAGTATTGTACAAGTATCAGGACCACATTCAGGTAAGTTTTAGTAGGAGAATGTCCATGTCTTCTTAATGCAAGTGTACATGCCATGTATGAAACCATGTTTGGTTTTATTCTAATTCACTCTTCACTTCTATTAACCTTTAAATAGCTCTGGTTTAGCTCCCTGTCTCTAAGGCACCACCTTACGAGAAGAAGTTGACTTTTAGCAGCCAACAGAATAACTTCTTGCAAAAGAAGTGCAGGTGGAGGAAAGTTTTGAAGGAAAAAAATAAGGCTTCCACAATATGTACCTTCAAAACAAGCTCCTCAAAGCACTGCTCTACGTTGACTCGAGTTTTAGCACTACACTCCAGAAAAAGGCAGCCGTATTCCCTAGCAAAGTCGATACCCTCTTTTTTGCTGACAACCCTTTCACTTTCCTGCATAAGTAATATTTTACATACAGAGGATAGCATTAAATGGACTACAATTTGAGATAAATTCAAGAAAATAACATCTAACGTGCCCATGAGACAACACAGAACCAATATAGTTATAGAATAGAGCACTAAATAGAGCAATAGAACTTAGTTAGAAGAAAATGCCTGAAGCCTGACCAAAATAATCTCCAAGGACATACCTTATCAACTTTGTTTCCAACAAGCATCTTGATGCAGTCTTGATTTGTCGAGTACAGATCAATTTCTTTAGCCCAAATATCGGCTAAGTTGGTAAACGTATCCCGTCGTGTCACATCATAAACTGTGATAATTTCAAAATGCGGTCAGTTACATGACAGAACGTAGTCAAAAGTAAAGAAACAAACATAAGGAAAATGCTGCAACTAAAATGGATCTAAAAAGAACATCGGACACCTCCGGAAATTGATAAAATATTTTTACAGCTACAGCAAATTATAAGGATGACGGACATCTTATACCATATCAATAAGACAAAACTACATACCCATGATTATCCCTTGGGCTCCTCGGTAATAGGAACTAGTTAGTGTTCTAAATCTTTCCTGCCCAGCTGCATTAAGGCCAAATAGATTAGTACATTCATCAAGTTACATATATAAAAGAAAGTACCACTTTACCAGGAATGAAAAGGGTATTAACATTGTTAATTATAACTCTTTAATTGAGGTCATGTATGCGAGCAAAAACCAGATGAGAATAGCTATCCTCATGAATCATCATAAGAGGAGATAAAAATAAGTACCCTACAGGAAAATGGGAGGGGCACTGTCATTGGAGACCATTTCATCCAACAGCCAAACAGGATGTCTCTCTAACTCCTCCTTCAGTGTGAGCAAATTGTTCCTAAATTTTGTACAATGAGATGTGACCTTACCAGCTAAACTCACCAATTCTTACCCGCTCAACTTAATTCAATGTTCCTCTTTGAATTGTTTATCAACCAATCTAGTTTCAATCACAACGGTCTATAATCTTCTTCTAATCACATGAAATTTTTTGACAACAGAGTCAAACAGGATAAAATACCATAATCTCACCCCTACAACACAGTTACATGAAATTTGTCTGGTTGCATAACTTCTTGGTAAAATAGGCCACCAGCTTAAGAAAGCCAACAGCCTTTGGCGATAAATTGGGATGTATTATAAGACTCTAGATATAAACAATAAACCTTCGACGCCTTCTCAAAAAGGAAAAAAAAAAAAAAAACTACAGAAACAACAAATACATTCAACGGCATATTTCCTTGATATACAAGTTACACAGCATATTAGTAGTACAAGAGAATGTGGTAGTCACAAAGTGGAAGGAAAATAAAAAAAGATACTCACCCGTGTCCCAAATTGCAAGCTTCAATTTTTTACCACCAAGAGTAACATGCTTTATCTTAAAATCCACACCTGCCAAAATGATCAATTTTGTTTTACCGATCCCAGTTCCAAATTTTGATATTAAAAAAATAAAAATAAAACATGACACGAAATGCCAAGATTACCAATGGTAGGAGAGAGCTCCTCAAAGGTATCAGAAGTGAAACTCAATAGCAAAGTACTCTTGCCAACCCCAGAATCTCCAATTAACAGCAACTTAAACAAGTAATCGAACTCTTGCTGACTCGTTGAAGAACCCATCAAACAAACAAATAAAAATGAAGACTTTTGCGTTGAAGTTGATGGGTTTGGATCTGAAGCTGATGTTTTGATAAAACGTAAAGCAGTGTGAAGGCAAAAACAGGAAAAGCAAACACCTTCAGGAGAGATGCAAAGAAAGCTCTAAAGTCTTCTCCTTTCCTTCTCTCTCCAATGCAACTGCGTCTGTCTCTGTCCACCGCCTTTCCTCTTATTGTAAATAACGTACGAGTTCTCAACGTTTTTACACTTCATTGATTGAGGGAATGTCTACCATTTGTATCAAATAGGTCCTAATCTCGTTTGCATAGACTGAAATATCCTTTAGGCTTTAGTGCGTCTGTGTTACTGCTTGTTAAAATTTTTATGTCAAATCAGAATTTTTGGGTAGTTAAGTGGTGCTAAATTTACTATTGCGACTAAATAGGTTATTTCAATTTGGTTCGTAGACCTAATTGACATAAGTAGAGGAATATGTATCCTTAAACGACATATTCAATAAAAATAGGGATCTCCATGTTATTACTCTTTCTTTCCTTTTTTCACTTCAGTGTATGGTACAACGCGACCTTAGGTTGCTTCCCCTTTCGGTCACGTATTTTCAGACAACGATTCATTTTTAAAACAAGGATTCGTTGAGCATGATGTGAGTTAGTCACCAGCTGTTTGGCAGAAATAATAATTTGTTTGTGGGTAAATGCTTCTTTAATATTATCCACGTATTTTTAAAAAAATTATCAAAAGGTATCATTCTCATTACTTTCATGGATGTTCGTATAATTTTTCACCGATAGATATAATATTTTTGTTTTAAAATTCAAACAAATTTATCATGCAACAGACCTAAAAAAACATAATTTTTAAGTGTGTGTATATATATATACACGCGTGCAAAATAAATCTTTTTGAGTAAAATTTAAAAATATAAATTATAATAATTGAGGAATTCGTTTAAACGGTAGAGATAAAAGAAATCTTTATCTATTATTTTTCAACTAGAATGTCTTTATCTCCCCCACAAACCTCTCTTAGTCAGTTAAGATATAAAGTTTGTATCTTAAATAAAATGACTTTTAACATATCATTTATTAGTATTATGAAATTATCTCATTAATGAGAATCTAAAAAATTGCCTGTTAACCTTGTTATCTTTGTATCTCAACTTTATAAATTTATCACTAGTTATTTTGAACAAATAAGTTAATTTATTAACCGCCCATTTTTTAAAGAATATATCAATTTTTTTTTCGTTTTTTATGTATAAATGCGTAGTTTATTCAAGGAAGAAAAAAGAGTCAAAAAGCAAACAGCAGAGGCTCTGCAACTGAACAAAAAGTGGAGGTTGAACCTACAAAAATGAAGCCCCAGCAATCACAGTGAAGCCCGTTAGAAACAAGCTAAGAGCCCGAGAGGCGAATACTAGTAGGTTGGCAAATTAAGGGTTTGGATCAGGCTTTTTTAAAGCCCAAACTCCGGTCCAAGTTATTAAAAATAGGCCCAAATTCTTTAAAAGCCCATCACACTTAGAGAGGGCTGTGTTTGAGTCAAGCTTAGGTTAAGCTTGGGCTGTAAATAAATTTTTAATAAAGTAAAAAATTTAAATTAAAAATAATTATTTAATATATTATAAAATAATAATGATGGATAAAATATTAGCAACATAACAAAACACAAGTCTTAATATACAAAAACATATCAATCTAATATTTTGAGTTTTTAATTTGATATTTATTTATTTATAAATTAAAAAATCTAGGCATTCCTAAATCCTTATCCTATGTGAGTTTTATATTTTTTATTCGATATCAAATTCAATTCATGTAAGCTGGCCTTTAGGCCAACGGATTGGATAGGGCTTTTTTGTCAATTCTACATAGCAATTAATAAGACTCCTCTGGCCCCAGCCCCTTGAAATTTAAGCAATCATCTAGTCTGTACAGGCAGTAAAGATTACTTTTCGAGATGGGTGACTTTGATTATAGATTGACCTTCGTTTCAATTTACATATGTCTTCAAACAACATGGCGAATTGTTAGACATAGCAGATTATGAGTGCTTTTAGAATTAAGGTTAGGTAATTATAAATTTTAAATTACAGTAATAAATTATTTAATAAATATTAATTGTTGCAGTTTAAAAATTATGTTAATATAATTTTTTATTTTTATAATAGAAAATTTATTATATCTTTAATAATTTTATCAAAATTATTATTTTAAATTTATATTTATTACTTATTATTCACTTTTATTTTATAGTAACATTTTTTTTCCACAATAGTTATAATTTAAAAAGTACAGCACTTCAATCTCAAACGCATCCTTAAGAAAAAATTATAGATCCTTCAAGTATGAAATATTTAAACGAATTGTGAGATTTGTCCCTTTCAATTTGAAAACATCACACTTAATTATAATAAAAAGTCTATATTACACCTAATCGATTTTCATGATCGACAAGAGCTGGGTAACAACCATCTGCCCAGAAGAATTAATTTGTGATGATTAGCTCGAGGCTCTCCCTCTCTTGTTAATTCCGTTAATCATGATAGCTAATTTGTTTGTCACAGTCTGTAATTATAAAACTTCAATCAGAAGTACTAATTGGGATTTTCAATCAAAAAATAATTTTGTTCTTGTAAAAGAAAAATGGCCAAAGAAAATTAATAATTTATCATCAATATTACGTAGTTAACTATTTTTGTCCTCAGGAAATTTGGGCAAAAGCCTAGTCCCCACGTTAAATTAAAGGACTCAAATAAGGTTTCACAAAATTGTTGGGAAAATTCAGAACTTCAGATATCATTGACACCGATTCCCTCTAAGCTTATTTACTGTTAACCATCTACTAGAGAGCTATCCATTTTCAGGTATTAATACATAACTATCATTTCCATTCTAGATGTAAGATCCACGTTATTGTTGGCCACGTAGCTCTTGATTTCAGAATGTTTTGTCTCTTTTCATTGGTGCGGGAACTGGGCGATCATTACAGAATTTGCTTATAGTACTGCCGTTGTTGTGTGGTCGAGGTCGAGTTCAAGTTCAAAATGGAACTTTTCAGAAAAATCTATCATGAAACGATAGAGGATTGCTGGTCCCGTGGTGTTGATGGTGGAGTCTTCTTTGTTGTTGTCCATAGGTACGATGATAACTACTTCTGGCATTGTAATGCAGCGTTGGCTTCCGTTTGTGTGGTGATGCCATTGCCACATGCTATTAGGGTTCGCAACTGTATAGGATTGGAGGGGCTAGGATTTCACGATACTGATCTTATCCTAAATAGTAAATTGGGATAAAAATGTGTCCCGTTCAATCAGAATCCCAATATTACGTCCACCGACATGAATTTTTTTGTCATGCATAGTGAATTATGTCATAAATGACATGTGACACATGTATAACTGATATGTTATATGTTATTTATTGAAATGACTTTACATATGACTAACATGTTATATATTTATAATTAATTAAATTAATTTATCATATTTAGAATTCTAATCTAGATCAAGATAAATTTTTATCTCGAATCTCATCTCTTATGAGCTAAGATGTCAAATCCTAATGAAGATTTTAGGGAATTTTGCCAACCCTACCTGCTACTATATCATCGTGTAATTGTGGGAAGAATGGTACGCAAGGAGATGGTATTAATAATGCCACCAAAAATTAATATTTTGTCATCAATAGTAGTTTATTATCGAAATTCAATTCCATAATTGCAATTCATGGGGATGGACGTTCCCATATATGCATAAATTAGGTGCAAGTATTTAATTTAAATTCACTGGGGCAAGTATTTTTTATTATAATCTAAAAGAATAATTAATTTCCATGAAGGGGTTAAATGTGATGTTTTCCAAATTTGAAGGAGGCAAGTGTTACAACCCATTTAGTCTGTAAGTGTTTTTTACGTATATTTGAGGTAAAATTTTTAATTTTTGCTTCTTTTTAAACTATTGCATAAAATTTATTACTTTCTTTTTTATTTTGTTAACAATAAATTTTAGAAATAGAATATAAGACTTATAAATGAAAAGTAAAATAAATAAATTAATACAAAACTAATAAATTGATGTATTATTGGTAAATAAAATAAAACTTACAAACAGACTAAAAAAAAAAAAAACCACCAACCTAAGGTTTGCTTAATATTTAAAATGATTTTTGTCTTGCTATAAAGCAAGGGTATAATCATTAAAAAAAAATAGATTTATGTGATCATTTATGAAATGAGTGGGGTTTATTAATCATTTAAGTAAACTTCGAGGTGTGCGTAACCTTTTTCTTCTCACAAATATAATATAGAACGGATAAGTCTACGTTGAATGCAAAACAAAACATATATAAATTTTAGAAATTGAATAAAAGACTTGTAAATGAAAAGTAAAATAAATTAATTAATATAAAACTAATAAATTGATAAATTACTAATAAATAAAATAAAAATCTAAGAATATAACATAAAATAGTAAACCAATATCAAATGCAAAATAAAACTTAAATTTTGTAAATGAATCAAAACACTTGTAAATAAAAAAGAAAAACAAGTACATTATTATAAAATTGGTATCTTACTCATAAATAAAACAAAACGTATTAATATGACATTAAACTAATAAATAACATTAATTATAAAACAAAACATAAATTTTATAAATTACATTTTAAATTATTAATAGAAAAAAGTAAATTAATATAAGTGTTATTAGAAATAAATATAAAAAACTTATAAATGTAAAATGAAAAGTCATTATAATATTAGTTACCTTATATATTTAATGATTTGCACTTAAATTAAATAATGATAGTTTTGAGTTTATGTAATACATATGATGTTTTGTTAATAATAAAAATTATTCTTAAAATCAAAATTTAAAAAAATTAATGTTTTTCAAGGCTATTGTAAGATGAGGCAATTTCATATTTATCTACACTTCCCAATAACAATCCCAAATGATTTTTAAGTATGCGTAAGGAGCAAAGTAATACAAGAATATCATTTTTATTTTATTTCGACTTAATTGGTACTTATAGTTAAGCCAATTCAATAATATTTATTCCACTTGCTTTTAGTATATATATATATTTTTTTGTGTTTTCAATTATGCATGATTTTATTTCTTTGTTTAATTAAAGTAAATGAGTAAACTACATTTCACTAAAATTTTGTAAAAGTTGTTTTAGTTACTTCGGTGATTAATATTTTTATATTAATTTACTTATTTTAACTTTTACTTATGTGATTTATAAAATTTATATTTATCATAACATTGAAGTTGTAATTTTAATTACAACATTATAGAATTTTCCCTTATTGTGTATGTTATATTTGCAGCTAAATCAATTATTTTTATCAAATACAATAAAGTTCCTTTATAATCATAATATTGGGATGATATTAATTTTATTATTATATGAAGGTTATAACTCAATGGAGGTGTAATTACAAAGATTATTGATTTGACTTAATTATTCTCAGTGCAAGTAATATAGGTGTGAGGTAATGACTAAATTAATAATTAATTAATGGATAATGCCAAATCTAATTTATAGATATTGTTAATGAGATAGATATAATTTCAAAAAGCTAGCATATAATTTTTACAATACATAAATAAGTTTTAATAAGTGAAGGCAAATTCCTAAAGACGGGATTTAAAAAATTTATAACTTATTACAATTTCAAATTTATTCTTATTTGTAATTATTCCAAATTAGGATAAAAATTTTTTATAACTATATGGAGGTTATTTCCTTATAAAGTATCACTATTGACATGTTTTACCGTAAAATGAAAAAAGCTATTAGGTTTAATTTCTATCTATTTATAATTTTTTATCCCAATAAATTATTTTGTGTTTGAAATTGGTAGTTTGGAACATAGCTGGTAAAATTTGATAAAATTTGATTACTCAATATAAGTACACTACGAATAAATGAGCATAAATCATCAAATTTGACACGATTATTATATAGGCTAAGTTTGGGTTGACGCAATTTTTTTTTTTTTTGTGGTCAAGCTAGGGTTAAAGAGTTCTAAACTCAGGTACCCAATCAATAATATGACTATATTTTTTATTTTAAATTAATTTGTATGCTCTTGTCATCAAAAATCAAATATTGGACATGATTCTTTCTTTTTATTTTTATTTTTAGAAGGATGAACATATATAGTGTTTTATTTATAAAATTCTATGTTGATTTAGAACTCTAATAATGTAAATGTATAAAATATTAGTAAACATGCATTTTACAATATCAATATATAATATTATTTACATATATACAATTAAAATTTCAATAATGTAAATATGTAACATTTTGGTAGATATGTATGTTTTATAGTATTGTTAAATTATGTGTATATATTGACTTATGTATGTATGTATCTATCTATCTACACACACACACACACACACACACATAAGTGGGTTAATGAGTAATCCGTTTATTTTCTGTATTAAGTTAAGGTTTTAATATTTTTGACACAATTATTAAATAAGTTGTGTTTTGGGTCAACTTAAATTTGACAAGACACGAAACTGACATGACCCAAACATAAACCGATAATATAGTTTGGAGATTCAAATTCTTCCTTGTTTGTTTAGCGTTATTCAAAGCCACCGACAAACTAACATGTAGATTCATCTGAAGAGGATGTAGCATTTTTATTTTGTCTCTAATTATGTGACATATGGACTATATTGAGATATCTTATACAACAATTAAGGAATAGATGATTAAAGAATATTGAGATAATTCTTCATGATATAACGTTATCCCAATATCCATGAAAATCCTTCTCATCAATTTGTTAGTCATTGCCTACCGATGCATGCGTGAAAGAAATACCGAGTGATGATTGTTGATATCATCAAAATGCAAGTGGCCTGTATCATTCCAACATTTGGACAGTCAGTATTCATAAGTACACTATACACGGATTTTGTCATTAAAATGATATCTACGATTGTTTATACCATTGAATACACCATTTTGAAAAGAGTTGACTCAATAAGCATAATCTACTTACAAATGAATCGGGATTCTCTACTGATGATCTGAAAGAGAACGTAAGTAAAAAGAAGTTACTTTTGACTGTATACGTATACAGGTAATGCGCATATGCTAACATTTGGCGTCATAGTGCATTACAAAAATTCACCTTACAGGCTATAAAATGGTGTAGTCATCACCACCAATCACTCTATTAGCAATACTGTTTCTACTACAAAGCAAATGGAAGAAGCACCTGTAGTCATTGTAGGTGCAGGCCCTGCTGGTCTAGCAACCTCTGCTTGTCTAAACAATCTCTCAATCCCCAACATAATCTTAGAAAGAGAGGATTGCAGCGCCTCTTTGTGGAAGAAGAGAGCATATGATTGCATGAAGCTGCACCTTGCCAAGCAGTTTTGCGAGCTTCCCCATATGCCATTTCCTTCTCGCACACCAACTTTTGTCCCTAGAATTGCTTTTATCAATTATTTAGATAACTATGTGTCCCAATTGGGAATAAGCCCTAGGTACCACAGGTCTGTAGAATCTGCAAGCTACGATGAAAATGCGAAAGCATGGATCATCGAGGTCAAGAATACAACATTAGAGACATACGAAGAGTATGTTGCGCAATATCTTGTGGTAGCAACTGGTGAAAACAGTGAAGGGTTGATTCCGGAGGTCCCAGGGCTCCGTAGCTTTGAAGGGGAGTACATGCACTCAAGCAAATATGAGAATGGTGGCAAATTCATCGGCAAAAAAACTTTGGTTGTCGGCTGTGGCAATTCAGGCATGGAGATTGCTTATGATCTCTCTTGCTGGGGCGCTTGTACCTCAATTGTTGTTCGTGGCCCGGTAACTCTCTCTCTCTCTCTCTCTCTCTCTCTCTCTCTATCTATCTAGGGTTTTAGGAAGAAAATATGTACATTCATACTAAATACTGCTCGAGGACATAGCTATGTTAAAACGAGGATATCGATGTAACTTGCGCATGTTAGACTTAAAACCTGAAATGTTAAATTTGCGTAGCCCGCTCTTTTGTTTACCTTGTTCAGGTACATGTTCTGACTAAGGAAATTGTATTTGCTGGAATGCTCCTGCTGAAATTCCTCCCATGCAAATTGGTGGACTTTATCGTTGTGATGCTTAGCAAAATGAAGTTTGGGAGTCTCTTCAAGTACGGGTTAGAAAGACCAAATAAGGGACCATTTTATTTCAAAGCAATTACTGGTCAGACCCCAACTATTGACGTTGGTGCCATGGCCAAGATTCGGAAAGGAGAAATCCAAGTATTTATTATTTTTTTTCCCTTACAGATTAGTGTTTCTTAACATTTTTACATGATGGCTAATTTTTGCATGCAATAATTGTGATGGTTATTACAAAAAATATGGCAGGTTTTTCCTTCTATAACGAGTATAAACAGAAACAAAGTGGAGTTCGAAAATGGCAAGATTGAAGAATTTGAGGCTATTATTTTCGCCACTGGCTATAAAAGTACCGTGCGTAACTGGCTTAAGGTATTTTTTTTTTTCTTGTCAATTACAATATATACCTAAGTTTCATAAACTGATTGAAAATATTTCGACTATGTCTAATGTATCTTGATGGTCTTCTAAATCATGCAGGATGAAAAAGATTTTTTTGATAAGTGTGGTATGCCAAAGAGAAATTCTCCACATCATTGGAAAGGGGAAAATGGCCTTTATTGTGCTGGATTCTCAAGAACAGGATTGCATGGAATTGCAATTGATGCAAAGAATATAGCAAATGACATCAACTTGGCTTTGACTGATCACCAAGGTTGAGGTTTATCAATAAGATCATGTGTGTTCTAGCTAATCTCTGGGCTAAATCATGGTCATATGCTATGTGTTAATTTGCAACAATGATGCAACTAGAAACCAACAATCCGGCTTTGCAAATTCCTTGTGCCTTCTCAATGTTCCTGTATGGTTCATCATGTCATAATAATAATAATAGACTTTACTTTATGGAAGTCTCTTTATTTTTTAATTTTCCTCTTTCATAGTTAACTATAATTTTGATTCAAAACGTAACAGAGGTTTCATATAAATCTCTTAGGTCGTCCCCAAATCCCATGATAACTTTATTTCAATTAGAGTCGTCCTCGGTCAAATTTTGACCAATAAATCAAATTAGTGATGTTTTCATTTATATATCTCACTCTTTGGGAAACAATTTATTTTGCGTGGAATTTATTTCGCTGGATCAATAAAATAACAAACATTTATCAATGGAGCTTATTTTGTTTGTTTATAAATGGTTGCTATTTCATTTAAAAGACATGCTATAGTGAAAAGTTATAGAAAGGGGTTTACTTATGCTTCGCTTTATGATTAAAAGAAAATAAAAAAAAAACGTGAAAATTAAATGTTGCAATTGTACGTAAGATAGGTATTTGCTTTGTCTTTCAAAATTTGTGGGTCATTCTTCTTATCATTTTGAATTCTCGAGCAATCCGACCAGCTTATGCAAGTTTCCTCTCGTTTGCTCGCACAAGCTTTACGATGTTGCCACATAAACTAATGAAAATAACAAAAGCAACGTGTTAACATTAATATCTGCACTACACTAATGAAAATAAAAATTATGTAATATAGTAACAGTATAGTGAGAAAAGATAAAAATTGAGTTTCTTTTTTTTTTAAATAGAAATTCAAGTAATTGATCAAGTGATTTTTTAACCATTTTTTAAAATTATTTGTGTTTAAATTCCCAAAACATAAAAAACTAAAAATTAAATTGAGTAATTTTAAAGTGCAAAGACTATTAAATAAAAGGCTCAACCTTTAAGAACTTTTTATCTTCAAGCGTTTTTATCGGGACATTTCGACTAGAATTATTCTATTTTTTGAAATTAAGTTCCTATAAAACTCAAGTCCAATCAACCCATTGGGTCAAAATGGTGCTTGGGTTTAAATTTTGCCAAAGCACGAGTCAGCCACGTAATTGTTAATACAATTATTATCAATATATATATATATTGGCCAGCGCATGACAGTAACTGGTTTTGTTAGAGAAAAATTCCACTTGCACGTAGAAATCGATTAATAGTAGTATCTCAGCATTATTTATAAATGGTAGTTGATATTCATGCCATCACTTTCTGCTTACACAAAAACTAATATTACATGGGTTATTATTTGTATTGTATTTTGCATATCAAATGAATTGACACAAGTCGATCAAACCTCATAGTGCTCTAGCTGAATATCCTTGGACTTTAACGGAACATATTCCCCTAAATAAACTTCAAGATGATCCGACAGTGCCGATTTGTCGATATTTTCATGGTGATATGATTTGCAGACGAAGTAGATCACAGTCTGAATCACAAGTCCAAACAACATCAACTTGAACAGCAACAAGAAGCAAATAACTCCGAACAAAACCCTGCTTCCCGTCCCAAGCGACCACCCATGAACCACCTGCCTCCAAAAGATCATTTGAACAATGAAAAGTGAAATATTCATTATGAAAAGGATCACCGTGGTGACCAGCATCTTCCCTTTAATCAACGCTTGACTCTTGATCATCGCTGCGAATCCGCAAGATTCTTCTAACACGGACACAACGCTAGCCAAATGCCATATTACGGACAGATAAAAATGCCCCACTACGTAGAAAACGAATATGACATAAAGAATTGAGACCATGAGTTTTATATCCCTGCCATCTGTTAAAAACCCCCATAAGACGACCCACAAGCTGACTAGCATTATTGCAGCTAAGTTGTATAGAAAGTATGCGACAAAGGTACACAAAAATGTGACCATTAGCCTCTTCCAAACTTTTGGCACCACGCTCATGACCTTCTTGAAAGCAACATCTTTGCCGGTGTAAACGCACGCGACGGTGTAAACAACAGCCGAGGTTGATAATAGAGATAAGACTAGGAAGAAGGTTAAGTAAGCGGCTTTTAATAGCCAATACAAGGTTCGGTCGGCGGAGATGACGTTGGTCAGTTTGTCGAATCTAGCGGAGCCAGCTCGAGTGAAGTGTCGTTCCCATTTGTCGTGGACGACTTTCCTGTGAAGGAGATCTGTTACTTCCATGTGGGCAAGGAAGATGAATGATAGAGGCAGGATTAAGGCCAGTGTGATTTTGCTGAAGATTCGTCTCCATGTGATGATGACCTTGCAGGCTTCTTTGTATATCCCGAAGATGCCTAAAAATTGCATCTCTTCTTGTTCTCTATCCATAGTTTTTCTGAATTTTTTTTATGATCGATGGGTATTTTGTTACGAGAAAATAGAAGTGAATGAGGCTGGAGGAGGAGATCAAAGGATATAGGATATTAATTTGGATTTTATGATATCAAAATATACACGGATATCCAAAAAAAACCAGCCAAGTCAACGCAAGCATTTTTTTCCAAGGGAAAGATGTGGAAAGAAAGTGAGGGCTATTTTGGGAAGTTTAATCTTATTTTATTTTATTATTATTCTTTTTGTTTGGTCTTTTTCGACGGACGGCGAAGACTAGGTCATTGCTTTGCGTTGCTAATCGGGTCGTGCACGCCGGGCAAATATTCATTTTCTCAAGTCTTTGTTTGAATCGAGCAGAGTCAACACGCTCCTATTTCTCTATCCTCGAAGTTTCCTTGTTTTGAGCAACGTAAAAAATAACTATTGGGTGCGGCTCCTAAAAGTCATCTATGCATTAAATGCTTTGAAGGCTATTTTTTTTTTCTTCTTTCATTTAGAAGAAAATGCAAGGAAATGTGTTTGTGAAGGGAGAAAATGAAAAGAAAATTATTGTTACATACGTAATGAATGTTTACAAAGCTGTTTATATAGCAACTAAACTAATCAATAGAAGCTACTGGATCCTATAATAAAATTAACAAAACGAATACAATTAACTAATTCTATTATAAGCACAACAGAGAGGATAAAGGTCTAGCAAGCTATCTCTTTATTTCAATACACATGCTAAAATCCCCCTTCAAGTTTAGTTTTTGCATGATAGATTGTATTAGTAACCAAGGCTATGACACTCTGATTATCACACCACATAACTAGTGTTACTGTCATCTTAAAACTCAACTTAGTGAGTAAAGCTTGAATCTACAAAACCTCAGTTGTACCTAATGCTAAAGCTCTGTATTCTAACTATGTGCTAGACCTGGACACTGCATGTTGTTGCTTTAAAGACTATGACACCAAATTGGAACCAAGATACATTGTATAGCCTACTATAATTTTTTTTGTCGTCTCTATCATATGCCTAATCAAAGTTACTAAAGCAAGTTTTTTGTAAACTACCACTACAGTATAGTTGAAGACCACAGTGGATTGTCCTTTCAAGATACCTCAATAATCTTTTGTAAACTTACTAGTGTTTAGTTATATGAGCTGTAAGAAATTGGCTTAATTTGTTTGCTGAACAGGCTATGTCTGATCTAGTTAAAGTCACATATTGTAAAACTCTAATAATATTTCTATACTGATAATAATTCTCAATCTCAGTGCCTAAGTATTTTCTAAGATAGTGAGAGGTGGCTATTGGTGTAGGAACAGAACTGCAAGTGTCCATGCCTTGTTTAAATAGTAGGTCAGCAATGTACTTACTTTGAAAAAGATGAATACTTTCTTTGGTCTTAGTAACTTCAATACCAAGAAAGTAGTTGAGCTCTCCTAGATCCTTAACAATAAAAATAGTCTCCATATCTAAGATCACTTTCAATAAACTAACTGAATTAGATCTAGTGATGATTATGTCATCAACATGCACTAGAACTAGTAAAATATGACCATTAACCTATTTATAAACAAAAATGAATTTGACTGACAATTAACAAAGCTCCATTATGTAATCATTGCAAATTTGAATATGTCAAAGCAAGCTCTTAAAGCATGCTTTAGATTATAAAAAGCCTTTTTTAGTTTGTAAACATGATGAGGCTTTGTAGAATCAATAAACCTTTCTAGATATTCCATATAAACATCTTTATTTAGGATATAAATGCGAGTTCCTGAGCTCGAAGAGTAGGTACCCTAGTAGCTAAAATGGACACAACCAATAGAATCATCAAGATCAAGTAGAGTAACTCAAACATATCTACGACCAGTGAGGCAATCAGAACTAGCTCAAACAATCCCATGTCATGTCCCTGATTGACAATTAATTTTGTAACGTTCGAACACACTTCATTAAGGTAATAAAAATGAATAAGCATTATAATCAATGACATAATAATTGCATAACAGTTGTCTCAAGCTCTTAATTTTTAGTATCTAACATTTTAATTAGGTAACTACTATACAGTAAAATAGGGACACATAATAAGAAAAATGGTCTTATAAGAAAGAAAAGAGAATTATGAGTCAATATTTTTTATCTTTTTTCATACTTTTGCTACATTTGAAGATATATACAGAATCACTGACTTGAGTGTTGGAGAGCTTCTGCCATAAGATCCCAACACCCTTAACATTGCTTTTTGTGATTACATGCAAATGATTTCAAACATTCAAGTTGAAAAGAGATTGAAATCATCATAATTAGCTTAATCGGATTTCAGCATCAACAATCTTCAATAAGAATGCCATTTAGAAAGGCATTATTAACACCAATCTATCTAATGAGCCATATGTTCATTACTACCAAACTAAGTATAATTCTTATTATAGATGACTTAATAAGAGGCTGAAAGTTTCATTTTAGTCTACGCCATATGTCTAATGAAAACCTTTGGCAATAAGCCTTACTTTGTACCTAGATACCAATCATTGTATTTAACTCTAAATACCTATTTTTTACCAACTACTTTGACAAGTATTGTAAGTTCAACCACAATCCAAGTTTGACTTGCTTGTAGAGCATTGAACTTTTCCTCCATGGCTTCAAACCATTTAGGACTTGTAAAAGCTTGTGTTACAGTGGTTGGTTCAGAGGACTTAGACAGGAGAGCAGTGAAATATGTTTTGGGTTTGAAAATACTAGTTTTAGATCTAGTGATCATAAGGTGATCAAAATGTTGTGACAATGATAAATTATGGATAGGTTTAGATAAAAATGATGTTTCAGGTTCTGTTATGATAGGAGCTTGATTATTTAAGAAAGAAACTATTAAATCATTTATAGGCAAATGAGATAAAACTTGATGAGACTCTTGTGGAGGAAATTCTTGGAATTCAATTGCTGAGGAAGGTAGTGAGAAGACTTGCATTGAGAAGGGTGAGGGTGGAGCTGTTGTATTAGAATTTGACATATTAGAGTTTGTGATTGAAGAAAAATCAACACCTAACGAATATGGAAAGGGTTTGTCACCAGAGATGAGTCTCAATTACAAAGCCTACAGAAAGAATATTGCAGAAAAAAAAACCCCTAGCAAAAATTAATTAACAATATGTTCATTATCATATGAGCTATGGTTGGTTCTTGATTGAGGTGCTGTGATCAATCTGATCTGCAGGTCGTGCAAGGCAGTGTGAACCGGCACGTTGGGCAGTTTTGCCTGTTAGAAGCCACTTGAGGATGCACTGCCGGTGATGAACATGCGAGCATTGCAAGCTGATAACTTCATCTTCTTCCGAGAAATCTTCCAAACAAATAACACACAGTTCGTGTCCCAAAATCAAATCCGAACCCTCTTCAAGAATGGCTATCTCCCATGTTTCAATCACTCGCACAACTTCAAGTTGAACTCCGATTGCTACCAAGCTACATTCGGGGTCATAGAGATTAGCGTGAGATGTCGCTTTTGCTTCATCAAGGATCGTTCTCATCAAAATTTCTTGAGCGCATTCCCCTAGCCCTTGAGGACTTAACAAATTGGCTCGCAAGTCCTCAAGAAATGAATCTTGATCACTATCTTCGAAGAAAATTTCATGAAGCTTCAAATGAAACGTGTGTTCTTGAGCATTCAAGGGAATCTTGACTCTGAGGTGTGGACGTATGAGCTCATCCGTATTGAAGATTTGGATTATGAAGTCAAAACCTGGAGACAAATGACGGTCCCGTTCGGGTATGTAATCATTGGACAAATGCACAACTTTCAGGTGGGCATTATACCATTGAGTCGCATCCATGACAAAACGAGAGAGCTTTTGGCAAAATCCTTTATTTTGTGATCTTTTCATTGCAAATATATACAGAATACAGATTGTGCTTATTGAAGAAGGAAACCTGGCAGCGGAAGGAATAAGAGTTTACTTAAACTTGGGTCTCATGCCGAAATTTCCAGTGAAGCCTTTTTGTTTTTTCACATTTAAACTTCAGGTAAATAATATTGACTAAATAATTGTGATTAAATTCGTTTATTAGATATTTATTCTTCTTATGAAGATGTAAAATTAGTAATAGCATTTATTTCTTTGAATTTTATGAATATAGTATTTACTTTATATTTTATTTTATTTTTATTAATTTTAGGAGAACTTTTAATGATTAAGATGTCGATATTGAGTCCTCGGTGAATGTTCATACGCATGCAGGCATTAAGCATTTGTATTGCTCTCCTTTTTTTACCCTCAACCATCATTTGGCATTTAAAATTTTAAAAAAAATAGTTTTGTTAATTCCTAAAATATCTCCCAAAAAAATTAAAGAAACAATTTAAAGGAAAACATTATCAAATTTGGCATATATATAAAAAAAATTAATAATGAAATTATATTATTTATTTTTATCATTAAAAACGTTAGGTTTAGCCTTAGTTAAAAGGTAATTTCCCCCAGAAAAAAAAACTAATTAAAAGATAAGATTATTTCCACTGTAAAATATTCTATAAGAATTAAACAAAAATCCAAAATTCGAAATAAAAAAAAATCCTAAATCGAAATCTTGTTCTCTTCCATGCTTTACCACCAAATTGCTCCGATCCAATTTCATTCATTACTTCATTGTAGGCTCTGATCAACACACTTGTAATAGTAGCCACATCTAAGAGAAAACAATTTTTCAAATATTTAATACAAATTAAAAATCTTTCAACTCTTTTTTTTTATTTTTTTATTTTTATTTTTGGATGAGAGAAAAGGAGCAACGAGCCAGAGCTACCGTCTCAGAGTCTCTCTGTAGCTCAATGTTACCCTGATATTTGAGCAAGGAATACATAAAAGTTAATTAATAATTAAAGAGGTTCTCCTTGGGCCATGCTAATTAACTCATCTCACAATTTATTACATGGCATTAACAGCAATCTTCATGCCAGATCCACAATGCCCAGCAGAGTTACAAATGAAGAAGTTCTGCCCTCTCACCAACCTTATCCGATCCTTCCCTGAGCTGTACACTTTTGCCCCTGCCGGAGCTGTGCAGCTGCCGTAACTCGCTCTGTTCACGGCCACCACATTGTGGAGCGTTGGATCGTATTTGAATACTGTAACATGCATTCAAATATACATTTAACATAGTGTACATTCATATTATGGTAGCAAAAGTGTTTCAAACCTTGAAAATTTAACTTCCAGGACAAATCTAAATGCCGCGACACACTAAACTTACCGAGATTGTCTCCAGCTTTGAAGCGCTTCCCTTTCGTCCAACTAGCCATATTGAAACTCCAACCAGCAGAGTCTCCAACAGTATAGGTTGCTGCATTAACAATTTCGATGTAAACCAGCAGTAGGCAAATCAGAAGTGCAGCCATGAGTGCGGCACATCTTGCACTGCCTCTTCCCCGAGACATTGTCCGAGCAGAAATCTAATTAAATTACCTAGCTAGCAGAGAGTGAGAGAACTTAAATGTTCAGGGCTCAAGGTTGTTATTGCGCAAAACTAAGGGGGTCTATGAATGACTTTATAATGTGGAAAAGCAGACAGTAATTCCCATTGTTTGACAAAATGTGATCAGGCTCAAGAAAATAATGCTGGTGTTGATCTCTAAAGGGAATTTTATTTGATTAAAGTTGAAGCCAACAACCCCACAATAACCACTACCTTGAACTTTATGCGGTTGATGGGATGAGAAATGGGCAAAAACAGGATAACATTGCTGAGTGGTGTTTAAAGAGTAAGTTTGAGGCTACTATAAGTGGAGTGATTGCAAAAATTTTTACCAAGTGTTTTGAAAGGGAAAGTTGAGCTACTGGCATGTATAGTGTGCACACCAGCTGCGCGGTATAGCTCACGAGTGCCATAGTCGGTTCGCCCGTGAACTCGTTATTTGGACTACATTGGTTTTGCTCACGTTTTAGGCAAATTATAGATGCAGAAACCTGATGATCCCGTGAAGTTTGTGGTCCTGCATTAGTCAGGAGGTTCATTGTCTGAGCCAAACAGGGCATAAATCTCCATACTATGCCCCATCGTAAGCATGAAACCGGAGAGAAGTTAACCGAACAGATGATTTGCTGACAGAAGTGATATGTGAGGCGTACATTAAAGAAGCCATATTTGACTTGGAGTATAAAAATACTATATTGTAGATAATACACAGGTTCTATTTGAGATACGGATAATATTGAAACACTCAGGATTTATCTTATTCTTTTGCGGATGATTAACTGAGTAGTTATACAAGAGAAAATTATGAGCTGCAACGAATTTACATTTCAATTCCACTTGTTCACAGAGGAAAAGGGCAGCCATACATTACGGTTGAACAACCAGTAGTCAGCACAATCATAGAGAAAAGACACGATCATCAGTCAATAAAAATGAAAGGCCCGCCAGGAATTCCAAGCTTCCAACCCAAAGACAGGAAATTTGTTTATGCAAAATGACCCATATCTTTTTTGTTTGACCTTACATGCTCCGCTTCATTAAAGAAGTGAATGCTAGGTTACCTTCCTCTACTCTTATCAATATTTTTTCTCGACAGCCTTCTTAAAATTTGAATATCTTCCTTCAATCTCAAACCAAGACTCCAAGTAACCAACTGATTGAATTCCTCAAAGGTGGCCATCTTTTCAAGATGGTCTCTAGTAGTTCCACTTTCCTTCAGTGTCTTAAGAACATCAACCAAAGCACGAGCTGATGCATATGCCGTAAGTGGATGCACAATCAGATGAAAACCCATAGCTTTCAGCTCCTCAGGGGTGTGCAACGGTGTGACCCCACCTTCAAGCATATTACAAACTCTGTACCCCTTGGTGCTTCCACAAAGCTAGCATCAGCTCCTGCCTGCACAACACATCCCTATCCAAATTATAATAGAGCTGGTAACCTTACCAATATCTAACAGTCTAGCTCAAATATTTCTTTCCTAATTACTCCAAACATGTAAACACACATCAGAGCAACAAAAAGTTTAAACACTACATATGCACAGGAAAGTATTGAAGCAGGGTACAATAGGCAAATTTGCAGGGTTCTCAAGGACATCTCCTTCAACATGTTATTAGCATGAAGCACTTTCTCCTTTTTTTCACTCAAGGATATAGTGAGAAGCTAGTTTATAGTTTATTGATCAGTGTATACCTAAATCTGAAAATAATAATAATAATAATAATAATTGACCTTGGCCGAATTATGTACAATTTTTTTAAGTTATGGAACAATGCCAGGTCATCTGAATATATGCATGCTCAGAAGTAGTGTACTATTTCAGGACCATGGAAGAGAAAAGATTGGGACACATTTCATTTGAATAAACCAATCTTTAGCTTAAGAGTTTCTACGTCAGACTCCTTTGTATTTCACAGCTTTCATACACTGAACTACATTTATGTTAGAATGAAATGAGTAGTTCTTGGGTTGAAAAAAAATGGTATTCCATGGAATCTACTAGTTCGATACATATCATTCTATGATGTTCAAATTGTAGAAAACAACAGCATAAACACAATTATATGACTGCAAGATCAAGTGCCTGGGAAACAAAATTTCTTACTCAAAACTATTGAAAAGATCAAAATTCACACTAATAATTGTCTACTTAGCAGGCCCTAAGTTAAATGGTTTTTAACAACCCTAGTTCCTGTAAGTACATAGTCAAGGAGATTTAGGAAGACACAGCTCTTTGAATAAGCACAGGAAGCTTAGATAGATACAAAAAGTTCTACTGCAATAACATGACAGATGAAATCTATCCAAGTAAGCATACTTTATGAGTTTGTAGACAGAAGGGAAAATGAGAGATAACGAGAAATCAAGCATCTGCAAGCTAAAATCATACACAAGCATAAACTCCAAAGTTAAATTTATTGCTCCAAAATGAAAATGGAAGATAAGAAACTTGAATCTATGTATCAAAAGTGGTAGTAAGAATGAACACATATAAACTCAATTGGAATTGGTTACAGCAGGCTGACTACAATAAGTCAGTAACATCAAGATTCAAGACCCTTATGACAAATAATGAGAATGCAAAATGGATACCTCCACGTATAGATTAGCCCTAGCAATGGCATCAGATAAACCTGTTTTTGTTGATATTGCTCGTGCATCAGTCCAGGCCACGAGAAAAAAGTCCGAATCCACCATAGCATCCCTTGCAGATGCTATTTTGGTAGCATGCTCCTCAGCAGGTATAATCTGAAGCATCATAGAGGGTGTAAAGATTTCATAGATTCTTTGAAAAATTAGTTGACAATAAATGATTACATATAACAACTCAAGAGATCTTGCAAAATCGACACCACCAGCTTGAGGTTTCAACTAAGAAAACTGGCTACACTGAGGAAAATCAGTTGAGTTTATCCTACAAAACCAATCAAGGATTTCAGTGAGTACCTGTTTGCCACGCATATGTCCTAGTTGAGAAAGCACAAGAAGAGAAATAATGAGCAATGTTAGTGATATTCTTTTAAAAAAAAAAATGAAAAGGGGATCATTATCTATTCCCTCCTCATTCAAATCTAGGATAAAGCAAAAGCTGTGTACTCTCACCACACTTCCTTGGCCAAGCTTGATCCTGAAAGGAAAATAACCCACCATCCTTGGATACATATCCTTTTCAGGATATTTGAGTTAATAATATTCATGATGAGGAAGCAACAATATTTAATACTGAATATGGCAATGCTACATAAGCTTTGTGTATCCCAAGTTCGCAACTAGACATTCTAAATGAGATGAGATTCCGTAAGTAAAAATTTCAGAAGTTTGAACAACAGATTTTCAAGTGCCTGAGAAATGCACTCAAATTGAGTAGTTTCAAACTAGTAAGAAGATCAAAACAAAAAAGCAACCTTTAATTATCAGGGTTTGTCTGAACACCTAAGTTGATGCAAGATAGTGAAGAAGTAGTACCTCAAGAAAGCAACCAGCAGCACCTGCTGCAATAAAGTCTTTGACAGTCCTCTGAACATTAAGAGCATTCCTACCACCAGTATCTGAAGCATGGAAATAAGATAACTGGTATTAAATATTAAATCTCCAGTTAAGTGCTTTTCAACTATACAATAGCTATGGACTTGGGGAATGTTTTGTATTTGAAAGCAGGACAGCTAAAAACATGTCTGGTAAACACCCACTTTTACTACGGATTCAATTCCACAAACACAAAAGCTATGGACAAAAAATCACAGTATGTCAATCCCAAACACACTCTTATTTAGCCAGATTGAAGCCTCAATTTTCCTCTTCATACATAAAACACAGTAGCTCTAAACTGAGCTCCAAGATTCTACACTACACAGTAAGTATTTGAGATTAAGGTATGCGCAATATATATGACTATCATTTGAAATATGGAATAATAAAATTACCAGCATCAGCGTTAATGGGTATCATCGAAGCCGTAGCACAAACTGTCCTCGCTGTTGCCGCCATTTCCGGTGGCCTAAACAAATAATAATAATAATAATAATAATAATAATAATAATAATAATAATAAAATTTAAAAAGAAAATGACAGAAAATTAAATTGGTAAATGTTGGAAGGGCCCACGTAAGCAAGCCGAAGTCGGGTTTGCCGAGGAGAGAGGCAGAGAAGGCGTAGCCGGAGATAAAACCGGCGCTAATCCAGACTTTTGAACAATGGAGGTGGAGAGCGCGTCGTAGCAACCTGGCATTAGCACGATCCCTTGATCCTCAATCAGACGCTGTATTCGCGTGTGCTGCTTCATTGTAACCGTGGGATACGCTGACTGCCACGTCGGATGTTTGACTGGAACTTTGAGGAGGAATGTGCGTTAGTGCTGCAGCTAAGTGGAGGAGTAGCTTTTGCTGCCATCATCATCGTCGGCACTTTCAAGGAGGTTTTGGGGAGGTTTTTGACTGTAAATTTGTAACTTTAAATTCGAAAGATAAATGGAGTTACGCGCCATGACCGTGCGTGCACCGGTTTTGGATCAGTTCAGGTGTAATCCGGTGAGGAACTGACCACGTTAGAGGCTTTTGTTGGTTGAACGTGCTATGGATTCACATTCAAGATAATCCGCAAATTTTAAAATTCTAAATTCAATTATTAAAAGGTTTGTTTTTTTTTTTTTTTTGGGAGAGGTATTAAAATAAAATTTTAAACTTAATTCAAATGTTGGACAATGTAGACAAACTTATAGATATACAATCATGTAATCTAAAATTGATTGTTCACTGAAACTTATTTTGTAGTCTGATAGTTTTTAAAAAATTTTATTTAAGATAATCTAAGTTTAATAATGATAAAATTTTTTATAAGTTATAGCTCAATCACATTTAAAAAGAAATTATTTTTATTTATAAAATTACTGTCGCTTCAATTTAACAAAATTATCACTCAGTATTTATAGATTCGTCACTTCAATAATTTCACTCAATCAGTATTATCACTCTTATTTTTTTATCATTTTTAAAATCAATTATAATCATCTTTTTTCCTAAATGCTCCTTCTCATCTCCATCTTATTTTAGAATTTTTTCAATGCTTTCCCCAGCTCTTACCTTAAAAAAAAAAAAAGAAAAAAAAGGAAAGAAATGTTAAAATAAGGCTGGCTGTTAAACACGTGAGGGTGTTATACGAGTCATAACTGAAGCCATACCCTATTCTTTTTTAATTGTTAAATTTATTGACAAAACATACAATATAAAACAAAAGAACAATAGTAAAAACGGAGAAAACCAAAAGGCAATAACTGCCAAACGCATTCGGACCCGGGTCTCTAAGTTTTGGGCCTTTGGACGCGAAAAAAGACGAGGTACGTAGTTTTTTAAAAAAGAAGTCATATGAGTAATTAAGGATAAATACTGGTTTTGTTTCCATATTTAACTTAAATATTTATTTAATTTTTATATTTAAAAAATCTCTATAATTAAATATTATATTTTTACCCTTAGTTTTTATTTTTATTTTACAACTATGCCCATGAACAATATTCTTGATATTAATTAATTTATCTAAAAAAATAATTAAAAAATTAATCAATAAATATCAGTGTGAAAAAATTAATTTTTTCACATGTACAATAATCTTACTAAAAATTAGTATATAGACTATTAATTTACCAAATTAATTCTAGACATAAAATAATAATATAAAAGTGTGTGTAAATTGTTATTTTTAAATGTTAATTTAATAAATTATCGATTTTTTTTCTTTTCATTAATATCCTTTTGAATATTATTATAAGAGTATTGTTGTAAAAGGAAAGGAAAAAAAAATAAGGGTGGGCATACTTAACAGTATAGGTGTCTTGAGGTATTTTGTTAAATATAAAGACTAAATAAGTACTTAGCTCAAAATATAAGAACTAAGCGAACATTTACTCATAGTAAAAATATAAACCCAATGATAAATTATTATTGCTTACTCTATTATACCTATTATCTAAAACATATATTAATACAGTTGCTATTGTTCATTGTACATAATTTTTCTCTAAAGAATAATATTTCAAACGTGAATTAATTTTTCTTGCATTAATATAAAGATGAATCTATTTACTTTTTCAGTCATAATGCTAGTTACTTATGTCATATTTATAATCGAGATGCAATGTTATACATGATTTATTTCCTAGGGTTAATGTCCAACCTTAGATTCATAAAAGTATGGTCCCATTTTTTTTGGAAGAAATATACTTTATGTTGTAATTATTTGATGTGATCTTTTATATATATATATTGTGGATTAACATAAATTATTATAATTATTTTATAATTTACTGAATTAGTACATGATTAATTTTAAATATTAAAGGATAATTTTGATGGACTCATTTATTATGTAATTAAATATTATGTTAATGAATCTAATTTTGATACACCTTATTTAATAATATATTATGAACAAGTATAGAAACCTTAGATTGTGTTATTGTGGCTCGAGATAAGCAATTTTATAACTAACACATTATTACAAGCTCTCATGCTTATACATACATACATATTGAAAATAGCTTTTGTCATTGTTCTTTCTATATTTGGGCGAGAGTGTGTATAACTCGTAACACAACTCGTCTCTTTGGCTCTTTGCTTGTCTTTATGCAGTGAGTTGAAGCTATAACTAAAGCTAGTTTTGTAACAAGGCAGCGGGTATTGAAGTGCTCAATAACAGCAACTCATTAATGGCAAATCAAAGCAATAAATTTTCTCTCTCTTATTCGTTTGTTTGATTGTGAAATGCAAGACCATGGCATTTATACTGAAAGCAATTTAGCATGCTATTCATCAATAACAGTTTAATTCAAGGAAGAAAACAATACACATACTATTGCCGGATCTTTCTTAGTTTTTTAAATTGAAAACTTTTAACCAATTACCCATATCCGTTAATTAGTCATACAAGTTAATCATTTACGAACTCTTACTCAAACTAAAATATATTCAAATATTGTGGCTCTCTAGTTTATAAATCATAAGATGCAATGAATGTCACCTTAGAAGAAAAATTTTACAAGAAAATCTGGGTTACGTGCAGAAATTAACAAGACAATTCTTGTGCAAGCAGTATGCACTCCTCAGACGATTTGTTAAAGAAATGAAGACAACATCAACAATGGGGAAAATGATCAGATTTAAATATTGATTTTTATATGTATATATCTCATAAGCTTTTTAAGAGCTTGGATTACAAGTTAATTAATGCCGTTGCATCTCATTCACCAACCTAGATTTTATAATCATAATTAATTGTATTTCTTTCTTTTTGCTTTTTTTAGTATTGTTATTATTATTTCTTTTTATTTCAGGATTTTAACTTAAATATGCAAGACATATTGACATGAGAATTTTTTCTGGAAGGCATGACGTGTGAATTGGAATCCCAGCGCTAGAGACTCGTTCAAAGCAACTGTACATCCAAAGACATGCAACTATTCATTGATATATATTGTCCCGTATAGATCTAACTAATACAAGGTTTAACGGCATCAATTAACCCATCGGACGAAAATTAATTGAAATACGGTTAACGGTTTTAATTTCGCTGCTTGATCGATACTTTGCTTGCTACCATGTTCTTGGCATTTATAAGCCTATTTCCATACAATTACAAACCCAAAAAAGGGGTAAAATTATTGCCATTTTATCATATTATATATATGATTATGATTATCATCCATCATACATATTCGTAAACCAAAGATTTTAGTGATAATGACAATCATTCTAACTAATTGCTTGCTTACATATCAATTACCATTAGGACTACATAGGATTGCAGTCAGTTTTTGTCTCTGGTGATTGAGTTGATGTGTCATTCATGCACTTCTGATATGAAATCATCAAATTACAATAAAATGAAGGAAAATGAATGTGACATTCCAATAAGTTATTATTCCTGTTTTTACTACTTAGCTAAGCTCAAAATTTAGAGATGGATGTAACATGATTAATAACTCAGGACAGGGCTTCTTTTCATGAACATGATCGTATACATCATCATTGATTTGTTACATACACATAGCTGTCGTAATGTCACGATTGTTAGTGACTACACTACAAAAAATATTAGTGGCCCCGAGCACATATTGTTTTAACCCGATCTCAATAATATAAAAGAGGAAGAAGAAGAAGAATTTAAGCTTAAACTATCATTCAGACTCAACCGGTGTTTCAGTTCATATATTGATCAAGAGCATTTCACATATGACAGAACTCATATATATGTGGCACTACATGATTATCTAATATCTATTTTGCCTGGTAATTAGGCATAAACAATCAGAAGAAAAACTTATATAACAGCAGATAATTATTATTAATTAAAAGCTAACTCTTTGGTTTTCTATCAATATATTATATATGATCAAAAAGTGAAGCTAAAGCTAACACTTACAAGAGCAAAATTAGTTAAATAAAGAGCTTTTTTGGTAATCAAGAAGTGATACCGACACCGAGGAAATCGATGAAAGGAACTTCTTCATGATGTTTGATAGATTGATCGTCTGCTTGAGCTTCTTGTGCACTCAATCTCAAGTTTAAGTATGATGGCGGGTTATCGGAAAATTTAACCACCTCCTTCTTGATCGCGCCATGGCTTTCATAATCAGCACCAACTTTAACATACCCAAATGGACTTGGAACGAACCTTCTATAATTTGTAACCCCAAATGAACTAGAACCGCGATAGCTGCCATATGCTGAAGAATTCGAATAACATGATCTATAGAGATGTTGGTCTGAAACTTTTGAGCTAGTATTAAAGAAATCTTCTGCTTCTCTTCTCGACAAATCCACTGAAGACGAATTATTTGAACCTGTCACGATTGGGGTCGCGCCGAAAGCCCATGTAAGGGAAGAACTAGGGGGTGGTGACACTGCAAAAGTCCTATCATTGCTGGGGTTTCGAAATTCAAAGATTCTACTATTTTGATCAAAGACAAATTTTGAGCTAAGCATAACATCTTGGGATCTTGATCTTCTTGCATGAATAAAATTTTGATCAGAAATGATATTGCCTGTGTCTTGATGACTTCTCTTTGCACATAGCTTGGATTGTTCTCTCTGCTTTCTTGCCATTATAACATGCCAATGATTCTTCACAGCATTATCGGTTCTTCCAGGAAATAGTCTTGCTATTAGTGCCCACTTGTTTCCATGAATCCGATGAGCTGCAAGTAACCTCTCTTCTTCATCTTCTGTAAATGGCCTTCTGTTGATTCGAGGGTCAAGTTGATTAAACCATCTCAATCTGCAACTTTTCCCTTGCCCCCAGGAAAACAAAAACAGATTATTTTATTAAAATAAAAATCGTAACTCTTGATATATGTTCATGCTTATAAAATACGACTCAAGAGCTATGAACCCTAATGTTCAGGGTTAATTATATTATTCATAAATCATTATTTAATTACCTGATCTTCCTTGGAGCTTTTCAGCAATAGAATTCCAATTTTGAGCGCCATATTGTTCAACAAGTTGCCGGAGTTTTTCATCCTCAGCAGGTCTCCAGTGACCTCGAGGACAAGTACCTGTACTGTTTTTGGTAGCATCATCACTAGAGCCAGCTCCTGAATCCTCCATGGATCGCGCTCAATTATATTATTATTGGCGCCGTAGAGCAGCTGAAATTTTCTTGTTCATCAATTCATTAAGCAGCACAAAAGATGAAGAGAAGATATATAGAGAACATAAGCAGAAGAAGAAAAATGAGCACCAACAGAATAAGAAAGGGGGGTTTGGTTTAGGGTATGGATGGCAAGTCACTTTTATTGATTTTACACGACACATTTTTACCCTAATGTAATAATATTATTTGTAGAGAATGAAACTACTAACCTTTCTTGTTCTGCTATTGGCCCATGAACTTCTCTATCAAATTCCCATATGTTTCTTAATTAATTAATCTTTCTTTCTATCTCGGTACCATTAATTTTGCGCCATGGTATTACGTTAATTCCAACCGAGAGGTTATTTGGGTACCTTATAGTTTCTATTAAAGGGACAGCTCTCCTAGTGCAAAAGCTTACTATCTTCCTAATTCCTTTCATTAAGAAGGTACCCCATTTATTAATTGGTGTCGTCTTCACGAAAAAGGATCAATTTCTATACAAAGGTTGGTGTGACTATGCATGCTTTAACGCATTTGAGAAACCATAAAATTAAAATTTATATCAGCATATAGTTTTTTTAGTGTACTTCTATGGTGTAAAGAATTCTATTAATTAAAAAAAATTACAAAACTTTATAAATGAGGCATAATGTTGAACCCTAAAAAATAAAAATAGAAAACTTTTGTAAAAGTAACAGCACATGATCGAACCACAATTAACTCGACGAAGTATAAAATATTTAGGAGACTTCAATCTAAATAATTTTACCTTTTTTTTTTTTTTTAAAGAGAGAGAGGCAAGGAGGGAGAGAGAAGAAGAGGAAGAGGTCCAAATCAACGAAAATTAATATGCCATTTAAACTTAGCTATTTTTGACAACATAATGCTTCTTATGGCATCAAGACTTGCATGGCAGATAGACTAAGTATAAGCTTGCACATTAAGTAGTGTCAAATTAAGTTGGTAAATTCCAAGTTGTCACACTCTAAATTAGTAAGAGATTAATGTTTGGATCGGTAAGAATTTAAAGCACCCACATGCCCATCATCCACTTTGCAATGAAGAGAAAGCCACGTAATTATTAATTAGCAATTGGAGGAGTTTGTTTGAGATAATTAACTGATTTAATAGGCAAGAAGTCAAGGGTTATACTTGAAATAACATCAAATATTTACCATTTTTATCAATGAATTACCTAGCATTGAGGTCAAACCTAAGGTTACATTGTAACCATATAATTAACACTCAAACTAGTAAATAACCTCTTTTAGCTTTATAATTATCTTTCATGTATAATAAATGCTAAATTCAAGATTTTATGATGACCAAAAAATTAATTAGCTTTCCGCTAAAAATTTTCCAAATAAATAGAAAACGTCTCCAAATGAAAAGCCTTTTCATTTGTTTATTATATATCTTAATCTGGTAATGCTATGCATTCCGCATATTCAATTCCATCAAGAATTGCAAAAGAATTATATATAAGGGTGAAATTTTTTCAATCTAGAATTAATGCCTGATATTAAAGTTCACGACGGATTTACGATACCGTGAATTTATCCAGAACTTTTGGTGTGGATAGAACGAGCATTCTATCCAGGATATTGTTATTGTTATTATTGTAATTATTTTTTTGGCTGTTTTGTTTGAATGCAAAAAGCTTAAGGGTTAATATTTCATATGCCGTGTAAGGGCAGCATCGAGAAAAGTATAGGTAATCCGTGTGCCTTTTTCGATACTTCCATGCAGATGGCAAGTCAAAATACAAAATGTTGAAACATTTTAAGAAATAATTTTAAACTAACCATATTAATTACAATTGTACTTTTCTTAACTGATTGAGATTTTATACCCCACGAAATCAAATACTTGAAATCCCATCAAAATGTGCTTGATATAGCTTATCCATTAACGTCAAAATAAAATCAGTTTAAGTAAACTACACATCAGCAGCTAATTAACAGTTGGTATCAAAATGAACCAATTTATCTGGTCATTTACTAAATTTATTTTTTTTAACTTGAATATTAATTTGCGAACTGTGCTTGAAGGGAAATATCAATATGCTGTATATTGTTTTGGGGCCATAAATAACTCAATGAAGTGGAATTTGTACATACTTTTGGAAATTTTGTAGTTACTTTAACATTTAAGAATTCATTTACATGTAGAGTGATTAGTTGAGATTTGCTCGTTTTCTAATTTAGTTAATTAACAGATGTATTTAATCTAAAAGGTTATTGAATTATTTGATTGGAATATGCTCATTTGCTTCATCAGTCTGAAAAATTGAAAATAAAATGCCAATCCACACATTTAAAATATTAATAATTGAACTAAGTCTAATGCATTATAGTCACTTAGGCTATAGTCTAGTGGTAACCCACCCTCTTAAGTTGTGGGAATATGTTTAGTCCTTGCAACCACAAAGAGGTGCTCTCTTCTCACAATAAGGTAAGGGTTAATATGGTTGAAGATGGTAATGATACTTGCAAACTCACACATAAGTCCACCTGTCAAAACCTGCTTACTGGGGATAATTTTGTGAGTTGCAAGTGGATTTGATATTATAAATTAAAACTCACACTAGGTTGCGGATGAATTTGATATTAATTAAATATCCAACAAATATCCGTATGGATATCTGCCAACCTGCAGCCTTTTTTAAATATTTTTTAATTTAATTTTAATTAAAAAATATTTAAATATAGAAATTTATGAAGTAAAATAATGAAAAGCGCAAACCTGTGTGCAAGTTGCAACATGTCTAAGTTTTAATAAGTTTTAACTTAATGCATGTATTATTATATACTTATTATAATTTTCTATGTACTATTTTTTTAACTTAATGCATAGATTATTTTATTATTACAATTTTATTCTTTGGATTAGTATTTAAAAAGTATTATTCTCTAGAAAATATTAATCTTAGTTGTTATATGTAGGAATCTTCTTGGATGGGTGTTAATGGTAACGAATGAAATAAAGATCTTCTCTTGAAACTTATATTGAATGATAACATGAAACGATAATTGTTATTTTTATATACTAATTTGTGTTTTTTTAAAATGGATTTGTGTATTTTATATTTAAATTTGAGAATTTATGTTGGATTGATGTTGAAATTTTAATTTTTTTAATTTACATTAGTTAATTTTAGAATTGAGTATGTTACATGAAATTTTAGCTTTTTTATTTTAAATTTATATGTTGTATATTTGTGATTTTAAATATAAAAATTCACAAAAAATCAATAAGGTACCATTAATTGTCAAAACCAAGAATAGATGAGTTTTCTTAAAAAAATTAAAACCCATTGTAGGTTTTTAGTGAATTTTATAATTTAAATTTTATGGAGGTAGATTTGGTAATTTAAATTCACGGTTGCTTTTGATCAAGCATTTGCTTTTAGTTTATGCAACTAATTTGAATACATTGAAAAATAAAATTATCGAGCGATCAAATTATTTTCGCACAACAAATTAAGATGGACTGTCAAAATTAATGGATGTGAAGAAGATAGCTTTATATAGAAATTATTTGATGAGAAAGTGGCCAAGTTGAGGTGATAGTTCCTCAAATTTGAAAATGACTTCAGCAGAATTATGAAAAATTATTTCATAGTCTTTGGTAGTTGAATAGCGTATGCAAAAACTTAATGGCTGCATCCTTTAATGGAAAATTTAAAATGCTCCATTGATGGAACAAATATAGAGTGATGGAGTTGTTACCCTTTGGAAAGAAAGGATCGAGGAAGAATTGTGAGTTTGAATGATTTCGAGCAACCATTAGAACTTTTAATTTTAATATTCCTGATAGGATAAATAGCTATAGCATGTGGCTTGTGAACCAATAATTAATCTATGCGTGTTATTTCCATGATTTTATCGAATTGTAAATGATAAAAGGGATCAGTTTAGTTAATTTTACAGTCCAAAGAAAATGCAATGCGAGAAAATAACTTTTGTTTACTATTCAAGCTTTTTTTTTTAAAAAAAAAAAAAAGGAAAGATTCTTAAGTTAGAAGAAGATTTGGGTAATATTTGCTTGAGCTGGCCTATTTAACTTTTTCTTAGTTATTGCAAATTTTTGCCGTGATTCTTATCCTGCAATTAGTCTTACCAATATCTTGTTAGAAATTATTATTAATCGTATCAAGATTTTCAATAGTCGCCAGAGAAACTTGGAAAAGTTTTATAATTTTTTCCATCCACTTTTCGGAAACAATATTAACAATCCCATCAAACCAATCAAATTACTGTAATTTTTTTGTTTCTCCACCAAACAACGAATACAGGTCAATATTCTTAATGGAAGCCCTTATAATTATAAGCCACCAAATTAAAAGTTTCAAAATGGCGCAATTAATTTTACAGTTAGAACATTGTCAAAATACGCTGTTTCGAGGTGCATATAGTACCAACTTTGTTGT